>CM040431.1:10458677-11770624 GCA_022702705.1 Papilionanthe hookeriana x Papilionanthe teres | reverse complement strand
AACACTCAACAAAATCTGGAATGCCTTTTTAACAAATATCTGTGGGTTAGTGTCGGCATATTTTTAGGTTTGAGTGTTGTATTTTTGAAAAGGGGTAGCCTACAGAAATTATCGGCGAATTTTTAATTTAATTTAAATAAATAATTTGAAAAGTAGTATTTGATTTTAAAAATAATTTTAAATTTGAAAATTTTAAGATATGAAATCAAACTGATCTCACATCCCGAATAGTTTATATAAACGAGCACCGCATCACAAACCGTGTATCTATCTCGAAGAATAGACACACTGTTTGGTGATGGGGCTCGATTAAATAAACTAGAAGATTTGTGACATCCGTTTGGTCTGTGAACCAATTTTATAAGCCGACAAATTCCCCTGCTTAATATGAAAGCATTAAACGGGGTTTATATTACTTGGGTTCTTAAAATTCCCTATAAGGGCAAGCCCCTATAGTTAATTACATCTTAAGTGACGGGAATCACCTAAGAAAACTCTCGATAATAATCAGTAATTCTGCTCTCAAGAATTTCAAAGTTTAAGTTTTCAAAGGATTGAATTTCGGAATTTCAATAGGGAGTGGATCAAATTTAGAACATTTTATTTTGGGAATTCAAAGGAAGAAAAGGTAGGAGAAATCATAGATTCGAAGAGAACTTCGGTAATTTCCCGACTATCCTATCGTTAAGCTTTGAATTTAGGAAAGTCCTAATGTTATCTAACATTTCAGTCTCGCCAATTTTAATTAATTAGGACTTATATTTGCTTAATGCAGTCATGCAAATAGCCTCGAAGATGTGAGGGTTTATGTCATATCGGACAACTACCTCGGAGTCCTAAGACCGGTTAGGGCTTAATTTACATGACAAGATCACAAAAATGCCTAACAAAAGGTTGAGGATTTATGTTGCACTAGGTAAACTACCTCGAGGTCCTATGGCTTTGTTATTTAATTCTAAGAAAGTTTTGTTGAAGTAGACTCAGGTTTTGCTGATGACGATGGCCATGCTGCCCACCATACTCCGAGCTCCTTGTTGTTGCAGAGGTTTAGTTTTAGAAGTCATAAATCGTGAGATGAGAAAAGTGTTTTGGTTTAGAGAAATTCTTAATTTTCAAGTGTTTTTTATGTTTTAATTACAACAAATCTTAAAGTTGATTATAACAACACCGGTTAAGATCCCAAGTTTCCATCCTTCCGCATCGTTATTTTTATCGGATTCACTTAGTCCGTATGAATTTGCTAAACTCAACCGAATGAGTTCCACACTTTCATTTAGACCATGGGAAATCCCGTTAGCAACACGTAGGTTACATCATCCGAGGTATTCCCGATCATCCAACAAGACGTTTTAATTTAGTTGTAATTGCAGCTTTGTGTTCGTTTGTGATTAAATTTTGAGTTGTTTTATATTTTGAAATGTCGTGGCGGTGAATTTTATCTTGCAATGACTTTTAATTTAGTTTTGGTTTCGGCTTTAGGGACTATCCTAAAGGTGTGGGTTTTCATGCAACAGTTGTTTATCATGCAAGAAAAGTAAGCGCGATGCGATTAAATAAATTGCAATAAAGTAAATAAGAACAAAATAAAAGCGTACCCGGAGGGTCTTCCCGTCATCCCAAGCCGCACTTAAACACAACTTAGAATATTTAAGCATTTAAAGCAAGTTCCTAGGTAAAGCTAAGGGAAGGGTTATGGTTTTCTACCAAGTTCCTAATCCTACAGCTAGTCATTTCCTATGACGTCTAGGTTCTTGTGTTTTGGTTTGAGGACGATTTTTTTCATCAAAGAACAATTAAGTTCAATTATTCTTATAAATATCCTATCATATTAAGGAAGTGCTTAAGAAGAATCTTAAACATCTTTTCAATATTGCTAGAATTGTTTTAAGTCCAAATGAATTTAATTATACAAATGAATTAATCGTCCGGGAATTCAAGTTTTGTTGTTATCTTACTCGAATGAACTAGGACATTTGAATATCTTATAAGTGAAGTAACACTTCATTTAACATTCTGTTTAGGAGTTATGATAACCAAAGCTTTCGAGGGCAAATTGGTGTTCAAATGGTTTGTGATTTAATTTAATTTCGGTTAATGGATTTAAGTTTGGAATAGTGTTCAAGTTGCTTTATTTTTATTTTTGAATTTCTTTATGTCTTAGGTGATGTTAATTTTAATTTAATTTAACTTTAATTTAATTTAATTTAATTTAATTTAATTTGGTTTAGTTTTAATTTTAATTTAATTTTAACTTGATTCCGTTATCTAATTTAATTTAATTCAATTTTAGTTTGATTTGATATGTTTTAATTTAATTTAATTTAACTTGATTTAATTTAATTTGATTTTAATTTCCTTTAATTTGATTTAATTTGATTTAATTTAATTTAATTTAATTTGATTTAATTTAATTTAATATGTTTTAATTTAATTTTATTTTTAATTTTAATTTAATTTAATTTAATTTGATTTAAATTAATTTGATTTAATTTAATATGTTTTAATTTAATTTAAATTAAATTTAAATTTAATTTTATTTTTAATCTTAATTGAAAATTTAAAAGAGTTTAATAATTTAACTTTGATTTAATTTAATGGTTAAGTCTTTTAACATTTTAAATCTTAAATTTGAATTATCATTTTAATTGGGGATTAAATATTATTGAGATGATTAATTTAGGGATCCTTAGATTAAAGAACAAATCTCTTCTTAATAAAATCCCTATTTAATAATTCCAACTTTATTATTCTTCCAAATTTAATTAAGGTTTATTTTAATTATTTTTAATTTGTTTAATAGGTTTCTACCCTTTAATTATTTAAATTTTAATCATCCAAATAAGATTAAGATCAAATATTTTACTTTTTAATTTTATTAAACCTAAAGTTTTAATTAAGGGTTAAAATTTTAATTACCACTTTGCCCTTCAAGCTTAATAATTTCATAACTCACTAAATTGAGCTTAAATGAACTTGAAATTTTTATGTGACTTCACTCATATGACAATAAAGACATGAGAGGAGAAAATGTGATTTTTCTGTATTTAATTTATTTATGTAATTATTTTTGGTGGAAAATAAGAATTTTCAAGGAAAATTTAATAACATGACTAAGGGAAAGTTTCTGTCCTTAAGAAAATTATGGCACATTCCTAATGACCAGAGGACCACTTGGACTAATTTTGGTGATTTTTTGAATTATATTATTTTTATTATAATTATTTTGAGTTTTGGAGTATTAATTAATTTAAAAATAAAATAAAGGTTGAAAAAAGAATTTTATATTTTTTAAAAATCTCTCTGATATCAAGAAAATTAGAGAATCAATTTTTACAATTTTCTAATTTTTTTTGATTTATTAGAATTATTTTAGTGGAAATGCTAAAAAATACATTTTTTTTAATTTTAAAATTACCTTAGGGCTTTAAAATTTAATATCTCATCATATAGACTTATGAAAAATATGGGGTTTGTTCCTAAGTGATTAATATTCAAAATGTGACATTTTAGTGAATTTTATTATTTTTGAGATTTTTATTATTTTTTAATTATTAAAATATTAAAATAATACAAAAAATCAACTTTTTTAGAAAATTGAAATTTTAATTTTCTTAAATTTCCCTAATATCAGAGAGGCTCCAAAACCAATTTGGTGAATTTTTGAAAAGCATTTTGAAAGTTATGAATTTTTTAAGTTTAATTTTGGCTAAATGGCTTAATCAACCCATTTAGTAGGGCTAACCAAGTCCAATTGACTTCAAATTTTTATGGTGGGTTCCTCTGATCTTAAAGGTCAGTGGAGAATTGATTTCAAGTCAATTTAATGTATGATTAGCTCTAATTAATTAGGGACCTATTTTGGGTGTTTAAGCCAATTAGGGTTATTTTAAATGAATTAATTCAAAACCTATTTTTCCTAGGGTCCTCTGCGTCATAAGAGACATCACCAAATTTTCCTAGAATTTATTTTACAACATGCTAATTATTGGATTTAAAATACTCAAAACAGTAACATGAATTTGAAAAATCAATAACTTCTCATAGGGATGGTCTCTGACTTTGGAAAATTCAGGGAATGTTCCCAAATTTAGAGGCTTCAAAAGCCCTATGGTCTCATGCCATGGTGAATTTCCTATATGCATGGAGAATTAAAACAATGCAGAGGGGAAATAAATCATTAAAAATAAAATAGTTGATGAAATTAAATAATTTCTTTTCCACATTATTCTCCTCTGTTCACTGAGCAAGAGGGTATTTTTATTTTATTTTTCTGATTTTTCTACACAAAGTTATGCATTTTTGAAGTTTAGGGAATTAAATAAATCAGAAAATACCCTATTTTTCTATTTATCCGAGTCGGCGCTGCGTCAACCTTAACATCTCCGACGTGCCGCGTGGCGCTTTCTGATTCGACGCCGCCATCCGACTCAGCGCTCCGGGGGCCCGCTATATCGTTCCGTCTCCTCATCCGGCGCGATCCTGGCCGTCCGTCCGCGCGTGTATGGAATGAACGACATCCGTTCATCGTCCCCAAGTGTCCTCACCCGAGAGCCGTCCACACTAAAACCCTAAGAACTCACTCATTTCTCAACGGATTTTCGTGTTCTTATGCTCTATGGATTCGTCTTAAAGAGACGAATACATCTATACGGTGATCATGTATTGAAATTAAAACATTTGAAATGGAGAATCTCCAGAAGCTCGGGATAAAGAATTAGCTCATACCTTTGCTCAGAGAAGTGTGGCTTCAATCTGAGGGTTGTGTCACCTTCGATTGCGTCCCAGCAAGCTCCAGATGAAGTCTCCTGGTCTGGTGAATTGCCTAGCTATGAAAGTGACCACAGCCGATGGGTGGCCTGGAGAGGGGGCTTTTGCTGGTGGACTTCTTCCCTTGGTCTGGTGAAGGTGTAGGACCAATCAATTTGAGGATTGATCCACTGTGGAGAAGTGTCCTAGTTTTGGGTGAAATTTCGGCTGAGAAATCGGGTTCGTTGGTGGGGATTAGGGCAAATCGACACCGGGATCAACCGCTCTAAGTATGGAGTAGGGCTTGGAACAATTTTGCGCGAGTTTCGACAAGGTTTAGTGCAACTCTCCTCCATGGCCGCGAGGGGGTCGGGTTTAAATATAGGTGGCTGGAGAGCCTCACGGGGATGGCCGAGGGTCGGGATCACCGCTAGGTCGAGGGAAGAATGCACTGCAATTTCCACCGGGGATGGGGTAGCTCAGCAGGTGAGAATTCCAAGTTTGGGCTCACATGCGAGCTCTCGGCCCGGTGGTTTCCGACGGCCGTGGTGGCTGGCCGGCCAGTGGTCGAGTCACCCTCAAGGTCGTGGAGGTCGTGGTCAGGGTTTAGTGTGAGCAATCGGCAAATGCCATGTGTCGAAGCTTGATTTAAAATGGAATGCGGAGAGGGCCAATTTTGGCTTGATTTGGTCAAGTCCACCCTTTGGGCTTGGTTCACCCTTCAAGGTGGCTTTGGGTGCTGTGAGGAGTCAAAGGAATCAGCTGGTTTGACATGAAGAAGTCCTTATCCAAATATATTTGTATTAAATTTGGGTTAAGGGGAATCATGGTTAAGGCTAATGACTTTAGGAGATTAAGGAAAGAGTCTCCTCCTTTTGCCCAAAATGGCATGGTGACATGTAAAGAGGCTCTCATGGCTTCCATATGGCTCATGCATGGCTTCATGGCTCATCTTTGGCTTGGGAAAAGTTAAGTCAATTTCATAAAAAAGGGTTTAAGAAAATTTTGGTATTTTGATGGGAATTTGTATGGGGCTTAATTTGGAATAGCTTCATGATGAGTTTTGAAACTTAGGGATTGATTTAATTGAAAATATGGTGTAGAGCAATTGTCATATGGGTTTTGGATTGATTTTGGCCCTTTGGAATTTGGTGGAGATGGGCTTTAGGAAGGTTTCATGTAAGTGGGCTTTTAAGTTTAAGAATGAATTCATGGATGGGAATTTTGTAGAAGTTTGGGCCAAATAATTGTTGGGTTTGGTTTAGGGATATGTCATGAGTGATTTGAAATGAGTTTGGAATGATTTGGGTTTGAATTGGGTTGGATTTGGGCCTCTTTGGTAAATGGGCCAATGTAAGTCAAATTGGGATAACTTGGGCCAATGTTGGGCTAGGGTTGAAATTTATGTAAAATAAATGTTGGGAAATATTTATGAGAGTGTTTCAAAGAGGTTTTGGCTTTGGTTGGGTTTTGATTTTGGGGTTTGGGCTTATTTGGGTTAGGTTTGGGTTTAGGTCAAAATTGGGCTTTTTGGCTTTGGGTTGAATTTGAGTGGGGTTTGGGTCTAAATTTTGGGCAAATCATGTTAATGTTTTGTTTTTAGGGATGTTAAGGAAGGTTTAGAAAAGATTTGGGGTTAATTGGAGCTGAATTGGGTGAGTTTGAGTTAAGTTTGGGTTATGGGTCCAAATTGGGCTTTAAGGCCAAAAGTGAAATTGGATCCAAATGTCAATCAAATTGGACTTGGATTTGGTCTAGATTGGTGTTGGAAATGATAAATTGAACTTTAGAATTGAATTGGACCAGAATTTGGGTCAATTGGATAGGTTTGGCTTGACATTGGGTTCACTTAGGGTTAAAATAGGTCAAATTGGGGGTTTTGATAAAAGTAGGGTAAATTGACAAAATTGTCTCCTGGTGTAGTTGAACAAAATGAAATTGGGAATATTTGGGATTTTTTGGAATTTTCTGGGAATTTTCTGAATTTCTGGATTTTTGGGTCAAGAGGGGTATTTTGGGTATTTGGAGGGTATTGGGAGGTATTTTTTGGAATTTTTGGTATTTTTGGGTATGGATGATCAATTTGAGTAATTTGGGAATGTTTGGGATTGATTTTGGGAAATTTTGGGTGATTTGGAGATTTTTGGAAAATTTTAAGGGTTTTGGGTAGGCTAGGCTGGTGTAGGGTCCCGGGGGTCAAAAATTGAAAATTTGGAAAAATGAAGATTGAGTAATTGTAAGTGGAATGAAATCATTTTTGTTGAGCCATGAAGCCATATCAAGCCCACATGAGCCATGAAGGGACTCATTTGAGGTATTCACTATGTTGTTCCTAACCCTCTACGCAAGGGCTTAGTGGGTTAAGGACCATCCATGTGAATCACCTTCATGAGTCAGGAGGTCAAGTTGGGTATAGGTGTGTTTTAGGAGGTGTGTGAAAGTGTAGTGTATAAGTGTAGTGTGTGTGTAAGTCAGCCCTTCACTGCACTGAGCCACCCAGGCGGTCATAAGGCCAAAGAGTCCTATAGGAACTCATCCTTTAAACTTCCACATTTGATTTCAACCCTCTAGGTGATTAGGGGTCTACAATCAAATTTGTGGAGTTTGCAGGGAGTTAAGAAGTGGTTTAAATTTATAATTGGTGGGCCCCAATTCTAATCCTCTAAGATAGTCAAAAGAAAAGCCTAAGGCTAGATCCTAAGTACTATAGAGAGAAGAGAAGACCTCATCAGAAATGAGGTCAACAACTAGGGATAGGGGGTCAAAAATTTAGACTTTTCAGTATAAGATTTGTAAGCCCCTTTCTTCTGGGGGTTGGGATTTAGAAGGCTGAATCATATTGCACAAATAAGCATGTGCCGACTGTGGTATAAATTCAGAAAGGGAGATTCTCTGTGGGCTAATTACATGCTTTACAAGTATTGTAATAGAAACCATCCTGTTGTGGTTAAGGTCAAGAAAGGGGATTCTAGAGTGTGTAAATTTATGCTAAGGGCCGTGACATTGCAACTAAGGTTATGTTCTGGGACCTGGGGAAGGAAAGATATCCTTTTGGCATGATCAATGAGGTTTCTTCTCTCCTAATGAGATCAATTGTGTTGAGGGCACGAAAAGTCTGTTGGTTTCGGATTGTTGGTTAGAGGGTGTCTGGAATACAGGTATGCTTAAGAATCTTGTTGGAGATGCTGCACCCAGGGTTGCTACTCTGTCTATTTTCCCCCAAAACAAAGATGCGCCTATGTGGAATTTAACCCCACTCTCTCAGTTACAAAAGCGTCTTACTCTCACCTCTACTCTTACCCTATATTTTACACCTTCCACTAAAATAATTCTAATAAATCAAAGAAAAATAAAAAAAATAAAAAAAATTGTTTCTATGAGCTCCTTGAGGTCAAAGAGATTTAAGAAAAATATAAAACACAATTTTCAACTTTAATTTTTATTTTATAATTAATTAATACCCTAAAACTTGAAATAATTATAATAAATAAAATAAAATTCAAAAAAATCACCAAAATTGGTCCAAGTGGTCCTCTAATTAGTAGGAACATCCAATAATTTTCCTAAGGACAGAAACCTTATCTTCGTCATGTTGTTGAATTTTCATTGAAAATCCCTATTTTCATTAAAATAATTATATAAATAAAATTAAAAATGAAAAAAATCACATTTTTCCTCTAATGTCTTAATTGACATGTGAGTAAGGTGACATAAAAATTTTAAGTTCATTTGAGCTCAATTTAGTGAGTTATGAAATGAATATGCTTAAGAGGGCATAAAAGTAATTAGGGATTTTTTACCCTAATTATTACATTAGGCGTAATCAAAGGGAGAATAAAATATTTGATCTTAATTTTCTCTTGGATGATTGAAACTTAAGGAAATTAAGAGGTAGAAACCCATTAATCACATTAAAAATATCAAAATGGAACCTTAATTAATTAAATCATTTAAATTTTGGGAGAATAATTAAAATTTGGATTATTAAGATTAGGAATATGACTTAAGAAGGTATCAATTCTTTAATCTAAAAATTCCTAAATGGATCAATTCAATAAAATTCAAATCTTAATTATTTCTAAAAAAATGATGATGATTGAAATTAATAATTAAAAAGGAAATAATCCTTAATTAAATTAAAGCTTAAAACATTAAATAATTTAATAATCAAATTAAAATAAATTTAAAACATTTAAAACTAATTTGAAATCACTTAAGAACAAACTTAAAATAAATTTGAAACATTAAATAATCTTGAAATAATTCATAATTAAAAATGTGAAAATCCAACCAATTAAAGCCAACCTAAAGTACTATAATTAATTCAAATCAAATCATCAAAATTTAATGAAATTAAATAATTTAAACTCCTCTTTCAACCTAAGTAATTTTAAAACATTTAAAAATCAACCTGAAACCTTACTATTAAATTGGATTGTTTTAAATCATCAACTCAACTTTAATGGTTAAATTTCTCAATGAACTAATCTGCCCCTAAAGGCTCTCACATTTATAACCTTTAAATGGAGCATCAAGTGAAATGTCACTTTACTCATCGGATAATCAAATGCCCAAGTTCACTGAGCAAGAAACAAAACTTAACAAAATTCTTGGATGACCAATTCACCTGTACAATGAAATTCATTTGGACTCGAAATAATCTCAGAAGCATTGAAAAGATGTTCAGGACTCGTCCTGAGCACTTTCTCAATATGATGAGGTGTTTTAGAAGAATAATTAAACTTACTTGTTCTTTGGTGAAGAAATTCATCCATAAAACATAAGAACCTAGACGCCATAGGAATTGACTAGCAATAGGATTAGAATTTTGGTAGACAACAAGAACCTTCCTTTAGCTTTACCTAGGTATTTCTTATAAGTATTTAAATGCTCTGACACGTGTTTTAAGTACAGTCAGAAATAACGAGAAGACCGACCAGGTATATTTTTATTTTATTGCGATTTATTTTTCTGCACTGTACTTTACTTCTCTTGCATGTTAAAAAACAATGTCGCCCAGCATGAAAATTGAAACTTTTAGGATAGCCACAAAATTAAATTAAAATCAACACAAGATAAAATTTACCACCACAACATTCAAAAGATAAAATAACTCAAAATTTAATCACAAACAAAACAACAAAACTACAACTGCAACTAAATTAAAACGTCTCGTTGGATGATCGAGAATCCCTCAGATGATGTAACCCACGTGTTGCTAACAAGATTTACCACGGTCTAAATGAATGTGTGAATTTCATTTAGTTAAGTTTAGCAAATTCATTTGGACTAAGTGAATCTGATGAAAATAACAGTGTCGGGATGACGGAACCGTGGGATCTTAATCGGTTCTGATTAATCAACTTTAAGATTTATTTTAATTAAAACATTAAGTCATCTCAATTTTCAACATCTCTAAACCAAAACACTTCTCTCATCTCTTGATTGCCACTTTCTAAAATCAAATCTCTGCAACAACAAGGAGCTTGGAGCACGATGGGCAGCACGGCCATCTTCAACAATAAAACTTGTGTCTACTTCAGTAAAACCTTTCTTAGAATTAAATAACCAATCTATAGGATTTCGAGGTAGTTTGCCTAGTGCAACATAAATCCTCAACTTTTCGTTGGGCATTTGCATAATCATGTTATGCAACTTAAGCCCTAACCGGTCTTAGGACTCCGAGGTAGTCGTTTGATACGACATAAACCCTCACATCTTCGAGGCTATTTGTGTGATTATGTTATAAAAATATAAGTCCTAATTAACTAAAATTGACATGACTGAAACACTAAATATACTCTCAAATTGAAGCCAAACAATAGGATAGTCGGGAAGTCACCGAGGTTCACTTCGGGTCCGTGACATCCCCTACTTCTCTTTCTTTGATCCCCAAAAAAAAACTGTTCCAAATTTGAGCTATTCCCTATTGAAATTTCTAAAATCCAATTGTTTAAAAATCTTAAACTTTGAAATTCTTGAGAGCAAAACCACTGATCATTATCGAGAGTTTTTTTAAATGATTCCCGTCATTTAAGATGTAACTAACTATAGGGGCTTGCCCTTATAGGGAACTTTAAGAACATAGGTAATATAAACCCTGCTTAATTTCTTTATGTTAAGTAGGGGAACTTGTCATCTTATTAAATTGGTTCGCAGGCCAAACGAATGTCACAAATCTTCTAGTTTATCTAATTAAGCCCCATCATCAAGTAGTGTGTTTATTCCTCGAGATAGGTACATGGTTTGTGATGTGGTTCTCGTTTATATAAACTATTTGGGATGTGAGATCAGTTTGATTTTTTATCTTAAAATTCTCAAACTTTAAATTATTTTCAAAATCAAATGCTACTTTCCAAATTATATATATATTTAAATTAAATTTGCCTTCAATTTCTGTAGGCGACCCTCTTTTTCAAAACACATAACCTAAAAATATGCCGACAGACAAATCTTTTCTGACTTCAATATAAGTCATATCGACGTCTTTCTTCTCATGAACTCTCCAAAGGATATCTCTTGGAACCTTTTCGAAAGCTTTTTTCTAAATCAATAAAAACAAATTTAGATCCTCCTTATTATCTCTGAACTTCACCATCAGACCTCTCAATAAATGTATAGCTTTCATAGTAGACATGCCTGACATAAATCCAAATTGATTATGAGAAGTCTTAGTAATATGTCTTAACATATGTTCAATTATGCTCTCCCAAAATTTTAATGTATTATGACACATCAACTTAATTCCTCTATAATTTTCACACTCTTGTGCCTCCCCTCTATTCTGGGGACCAAAATACTCTTCCTCCACTCCTCAGGTATCTTTTTTAGTTTTAAAAATAATATTAAAGAGTTTAGTAAGCCAAGAAACTCCCAAATCTCCTAAACATTTCCACACTTCAGTTGGGATATCATCAGGTACTACAGATTTTCTGCCCTTGGTTTTCATTAAAGCCTCCTCAACTTCTTTTTTTACTAATGTGATGATAAACATAAAACATTTTATTATTATTAACAATATTAAAATCACTAAGGTTGATCACATTTTCAAATACTTCATTAAAAATATTATCAAAATAAATCACCCACTTATGTTGAATATCTTTTTTCTTAAGAAAAACATTTTTTGATTTTCATCTTTAATATACTTTACTTGAGTTAAATATTTTCTTTTTTTTTCTCTTTGTTTGACTAGTTTATGCATATATTTTTCACTCTTCTTAAAATATAATCTATTATAAAGATCACTAAAAACAAAATTTTCAGTGTCAGATATTGTTTTTTCAGACTTCATGCAGACCGTTTGATATTTTTTCCTAGTTCACCAAGCCTTTATATTTAAACCAATTTTTGTAACAAAACTTCTTACATTTTATCATTTCTTTCACATTATTATTCCACCACCAACTATTTTTATTTAAAGAAACTTTTTCTTTTGATTCTCCAAGTACATGTTTTGCCACTTATTTAATAGAGTTTATATTGCAAATAGGGAAGAAATCTTGACCACTTTGATCGGAAAACTCAGAGAGACTCCCTTGATAAGACGGTGTTTAGTGAAACATTGAGTGCCTTAATTATGTTGGAATTGAGCAATCTTAGGCTTGTTGGATTCTGCTTGCCAAGACACTCGATTCAATTATAAATATGGTTGATAAGTTCTAACTAGGCAGACATAATTGTAAATGTAAATATTTTGTTTAAATGAAAATTTTAATTCTTCTGTATCGTAATGTGTATCTGATGTAACTTCATTTCCACCATTCCAACTAGTAAAAAGACCTTAATGCCCTCTGCATCGTTTTGAGTTTTGTTGTGTAGTATAAGTAGGGTTGGGTGGCTTGGAGGAACCCTACTTTGTTGTCTCTTTCTCTGAGTGATGCTTTTCTCATCTTGGCATTCTAACTCTCCTCCTCCCTTTTACTTGTTGGTCATGGCACCTACCAAATACTATTCTGAGCTTTTTGATGTGAACCCGTCTAATGTGGTGTCCGTGGTAACTACAAAAAAAGGAAAGGACATCCAAAATTCATCTTTGGGGACTAAATAGT
The DNA here is from genome assembly GCA_022702705.1 of Papilionanthe hookeriana x Papilionanthe teres. Classification (NCBI taxonomy): domain Eukaryota; kingdom Viridiplantae; phylum Streptophyta; class Magnoliopsida; order Asparagales; family Orchidaceae; genus Papilionanthe; species Papilionanthe hookeriana x Papilionanthe teres. The sequence continues at coordinate 11,757,827 of CM040431.1, read as the reverse complement.
CTTAAGCCAATAGAAAAGAATGAGAGAGTGACAGTAAATTTGGGGAAAGCATGGTCGTGTATGTGGACCAGTTCAAGTTTGGATTGAGGTTGTCTTTCTATCATGAGTTCTGGTCTATTTTGAATCACTATAGTGTTAGACCGACTCAGATGACACGAAACTCTGTCACCGTTATCAAGACATTTGTTATTGTCCTCCAGTGGCTGGAGATCCTTTAGTCCATCAAGCTCTTTTCATACATCTTTGGATTCCAAATGGATAGGGATAGGCATGGAGTTTTCTTGTCCAGCTCCAAACTCCGGTTGACTGAGGTAGAGCAAGTTAAAGGACTAGTAGTCACATTTTGTGATTGCCTAGAGTTGGAGAAGCTGGGAGATCTCCGTCCAGCCCATCATGCCAGATGCGAAGAAGTTGAAAACCCTACTTGAGTGCATAAGGATCTACGTCTAAATAATTGAGGGGAGTGTTTCAATTTTTGGAAGCAACGGTGATCAACAAGACCTTGTTGTCGAAGACTTTTGGTGATATGATCGAGGAGTTGTGGGAGAATTCAGGTGCTAAGGAGGGAAAGAAAAAGAAGGTTTTGGTGGTAGGGAAGAAGAAACTGAAAGCAAAGATTCCCCACGGAATGGCGAAACATACTCCACGACCGTGAAAGCAATTGGGCACTCCTGGTGCCGGTAAATGAATTTCTTCTTCTTTATTGTTATTTAAAAAAAAATTGAACTACTTTTTGACCGGCCATTTACATGAACAAGTGCATGAACATTCGGAAAGCATCGGGAGGTTTCATCTGAATTGTCTAGTTCTTAAGATTCGAGTCCTGGAGCAGAGGCGCCACTGATCGGCAAGTTTGTGGGATGGGAGGAGTTGGATGTCCCTTTCATAAAATCTCATGAAAGGGCTACGAGAGGCAACAATCTTCTATGGAAGTGTCATAGGATTTGGGAGATGCGGAGACTTTCACGGACAAACCTTAAGAGTATAATATTTCCCGCTAAAAAGGGAAAGAGCCTGCCAATGAGAGTTCTCTGCCAACTCCTATCTTACAGGAAGGGGACTCACCTTCGAGATGAGCCAGCCCGATGATGGGCGAAAATAATATGTAGGCGAGTTTGAGAAGATGTTGTGTCATGGTGGACATCCAGAAGGGCCGATACACCGTCTTGCCTTTTGGAGAGTTGTCTGGGACTTCAGAATATCCCTGCCATCTAGAGGAGTTCATTCATAGGGTCAAAGAGTGTGGAGTACGTCATAAGGGAGAAGATATACGTGAACCTAGGGGAGATTGCTAACCAATTCAACCTATGGCATGGTCGATCAATCATTTCCAGTTGAAGGCATTTGTTTGTGAGGAACAGGAGAGAAAGGCAATCGATTGATTAGTGTCTGAGACGATTGCGACTAACTGAATAATCGAGGCAGAGTTCATTCATTTAGAGAAGATATTGAAGGAATAGACCCGGATGGTGGATTTGAGGGTGAAGGAGCATGAATAAACTGTCGCAGCCCTCATGAAGAAAAATAAGGAGCTCAAGGAGAAAATGGTCAGTGGTCATACAGGAATACCATGTCGGGGCATTGTCCGAGTAGATACAGGTATGGTTGGCTATGGCTATTGAGCATTTTAAAAATAAAGGGTTGGTAGAGCCTAGATAGACAAATATGGACCAAATTGGCACCCTCTTTATCGATACAGATGAAGAAGGTGACGAGACAGATCGACCGACCGATGTTGGGGATGGAGGTGACAGTAGGTCCGCAAACACTAGGCTATCTGTCATTTCTTTTTCCTTTATCTATAATTTTTAGTTTTCATAAAAATTTTGTTTTCCTCGGCCATGCATGGTCGATAGGTCAATTATTTGTAAAAATCACATGTTTAATGCAGAGAAAGACTTGTGTACATCTCTTTTTTTAAGGAAATAAAAAGTTTTTGCTTACTTTTTTCCTCTCTCTCTCTCTCCCTCTCCCCTTTTTTTGTGTACATTGTGTTTTTTTAGCTTCATCTTAACAATTTTTGCGGAGTTCTTTGTTTGTTGGTAGCTTCATGTCTAACCTTTATTAGAGCAAGAATTACTAGGTGTCTAGATGGCTTTACGAGATGATTTACACTCCGTTCCTAGCAAAACTTGTCGTTGTCGGGCGAGAGGATCACATTTTGACATGAAGAAATTTAGAATAAGTCGAGTTCCAAGTGGATAATGTTTGGTGTCCTGACTGGTTATTTTTGTTTTTAAACTCAGCCGAGCGAACTTGGGAACAAGGCTGATCAATTTCATTTTTGGGCTCAACCGGATGATCTTATCTTCACAGCTGACCATATTCGTTTTTTTAGCTCAACCGAGAAATCTTGCTGCCACGGCTGGTTATTCCCATTTTTGGGTTCAACCAGGTGATATTGATGCCTCAACAGGCCATCTTCATTTTTAGGCTCGACCGGTCGGCCTTTGTGTCTCGGTCAGCCATCTTCCTTTTTGGTCTAGCAGGGCAATCTTGGCGCCTTGGTAGACTATCTCGGTTAGCTAGGAATGCTTGTACTGCTGTCGGTAGTCGTTTGGAGCAGTGAGGCCAGGTTTTTGTCTATTCATCTTCGTAAGTTCCAATTGCTCGATCAAACCGTAGCCTTAAGTTACGCTCCCTCTCTATGGAAGCTGGTCGTCCAGAACCTACCCTTTGTGGAGCTTGTCCTACTGGTAGGGAACCATCTCCGGATGTTTGTTCGAACCACAGTAAGAAACTTTAGGTTAGTGATGAAGGACAATCCCGGGCTGGCCTTAATTAGCAATCAGACATCTACAACGCCATTGTTAGTCATTCTCCCTTTTAGATATTTTAGTTTCTGAGTATCAGGTAAACTTTTTTGTGGTCTTTCGCTTCTCCTAGTTCCTCAAGGGTTTTTCTAATCTTAAAATTTTGGGCTTTTAATTAGCAAAGTGTTTGTATGTTCTATATAAAGTTTAAGAGAGTAGCATAATAATTTAAAAATAAACAAAATGTGAGGAAAAAATGCTTTTCATTTATGATTATTGATACAAAATGGCGGTAGATTTAAGAGAAAAATCCCACTCTAGCTCCAGGGGACCTTATTCCCTGCGTAAGTCCTTAGCTTTTACACTCTTTCCTGCATTGCAGTCGATAATGTAGGAGTTGCTCCATGTCTGGTCCAAATTTTCAACTCCATGTCCTCATGTTGCGGAATCAACTTTCTTCAGTATTAGATCTCCGGGAGCAAAAATTTTCTCCTATACATGTTAAATGTAGCATCAGGCGGCTCTTCTATTGACTTCCTCTTTTCGCAGAGCTGATCTCACTCAGACTTCTTCAGTCAGATCTAGTGCGAGCATTGCTCTTCACTGTTTGCTTCTAGCCATTCTCGAAAACCCTCCTCGTTGAGTGTCATAGCTATGAGGACCCTCTGACTATGGTGGTTATATTCTACCAGCATCATGGCTTTCACTCTGTGTGATTACATGATCGTTATTTGCCCGATCGCAATAAATGAAGTTGTTTGGACGGCCCAGAAAATGGATAGGAGTGTATCTGCCCAGCTTCTTTTTACCCCCTTTGACTTTTTTTAAACATATTTATTGACTGCTTATGCCTTGCCATTTTTTCGGGGGTGATAGACTGAACCGAGGCTTATCCCTCAGCTTTAGCAAAAATCTCTAACCTTCTTATCTGTGAACTATGTCCCAATGTCTGTGATGATAATCAATAGCAGGAAAATCATGTCTGTCCAGATGAAATTCTAGACAACCTCCGTAGTGATCCGAGCAAGAGCTTTAACTTTGATCCACTTTGAGAAATAATCCATTGCTACCACAATAAACTTATGTTGCCCCTTGGAGGGTGGAAATGGCCCAAGGATTTCAAATTCCCATACCATGAAAGGTCATGGGCTGGTGATTGGTTATAGTTTACGGGTCGCTAATGTTGCAGTGGGACATACTTTTGACACCATTCACATCTCCTGGATAAGGCTTTTGTATCTTTCAACTGTGACAATCAAAAATATCCATGCTGCTATACTCGGTGCGCTTGTGACTTTCCTTATGATTGACTCCCACACTCTTGATCCATGAAAAAAATACCCATTTTTATGCCTTGATTTTATCAAAATTTTAAGGATATTATGCTTTAATGAAAGGTATTTTTGTGTTTTTGGATATAGGTGATGAAAAAATGTTCAAGAAGAAAAAAGTGAAAAAGGAGCAAAAATGAGCAAAAAGGAGCAAAAATGGAGCCAAAATGCAAAATTGTCAAAATTATTGGTCTGACACCTAGGTGCCAGAATCCGGCGCCTAAGCGTCAGGTCGATACGGGATTTGTCAAGATTTTTGATAACTTTTGGATCGTTATTTTGACGGTGTTAGCAGTTATTGGACCTTCTAGAATACTGGCAGTTGTTCCTAGTTTATAGGACATGTGCTACAATGTATTTGGACTCTTGAAAACGGTTTTAATCGCGAAGAGGTGCGATCCAAAGTGAAGAGGAGCAAAGAACTGGATGCAGAGTCCGACGCCTAGGCGCCAGATTCTGGCGCTTAGGCGCCAGACACACCTTCTAGAAGATTCATTGAATGTGGACACATTTTGAAGAGGTGTCTTGAGGCAACCCTTGAAGCCTATAAATAGGAGGCTACTCCTTCAGAGAAAAACGCCCAACTTAGTCCCCCTATCTAGAGTCTCATCTAGAGAGAGAATTAGAAAGATACTTTAGGGCCACATTTTACTATCCTTCATAAATTAGTTAGTTATTTTATTTTGAGATTGTATTGAGAGTTTAAAGAGTTGGTGCTTTTGAAGATTATTTGCTTGGAGTCAGAAGAATTCAGAGGTTCAGTAGAAGAAACACTTGAGATAAGCATTTGTAATTTTATTCAATGTTTTATTATTATGTTTTGTTGTTTAAATTCAATGTGTTCTGAGTAGTTAGTTTACTTTTTCCTTTCAATTATGAAAAGATAAATAAGATAATATAAAATTCGTTGGAGAATTAGAAACTATTTATATTTTAAAACATTGTGATGATATTAATACCATATCTTAATTTACTATTTAAATTGGCCATTTAAATTGTTAAAATCTGTTGAAGAGTTTTAATACCTAGAAGGAGATGAATTCTTAACTAGTAGATATCACATGAATCTTTAGGTAGTCGAAGGCCTTGTGCGGGTTATTCAAGGTAAAGTACAAATAAATAGGAAGATATTATATAATAGGCGTAGAATTAATAAGTTTTTAGAGTGACAGACTAAATCCTTGTAATTTAGTTTATAGAGAAGGAAAGGGTCACTAGTAGGGCCGATCATAGCCACCCTTGGACATCTAGTAGTGTGAGCCTAGATTAACCCATCCTACTAATAATACATCCGGGCCTGATCTATAGGCTAGCCAATGTTCTTTTCACCTGGATTAAAGGGTAAAGAATATGAATGCTTCTATTTGACACAATACCATAAATTTATATTCTCCACAAATATTATCATTATCTTAGAAAATCTTGGATTAATTGAAAGGAAGAAAGTTGTTGTCTTATTGCTATTTACATTTATTTCATTACTGCTTTATTATTGCATCTAGTAAATTAAAAATATCAAATTTATATCTATATAAGAAATATTTAAAAATAAAATTAAAATACTTAAAAATCCATAACTCACTCCTCGTGGGATCGATACTAGGGACTTTGTTTCAAAGCCCTATATTACTAGATAGGATACGTATACTTGCGTAGCACCCCTAGTGTATAAAATACTTTTGATAAAATTATATTTATATACACTAGCCGTTATTATTATATATTACATTTTGAAAGCATTAATTATTATATTTGTCATCAGCGGATTGCAGGTCAAGTTTTTGGCACTGTTGCCGGGGATTGAATTTTTAGTACGCATATATTTAGCGTGGGTCAAGTTTTTGGCGCCGTTGTTGGGGATTGAATTTTTAGTACGGATATATTTAGCGTTGGTCAAGTTTTTGGCGCCGTTCCCAGGGAGGAGTAGAGGCAAATTTTTAGATTTTAAATATTTTTATTTTATTTTATTCATTTTCTTTTATTATCAATAATATAAAACACCAAAAAAATTTAAAAAAATAATAAAAAATATAAAAAAAATTTAATTTTTTTTATAAGTAGAGATTTTATTTCTTGTTAATTTAGTTTTTATGCGTAGTGCTGGATCTGAATGATTATTACCTTTAGATTCTGAATTAGAAAGAACTATTAAAAGAATTAAAAAAAGGAAAGCAAACTAAAAAATTCCAAAAGATGGCTAATTTACATAACAATTTACAAAATCCAATTGAAATTAATGAACAAAATGTTTACAAACCATTAAGGGATTATGCTGACCCTACAATTGATGAACTTTATAGTAGTATTCAAATTCCTGCTGTAGATGCTAATTCTTTTGAGCTTAAACCATCTATCATTCAAATGGTTCAAAATAATTAATTTGGAGAAACACCAAATGAGGATCCAAATTTACACCTTGCTAGTTTTTTAGAACTTTTTGTTACCTTCAAATATAACAATGTTTCTGATGATGCTATTAGACTTAGACTCTTTCCTTTTTCTTTAAGAGATAAAGCAAAGATAGGATTGAACTCATTAGCATCAGGTTCTATTAAAACATGGGCTGAAATGGCACAAAAATTCCTTGCTAATATTTTCCTCCTTCTAAAACTGCTAAATTAAGAAATGATATTACTTCATTTAGTCAATTTGACGGGGAGACAATTTATGAAATTTGTGAAAGATTTAAAGAACTATTAAGAAAATGTCCTCATCGTGCTTTACCTGATTGGTTAATTATTCAAACATTTTGTAATGGTTTAATTGGATCACTAAAATTAATTATTGATGCTGCTGCTGGAGGTTCTTTAATGTCTAAATCATTTGAAGAAGCTTATACTTTAATTGAAGAAATGGCTAACAATAATTTTCAATAGCCTTCTGAAAGGATTAATCCTAAAAGAATGTCAAGTATTCAAGATAACGAAGCCTTTTCTATCTTAGCTTCACAAGTAGCTGCAATATCTAAGAAATTAGATAATTTTGCCATCAACATATCACATAATAACTCATCTAAAATTGAATATTCTCAAACTATTGAAACTTTACAAGCTATTATTAGTAAAAATAATCCGTATTCAAATTATTATAATCCTGGATGGAAAAATAACCCTAATTTTAACTGGAATAATCAACAACTACAATGGTGTAATAATCAGTCCCATCCAACTGGAAATTAGAATAATCAAGTAAATTCAAATTATAAACCACATGGATTTAATAATCAACAGAAAAAGTTATCAATAGAAGAATTAATTTTACAAATGAGTAATCAATTACAAAATCAAAATACTGCTATTCGTAATAATGAGAATCAAATGGGACAAATCACTAATTTAATTATTTATAGACCTCCATGAACACTTCCTAGTAATGTTGAAATTAATCCAAAAGAAACTGGAAAAGAACATGAACATGTTAAAGCTGTACAACTTAGAAGTGGAAAGTAATTATAAGAAAGAATGTATAATGAATATGAAAAAGAGATTGAGGTTGAAGAGATTGAAATACCTAAAGAAAATCCTTCTCCTAATGAAGATCAAACTAATATTTCTATTAATGTGGAAGTTGAAAAACCACCACTACCTTTTCCTCAAAGATTAAAATAGCAAAAGCTTGATCATCAATTTTCTATGTTCTTTGAAATTTTTAAGAAACTTACTATAAACATACATTTTGCTGAAGCTTTGGAACAGATGCCAACTTATGCAAAATTTATGAAGGATTTATTAAGAAATGAAAATTTGAAGCTTTTGAAACTGTTGGATTAAGTGAAGAATGTAGTGCAATAATTCAAAAGAAATTACCTCAGAAACTTAAAGATCCTGGAAGTTTTACTATACCTTGTGCTATTGGAGAAAAATTTTGTGGAAAAGCTTTATGCGATTTAGGAGAAAGTATTAATCTTATACCATTTTCTATTTATCTAAGGTTGAATTTAGGAGAGATTACTCCCACCACTGTAACCCTTCAGTTAGCTGATAGATCTATCACTTACTCTAAAGGAGTTATAGAGGATGTACTTGTTAAAGTAGATAAATTTATCTTCCCTATGGATTTCATTATACTTGATATGGAAGAAGATTAAGAAATACCAATTATTTTAGGGAGACCTTTTCTAGCTATCGGACAAGCTATGATTGATGTGCAAAAAGGAGAATTAACTATAAGAGTTAATGATTAAGAGATTAAATTCAATGTTCTTAAATCGATGAAGTACCCTACCAAAGAAAAATGCTATCGTATGGATATTTTTAATTTTATAATTGAAAAACACTATCGAGAAAAATGTAAAATCATTCCTGAAGAAGAAATTGAATTTTTAACTAATGAAAATGAAGAACTAAAAGAAGAAGAATTACTTATAGAAACTCATTATATTAAAGATAACTTGGAAATTTTAGACATAACTCAAAATGATATACTATTACCCTCAATTAAAAAAGCCCCTGAACTGGAATTAAAAACATTACCTTCACATTTAAAGTATGCATTTCTTGGAAATTCATTAACTTTACTTGTTATTATTTCTTCTGAGCTAAGTTTAGATCAAGAAGAAAAATTAATAGGAGTGTTAAAGAATTATAAGAAAGCTTTTGGTTGGACTATTGCTGATATAAGAGGAATAAGTCCTTCCATTTGTATGCATAGAATTTTAATGGAAGAAAATTTTAAACCTACTATTGAACCACAAAGAAGATTAAATCCTATCATGAAAGAGGTTGTTAAAAAAAAATTTTTAAAATGGTTAGATGCTAGAATTATTTATCCTATTTCGGATAACCAATGTGTAAGTCCTATTCATTATGTTCTGAAGAAAGGAGGAGTAACTGTCACTGTCAATGATAAAAATGAACTAATTCCTACAAGAAAAGTTACTGGATGGCGAACTTATATTGATTATCGGAAGTTAAATGACGCCACTAGAAAGAATCATTTTCCTTTACCTTTCTTAGATCAAATGCTTGACAAATTAGCTGGACACTCATATTTCTGTTTTCTGGATGGATATTCTGGTTATCATCAATTACTTATCACTCCTGAGGACTAAGAGAAAAAAACATTTACAAGTCCTTATGGAACATTTGCCTTTAGAAGAATGTCTTTTGGTTTATGTAATGCACCTGCAACTTTTCAAAGATGTATGATGTCAATATTTTGTGATTTGATTGACAAAGGAATTGAAGTATTCATGGACGATTTTTTAGTTTTTGGAACTTCTTTTGAGTCTTATTTGGAAAATATTTCCAAAGTTCTGTAAAGATGTGGAGAAACAAATTTAGTTCTTAACTGGGAAAAATTTCAATTTATGGTTACAGAAGGCATTGTACTTGGTCACAAAGTTTCACAAAAAGGGATTAAAGTTGATCAAGCAAAAGTCAAAATTATTGCTGAACTGCAACCCCCTACTACTGTTACTGTGTGAGAAGTTTTCTGGGTCATGCTGGATTTTATAGAAGATATATAAAGGATTTTTCTAAAATTGCTAAACCTCATCGTCATTTATTGGAAAAAGAAGCTAAATTTGAATTTAATGAAGACTGTGTTAAAACTTTCAATATTTTAAAAGAAAAATTAATAACTGCACCTATAATTATTGCACCTAATTGGAATAAATCCTTTGAATTAATGTGCGATGCAAGTGATTTTGCAATTGGAGCTGTATTGGGCAAAAATATGAGAAAATTTTCAAAGTTATATATTATGCTAGTAAAACTCTTACTGAAACTCAAAGAAATTACACTACTACTGAGAAAGAGCTTTTAGCTATAGTATGTGTCTTTGATAAATTTAGACCTTATCTTCTTGGTACCAAATGCATAGTTCATACTGATCATTCCGCTATTAAATATTTAATGCTAAAAAAAGATGCTAAACCTAGACTGATAAGATGAGTTTTACTTCTACAAGAATTTGATTTTCAAATAGTGGATATAAAAGGAACGTACAACCAAATTGCAGATCATTTATCTAGAATTAAGAATGATGTTATTACTAAAGAAAATTTAAATGAAAAATTTCCTGATGAACATTTGTATGTTATTCAAGGATACCAAACACCTTGGTATGCGGATATAGTTAACTATTTAGTTAGCAATATTTTACCTTATGGATTGGATAACAAATTTATTAAGAAATTTAAAAATGATGCTAAATCTTATATTTGGGAAGATCCTCATTTATTTAAATTAGGAAGAGATTCTGTAATTCGTAGATGCATACCTTATGAAGAAACTTATGCTATTATTAAAAAATGTCATGATTCTGAATTTGGAGGACACTTTGGAATAGATAAAAATGCATTTAAAATTTTAAATTCAGGATTTTATTGGCCAACCTTATTTAAAGATGTGAGATATTATGTGAAAACATGTGATCGATGTCAAAGGATGGGAAATATATCCAAGAAAGATGAAATGCCTTTAAACTATATATTGGAAGTCAAAATTTTTGATATATGAGGTTTAGACTTTATGGGACCATTTGTCTCATCATCTGGAAAAACTTATATTTTAATAGCGGTTGATTACGTTTCAAAGTGGATTGAAGTTGTAGCTTTACCTAGCTGTTATTCCAAAAGTGTTTCAAAATTTTTAAAGAAGATGATTTTTTCAAGATTCGGAATGCCTAAGGTAATTATCACAGATGGTAGAATTCATTTTAGAATTATAAGAATTCAATCATTATTGGAAAATTTTGGAATCAAACACAGAATTGCAACTGCATATCACCCACAAACAAGTGGAATGACTGAAGTATCAAACAGAGAAATTAAAAGAATTTTAAAGAAGACTGTTAATCCTAAAAGAACTGATTGGGTTGATGGACTTGACTCTACATTATGAGCTTATAGAACAGCTTATAAAACACCAATCGAAATGTCACCTTACCAGTTAGTTTATGATAAACATTGTCACTTACCTGTTGAACTTGAACATATAGCTTATTGGGTAATAAAGGAGTTTAATTTTGATTTGAATACTGCAGGAGAAAAACGATTATTGCAATTAAATGAGATGGATGAAATAAGAAATGAATCATATGAAAATGCAATGATTTATAAAGAGAAAAAGAAAATATTACATGATAAAAAGATTTCAGGAAAAATATTTGAGCCTGAACAAGAAGTATTATTATTTAATACTCTTTTGAGACTTTTTCTTGGAAAATTAAGATTAAATTGGATAGGACCGTATATAATTGAAAAAGTATACCATTATGGAGCTGTGGATATTAAAGTTCCCAAAACGGAAAATTTTTTTAAAGTTAATAGATTAAGACTGAAGCCTTATTTGGGAGATATTAAAAAGATTTATAAAGAGGCTTATGAGTTGAGTATACCTGATTAAAAACTTAAATAGGTCGGGCTGACGACGTTAAACCAAGCGCTTTGTGGGAGGCAACCCATAGTTATTCGTTGTTTTGTGTGTTTTTACATTTTTAATGTAAGGTTATGCCTTGATCTTATTTAATTTTATATTACTTTAGAAAATTTGATTCTAACAAGACTCTATTGACTTAAGCTGAAAATTATCTCGAAGTATATAAAGTTTAGACATTGGATCACTCTATTTCATATACGAGTAAAAAGGAGATGAAGTTAACTTTCATTATGATTGCTTATAATTTGTGTTACTGAGTTTATATTGATCTTACCATTCTAAATTAACTATTTTGGAGAACGAAATTTTGAAATTTGACATTAGGAGAAACGGAGTCGAACATGGTTCCGGCGCCTAGGCGCCAGATTTGGCGCCTAAGCGCCAGAGTAAACTATGTGTCGATGGGTCCGGCGCCTAAGTGCCACGGTTACTGGATCGTGTTAAAACCGAAAATATTCAGTTTTTCACATGGTTTTATCTTATAAATGACCCTATCTTCGTCCTCAATCCCTATGCAATCATTATTTTGACCCATACACTCCATTCTTGAGAGATTCGAGAGGATTTTTGAAGAAATGGAGAGGAGAAATCTTGGAGAAGAGGCTAAAGACAAGGTCTCAAAGGATCCTCAACCCTACTTCAATGGTTTCAACGCTGTAAGTTTGGAGAAAATTTCTAGTCGTCTAGATAAGTTTGAAGCTGAATTTAAAAGCATTGGAGATCGCCTCCATGAGATGTATCATCAAATTGAACATCTAGAATGACAGGCGAAACTTCAATTTGATCATCTAGCAGCTTATCAAGATGCTCAAGTGGAAATGTATGCGAAGAACAATTGGATAGAAGAGAAAACAACTACGGATTTTTCGAGAGCGTTAGCATTGTTTCTAAGTGGGCTGAATAGTTTTCCTTGCCAAGATAATGGGAATTAGATAGTGATATGGTAAGATTGTGATTTATCTAGTGTGTCATTGTATCGATTTAGTGAATCAATTGTGTTTGTTTGTGTGTTTGCTTTCATGTTTAATGTGTGTTGTATTTGCTTTCAAATTTGTGTTGTTTGATCATTGTTAGAACTTGAATCATGTTATGATACTTATATGAATTGTATTGAGCCCGAAATTGAAAATCATGAATGGAATTAGAAGAGTTTGATTTAAACTTGTGCTTAATTAGTGGATTTAATTTTTAATTTTTTAATTTTTTTGGAAAATATTTTGGAATATGGAAACTGAAGCAATACTATTATATGAGTAATTAGAAGTTTAAATTATGAATTTTGGTGGAAAATAAATTTTTTAAAGTGATTTTTTTGAAAGGCGAGTCTGACGCCTAGGCGCAGGTTCGGCCTACTTACCCGAAAAACACCATTTAAAACCCCATTAGCCATTTTTGACACCTAAGCTTCATCCCCTTTCTCTTTTTCACGAAAACCCACCTTCTAAATCCATTTTGAGGTCAAAACATCAAGATTTTGAGCCCGAAATCTCTTGATTTCTTCATCTCAAGGTCAGATCTACACTCTAATCCATTTATTTTTTATTTTCACCATAGTTTTTCCTATTTTTGGCTAAAAACCAAAATTTTGAGGAAAATTTTGATTTTTAATGTTTCTCCATGAATTTCTAAACTCATTTTAAGTTTCTTAAGCTTAAAAAGAGTTTAAATATTTGATTCCTTAATTTATTTGTGTTTTCTTTCACTTTTAGATGGCACCGAAATCTAAGCGAGGAAAGGCACGAGAAAATTTTGACAGTAGCAAGTTCGTGACAGCGCATTTTCTATATCACGACTTTGCGACGTCCAGAAAATTTATCTCAGAGCGAAGCTTTTACAATCCCAATGAAATGATCGAGAACACGATCATTGCACACAACTGACAACGATTCTGTTATTTCACCGCTGTTGCTATTATTCTAGTCGTGCGCAAATTTTATGCTAACTTTTTGGATGCGGAAGACTACGATGTCTTCGTCAGAGGTGTTGGAGTAGGACTTACACCGGAAAGGATCAATGTTTTTTATGGACTGCCACCTACCATCGAGTGCCACTATTCTGGATTATCTCCATCTGAGGGAGATCTTGAGATGATTATTACTTATTTGACTAACGGCACTGGAGCTTGGAAGATCCGGAATGATAAATAGGTAAATTTCAAATCTTCTAAGTTAAATGGTATTTCAAAGGCATGGCATTTCTTTATTTCTGCTAGACTTATACCTTCCAACCCCCTGAGCGAAGTGACTAGAGATCGAGCTATCTTAAACTATCGCATTCGGAGAGGAAGCCGATAGATGTCGGCGGTATTATTTATGATTCCGTGAGTCTACTGCTAGATCTAGTACTTCTATAGGACTAGGATTTCCATCCCTGATTTATACTTTATGTGTGAACAATGGAGTCACTGTTGATATTTCTGAGGAGAAGTTGAAGTCTACCAAGCCAATTGGGCAGGAGGTTGTTAGTATCTATGATCTTCTTCGTGGGAAGAGATCTACAACCCCTTCTACTTCTGCACCTACTCCAGGTAGAGCTTCTACTACAACCCCTTCTACTTCTACTACTGAGTCACCGTCTAGTTTTTGGGAATCGATGCATGATCAATTGCTGGAGCAGTATAATGAGTTATTTCTAACTCACTACAGAGTTTATACTATGGATAAGAAAATTGATCACTTATCTAATTATACCCAGAGGAAGAGTGAGTATGATGATGAGTATTCAGAGTCTTTAGTTAGATTCTTGAAGGGTGAGCATGATATTCAGTTTCCCACCTGTCCTAGATTTTCACCATATGTTAATCCTAAGGATGTGGAGTTTTCTTTTGGTGATGACGATGACGAGGCTACAGACAGTGATTAGTAGCCATATTTACCTTTGAGATATGTTGAGTCTGTTGTTAGTTTAGTTTTTGTTTGCTAGTACTGATTGTTGTTTGATGTTTGCTAGTTTAGATTTGTTTATGAGACTTTGTATGAATTGTTTGATGTTGAAACTATTTTAGATATTTAGTTGCAGACTGAAATTTGAATGAATTTGTGTTTATTTTTATTTCAGCCTACTGTTTAGTATTCTAGAATAGTTAGTAATATTATTCTATTTCTGTTAGTTATGTAATTATTTAATTCAACTTCTGCTATAAAAAAAATAAAAAATTTTTTAGCCTGCTTACTTTTATATGCTTCATTATTTCTGTAATATTTATAAACTACATGTGTAGAAGTAAATTATATTTCTTTCTAAAATTTTTTTTACATGCTTATAAAATTTCTTTTTAAATTATACTTTTCTTTCTCTCATACTTTATTTTTTTTATGATATACCAAAACTTAAGTTCGGGGGAAGGAAAAATACATGCAAATTTAAATTTTATTTGTCCTTAATAAACTAATATTTTTAAAAAAATCTTAACATAACATAAGGAATGAAGAATCTATTTAAAATTTTGAAATTATAAATAATTTAGTGGACTTAACCAAAATTTTAATAACTTTGATTGATTTTAAGAATAGAATAATTTAACTTAAAGAAGAATAAGATTAAGAAATTTTTCTATTCATAATAGAAATAATTGAATTTTAGAAGTATTAAGAAATCAAAAATTATAACTTGAAAAAGAAAAGATTGAAAGTCTTTTTAAAATTCTATTCATGTTATAATAGTTAAGTGAAAATGTAAAAGTTTGAAAATATAAGTTAAGGATAGTGAAGTTTAAAATTATTAACGAGTTATCCGAGATACGAGTAATCCTCACCGTGAAAAAAAAAGAGGAGAAGCTTGAGGATATGCCTAATCAAAATTGGCTTCACTTGAATTATCTTATATAAAGAAAACTAGTCACATACTTTACTTAATTTTTATGCATGAATCTTTATTTAGGAAAGATTTTTCATGAAAATCTTTTTCTTGTAAATAATCTATGTGATCTTAATATAATAAACTTCTATTATTTTTGAAATGAATGAAAAATTTTTGAAGTCTTATGATTTGGTAGTTGAATGTTCTTTAAATTCTTAAAATTAAACTTAGTTAGTGAAATTTGGTTAATGATTTACTAAAGCCTTTATAAGATCAAAAAAAAAATATAAGGAGTATTAAATATTTATCTTTCATTCCAAATGTTATACATTTTATATAGTAAAAATGGTTACTTTAGGACAAGTAACGTTTAAGTTTTGGGGGATTTTGATCCATGAAAAAAATACCCATTTTTATGCCTTGATTTTTATCACATTTTTAAGGATATTATGCTTTAATGAAAGGTATTTTTGTGTTTTTGGATATAGGTGATGAGAAAAAGTTCAAGAAGAAAAAAAAGTGAAAAAGGAGCAAAAAGGAGCAAAAATGGAGTCAAAATGTAAAATTGTCAAAATTATTGGTCTGGCGCCTAAGCGCCAGGTCAATACGGGATCTGTCAAGATTTTTTATGACTTTTGGATGGTGATTCTGACGGTGTTAGCTATTATTGGACCTTCTAGAAGACTGGTAGTTGTTCCTGGTTTATAGGACATGTGATACAATGTATTTGGATGCTTGGAAATGGTTTTAATCGTGAAGAGGTGCTATCCAAAGTGAAGAGGTGCAAAGAACTGGACGTAGAGTCCGGCGCCTAGGCGCGAGACACACCTTCTAGAAGATTCATTGAATGTGGACACATTTTGAAGTGGTGCCTTGAGGCAACCCTTGAAGCCTCTAAATAGGAGGCTACTCCTTCAGAGAAAAACGCCCAACTTAGTCCCTCTATCTAGAGTCCCATCTAGGGAGAGAATTAGAGAGATAGTTTAGAGCGACATTTTACTATCCTTCATAAATTAGTTAGTTATTTTATTTAGAGTTTGTATTGAGAGTTTAAAGAGTTGGTGCTTTTGAAGATTATTTGCTTGGAGTCGGAAGAATTCGAGAGGTTCGGTAGGAGAAACACTTGAGATAAGTATTTGTAATTTTATTCAAAGTTTTATTATTATGTTTTGTTGTTTAAATTCAATGTGTTCTGAGTAGTTAGTTTACTTTATCCTTTCAATTATGAAAGGATAAATAAGATAATATAAAATTCGTTGGACAATTAGAAACTATTTATATTTTAAAACATTGTGATGATATTAATACCAGATCTTAATTTACTATTTAAATTGGCCATTTAAATTGTTAAAATCTGTTGAAGAGTTTTGATTCCTAGAAGGAGATGAATTCTTAACTAGTAGATATCACACGAATCCATGGGTAGTCGAAGGTCTTGTGCGGGTTATTCAAGGTAAAGTGCAAATAAATAAGAAGATATTATATAATAGGCGTAGAAGTGATAAGTTTTTAGAGTGACAGACTAAATCCTTGTAATTTTGTTTATGGAGAAGGAAAGGGTCACTAGTAGGGCCGACCATAGCCACCCTTGGACATCTAGCAGTGTGAGCCTAGATTAACCCATTCTACTGACAATACATTCGGAGCTGATTTATAGGCTAGCTAATGTTCTTTACACTTGGATGAAAGGGTAAAGAATATGAATGCTTCTATTTGGCACAATACCATAAATTTATATTCTCCACGAATATTATCATTATCTTAGAAAATCTTGGATTAATTGTAAGGAAGAAAGTTGTTGTCTTATTGCTATTTACATTTATTTCATTACTGCTTTATTATTGCATTTAGTAAATTAAAAATATCAAATTTATATCTATAAAAGAAATATTTAAAAATAAAATTAAAATATTTAAAAATCCATAACTCACTCCTTGTGCGGTCGATACTGGGGTCTTTGTTTCAAAGCCCTATATTACTTGATACGATACGTATACTTGCGTAGTACCCCTAGTGTGTAAAATATTTTTGATAAAATTATATTTATATACACTAGCTGCTATTATTATCTATTACATTTTGAAAGCATTAATTATTATATTTGTCATTAGCGGATTGCAGGTCAAGTTTTTGGCACCGTTGCCAGGGATTAAATTTTTAGTACGCATATAGTTAGCCTGGGTCAACTCTCCAGAGTGAACCTCTTAGAGAATGCCTTCCACCTCACTTTCTTTTATGTATCTCACGTATAATGTGGTCATTAATTTTTGGAAGATTGTTCCTTATATCACTAGGTATTGAGCAGACTTGAATTTGAATGTCTTTGGAGTTTCATGATTTCCTCTACAATTTCTTTTATCTCCAAATACTAGACATAAAGATCTATCCAACTCTTAGTCTCCTTGGTGTTTATGGCCATCGTCTCAGGGCTCCTCAATGACCAAACAACTAAGTTTTTATGGTGACCTGTTCCCCAAGGGAACACATCTGGATAGTATATCAGCCATCAGGTTTTCTTCATGACCGACATGCTTAATCTTAAACTGCATGAACTTCCAAATCTCTATCTTGGCCATATTGAGGTACCTGCTCATTACTTCATCTGTAGCACCGAATTCTCAATTTATTTGATCTACTACCACATGTGAGTTGGACTTCACAACCAAACATCGGTCGCCCATTTCATAAGCGAGACGCAATATGATAATCATGGCTACATATTGTTCTTGGTTATTTCTCACCTCAAACTCCACAGTTACTAAGTGATAAAAGTGTTCTCCTGATGGGCTACTTGATGCCAGCCCTAATCTTGCTTCAGATCGAATTGAGGCGTCGTCCACATATAGGACACATTCTTGCTGATTGTTGATCCACCGAAAATTAGATAGCTTTTTAATGTCCATTTCATACCTGTTTTTTATGATATTTCACTATAAAGAAAGATATTTTTCAAGATTTCATGCAGGTACAATGATTTTAGGCCTTTGGAGCAGAAGGAAGTGAAAAGGGGCAAATTTGGAGCAAAATTGCATTTTATTGAACTAGCATTGAACAACGCTGTCACCAGTGCCAAACTGCGCCAACTTACAGAGAGTTTGGACCCAAAAGGCGCAAAATAACGCTGGATGGTGCCCTATCCTGCGCCGGACCACGCCCTGTCCTGAATTCAAACTAGATTCAACGTATTTTGCCCGATTTTGGAGGGATGCTTGAAGAAACTCTTGGGAAATCAGTTATGGCCGGATTTAAACTACTTTGAAGCCAGATTTAGGGAGGGGGAGAGAGTTTAGAGTGTGGAAAGAGTGAAGAGTGAGTGTGTCTTTTCATTTATTTAGGAAATCTAGGGTTTGTGTGTTCTTTTCTAAGGAGTGTAGGAAGAGAGGGAAAGTGAGAGATTTCTTCTTCCTTATATAAATAGTAAATTGTGTGTTATTGTGAAGAAAGAAGAAAAGTCAAAGGAATTCTTTGAGATTCGCTAGGGGAAAATTTTGAGATAAGTTGTCTTTTCTTTAGTCTGTTTGTATGACATTGCTTTTATATATATAATTCATATTTTTTCATCTTTTCCTCATGAGTCTTGAGTAGATTTCTTTGTCTTCCTTCTTTCATGTGATGTGTTGATATGGAAATGATGTGTCGATTTATTATGGAGAACTTGTGATGACCTTTTCAATTCGTACTTCATTTACTTTTTGATCTCACCAATTAAATTGTTAAAACTTGTTGGAAAACATATGTTCTGAAAGGATTATGAGTTCCACAATAAAAGTGAAGGTCACATTCAATGTCCATGAATGAGATACATAATTCATGAGGTTTGAGTGCAAATAAATAAGGAAATATACTTTGATGGGGCGTTGAATTGGAGATTTCAAAGTGAGAGGCTGAAATCCTTAATTTGCTCCTAAGGTTTGGAAACCAAAGCGAGAGTTAGTCTTTAGGGAAAGGGAAGTGGGAGCTTTGGAGTGAGAGCCAGTATTCTCCCAGCCTAACCACAGATTTGGGGATTAAACTTAGGATTATCCAAAGTTCTTTATGCACTTGGAAAAGGGTAAAGAATAGGAATGCTCCTATTTGGCACAATACATTCGCATCACTGATCTATGTCACAAAAAGCATCATATTATAATTGGAGAGGAGAAATATTATTTCTTACAATTGAACTTTGTTATAGATTTAGTCTTGTGTTAGTTTAACTTGCTAGAAGGTTAGAACGTAATTTGGTAGAAGTAGTAACTACAACTATGTGTCTATATTTTAAGAATTGTTAGTACCCACAATTGTGTTATGATTCGAGAAGTGATTTCTGAGCTACACCATAAAAATTAATTGCTTCCCTGTGGGATCGATATCCAGGACTCCGCTAGAGCCCTGTATTACTTGAGCGATACGTATACTTGCATTTAATTGTGTGACTCAATAGAAAACTAAATCAATATATATAAATCTGAGTTCATAAATTTTGACAAATTAAAAAAATCACACCAAGTTTTTGGCACCGTTGCCAGGGAGGAAAGGTAACTGCTAAAATTAATTTTGTAGTATTTGAAATCTTATATTTGAATTACAAGTCATAATTGTGTGTGTTTATTGTGTTTGTATGCGTAGTATCAGATCTATATGTTTAGTGCCTTACGATTTTGAATTAGAGTGTACTATTAGAAAAATTTTAAAACATAAAAAATAATTTAAAAATTCTCACAAAATGGCGAACAACTTAAACAATCAAAATGAAAATATACCAAGACCTTTAAGAGATAATGTTAATCCAACAGCAGATAAAATTCACTTAACTATCCA
This sequence comes from Papilionanthe hookeriana x Papilionanthe teres, assembly GCA_022702705.1. NCBI lineage: Eukaryota > Viridiplantae > Streptophyta > Magnoliopsida > Asparagales > Orchidaceae > Papilionanthe > Papilionanthe hookeriana x Papilionanthe teres. Next base: position 11,737,763 of record CM040431.1, on the reverse strand, counting down.
AAATCCTGATGTTGCTGCTAATTCATTTGAGCTTAAACCTGTTATTATCCAAATGGTACAGAATAATCAATTTGAAAGAATACCTAATGAAGATCCAAACTTACATCTCACTAATTTTCTAGAACTGTGTGCTACCTTTAAATACGATGGAGTGTCAAACTATGCTGTTAGGCTTAAACTTTTTTCTTTTTCATTAAGGGATAAGGCTAAGACATGGTTAAATTCATTGGCACCAGGATCTACCAGATCTTAGGGAGAACTTTAACAAAGGTCTATGTCAAAATATTTCCCTCCTTAAAAAATTTTTAAGCTGAGGAATGGTATAACATCTTTTAGTCATTTTGATGGAGAATCTACATATGAAGCTTGAGAAAGATTCAAAGATCTTCTGAGAAAGTTTCCACATCATGTTTTACCAGACTGGTTAATAATTAAAACATTTTATAATAGATTAGTGGAATCTTTGAGATCGATTATCGATGCTGTTGTTGGTGGATCATTAATGTCTAAACCTTTTGATGAGGTATATTCGTTAATTGAAGAGATGACTACTAATAATTTTCAATGGCCCTTTGAGCAGGTAAATCCTAAGAGAGTAGCTAGTGTTCATGATTCTGATGTGCTAACTATGATAGTCTCTCAAATTACTGCACTTTCTAAGAAAATAAAACAATATGGAATGAATTTTTCTCCAACACCCCCAGTGTTAGAGGAAAATTCATCAAGACAGATGATAGACTCTCAAACACCTTATGAAACCTTGAATGCCATAAATAACAAAGTCAATAATCCTTATTTGAATTATTATAATCCTAGTTGGATGAATCACCCAAACTTCAACTGAAATAATACCAATGTTGTTGTTAACCCGCAATGGGGAAGCAATTCTATGAATCCAGTTGGAAATCTGAACAACCAAGGAAATACTAATTATAGACCTTCTTATCCTCTTGGCTTTAATAGTAACCCGCAGTTTAAGGAAAAGTTGTCTATTGAAGAAATGATTCTGAATATGAGTAATCAAATACAAGCTCAAAATTTTGTAATGAAGAATAATGAGAATCAACTGGGACATTTCTTTACTACGCTTAATAATAGACCTTCTGGAAATGTTCCTAGCAATGTTGAGATCAACCCAAAAGATCAAAATAAGGAGCAAATAAAGACTATTCAATTAAGAAATGGAAAATAATTGGAACCAAGAGTTCAAAAAAGTTGAAGTTAAAAGAAATGAAGTGAACATTGAGAAAGGTTCTAATAGGATATATCCAGACAAATATCTTATTGAACCAATTAAAGTAACTATTAAAACACCACCTCCTCCTTTTCCTCAAAGACTAAAGAAACAGAACAGGGATAATAGATTTATAAAGTTTTTGGAAATTCTTAAGAAATAAATGATTAATATTCCCTTTGTTGAAGCATTAGAGCAGATGTCTCATTATGCAAAGTTTATGAAGGATATTCTTAAAAAGAAAAGAAAGTTCAAAGATTAGGAGACTGTTGCACTTAGCGGTGAGTATAGTGCAATTATTCAGAAGAAGCTTCTTGAAAAACTTAAAGACCCAGGTAGTTTCACTATCCCGTGTGCTATAAGTGAGAAATTTTTCGGAAGAGCTTTATGTGATCTTGGAGCTAGTATTAATCTTATGCCTTTATCAACTTTCAAATGATTAGGAATAGGAGAAATTTCACCTACATCTGTGACTCTTCAGTTGGTTGATCGTTCTATCACTTATCCTAAAGGAGTTGTGGAAGATGAACTAGTGAAGGTGGATAAATTTATCTTTCATGTGGACTTTATTGTATTAGATATGGAGGAAGATAAAGAAATTCCAATTATTTTGGGAAGCCCATTCCTTGTTACTGGGAGAACTATGATTGATGTTCAAAATGGAGAATTAACTATGAGAGTTAATGATCAAGAGGTAACTTTCAATATTCTGAAATCTATGAAATACCCTTTAACTGAAAAAGATGATGAGTGCTTTCGAATGGAAATCTACAAATATTTGAGAGAATATCATTTTAAAGAAATATTAGAAGAAAATTTGGAATGTGAGGATGAAAATGAAAGTGAAAGTGAAGATGATTTGGTTGATATGAAGAATGAAAAGTTAGAATTTGCTCAGGAAAGATTTGAAAGATTAGATGCTATGGAAAATGGAGATAAAAGTTTAATTCCATCTATCATTAAACCCCCTGAACTTGAGCTAAAAATTCTTCCTAATCATTTAAAGTACATGTTTTTAGGAGAATCATCTACCTTACCAGTCATTGTATCTTCGGATTTAAAGGAATATTAAGAAAAAAATTACTAGATACCTTAAAAAGATACAAAAAAGGCTTTTGGTTGGTCCATAGCTGATATTAAAGGAATTAGTCCATCGATCTGTATGCACAGATTTTGTTGAATGAACAACATAAACCTAGAGTTGGTCCACAAAGGAGACTGAACACAATAATGAAATAAGTGGTTAAAAAAGAGATTTTAAAGTTGTTAGATACTGGAATTATATATCATATTTCTGATAGTATTTCGGTAAGCACAATTCATTGTGTTCCTAAGAAAGGAGGAGTGATTGTTGACGTAAATGAACGAAATGAAATTATACCAACAAGACAAGTCACTATTTGGAGAGTATGTATTGATTATAGAAAATTAAACACCGCCACTAGAAAAGATCACTTCCCCTTACCCTTTTTAGACCAAATGCTTGACAGACTTGCTGGACACAAGTATTATTACTTTTTGGATGGATATACCGGTTATCACCGAATATCTATTGCTCCTAAGGATTAAGAGAAAACTAAATTTACTAGCCCTTACGGAGCTTTTGCTTTTAGAAGAATGACTTTTGGATTATGTAATGCACCTGCTATATTTCAAAGATGTATGATTGTTGACCTCATTTTTGATGAGGTCTTCTCTTCTTCTTTTTAGTACTTAGGATCTAGCTTTAGGCTTTTTCTTTGACTGTCTTAAAGGACTAGAATTGGGACCCACCACTTAGAAATTCAAACCACTTCTTAACTCCCTACAAACTCTACAAACTTGACTGTAGACCCCTAATCACCTAGAGGGTTGAAATCAAATGTGGAAGTTTAAAGGATGAGTTCCTATAGGACTCTTTGGCCTTAGGACTGCCCTGGGTGGCCTGCTCTGGTGAAGGGGCTGACTTACACATACACTACACTTTCACACACCTCCTAAAATCACACCCATACCTAACTTGACCTCCTGACTCATAAAGGTGATTCACATGGATGGTCCTTAACCCCTAAGCCCTTGGCTAAGAAGGTTAGGAACAACATAGTGGATGCCTCAAATGAGTCCCCTCATGGCTCATGTGGGCTTGATATGGCTTCATGGCTCGACCAAAATGATTTTATTCCACTTACATTCACCTAATCTTCAATTTTCCAAATTTTCAATTTTCCAAATTTTCAATTTTTGACCCCGGGACCCTACACCCTGCCTAAATCTGCCAAAACCCTCGAAATTACCCAAAATTTGCAAAATCACCTAAATTACCCAAAATTCCTCAAAATCAATCCCAAATATTTCCACATCACTCAAATTGATCATCCATACCCAAAAATACCAAAAATTCCAAAAATACCTCCCAATACCCTCCAAATACCCAAAATACCCCTCTTGACCCAAAAATCCAAAAATTCAAAAAATTCCCATAAAATTCCAGAAAATTCCAAATATTCCCAATTTCATTTTGTTCAACTACACCATGGGCCAATTTTGTCAATTTACCCTACTTTTGTCAAAACCCCAATTTGACCCATTTTAACCCAAAGTGAACCCAATGTCAAACCAAACCTATCCAATTAACCCAAATTCTGGTCCAATTCAATTCTAAACTTCAATTCAACATTCCCAACACCAATCTAGACCAAATCCAAGTCCAATTTGATTGATATTTGGAACCAATTTCACTTTTGGCCTTAAAGCCCAATTTGGACCCATGACCCAAAATTAACCCAAACTCACCCAATTCAACTCCAATTAACCCCAAATCTTTTCTAAATCTTCCTTAGCATCCCCACAAGCAAAACACTAACATGAGTTTCCCAAAATTTAGACCCAAATCCCACTCAAATTCAACCCAAAGCTAAAAGGCCCAATTTTGACCTAAACCCAAACCTAACCCAAATGAGCCCAAACCTCAAAATCAAAGCCCAACCAAAGTCAAAACCTCTTTGAAACACTCCCATAAACATTTCTCAACATTAATTTTACATCAATTTCAACCCTAGCCCAACATTGGCCCAACTTGGCCCACTTGGACCTATATTGGCCCATTCACCAAAAGAACCCAAATTCAACCCAATTTAAACCCAAATAACCCCCAATTTGCTTCAAGTCACTCATGACACATCCATGAGCTAAACCCAACAATTATTTAGCCCAAGCCTTTACCAAAATTTCATCCCAAAATCCATTTTAAAATTCAAAAGCCCACTTTCCTAAACCATCTTAAAAGTTCATCTAAAACCATTTCAAAAAGCCCAAAATCTACCCTAAAGCCCACATGACATCTCCACTTGCCATCCACTTAATAAAAGCCATTCCCTAAGTCCTAAATTCATCATCAAATCATTCCAAATCAAGTTTCATACTAATTTCCATCAAATTACCAAAAATTCCTAAAATCCATTTTCATGAAATTGACCAAACTTTTTGCCAAGCCAAAGGTGAGCCATGAAGCCATGCATGAGCCACATGTGAGCCATGAGAGCCTTGGACACTCCACCAAGCCATATTGGGTAAGAAGAGGGAGGGCTTTCCTTAATCCCTAAAGCTCATTATCCTTAACCATGTTTCACCTAAACTTAAATTTAATCCAAATATATTTGGATGGAGACTTCTCCATGCCAAACCAGCTGATCCCTTTGATCCCCCACAGCATCCAAAGCCACCTTGAGGGGTGCACCAAGCCCAAATGGGTGGGTTGACCCATTTAGACTCAAAACTAGCCATGCCCCATTCCACTTTGGATCAAAGCCTTTACACATGGCATTTGCCGATTTCTTGCACCAAGTCCGCAGCCCGACCCACTCGACCTTGAGGGTGACCCATGCCTGGCCGGCCGGCCACCACGCCCCCGGAAAACACCATGGCCGAGAGCTCACATGTGAGGTAACTTTGGAATTCTCCCTTGCTGAGCTGCCCCATCCCCAGTGGCCATTGTAGCTATTCTTCTCTTGCCAAGAGCAGCTGATCCCAAGTCTTAACTCTCCCTAGGAGGCCCTCCACCCCCTCCTATTTAAACACCACCCCTCTCGGCCAAGAGAGGTGCTGAAACAAAACCTTAAGGAAACTCTGCCAAAATTGTTCCGAGCTACTCCCCATACACGAGCACTTGATCCACACTGAAATCCCCCTGCCATTTCTTCTCTGCGAGCTCGATTTCGAGTTGAAATCCAAGCCCAAAACCGGGACACTTCTCCACGGTGAGCCAATCCCCAAATTGATTGGTTCTACACCTTCACCGGACCGAGGGAAGGTGTCCACCAGCAAAAGCCCCATCTCCAGGGCCACCCGGTTGCTCCGGCCTCCAAGCTTTGTGATCGGGCGTGGTCGAAATCCTACCTAGGCAATTCACCGGACCGGGAGACTTCATGCGGAGCTTGCTCGGGATCCAATCGAAGGTGCAACAACCCTCGGATCGAAGCCACACTTCTCCGAGCAAAGGTATGGCCTCACTCTTCTTCCCGAGCTTTTGAACCTTCTCCATTTCTATTGCGTAAATTTCATCCGACATAAACCGTATGGATGTGTTCGTCTCCTCAAGACGAATCCATAGAGCATAAGAACATGAAAATCCATTGAGTATCGAGTGAGATCTTAGGGATTTAGTGTGGACGGCTCTCGGGTGAGGACGCTCGGGGACGATGAACGGATGTCGTTCATTCAATACACGCGCGGACGGACGGCTCAGATGGCATCGGACCAGGAGACGGTACGAGAACCGCGGGGCCCGGGCTGCTGACTCAAGCGGCGGCGTCGAATGGGAGCGCGACGCGTGTGCGTTTGGAGATGCCGAGGATGACGCGGCGCTGCGTGGATAAATAGAAAATTAGGGGTATTTTCTATTTATTTAATTCCCTAAACTTCGAAAATTCATAACTTTGTGTAGGAAAATCATAAAAATAAAATAAAAATACTCTCTTGCTCAGTGAACAGAGGAGAATAATGTGGAAAAGAAATTATTTAATTTCATCAAGAATTTTATTTTTAATAATTTATTTACTCTCTGCATATTTTTAATTCTCGATGCATGTATACAATTCACCATGGCATGAGACCATAGGGCTTTTGAAGCCTCTGAATTTGGGAACATTCCCTGAATTTTCCAAAGTCAGAGGCCATCCCTATGAAAAATTATTGATTTTTCAAATTCATATTACACGTTTTGAGTATTTTAATTCCAATAAATAGCATGTTGTGAAATAAATCCTAGAAAAATTTGGTGATGTTCCTTATGACCGGAGGACCCTAGGAAAAATAGGTTTTGAGTTAGTTCATTTAAAATAACCCTAATTGGCTTAAACACCCAAAATAGGTCTCTAATTAATTAGAGCTAACCATATATCAAATTGACTTGAAATCGATTCTCCACTCGACCTTTAGGATCGAGGTCGAGACTTGGTGCGAGCAATTGGCAAATGCCATGTGTAAAGGCTTTGATCCAAAGTGGAATGGGGCATGGCTAGTTTTGAGTCTAAATGGGTCAACCCACCCATTTGGGCTTGGTGCACCCCTCAAGGTGGCTTTGGATGCTGTGGGGGATCAAAGGGATCAGCTTGGTTTGGCATGGAGAAGTCTTCATCCAAATATATTTGGATTAAATTTAAGTTTAGGTGAAACATGATTAAGGCTAATGAGCTTTAGGGATTAAGGAAAGCCCTCCCTCTTCTTACCCAATATGGCATGGTGGAGTGTCCAAGGCTCTCATGGCTCACATGTGGCTCATGCATGGCTTCATGGCTCACCTTTGGCTTGGCAAAAAGTTTGGTCGATTTCATGAAAATGGATTTTAGGAATTTTTGGTAATTTGATGGAAATTAGTATGAAACTTGATTTGGAATGATTTGATGATGAATTTAGGACTTATGGAATGGCTTTTATTAAGTGGATGGCAAGTGGAGATGTCATGTGGGCTTTAGGGTAGATTTTGGGCTTTTTGAAATGGTTTTAGATGGACTTTTAAGATGGTTTAGGAAAGTGGGCTTTTGAATTTTAAAATGGATTTTGGGATGAAATTTTGGTAAAGGCTTGGGCTAAATAATTGTTGGGTTTAGCTCATGGATGTGTCATGAGTGACTTGAAGCAAATTGGGGGTTATTTGGGTTTGAATTGGGTTGAATTTGGGTTCTTTTGGTGAATGGGCCAATATAGGTCCAAGTGGGCCAAGTTGGGCCAATGTTGGGCTAGGGTTGAAATTGATGTAAAATTAATGTTGAGAAATGTTTATGGGAGTGTTTCAAAGAGGTTTTGACTTGGGTTGGGCTTTGATTTTGGGGTTTGGGCTCATTTGGGTTAGGTTTGGGTTTAGGTCAAAATTGGGCCTTTTAGCTTTGGGTTGAATTTGAGTGGGATTTGGGTCTAAATTTTGGGCAAATCATGTTAGTGTTTTGCTTGTGGGGATGCTAAGGAAGATTTAGAAAAGATTTGGGGTTAATTGGAGTTGAATTGGGTGAGTTTGGGTTAAGTTTGGGTCATGGGTCCAAATTGGGCTTTAAGGCCAAAAGTGAAATTGGATCCAAATATCAATCAAATTGGACTTGGATTTGGTCTAGATTGGTGGTGGGAATGTTTAATGGAAGTTTAGAATTGAATTGGACCAGAATTTGGGTCAATTGGATAGGTTTGGTTTGACATTGGGTTCACTTTGGGTTAAAATGGGTCAAATTAGGGGTTGTGACAAAAGTAGGGTAAATTGACAAAATTGGCCCATGGTGTAGTTGAACAAAATGAAATTGGGAATATTTGGGATTTTTTGGAATTTTCTGGGAATTTTCTGAATTTTTGGATTTTTGGGTCGAGAGGGGTATTTTGGGTATTTGGAGGGTATTGGGAGGTATTTTTGGAATTTTTGGTATTTTTGGGTATGGATGATCAATTTGAGTGATGTGGAAATGTTTGGGATTAATTTTGAGGAATTTTGGGTAATTTAGGTGATTTTGCAAATTTTGGGTAATTTCGAGGGTTTTGGGTAAGTTTGGGCGAGGTGTAGGGTCCTGGGGTCAAAAATTGAAAATTTGGAAAATTGAAAATTTGGAAAATTGAAGATTAGGTGAATGTAAGTGGAATAAAATCATTTTGGTTGAGCCATGAAGCCATATCAAGCCCACATGAGCCATGAGGGGACTCATTTGAGGCATCTACTATGTTGTTCCTAACCCTCTTAGCCAAGGGCTTAGGGGTTAAGGACCATCCATGTGAATCACCTTTATGAGTCAGGAGGTCAACTTAGGTATGGGTGTGGTTTTAGGAGGTGTGTGAAAGTGTAGTGTATGTGTAAGTCAGCCCCTTCACTGGCACAGGCCACCGGTAGGCGATCCTAAGGCCAAAGAGTCCTATAGGAACTCATCCTTTAAACTTCCACATTTGATTTCAACCCTCTAGGTGATTAGGGGTCTACAGTCAAGTTTGTAGAGTTTGTAGGGAGTTAAGAAGTGGTTTGAATTTCTAAGTGGTGGGTCCCAATTCTAGTTCTCTAAGACAGTCAAAGAAAAAGCCTAAAGCTAGATCCTAAGTACTAAAAAGAAGAAGAGAAGACCTCATCAAAAATGAGGTCAACAAATGGACCCCCAGTAGGTGTGGTGAGCTAACCAAGCACACCACGCGTATTTGCATTGACCGAAGAGATCAACAAAACCAACACAGATGTCCAAGTGACAAACTTAGGACGAAGTAGAAAAGTTTCCGTTGGGGAGTGTCAAGCATATCTCTAAAACTGGAGACTCCTGAACTCTCGCTGGGGAAAGGAAAAGGAGGTGAATCCCAAATCACATGATCTGGGGGAATTTCAATTTAGATTTCATTTTGTTTCAATTTAAGCTTCGATGTGTGAGTTTAGATTTCAATTTGGAGTTTCAATTTAGATTGTACTTTGTCAAAACTAATTTGAAGGGATTTGATTTGAAATGAAAATTGGAATTTCGTGGTTTTAAATGTAACATCTTCAACCACAAAAGAAAAATGAATTGATCGGATTGAATCATTACAATGAGGAGAGATCTCAGAGTAATGCGATATTGGATGTAAAATCCTTAACCTCAAGAGTTTGATTTTGATGTATTTCATTGCAATAGGGAAAGAATCCTAAAGCAATGCTATCTCGGATGTAAAATCCTCAACCCCAAAAATTTGAATTGGATGTATTTCATCGCAATAGGGAAAGAATCCTAAAGCAATGCAGTCTCGGATGTAAAATCCTCGACCCCAAGAATTTGATTTTGATATATTTCATTGCAATAGGGAAAAGATCCTAAAGCAATGCAGTCTCGGATGTAAAATCCTCAACTCCAAAAAGTTTGAATTTGATGTATTTCATTGCAATAGGGGAAAGAATCCTAAAGCAATGCAGTCTCGGATGTAAAATCCTCAACCCCAAAAGTTTGATTTGATGTATTTCATTGCAATAGGGGAAAGGATCCTAAAGCAATGCAGTTTCGGATGTAAAATCCTCAACCCCAAAAAGTTTGAATTTGATGTATTTCATCACGATAGGGGAAAGAATCCTAAAGCAATGCAGTCTCGGATGTAAAATCCTCAACTCCAAAAAGTTTGAATTTGATGTATTTCATTGCAATAGGGAAAAGATCCTAAAGCAATGCAGTCTCGGATGTAAAATCCTCAACTCCAAAAAGTTTGAATTTTATGTATTTCATTGCAATAGGGAAAAGATCCTAAAGCAATGCGAGTCTCGGATGTAAAATCCTCGACTCCGAAAAGTTTGAATTGGATGTATTTGATCTTGTAAAGATCCGTAGTGTTGATTTGAAAAGTGTGGAATTTTGGTGTTTCGTGAATTCCATGAAAGTTGTAAAAGGTTTTCATAGAAGGAAATATGTTAGGAGGGAGTATGTAGATGTTACATATCCCATCCAAAAGAGTTGATCGAAAGTTGATGGTTTAGATTGGATACAATTCCTCGCCATCGATTCGATCCGTGTCAATGGAATCAACCGCTTCCATCCCAGACAAAGGGGAAGAGTAGAACGGATTGAATTTCAGATTTGGGAGATTGAATTTGAGATTGATTGAAATTTGATTTGAAATTTGATTTGAAATTTGATTTGAAATTTGGGAAGCTTGAATTCGAAATTTGATTTAGATTTGATTTGAAATTTGGAAGATCAAATTTGAAATTTGATCGAGATTGGATTTGAAATTTGATTGAGAATTTGATTTGAGATTTGAGTTGATTGAATTTGAAATTTGGAAGGATGAGTTTGAACTCGATTGAAATTTGATTTAAGATTTGATTCGAAATTTATGTTCATTTTGTTTGTCTTTTAATGATTCAAATTTTATTTTATCGTTTATTTAATGTTCATGTGAATTTGGTGTTCGTCATTTTTAGATTTTTAAGGAAAGTTTTCTTTTATTTTTTTATTTCTTTTCTCGTTCTTTGTTCGAAGTTCATTTAACTTTAATGGCGTTTCCCGATCAATTTGCACAAAAGAGGTGAAGGCCAAAAATGTGACATGGTCACTTTCATTCCAATCATGTTGAAGATACATCGTACAACTTGATCTGGCATATATTTCATATAATCCATGTAGACTCAAAATGGACTATGTATGATCTTCGTCGATCCATCAAAAGAAGCATCTGTCAAAAATCCATGTCTGAATAGTGGGGTACATGGTTAATAACATCACCTTCCAAGCCATCCTTGGTAAGGATGCCGAGTGGATGTACGTTGGAGGTGTGATATCTCCCATGTAACTCACAGCTCGTAAGGCCGGAGGCTCTCTAGCTCCGGTCCGCCGGAAATGGTACGGTGTCTTCCTGTCGTCCATCCTCCCGAAAGTAACCGAGATCCGCTTCACTCGGTACTCCCGGTATGCAATGCTTAGCGATATCCGCTCCGTTGCCCTTCGGTATCATGACGGAACCTACGAGTAAAGGTATCTTCACCGGCCCTCGGAACTCACCTGGGCTCGCTATCCGGAGGTCGGATCCGAACATGATGTTACACTCGTTCATGAAAGAGACGTGCGAAAGGTCCGAAAAAGTCGTGGTGATCTATGTGTGGGGGTATGCGATCACTCCCGCTTGTAGATGTTGATAATGCAAGTTATTGGGTATGCAATCCGCTGGCGATACCCTCCATGTTATCAATCTCTTTACCATTTTCTTGATGACTAATGGCATCGGATCCACTTGCCCATGACGGAGTATTCCGGTGGGTTTCCCTTCTCGTCCTCCGCAAAGTTGTAATAGCATCCACATTGTATTGTGATTCTTCCCTTCCCTGGCATCAATCTCCGGGGTTCTGAGTATGTGTTTTCCCTTAGGCGGCCTGCTCGGCCCATTCTTTTCAAATCCCGGATGCAATCCACGATTTGCTGTTGTTCATACTCTGAGAATACGTCTGTATGTAGCTCGAGGCCCTCTAGTATATTGATTCTTCTGCCTCTAATTCTTTCGAAGTATTCAAAGGTTTTCTTTTCGACATTCTGCATTCTCTCCAGCTCGTATTTCGGAATGATTTGCAGATGGCGAGGCCTGGTGACATATTGTGGGATATACGGTTCAATCCCTTCACGTTCTCCTGCATACCTCGGCTCCTCAGGGATGATGCCTGTCGGGACATCCCCCGGGGTTGCTTCTGCAACAAGGTCATGCGTTACTGGTGGTTCTATCTGGTGGCGTGGTAGCCTTCTTTCTTCTGATCTTTGTGAGATTTCCCTGGTTCTTTCTGTTATCCTAGGAGCTGGCCTCCTTTCTTCAGGTTCCTGGTGAACCGGTGTCCTTGAAGTGTATGTACCGGCATTAGCAATCGTCTCGTCGCGCCGGTCCGCGCCTAGTTTTGTTAACATCTTACGGATACGACGATTCTTATTTCTTCGTTGTGTTGCTGCGAGAGTAGCTCTTCGAACTTCTTGAATCTCCGTGGGCGCGGCGGCGGCAAGCTCGCCCTCTCGCCGTAGCGACTACGGACTTCATTTTCTTGTCTTCTTCAATGTTTGCCTTTCTTTTCTTGCTGCTTGGATTGGTGGCTTGGGACACCCACTTTCATCACTTGCTCGCCGCGGCGGTTCTTCTCGGTCAACCGGGACCCGGTCACTTTCCTCGTACTCGTAGGCTCGTCGGTGCGAAATCCGAGTCAATCTCGATTATCGCTCCATCTTTCACCCTCTTTTCATCGAGTGCAAGGCTTACGCCATTCTTAAAGTTCAGGACCAACCGCCCGTTCGACATTTCCCTGCGAAGAGACAAGGAAAAGGATCAGGGGCTGTGCTAAGAACAAGAACATTAAGAAAATGTTTATTAAAGACATTTTTTATTACTTCTTGTATTTTTAAATTTAACAGGAATAATGTAGGATAAGATCAGGGAAGAGATTTTGATTTGGAGAAGAAAACAAGGAAAACTTAATTATCATAACTTTATTTATTTTAGCACATTTTATTATTATTATTATAATTTTTTTTTTTTGGGTTCGGACCCAATCATAAGTAATTACTTCGCCCGTGTTTCTTAGGGATGAAGAATTCATTCCTTCGAAACATCAGGTAGCGTAATACTTTTTCAAGTATCGTCCGTTGATCGGAAGCATATGTCGTTCTCCCTGGAAATTCACTAGCTGGTAGGAACCTCCTGAGTATACTGCTTTAACCATAAACGGTCCTTCCCAAGTGGGTTCAAATTTTCCTCCTATCTTGCGATGTGCAAGAATAGGTCTCTTGAGAACGAGAACTAAGTCACCAACTTTGAAGGTTCTTGGGCGGACCAGTTTGTCATGGGCTTGAACCATCTTAGCTTGGTATAGTTCTAAATTTTGTTGCGCTGCAAGTCTTTTCCCTTCTAGGATTTCTAATTCTTCTAGTCGTAATTTGGCGTTCTCTTCTATCGTGATCTTGTTTGCAACTGCAATTCTGAGTGAAGGAAGCTGAACCTCTAAAGGTAACACTGCCTCAGACCCATACACCGGAGCGTAAGGTGTAGCTTGAGTAGGAGTTCTAAAGGTTGTCCGGTAGGCCCATAAGGCTTCTAACAACTTCTCGTGCCAATTTCTCTTATTATCGTCCAAAGTTTTCTTTAAGATTTAAACGAGAGTGTCGGCATATTTTAGGTTGTATTGTATTTTAAAAGGGGGGTCGCCTAACAGAAGTTGTCGGCGAATTTAAATTTTAAATTTGATTTAAATATATATATAATTTAGAAAGTAGTATTTGGCTTTGAAAATAATTTTTAAATTTGAAAGTTTTAAGATATGAGATTAAACCGATCTCGAATCCCAAATAGTTTATATAAACGAGCACCGCACCACAAACCGTGTATCTATCCCTAAGGATAGACACACCGCTTGATGGTGGGGCTCGATCAAATAAACCGAAGTTTTGTGACATCCGTTTGGTACGCGAACCAATTTTATAAGCCGACAAATTCCCCGCTTAATATGAAAGTATCAAACAGGGTTTATATTACTCAGGTTCTTTAAAATTCCCTATAAGGGCAAGCCCCTATAGTTAATTACATCTTAAGTGACGGAATCACCTAAGAAAACTCTCGATAATAATCAATAACTCCGCTTTCAAGAATTTCAAAGTTTAAGGTTTTCAAAGATTGAATTTTGGAATTTCGATAGGGAATGGATCAAATTTTGGAACATTTTGTTTTGTGAATCCAAAGGAAGAAAGGTAGGAGAAATCACCGATTCGAAGTGAACTTCGGTAATTTCCGACTATCCTATCGTTTGGCTTGAGTTTAGGAAAGTCCTAATACTTATTTAAATGTTTTGATCTTGCTGATTTTAATTAATTAGGGCTTATATTTGTATGATAAAATCGAAACAAATAGCACTAGAAGATGTGAGGGTTTGTTGTCGTATCGGACGACCACTCGAACTTATTATCGTTAGGGCTTAATTTGCAAATGCAAAATGGACGAAGAGTCGAGGATTTATGTTAATTGTGCAGCCACTCGAAGTCCTATTACTTTCGTTGTTTAATTCTAAGAAGGTTTTGCTGAAGTAGGTTCAAGTTTTGTTGATGACGCGGCCGTGCTGCCCACCATGCTCCAAGCTCCGTTACTGCAGAGGTTTAGTTTTAGAAATCATAAATCGGGGCCGAGAAAAGGTTTTGGTTTTCAGAGAAGTTCAATTTCCAAGTGTTCTTGTATTTGGATTAAACAAATCTTAAAGTTGATTATAACGACACCGGTTAAGATCCCACTAGTCTCCATCCTTCCGCATCATTATTTTATCGATTCACTTAGTCCTTGCATGAATTTATAAACTAACCGAATGAGTTCCACACTTTCATTTAGACCGATGAAATCCTCGTTAGCAACACGTAGGTTACATCATCCGAGGTATTCGATCATCCATCAGACGTTTTAATTTAGTTGTAATTGTAGTTTTGTGTTCGTTTGTGATTAAATTTCAGTTGTTTTATATTTTGAAATGTCAGGCTTTTGTTGAATTTTACAAATACTGCCTGCAATGACTTTTAACTTAGTTTTGGTTTCAGCTTTTAGGACTATCCTAAAGGTGTGGGTTTTCATGCAACAGTTGTTTTATCATGAAAAAGTAAAGTTATTACTTCGTTAACAAAGTAAATTGCAAGAAAGTAAATTGCAAGAAAGTAAATCGCAATAAAATAAAAGCTGCACTGAGGGTCTTCCCGTCATCCCAAGCCGCACTTAAAACACAATTAGAATATTTAAGCAAGTTCCTAGGTAAAGCTAAGGGAAAGGTTATGGTTTTCTACCAAATTCTAATCCTATAGCTAGTCATCTCCTACGACGTTCAGGTTTCTTTGTAATTTTGTTTGAAGACGATTTTCATCATCGATGACACTAAATCCAATTGTTCTTTATAAATATCCTATCATATTGAGGAAGTGCTTAAGAAGAATCTTAAACATCTTTTTCAATATTTCTGTGGATCGTTTTTGGTACAAATGAACTTAATTATATAAATGAATCGATCGTCCGAGGTTTTCAAGTCTTTAATCCTCGTCTTTGCAACAATGGTAGACATTCAATATCCTATGAGGTAACACTCGTTGATGCTCCATTTGGGAGTTATAATAACGTTCTTTCACGTAAATTAGTATTCAAATGATTCGATTTAAGTTAAAGGGTTTAAATTCGTAATAGTGTTCAAGTTGTTTTATATTTAATTTCTTTGGCGTCTTAGGTGATGTTATATTTAATTCAATTTAATTTAATTGAGTTTTAATTTAACTTAATTCTAATTTAATTTGATTCGATGTTTAATTAATTTGATTCGATTTAATTTAATTTAATTATTTAATTTAATTTAATTTAATTTAATTTAATTGTTTAAATTAATTTAATTATTTAATTTCATTTAATTTAATTTAATTTAATTTAATTTAATTGTTTAATTTAATTTAATTTAATTTAAATTTAATTTAATTTAATTTAATTTAATTTAATTGATTTAATTCTTAATTTTAATTTAGTTTAATTTAATTTTAATTTGTTTTAATTTAATTTAATTCAATTATTAAATTTAATTTAATTTTAATTTAATTTATCTTTAATTTACTTTATTTTTAATTTTAATTGAAATTTCAAAAGAGTTTAATAATTTAATTAAGTCTTTTAATATTTTGAATTTGAATTATCATTTAATTAAGAGTTGAATATTAATGAGATGATTAATTTAGGATTTTTAAATTAAAGAATAAATCTCTTCCTAGTGAATATCGCTTATTTTAATAATTCCAATTTTATTATTTTCCAAATTTAATCCATTATTTAAAGTTTAATCATTTTAAAAATTGTTTAATGAGTTTCTACCCTTTAATTATTTAAATTTCAATCATCCAAATCAGATTAAGATCAAATATTTTACTTGTTAATTTCTTATTAAACCTAAAGTTTTAATTAAGGATTAAAATTTTAATTACTATTTTACCCTTTAAACTTAATAATTTCATAACTCACTAAATTGAACTCAAATGAACTTGAAATTTTTATGTGACTTTACTCATATGTCAATAAAGACATGAGAGGAGAAATGATTTTTCTGTATTTAATTTATTTATATAATTATTTTTGGTAGAAAATAGAGATTTTCAAGGAAAATTGATAACATGACCAAAGGAAAGTTTCTGTCCTTAAGAAAATTAGGGACATTCCTAATGACCAGAGAAGCACTTGACCAATTTTATTTGAATTATATTATTTTTTATTATAATTATTTTAAGTTTTGGAGGCACACGTAAAATAAAATAAATTTTGAAAATGGGTTTTATATTTTTCAAAAATCTTCTGATATCAAGGAAACCAGAGAATCAAATTTGTAATTTTCTGATTTTTCTATGATTTATAATAATTATTTTAGTGAAATGCTAGAAAATACATTTTTTTTTAATTTTAAATTACCTTAAAGCTTTAAAAATTCAATATCTCACTAAATAGACCTAGGAAAAATGTGGATTTCAATATCTCTAAGTGATTAAAATTCAAAATGTGACATTTGGTGAATTTTATTATTTTTGTGATTTTTATTATTTTTTAATTATTAAAAATATTAAAATATTATTAAAAATCAACTTTAGAAAATTGAAATTTTAATAATTTTCAGATTCTGATATCAGAGAGGCTCCAAAACCAATTTTGGTGAATTTTTAAAAAGTATTTTAAAAGTTATAAATTTTTAAAGTTTAAAATATTATTAATTTAATCAAAACTCAATTAAGGGGGCTAACCAAGTCCAATCGACCTCAAATTTTTATGGTGATCCTCTGATCCTAAAGGTCGTTGAATTGATTTCAAGTCAATTGATACTTCCGGTTAACTCTAATTAATTAAAGACCTATTTTGGGTGTTTAATTATGTGGTTGTTTTGAATGAACTAAGCCAAAATCTATTTTTCCTAGGTTCTCTACTCATAAGGAACATCACCAAATTTTCCTAGAATTTATTTCACAACATGCTATTTACCGGAATTAAAATATTCAAATAGTGACCTGAACTTGAAAAATCAAGAACTCTTCGATGGCTCTCCCGACTTCGGGAAAATTCAGGGAATGTTCCCAAATTCAGAGGCTTCAAAAGCCCTATTAGCCTCATGCCATGGTGAATTGTATGCATGCATGGAGAATTAAAACAATGCAGAGAGTAAATAAATTATAAAAAATAAAATACTTGATGAAATTAAATGATTTTTCCACATTATTCTCCTCTCTTCACCGAGCAAGAGGGTATTTTTATTTTATTTTTCCGATTTTTCTACACAAAGATATGGATTAAGCTTCGATATTTAATAAATACATTAAATACCCTATTTATCTATTTATCCACTGCCACACAACAACATCTAGCCTCCGAAAGACTGCGAGCATGCCTCCCGTGGCTCCGGGGACTTGCCCACCGAGTCGCCAGCCCCGGCCCCCGGCGGCTCTCACCGTCTCCGGTCCGACGCGATCCCGACCATCCGCGCGCGTGCAAATAATGGACTCGCATCCGGCTCATTCCCAAGTGTTCTCACCGAGAGCCGTCCACACTAAATCCCTAAGATCTCACTCGATTCTCAATGGATTTTTACGTTCTTATACTTCTATGGATCTGCCCTCAAGAGACGAACGCATCCATACTAACATGCATCGGGAACTGCGATTTGAAATGTAGAATCTTCGAAGCTCGGGATGAAGACAGCCTTGCGCCTTGGCTCAGAGAAGTGTGGCTTCAATCTGAGAGTTGTTGCACCTTCGATTGGGTCCTAGCAAGCTCCGTGATGAAGTCTCCTCGGTCCGTGAATCATTCGGATATGATTTCGGCTCGTGCTCACCACAAGCTCGGGAGGCCGAGCAACCGGGTGGTCTCGGAGACGGGCTTTTGATGGTGGACACCTTCCCTTGATCTGGTGGAAGGTGTAGAGCCAATCAATTTGGGAATTGGCTCACCGTGGAGAAGTGTCCCGTTTTGGGTGACTCAACTCGAAATCGAGCTTGAGGAGAAATCTAGGAATTCCACCTGCATCAAGTGCTCTAAAGGTGGAGAAGGGTCCGGAAATAATTTTGCGTAGTTTTGGTAAGGCTTATGCTTCGCTTCCCTTCATGGCCGAGAGGGTGGAGTTTGGGGCCGTAGCTCGGTCGATACTCTGCAGAGTTAGGCTCGGGACTCACCGCTCTCGCGAGAGAAGAATACCATGGTGACCACTGTGATTGTGGGCAGCTTCCAAGAAGTGAGAATTTC
Source organism: Papilionanthe hookeriana x Papilionanthe teres (assembly GCA_022702705.1). Classification (NCBI taxonomy): domain Eukaryota; kingdom Viridiplantae; phylum Streptophyta; class Magnoliopsida; order Asparagales; family Orchidaceae; genus Papilionanthe; species Papilionanthe hookeriana x Papilionanthe teres. The sequence goes on along the minus strand of CM040431.1, from coordinate 11,719,330 downwards.
ACCTTAGCTCACATGTGAGCTCTCGGCCATGGTGTTTTCCGGGCGCCCAGGCCGGCGCATGGGTCACCCTCAAGGTCGTAATGGGAGGCTCAGGCAACTGACCGGCCATGGACATGTGTAAAGGCTTGATCCAAGTGGAATGGCAGACAGATTTGACCTAAATGGGTCAACCCACCCATTTGGGCTAGGTGCACCACCCAAGGCCCGGTTTTACCGAGGGAAAAGGTTTGGTCAATTTCATAAAAGGATTTTAAGGATTTTGATAATTTGGTGGAATGATGAAGCTTCATTTAGAATTATTTGATGATTGGTTTAGGACTTAGGGATGATTTTAATTGAAAATATGATGAGGGGAAATGTCATATGGGCTTTTGGAAGAATTTTTTTTGGGGTTTTGGATTTGGTGGAAGGGGCTTTTTTTTAAAATTTGCTTAAGGAATGGGCCCTTAAGTTTAAAAATGAATTTATGGATGGGAATTTTGTAAAGAGGTTGGGCCAAATAATTGTTGGGTTTAGCTCATGGATGTGTCATGAGTGATTTGAAACAAATCAGTATTTTGGATTTGAATTGGGTTGAATTTGGGTTAGTTTTGCTTGTGTCAAAAAATGGGCCTTTTGACCTTGGATTGAGTTTGAGTGGGACTTGGGTTCAAATTTTGGGCAAATCATGTTAGGGTTTTGTTTGTGGGAATGTTAAGAAGATTTAGAAAAGATTTGAGGTTAATTGAGTTGGAATTGGGTGAGTTTGGGTTAAGTTCGGGGTCATGGGTCCAAATTGGGCTACAAGGTAAGGAGATTGGATCCAAATGTCAATCAAATTGGACTGGATTTGGTCTAGATTGGTATTGGGAATGTTGAATTGAAGTTTAGAATTGAATTGGACCAGAATTGGGTCAATTGGATAGGTTTGGTTTGACATTGGGTTCATTTCAGGTTAAAATGGGTCAATTTGGGGGTTTTGACAAAGTAGGGTAAATTGACAAAATTGGCCCATGGTGTAGTTGGACAAAATGAAATTAGGAATATTTAGGATTTTCTGAAATTTTCTTGGGAATTTTTCTGAATTTTTGGATTTAGGCCAAGAAGGGTATTTTGGGTATTTGGAGGGTATTGAGAGGTATTTTTGGAATTTTTGGTATTTTTGGGTATGGATGATCAATTTGAGTGATGTGGAGATGTTTGAGATTGATTTTGGAAAATTTTGGGTAATTTCAAGGGTTTTGGGTAGGTTTAGTAGGTGTGTGGCCCCTGGGTCAAAATTAAAATTGAGAAATCAAGATTTGGTGGATTTGTGGAAAGAAATCATTTTGGTTGAGCCATGAAACCATTTCAAGCCCATATGAGCTATGAAAGGACTCCATTTGAGGCATTCATTATGTTGTTCCTAACCCTCTTAGCCAAGGGCTTAGGGGTTAAGGACCATCCATGAATCACCCACATTTGTTTGAGGTTAAGTCAGTGTTAAAAGGCTTTTGTGAAGTGTGTGGAAATGTAGTGTGTAAGTGTAATGTAAGTCAGCCCTTCACCAGACCAGGCCACCCAGGGCAGTCCCAAGGCCAAAGAGTCCTATAGGAACTCATCCTTTAAACTTCCACATTTGATTTCAACCTCTAGGCGATTAGGGTCTATACTGGTGCCTCAGGAGTTTGGCAGGAGTTTAGAAGTGGTTTGAATTTCTAAAAGGTAGTTCCCACTTCTAGTCCTCTAAGATAGTCAAAGGAAAAGCCTATGCTGCATCCCAAGCACTAAAAAGGAGAGTGGGAAGACCTCATCAAAAATGAGGTCAACAAGGGTAGAAAAATTTTAGGTTGTTTAAGATTTATTAACCGATTTAGGTTTTTTTATTTTTATTCTTTATTTATTTTTGTTTGGGATAACCCGATTAAGATACCATGGTTCCGTCATCTGTAATTAGGTTTCTAAATTTGATTAGCCATAAGTGACTAGCAGGTATTTTGTTAAAAACCATAAGATACCTCCTCTAGAATAACGTCTCAAACAAGGTTACATTTTAGGGTTTCAGTTTAAGTTTTAATGTCTTTTAGGATAAATTTTAAGTCATTTACGTTTTAAGGTTAATTTTAGATATGGTTGATGTGATGTTATTATTTTGTTTGTCCATAGGTTTGTAGATTAGATTTAGATTTAGGTTCAATGAAAGTTGAATCATAAGATTTAGTTTATTTTGGGTTGAATTTAAAGATTGAACTATGTTCATGTTGGGTTGAGCTTAAGAATTTAAATTGATTTAGGTCCAAGTTGAGTAGAATCCAAGGGGTAAGGTTACTTATGTTCAATTTGAGTAAAACCTAAGATTTAAACCTATGATTTAAGGTGACTTAGAACTAATTTTAGGTTAAACCTAAGGTTTAAGATGATTTAGATCCATTTTGGGTTGAACCTAAGGATTAGGGTTACTTAGATTCAATTTGGGTTGAACCTAAGGTTTAAGGATACTTAGGTTCAATTTGGGTTGAAACTAAGGTTTAAGGTTACTTGGATTAAATTTAGGTTGAACCTAAGGTTTAAGATTACCTTAGATTCAATTTGGGTTGAATATAAGTTTTAAGGTTACTTATATTCAATTAAATAACCTAAATTTTCAGTTCCTCTACCATAGAAACATCACCAAATCTTCCTAGAAATTTATTTCAACATAATTATTGGAATTAAAACACTCAAACAGTAACATGCACTTGAAAAATCAATAACTTCTCAAGGTGGATGGCTCTTCGACTTTGGAAAATTCGTGTGAATGTTCCCAAGTTCGTAGGCTTCAGGCCTCATGGCTTGGCGTCATGAATTTCCTATATGCACGGAGAATCGAATAAAGGCAGAGTAACAAATCATTAAAAAATAAAAAACTTAATAAAATTACATGATTTCTTTTTCCACATTACTCTCCGTTCACCGAGCAAGAGGGTATTTTCTGATTATTTTTAGGATTTTTTCTACACAAAGTTATGATTTTCGTTTGGGTATTTAATAAATAAGAAAAATCCCTATTTTCCTCACTTATCCACGCGACGCCACGCCCATCCTCGGCAGCTCCGAAGCTCCACGCGTAGTCTCCTGATTCGGCACCGCCATCCGATCAACATCTAGCCCGCGGTTCATGTCCTATCGCTCGTCAAAGGACCGCCGTCCACTCGATACGCGTGCGATCCAACGCTTCCGCTCATCGTCTACGACCGGTGAACCCGTGACCGTCAACCTCTCTAACCCACTTATCACTCGATTCTCAATGTATTTTTGAGTTCTTATGCTCTATGGATTCGTTCAAGAGACGAACACATCCATACTCTGCAGCCATGTATCAAATTCGACCCAAACTAAATGGAGAATTCCTCTGAAGCTCCTGGAGGAAGAGTGTCCATACCTTTGCTCGTATAGAAGTGAAGCTTCAATCCGAGAGCAGTCACGTTCGATTGGGTCCAAGCAAGCTCCGCATAAAGTCCTCTGCCTCGTGAATTGTCTAGGTATACCACCAAGCCCGACTGGCCAGTTTCGGAGGTCGGAAGCAATGGCTAGCCGTGAGGGGCTACGGGAAACTTTCTCGTCCGGTGAAGGTGTAGGACCAATCAATTTGGAGATTGGCTCACCGTGGTGAAGTGTCCTGTTTTTGCTTCGAATTTCAACTCTAAAATCGAGCTCACATCGCAGGAAATGGCAGGGATTTTAAAAGAGATCAAGTTCTGCGTAGAGAGTGATCTCGATGATTTTTATGTGGTTTCAGTAAGTTTTGGTTCAACACCTCTCATGGCCAAGAGGAGGTGGTGTTTAATGAGGCCGAGGCCCCCGGTGGGGGTTTAAGGCTGGATCACTGCTTCCGGTGAAGGGAAGAACAAGCCATATGCCATCAAGATGGTACCAAGACAGAATTTCAAACTTTGCTACCCCCGCGTTTCGGCCATGGTGTTTTCCGCATCCAGCGGCTGGCCGAGAGGCATGGGTCACCCTCGTTCAAAGCACTGGGGGCCGGAGGTTTCGGTGAAATTGCTTTACTAATAAAGGGCTGGATTAAAATGGCATGAGGAGAGGCCATTTTTGGCTTAATTTGGTCCAAGCCATGATTTTGGGTTAGTTCGCTACTCTATGGCTGATTTGGGGCTGAGAGAGGATCATTTGCACTGCCTAGAAAGGGGTGGTGAAGTCCTATCAGATGCTAATCATGGTTTTCAGTGTTTAACATGGAAGGGGTTAAAAAGCTTAATGAAGGTTTAAGAAAGGGGGCCCTCCTCTGCTACTTTGGGCATGGTCACATGTCAAACATCCCATGGCTTCATATGGTTTTGTGACATGGTTTTCTTTGGGCTCACTCATGGCTTCGTTAAGAGCTTAAATTTCAATTTCATAAAAAAGGATTTTCGTGAATTTTGGCATTTTGATGAAAATTGTTATGAGGCTAGATTTAAATTGTTTAATTGACAAATTATGACTTTATGAATGATTTTAAATTGAATGTGTGATGATGAAAAAGTGTCATGGGCTTTAGATTGATTTAGGCTTTTGACTTGGTGGAAATGGGCTCTTAGGAAGGTTTAAGGGAGTGGGCCTTTATGTTTAGCAATGGGCTTTTAGATAAAAATTTTGTAAAGGGCCAAGCCAAATAAATGTTGTGTTTATTTTAAGGATGTGTCATGAGTGATTCTAATAAATTCGAGGTGGTTTGGGCTTTAATTGGGTTGGATTCGGGTTCATTTGGTACATGTAATAATGTAGGTCAAATTGGGCTAATTTAGGCCAATGTTGGGCTAGGGTTGAAATTGATGTAAAATTAATGTTGGGAAATGTTTATGTGAGTGTTTCAAAGAGGTTATAACTTTGGTTTGGGTTTTTATTGACTCGGCTTATTTCGGGGTTAGTGCCTGGTTTAGGTCAAAATTGGGCTTTTTGGTTTTAAAGGATGGAGGGGGTTTGGGTCCAAATTTTGGGCAAATTATGTTAGTGTTTTATTTTTGTGGATGTTAGGGAAGGTTTAGAAAAGGTTTGGGGTCAATTGGAGTTGAATTGGCTCGTCTGGGGCTAAGCTCAAATGTGGGTCCAACAAGCCTTAAGGTCAAAAGTGAAATTGATTCAAATGTCAATCAAATTGGACTTGGATTTGGTCTAGATTGGATATTGTGGATATTAAATTGAAGTTTAGAATTTAATTGGACCAAAATCGGGGGTCAATCGTTATTTGGTTCGACATTAGGTTCACTGGGGTTAAGAATGGGTTAAATTGGGGGCTTTGGTAAAGTGGGGTAAATTGGAAAAATTGGCTCATGGGTGTGGTTAGACAAAATGAAATTAGGAATATTTGGGATTTTCTGGAATATTTGGGAATTTTCTGAATTTTTTTCGATTTTTTCGCTAAGAGGGGCATTTTGGGTATTTGGAGGGTATTGGGGGGTATTTTTGGAATTTTTGGTATTTTTGGCTATGGATGATCAATTTGAGTGGAGGGAAATGTTTAGGAATAGTTTTGGAGAATTTTGGGTAATTTAGGTGATTTTGCAAATTTTTGGTGTGCTCGATGGGCCGAAAATCGTGTCTTCGCACGGGAGATCCGTACCCCCTCCACGGCATGCTCGTTACAAATTTGCCCTTCCCTTTCGCCTTTGGCGGAAGTCGGTAGGTGCCGAGACGACTAGACGGTGGGGGTAGAGATAACTGAAGCCGGCTACGAGAATTCCTTCCTACCGGAACCCTCAGGAGGAACTCTCGAGGCCGACTCGAGGTCAACTCGATTGTTGCCCGTCGTACTTGCCCAGGCGTGAAAAGGGTAACATCCGTGATCTTGAGAGCCTGTATTCTCGAATCCTTACCCAAAATGGATGATCGCATTGTCCCGGAAACTCATCCTTGTAAAATCGCCGAAGTCCAAATTCGTTGGTGAAGGAGAAATCGCCTTCGGGCGTACATTTTCCAAGGCAACATTCTCGATCGTCAGTCCCAAGCATGCTTCTTCACATCAGGACGAAAAGAAAGGAATCGAAAGAGTCCGAACACGTTTTTGTTCATGTATTTATAAAAAGGAGTTATTTATTAAAAGAGTCATTCATTGTAGGGTTTGTTTATTAGGAATGAAATGTTCAAAGGTGTATAGAAGGTATGAATCGATTCAGAATTGAAAGGAAGAGAAAGTCTTATGCAAGACTTCTTGACTCGAAGGACCGCTCCTTAAACTAACACCTATCGGGGGGTCCACCCACCTCGAAAAGAGGTAAAGGATCTTAACTCTATTTAGGGGCGTCTAAACAAAGGGCTCAATCCGAGAGGAGTCGACTATACCCATTCAAGACAAATGAACATGGTATGTCAACGGAAAGAATGGCAGTTTTGGTCCACTAGGGGCATGGACTCACTACCGATTTATGAAACCAAAGTCGTTCGATCAAATGGAGAGAGGAACTACCTCAAATGAGTGCCGATTCGTCTAAGATATTTTTAGGTCAGGTGTTTTGTATTTTGAAAAGGGGTTGCCTAATAGAAATTGTCGGCTAATTTTAGATTTTAAATTTAATTTAAATATGTATATATGGTTTTAGGAAAGAAGATTTCGATTTTTAAAGTAATTTTAGATATGAAATCAAACCGATCTCACATCCTGCGTATAAGCTTTATATAAACGAGAATCGCATCACAAACCGTGTATCTATCCCGAAGAATAGACACCGCTTGATGATGGGGCTCGGTTAAATAAACCAGGAGATTTGTGACATCCGTTTGGTCTACGAACCAATTTTATAAGTCGACAAATTCTCGCTTAATATAAATGAATTGCTGTATTTATATTACTCCGGTCTTTAAAGTTCCCTATAATGGCCAGCCCCTATAGTTAATTACATCTTAAATGACGGGAATCATCTAAGAAAACTCTCGATAATGATCGTTGGTTTTGCTCTCAAGAATTTCAAAGTTTAAGGTTTTCAAACAATTAGATGGAAATTTCAATGTGGAATGATCAATTTGGAACAATTATTTTGTGGAGTCCAATGGAAGTGAAGTAGAGAAGCCGAGGATCCAAGAAGAATTCAAGTAACTTGAATTATCCTATTATTTGGCTTAGATTTAAGAAAATCCTAATATTATCTCGATATTTCAATCTTGCCAATTTTAATTAATTAGGAATTACATCAGGATGACATAATCATACAACAATTAAGACGTGAAGGGTTTATGCTCTATTTAACGACTACCTCGGAGTCCTAAGACCGGGTTAGGGCTTTAATTGGCATAACATGATTATACAAATGCCTAACGAAGAGTCGAGGATTTGCGTTCGGTAAACTACCTCTAAATCATGGCTCGGTTATTTAATTCTAGGAAAGGTTTTGCTGAAGTAGACCCGAGTTTTGTCAAGACGATGGTCATGCTGCCCACCATGCTCCGAGCTCCTCGTTGTTGCAAGAGGTTTAGTTTAGAAGTCATAAATCGTGAGATGAGAGAAGTGTTTTGCTTAGAAATCTTAAAATCCAAGTATTTTTAATATTTTATCAAAATAAATCTTAAAGTTGATTACAACAAAGAATCGATTAAGATCCCACGGTTCCGTCATCCCCGCACCGGTTATTTTCATCAATCTTCACTTAGTCTCGTGATGAATTTGCTAAACTCAATCGAATGAGTTCCACACTTTCATTTAGACAAATGTGGAAATCCCGTTAGCAATTGTGGGTTACATCATCCGAGGTATTCTCGATCATTCAACGAGACGTTTAATTTAGTTGCAATCGTAGTTTTGTTGTTCGTTTGTGATTAATTTTCGAGTTATTTTATATTTTGAAATGTCAGGCGTGAATTTTATCTCTGCATGATTTTTAATTTAGTTTTGGTTTGGGCTTTAGGACTACCTTAAGGTTTCGGTTTTCATGCAACAGCTGTTTAATGCAAGAAAAAGTAAAGTGCATTTGCACAAAGTAAATTTACAAAATAAAGGCATCTGAGGGTCTTCCCGTTTATCCAAGTCACTGTTACAGCAGCATTTAAATATTTCAACAACTACTGAAGCTAAAGCTAAGGGAAAGATTTTAGTCTTCATCAGGAAGTCCTTAATCCTATAGCTAGTCATCTCCTATGACGTCTAGATCTTCGTATTTCTGCTTAAGGACGATTTTCTTTCATCAAAAAATAATTAAGTTCAATCGTTCTTAAAAATATCCTATCATATTTGAGAAGTGCTAAGACGAGTCTAAACATCTTTTGGTACCTCTAGATTGTTTTAAGTCCACATAATGAATTATGTATGGAATTAATCATCCAAAGAGCTTAAGTTTTGTTGATTTGTCAAAGAATTGTGACATTCAATATCCTATAAGTGAAGTAATGCATTTAATATCTGCTAGGAGTTATGACAAAAAGAGCTTTTGAGGGCAAATTTGATGTTTTAGTGATTTGTGTTTTAATTTAATTTTAATTAATGGATTTGGTTTCGAATGTTCAAGTTTAAGTTAGATTTATTTAATTTTTTATGTCTTAAGTGATGTTATGTTTAATTCAACTTTATTCAATTTAATTTAATTTAATTTAACTTGATTTAATTTTAATTTTAATTTTAATTTTAATTTAGTTTTGATTTTTATTTTAATTTAATTTTTATTATTATTTTTTTTAATTTAATTTAATTTAATTTAATATATTTAAATTTTAATTTAAATTAATTTGATTTAATTTAATTTAATTTAAATTAATTTTAATTTTAATTTTAATTTAATTTTATTAATTTTAATTTAATATTTATTTTTTATGTTTTAAAGATGATTTAATTTAATTATTAAAGTATTAAATTTAATCGAAATTTTGATTTAATTTAGTTCAATATTTTAATTTTTAATTTAATTTAACACTCTGCCTTTAGTATTTTAAATCTTGAGTTTTTGATTATCATTTTAATTGGGAATTAGATATTATTGAAGTGATTAATTTAGGGACTCTTAAATTAAAAGAATAATGTTCTTAAATAATAACCTATTTTAATAATTTTAACTTTTTATTAATCTTCCAAATTCAATTAATTGATTGATTAAGGTTTATTCTTAAAATTGATCGATGGGTTTTTACCCTTTAATTATTTAAATTTCAAATCATCCAACGTATTAGGATTCAAATATTTTCATTTGATACTGCACTTTTACTGTGTGTTAAAATTTTAATAATTGCCAGTCTTCCAAGCTTAACAATTCCATAACTCACTAAATTTAGCTTAAATGAATTTGAAATTTTTATGTGATCACTCATGCCAATTAAGACTCTAGAGGAGAAAATGTGATTTTTCTGTATTTAATTTATTTTTTCAAGGAAAATAAGGATTTTCAAGGAAAATTCATGAAGATGACCAAAAAACTTTTCTATCCTTAAGAACTTAAGGGGACTTCTAATGACCAGAGACCATTGGACAAATTTTGTGATTTTATATGTTTTATTTTATTTATTATAATTATTTAATTTTTGAGAATTAATTAATTTAAAAATAAAATAAAGGTCAAAAACAATTTTATATTTTTCAAAAATCTCTCTAATATCAAGGAAACCTTGTGGAACCACTTTCATAATTTTCTGATTTTTATTTGATTTATTAGAATTATTTTAGTGAAAAGGTTGAAAAATACATTTTAATATTAAAAAATTACATTAAACCTTTAAAATTTAATATCTTATCCTAAGGACTTAAGAAAAATATTTGGTTTGCCTTAAGTGTTTAGAATTCAAAATATGACATTTTGGTGATTTTTTATTATTTTTGTGATTTTTATTATTTTTTAATTATTAAAAATATTAAAATAATGATAAAAATCAACTTTTTTAAAATTTTATAATTTTAATTTTCCTAAGTTACTCGATATCGAGAAGCTCCAAAACCAATTTGAATTTTGAAAGGTATTTGTGAGTTATGAATTTTTAAACATTTCATTCATAGGCTTAATTAACCCAATAGAAGCTAAACTAAGTCCAATTGATCTCAAATTTTTTATGTGGTGTTCTCCTATCCTGAGGATGCCTGAGAATTGCTTTTAAGTTAATTTGATGAATGGTTAACTTAATTAATTAAAGTTCAATTTTGGGTTTTTAGGCCAATTAAAGGTTGTTCAAAGTGAACTAGCTCAAAAATTATTTTTCCTAGGTCCCTCCAACATAAGAAACATCACCAAACTTTTCCTAGAATTTATTTCTCAACATGCTAATTACATTAAATTGAAACACCAAAGAAATAACATGCACTTGAAAAATCAATAACTTCTCATAGATGGCCTTCGACTTTGAAAATTCAGGAATGTTCCCAAGTTCAGAAGTTTCCAAAAGCCCTATGGTCTCATGCCATGGTACTTACATGTATGGAGAATTGAAGAGTGCAAGAGATAAATAAATCATTAAAATAAAAAACTTTAATAAAATTACATGATTTCTTTTCCACATTATTCTCCTGTTCACCGAGCAAGAGGTATTTTTATTTTATTTTTAGGATTTTTCTACACAAAGTTATGGATTTTTGAAGCTTTGGGTATTTAATAAATAAGATAACCTCATTTCACTTATCCACGCTGGCGATGACGCGCCATCCTCTGTGCCTTCGAAGCTCCACGGGTAAGCTTCCCGATTCAACACCATCCGACCCGCGTCTGTGGGCCCATTGTTTCATCCATTGCTCTGTCCCGCGCGATCCTGGCCGTCCACGGATACACGCCACACCAACGCCCCGCTCATCATCTACGACCGGTGTGAACCCGTGACCGTCAACCTCTAACCCTAATTTCCTGCTACTCGATTTTCAACGGATTTTGAGTTCTTAGCCCACATCTGCTCTCAAGAGACAAACACATCCATATGGAACATACTGAAACGGACTCAAACGAAATGGAGACCAGCCGGGAGGAAGAGTGAGTCAGATACTTACCAGAAGAAGTTTCATCCGAGAGTTGTGCCACATTCGATTGGGTCCAAGCAAGCTCCAGGTGAAGTCCCTTGGCCTCGTGAATTGTCTAGAGTCACACCAAGCCCGATCACAAAGCGGAGGCCGGAAGCAATGGCCGGCCCGGTGAGGGGGCTGTCGGAACTTCTCCTCTCGGGTCTCAGAAGGTGCAGACCAATCAATTTGGAGATTGGCTCAATCAAAGCAAGAAGTTTCCCGGTTTTTGGGCTTAACTCTAAAATTGAGCTCACAGAGAGGAAACACAGGGATTTTGGCTAGGAGCAAGCTCTATGTGTAGAGAGGACTGGACATTTTGGGCAGGCTTCTGCAGTTTTTGACGCACCTCTCATGGTCAGTGAGAGGAGGTGGTAGCGGGGTCAGGAGAGGCCTCAAGGGCCTCCCTGTGGGGTTTAAGGGTTGGGATCAGCTGCTCGGTGAAGGGAAGAACAGCTATGGTGGCCATTGCTAGCGGGGGCAGCCTTAACAGATGGGAATTTCAAACTTTGGCCTCCTGTTTCACCATGCAGGTTTTCCCACCTGTGCGGTTGGCCGGGCAGTATGGGTCACCTCAAGTTCAAGGGTTTTGACTTGGAGGTTTGTGCAGGCAATTGAGCTTTGCCATGTTTAAAGGGCTTGGATTAAAATGGCTCGGGGGAGAGGCCATTTTGATTGGATTTGGTCCAAGCGATGATTTTGGGTTAGGTTCACCTCCCATTTAGCCGATTGGGTCAGAGAGGATCATTTGCATCGCCTAGAAAGGGTGAAGTCCCCATCTAAAGTGATGCGGCTAATCATGGTTTAGTGTGTAACATGGAAGGGGTTAAAGCTTAATAGCTATTTGTAAAGGAGGCCTTCCCTTGCTACTTTGGGCATGGTCACATGTCAAACATCCCATGGCTTCATATGTCTTGTACATGGCTTCGTCTGCTCACCTATGGCTTGGCAAGAGCTTAGTCACTCATAAAAGGATTTTGTGAATTTTGGCATTTTGATGGAAATTGTTAGCAGGCTTGATTTGGAATTGCTTAATTGACAAATTGACTTCCTTTATGATCAAGATTTTAATGAATGTGTGATGAGTGAAAAGTGTCATAGCTTTAGATTGGATTTGGGTTTTTGAATTTGGTGGAAATGCAGTCTTTTAGGAAGGCTTGTGGGAGTGGGCCTAAGTCAGTAATGGGCTTTTAGAGGGAATTTTGTAAAGGGCCATGCCAAATAAATGTTGGGTTTAGTCTAAGGATGTATTATGAGTGATTTAAAATAAATTTGAGGTGGTTTGGCCTTGAATTGGCCGGATTTCTGGGTTCATTCGCAATGCTGGCCAATGTAGGTCAAATTGGGCTAATTTGGGCCAATGTTGGGCTATGGTTGAAATCGATGTAAAATTAATGCTGAAATGTTTATGAGTGCTTCTTAAAGAGGTTTCAGCTTTGGGTTGGGTTTTGCCTTTGGGACTTGGGCTTATTTGGGTTAAGTTCGGGTTTATATTGCAAATTTTGGAAGTGGTTTTGGGTTGAATTTTGAGTGGGGTTTGGGCCAAAATTTTGGGCAAATTATGTTAGTATTTATTTGTGGGGATTTTAGGAAGGCTTAGAAAAGGTTTGGGTTCAATTTGGAGCTGAATTGGTTTGGTTTGGGCTAAGTTTCCGGGGTCATGGGTCCAACTAAATTTTTACAATAAGTAAATTGATTCAAATGTCAATTAAATTGACTTGGATTTGGTCTAGATTTGTATTTTGGATATTAAATTGAAGTTTATAATTTAATTGGACTAAAATTGGGGTCAATTGGGTAGATTTGGTTTGGTATTGGGTTCACTGGGTTAAGAATGTGGCTAAATGGGGGTTTTGGTAAAAGGCAATTGAAAAACAGTCTTCATGTAGTTGGACAAAATGAAATTAGGAATATTTGGGATTTTCTGGAATTTTTTGGGAATTTTCTGAATTTTGGGATTTTTTTGCCAAGAGGCATTTTGGGTATTCTGGAGGGTAATGGGGTAGCTGGGAATTCTGGTATTTTTGGCTATAAATGATCAATTTGGAGGGAGGGAAATGTTTAGGAATGGTTTTCGGGAATTTTGGGTAATTTAGGTGATTTTGCAAGTTTTTGGGTAGTTCTTATTGTGATTGTAGTTTGGTGCAATGCAGTCTCGTGGCCAAAAATTGATTTCAAAGGTAAAGATTGATCACCTGAAAGCAAAATGGAATCACTTAAGGAGCTACAAGTCATATTGGCCTATACGAGTTACGAGAGATCTATCTGAGGCATTCACTACATTGCCTTTAACCCTTCTACCACTTTCAAGCCAGGGGTTAAGGTCCATCCATAAGAACTCACCACACATTCATGGAGTCAAGTTGGGTATGGGTGTGGCTTTAGGATTTGGATTGTGTGTATGAGAGTGTGAGAGTGTGAGTGTGTAAGTCAACCCTCACTGCACTGTGGCCACCAAGGTAACCAAGGCCAAAGAGTCCCTTCGTGGGAACTCTACCCCAAACCTTCACATTTCTGATTTCAACCCTCTAGGTGATTAAAGGCCCAATCAAGCTGGGGTTTGTAGAGAGGCACATGAGGTTCAAATTTCAAGGATGGGTCCCAACTAGTCCTAAGATAAGCCAAAGGAAAAGCCTAAGGCTAGATCCTAAGCACTAAGGAGGGAAGAGAAGACCTCATCAAAAATGAGGTCAACATTCATCAATGATGAATCTCTTGTCGCTTTTCTTTTTATATTGAATTTTAGAAACAAGTTTAGGGAGTTATTTAAGCAAGAAATTTGTCCAAAACCACACATAGAAGCATCCTAGCTATCACAATAACTGTGGCACCATCGGCACTGCAATTGAGCGTCATCGCGTCTGTGCACCGTTTTATGGCGTCTGATACCATCCCCGGCACCGCAGGCGCCAGAGCAAAATCACACACCTTTCACTTTGACCCAGAAGGAATTCCAAATCTTCCATAAAATCTAATAATTGTCATGATTTATTACATAAGAAAGTGTAGGACTCCAAAGTAATATTAAATCATAATATTACCAACAATAACAACTAAAAAAATAAAATAACAAAAATAACTATAGGTTGCATCCAAAAAAGCGCTTTGTTTAACGTCGTTAGCCCGATATATTCAATTTTTAATCAGGATGACTCAACATTAAAACCACTTTAAAATGTGGCTTTGCCCCACAAAATAAGGTTTCAATCTATGCCATTAAATTTAAATATCTTTCCAGTTTTTGGATCTTCAATGTCAACAGCTCCATATTAATAAACTTTAATAACAATGAATGGTCCTAGCCATCTAGACTTCAATTTTCCCAAAAATAATCTCGTTCTTGTCTTATATAATAAAACTTCTTATCTAGGTTTAAATTTTTTTTTCTTAATATCCTCCGATCATGTCATATTTTCATTTTGTCTTTATAAATTTTAGCATTATCATAAGATTCATTTCTAATCTCTTCAAGTTCATTAAGTTGCAACAATCTCTTCTCACCAGCATCCTTAAAATTGAAATTAAATTCCTTAATAGCCCAATATGCTTTATGTTCCAATTTTACTAGCAAGTGGCAAGTCTTTCAAAAAATCAGACTCTATGAGGACATTCTTATAGGAGCTTTACAAGTTGTCCTATATGCCCACAATGCAGCATCTAATCTAGCAGACCAATCTAATTTTTTTTACAGTTTTTTTCAAAATTCATTTAGTTTAACGATTTTATACTTTTGTTAGACCACTAGTCTGGGGATAATAAGCAGTTGAGAATCAATGTATAATTTTATATTTTCCAACCAACTTCACAATTCTTTTATTCCTAAAATGGGATCCTCCATCAATAATGATCACTCTCAGTATTCGATATCTTGTAAAAATATTTTTCATTAAAATTTTTGAAACACTTTGAGCATCACATTTAGGTAAAGCTATTTCTTCAATCCATTTTGATACATAGTCCATAGCAATTAATATATATAAATTTCCAAATGAAGGAATGAATGGTTTCACAAAACTTAATCCCCATACATAAAAAAACTTCAACTTCCAATGTATAATTCAGAGGCATTTCATTTCTTCTAGAAATATTTCCTACTCGCTGACATCAATCACATGTTTTAATATATTCATTAACATCTCTAAAAAGAGTAGACAACAAAATCCGCATTGTAAAATCTTATGTGTTCTATCAGTTCCAAAATGTCCTCCAAATTCAGAATCATGACATCTTCGAATAATTTTTCAATTTCTTCATAAGGGACACATCTCCTAATAACTAGATATTTACACTATTTATATAATTAGGGTCACCCCAAAAGCAAAATTTAGCATCACACACTACTGAAAGATAACCCAAGCACTTTCTGAAATGATATATTATTCCAGCATCTAACCATTTAAAATTTCATTCTTAACTACTCCATTATCGGGTTTAATCTCTTTTGAGAATCATCTTTAGGTTTATTATGTTCATCCAATAGAGTTCTATGCATACAAATTGAAGGAATGATTCCTTTAATATCAGCTAAAGTGCTTCAGAAGGCTTTTTGTATCTTTTAAAGTTTCTAATAGTTTTTTCTCTTGTGATTCGTATAAATCCGAGGATATAATAATATGTAATGTAGATGAATCTCCTAAAAATAATTATTCTAAATGGGTAGGTAATAATTCATTTCAAGTTGTGGAGAGTACATACTTAATGAATTTGATATTTTTATTATCACTTTTTGTAATATAAAACATCTAAAATTTTTCCTAAACAAAATCTAACTTTTCATTTCTTATCTCATCATTTTTATCTTCCCTCTCATCCTTATCCTCATATTTTAAATCTTATTGCTCTAATTTCTCCTCAAAAATTTCCTTAAAATGATCATTCCTCAAATAATCACATTCTTCCATTCTGAAACATTCATTATCATTTTCTAGTCAGTAAGATATTTTATTGCTTTTGGTACACTAGCCTGTTACTTTATCATCGAGACATAGTTAATTCTCCTTTTCGAGCATCTATCGAGCTCTTCCAAATACTGAAGGAATGGTCTCCCAAAAATAATAAAGAATTTCATCTTCCTCCATATATAAAATAACAAAATCCACCGAAAAGAAAAATTTATCAACTTAAATACATCCTATAACTCCTCTTTTTAGATAAGTGATCAAACTATCAGCTAATTGATGAGTTACAGTAGTAGGGAAATCTCCTAAACCCAACCTTCTAAAAATTAATAAAGGCATAAGGTTAATACTAGCTCCTAAATCACATAAGGCTTTTCCAAAAAATCGTTCATCAATAGCACAAGGTATGGTAAAGCTACCAGAATCTTTTAATTTTTTAGGAAGCTTTTTCTAAATAATTGTGCTACACTCCTCACTAAGTGTGACAGTCTTGTTATATGTAAACTTCCTTTTCTTGTTAAGTATATCCTTCAAAAACTTCACATAATTTGGCATTTGTTTTAAGGCTTCAGCAATTGGAATACTTATAATTAATTTTTAAGGATTTCTTAAAATTTTGAAAATTGTTTATCTCTCTGTATTTGTTTTAATTTTTGAGGAAACAAAGGTGAAGGTCTTTTTATAGTAATTTTCATTGGTTTAATTGAAAACTCTATATCTGGATATGTATCATTGTTACCCTTTTCAATTTCCACCCTTTCCTTTTCGGTTTCAATTTCTTTTTTGTAATCATGTTTCCAATTCTTTTCCACTTCTAAGTTGAATAGCTCTAATTTACTCTTTATTTTGATCTTTTAGATTAATCTAGACATTAGTAGGAAGAATTTCTGAAGTTCTATTATTAAGTGGAGTCACAATATGTCCCAATTGATTTTCAATATTTATTATATCCTTGACATTGTAATTGATTACCTTGACTCTATAATTAATTCTCCATGTTTAACATTAATTCTTAAATACACAATTTCTTCTCCTTAACTTGTGAGTTACTGATAAATCAAGGAGGATAATAAGGTCTATAATTGGGATTTCAATGGGTTCACTAAATTGTTATTATTATTCTGATTTAAATTAGAGTGATTCTTTCAACCAAGATTATAATAATTAGAAAAGGGATTATCGTGTATATTATTTATGGCATTCAAAGTCTCATAAGATGATTTAGATTCCATTATTTGTCCCAATGAGTTTTCCTCTAACACCGGAGGCATTTAAGAATAGTTCATTCCAAATTGATCAATTTTCTTTGATATAACAACAATTTGAGAAGCCATAATAGATATTGCATCAAATCATCGATATTAGCTACTCTTTTTAGATTTACCTATTCAGAAGGACATTAAAAATTGTTAGTAAAAATCTTCTCTATTAAAGAATATGTTTCATCAAAAGGTTTTGACAGTAATGATCCACCAGTAGCTTCATCGATAATAGATCTAAGAGATCCAATTAATCCATTGTAAAATGTTTTAATTATTAACCACTTTGGTAGAGCATGGTGTGGATACTTTCTGAGGAGATCTTTAAATCTTTCCTAAGCTTTGCATATTGATTCCCAATTGAACTGACAAAATGATGTAATATTGTTCCTAAGGTTAACAGTTTTCAAAGGTGGAAAATATTTAGCCAAAATTTTTTGAGATAATTCTCCCCAAGTTTTGATGGATTTAGTTACTAATAAATTTAACCACGCCTTGGCTTTATCGCTTAATGAAAAGAAAAAAAGTCTAAACCGACGCGCCATTCGACACTCCATCATATTTAAAAGTAGCACACAATTCTAAAAGACTAGCAAGATGTAAATTAGGATCTTCGTAGGTGTTCCCCCAAAGTAATTATTTTGTATCATATGGATAATAACAGTTGCCTAAAAGAATTAAGACCAACATCTAGATTTTGAATAGTTAAGTGAATTTTATCTATTGTATGGTTAGCATAATCTCTTAAAAGTCTCTTTTAATTTTCATTTAACGCACCAAAAAAATGTTTGATTTTTCACATATATTTTATACTCATTTTCCATGATATTGTATTTTAAAAAAAGGGTATTTTCATGTTTTGTTACGTGTATGTTGATTTTTGTCATTTGGAGAAAATGAAGCAAAAAAGATGAAATTTGGAGTCAAATGAGGTGATTTTTGGAAATTGAGCTCTGGGCGTCAACGACGCCAGGATGGGCACTGATGATGCCCACATCCAGAGGGGAAAGAATCCAGAACATGCTCTGGCACCAACGGGACCGTGATGGGTGCCTCGAAGGCGCCAAGTTTGGTTATGCATGATTTGTTTTGTACATTCGACGTATTTGGACTACTTTTGGAGGTTTGTTTATGGAATCTTATGGGAAATTCTTCCCTACACTACTTTAGAGTGCTTTGAATGCCAGAAAAGAGTAGTATGGAAGTAGGAGTCGTTAGAGAAATCAATGTAAGTGTAGAGTGAAGTAAGAATTAGGTTTTCTGTGAAATAGGAGAGGAAGCGCTTTCTTTTTCCTTACTTTTCTAAGAGAGAATTGAGTAAGGTTGTATCGAGGGAAAGAGATTCAAAGGAACTTTAAGGGATTTACTTTAGGGAAAAGTGTCAGATAAGTTATGTTTGTTAGTTGTTGTTTGTATGAACTTTCTTTTATATATTAAATGCAAGTTTTGTCCTATCTTCCTCATGAATTTTGAGTAGATTTCTTTGTTTTCCTCCTTGCAATCAGATTTGTTGAAATGAAGAGATAGATTGGATATGCAATTTAAATATTAAATATTTGTGATGATTTTACACTTCGTACTTCATTTACTTTTTGATCTGGTCAATTAAACTGTTCAAATTTATTGTGAAACATATGATCCAAGAGGAGTATGCATTCTACAAGAAAGTGAGAATCAAATTCAATTTCATGGATGAGAATGTAGTACATGGGGCTGAGTGCAAATAAATAGAGAAAGATACTTTGTTGGGTGTAGAATTAGAGATTTTTAGGGTGACAGACTAAAATCCCTAATTCGGTCCCTGTGTTTAGAAACTAAAACGAGCGTTAGCCGTCAGACAAGAGAGAAGTGGGAGCTTCGGAGTGAGAGCCAGTATCCTCCCAGCCTAACAACAGATTTAAGACTAAACCTAAGATTAACTAATGTCTATTATGACTCTCGAAGAGGGCAAAGAATAGAATGCTCTTGCCTGACACAATACAATTTCCAACAATCTAAATCTTTCATTAACCATAACTTCATTGCAAGTGGAAGGATGCTTTCTCCAATTTGAACCTTTTGTTACAAAATAGTAAAACTTTATTTAGAATTAGCAATGTTACTTTGAAGTTTAGAGATTAGTTTAGTTACCAGTTATATTAGAAAAATTAAACATTGTAAACTTGTACTTTTTCACTTATAAGTTTGATATAGTTTGAACATTGTGTTTTAGTGTTACTATCATAAATTTATAACTTCCTTGTGGAATCGCTAATAGGACTTGAGTGATACGTATACTTGTGTTTGTATTCTGGTTTCAATAATAAAATATATTAAAATACAAAAACACTGCATCAAGTTTTTAGCGCCGCCGCTCGAAGTAACTTAAACTTAGTAGTATTTGAAAAACTTTACTTTATTTATTAACTTATATTTGCTATTTCTATTTTTGTTGATTAAGTCATTTATGCATAGTATTGGATTTAAAGGTTTAATACCTTACAACCCTGAATTAGATCGGACTGTTAAAAAAATTTGAAAACAACAAAAAAAATTTGAAAACAACAAAAAAAATCTAAAAATTTGAAAAAAAATTTTGAACAACTTATATAATCAAAGAATTGAAAACGAACATTACCGTAGACCTTTTAAGAGATTATGTTAATCTTCAAGAAATTATGAAATTCACTTAAATATTCAAAATCCTGTTGTTACTGCTAATTCATTTAAGCTTAAACCTGCTATTATCTAGATGGTACAAAATAATCAATTTGGGGGAACACCTACTGAAGATCTGATGCACCAAAAATATATACTATTTTAGTTATATATTTTTACCTATTATCAAGATATTGCACTTTAAAGGAAGGTATTTTTCATGTGATTTGCTATGTGTATGACGATTATAGGTGCTTGGAGCGAAAAGATGCAAAAAGGAACGAATTTGGAGCATAATGGAGCAATTTGAAGGAAAACAGCTTCGGTAAGAGCCGGTGCCCTTCCGTAAAACTTCGCAATTATCAGCAAGATAGGCGTCGTCGCTGCCACTATCGGCGCCGCTGCCACTATTTGTCGGTTCATTTCAAATTTAAGAGTTTTGGCGGATTTTTGAAGGGGTGCTTCGAAGAAACTATTGTGAATTCGTTCCTAACATAAAAACTGGTGTTCAACGAAAAAGGAGAGGAGGATTAATCGTAGAGAGTGTAAGGAAAGTGTGAGTGAGAGTTAGGGTTTGTGATTCGAAGATGATTCATCTCTAAGGAGGGGAGAAGGAGGTGTAAAGTGAGAGATTGCTTCTTCATCTTTGTTCCAAAGAGGGAAACTTATGGTTAAAAGGAAGGAAAAGGAATCAATGGAACTTTGAAGGAATTTACTGGGGAAGAGAAGGAGATAAGTTGTATTTGCTAATGTGGTTTTGTATGAATCTTCTTTATATAAAAATCTGTTTTATTGTATCTTCTCCATGATTTGTGAGTAGTTTCCTTTGCCTTTCTTCGCATAAAGTGGTGATGATGTGGTGATGTGGAATTGATGTGCCCTTAAAGTGTTATAAAAGTTGCGATGGTCCTTTTCATTTGGAACTTAATTTACTTTTCAATCCACCATTTTGGATTGTTAAAATATGTTGAGGAATATTAATTCCAAAAGAATTGAATGTTCTACAACA
Source organism: Papilionanthe hookeriana x Papilionanthe teres (assembly GCA_022702705.1). NCBI lineage: Eukaryota > Viridiplantae > Streptophyta > Magnoliopsida > Asparagales > Orchidaceae > Papilionanthe > Papilionanthe hookeriana x Papilionanthe teres. The sequence goes on along the minus strand of CM040431.1, from coordinate 11,698,642 downwards.
AGAATGAAGAACACATTCAATATTCGTTAATGAATTGCGAGTTCATGGAGATCGAGTGCAACAACAGGAAATGAGCTCGATGGACTTCAAATTAAAGTTTCATGGTGACATCGGGATCCTTGACTTGGTCCTAAGATTGCAACTAAAGCCTATGGTTAGCCTTTAGGTGAAGGGTGAGTGGGAGCTCCGTAGTGAGAGTCGGTATCCTCCCAAATTTTAGCCTTATATTTAGTGACTAAACTTAAAATATGTCAATGTTCTTTACATGCTTGGAAGAAGAGGTACTCTTTTAAGGGTAAAGAAGCAAATATGCTCCTATTTGGCACAATACAGAAAATTACCATTCTTCATCATTCACACATCATAATTTTTATACAGGAAGGAAGACACTTTCACATGTATATCTTATAAATCACATAAGTTAGTGTGTGTGTTAGTTGGGTACTATTAGTAAGTATAAGTAATTGCAGTACTTTATTACTACTATTATTTCTTGCATACGTTGTAGTACACTTGAGCAATTGTTACGCTGGTATTGGATTTTAGTGCTATATTATCTCGATTTAAAGAACGTTGCCTTCTCCGCGGGATTGATAACTAGGAATCCATTGTATTCCGTATTACTCGTACGATACGTATACTTGCGCGAATTTAGCGACTTTACTTAATCATTATAAATATATAAATCTATATTCATACCTCGTATTTTTAAGCATATATAAAGTTGCCGTCAAGTTTTTGCGTCGTTGTCAGAAGGTGGGGAGCAAACGGTACTTATTTATAAATATTGTGGTAATCGAAAAACCTTTTACTTTGTAGTATATTTCGCGTGTTTTTTTACTTCTTAGTGTGATTTTGTATACGTATAAAGTGATCCGTAGGTTGATACCTTACGATTCGCAGTTAGTGCGTACTATTAGAAAAATTAGAAAACAACAAAAACAAATTGAAAGTTACTGTGAAATGGTGAATAATCAAGAGAATGAGAATATTAATGTTGGAAGTTTGCCAAGACCCTTAAGAGATTATGCTAACCTGACGCAAATGAAATTCATATAGCTATTCAAAATCCTAATTTTGCTACTAATTCGTTCGAACTTGTCCTTATTATCCAAATGATACAAAATATTTAACTGCAGGAACACCTAATGAAGACCCAAATTTACATCTCGCTAGTTTTTTAGAACTCAGAAGTTACTTTAAGTACGACGAGTGTCAAGGGATGCCGTGAGATTCTAGATTTTTCCTTTTTCCTTAAGGGATAAAAGCTAAGGCATGGTTAAACGTATTAGCACCTGGATCTATTCGAACATAGGGAGAACTTTCAAAAGTTTCTATCAAAATATTTCCCTCCATCAAAAACTGCTAAATTAAGAAATGATATCACATCTTTTGGTCAGTTTGAATGAGAGAATATATATGAAGCTTGGGAGAGGTTTAAAGATCTTCTTAGGAAGTGTCCACATCATGCTTTGCCAGATTGGTTAATAATCCAAACTTTTTATAACGGAGTGATCATTGAGATCAATTATTGATGCTGTTGCTGGTGGATTGTTAATGTCAAAACCTTTCGATGAAGCATATTCATTGATTGAAGAAATTGCTACTAATAATTCTCAAATAGCAGCACTTTCTAAGAAAATAGATCAATATGGAATGAATTATTCTCAACCACCCACAATGTTAGAGGAAAATCCATTTGGACACGTATAATCGAATCTCATACACCTTATGAAACTTTAAATTCGCGATTATCGTACCTAATAACCCTTATTCGAATTATTATAACTTTGGTTGGAAGAATCACCCAAATTTCAATTGGAATAATAATAATGCTAATGTGAACCCACAATGGGGGCACAATTCTATAAACCCACTGAAACTCAAACAACCAAGGAAATACTAACTTTAGACCATCTTATCCTCCCTGGATTCAATAAATAACCTACAGTTTAAGGATACAGTTGTCTACAGATGAAATGATTTTGAATATGGGAAATTCACTATAAAGTTCAAGGTGTTACATCAAAAATAATAAAATCAATTAGGACATATTTTCATCGCGCTTAATAATACCTTCCGGAACGCTTCCTAAAGAATGTGGAGATCAATCCAAAAGATCAAAACAAGGAGCAACTTAAGGTTATTCACCAAGGAGTGGAAACGAATAGAGTGTAAAGAAGTTAAAGAAGAGAAGGAGAAGGTGAATATTGAAAAAGGTTCAAATAAGATTTATCCAGACCAATATCCTCTCAACCAATGAAGATATCACAGAAACCACTTCCATTTCCTCAAAGATCAGTTTAAGAATAGTGGATAATACATTTGGAAAACTTTTGGAAATACTTAAAAAGTTAACAATAAATATACCTTTTGTCAAGCGTTAGAACAAATGCCCGATTATGCAAAATTTATGAAGGATATTCTTAAAAGAAGGGAAGGTTCACAGACGAGAGACCGTTGCACTTACGGAGAGTAGAAAAGTAATAATTTAGAAAAAGCTTCTTGAAAAACTTAAAGATCCCGTAATGATTATCCCGTGTGTTATAGGTGAAAAGTTTTTCGGGAAGAGCATTATGTAGTCCGGGAGCTAGTATTAACTCTTATGCCTTTATCAACTTTCAAAAGATAGGAACCGGAGAAATTTCTCCTACATCTGCACCTCTTCAACTAGCCGGTCGTTCTATTACTTATCCTAAGGGAGTGGTAGAAGATGTGTTAGTGAAAGTGGATAAATTAATCTTTCCTGTGGATTTTATCGTGCTTGATATGGAGGAAGATAAAGAAATTCCACTATTTTAAGAAGACCATTCATAGCTATCGGAAGAGCCGTAATTGATTTTTTTAAAAGGGAATTAACTATGAGAGTTAATGATCAAGAGGTGACCTTAACATTTCAAGTCTAAAGTATCCTCAGCTTGCAAAAGATAATGAATGTTTTAGGATGGAAGATCGTTAATATTTGAGAAAATGATTATTTTAAAGAGATGTTTGAAAAAGCGGAATATGAAAATATAATTGAAGATGAAAACTGAAATGAAAAAGATTCGTATAATGAGAAGAATAAGGAGTTCTAGTATATTCCGTGAGAAATCGAAGTGTTAAATACCATGGAAGGTGGAGATAAAACTTTAATTTCATCTATTATTAAACCTCCTAAACTCGAGATGAAAATTCTCCCTAAGCATTAAAGTATGTTCTTAGGAGAATCATATACCCTAACAGCTATTGTATCTTCGTATTAACTCGAATATCAAGAATGCATCTATCAAAATCTTAAAAAGATACAAAAAGCTTTTGGATTGGATTTCTGCGATATCAAAGGAATCACCCCTTCGATCTATATGCATAGAATTTATTAAATGAAGAAATAAACCTAAATTGATCCTGAAAGGAGATTAAATCCTATAATGAAAGAAGAGTTAAGAAGGAAATTTTAAAACGGTTTTGACAAGCCGGAACATTTATCCTATTTCGATAGTGCTTCGAGTAAGTCCAATTCAATAGAAAATCAAGAAAGGCGAAGGATCGTGGAAGTGGATGAAAGAAATGAAATTTACCTACTGTGGGACGAGTTAATGGATGGCGAATTTGTATTTCGATTATAGAAAACCGAATGCCGCCAATCGAATGCATCAATTTTCCTCTCTTTTCTCTCTCGATCAAATGTTGGATAGACATGCTGTATACACAAGAACTATTACTTTTGACCTGACATACCGGTTATCATCAAATACCTATTGCTCCTAAGGACGCAAAAGATGTACTGCTTATTAGCCCTTATGTAACATTTGTTTTCCAAGAATGCCTTTGACCGTGTAATGCACCCGCAACTTTTCAATGATGTATGATGTCTATCATTAGTAGTATGATAGATAATGCAATAGGAAGTTTTTCATGGACGATTTTTCCGTGTTTGGAACTTCATTTGATATTATTTTGGAAAACTTGGCAAAAGTTTTGGAACTCGTGAGAAAACAAATTTAGTTCTTAACTCGGAAAATGTCAATTTATCGCGTGTGAGGAATAAGAGCCATAAAATTTCTGGACATGTTAGTGGTGGTCGATCCCGCTAAAACTCGAGTGATTATGATTACCACCACCCACAACCGTGAGAGAGGTGCGGAGTTTTCAGTGACATGGCCGGATTTTATGTGCGTTATATTAAAGAATTTTCTAAAACTACTAAATCTTTGTGCCAACTTCTAAAAAAATGATGTAGAATTTTGATTTTAATGATGAATGTTTCGTGTGCTTTTGAATTACTTAAAGAAAAATTAATCAATGCTCCTATAATTGTTTCAATTCTATCATGAGAAATCCTCTTTGAATGGATGTGTAATGCTAGTGATTATGCTATTGGAGTTGCGTTGGGGCAAAGCTATGATAAAATTTTCAAAGTCATTTACTATGCTAGTAAAACTCTTAATGATGCTCAAATTAATTACCGAAAGGAGTTATTAGCTATAGTATTTGCTTTTGATAAGTTTAGACCTTATTTAATCGGGGACTAAAAGAAGTTCATACCGATCATCTTACCTATCGTTATTTAATGCAATAGAATGATGTTAAACTTGATCGATTGGGCGGATACTCGCAAGAATTTGATTTCTGAGATAGTTGATAGGAAAGGTTCCGATAATCAAATTGCCGATCATCTCTGTCAAGAATAGAATAAGATAATTATCTGGCTTGAGAAGGAAGTGACAAGAACTTTTCCCGATGAACAATTGTATATTTCATGGAAAAGAATTTGCCTTGGTATGCCGATATTGTGAATTATATCATGAGTGATATTATACCATCGGATTTAACAAGCAAGAAAATAAAAAATTTAAATATGATGCTACTATTTTTGGGATGAGCCCTATTTATAGAAATAGTGTAAGGATTCGATTATTAGAAGATGTTTGCCACATGAAGAAATTAATTCAATTATTTAGAGATGTCATGATTCTAATTTGGAGGTCATTTTGGTACAGATAAAACGGCTATAAGATTTTGCAATCGGATTTTATCGTCTACTTTTTCATGATGTTTATAAATATGTTAAATTTTGTGATCAATGTCAAAGAGGTTGTTTCTGGTGAAGAAATGAAATGTCAATTTATAATTTAAGTTAAATTTTTATATGGGGATTAGATTTATGGGACCATTTACACCTTCATTTCAACATATATATTGGTCGCTCTGGATTATGTTTTGAAATGGATTGAAGTCAAGGTTTTTACCAAGATGTGATGCTCGGATTGTTTCTAAATTTTTTAAAGAAACATATATTTAAAAGATAAGAGTAGATTACCAGAGGATGAGACCCATAGGCATTTATTTCGAAATAATCAAATTAAGAGATTAATCAAAAAATATAATATTAATCTTCATAGGATTCTACTATTTATCATCCCCATACTAGTGGTTTAAAGGTATATTGAATCGAAAAATTAAAATAATTTTGGCAGTCAGTGGATATTCATAAATTAGATTGGTCTCGCTAGATTAGATAATTTATCGCTTATAGGACTATTTTTAAGACCCCTATCGGAATGTCTCCTTATAGACTAGTATTTGGCAAAAAACGTGTCATTCGTCGATCGAATTGGAGCATAAAGCATATTGGGTTTATTGTTGAATTTTTATTTGAAAAATGCGGAGATAAAAGATTTATGCAATCGTAACGAGTTGGAAGAAATTAGAAATGAATCATATCATAACGATAGAATTTATAAAGAGAAAAATGAAATTGTGGCATGATCGAAGATATTGAAAAAAATAATTTGAACTTGGACAAAGAGTTTTATTATATAATACGAGATTAAAATTATTTTGAAACATAAGCCCGTATGGATGGGACTCTTTACCGTAGTGAAAGTTCATTCTTTCGAAGCCGTTGATAACAAGGATCCTAAACTCGGAAATATTTTCAAGGTTATCGCGCACTATTTAAAACTCATTTTTGCTTACCGCATTTCAAAGAGGTTTTATTGCTGAGTCATCCTAGTTAATCGAATGGTTTGCTCTGCCGATAACGTTAAACCAAGCGCTTTATGGGAGGCAACCCATGTGTGTACTTCGTGTGTTGTGTTTGTCATTATTGTCAGTTACGCTTTTACTGATATTTAAGAATCCTAATTACCGTAACAAGTTAAAAATTAAACATATATTGGATTGTATTGTGAAAATGAAGTATTTCGAGCCAAACGAAGTTCGGTGACAATTCTTTACACTGCTGTTACTGCGCCTTATTCTTTTAAAAATAGCCGAATTTCTGGGCTTGAGCGTGCCACCGACGCCCAAATCTCCGTTTAACGGTTTTAATTTTTAAAATGCAGCTTTGAAGTGCTTTGAGCGGGATATTCTCGTTTAAACAAATTTCAAAACTCCATTTAAAACCCATAACCACCAAAAAATGAAAATTCCTTTCCACCCGCATCCCATGGATTCCTTCTCCATTAAACTCCCTAGATCTCGCATTTATAACCGATGGAAGTTTGTTAGTTTCGAGGCGCAGTGTCTATTCCATAAAGTGATGATGAAGAGAAGGATTATTAAGGAAAGAGGCTTTGTGAATCGAGGTTTGGAGAGTCCGACTACAAGAGTTGAAGAGATAGTAAAGCAAAGGCGTTGGGAAGTGTTATGCTACACTACCGCCGCAATGTTGTTTCGGCCGTGAAAGAATTTTATGCAAATCCGTACGGGATCAACCAAGGATGTGTTTTTGTGCTAGTAGGTATGTACCATTCACTTCTGCGAGGATTAATGTTCTCTTCATGATTGAGAATGGTACCTATTTGTCATTATGCAAATTTTAACGCGACGAATGGCGATATGAATGAAATTTATCAATATTCGACTTCCGATGAGAATGAAAATGGAAGTAAAAGATAATGGATATATCGCCTTTCTCTTCATCCTTAAACTGCATCAAAGCAGTGGCAATACGTTATTTCGGCAAAATTAATCTCCCACGAGAAGATAAGGTAAAGAAGGAAAGTGCTATTCTGAATTTCGTATACAACCGGAAGGCCGCGGATATCGGATCAATCATTACGAAATCTCGCTGGGATTGATCGTGCATGATCTAAATATGGGCTGACACCCGTCCACCATATTTCGTTATGTAGTCAATCACAAGTACCATGAGTATTGGGGAAAGTTCTTCTCCCCGGAGACCTATTGATCCAAATGATCTTTATGACTACCGAGTAGTAGAAGATGAAGGAGATATGGATTTCGTTTTCGTCGATCACCAATCGAGAGTTCACAACCTATTCAGCCTTACTATTCTGAAAGTTCGAGGGTGATATTGAAAAAGATAAAGAACTTGAAAAATGAGGCACAGAATGTTCTGCACGTTATTAACAATATTTCTGATTTATTTGACGAAGATTGACTAAGAATGAAAGATACTAATTGCGTCGGGTTTGACGAGTTGGGTTTCGATTAATCATTAAGAAGAATGTTGTGGTAGCCGAAGATTCATCTGATGAATTCCCATATCATCCCTTCTACAATCTGTTCTTTCATCGTCAATCAATTGGAGACATTAGAGAGGATGATAGCTTTCGAGACCGATGAGGAGTACTGTGGATTCGTATGTCGTCGTTCGAGTGTTCGTTTCGATTATTATGTTGTTTGCTTACGTTTTCGCTTAGTGGTGTTCTTGGACTATGCTTTGACTTCTTGTGTGTACTACACTTAGTGTTTGCTTATCGTAGTGTACTTGCAACACTATAGATCTAAGAGTAAGCGTTTTATTCGATGAAAATATGTGTGTAATCGTTGTATCGGTGGATTTTATATATGAAAGTGATGCGATGTGTTGTTTGTGTAAAGTGACGTTTAGTGTTTGTGAGATGAAATAGATGCTGCTGATGTTAAATAGGACTGTGGAGGTTGAAAACGATTGAAATTGCGACAAAAAATTTTTTTCGAACCCAATGGAATTTGCACTACAGCACCACCGGCACTCAAATCCGTAAAAGTTCGTTGGCTATTTTAAAGAGCCGTCGGCTACCGAAAATAAGCACAGGACTCCTTAAAAATTTGTAAAATTGCCCGGGGACCCATTTTCCGCCATTTTCTTCGTCTCCCACCTCCATGTTCACTATTTTGAAGCTTGTGTGGCCTAGATCTCGGAGTAGAGAGAATTTCAAGGATTTTTGAGGCCGGATCTCGCACTTCTCTTGATAGTTAGAGCTTTACTTTAAGCTAAATTTTTTGATTTTTTCAACATGTGGAAACTTCACATTGTTTCGATGATATTTTTTTGGAGATTTTTAGAAAAAGTGAGTTTCATGGAATTTTGGTTTTTACTTGTTTAGATTAATGCTTCTGGAAAGTTAGTACATTGTGGATTTAGGATTTACCATTTCGGTAATTTTTTGCGCTTTTTAGAAATTTATGTTGCTTCTAGAATGAGTAAGGAGAAGCGAAAATTTGACGGGATGATGAAAGATTTGTTAATATTAACGTGCTCGCCCTTGCTTCAACCTCTCGTTGCAAAATAAGAAGTGTATTCCGGTGGATCGAGCATTTCGAGAATTCCCGGTGGATCTGAAATAGTCGATTTCGAGCGGAATCGAGAGCATTTTTGTTACTTTTCTCGGTAATGTTGTTTGGGAGTAGTTCGAAAATTTTATGCTAACGTGCTCTGGTCTGAGACGGAATATGTGCTAGTTCAAGGGAAAGTGGTTGAATTCACCCCACCACGTATCAACACATTTTATCAAATTCAAGAAGCTTTTGTTTGTGATTTTGAGAATTTTTATACTAATGAGGGGAATTTGATGAGTGTGATCACATATCTGACCGATGGAAGAGGGGAGTGGAAGATGAATCAGAGACAGATGATTAACTTTCCTGCTTCTACTTTAAATGTTGCTTCTAAAGCGTTATTTCATTTCTGCGAGATTGTTACCTTTCTTATCATCGACAAAGAAAAGCCAGTGATCGAGTTTATTTTGAATTATTGCATCTAGAATATGAAGTTAAGATTGATATTGGAGCCGATTGCTTTCAAGAGCATTCACTCTATTGCCAAAGGAGAAACCACTAGTGGATTAAGACATCCCTCTAATTCACGCTCTTCGTATTCGCTCCTCGAAGTCGAGTATAGTAGTTCTCGAGGAAGTAAGGATACCTTTCGAGACCGATTGGACGAACACCATTATTCGTACTTATGAGGCTCAAGTGGGTGCAACAAAGGAGAGGAGATACCTGATATTCCTACCACGAGCCATGATGTTCCATCTATCATGCCCCGAAACTATCCGATGGGGCTGCTGGAGCAGTTGTGATTGCAAAGTGATAGTATCGATAGGATGCATAGCCGGATGGATGTATTCGAGGCCAAGTAAGCAGGAATGAAGACTATTTGCGAGAAGAGTTGAGTTCGATATTGCTTTTATTATGATGCTCGGGGCCAGATTGAGAGGAGATTAGTGATATTTCCTACTTACTATTATACACCGTAATGCACATGGACCTTTCCGACCCCGTCGACGATGTCAGATGATGAGTGGTAGTTTTATACTTCTCGTGTTGTACTTTGTGTTTTGTTTTGTGTCGTTGTGTTGTACTGCTTGTAGTGTGTGAAGATTCCGCAGTATTTTTAGATGTACCGTAGTATTTTTTAATGTAGTTGTTGCACTTGAAACTTAAAATGTTAAATGTTATGTTTAATGTTGTGATAAGCTTATTACTATTTGTAATGTTTGTTAAAAGTTGTCAATGTTGGTAATTTTTTTCTTTTAATTCCATAAACATTTTTAAATGTTATATATATATATCACCGCTACTAATTGTTTTATATCATAGGCCGTAAAATTTACTAATACCAACAAATATTATGAAGATTTCAAAAATTCGGCACAAAAAGGTTAGTTCTTTTACTCTCTTATTATATTGCAAAATTTAAGTTTGGGGGGAGGGTAGAAAGGATATTAACTTCAATTATCCTAAATTAAAAATATTTTCAAAAATAATTATTAACATAACTCCTAGCAATAACTTCACTTTAGATAACTAAGATTCTATTTCAATTAAATATTGAAAAAAATTGAAGGAAAGTTATTGGTGATAAAGGCTGATTTTATAAGGGTAAGATATTTGGTATGTTGATTTGATTATAACTAACTATTTAAAGTAAAGAGAATCGTATTTTCTGAAATTTTTAAGAGACATAAAGTATTATAAGGTTGAGAAAAGATTTGTGAATTTATGATGAACAAGTTATTATCTATGTATAAAAAGTAAAGAGGTGTTTCAGGTTTTAACTTTATAAAGAGGAGAGTGGAGTTCAAAAATCACAGCTATCCAAGATACGTAATGCTCATCAAAAGAAAAAAGAAAAAGAGAGAGATAACAAGTATGGATTTAAAATAATCCCAAAAAGAAGAAAAAAAATGTAAATATGAGGAGAAGTCAGGAGATACCTAATCAAAAATTGGCTTCACTTGAGTCATCCTAAAGGGTAACCCGATTTTATTTCGAATTTATATCAGTTATTAGCCTACATTCGATAAAGAAGTACGGTTAATTTTGTATAATATTTTAAGTCACTTTAATGTGTCAAATTATAGTTTTTCTTGAAATAAATAGAAGACGAACCCTTAGACTTGATTACTGATTTATACTGTAGAGTTGACTTTAGTCACTGAATTTCTTTCTAAAAGTCTTTCCAATATATTTTCGAATGAAAGATTTTAGTATTCAACAGTGTGAAAAGTACATTGTTATGGGTTATATCTTTATGTAGTAAAAGGATTACTTGAGGACAAGTAATAGTTAAGTTTGGGGATTGATGCACCAAAAAATATATACTTTAGTTATATAAGCTTTACCTATTTTTGGTGATATTGCACTTTAAAGGAAGGTATTTTTCATGATTTGTCATGTATGATGATTATAGGCGATTAGAGAAAAAAGATGCTAAAAGGAATGAATTTGGAGCAAAATGAAGCAATTTGGAGGAACAAAGACTGGCGGCAGCCTTGCCATGTAATGAGCACACAAGACCCTCTTCCTAAACTTCAAGAATTATCATAAGATAGTAGCACCGACAATGGCCACTATCAAGCGCCGCCGGTGCCCTACGTTGGTTCATTTCAAATTGGAGAGTTTTGCGCATTTTTGAAGGGGTCCTTGAAGAAACTCTCAGAATTCATTCCTAACATAAAACTAAGTGTTCAAAACGAAAAAGGAGAGGAGGATATTATATGTATGTAAGGAAAGTGTGAGTGAGAGCAGACAGATTTGAAGAGAGATTCTTCTCTAAGGAGGAGAAGAGAGAAAGTGAGAGATTGCTTCTCATCTTTGTTCCAAGGAGGAAATCAAGTGTTGCAAGGAATAGAAAAGGAATCAAGGGAACTTTTGAAGGAATTTGCTTGGGGAAGAGAAGAGATAAGTTGTATTTCCGTTATTGTGGTTTGTATGAATCTTCTTTGTATATAAAATCCATGTTTTATTGTATCTTCTCCATGATTTGTGTGAGTAGTTTCCTTTGCCTCTTCTTCTTGCATAAAGTGGTGATGATGTGGAATTGATGTGCCCTTTAAAGTGTTATAAAAGTTGTGATGGTCCTTTCATTCGGGAACTTAATTTACTTTTCAATCCGGCCAATCGATTTATTAAAATATAAGCCGAGGAAAATTAATTCCAAAAGAATCGAATGTTCTACAACAAGAGTGAAGAACTGTCTACGTCCAGAATGAATTGCGTAGTTCATGGGGATTGAGTACAAATAAATAAAGAAATGAGTTTGGATCGACTTCAAATCGTGCTCATGGTGACAAGAACGGATCCCCCACCTGTCCTAAGACTGGTAACTAAAGCCTATGGTTAGGCCTTCGGCAAGGTGAGTGGGACCTCCGTAGGAGAGCTTATCTCATAAATAAATTAGATTTAGCAATGAAACTTAAGATATGTCAATGTTCTTTACATGCATGGAAGAGGAGGTAATTTTTTATGGTAAAGAAGCAATATGCTCCTGGAGTCTGCAATAACAGCAGAAAATACCATTCTTCATCATTCACATCATAATCTTTATACAAAAAGAAGAAGACTTTTCGGTTAGTGTGTGTTAGTTAAATTAGTTTAGTAAGTATAAGTAATTGTAGTAGCCTTTTTATTATTACCATACTTCGCATTCTACGTAGTACACTTCGACAATCATATGCTTGGTATTGGATTTTAGTGTTATATTATCCGATTTAAAGAAACGTTGCCTTCCCCCGTGGGATCGATAACCAAGACTCCATTAGAGTCATGTATTACTTGATATGATACGTATAATTGCGTTGAATTTGTGACTTTACTAAATCATTATAAATATATAAATCTGAATTCATAAATTCTTGCATTTTTAAGCATATATAAAGTCGTTGTCAAGATCCTAATTTACAACTTGCTTTTTTTCTAGAATTGTGCACTACTTTTAAATATGATGGAGTGTCGAATGAAGAAGTCAGGCTTAGACTTTTTCTTTTTTCATTAAGGGACAAAGCTATGAAATTCTTTAGCACTTGGATTTATAATAACTCGGGGAGAACTTTCTCAAATTTTTATGGATAAATATTTTCCACCTTAAAAACTGCTAGCTTAGGAAGGATATCACATCTTTTTTATCAGATCGAAGGAGAATTAATATACAAAGCTTGGGAAAGAATAAAAAATCTCCTTAGAAAATGTTCACAACATGTATTACCAGACTAGTTAATAATTCAAACTTTTAATAATGGATTAATTGGATCTCTAATATCTATTATCGATGTTACTGCTGGTGGATCATTAATTTCAAAACCTTTTGATGAAGCATGTATTCTTTAATCGAGGAGATGGATGCTAATAATTTTCAATGGCCTGGTTAGGTAAATCCAAAAAAGTGTGGCTAGTAATTTATGATTCTGATGTAATATCTTTAAGCCAAATTATCAAGTATCAAAGAAAATTGACTATTGAATGAACTATTCTCAACACCTCCTGTAAGCGTAGGAAAATTAATTAGAACATATAATGGAATCTCAAACATCTTATGAGACTCTGAATGTCATAAATAACTGACCCAATAATCCCTATTCTAATTATTATAATTATGGTTCAAGAATCAACCTAATTTAAATTGGTCATTAATAACACTCAGTGAACCTAATGAAATTCAAACAACCACGGAAATCTTAAATATAGTACCTATAATCCTCTAGGTTTTATCAGTAACTCACAAGTTAAGGAGAAGAAATTGTCTATTGAAAAATTTGTATTAAATATGGGGAATCAATACAAAGTCATGGTAATCAATTACAAAGTTAAGGAGCTACTACTAGAAACATTAAAAATCAATTAGGACAAATTGCGACTGCGGTTAGTAAAAGCCCTTTAGGAATTCTTCTTAGTAATGTTGAATTTAATCCAAAAGATCATGAAGAAGATAGGTACTAAGTCTATTCAACTAAGAAGTGGAAAGGAATTGGAAACAAGGGTACAAAAAGAAAATGAAACTGAAAAGGAAAGGGTGAAAATTGAAAAGTGTAAAGATGATACATCTCCGCATTTAGAATATCCAATTAAATCAATGAAAATTACTGTAGAAAGACCTCCACCTCCATTTCCTCAAAGATTGAAACAACAACAGAGAGATAAACAATTTTCAAAAATTTAGAAATCCTTAAAAAATTAACTATAAATATTCCTTTTTGTCAGTTTTAGAATAAATGCCAAGTTATGTAAAGTTATGAAAAATATACTTAACAAGAAAGAAAGGTTTTCTAATAATGATATTGTTGTACTTAGTGAGGAGTGTAGTGAAATTATACAGAAAAAACTTCCTCAAAAACTAAAAGATTCTCAGTTTACTATACCTTGCGCTATTGGTGAACGATTTTTTTGAAAGAGCGTTATGTGACGGAGCCGCATTAACTTTATGCCTCTATCAATTTTTAAAAGGTTGGGTTTATGGAAGATTTCCCCTACTACTGCAACACTTCGGCTTAGTCGATTGTTCGATCACCTATCCTAAAGGAGTTATAAAGATGTATCAGACATGATAAATTTATCTTTCCTATAGATTTATTATTTTAAATATGAAGGAAGATAAAGAAATTTCTATTATTTTAAAGACTATTCTTTACAACAGGAAGAGCTGTGATAGATGTTCAATAAGGAGAACTAACTATGAGAGTTATTGATCAAGAGGTAACGTTTAATATATCAAAAGCTATAAAATATCTCGCAACAAAAAAAAGATAATGAATGTTTCAGAATGAAATTTTGTGATTATCTGAGTAATGAGCCTTTTAGAAAATTTGAAGAGAAATTAGAGAAAGAAGATTTGAAATATGAGGATACAGTTAAGATGGAAGATAAAAATATTGAGGTAGAAAATGAAAAGTTAGATTTATGCCCAAGAATTACTGGAGATGTCGGACACTACATAAAGTGATAAAAAGAATCTCATTCCTTCAATTATAAAACCTCCTGAACTTGAAATGAAAGTATTTCGTACCCATTTAAAATACACATTTTTAGGAGATTCATCTACGTTACCTATAATTATATCCTCAGACTTAACTGAATTATAAGAGCATAAAATTATTAGAAACTTTAAAATGATACAAAAAATCCTTCAAATATACTTTAGCTAATATTAAAAGAATCAATCCTTCGATATGTATGCACAAAATTTTATTGGATGAACATCATAAACCTAAGGCTGATCCTCAAAGGAGATTAAACCTGATGATGAAAGAAGTGGTTAAGAAAGTAATTTTAAAATGTTTAAATGCTGAAATAATATATCCTTTTCAGATAGTTCTTGGATGAGTCGAATTCACTGTGTTCTAAATAAATGGGGAGTGACAATAGATGTAAATGAAAGAAATAATTAATACCCACAAGACAAGCCACTTGATGGCAAACCTGTATCAACTATAGAAAATGAAATGTCACCACTAGGAAAGATCACTTTCCTTTACCTTTTATGTACTCAAAATGTCAGATAGATTAGTTGGGCACAAATATTATTATTTTGTGGATGGATATACTAGATATCATCAAATTTCAATTGCTCCTGAGAATCAATAAAACACAACATTTAGTTTAAATTTATAACTTTTGCTTTTCAAAGAATGTCTTTTAGATTATGTAATGCACCTACAATATTTGAAAAATGTATGATGTTAATTTTCATAATTTAATTGAAAATGGAATAGAAGTGTTTATGGATGATTCAGTTTTTAAAACTTCATTTAAATTAAGTTTAAATCATTTAGAAAAATTTTTGGAACTCTATGAAAATACAAATTTAGTATTAAATTGAGATAAATTTCAATTTATGGTTGCAAGAGGAATTGTGTGTGGGTATAAAATTTCTGAAAATGGCATGAAAGTAGATCCAGCAAAATTCGAAATTATTGCTACACTACGACCTTCTACCACGTTGAGGAAGGGTTAGAAGTTTTTTAGTGTATGCTTATTTTCTTATTTGTGTGTTATATAAAAAAGAGTTGTCAAATTTACTAAGCCTTCCGTGTCAACTGTTAGAAATAGACATGAAATTTGATTTTAATGAAGAATGCAAGCAGCTCAGATATTAAAAGAAAAATTAATCACTGCTTCTATAGTAGTTTTACCTGATTGGGAGAAACCATTTTAGCTAATGTGTGATGCTAGTGATTATGTCATTGAAGATATTTTAGAGCAATGATATGACAAAGTTTTTAAAGTAATATATTATGCTAGTAAAACACTTAATGATGCTTAAATTAATTACACAACTACTGAAACAGAGTTACTAGCTATTTTTTATGCTTTTGATACATTTAGGTCATTTTTTATTAAGGCTAAATGTATAAGACATACAAATCATTCTACTATTAAGTATCTAATGCAAAAGAAGGATGTAAAACCAAGATTAATTCGATGAATACTTCTAATACAAGTGTTTAATTTTGAGGTAAAGGGATAGAAACGGAACTGATAATCAAATAGTTGTTCATTTATCTAGGCTAAAAATGGAGGAATTATTTGATTTTACAACTGAAATTGTGAAAACATTCTCGGATGAACAATTGTATAGTATTAATGGAAAGAATATACCGTGGTATGCAAACATTGTTAATTATATAGTGAGTGATATTTTATCGTTTGAGTTCACGATGTATCAATAGAAGAAATTTATATATGATGTTAAATTTTAATTTTGGGATGACTCATATTTATATAAATAGTGTAAAGATCTAATTATGAGAAGATGTATGCCTTAAGAAAAAACTGAACAAATTATTCAAAGATGTAAAATGATTTGAATTTGGAGGACATTTCGAATCGATAATCGCACATAATGTTTTACAATTCGATTTTATCGTCTACTTTTTTAGATGTTAATGAATATATTAAAACATGCGATCGATTTTAGTAAGAAATATTTTAAGAAACAGATCCTCAAGCAATTATATACTGAATGTTGAAATATTTTATGTATGAGGATTAGATTTTAGACCATTTATTCGAAAATTTATATATATTACTCCTGGTAAACTATGTTTCAAAATGGATCAAAACAGTAGCTTTACCTAAACGTGGTGCCTGCGTATTTCAAAATTTTAATGAAAAATATTTTAACAAGATATGGAATGCCGAGAGAGATCATCACTGATGGAGGAACCCATTTTATAAATAAGAGAATTGAGAAATTGGTTGGATAATATAATATATGTATAGATTCCCAACTTCTTATCATCTCTAGACTAATGGTCTAGTAGAAGTATCAAATCATGAAATTAAATAAATTTTGGAAAAAACTGTGAAATCCAACAAAATGGATAGGTCTGCTAAATTAGATACTTCATTGTGAGCATATAGGAATGCTTATAAAGCTCCTATAGGAATGTCCCAGCGTACCAATTTTTCGAAAGACTTGCCACTTGACAGTAGAATTGAAACATAAAGCATATTGGAATATTAAGGAATTTATTTTAATTTAAAGAATGTTGATGAGAAAAGATTATTGAAACTTAATGAACTTGAAGAGATTAGAAACTAAGCATGTGTTAATGCAACAATTTATTTAGAGAAAACAAAAATATGGCATGATCGAAGATATTAAGAAAGAAATTTGAACCTCTAAAAAGAAGTCTATATAATACAAGACCGAGATTTTTTCCGTGCAAACTAAAGTCTAGGTGGTTAGGACCATTCAATTATTAAAGTCTATCAATATGGAGTACATATCAAGATCCTAAAACTAGAATATATTAAAGTTACTGGGCAAAGATTAAAGCCTTATTTTGAAGGGCATACCACATTTTAAAGAGGTTTTTATTTTAAGTCGTCCAAAGTAAAAATTGGATATGTCATGCTGATGATGTTAAAACTAAGCGCTTTGTGGGAGGTAACTCATAGAAGTTTTTGTTATATTATTTTTTTTGAGTTGTTATTGTTGATAATATTATGATTTAACATTTTGGAATCCTAAACATCTTATATGTCATAAATGACTGCAATCTATTGGATTTAGTGGAAGATTTGAAATTTATTCGTACAAAAAATGAATAGGTGAGCAAATCTACTCGGGTGCGATGCGCGGATGAGCGTCAATGGCGCCAAAGTTCTTTGATTGGCAGTTCAAACTACAATTTTTCGCGCTGGCAAACTTCTTGCCCAAATAACTCCCTAAAATTATTTTTAAAGCCACTTTGACGGGAAGATCGTCAAGAGATTCTCCATTTAACGAATTCCATAGCTTCAAGTTCTAAAAATACTTCAAGATATGGAATTTGCAATAGAAGAAAGTTTATCAGTTTTGAGCATAGAAACTTTACGATAAATTTCTTGTAAAGAATAGACTAATCAAGGAATGAGGCTTTGTGAATCGAGGATTTAGTAATCCATGTACTGTGGAAGACATAATTGTGCAAAGGCATTGAGAAGTGTTATGCTACACTAACTGATGAAAAAGAAAATTGAGAGACAAGAGAAGACGGTGATATAAGTTTTTCTTCTTCACTCTTAAATCCTGTGTTGAAGTAATGACATTTCTTTATTTCTCTAAAGTTACTCTCTACCATGAAAGTCAGTAAAGTAACTAAGGAAAGCGTTATTCTAAACTATTGTATTCAAACTGGAAAGCCTATTGATGTGGGTGTTATAATTGTGAACTTTTTTTTGGGCTTGATTGTGATTGGTTCTACTTATAGGCTGGGAAATCCTTCTACTATATTCCTACTTTGTCGTGAGTCACAAGTGTCATATGAACACGGGAAAGTAATTTTAGCTCGAAGCCTATGGACTCATCCGATTATTATTACTACATGTGGAATGAGGATGAAATGATATGAGCATTGTTTTCGATTGGACCATCTCAAAGTTCAACCTTTACGACCTCGGCTTTTCGATAGTTTTCATGTGATTTGAAAGGGCTCACAAAACCGGAGAAATAAGTTCGGGGACACAGTGAATGCAATTAATAATATTTATGAATATTTGATCATCCTGATTGAAGGATGAAAGAGTTGATCACAATGGATGCATCGAAGAAGGTGTGATACATATCTTTAAGAAAAACACTTAGATCGAAGAAGATTTGACTAATTAATTTTTGTACCGACATTTTTATAACTTATATGAGCATCATCAAATTATGGGAGCCATCCAAGGAGAAGATAGTAGTGATGACGATAAGGAGTAGGACTCGACTACTTTGGCTTTGGAACTTTATATATGCTTATGTGTGTTTGTAATGTATTTGCTTTCAATTTAAGACTCTTTATGCTTCGACGAGTGTTTGTTGTTTAGTTTTCGCATTGCATATCAGGTTTTCGATTTCGATGTCGAAATTTATGTTTGCAGGGTTTCGCATCACTTATGTTGATGTGAAAGGAAAATTTTCTTGTAAGCATTGGATTTTATATATAAATGTGAAGTTTTGTTTTATTTGTGAGAATTATTGATGAAAATTACAACTTAATGATGAAAATTGATACTTAATAAGGCTAATTAGATAATGGTGTTACGAAGAAATGACTGAATTCGCGGTGCTTGAAATTTAAAAATTTGTCTGAGTGATGATAGTGCTTGGATGGGCGCGATGGCACTCGAAGATCGAAACTCCCAGATTTTCTTAAAAATAAAAAAAAATTGCTTGATTAAAGGCCACTTTTACCCTTTTAGTCATTTTCTACCTCTAGCTTAAGTCGAAAACTTTGATTAGGGCATGATTATACTCGGATTTGAAGTGATTTAAAGAGAAAAAAGACTTTGATCTCATCTTCTCTTGGTAAAAGCTTTACTTTAAAATTGAAACTTTTTATCTTCACCAAGGATTGGTCCTACACTTTGAAACTGTAATTTGAAGTTTTTGTAGAAAACTTCGAGAGAATCCAAGCGTGGTACCTCATCGTCATATCGATCTTCGAGTCTTCTACATTGTAATATTTGAATTTATTTAGATTATTTTCACTTTTATAGATTTAAATATGGATCCAAGGATGAGTAAAGGGAAGAGGAAATAAGATTTTGATGAGAAGACATTTGTGAGCATGAAAGCCCAATACCACTATAATACCCAACTTTCAACAAAGAAGATTGTTCAAGACTGTGCTTCCCAAAGTCTGGGCGAAGTTAAGCTGAAAGGGTGATTATTAATCGAATCAGAAAACTTTTGCTACTTTACTGCCAAGTGCTGTTGGCATAGTGCGGTTTCTGTTAATATGTGAAAACATGATATGAGCATTTATTTGTATGTTGTCAAATAAGTGGAATTTACCAGGGAGAAAATTAGTTCATTTTACTAGTTCATTTTGTGAGTATACCGTGTTCACGTTACCGATGCTGCTTGATGAAGCTATTGCCTATCCGACCAATGGAAATGAGTTAAAGTTGAAGCACAAATCAAAAGGTAAATTTTTTGTTTACGAAATGCTCCATCCAAAGCCTCGATTAATCGTTTCATTTTTACAAGATTTCGCCTACTCACCATAGCGGAAAGGGACAAGGGATAGATCCATTCTAAATTTTTGTATCTAATAAATGAAAATGATTAATATCGGCTCTGTCATCTATAGAAATATTTGTGTTATTGCTATAGGTGATACTACTGGTGGTTTAGGTCATCCTACTTTGATTTTCACTTTATGTGAACAACCTGGAGTTGATTTTAATATGGAGTAAGAGAAGGTTTTTCCTCTTAAGCCCATAGAAAAAGCTAATATTAAAAATTATGAGTCTCATATTGCATGGAGAACTGGGAGTAGTAGTCGTAACATACCATCTACTTCTAGTAATCATACTCTTGATATTGTTATGGAGCAGCTGATTATCCAACAGGGAGTTATTTTGCAAGTACAACATAAGATTGAAGGTTTAGAGGCTCAAAATGCTTATAACGATGATTATATGGTGAGAAAATTTGAATATAATGTTGCTTATAATGAAACTATGATCAGATTCATGAGATGACTTACGCTGAATTCCTTGCTTGCCCTAGCTATACTCCTTATCAGTAGCAAGAACTTGATGTAGAAGAAGAAGATTACGAAGATCAAGAAGAGGAGTAGCGATTAAAGTTAGTGATTTACTATGGTTGAGATATTGATTTGTTATTATTTGTTGTGGTACTTTTATTTTACATTGTTACATAAGTTAATCTTTGTTATGTGGATTGATGTGCTTAATTTCATACTATTTTATTGTTTAGGTTTAAATTTGAACTGTTAATTGCTTTCATATTATTTTTAAATGTTTAAAGTTTATGTTTTTAATGTCTCTTTATGCAGCAAATCATTGATATATCATGTTTAGCAACTTTTCTACATTATTATATATCTGTTAGTGTAAATTTCTAATCAATACCTAAGATAGTTTAAAGAGAAGAAAATGAAAGACCCGTAAAATGTTGGCTCTATTTGTTCTTTCTTCCTACATTTACATTCTTAATTGGATATATGTAGAAAAGTTTAAGTTTGGAGGGGAAAGAAAAAGAAAAAACTAAACTTTATTTGTCCTTAATAAACTATATATTTTAAAACCATTTTTTAACATGATTTTTTGTAAGAATTTAACATTAGAAAGTTATATTTTTTATTTTATTCAAATATTATAAAGATACTTCAGAATTATGTTTTAATAACAAAGGTTTAGGTTAAGATATTATTTTGGAAGTAAAGGAAAGGGTGTTTTTGAAATGTTACAAATTTTAGATTACATGCAAGAAGAAAGGATTAAAACTTTATACAATAAAGTTACTACTAATATTGATGTATAAAGAAAGAAATCTAATGACTTATAACTTTTGGAAGAGGATAGTGAAGTTCAAAATCATTAAAGTCTATCCAAATATAGTAGTCCTTACATGAAAATAAAAGAAAGAAAAAGGATTGAAAAACAATCCATTTATATAAAAAAAAAGAAAGAAGAGAAACAAAAGAAAAGAAAATTATATGTGAGAAGAAGCATGAGGAGATGCCTAATAAAAAATTGGCTTCACTTGAAGAATCCTATGAGTAACTTAACAACATTTCTTATTTATATTGATGTGTTGTCTTTATTACCGTAGTCTTCATGAGAGTTTGTTTTCATACGATTTTTCTTGAAGGATTTTACGAAAAATTACACTTATTTTTTAGATGAATAGAAGACTAGAATACTTAAACTTGATTACTAAATATTCTTACCTATATTTTGACACAAATTATTAAAAACTGATTTAATGGTCTTGTTATTATATTTATGAGTAAAAATTGTAACAATTATAAAGTTAAGTTCACTATCATGACTGCAATTTTATGTAGTAAAAGCATTTAGGACAAGTAACAATTAAGTTTGAGGGATTTTTATACACGAAAAATATGTTTGATTTTTCACCTATATTTTATACTCATTTTTTTAATATTGTACTTTAAAGAAGTATTATGTTTTGTTGGGTGTATGCTTTCGATTACGTTACTTAGAGCAAAAGGAAAACAAAAATGACAAAATTTCGGAGTCAAATGAGGTGATTTTAAAGAAGTGTATTTTCATGTTTTGTCGTTGGTGTATTGATTATTGGCATTTAGAGCAAAAGGAAGCAAAAATGACAAAATTTGGATTCAAATGAGGCGATTTTTTGGAAATGGAGCTCTAGGCGCTGATGGCGCTAGGATGGGCACCGAAGGCACCCACATTCAGAGGGGGATACAATCCAAAAACGTGTATGTCGCCGATGGCACTAGGATGAGCGCCGATGGCGCCATTTGACAGAGCCGGGGCGCCATTAACTCCCGTGATGCACATGATTTTTTTATAGATTCACATATTAGGATGAATTTTGGAGGGTTGCTTGAGGCATCTCTTGGGAAACTCGTCCCTACACTATATTAGAGTGTTTTGAATGCTAGAAAAGATATGGTATGGAAGTAGGAGTCATTGGAGAAATCAATGTAAGTGTAGAGAGTGAAGTAAAAAGAGGTTTTGCTCTAGTGTTGTAGGAGATGAAGGAAAGTGAGAGATTTCTTCTTCCTTACTTTTCTAAGAGAGAATTTTGTGTTATTGTAAGGAGAGAAAGAGATTCAAAGGAACTTCAATGGATTTGCTTTGGGAAAGTGTTTCGCATAAGTCAGGTTTGCTACTGTTGTTTATATGAACTTTCTTTTATATATAAAATCCGTGTTTTATCGTATTTTCCATTGAATTTTGAGTAAATTTATTTGTCTTTCTCTTTGCAATGAGATTTGGTGAAATTAAGAGATAGATTGGATGGACAAATTAAATGTTAAATACTTGTGATAATTTTACACTTCGTACTTCATTTACTTTTTCGATCTGACTAATTGAAAAGTTAAAATTTGTTGTGGAACATATGATCCGAGAGGACTATGCATTCTGTTAACAAAATGAGAATCACATTCACTCATGGATGAGAATGTAGTCTATGGGGTTTAGTGCAAATAAATAGGGAAATATACGCACGGGCGTGTAATCGGAGATTATATGTGAGAGAAAGTCCTCAATTCATGAAAATTGAAACCAGCCAGATTTTAGCCCTCGTGCGAGATAAAAGTGAGCTTCGGAATGAGAGCCAATATCGTCCCAGCCTTCAAACTTAATGATTTAGGGACTAAACCACAGGGATTAGCTACCGCCTTTATGCATTCTTTTAACAAGTAAGTAAATAATAGAGGAATGCTACTATTTGACACAATAAAATTTCCAACAATCTAAATCTTTCACAATCAGAATTTCATTGCAAGGAAGGATGATTTCTCCATTTGAACCTTTTGTTACAAAATAGTGTTCCATTTAGTAATTTTACCAAGCTCAGAGAGAGTGTTTAGTACTAGTTCTATTAACATAATTAAACATCGTCAACTTGTGTTTTCACTTATAAGTTTAATATAGTTTAAACATCGTGTTTCGTTGTTACTATCATAAATTTATACCCTCCGTGATCGATAACTGTGTCCATACTCGTATTACTGAAAGGATATGTATAATTGTGTTTGTATTCTGGTGTCTATAAAAAATATATTAAAATACAAAAACACCGCATCAGTTTTCAATTCTTTGATTATCTAAGTTTGTCATTTTGTTCAAATTTTTAGATTATTTTTGTTGTTTAAAAATTTTTCTATTAATGCATTCTAACTCTGGATCGTAAGGTATTAAACCTTCAGATCCAATACTATGCATAAAATCACACCGCACATATAACTATATGCAATAACACAAATATAAGTTTTGGCTGCATCAAACAAGTTCTCAAATACTACTAAACTATCGTTACCTTCCCCGGCAACGGCTCCAAAAACTTGATGTATCAATACATTACATATTTATATATATAACATGTATCAGAGATACATATCACTAAGTATACAGTCAGTGGAGTCTCTTTGACATTGATCCCATGAGAAATGTACCTATGATAGTAACACTAAAATACAACTTTCAAACTATATAAAACATACAAGTGAAAAGCACATGATGAGAATGATTAATGTTGCTAATGGAACTAAGTTTACCAAATTACTTTCTAAAATTCAAAGTGAATTTACTAATTCTAAATAAAATTTTACTAATTTGTAACAAAAGGTTCAAATTGGAGAAAGTATCCTTCCCCTTGCAATGAGAGTATAGTTAGTAAAAGATTTAGATTGTTGGAAATTGTATTGTGCCAAATAGAAGCAATCATATTCTTTACCCTCTTTCGAGTGCATAAAGAACATTGTTTAATCCTAGGTTTAGCCAATCTGTGGTTAGCCGAGGATAATCACCACTCCATACCCCACTTCCCCCTCGTCTGCAGAGGCTAATTCCGCTTTTAGTCAAACACTGAGACCAACTGTGATTTTCTAGTCCACACCTAGTAACTTAACGCACATGCACACAAAGTATATTTCTATTTATTGCAATCAACCCTATGGACAACATTCTCAACTGCTGGAATTAGTGTGATTCTGCTTATCAGAGAACGCATAGTCCTTTAGGTTGAAGTTTCAAATCGGATTAAAAAATGTACTGGATTTTTTGTAAGTTTATTAATGGATTCCTGCTGAATTTCAAAGGCTAAAACTATGAGGGATCAATTTCCGAGGATAGGAGCACCTCATGGTTGATTTTGAAGGCTTCTGCGGACTCTCCGTCTCACCTTCTCGGTTTCAGTATGGCTTTATGGCCTATCAAGACCATGGCCGAGCTCGGATTAATCGAGAAGGTGAGAGGCAGTTTCCGAGAGGCTCAAAGAAGCTAAGGGGATTGACTTTCGCCTGTGGATAGTCAATCCCACTTTATGGTGTGCCCATCACGAGCTTAAGCACGGTGAAGAATTTGTCGGTGGGGGGGGGCTTTCTCTCTCTCTCTCTCTCTCCCCCCCCCCCCCCCCCCCCCCCCCCCCCCCCTTCCTATCGAGACATATATATGGATAAACAATAAGAGCCACCACTCACGGTGCCATGGGGGATATGAATTAATCATGGAAAGTACTCTCCTCATTATCAGAGCCAAAAGTAGTGGGCTCATAGTAATTCATCGTGTTTAATGAGATTTCCATGTCACGATAGGTATTATAGGGTCATGGATGACCTAAAAATAATGAGCCATGACTGTCTTTTGGCTTGGAAACCATGTATGGGTTGGCTGGTGTATCTTTTAGGCCATGAAGGCAAGGTTCCTCATGTAATTTTTTTTTTTTGTTAACTAATTAATTAATTAAGTTGATTCCATATGGCTGAAAATTTGAGCTTATTTGGGTATGAAATCAATGCAGTATAATGAGTTAGCCATATGGTCAATGTATAAATTGCATGTGATTGTCTGACCAAATCTTCAACGTGTTAACTATGGAGCCCAAGATTGATCAAATGATCCATTGGGCCAATAATGGTTCAAACTAAGTTTTACCATCATTCATTTATTTTTCTAAAATTGTCACTCAATTTTAGGGTTAAAAGGGGACACATTAGGGTTTGGTCCAAATTTTAGAGTTTGGGGTTCCTGATGGGTTCAAGGAGTCAATGTTGATAGACTTCTTCCCAATGATGGATTTGATGATCATGGTGGTTTAGAACTCGTAGAAGAATCCCTAGAATCTTGAGCTAATTTGGATGGTTCAAGGCATGTCCTGTTCATGGATGTCAATTTTGGATAGATCCTCACAAAAGTGAGAACAGGGCACCCAATATGTGTGGAATACTGAAAAAGTATGCTTGTAGATATTGTAAGCTGATCGAACGGATTTAACAAAACCAAATAACTTATCAGTTTGTCGCTGACTTTAAAGAAAAATGTAATTTCTCCATGTAAGGAAGTTTAACATTCAGCCTTTTAAAGTTTACTAGAGAAAAGGGTGTCAAGACTCATAAAGAAATCATTTGGAAAGAAGAACATAGGTAAGTTACAGGAAAGCCTTAACTCCATTTCAGAAGGTCTTATATCCAATAGCAAGAGCGCGATGCCATATTCCATTGAAGGAGGTCATATTCCATTTGTCAAGGAAGTCGAGTGTCGGTTTTGGGAAGAAATGCTAAGAGACTTATACCCTATCCCAAAAAGAAAAGGTAAAGGAAAGTCGTGATCCCATGTCATGAAGGTCTTATATCCAATAAAAAGAAAGAGAGCGGATGTCATATTCCATTGAAGGAGGTCTTATACTATAGCTCAAAGATGTCGAATGTTAGTTTTGGGAAGGAATGCAAAGAAACTTATATCCTATCCCAAAAGAAAAGCTAAAGGAAAGTCCTGATCCTATGTCAAGAAGGTCTTATATCTAATAGCAAGAAAGAGAGTGAATGTCATATTCCATTGAAGGAGATCTTATACCATTACTCAAAGACTTTGATTGTTAGTTATGGGAAGGAATGCTAAGAGACTATATCCTATCCCAAAAGGAAAAGCTATAGGAAAGCTGTGATCTCGTGTTAGGAAGGTCTTATATCCAATAATAAGAAGAGAGCAGATGTCATATTCCATTGAATGAGGTCTTATTCCATTGCTCGAAGATGTCGAATGTCGGTTTTGGGAAGAAATACAAAGAGACTTATATCCTATCCCAAATGAAAAGCTAAAGGAAAGTCGTGACTCCGTGTCAGGAAAGCCTTATATCTAATAGCAAGAAAGATGTGTGAAAACACACAAAGAGGACTTGATTATTTTGAACTTTTAATATTTAACAAGTTATTGGTCGGGAAGTAACCCTTATGTCCTTTCACAAAATTTTGTCAATTTTTTATTCATGTCATTTTTACTTGTAGGTGTTCAGTTAGGATTTCTAGACCTGCACGAGCATTGTCAACAGCTGAGTATTTTTGTAACAAAACTAGAGTTTCATTTCGTTACAAATGATATCATACATTGAAAACATCAACAAACAATGTCAAACATCATAACAAAAGATGTAAGCAAAACGTCACATAATGCACACTACTGTCATATCTCATCTGTCATCTTAGCAACCTGGAATACTGCGAGACCTACCATGGATATCTTGCACTGAGGTATTGTTAGAAACGAGTTTTGTTAAGTATGATTCAGGTTCTTGGATATTCACAAGGTCATGGTAGTTCCAAAATTTATCTCTCGAAGTTCCAAGACAAGTTGATCAATGGGATGTTTTTCAAGACATAATCTTTGTAGCATTATTGAAATTCGTTGTTGTCTTACTCCCATTATGTAATATTTTGCCACATCAGCTCCATTCCCTAAGTGTGTTTGTATTGATTCACTAGAGAGGAATTTGATATGAACCAGTCTAAGAAATAAGGAGATGGACCAATAGAATTTGGATAAAAATATTAATAATAAACAAAATTTTTAGAAATTATGTAAATCAATCCAACTTGATGATTTAAGGAAATAATTCAATATTTTCATTAAATTTGTGTAATTTCTCGTTATTTTATTTAATTTTAAATAAGAAGAGATCTTGAGAGAGCAGTCTTTATAGCACATAAATGAATTTTAGTGGAGATCTATTACCTTATAAGTTTCTCACTTTATGTCACTTCATATAACATTTGTACTATGATATATTCAATAAAAATAACTTTAATATATAAAAATGTATGCATATAGGGAGTTCATGTAATCAATTTTTTGTTCGATTTTTAAAAAACATCCATAAATGCTTATCAAATCAACCATTTCTTTTCCTCTTATTTCTTTTTTAATATATTCGAACCACCTTCTTATCCATCCCTAACTTCAAGCCTCACAAAAAACTTAACTCCAGCCAACAATCCAATGTATTTTACCTTAGAAGAAAATTCATAACTTTTCCACCCCTAAATCCATAATACATAAAGTCACACCATTAGTTAGATAATATCTGAAACTTCTAATATTAAAATTTTCACCATTTTATATACAAAAATTCAACCTTCCACTTGCATAAAGTTAAGCAAAAAATATGCCCAAAAATTTTAATTATGCCAACATTTTCTTTCATCTAACTGCCCACCAACCTTAGATATTAAAAATTCATTATCGTGGTGATAAACTTACAATAAATAAATGTTCTAAATTTCATGCTTATAATTTTTTATTCAATATTTTTATCTATTAACTATCATAAAAAGTTAATAAGACCATTCAAAGTTTATTTTAGAAGATTGAAAGATTTTGCAATAGCTTTTATAATCTGCATTTTGCAGAAATTTAAGAAAACTCAAGTTCTTTGCTCCTCCATTAAATCAAGATATTATATTGGACCGTTGCTTTGCACCATACAAACAAAAATACATCCTCTCCTATATTGTTCAGAAATATATATTTTTTCAGGTTCAAATTTGAGAATATCCATTTTAATATTTTATTCTTAATGGAGCTTATAAGTCTCTTGAACTTAAGAATTTTATTTATCACTCAAATTGGAGCAATTGTAGGGTTTTTTTTTTTTTTTTTTTTTTTTTTTTTTTTTTTTTTTTTTGTCTTCACTCACTTCTAATGTAGAATATATATCATTCCATTTGATTCAAACTCAAATGGTATTTCATCTCAAAAACTCTAAAACTCTAAATTTAAATTAAATGAAGTTCGTAAGGAGAAAATAGGACGCAATGGAGAAAAAGGATTCATGTAGCTTCTAATTCTACTTAGTGGGATTAAGGCTTTGTTGTTGTTTGTTGTTGTTGAAGTTTGTATGGAGATGATATCTAAGGAATAATCCTGATATAGAACTTTTATAGCATAGGAGCATTACCTTAGTCACCTTAATCTTTAGAGGCTTCAGAAAGACTAACTTCAAGACTCGTGGCATATTATTTTGCATGTCACATTAAAGTCAGACAATTAACATAAAGATTGTGTATAGCTTTATATGAAGCACATCCTGCAAATGACCTTGAAAAAAATCTATTGGCAATGTGAAATGCTTTCCTAAGAATGCAAATTTGTTTACAATATTATATGCGAGTATAATAATAAATGCATCCCTACTCAAAAGTGGAATACCAAACACAGTGTAATATGATGGTAACTAGTAAGGTGTTTGATTATATTGTACAGCCTGTGGGCAATGTTATGAATGATAAATTGTTTTGACTTGCGCACACATTAAATACTGTATTTTATGGGAGAGTTACCGATAGGAACACATAAAGTATCGAATTTCAATTACGCCTCCTACAAAAGATGTTTAGTGTTTATGATATGCATCTTTTGTTCAAATAATAATTAAAGTCTGAAACCAAATGAAAAGAATTTTTATGTTTCATATTTTATCAGGGGTTGTTTGTTATCACTAACTTGATTTTCTTTTTATTTCCATCTCTGTTTTGTTTTAGTATGACATTTAGTTGTTCTTATAAGAAAATAAAAATATACCCAAAATGTACTAAATAAATATATTTTAAAATAAATAAATAAAAAATAAAATAAAAGATAAAAAGTGATCCAATAAAGTCTCTTGGCAACATTAGAAATGTTACCAGGAAACGTTTATTTTAAATTTAAAAAGTTTGAGTTGTATTGTTAAGTGCCACTTGATCCCATCCCTAAGTAATTTCCTGAAGCCACAATTTATATTCAATATAGCTCTGTTTCTTGTTTTGAAATCTGCCGTTTAATATTATATTGATCAAAAAAGAAATTTTGTAGATGCCAATAAATTCCAAGTTCAAATAAATGGAAATACCATTTGCACTCTTAAGGGAATATTGATTACAGGCTTTCCACACATCATACTCTTCATAATTTTTATGTCAGAAAGACAGTAGGAACAGCAGCTGGATCCAGCTCCCAGCAACCACCACTGAGCATTGCTCTTTCTAGCTTTACTGCAGGGATTTGATGGGAGAACCTCCTGCACTCATTTGTGGGAATGACCTTAGGCGTGTCAAGGCCTCAGTTTCACGCCTGAACACACACTAACATATCCATCAACTTTATTAACAAGGCCTTGATTCCGTTAGCAGCATGCTTATTATTTCCACAAACCTCAAAATCACTGTTTTTGAGGTTCTGAAGTGGACCATTTGGCACTCCAGTTCTGATTACTGCCCAAACCTCACTAACATCAGAAAGATATAATGGTCCTTCTTCACCATTGGTTTTGCCTTAACCTGATGAGAAAGTTTCACTTGAATCCATTTTACATAGTTCTCTAATGGCTCTAAAGGTCCCGCAAGCAGAAGGCGGCTTGTCTTCAGCACAGTGGTCATCCACATCTAATTCAGAAAAGAACTCAAGCCATCTCACACTTGATTGTTTTCCTGTCTACCTTCCTTAGCCTACTCTCATAATACTTTGATAATTATCTTCTTCACAATAAAATGCCCAAATCTGACCACATTCAAACTTCTCCATTAACCTGTCACAAAGTCATAAAATCTGATGAAGGATATTCAAAGACAAGTAAGCTTGGCTCAGTGTCACATTCTGAGAACCAATATTATCCGCTTCAGTAATAGCCTCATTTCTGAGCGTCATAGTTTCTCTCGAATGCCATCTGCGATACTGCGGAAGCATCTTGCCTTTCATTTGAGTTGATATGCACCGTCTCAGAGACGCCATTCATCTTTATGGATGCAAAACCTTTGTTCTTGATCTCATTTTCTCCATAGCATCTTGCTTATTGTTTTCAAACCCATTCTCCATTGAAGGTTGAGGAATTTTGTTTTCACAGGTAAAATCTACGTCGTTGTATACCACATCAACATTTGGTGATCTTTTTTTACTATACAAGACTAATAGAAGGGAAATTGCCGAAAGTTGGTTGGTAAAGAAGCACAATCAAGTTCAAATGTGCCGTCTGGTAGGCCTTCTTCTTTTCCAGAAAGTAATTTGCATGCTGAATCCTGTGTGAAAACATAAGTACATCTTTTGCTGGTATTTCAAGTAAACTTTCTTCAGTGTCAGAGGCTCTGGCAAACAAAGCCATGAACTCTTTTATCTTGGCTAGACGTATAACACTGATCCCAGCTACTTCAGAGAAATCTGAAACAACCTCCACGACTTGGTATTCATGCTTTTATGATTATCTGGCTCATGACTCCATCTAATATCCTACCTCTTAAACAAAGCCCAAATTTCGTCTTTCTAGGATGAATCATATATGAGTTTCTCTTCACCCCTTCGACGACACAAGATGAGAGAAGAAGTGTGGTTCCTGAGTATTGTACGATTTTCCATGTTTAAAGTTCCCACAAGCAATCGGTAAACCTGCCTTGGACCATCTCATCAATTGTTCTGGGGTCTATTTCCAACCAGTTTAACTGAAGCTTAAACCTCTGCTGTACACCTTTCGAACACGAGCATAGAACCTGGGCATCCTATCAATGTTATCATAGAGGGCCCAGAGATCAACAGCAAACTTATTTTCGCTTCTTTCACTTTCAAAGTTAAGCAAAAACCTGGAGAATGGTATGTCAGTTTGCTGGATCAACGGAGTTCTTCAATCCTGAGGCTGCACTTGCATTAAACTCTGAACGGATATGTCTGTTCCCATTTTCTTTACCCTCTTCATCAGTAATCACACCAAAAAATTCATTATTTTTTGCACCCAATGAGCCTCCTTTTCCCTGCCTTGACCTTTTGTAGGCAGGAGGCAAAGAGCTAACACACGAACCTTGAACTTCATCACAATTTACATTTTGTTTGCGTCTGTTTGATCTTCGTAAATGACTAGAAGCTTTATCAGCAGTTGGTTCTGGTGTTTGATTATCTTCATTTCCTTTATTTTGACTTGCTAGAGGTTTTTGCTCGCTATCATGAATTGAATGAAATTGCACATTTTGAAATATCATGTCGTTACATTTAGTCTGATAATTTCCACCTTGCCATTTCTGACGTTGCTTTTAGATGCGCCAAAAATTTGAGGACTCTGTTCAGGTTTTAAATCTCTTGATTCAATGCTGAATTATCCAAATTAGATCTCGGGAATTTCCATGGTGGAAGCAACACAATCACTTCGACAAGTAGATGGAGCAATATTTTCAACTTTTTCTAAATTTGCAATTGGCTACATCTTTTGCTTTCAACCATAGGCAACAAATCTATTAAAGCATCTTTGGCAGCGAACCCGTTTGTTCAATACATTCTGAAAAAAATACTGAAATCTTACACTACAAGAAGGGCACATGGTCCAAAAGCCCCAGAAATCCAACGAATGGAGATGGCTTGCTTTCGTTCAAACCACCAAAATGAGCAAAGTTTGATTTAGCTGCAGTGCTTGAAACTCCAGGTCCTGGCTGCTTCTTTGCAGAAGGCCTGTATGACTGCCGAGTAGTTTGATTAAATGATAATTTGCTGAAATTAGCTCTCCTAATCACGTTATGCTGTGAACGTTTTTTGTGGGTCAGATAAGATCTTGCATGCATCTCCAACAAGTTGAACGCATTTTCAGCACCAACAAGCTTGTTTTTGTCAGGATGGAGCAGGAGGGCGCAGTTTGCGTACTGCTTCCTTATAGTTGGTTCATCTGCTGTCAACTCCACTCTGAAGGACCGCATACCAGTCTGTCTCCCCACTGATCTTAGTCGCTGAAGCACAATGCACCTCACATGGGCAGTTAAGATCTGTGATATGCTCTCCAGATCTGGAAAGAGTCGCTGTGCTTTCAGAGCAATCTTTAGTGCCCCTTCAAAATCCTGGGCTCTGCATCCTGCTCTCAGCGATGCTCTTGGCTCTGATAGCCTCTTCTTTGTTGCACTCCATTTTTGCCTAAACTTAGCAGTCAAACAGTGCAAATTTTTTAATTTAGTGGTTATTTTGAAGACAATGACAAAGGATAAAAAAGAATAGACACATTAGACTTAACAAAATGATAAAGAAGTCAAGGCTGAAAAAAGATTTCTAGCATAGACATGAGAATTAATAACAGCAGAAACAACAATCCTGCAAAAAGGCAAAACTAATTATAAGCTAAATCGAATAAAACATCTCATTAAAGGTGCAGAGAGCTAACTGACTGATTAAATAAAGAAAATGATATTAACAAACTAAGCATAACATGCAAATTCTGAATTGCTAGCATCAAGATTAAATAATAAAACATCTAAGTAGCTTGGCAAACAGCAAAATTCATTCATTTTGTGTAATTGAAGCTGATTTTAGCATTGGTGGTCCGAAAGGTTATCCAAACAGACGGGAAATTGGAAAGATTTTCACGGAATATGAGTTTTATGAGAATTAAAAAAGAAAATGCAAGATCCATAAATATGAAATCAAATGGGAGGACAGAACAGTAAGGGCCTGTTTGGTGGGGCTGTAGCCTCAGCTTTCAGAAGCCGTGAGTCATGTCTTTCTTTAAGAAGCTGCTGGCGCAGTCATGTGCCAGCCTGCGGTGTTCTCTACTGTCTGTTGTCATGGCCATGTGAAAACAGCTGCGGGCAGCTTTTCTATAAAAAGGACCTCAGACTGCCCCTATTTATTAAAACTGTTTGAAATTTCCCGAGCCTCCTAAGACGAATGTATAAACATTGGTGTTGAAGAATGATCAATGTATCAGAGTGGTCTTCTATCCCTCTACCAAAGTTTGTCTCATTCTAAGTACTAACTTTTGCCAAGACCAGCATTCTGTAGGGCCAAGGTCTGATATGAAAATATCAAGTTAACCTTATTTGACATGTAAAAATTGTCATTTTGTACAATTCATGTGAAGGCTAAAATAAGAGCACTGATAAAATATGAGATCAAATTACAATTCCTATTGGCTATTAAAACTTAAGATAATATTATGTTATGCAGAGCTGGTCCTACAACCGTACTAGAACCAAAAATGTTATATCACGTCTATCTTGAAAAATCATCAAAGATCATCAAGACAAGACCGGGTAATAAATCAGCTAGTTATGAGCTTGTTTGGGCTCGAGCTTGTGTATTAGAATACAACCCCAAGCATGGCTCAAGCCTCCGAGTTTTTATGATTGTGTTCAAGCCTAGTTCATTTAAGATTCATGGATGCTTGAACTTGGTTTGAGCTCACCTGCAGTTCAATTTATATTGAGATTGTTAAGCTTATTAATTAGTAGCTCATTAAGAAAATAACATTTTGTATTGATGCAAGATTGCTGGATCTTAAATGAGCATGTAATTTGAAAAAACAGATGAGCTCTAGTCAAGTTAAGTTTGTTGAGCTTCAAAAGCATAAAATTTTAATTTAATAGAGTTTTTAAATATGCAGATGTTTCTGTTAATTTTTTTAAAACTAACAAATCTTTTTAAGAATTTGACCAAGCAAGATTCCAGATGAGCTATAGAATGCCACAAGATAGTTCATATAGGCTCAATGCTAGAACATTGTGCTTTAACCATATAAAAAGTATTAACTAAATATCCAAATCAGATGTTATGGATGGTTAAGACTTCATGGGTGATGCAAAAAATGGAACAAACATCCAATTTATTAAAGTTTTTTGCAACAAATTATATCCACATCATCGTAGAGCTCATCTCTGCATTTTAATGGTCAATACCGAGCATTTAGCTAAGCTTTAATCAAGTTTATTTATGAGCTTTAAACTATATTTTTCGTGATCATAAAAAATAAAGTAAAAGGCTATCTGCTTCTCAACAGCAAAAAGGAATTTATCTAACACTGAGCTTTCAAACTTATGAAGAACCAATCGCACATTTATTTGTTGCAGATAACACAAGAAAATACATATCTATCAGAACTCCGATGAATTAAGGTTTTTGTGTGTGCTAAATTAGTCGGCATTGCCTTGATAACGAGTTACAGGTATAGTGATAAGAGAATATATCTAATAAAACCCCTAAATTAACATGAAAAAGGGATTATTGTGATCACATTTTAAATGTATAAAAATTCAGTTAGCGTAGGAAATTAAAATAAACGAAGAAAACAACGAGGAGTTACAGAGATAGACTTGCCGACCTCCTTGCATCTCGATGACTCCCATTAGCTTCCAAGATGATTAAATCAATTTTATCTAATTTCAGAGATCCCTTAACATGTTATTTATGGTGCCATCCTTTTGATGCACACTTCCGATGTGAAACTGGAAAGACCAATCTGCGGCATGGAAGAGTAGTATGGCGTGAAGTTGTACCAACCGAAATAATCAACTGAAACCCTTACGAGAAGGAGGAAGAATAAAACTTGCCGGCGGATCAATGGAAGTAGCAGTGATCAACGGAAGGGTGCATCACCGGTTTTTTTTTCTCGTCTCTATCTCTTACTGGTCAGCACGAGAAGCATCAGCAACAGCTTTTTCTCGCACCCTGAGTTGTTGTGTGTCATGGCACTTCGGAATTCAAATATCTGGAGAGTTCCCGGAGTTCGAATATCAAGCGAAAGCGAACCATATTGCCCCCAGGAGTTCCGGAGTTCCGGTTTAGGAGAAAAGGAGTTCCGGAGCGGGGAGCGCAGCGGAGCGAGTGAGGCAACGAAAGGAAAACGCCTGTGTCGAGACCGCGGGGGTTATCCCGCGGTCCACTTTCACAGTAATCCGCTGCACACGCGAATCCGAACCACTTCGTCCCACTTGCGAAATTTGCGGCGCTTTGCAACGCGCCGCACCCCCGAAAAGTTGAAACAAACGGACCTTAAGACGATTCAATCAAGAAAACTAAACCTAAATTATATGCAACTCCTTTTAAGGACTCCAGTAGGAGACGAAGTCGAATCCTCAGGAGTGATCTGAACTTAATGGGTTATGAAGGCTGAATTAGCCGGGATCAACAGCTAAGTTGTAGAATTTTAAGTTTAGCAAAAAATAGGCATCAAATCATTCTGAAAATGCATTAGGAAAAGAGAGAAGCCCAAATACCGGAGGTGGTCAGAAGAATATTTGGTTGTGATTCAGTATAAAGAAAATTTAAAGAAGGGATTATTTAATTGCTTCAAACTTCTGTAAAAAACATTCCAAGGCCCATAGATAGGAATAGAAAAGCACAATTAAATTCAAACCTAATTTAATTGTAAGTAGCCAGTAAATTACCTAATATCCTAACCTAAGAGACATTTAAATTAAATTCATCAAAGCCTTACATAGGCATGAATTTTAATGCAATTTGAAGTTGGAACTACACCCGTTTTTCAAAAAATTCTTACGAGACACTTATAAGGGTCCTCCGCTTCTAAAAGCTTGTAAAGGCTTTGTGAACATTCAGAATTTAAAAGTCTTGGGAAATTTTAAGCCTGCAATAAAACAATAACAATAAGCCTTTGTCCCACTAAGTCGGGTCCGCTACATGAATTCTTTTTCTCCAATGAGTCCTATTGAATGTCATATTTTCATTTAACCCTAATAAATTAAGATCATTTTTATACAACATGACCAAGTCTTTATATGTCTATCCGTACATTTCTTAACATAAGTCAAATTTAAAACATCTACTCTCCTAATAGGGTCATCGGATAGTCAACGTTTAACATGAGCAAATCATCTAAGGCGACTCTCTAATCTTGTCCGCCATCGAAGTTACTCCAACTCCATTTCATGGATATATTCATTTCGCATTTTGTCCTCATCCACCTAAGCATTCTCACCTCAACACCACTAACTTAATTTCATGCTTCTCTTTTACGTACCTCAACATTCTGCACCATACGTTATGGTCTCACCACCATCTTATAAAATTTTCCTTTACGTCTAAGCGGTACATTTTTATTACACAATAAAGCCTTGATGCACTCCTCCACTTCAACCATACAACTTGAATTATACTAACAACATCCCCATCTATATCACTATCACTTTGAACAACATACCCAAGATATCTAAACTATCTACTCCTTTATGACTTGATAATTAATTGTTACAACCCCTACACTAGATATACTACTACTACAATTACATTCCATGCATTCAATTTAGATCGACTCAAACGAAAGGCTTTAAATTTAAACTAACATTCATAGATCAAGTTTTTCCTCAACTTTCTATCTCTAGATATATCCACAAGAAAGATATCACCAAATAAAATGTAAAGATGCATTAAGGTACATCCTCCAAGAATATCAAGAAGACATCCGTAATCGGAAAATTTTAAACCCTAACCAATTTAAATTTAAGAAGATCCATGTGATAATTTGTCTAACTAACCATCAATCATCATATAATGATATAAAAGAAATAGCATCAATATTGACAAGTGATAGTGATCTTAATAATATCAAAACAATATCTAGATATATCCACAAGAGGGATATCACCAACAAATAACATACATCAGCGTACATCTCTGTAAATGCCCAAGAAAAACATCCGTAATCGGAAAAATTTTAAAAAACCTAACCAATTTAAATTTAAGAAAATCCATGTGATAATTTGCTCCAACGAATGCCATCAATCATCATATAATGATAGCAAAGAAATGAACAATATTGGACAAGTGATACCGATCTTAGCAATATCAAAACTAAGAATATCATTCATCTGAAGTATAGCTCATCTAGTTGGTATGATCATTCTATGCAATGATCCGTTTTGTTGATAAATCAATCGCATGATGCCTACTATCATCAAAGTAAAGCTAAGCCAATAGGACTATAAGTGAACAAATGTACTAGATAAAACTCGAATTTTACAAAACAAATATCCAATCAAGTTTATCTAACAATTTAAAAAATTCTATAACATTATTAAGAACTTAGAAGCAATAAATTGGTATCAACACTAATCAACTACGAATCTAATTTGACGCCATTAGGATCTATAAGTTGTCCTATGTACTAGATAAATAAACTCAAACTCTACTAAATCAAAACTCGTTCAAGTTTATTTATGTATATAAGAAAAAAAGAATATTTTTCAAGAACTTGAAGCAAATAAACTAAGATTGAATACTAACTACTAAATTATTTATATTCACAAACAAGCTTAAATATTATTTAACATATAACTCGTTAAAGATTTCGATATTAAAGATTGATAATACTTAATTACAATTTAATTAATCACTTATTTAATATAAATATATTATATTTTACCCGCAATCCTAGACTATTTTCTCCCAAGTATCATCTCTTGTTTCTATAATTTCTCTTTTCGTTATTTTCACGACTTCGCAGTTTCTACTCTTTTAGTTCCCAATTTGGTAAAATTCTCCTAAGATTGCTTGGTTAAGCGAGGTTACTTTGATATTATGACTTGCATGAGCATGCCTATAAGAGGTGAACACTTGAGATAATAAATAAATATATGATTTAACTAGTCTGAAGAGGTCAGATCTAATACTAAATTTTAACTAACTCAAAAGAATATATATTTAATTTAATGAAATATTATTAAAATCTAAAAATAGAAGATATCACCACTAGTTTAAATTATACAAACAATTAGCTTCTATTTTTTAAAATAATTAAAAAATATATAATGAGTTCTAATTATTGCAATAAAGCTAATTAAAATAAAAATAAGAATATGAATCACTAAACACACTATTTGCCTACTTAATTCATTAACTATCACAAAATTTTAATATTAAGCCAATGGCCCAATTGCAAAATTTAATATCGATACACTTAGATTCTCGTATCAAATACAATTGATTTATTGGATAGGGATTAATTTATCATATCTTAATTATATAAATATTATAACTATAATAATTGATTCAAATTTTTTTTTTACTTATTAATGTTAGCATTTATTCGAGAATGTTGAGTGTTAATAAATTGACACAAAATAAAATAATTTTTAGCAAATATAGTAACTTCAATATTTTTAACAATTAAATTAAATGATAAACACAAATTTATAAATAATTCAAGAAATTATTAAAATTTATAAAAATTAAACAATTAATCGTAGTTATAAACTTATCGAAAATTCAACACCTACACAAGCGTATCCCAATCCCTGGATGTGAAAAGTAAAGGGTTGTGTTCGTAGTCGACACCAACGTAAAACTTGTTGAAAAATCATAACATGAATCATTTTGACCATTGAGTAAATACTTTGTGGGGCGTCCTCAGAAGTAACATGTTGTATGACCCGAACACAAGAAAAGTGTGCAAGGGTCGCTACACCTACAAGACGAAAGGTAAAGGTCAAATAAGCAAAGGTTCCCATGTTACGCACGGATTGTGTAAAATAAGCTTGGCCCATAAAACTAATTTAAATATACGATCTTCGGGGGCATGTGCAATTTCAATGTAAATTCACGTAATTAATCGATATTACGATTCATAAAAAGCATATCTTATGCATTCAAGAAACTAAATGGGTTGAGAAAAGGCTAAGGAGATTGATAACTAAAGTTTTAAACATTTTCGTATTCTAGTAAGAGTCGCACTAGAATTGGTGTAGGGGTGTAATTATAGATAAAATTAAAGATAATGTTGTAAAATTTAATAAAGTTGAGATATAATTATAGCACTTAAGATTATTGTTGATACTAAAATTTTAATAATAAGTGCTTAGCGCTCCCGCAGGTGCTTTTCGTATAAAGATAAATTAATGACTTAGAAAACTTAATACAAAATGATACCACTTGAAAAAAGAAATTTATTGGACGAGATTTAAATGGAAATGTCAGTAGTGGTCGAAGATTTTAAATATTTATGGTGGCTACGTTCAGTGATGAACGGGCACAGAATATATTAGATTTATTTGGCCAGATGATTTTTATTATTTAATGTTTTATCTAAGAAAAGAGAATATATTATTACTTTATAAGCATGCATCTAATAAAACACAAATTAATTATTTTCTTAGAGAAGAAGAGATCGTCGAGAATGTACCGATTGTAAGGTCATTCCCAAGACGAATCAAGACTCAATATCGATTATTAAATCTACATTTAAAACGGGGCAGCTATAAAATAAAGAATACTAGGATTCATCTTCAAAATTAAATGTGGGTTCTCGATGCATACAACAAATTTTTTTATGAGTAAATTCAAGTTTCAAATTTGGATGTTTGGCGAAGGTTAAACGTTACGTGAGATAAAAGAATAAACACCGTTAAACACAGAAAAAAGATGCTTAAGCTGAGAATCGTTAAAAAAGTTTCTATAAATAAAAATAGTTTTTGCGGAATATAATGTGCAATAAAAGATAAATATAGCAAGCTATTGCTATAAAATCGTGCTTAAATTTAAAAGCTCAGAGAACCGAAAAATATCAAACGGCCCGCAAGTGTGAATCAACATAATGTTTGACACAATCATGTCAGAAATGATCGTGTGCAATAGTGCCGACCAATTTGTTATCATAAAATATTTTCATAAACATTTTTCAATTGATTTTTAAATCTTTAATACAATTTTAACCCATAAAATTACAGATCCTTGCGCAATATTTAAACTTGGTTTCAAATTTTAATCTTGAAACCAAATGCTTTTTCTTGCTTCGCAATGAAATTTTCTCCTAAGAAAATATATTACACCGAAATGTAATTTATACCACCTAAGAATCCAACATAGTCTTCATTTACATATCATTCAATTTGTAGAAAATATAACTTTTGTATAAAATTCATTTTTCAAGATATGATTTGAGATATTTATAGATTTTATAAGCGACATTAAGGTGTGAATTTTGTTTTATACATTAATTGACAAAAACCGTACATATTGTGAATATAATGTCGAGGTGAGTGCGAGATAAATAGATTAGTTTCGTATTAACATTCAATATTGTTGTGTATATGAATCAACCTCATCAAGGTCAAACTTTTGGCCTAGTTCGCAAGAATTTCACATGGATTTAATTTAACATTTTGGACCCTTACCGTATCTATAACCACCTCGTTACGAGATAAATATCATTAATTTAGATTTAGTCATTTTTATTCCTAAGAAGTATTTTGAATTTTTCCCGACCTTTAATTTTGATCTTTTCAACAAGCTTTTTTTTAGAGCTTAATTTCATGATTATCATCTTTTGTAACAATCATATCATCAATATATAAAATAAGGATTAAAATTTTTCAGAGAGTGCTTAGAAATAGTATAATCTCTCGACTCGTATCTAGCTTCATCCATAGCATTTGTAACTGCCAAACCAAGTTCTTAGTAATTATTTTAATCCATCTAAAACTTTTCCAACTCATAAACTCGTTACGCCATTGTTACATCGAGACGGAATAATCGACTTCACCCCCCGTTATGCAAGTCTAGGGAGTGAACGGCCTCGCCGTCATATTTGATCTAGGAGGGATTGGCTTGGATAGGATCGGCTAGCCCGACAAAACGGCCCAAGGAAAATGGAGGGACCTTCTCGTCAGAGAAGTGATTGTCGATAACATATATGAAGCGAAAGAAGGGGTTTTGGGGGTGAGTTTGAAGGGTCTTAAGGGGCATGAGGGCTAAGAGCTAAAGTTTAGAGAAGGTTTTTTTGTTTTCTACAATCTTTTGGATTTGTGTGGTGTTCCTAGTGGTGTCTGTGGTCAGGAGAGCCAATCTACCTCTCACAAAGTAGATCAATGTTGTTTCTTTGTTCGCTTTCATTGGTATTAGTAAAATCAAACCTCATTCTTAGTCTCACCTCTCTAATAATTTATTTGTCTTTTATTCTGTTTTGCTATGGATTGTATCAACGCAGACGTAGCGCGATCTCTACGAATACGCACGTAAAGAGGATGTGATGGAAGAAGGGAAATAAATCAGCGATGGAAGAAAAGTTCACCATTATTTAGGATAAAGTTTTCTTTCTATAGAAACCCGAATGGAGGGCCAACTGAGAGATTTTTTTTCATGGAGAACTAAATGGATGACCAAATCGAGAACCTCGAAAAGAACCTTGAAAAGATGACGACGAAGCTCATCGAGATGCACCCCTACAATGTGCCTCAAATTGCAAACCCTAACCAAAGGTTAATCAAAGAATATTTTGCCAAATTAAAAGGGAAGGAGATCGAATGAAAGGAATACAAATGAAAAATAACTACTATCAAGAGCTCTCAGAACTCGAGAAGGGTTAGAGAGGAAACTTTCGATCGAGGGGGCAGCAGAAAATTGGAGGGATTATGCAAGAAGGAGAGAAGTGGGTCATGATTTTGGTCAGAGTGGACCTTCATCCGCGACACATTGGAGGAAACACTATAGGAAGAGGTGGGTATATGAATTGATCTTCAAAGAGTGAGGAAACTGATATTGATCTTCGAGGGTGAAAACTGAAGATATTGATCTTCAAAGGGGAAGATGACCAGGGTGGGTATATCGGAGCATATTTTGCAATAAATAAAATAACTAGGGTAGAAAAACTTATGACGGTAAAAGGTTATGTTTGGAGGAAAAGCCTCTAGCATGATTTCAATGGATGGAGATGAGGTACCCGATCCTTTCATGTGAGGTGTTTAAAGATCGCATGTTGAAAATTTTTGAGCTTACCGGAATGAAACTTATATGAGCAATTCTACGCTTCGACTTGGGAGGGAACGATCGACTCGGTCAAGGAGAAATTTGAGTCAATGTCGCGGACAACCGAGGGGTCATTCTATAGCAAAACTGGAGGGAGATTCTTGAAGGGTCTCGTCGACATCATAGAAGCCTTTCGACCACTAAGACCGCATGGATGGTGAGTTGAAGGAGCTCACCTAAATGGTGGAAGACTAAAAAAATTGAAGAAAACCAGTAAAGGCGACACCATGGGAGGATTCTACAAGAGCAGTCTGATTGGCAATATCAAGGACCCAAATTGTGTCATTTCAAAGAGGTGCCAAAAGAGAG
This sequence comes from Papilionanthe hookeriana x Papilionanthe teres, assembly GCA_022702705.1. NCBI lineage: Eukaryota > Viridiplantae > Streptophyta > Magnoliopsida > Asparagales > Orchidaceae > Papilionanthe > Papilionanthe hookeriana x Papilionanthe teres. Next base: position 11,656,102 of record CM040431.1, on the reverse strand, counting down.
GGACACAGGAATTGTCCTAGGGAAATTTCAAGTGTTTCACTGAGTATGCGTAAAAAAAGAGAGCGAGTTATATTTATGATGTGATGAGAAATATGCCCTGTGCCAAAGTTACAAGAAGCACGCATTTTAGGTCCTTTTAGTTCGTGAGGGAGGAGGAAACAGATAATGAGGAGATAAGAGAGACGCGGTAGAAGAAGAGAAGCATTTTCACTTGATGTAACAGAGAAAGACACAATAGAAAGACGCGATAGAAGAAGAGCATTTTCACTAATGTACGGAGGTGCCCCTTGATTACACAATGAAATTGAGGAGATTGATCAGTAGTTGATCGTGGTGTTGGTGGATAGTGGGACCACACAATTTCATTCAAATCAATTAGTAGATTAGCTAGGGTTCGCTAGTAGATAATAAAGATTTAGGGTCATTATGGGGATAAAATAATATCAGAGAAAAGTCCGGGAATTTGCAAGGGATTAGTGACTGCACCTCATGGCATCCGTGATAGAGACTTCCTATAGACTTAGGTAGCATGGATGTGATTCTTGGATGAAGTGGCTGCAGACGCTTGGACAACACGAAGGTGGACGGAATTTTCTAATGATGGAGTTCAAGGTGAACAGTAGAAAGTGGTGCTGAGAGGAGATGCTAATCGACGCAACTATGGTCTCTAAAAACATGGTGAAGACGATAAGGGAGTAGAGTTAGGCCGGGTGGGAGCGTTGCAGCATAGAGGAGATCTAAGATCCAAAGTCAAAAGAGTAAATCGAGGGTGTTCGGCGCATCTCCTACAAATTTCCAACATCTTTCAATGTACTGTATGGATTATGGCCATTGAGGGAGCAAGAGCATGTCATTACCTTAAGGGAGGGTGTCCCTCATATCAAGGTCGACGACACTCTTATCCTCAAATTCGGCTGCTGAGATAGAGAAGATGATTCGAGACATACTTCGAAGTCGGGATTATGCCTCAAAGGTGAGCCCTTTCTTAATCCAACTTATTGGTGAAGGAGAGAGACAAGAGTTGAAACATTTCCTGATATGAACTATCACATTGAATAAAGATATTGTATTGGACAAGTTTCCTATTCATGCAAATGATTACCGCTAAATGAGTCTTATGGGATACCATTTTTCGAAAATCGATCTAAAGTCGAGATACAACCAGATCAAGACGAATCCAACCGATGTGAACAAGGCAACATGAAGGACATTATGAGTTTTTGGTTCCTCAATACTCCAACTACATTTTAGTTGCTCAAGAATTAGTTTTTTCAACGTTACCCCTGAACTTCATCGTGGTCTTCTTCAATGACATTATGATGGACGGCCAAGGGCTAGCCTGCTGCAGAGAGCATGTGGGGCATCTAAGGACAATTTTGGAGACGTCGAGGGAGCACCCGCTGTACCACTAAGAAATATTCTATCGTACAAGAGCATGTGCAGATCTAGGAAAACGTGGTGACCAAGGCACGAGTAGCAGCGGATCAATCCAAGATCGAGGCTAGTGGTTGGCGGCCCCGCCAAGAAGTTTAAAGAAGTTGAGGTGTCCCTAGGTCTCACCGAATACTACCAAGATTAATGAGGTGAAAGAATATACGTTGACAGAGCAACCGAAAAAAGACGATTTCAAGTGAGAGAAATAATAACACAGCCTCGAACTTCTAAAGACTCATGACCTCGTATTTGTTTTAACATTTCTCGTACTCGAGTAGACCATTTTGGTAGAAAGATGTGTCGGACACGGATTGGGAGCAAGAGCCACGTAAGACTACCGTATTACTCGCTTCTACTAAAGCTCACAACTGTGAGGCTTAAGTTAAAGGTAAATGAGTGAAAGTTGATTGTTATTGCCTCGACTATTCAAGAGGTGTAGACCTCACGCATTTGGGTGACAATGAGGGCCGCATGCATCAAAAGCACTTAAAGTATCTTAGAACAGATGATGGTGACCGAGAAGCATTAGAGATGGCAACAAAGCATTGGGATATTTACCAAGATCAGCCATCGTAAAAGATTAGAGAATAAAGCCGCAAATGCACCGTCGAAAAGGGTGGAGTACCAGCAAACAACATTATCCGTAGCCCTATTCCTTAGATCGGGGAAGTCCCTGGGACGGGATAGGACAGATGAAGGGCCGAGAAATATGGGCAAAGTTGTACAAGATCCAAACAGCTTATCCAAGATATGAGCCGAGGGGCAATGCAAGATTTCACTGTGGGCGGTTCACGTTAGCCGAGGGCAACGAAGTATATCCTCAAACTATTGCAAAATTTCGTGCGTACTTGGGGCAATGCAAGATACACATTCGCCTATCACGTAGTTTTATTGTGGATGCACAAAGACAACAGAACATGATGACAAGGTGCAATGTGTGACAACAACACAAGTACTTGACCATGATGCCGTGGAGGGTTACCTGTACCATAGCTTTACCGCAGAATATTTGGGAAGAAGTGATGATGGATTTAATAGTGGGGTTGCCATAATCATAAGGGTTTAAAATAAAATCTCCTCGATCCTGTTTTAATATTTGATTATGCAGAAGAAATTTCTTGAGTTTTTATTTGTTACTCTTTATTAATGAGCGGGGTAAAGATTGGCAAATAATATCTTTTTGAAAAAATGATATTAATGTATGATTAAAATAATTACGAACATTAACATCTCAAGAAAAAAATTACTAGAATTAAATTGAGTTTTTATCATGTGGTAAATATAGGGATTAGTGCTAATATCGATTTTCGTTTAATTAAATATACTCATTTCATTCAAATGCAGTTATCAATAAACATAACATAAACAATGGCTTAAGAAATATTAAAAATTTTATAGGGTCCCTAGATATCAGAATGAATTAATACAAAATAACTAAATCTAAAATTACTTCCAAGAAATGAAAGCATGATGATGTTTAGCAATTTCACAAGTTTCGCAATGAAAGATCGTTTTAATTTACAAAAAATAGAAGGAAATATACACTGAAGATTTTTAAAAGAATAACGTCCTGATCTGTAATGATGTATCAAGATATTATCATTGGTAGAATATAATAGGTAATCTCGATCATCAAGGGGGTATAACCCATCATTTTTTTTAACTTTGCATAATTACTTTCCCCATAATAAAATTTTGAGAAAACATAATAATTAATAAAAAAAATGATTTTACAATTGTGATCTTTAATAAATTTATGAATAGATGAAATGTTAACTGCAATTTGTGAGACATGTAATTTATTACCGACGGTTAAGTTGAGAAAAGTTCGGATGCATCTGCCCCACAAAATTGATAAAGATTCAAATGCGGCTTTTATTTTCCTATTGCTAGTATTAGGTTAACAAGTTTGTAATATATTGAAAATGTTCGACAGAGGGCACTGAATCTAGGATCTTGTAAGGTAAAGAACTTAGAGACTAAAAACATAAGAATTACAAATCATATCATTCAGAGCAAGAGAGGAAGATCTTGATGATTTTTAATTAAGAAAATTTCTTAATTTATCGTTTTTTCTAAATCAAGTCACTTTGACTCCCCTAGGTAGGCCTATCTTTTTTATTTTTGCATTTACTTCCTACATAGTCTTGGAGCATTCCGTGAAGTGCACTTTGCATTTGCAAGATAGATTACTTTTGAAAAAATGATTCTCCTTTTGAAAAAGGTTCTGTCATATCTTAGAATTCAAAAGTTTCATGACTAAATCTCAAGTGTTAAATTATTGATAATCACTGTGTTTCTTCCTTTTTTGCTTGGCAAGAGAAAATAATTCATTTAGAGAGAAGACTTTTTTGCTTAAAATTTGGATTAGAATATTCTCAAGTATTACTGAGTCCAACCAGAAACTCATATTCTCTCTCTCAAGAAGAATTTTGTAAGGATCACAACATTTTTATAGCGTACCATTTTAAAAGGTTTGTAGTAGTTCAATACTAACAAGTAACTTTTATTATGTTTATATATTCGTTGACAAAAGATGGCTACATATTGTCGGATTTCCCATAGATGACTACATCATCTTTCACATTCGAGAAAAGCGTAACTTGACTAAAACTTTTGAAGTATAGAGAAATAAAAAATGGCACATTGATCTCCGGTAGTATGGCATTCCATAACCATATGCCGTAATCATGGATCAATTTCTTCCAAAAATAAAAAACTTTAGATCACCGGAGGAATATCCACAAGGTGTTTGAATCATTCGTTTTCTTTTTAGAAAGGTTTTCATAATTTGTGAGACCATTTAAGATATTTTTTTTGTTCAAACAATAAGATGCTTCAAATAAATAGAGTTTCTAAAAATTTTCACCATTATTCATGGCTGATTCCTTTAATGGAAAGTAAAAAAAATCCAAATATAGTGAATAGAAGGACAATTAGGCAAGAATGATAGGGTTAAAAGTAAAAATCTTAACCTTAAAAAATAAGAACAAAATTTGGAATGAACACCCATTATTCCTTTGATATCATGTAGAAAATAAAGTAGTTGAAAAAAAAAATCTCAAGAATCTTATCATTTTTTTTTTACAATGGAGAAGTAAGACATACAACTCCCAGAGGCAATATAAATATGAATAAATCACAAAAAAAAGGAAAAATAACTAGAGGTTAGTGATCTTACAACAAAGTAAATGGATTGCAATCCAAGAGTCATAAAGATAGATTCAACGGTACAAAGCTTTGATCTATGTGCCTTAGCTCTTCGCTATGATCAGTGTAATAGTATTTCAAAAAGTTTGAAAAGACTTGTTTATTCTATACGATTGCAAGAAAATTTATTTGAAATAAATCTATTATTTTATTTAAATGGAGTCATGTAATTAGAAATTAATTTTGTTATACTTTATATTAGGAAATAATTCATTCCTGTGAGAAGTTATGAGGAATAAATTATTTTCTTAAATTTAGAGTTTTTTTCATTCATATTTTATATTTATTTTCCACTTCTGAGAATGCAATAACCCAAATTATCGAGTCTCTGCTTGTAATTCCGGCCTCTTTGGCTTGGCACATCTCTTTCTTGTCTCGATGACTTCGCTCACTGGAAAATTCTGTGAGGCTTCTGCAGCTCATTTTGAATAAGATGCCTGTTGAAACAATGGATTTGAATTTGTATCTAAGTCTTTCTCGTTCTCCTAGTCCCTGCAGTCTTGCTCTCATTTCATTATCGATTTCGGTTTCGTCTAATTCAGAAGAATGTCGCGATCTTGAAGCTATGTTGGTGACACCATAGAGAAATCGGCTCTAATGTTCCTTTCCTTCCTATGCCGCGATTGGAGAGGATGAGTTACTTGCTAGATTAGGGCGCTAGCTAATATGAATCTCATGCATGAGTTCACTGATTGAGCAAGAACTTAGTGAAACGGCGGAGAGGGATGGGAGGGATCTTCGATCAACCTTGTTGATGTTGCTTATGCAGAGAATTGGAGGCAGCATTACCCCCAAATGTTATGGTCATCTTCACGTGGTGAATTACCTGCCCATCGGTTTGCAAAGTATAGCCTCCCGCTCCGAATTCCAACAAATACATCCATTTCGGAAAACCCATTTGAATTAGTGTGTGATGTGAGTGATTCGCTATAGGGGCAGCTTTAGGATAAAGATATGATAAGATGTTTAATGTTTTACATTATGCCAGTAAAACTCTTAATGAAGGTCAAATTAATTACCCTACTGAAAAAGAGCTATTGGTTAAAGTATATGCCTTTGACAAATTTTGATCTTATTTACTTGGGAATAAATGTATTGTGCATACAGATCATTCTGCTATTAAATATTTGATGACAAAAAAAGAAGGTAAACCGAGATTGATTAGATGGATCCGTCTTTTGCAAGAATTTAACTTTCAAGTAGTTGATAGAAAATGGTTTGATAATCAAATCGTTGATCATCTATCAAGAATTGAAAATGATAAGGAAGAAATAAATGAATGTTTTCCTGATGAACAACTTTATAATGTTTCTAATGGATTAATCCCATGGTATGTTGTTATAGGTAATTATTTAGCTAGTAACATTATACCATATGGATTAGATCATCAACAGAAAAAGAAATTCTTACATGATGTGAAATTTTATTTTTTGGATAATCTCTTTCTGTATAAACACTATAAGGATTCTATTATACGAAGATGTGTTCCTTATGAAGAAACATATGAGATTATTTAAAAATGCCACAACTCTAAATTTGGCAGGCATTTCGGAATTGATAAAACTGCTTTTAAAATTTGAAAATGCGGATTTTATTGGCCTACATTATTTAAGGATGTTAAAAGTTTTATTAAATCCTGTGATCGATGTTAACGTATAGATAATATTTCTAGGAGAGATAAAATGCCTCTAAATTTTAATTTGGAAGTGGAAATTTTTTATGTCTGGGGTTTAAATTTAATGTGACAATTTATACCTTCTTCAGAAAAAAAATTATATACTATTAGTTGTTGATTATGTTTCAAAATGGATTGAAGCAAAAGTTTTACCTCATTGTGATGCTAAAAGTGTTGAAAAATTTGTAACTGAAAATATATTTACTAGATTTGGAATGCCACGAATAATTATTACAGATGGGGGAAGTCACTTCAAGAATTTTATGATTCAGAGATTATTGAGTAAATTAGGAATTAAACATAAAATTTTAACAGTTTATCATCCCCAAACTAGTGGATTAGCTGAAGTATCAAATAGGGAGATCAAAAGAATTTTAGAGAAAGCAGTTAACCCAAAATGAACTAATTGGGCTGATAGACTCGATGATGCTTTATGGATTTATAGAACTGCTTATAAAACTCTTATGGGGATGTCACCTTATAGGCTCATATATGGAAAACCTTATCATTTACTTGTTGAATTGGAGCATAAATTTTATTGGGCGATTAAAGAGTTTAACTAAATATTAAGTGATACTGGAGATAAACAATTATTGTAATTGAATGAACTTGAAGAAATTAGAAATGATTCATATGAAAATGATCAAATTTATAAAGAGAAAATGAAGAAGCTGCATGATAAAAGAATATTAAGAAATAATTTTGAGCCTGGACAAGAAGTTTTATTATACAATTCAAGATTTAAATTATTTCCAGGAAAATTGAAATACACATGGATACGGCCTTTTATTGTTAAGAAAGTTTATCCTTATGGAGCTGTGGATATAATTGATCAGAAAACAAATTCTGTTATTAAAGTAAATGGACAAAGATTGAAGCCCTATATTGGAGGAAGACTGCCATCTTTTAAAGATGTGTTATATTTAAACCATTTGGAATAAACAGTTGGTTATGTCGGGCTGATGATGTTAAACCAAGCGCTTTGTGAGAGGCAACTCACAGTGTGATTTGTTTTGATATTGAGAGTGATTTATATTTGACTTCACTTAGTTACATATCTTTTGATCCACATTTTTAGACCCTAATTTGGTATGAAACTTATGAAAATTTGACGAAGGGTGAACCTATGAATTTCAGGATTCTGGCGCCTAGGCACTGAAATTGGCGCCAAGGCGCCACAGTTCTATATCATGGTAAAACTGCCCAATTGCAGTTTTTACCCACTCAAGTCCCTATAAAACACTACTTCTTCATCCCCAAAAGTTAAGTAATCAAATTTTCAATCTTAAACTAAACTTTTAAGAGAGAAGAGAGATTTGATTGCTTCCATGGAGAGACTTACTATAAAGAATGGAGGGAAGGCCAAGTTTATGCATAAGGATTCACAAACTTACTTCAATGGCTACTTAGCCATGACATTGGAGAAGCTTTTTGGTCAACTTGAGAAGATTGAAGGAGAATTGATGCATATTGGAGAAAGGATGCATGAAATGTACCATCATAATGAGCATATGGAATGGCAAATGAAGGTACAATCTGATCATTTTGTTGCATTTGAAGACCATCAGGTAACCATGTATGCTCAAAACAAATGGATTGATGAGAAGAAGGTCTTGGAATTTCCTCATGTCCCTTTCTTCCACTCCTTTGTTCATAGTGAATTACCTTGTGGAACTAACGAAGGATCTGATGTGAATCCTTGAATTTAGGTTGAATTTATGTGAAGAAATTGATTGTAAATATGAAGTGTTAAGTGAATTGCTTGATGTTTTGTGTAAGTGATTTATGTGAATGTTATGTGTTGTTGTGAGATGTGAGAAGTTGTTTATGTGTATTTTCTGTATTTTTTGAACCTTATCTTGAAGATCTGAAATGGAATGAAGTAAAATTTGAGTTTGGATTGTATCAAATTGTGTTTGGAATGTATCTTAAATTTGGAGACTATTTTGGACTTTTATATTTTCTGGGAGATGATTGATGAAGTTTATGATATAATTTTAAGTTTACAGATGTTAGAACACCTAAATTACAAAATATTAAAATTTAGGAATTTTCACAATTTTTGGCGAATCTGGAACCTAGGCGCGGGTTCACCTGAACCAAAATTTCAGCCTTAAAACTAAACCCACCACCGTTTTCATGCCTAAGCTCCATCTTCTTCCACAAAACTCGCAAAAATCAGTCCTATGGCTCCATATTATGCTTGATTCATGAAGTTTCGACGCTTAAAAAAACTAGATTCCAACTTCTTGAGGTTAGATCTACACTTTAGCATAGTTATTTTGAGTTTTCACCATGGATTTCTCTACATATGAATAGTGCCGAAATTTGAAAGAAAATTTTGATTTTAAGAAGAAAATCCATGGATCTAAACATAATTTAGTGTTTAAGCTTAGATTTTGTGCCATGTTATGGATTTATAAATTGTTTGAAACTATTTTCAAAATTACAGAATGACACCAAAATCAAACCGAGGAAAGGAGCAGAGCAAATTTGATCAGTCCAAGTTTATTAGCGCAAGTGCTCGAGTGCGCTTCAATGAATTTGCGTCGGCTCAAAAATTTATAGTGGAACAAAGTTTTTATCATCCTGATGGATCAATCGAGAATATTATTGCTACTCGACTATGGGAGCAGTTTTGTTATTTTTCTGCTGTGGCCTTCATTTCAGTTGTTCGAGAATTCTTTGTAAATTTTCTTGAAACAGCTGATAATGAAGATTATATTAGGGGAATGGGAGTTGAGTTCACTCCTGAAGTCATCAATATGTTTTACGGTCTACCCCCTGATACAGATTGTTTCTATGATGTTTTTGTTCCTTCTGAAAGATAACTTGATAAGATTTTAGCCTACCTGACTGATAGAAGAGGATCGTGAAAATCAAAAACAATAAACATGTAAATTTTTTCTCTTCTATGCTTAATGCTACTTCTAAAGCCTGGCATTACTTTATTTATGCTCGTATTCTTCCATCAAATCACTTGAGTGAAGTGATGAAAGAACGCACTATTTTAATTTACTGCATTCAAGAAATGAAGCCTATAGATGTGGGAGTCATTATATATGATGTGATCAACACTTCAGCTAGAGGAAGTATTATTTCTGGTTTAGGCTTCCCGACTCTCATTTCTCGATTTGCAAAAATGTTGGTATTACCTACTCTTATTCTGAAGAGATGCTTAAGCCACTTAAGCTAATTGGAAAATCTCATGTGGATATATATGGAAAGACAAAAATTCAAGGTTCTACAGCATATACTTCTTCTATACCTTCTACTTTTGCACCTAGACCCTCCACTTCTACTTCTGAGCCTCCAACATATGTGTGGAGTACTGTTTGTCAGAGATACTTGGAGCATCAAAGTGATATATTCTTGATGCAGTGTAGAGTAGATGACATGGATAGTAAGATTGATCATATGTCTGGATATATACAAAGGAAGAGTGACGATGATGGGGAGTATAATGAAGCTCTTGTAAAATTTTTGAAGGGTGATAAGAATATCGAATTTTCTACTTGTCCTAAATTCACCCCATGGATCAACCTCAGAAGTCCTATTTCTGCTGATTCTCCTGATGATGAGGAGGAGACTAAGGATGATTAGACTTTAGTTTTGCTTTGCTTTGCTGATGTGCCTATTATGTGTGTTTTGAATTTTCAGGTATTATTGTACTGATTGAGGACTTTATAGTAACTTTGTTATATTTTTGTTATCAGATTGCTTAGAATTTAATTCTATTTATGTTCCTGTTGTTTTATTAAATGTTTAAAATGTAAAAGAGTGTTAGTTTTCTTTATTGTTATTTACTTTGCTACTCTTTTATATTGCTGCTTATACCTGTATTACCCTACAGTTTTAAATACCTTAATTAATGTACCCTTTTCTTCTTGCTTAGTTTAAAATTTCATATTGCAAAATTTTTTAACCTTATTAAAATATCTAAGTTTGGGGGAGGGAAAAGAACTTAAATTTAAACTCTACTTGCCCTTAGTAAAAAATATTTTTAAAATTAATAACATAACCTATGGAAGAAAAGTTAAATTAAAATAGATATGCTGTTATTTTCATGAATATTATAATAAACTTATAAAAGTATTTTTATATAATAAAGGAGAATTCTAAAAATTGTAATTATTTAATAAAAGAGTGTATGAATTTTGATTCAAATATCTAAATTAAAAATGTTTTATTTTTGAAAGTATTAAGGAATCTTGATGTTTGCTTGAAAAGATAGAATTGAAACTCTATGAAAAATATTTTTGCTAAACACATTGTTGACCTCATTTTTGATGAGGTCTTCTCTTCTTCTCTTTAGTACTTAGGATCTAGCCTTAGGCTTTTCCTTTGACTATCTTAGAGGACTAGAATTGGGGCCCACCTTTTAGAAATTCAAACCACTTCTTAACTCCCCGCAAACTCCACAAACTTGACCGTAAACCCCTAATCACCTAGAGGGTTGAAATCAAATGTGGAAGTTTAAAGGATGAGTTCCTATAGGACTCTTTGGCCTTAGGACCGCCTACAGGTGGCTCGGTCGCAGTGAAGGGGCCGACTTACACACACACTACACTTGTACACTACACTTTCACACACTTCCTAAAACTACAACCGTACCTAACTTAACCTCCTGACTTATGTAAGTGATTCACATGGATGGTCCTTAACCCCTAAGCCCTTGGCTAAGAGGGTTAGGAACAACATAGTGAATGCCTCAAATGAGTCCCTTCATGGCTCATATGGACTTGATATGGCTTCATGGCTCATATGGACTTGATATGGCTTCATGGCTCAACCAAAATGATTTCATTCCACTTACATTCACCCAATCTTCAATTTTCCAAATTTTCAATTTTTGACCCCCGGGACCCTACACCTACTAAACCTACCCAAAACCCCTAAAATTACCCAAATTTCTCAAAAATTTCCAAATTACCCAAAATTCTCCAAAATCATTCCCAAACATTTCCACATCACTTAAACTGATCATCCATACCCAAAAAATACCAAAAATTCCAAAAATACCTCCCAATACCCTCTAAATACCCAAAATACCCCTCTTGGCCTAAAAATCCAAAAATTCAGAAAATTTCCAGAAAATTTCAGAAAATCCCAAATATTCCCAATTTCATTTTGTCCAACTACACTATGGGCCAATTTTGTCAATTTACCCTACTTTTATCAAAACCCCCAATTTGACCCATTTTAACCCAAAGTGAACCCAATGTCAAACCAAACCCACCCAATTGACCCAAATTCTGGTCCAATTCAGTTCTAAACTTCAATTCAACATTCCCAACACCAATCTAGACCAAATCCAAGTCTAATTTGATTGAAATTTGGATCCAATTTCACTTTTGACCTTAAAGCCCAATTTGGACCCATGACCCAAACCTAACCCAAACTCACTCAATTCAACTCCAATTAACCCCAAATCTTTTCTAAATCTTCCTTAGCATCCCCACAAACAAAACGATAACATGATTTGCCCAAAATTTAGACCCAAACCCCACTCAAATTCAACCCAAAACCAAAAGGCCCAATTTTGACCTAAACCCAAACCTAACCCAAATGAGCCCAAACCCCAAAATCAAAGCCTAACCAAAGTCAAAACCTCTTTGAAACACTCCCATAAACATTTCTCAACATTGATTTTATATCAATTTCAACCCTAGCCCAACATTAGCCCAACTTGGCCCACTTGGACCTACATAGGCCCACTTACCAAATAAATCCAAATTCAAACCAATTCAACTCCAAATCACATCAAATTGATTCCAAGCCCTTCATAGAACATCCCTAAACCAATTATGACATTTATTTGACAAAGTTCTTCACAAAATTTTTTATCCAAATGCCCATCCTAAAATCAAAAGCCCATTTCCCTTAAACTTTCCTAAAAGCCCACTCCCTTCAAATTCAAAAGCCCAAATTCATCCAAAGCCCACATGACACTTCCTTTCATCATCCATTTAATCAAAATTGTCCCTAAGTTCCAAAATCATCAATCAAATAATTCCAAATCAAGCCACATGCCAAATCACCCCAAAATATCCAAAATTCTTAAAACCCATTTTTATGAAATTGACCCAACCTTTTCCCAAGCCAAATGGAGCCATGGAGCCATGCACAAGCCATATGCAAGCCATGAGAGCCTCTTTACATGTCACCATGCCATTTTGGGCAAAAGGAGGAGACTCTTTCCTTAATTCCTAAAGGTGATTAACCACTCCCATGATTCCCCTTAACCATGCTTATGCCTAATTGTGCTTGGATGGTGACTTGACCCTACTGATTATGCTGAGCCAAATCACTTTTCCCTCAGCCAAAACCAGGCCTTGGGTGGTGCACCTAGCCCAAATGGGTGGGTTGACCCATTTAGGTTCAAATTTAGCCATGCCCCCATTCCATCTAAATCAAACCCTTTACACATGGCCAATGCTAATTGATTGCACTAAGCCCCAGCCCTGACCTCCCTGACCAAGATGGTGACCAATGTCTGGCCGGCCGGCCACCAGGCCGCCGAAAAACACCATGGCCGAGAGCTCACATGTGAGCCAACATTGAAATTCTCACTTGCTGAGCTGCCCCATGCCTAGTGGTCACCATGGCTGTTCTTTTCCTCACCAGAGCAGCTGATCCCATGCCTCAACTCCCCCTGGGAGGCCCTCCACCCCTCCTATTTAAACTCCACCCCTCTCAGCCATGAGAAGAGCTAAGCACAAACCTTGCCAAAACTCTGCCAAAATTGTTCCAGACTCCTCCCCATACACAGAGCACTTGATCCCCAGAGAGATTCCCCTGCCATTTCTCCTCTCGCGAGCTCGATTTCGGAGTTGGAATTCCACCCAAAACCAGGACACTTCTCCACAGTGAGCCAATTCCCAAATTGATTGGTTCTACACCTTCACCAGACCAAGGGAAGGTGTCCACCAGTAAAAGCCCCATCTCCAGGCCACCCGGTTGCTCCAGCCTCCAAGCTTTGTGATCGGGCTTGGTCGAAATCCAACCTAGACAATTCACCAGACCAGGAGACTTCATCTGGAGCTTGCTAGGATCCAATCGAAGGTGCAACAACTCTCAGATTGAAGCCACACTTCTCTGAGCAAAGGTTTGAGCTAATTCTTTATCCCGAGCTTCTGGAGATTCTCCATTCCAAATGCCTTAATTTCAATGCATGTTAACCGTATAGATGTGTTCGTCTCTTCAAGACGAATCCATAGAGCATAAGAACATAAAAATCCATTGAGTATCGAGTGAGATCTTAGGGATTTAGTGTGCACGGCTCTCGGGTGAGGACGCTCGGGGACGATGAACGGATGCCGTCCATTCAATACACGCGCGGACGAACGGCTCAGATAGCGTCGGACCAGGAGACGGTACGAGAACCGCGGGGCCCGGGCTGCTGACTCAGGTGGCGGCGTCGAATGGGAGCGCGACGCGTGTGCGTTCGGAGCTGCCGAGGTTGACGCGGCGCCGTGTGGATAAATAGAAAATTAGGATATTTTTCTATTTATTTAATTCCCTAAACTTCAAAAATTCATATCTCTGTGTAGAAAAATCAGAAAAATAAAATAAAAATACCCTCTTGCTCAGTGAACAGAGGAGAATAATGTGGAAAAGAAATAATTTAATTTCATCAAGTATTTTATTTTTTATAATTTATTTACTCTCTGCATTATTTTAATTCTCCATGCATGCATACAATTCACCATGGCATGAGACCATAGGGCTTTTGAAGCCTCTGAATTTTGGAACATTCCCTGAATTTTCCAAAGTCGAGGCCATCCCTATGAAAAGTTATTGATTTTTCAAATTCAGAGTTACTGTTTTGAGTATTTTAATTCCAATAAATAGCATGTTGTGAAATAAATTCTAGGAAAATTTGGTGATGTTTCTTATGACCAGAGAACCTTAGGAAAAATAGGTTTTGACTTAGTTCATTTAAAACAACCCTAATTGGCTTAAAAACCCAAAATAGGTCTTTAATTAATTAAAGTTAACCATACATCAAATTGACTTGAAATCAATTCTCCATTGACCTTTAGGATCAGAGGAACCCACCATAAAAATTTGAGGTCAATTGGACTTGGTTAGCCCCACTAATTGGGTTGATTAAGCCACTTAGTCATTTTAAACTTAAAAAAATTCATAACTTTCAAAATACCTTTCAAAAATTCACCAAATTGGTTTTGGAGCCTCTCTGATATCAGGGGAACCTAAGAAAATTAAAATTTCAATTTTCTAAAAAGTTGATTTTTAATCATATTTTAATATTTTTAATAATTAAAAAATAATAAAAATCACAAAAATAATAAAATTCACCAAAATGTCACATTTTGAATTTTAATCACATAGGAACAAATCCCACATTTTTCTTAGGTCTATTTGGTGAGATATTAAATTTTAAAGCTTTAAGGTAATTTTAAAATTAAAAAAATGTATTTTCTAGCATTTTCACTAAAATAATTATAATAAATTATAAAAAAATCAGAAAATTTCAAAATTTGCTTCTTTGGTTTCCTTGTTATCAGAGAGATTTTTGAAAATTATAAAATCCATTTTTCAACATTTATTTTATTTTTAAATTAATTAACACTCCAAAACTTAAAATAATTATAATAAAAATAATATAATTCAAAAAATCACCAAAATTGGTCCAAGTGGTCCTCTGGTCATTAGGAATGTCCCCTAATTTTCTTAAGGACAGAAACTTTCCCTTGGTCATGTTATTAAATTTTCCTTGAAAATCTTTATTTTCTACCAAAAATAATTATATAAATAAATTAAATACAGAAAAATCACATTTTCTCCTCTCATGTCTTTATTGACACATGAGTGAAGTTACATAAAAATTTCAAGTTCATTTGAGTTCAATTTAGTGAGTTATGAAATTATTAAGCTTAAAGGGTAAAATGATAATTAAATTTTAATCCTTAATTAAAACTTTAGGTTTAATAAAAAAATTAACAAGTAAAATATTTGATCCTAATCTGATTTGGATGATTGAAATTCAAATAATTAAAGGGTAGAAACCCATTAAACAATTTTAAAATGATTAAACTTTAATTAAATAATTGATTAAATTTGGAAGAATAATAAAATTGGAATTATTAAAATAGGGATATTATTAGGAAGAGATTTATTCTTTAATTTAAAAATCCCTAAATTAATTATCTCATTAATATTCAATTCTTAATTAAAATGATAACTCAAATTTAAAATATTAAAAGACTTAATCATTAAACTAAAATTAAATTATTAAACTCTTTTAAAAATTTCAATTAAAATTAAAAAATAAAATTAAATTAAAAATTAAATTAAATTAAGTAAATTAAATTGGATTAAATAAAATTAAATTAAATTAAAATTAAAAGTTGAATTAAATTAAATTAAACTAAATTAAATTAAATAAACAAATTAAATTAAATTAAATGAATTAAATTAAATTAAATTAAATAAATAAAACCAAATTAAATTAAGTTAAACCAAATTAAAAATTAAATTAAATGAATTAAAATTAAATTAAATTAAATTAAATTAAATTAAATTAAATTAAAATAAAATTAAATCAAATCAAATTAATTTAATGTAACATCAAATCAAACTAAATTGAATTAAATTGAATTAAATTAAATTAAAACTCAATTAAATCAAATTAAATTAAATTAAGTTGAATTAAATATAACATCACCAAAGACAAAAAGAATTCAAAATAAATCTAAAATAACTTGAACACTAATCTAAATTTAAACCCATTAATAGAAATTAAACTAAATCACAAACCATTTGAACACCAATTTACCCTCAAAAGCTTTAGTTATCATAACTCCTAAACGTGAATATTAAATGAAATGTTACTTCACCTATAGGATATTCAAATGTCCTAGTTCACTGAGCAAGATAACAAAACTTGAGATTCTTGGACGATTAATTCATTTGTATAATTAAATTCATTTGGACTTAAAACATTTCTAACAATATTGAAATGATGTTTAAGATTCTTCTTAAACACTTTCTCAATATGATAGGATGTTTATAAGAACAATTGAATTTAATTGTTCTTTGATGAAGAGAATCGTCTTCAAACAAAAACACAAGGAATCTAGACGTCATAGGAAATGACTAGGCTATAGGATTAGGAATTTGGTAGAAAACCATAACCCTTACCTTAGCTTTACCTAGGAACTTGCTTAAATATTCTAATTGTGTTTTAAGTGCAGCTTGGGATGACGGGAAGACCCTCCAAGTACGCTTTTATTTTATTACAATTTACTTTCTTGCAATTTACATTATTGCAATTTACTTTTTTGCAAATGCACTTTACATTTCTTTCATGATAAACAACTGTTGCATGAAAACCCACACCTTTAGGATAGCCCCTAAAACTGAAACCAGAACTAAGTTAAAAGTCATTGCAAGATAAAATTCACCGCCACAACATTTCAAAATATAAAACAACTCAAAATTTAATCACAAACAAAACATAAAACTACAATTGCAACTAAATTAAAACGTCCTGTTGGATGATCGGGAATACCTCGGATGATGTAACCTACGCGTTGCTAACGGGATTTCCCACGGTCTAAATGAAAGTGTGGAACTCATTCAGTTGAGTTTAGCAAATTCATCTGGACTAAGTGAATCCGATTAAAATAATGATGCCGGAAGGATGGAACCGTGGGATCTTAACCGGTGTTGTTATAATTAACTTTAAGATTTGTTTTAAATAAAATATAAAAAAAGACACTTGGAAATTAAGACTTCTCTAAACCAAAACACTTTTCTCATCTCCTGATTTATGATTTCTAAAACTAAACCTCTGCAACAACAAGGAGCTCAGAGCATGGTGGGCAGCACGGCCATCGTCATCAGCAAAACCAGAGTCTACTTCAGCAAAACTTTCCTAGAATTAAATAACCAAGCCATAGGACTTCGAGGTAGTTTGCCTAGTGCAACATAAATCCTCAACTCTTCGTTAGGCATTTGCATTGCAAATTAAGCCCTAACCGGTCTTAGGATTCCGAGGTAGTCGTCTGATACGACATAAACCCTCACATCTCCAAGGCTATTTGTATGATTCTATCATATAAGTATAAGTCCTAATTAATTAAAATTGACAAGATCAAAACATTTAAAAATATTAGGACTTTCCTAAATCCAAGCCAAACAATAGGATAGTCGGGAAATTACCGAAGTTCACTTCGACTCTGTGATTTCTCCTACTTTTCTTCCTTTGGATTCACAAAACAAAATGTTCCAAACCTGATCCATTCCCTATTGAAATTCCAAAATTCAATCCTCGAAGACTTAAACTTTGAAATCCTTCGAGAGCAGAATTATCTATTATTATCGAGAGTTTTCTTAGGTGATTCCCGTCACTTAAGATGTAATTAACTATAAGGGCTTGCCCTTATAGGGAATTTTGAAGAACCTGTGTAATATAAACCCTATTTAATGTTTTCATATTAAGCAGGGGAATTTTGTCGGCTTATAAAATTGGTTCGCGGACCAAACGGATGTCACAAATCTTCTAGTTTATTTAATCGAGCCCCACCGTCAAGCAGTGTGTCTATCCTTAGGGATAGATACACGGTTTGTGGTGCGGTGCTCGTTTATATAAACTATTTGGGATGTGAGATCGGTTTAGTCTCATATCTTAAAACCTTCAAATTTGAAATTATTTTCAAAATCAAATACTACTTTTCAAATTATTTATTTTAATTAAATTAAAAATTCGCCGACAGATTTCTGTTAGGCGACCCCTCTTCAAAATAAAACACAACCTAAAAATATGCCGACACACATATTCATTAAGTGAAAAAATGTGTTAAGTTTTTAAATATAAGTTAAGGATAGTGAAGTTCAAAATCATTAACAGGCTATCTAGATATAGTAATCCTCACTTGAAAATGAAAAGCAAAAAAAAAAAAAAAAGTGAGGAGAAGCTTGAGGAGAAGCCTAAATCTAAAATTAACTTCACTTGAATTATCTTATAGGAGGAGACCTAGATGCTTACTTAATTCTTATGTATAAGCATCCTTACTAGTAGAAAATAGATAGGAGAAGAGAGTTCTTAACACTTGATTATTAAGTATTTTATATATTTTGGTTTTAGCCTAAGTTATTTAAAAAGCTTTTTAAGTTTCATTATTCTATTTATAAAATAAACAGTTATAGAAGTCTTAAATAGATTATTATTATTAGTGGTAAACAGTTAAGAGTTACTTGAGGACAAGCAACATTTAAGTTTGCGGGAATTGATCACCCTTAAAATTACCTAAATTTTTATATCATTTTTAAATAATATTTTAAGGATATTACGCTTTAATGAAAGACATTTCTTATGTTTTTGGTTGCAGGTACAAGAAAACGATTTATGAAAAAAAAGAATAAAAAGGGAGTAAAAGGAGTAAAAATGAGCCAATTGAAGAAAAGAAGAAAAAAGGGCTGACACTGGCGCCCAGGTGCAGACTCAGCAAGGAAATCTAAAGAGATCTTGGACGGTTTTTGTGACGGTTATTGATGACTCAGAAGCAATCTAGAAGTCTCTGGAAAATTCCCATATGCTATAAACAAGACACAATGAATTTAGACACAGGGAATCAGTTATTTAACGAAGAGGTGCGACTCAAAACCTAAAGGGACACGTCCATTCGCGCAGGAGACTGGCGCCTAGGCACCACAGTAAGCTTCTAGAATATTCAACAAATTTAGCAAATTTTGAAGAGGTGCCTGAAGCAACCCCTGGTCATTTTCCAAGCTCTATAAATAGAGGAAAATTCTACAGCAAAAATGTGGTCATTCTGGAGTGTGTAAGTGTCATAAGAGTGAAGGAGGGGTGTCATTTCATTTAGTAAAAGAGTGTGTAGTGTTATTTACCTTTCTTTAATGAGAGTTTAGTGTGTTTATAGTGTGATTGCTAGAGTTGGAGTCTTGTAGTCACTCAGAGTCAGAGAAACTTTAAAGGATTGCTTGGATATCATTCCAGATAAGTATTTATAATTTGGTTCTTAAGTTTTGTACTTTGAATTCAAATTATATAAATATGGTTTATGGTATGAATCCTATGCTTTCTAAGTAGTTTTGTTCTTATTCTCCCAACAAATATGAAATGATTTAAATAAGGATTTAATTTAGTTTTAAGAACTTATTTTTCTTCATCCATAATTTGTGAAAATATTTTCCCTAATCTTCATTTACACTACAACTTGATCACTTGTAATGTTAAAATATGTGGAGAGTTCTTAAGACCTGACCATGGGCTAAGAGTTCTTAACTTGTAAGTATTACATTTCCTTTGGAAAGGTAGATGGTAAATCCTTGAAGCGGGGGGGGGGGATGTGAATAGATAGGGAGATAATCTTTGAAGAGCGTAGAATTGAATATGTTTTTAGAGTGACAGGCTCAAATCTATCAAATTGGTTTAAGAGGAGGTGACAGGTCACTAGTAGGCCCTACCATAGGCACACCCTTGGGGGGAAAACTGAAAGTGAGTGCCTAGAAATTCGTTCCTTCCTATTAACAATACATCCTGATCCAATCTTCTAAAACTAACCAATGTTCTTTATATGTTGGACCAAAGGGTAAATAATATATATGCTCCTATTCGTTACAAAACCACATTCTCTAAGTTCTCAAACTAATTTAGATGTATACTAATCATGAAATATTTCTTATGGAGAAAGAATATTTGTTTATTGTGTTAAAGCATTCAAATTACGATTTTATTTACAAATTGCTACTTTAATAACTTGCATATTAGTACTTGTTAGTTTATTAGTTATAAAGAGATTTTCATCATTCTTTCTTAGTTATTTTGTACTTAACCTTCCCAGTGGGATCAATATATAAGGCTTAATTAGAAAGCTCTATAATACTTGAAACGCTACGTATACTTGCATTGTACACTTAGTTTACGATTAATATTTATTTATCAAAACTTTAATCTTTAATTATTGTACATTAGCTGCTTAATCTGATTTAGGGTCAAGTTTAGCCATAATTTTATGAGCTATTTTACTTGCATAATTATGGTTGGGTCACTCTTCAGTTGGTTGATCGTTCCATTACTTATCCTAAAAGAGTGGTGGAAATTGTGTTATTGAAGGTGGATAAATTTATCTTTCTTGCGGACTTTATTGTATTAGATATAGAGGAAGATAAAGAAATTCCAATTATTTTGGGAAGGCCATTCCTCGCTACTAGAAGAGCTATGATTGATGTTCATGTTTGATCTGAGGCTGACACACACACATTTGCACATTACACTCTCACACACTACCTCACAACCTTAAACAAAATATACCAATTTCCTTTAAGCTTGATCCCCTACTTTTTTGGAATCTCATGTGTGTGGTTTCATCAAGCTCTTGGCCCCATGCTAGGGTTTAGTTAGTACCAGTACATGGAGGGTCCAAATGGGGAATTCCCTTACTCCATGGCCTAAATGGGTTGTCAATCTTATCCAATTGACCCCAATTTTACCAAAAATCTAACCTTTGACCGCTTACCCCTAAACTCTACCAAATGACAAAATTTCCCCTAAAACTCCAATTTTGACCAAAATTCCCAAAATTTCCCAAATTACCCAATTACTTCCAAAAATCATTTGAAATTTTCCCCACCACCAAAAATTGACCAAATGACCCCAAATTTACTAAATTTCCCAAAAAGGGTCAAAACCCCCAAAATTACCAAAGTACCCCTCCTAGCCCAAAAATTCCAAAAATTCCAAAAAATTATCAAAACCCTCCAAATATTCCAAATTTCAATTTTGAACCATTACATTGACAAACTTTGACCAAATTGACTCATTTTGACCAAAAGCCCCAAATTTGCCCTTTAAGCCCAAAAATGCCTAAATCACCTGAAATGTCCACCAAATTGACATTAATTTTCCTCAATTCCAAATTTAAACTTTAATTAAATATTCCTAATGCCAACCTAAACCAAATCTAATCCCAATTTGATGCACATTTGAACCCAATTTCAACCCTAAACAAAAAGCCCCAATTTTGACCATAAGCCCCAATTCCCCCAAATTAAACTTAATGTCAATCAATTCCCCACAATTTTGAATTTTAAACCCTTCATGACATTACTCTAAAAAAAATTGAACCATCAATTTCCCCCAATTTGAGCCCAACCTCACCCAAGTTCAACCAAATCCAAAATTCCCAATTTTACCCCAAATTGATCACATGTCCAGAATCCATCAAATTGAATACTCTAACCCTAATATTTCCACCCTATTAGTGTTGGTAACTCTTCATAACATCCCAATAGAGCATTATTAACCCTTCATTGGCCTTATACTCCAACCTAGACTAACCTAAACTCGTGCTAATCCAAATATCCCCAAATTGACCAAATACCCAAATTAAGACAAATTAACACCCCAAACCAATGCAAAACCACTCCAATCCTTTTCTAAAATCTTCATAACAATCATACACACAATATTGCTCAATCAATTTAACCCAATCCAAGCTCAAACCCAACATATCCAAATTGAACCCAAATAGCCCAAATTAAACCCATGACCCAATATAACCAAATTAAACCAAAGGTGACCAAACCAAGCTCACCATAGCTAGCCTTGGGACCCTAAGGGCTAAGCTAGATCCACCTAGCCCACTCTAGCAGAGCTATGGACTAAGGGTCTCCTAAGTTAGGGGATCGCCTTCCTTAAATGGGTAAACCTAAGGGAGATTTGTGATAAACACTTATCCACTTAAGTTCACCATCATGATGGTCTGACCTCTGGCTCACCTGACCACTGGCCACCCTCCTCTGGCCTGGCCGGCAAACCTAGTCTTTGGAGGAGCCAAAACTGAGAGCAACCCCAAGCTAAACTTGACCCAATTGACCCATCCAAGTTATCAAGCTTTACTTTTTCACTGGAGTTTATCTGCCTTCCACCTAAGTAGCTAATTCCACCCACCAGCAAGCACCAAACTCAGCCTAATGGTTATGGCTATAAAAGCCATCTTTCACGGCCGAATGGGGGTACTGAAATTTTCTTGGGGAAACTCTGCCAAATTACTTACAGAGCTTCCTGGAGACCTCCTAAGTGCAATCTCACTGTCTTCTAGCCCTAATCCCTACTATCCAGAGCTAATTTACCCACTGAAATTTCAGCTGAAATTAGGACACTTTTCACCACAGCTCCAAAGTACACTAAATCCAAATGAATTGCTCCCACACCTTCACCATACTGAAAGAAGAAGTTACCTCATTAAATCCACATCACAGAGAGCCTCTATCTTGGACTTTGATCAACACCTGAAATCGGCCCTGGTCGAACTTGGTTCTAAGCTTTTCACCATAGCAAGAGGCTTCATTTGGAGGCTCGTTGGGTCCAATTGAAGCTACCACAACAATCTAATTGAGGCCCCACCTCTCAAATAGAGGTATTAAACTCACTCTTCATTCCAAGCCTATTTTGATTCTCCATGTATTTATACAGAGTTCCATGGTGTATTAGTCATATAGCTAGGTTCGTCTCACTTAGATGAATCTACAGGACCAAGCCCCATGTGATTTGGCTGAGTCTAAGCAGAGGTCTTAGGGTTTTACCATGGATGGTTCTCTGTGAACACCAATTGTGGATGAAAGAGGAGCACCGTTGGATCAAGTATGTAACGGTTGGATGGCTGGGATTGTGCGGGATAGAAGATCTTAACATAAAGTGTGAGTCGCGTGGCGCTAATTTAGAAGGCGACACCCAATCAGAAGGAGATGTGTGTGGCTTCAATAGGCCATAGGATTGTGTGGCGCTAAGTCACTTAAGTAGGAAATTATGGAAATTTTTATTTAATTAAATGAGAGAACATTTAAAAATTCATAACTTAGTGTAGAATAACCATAAAAATAAAAGAAAAATACCCTCTTGCTCAGTGAACAAAAGAGAACAATGAAGAAATGGTTTTATGTTTATTTGATGTGTATTTTTTAAATTAATTAAATATTGTATTTTGTATTTTGATTCTCCATTTGCATAGACATTTTACCATGGCTTGATCTTTGGGGGTCTTGATCTCTTTGTCATAAGGAACATTCCCTAATTTTCCAAAGTCAGGGGAGGTCTCTATGAGGAGATCTCTATATTTTAAGTTATCATGTCTATTTTGGTATAAAAATAACTATAATTAAAATATTATTTAGAAAAATGTGAAGTAAATTTTGGTAGGTTCACTGTGACCAGAAGACCATGGGAAAATTAAAACGTGGTTTACCTCATTAAATTTTACTCTAACGGTCATCAAACCCAAAAATTAAAAGAAATTAAATTGGGTTAAATATAAGTGTAAATGACTTGATATTAATTCTCCACTGTGGCTTAGGGTTAGAGGAACCCCCATAAAAATTTTGAAGTCATTTGGAATTAATTTGATCACCTAATTTGATTTTTTAAGTTAAATGGTATTTTTGACATTAAAATAATTCTAATAATTAAAATATAACTAAAAAATTAACAAAAATGATTTTGGGAGTTCTCTGTGATTAGAGGAACATAAAAAAATAAAATTAGCATTAAAGTAAAATTTTCATTTTTAAGGTTATTTTAAATATTTAAATAATTAAAAATTCATAAAAATCATTAAATTAATTAAATTGATGAAAATGTTCTAATTTGCCTCCTAATCATTTAGGAATAATTGGAATAATTTTACTAACCCTCTAAGTAAAGATATTAAATTTTAAAGGGTTAAAAAACAATTTTAAAGCCTTAAAATGGATTTTTTCTTATTTAACTCTAAAATGATTCTAATAATTGAAGTAAAATTTACAAAAATATGAAATTTGGTTCTCTGAGTTCCCTGACTACGGAGAAATTTTTGAAAAATACAAAACTTAATTTTCAATGTAAATAACATTTTAAATTTAATTAATACACCAAAACATAAAATAAGTATGATAATTAAATTAAAATGCAAAACAAAATCATAAATTTTGGTGCAATTGCTGTAATGATTGAGTTATAAAATTATCTTTGAAAACTCTCCTTTTGCATGAAATAATTATAAAAATTAAATTAAAAATTAGAAAAATCACATTTTCTTCTCTGATGTTTTAATTGACACATAAATGGGGTAGCACCAAAATTTCTAAGTCATTTGAGTTTAATTAGAATAATGATGATGTATTAAGGCCTTAGGGGCAAAGTTGTAATTTTGAAAAATTTTGTCTTAATCAATATTTAGGCTTAATTAAAAGGGTAAATGGGTAATGAATGATCTTTGTTAACATGATTTGAATGATTGAAACATGAAGGGATAAGTGGTAGGAACCAATCTCACTTTTGTCATATTCAAGGATAAAATTGCAATTTCTTTAACTACATTAATTTGGAAGAAAATCAAACCAAAAGATCATTAAAGTTAAGGTTTTGACTTTGGAAGTCAATAATCCACTGATTTGATACCCTTAAATGATGTTCAAAGGATAATTTGATATTTTGATAAGAATTAAACTCATATGTTTAAGCTTTCTTAAAATTTCAATTATACCCACTAAAGTCTTAAGGGCTTAGTAGAGAGCTAGGCTTATTTATGTTTGATTAATGAGTTTAGAAAAGAAAGCTTAATTAATATAAAATACTTTTGAAACACTACAAGCCCACATCCAAAATAAATTTAGCTAAATTCATCAACAAATAAACTTGCTCCCCCTAAAGGCCTTCACTCACATATATTAAAATAAATTTCAAGAAATAATTTCCCCATTTTTTGGATGACCTAAACTTTAATGTTTATTAAGCATAAGGGTATGAAATAGATGAATCGTTTAGTGAGTATGATAAGTTTAATGAACACAATAAAGTTTAAAAGGATTGTGAAATATCTAGGTATTTTGTGGATCTTTTCACGCGTCTTCTAGACATCTTGTAGGACAACTGAACCTATTATACTTATTAATGAAAGTATCTTTCAAATGAAATAGATAGGATCCACTAAGTTAAGAAATAGGGTTTTGTAAGCCTGTGAAAAACCTATCTATAGGTTTTTACTTTTCTTCAAATTATAAATGTTTACTATAAAAGATACAGAAGTTTTAGGTGGATGAACGAGAAAACTCGACAGGTACACTTGTATTTTGTATAGTTTCTTCTTTTCTGTACTTCCTTTACTTTTCTTGTCCACGAGCTTGCATGCTAAACAATAATGTCACTCTGCATGTAAACCAGAACTTTTAGGATAGTCACAAAACAAAAATGAAAACTAAAACCAAAACAAAACAAAAATCAAATTCACCGCCACAACAATCAAAATATAAGACAACTTCAAATTTAATTGCAAACAAACCAAAAATCACAAGTGAAACTAAATTAAAATGTCTCTTTGGATGATCAGGAAAACCTCAGAGGATGTAACCTATGGCTACTAACGTGATTTCTTACAGTCTAAATGAAAGTATGGAACTCATTTATTTGAGTTTAATAAATTCATTTGGACTAAGTGAATCCAAAGAAAATAGTGGTGTTGGAATGAGGGAACCGTGGACTCCTAGCAGGTGTCGTTATAATTAACTTAAACATTCTCCTTAGAAGATATTAAGAAACCTCAATTTAAATATTTCTAAGACAGGACACTCTTCTTATCTATTCAATTGACACTTCTACAACTAAACCTGCTACGATGAGGAGCTTGAAGCATGCATAGTGGGCAACACAGATATTTTTAACAGCAAACTCCTTAGAAATAAACAAGCCACAGGACTTTGAGGTAGCTTGCATAGAGTAGCATAATCCCTCACTTTATCTCTTTAAGCCTTTGCACTCGTGCAATATAAGCCCTAACTCATCTTAGGTTCTGAGGTTGTGATCGGATATGACATAAATCCTCCTATCTTCCAGGATATTCACATATTTGATATCAAGTGAATGTAAGCTCTAAATAATAAAATTGACAGAATGAAACATTAAATAAATATCTCAAATTAAAGCCAAAACATAGGATAGTTTGAGAAAACACCAAGATTTTTCTTGGATCCATGTCTTTAACTTAGTCTTCTTTTCCTTTAGATTCTTATAATAACTGTTCCGAAATTCGAGCTACTCACCTATTGGATTTCCCATTATCATACTTTTTTGAAGAACCCTACCTTTAGAAGTCCTGAAAATAATATTTCCTCATCAATATCAAGAGTTTTCTTAAGGTGACTTCGTTTATCTAAAATCTAATTAACAATAGGGGCTTGCCCTTATAGAAAACATAAAGACCCCAGATTTATATAAACCCTATCTAACTTTTTCATATTAGATAAAGGAAATTATCGCTCAACATAAATGGTTCGCAGACCAAACAAATGTCATAAGTCTTTAGTTTATTTGATTAAGCATCTCCACTAAGCAATGAATCCATTCTTCGGGATAGATATATGGCTTGTAGTGAAGTGCTCGATTATTTAAGCTATTAATTATATGGGATCAGTTTGATTTCAAATTTTTAAAATAAAAATGATATTTCCTAATATATATATATATATATATATATATATATATACATACATAAATTAAAACTACCCCCCTACAAACTTTCTGCACTGACAATGAAATACTTCTGTCATAATATATTTAAAGGTATGTAAGTAATCTATTTAAAATTTATGGATACGAGGATGCATGAGATTATTATTGGCTTTTCACTTGGAAAAAAAATGTGCTCAACAGTTTAATGATCTTCCATAGAACTAACATTACTAAGATGTTAAATGATCAGAATTCAATCTGAGATGATGTTGGTTCCAAATAAATTTGATATTTAGGTTCCAAATTAATCTGATCTAAAATTTTAGCAAGTACCTCGGCGTGTTTATTTTTGCTTGAGTATAATGTGTGAGTCAAACTTAGAATCAATTTATGAATGTTTAACATTTTTCAAATTAAATCCTATTACGCATTTGGCAAGTACCTCAAGATTTCATATTTCTGGATTAGCAAGATTTAATAAAACCCATTCAAACTAAATTTTGCTTTCTACCAAACTGCCCCTTAATCTAACGGCCAACATTTTGTGCTATAGAAACGTGTAGGTCTTACCACCATCTTATAAATTTTTTCTTTAAGTCGATGTAGTATTTTTTATCACACAATAGGCTAAATGCATTCCTCCACTTCAATCAGCCAACTTGAAAACATATAATTAATCACATCCCCATCTACAACCCCATCACTTTGAATAAGAGACCAAAGATACCTTAAACGTTCACACCATTTAAATGATTTGATTTCCCGTAGCTATAAATCTAGCACTAGAGCTACTATTACTAAAAATCTACTTAAACGAAGGACTTGGGTCCTATATCAGCCTCTATAATTTATTTTTTTCCAAAACTCTTTCTCTATTCTTATCCACAAGAATGATGTTACCAGTGAAAAGCATATACTAAATTGCATCCTCTTGTAAATGTCAAGTAAGATAATACATAACTAAAGTCAAAGCATATTTGCTTAAAGTCGATCCTTGATGTAATCCAATTGAAATCAAAAAATATTTAACAAGACTTCTAGTTATTGAACCCTAAGACCTAAAAGAATTATTCAAAGAAAATGAAAATAAAAACAAAAATTATACAAGTTACCTTCCTCGGTCATTTCGGGTAGAAGAGGAGCAAAAAGGAGGACAAAAATAGGAGCTTCCGGTCACTATAACCCGCAATCCTACCACTGCACTCCGAGCTAGCCTTAAGACAATCATTTTAGAGAGGGACATGCGAGGGGTTTGGGAGAGGCAAGGGCTTTGAGTAGAGAAGACGAGATCTTGTGAGGATAGATTAGAACAAGATCAGAAGGGAGGTGATTTCGAGTGGGATATAAAATTAATACCAATGACCTATAAACAACTTTATTTGTGTCGGTTATTAACTCTATTTTTGATGATTGCAGTTCCATCACATAATAATAAAACTCACTTGTTAAAATCTCATCAGATGGAGGGTTTGAAGATAACTGATGAACTGTAGTCATTGGTTAATATTTTCTTATAACCGACAGGTTATTGTGTTTGTTATAATTAAAAACTATCAGAAAATAAAATATTGTTCATAAGCGATGACATATTTTGTAGTTATGCCTTCATAAAAAACCAAGAACATAAACAATCATAGAACCATCAATAATTAGAACAATATTTTTGACATTTAAAAGGTCGCTCGTTTTTTTTTTGTCGATTTTAACATTTTTTCCGGTAGTGAGCAAAACTCTTGCCATCGAATGATTTAACAAATTATTGGGATTCTAATTCGAAGGCTAGAAATATTGGCACACAAAATTAGTGAGCATTATCATAACCAAATAAAAACTTGCTCTTGAGAATGGAGAAAACCTCATAGCTAAGCTTTCGGTGTCACGGCTTGGTTTCTTTTCTCAATCCCTGCTCAAGACTAAAATCCCCTTCACGGCTGTCATCACCTCCAATCTCCAAAATTCCAAACTAAATGAATAATCAGTAACAACACTCTCCTAAAATATTTTGTTTTCAACATCAACTTCAATCTCTAAACTAGGAATAAGTTGAAACTAGCTTCACTTTTCCTCTCCATCCACCATTCCTCATTTTTTGGAACTACCCTCTTCCCCTCAGCCTTATCCTCCCTTGCTTATTTTCTTTAAAAACTCTGCCATAAATTCTTCGCCATAGTGAATCTTCCAATCTTATGACTGGGATTCGTCTTCTCCCTTTCTCCACCTTGTGTTATATATGAGAATAAAACTTCTATTACCGCTGGCAACCGACCATCCAAAAACCATATAAGACTATTGGAAATTGTATTGTCGTTCGGTAATATTTTGTCGATGAGTTTCCATCTGACCCACAATGTGTCCTCTACAATGATCATTCAATCAGCTGACAATTCATCCCACGACTGCCCATCATTCTACAAAGAAGCTTACATTTTGTCGGCTACCTCTCCCCTCAAGCAGCCGTCGGAAGCTGGAACAACACAAACGGACTTCGAGTTTTAGGCTTTACCTGTCTTCATTGATCATGTAAACCATTAGAAATATCCTTCAGACCTGGTTCACCTATGTCTCCCACACTGATGTCCTCATAGGCAGAAGAAAGTCACTCCTCTGACTCCCTGGCTGGCTGATCAACCTGAAAATGTACTACAATTTATCCTAAATTCTATAATGATATTGCACTTTAAAGTTATGTTTTCTTGTATTTTTGGTTGTAGGTACATCAAATTAAAAAATTTGAAGTGATTGGAGAAAAAGGAACAAAATTAAAGCAAAAAAAGTTTAATTTGGGCCAAAACGAGCAAGGAAGAAAATTATGACCTGACACATTTTAACAAGTCTTTCTATGCTTAGAATGATTTACATTTATCACATATATTTGAATGAAATTATACTTTTTTATATCTATCTTGTAGGTATATCTGTTAGGCGCAAAACACAACTGAGTGAGGCAAAACTGAGTTAAAACAGAGTCAAACGGAGCAAAACCGAGGAGATGCACGTATGATGGTGCCTAAGCACCAATACTGGTGCATAGCCGCTAGAAAGGGCGCCTAACCACCACCAAATCGGCTCATAGGTGCTAGTGATGGGTTTTTGATGGGTTTTAACTGTTTTTTGCGTAACTTTATCTAGAAACATCAGATTTAGACGATTTTTGAAGTGTTGCAACGTATATCTCATGTGAAATTAGTTGGAAATGATAAAAGAGAATTTCTAAAAGATTTTGGGTTGGTTATAAGAATTTTTTATGGAATAGATGTGTCTCTTGGAGTGAAAAGGCTCTTAAAGCACCCTTTGGAAGATTCATTGAATGTGGAATCTTTTTAAAGAGACACTTAAGCATCTCTTGAGAAATTATAATTAAGGCTTGGAGACTCTTGAAGAAAAAATTTAAAGAAGGAAAAAAAGATTAGAATAATATAAGAAGGTTTGAGACGAAGATCAATTGGCTTGAGCTCCAAGTGGGGCAACAAGGTGAGAGAGAAAGAAAGAGTGTGAGAATTTCTTCTTTTCTTTTCACTTTGTACTTGGAGAGGATTGGAAGGAGATTGCTTTTGCTATACAAGGAGAGTTTTATTTCCATTAAAGATAAGTATTTTCATTGTATTTTTTAAAATTTGGTACTTTGTTTGTTTGGATTCAAAGTTTTGTCAATGAAAAGTTGTTGTTGTTTCTCCATGTGTAGTGAGTAGTTTTCCTTACTCTTCCCTCTTACAATGAATTAGTATGCATGTGTAGGATATATAATTGACTAGAGTGAGAATATATTGTGATTATTTTACTTTGATCTTTATTTGCATGTAACCTTGATCAACTTGCATGTTAAAATCTGTTGTGAGAACATGTAAGAACCAATGCGGTATTGTCTCAGTCAACTATTAGTAAAAATCACATGAGATTATATGGGTGAGAATGTAGTCCATATGGTTGAGTGCAAACAAATTGGGAGATCAGCATGTTTAAAAGGTGTAGAATTAGAAGACTTTAGGCTGACAAACTAAAGCCCCCTAATTTAGTTTGATGTGAAAGGTTTTGCTATGAGATGTTAGCCTCCAGGTGGAGGGATAGAGGGAACTCTAAAGTGAGAGCTACTATCTTCCCTACCTAACCCATTTACAAGATTTCAAATTATCAAATTAACCTATGTTCTTTATAGAACCAAGTAATGATAAAGAATATAATTGTTCCTATTTGTGACAATCTCTCTTGCTACTTGTTTTATATTTACACATGTCACTAATTTCATTGCATTAGGAAGAGTACTTTTAATATATTAAACTCCACTTTTTGATTTTCACTAGGTATTTTAGTTTAGGAGTAGGACTAGTATTGTAGTGATAATTATTAGATATAATCAAAATCAAACTTTTATCGACCTTCCAAGCTAGGACGTATTATTGTAGACTCGAATTTCTCTTGAAAGCCGCCGTGATTAACCGTGATCTCCGTGGGATCGATATTCGAGGCATAATCAGAAAGCTTTATATTACTTGATAATGATATGTATACTTGCATAAAATCCCAACTATTTAAAGACATAATTGAAATCTTACTTTACTTTGGAGTTAAGTTTTTGGCATCGTTGTAAAAGAAGAAATCTAAAGAAGAAAATTAAAGGATTAAACTCACGAATATTAATCGGTGATCAAGTCTTTTGCACCGTTACCGGGGATCGTAACGGTTGATCTTGACTTTTAGGAGGATTTTAGTTGAATTATTTAGTCTTAAACTTGGAAAATTGTAGTGTCGTAAAAATTGTTTTGTGTGAAAAGTGTTTTTTGTATGAAAAAGTGTTGTGAAGAAACTGTTTGTATGAAAAATAAAGTGTTTATGAAAATGTTTTCTTGTGTTGAAAATATTTTGTTTTTAATTGTTAATGTAATGCATGTTGTGTTATGTATGCCAACTAAAGGATTTGCAGGACATGTGCCTTATGATCTCGAGTTAGAAAAATGAAAAAAAAATCAAAAAATAGAAAGGACTTGAAAAATTAGAAATAAAAAAGGGAAACATTCAAGATAATAACTTGGAAAATCATCATAAAGCATTAACGGATTATGTAAATCCTATGATAGTTGAAATTAAATCAAGTATACAAAAACTCTGTCGTAGAAGCTAGCTCATTTGAACTAAATCAGGAGATGCTCCAACTGGTGCAAAACAACTAGTTTGGGGGAACTACTTCGGAGGATCCGTATTTACACTTATCAGGTTTTTTAGAACTTTGTGCTACATTTTATTATAACGACATGTCAGACGATGTTGTTAGACTAAGGCTTTTTCCTTTCTTCCTAAGGGATAAGGCTGAAATGTGATTATACTTATTAGCACCTGGCTCTATTAAAATTGGGGGGAGTTAACTCAAAAATTCCTAGTTAAGTATTTTCCACCTTCAAGGACTACTAAACTTAGAAAAGATATTATATCATTTTGTTAGTATGAAGAGGAATTAATATACAAAGCCTGGGAAAGATTTAAGGAACTCCTAAAAAAGTGTCCACATCATGCTCTGCCTTATTGGCTAATCATTAAAACTTTTTACAATAGGTTAGTAAGATCCCTTAGTTCTATAATTGACGCTGCCGCTTGTGGATCATTAATGTCAAAATCATTCGATGAAGCGTATGTTTTAATTGAAAATATGGCTACAAATGAATTTGAATGTCCTTTACAAGGGTAAATCCTGAAAAGGTGGCCAATTTTCATAATACATATGCGATTTCAATTCTTACATCTCAGGTTGCTGCAATATCAAGGTAGTTGGACAAATATGGGATGAACCAGCCTCAATTTAGTCCAGTAAGTGAGGAAAGTTCATTAGCTCTTATGATTGATTCTAACTTATCATAAGATACTTTAAATATCATAAACAACCCGTATTCTAACTTTTACAACCCAAGTTGGTAGAACCATCCTAATTTGAACTAGAATCATACTACTGGTGGTGGAAACCAACAAAGGAAAAATAATCATGCAAATCCTAATCGAAGTTGGAATAATCAGGGGAACACAAACTATAGACCTTCTTATCTACCGTACTCTAACAATGATCAACAATTAGAGAATAATAAGATGTCTATATAAGAAGTGGTATTGCAAATGGGAAAACAGTTGCAAAGTCAAAATGTTGCGATTATAAACATAGAGAATCAACTAGAACAAATTTCTAACTCACTTAGCAATAGACCCTAAAGAACACTTCCTAGCAACATTTAGATCAATCCTAAAGAGAACACTAATGAACAAATAGAAGCTGTCTAATTAAGAAGTGAAAGAGAGATAGAGGATGTGGTTAGAAAAGAGAAAAAAGTTGTGAGAGATACAAATGAAACTAAAAGACCTGAAGAACATATATCTAAGGATCTCGAAAAACAAATATCTCCAACTAAAATCAATTTAGAAGACCACCACCTCCATTTCCTCAAAGACTTAGACAGCATAAGTTGGATAATCATTTTTCAAAATCTCTGAAAGTGCTTAAGAAGTTAACGATAAATATTCCTTTCGCTGAAGCTTTGGAACAAATGCCAAGTTATGCAAAGTTTATGAAGGAGATATTACACAAGAAAAGGAAACTTGGGGATTATGAAACAGTTGCACGAAGTGAGGAGTGTAGCGCTATACTTCAGAAAAAGCTTCCTTAAAAACTTAAAGATCCTTGTACCTTTCACTTTCTTGTACAATTAGAGAAAAATTATGTGGAAAAGCTTTATTTGATTTAGGAGTGAGCATTAATGTGATTCCTCTATCTATATTTAGAATGTTAGGTTTAGCTGATATTTTTGCCACTACTGTAACCCTTTAATTAGCTGATCGATCTATCATTTATCCAAAAGGGGTTATAGAAGATGTGCTTGTTAAAGTGGATAAATTTATCTTTCCTTTGGACTTTATTGTATTAGATATGGAGGACGATATAGATAATCGAATTATTTATGGGGAGATATTTCCTTGTTACTGGAGAAGCTATGATAGATGTGCAAAAAGGAGAGTTGACTATGAATATTATTGATAAGCAAGTCACTTTTAATGTATTAAAGATTATGAAATATTCAACTGAGAGAAAATATGATGATTGTTTTTGGATGGATGAAATTGATTATCTAAGTAAAGACCATTTCCAAAAAAAGTTTTGAGAGTAATTTAAGAGATGAGATCGAAATGGACTTTCATGATGAGTTAAAAATGTTATTTAAAGAAGACTATAAGTATGTTTAGGAGAGGTGTGAAATGATGGACGTTACCGAAAATAGTAAACTTTTAATTCCAAATGTTGAAAAATCTCATGAACTTAAGATGAATGTACCACATACAATTTGAAAGCTTACATATTTAGGGAATTCATGTACATCTCCAGTCTTATATCTTCGGATTCGACTCAATCACAAAAGAACCTGAATTGAATAATGAAATCAGTAAAAGATCTCCTAAGAAAGAGTTATTTAAAATCACTGAGTGGCATATTTCATGGTATACAGACAAAATGAATGAGATTCTGATGTTGGAGCAACCATAATAAACAATGGATACATCAGGTCATCAATGTTAGACCAAGCGCTTCATGAGAATCAACCCATGGTTATCTTTGTTATTTGTTTAGTGTGATTATTGTTATGTTGGATTGGATAATAGCGAGATGTTGGACTTTTATCCTTGTTTTATGTTTAAGAGCGGTTTGGGATAATGTTGTGAGTTTATCCCTTAGTCTTGACTAAATTTGTACATGACTTCTGGTAGTAGCAGGCTGACAAGTCTGTTATGACTTAGTTCTCAACCGGTGCTGAGCATTGCCTTGAAGCATGTAGAGTTTGGACTTGGACCACTCCATGTCAACTGTAATACTTCCTTTATCTAACGTTATCTTTACTGAGTAAGGTTATGAACTTACTTAGTGAACAACATCTAGATGAACTGCACTACTTTTATTTATCAGATTGTGTTTACCTTAGACTTAGAGTAAACCTGAAATTGGAAACACATTAGTTTTTATAATAGGAGAATTCTGGTCCAAGGGTGATAACCATATAAAAATTTATATAATACACCCACGTTATTAATATAGTTTCTTCCGTTAGAAATTGAAAGTAAGGAAGGGAAATGTGAGTAGAAGGGAGACCAAATTAACCTCAATTATTGTTTGTTTATGAAATATGTGAGTTTATGTATTGAAGTTTATGTGTCTATATTTGTGAGTCAAGTTAAATGAGTCATTGGAGACAACTAAACTTATCTTAATATTTTAAACTTGTTAGCATCTAGCTATTCCTTTATAAAGTTTAAAATGTGTTCCTGTTTAATCTTCAGTTTGTACTTGCTCCACTATTTAAAATTCCTTTATAGTGTTATGTCAAGCATGTTTAGGCTAGATTTACTTTGTACTGTAACATTCTACCAAGTGCTATTTGTTGATATTTTTGTAGGATGTGTAGTAAATTGTAGAAGTGATATTTCTCTGCTGCATATTTTTGTACTTCATTGTTACACATGTTTGAGCTTAAGTTTGGGGGGGAAAGAAAAATGTTTCAAATTTAAACCTTACTTATTTTTAATACTACTACAAATAAATTTTTATTTTATTTCTAATGATTACTGTTATGTGGAGCCACCTTAAGGATGTTAGAATTTTAAGTATATAAATGAAGTAGAGAAACTTATTTGATATTTATAGTGAAAAGGGTGAACCTAGAGTTAAGGATATTTAGTGGAAAACATGGGAAAATAAATAACTATCTTTAGTAGGAAGAATTACATTTTTGAAAAACTAAGGATTCTTAGAATTTTTATTTTCAAATATTTAAGCCTCTTTTTAGAAATCATTTTAAAAAAAACACATCATTTCAAATGAAGGAAAGTAATAAGTTTTAACTTTAGAGGAGGATAATGAAATTCAAAAATCATTTAAGGACTTCTCCAGATATAATAATCCTCACATATAAAAAAAAAGATCAGAAAAGAAAAAACAAAGAATGGATCAAAAAGATAAAAAAAAAGAAGAAAAAAAGGATCAAATTGATTCTGAAAAAAAAGAAAAAGAAAAAGAAAAAAGAAGTGCGAGGAGAAGCTTGAGGAGAGGTCCTAATAAAAAATTGGTTTCACTGGAGTCTTTCTAGAGTAAGGAACTTAGAACAATCCTTAGCTTGTATTTATTCTTATATTAGTTAAATTATTTTTAAGGGAGTTCTTAAATCTAGAATGTAATGTTCATAGGATCCGATGTTTGAAAAATCTTCATATGTTTCAGAATTAGACAGAAAAATAAATTCCAAAGTTTGATGATAAATATCTTAAACCCTGGGCTAGTCTGATTCACTATAAGTTCTTCTAGGTTGAACTATCCATTTTTAGAACAAAAGTTTAACAGTTCTAAAGGGTGACCCATTAACTCTAATCTTAAAAAACTTATTTTAAAAGATTAGTATTACTTGAGGACAAGTAATGTTTAAGCTTGGGGGATTTTGATCAACCTAAAAATGTACTACTTTTTATGCTAAATTTTATAATGATATTGCACTTTAAAGGTATGTTTTCTTGTGTTTTTAGTTGTAGGTACATCAAATTAAAGAATTTGGAGTGATTGGAGCAAAAGGAACAAAATTGAACTAAAAAATAGTGTAATTTGGGCCAAAACAAGCAAGGAAGAAAATTATGACCTAACACATTTTGATATGTCTTTCTATGCTTAATATGATTTAAATTTATCACATATAATTTAATGAAATTATACTTTATTTTTATATCTATCTTGTAGGTATATCTGTTAGGAGAAAAATACAACTGAAATGAGGCAAAATAGAGTGAAAACAGAGCCAAACGGAGCAAAACTATGGAGCTGCACGCAAGACGGCACCTAAGCACCAAAACTGGCGCATAGCCACCATAAATGGTGCCTAGCCGCCACCAAATCGGTGCATAGGTGCCAGTGATGGGTTTTTGATGGTTTTTGGCATAACTTCTTGTAGAAACGTCGGATTTGGATGATTTTTGAAGCTTTGCAAAGCATGTCTCATGCGGAATTATTTGAAAATGATAAAAGAAACTTTATAGAGGATTTTGGATCGGTTTTATATAGTTTTTATAGAAGAGGTGTGTCTCTTGGAGTGAAAAGGCACTTAAAGCACCATTTGGAAGATTCATTGAATGTGGACTCTTTTTGAAGAGACACTTAAGCATCTCTTAGGAAATTATAATTAAGGCTTGGAGACTCTTAAAGAAGAAGATTTAGAGAAGGAGAAGAAGATTAGAAGAGGAGAAGAAGACTTGAAGAAGAAGATCACTTGGGTGTGAGCCCCTAGTGGGGCGATAAGGTGAGAGAGAAAGAGAGAGTGTGAGAATTTCTTCTTTTCATTTCACTTTGTTAATGGAGAGGATTGGAAGGATATTGCTTTTACTTTGTTTGTATGGATTCAAAGTTTTGTCAATGAAAAGTTGTTGTTTCTCCATGTGTAGTGAGTAGTTTTCCTTACTCTTCCCTCTTACAATGAATTAGTATGCATGTGTAGGATATATAATTGACTAGAGTGAGAATATATTGTGATGATTTTACTTTGATCTTCATTTACATGTAAACTTGATCAACTTGCATGTTAAAATCTGTCGTGAGAACATGTAAGAACCAATGTGGTATTGTCTCAGTCAACTATTGGTAAAAATCACATGAGATTATATGGGTGAGAATGTAGTCGATATGGTTGAGTGCAAATAAATAAGGAGATATGCATGTTTAAGAGGTGTAGAACTAGAAGACTTTAGGGTGACAGACAAAAGCCCCTAATTTGGTTTGATGTGAAAGGTTTTATTACGAGATGTTAGCCTCCAGGTGGAGGGATAGAGGGAACTCTAGAATGAGAGCTAGTATTTTCCCTGACTAAGCCATTTATAAGATTTCAAACCATCAAATTAACCTATGTTCTTTATAGAACCAAGTAAGGGTAAAGAATATAATTGCTCTTATTTGTCACAATCTCTCTCGCTACTTGTTTTAGTTTTATACATTTCACTAATTTCATTGCATGAGGAAGTTACTTTTAATATATTAAACTCCACTTTTTGATTTTCACTAAATATTTTAGTTTAGGAGTAGAAATAGTATTGTAGTGATACTTGTTAGATATAATCAAAACCAAACTTTTATCGACCTTCCAAGCTAGGGTGTATTATTGTAGACTAGAACTTCTCTTGAAAGCCGCCGTGATTAACCGCGATCTCCGTGGAATCGATATTCTGGGCTTACGGCCCGTTTGGGATAGCTTATAAGTGAGGCGAAATTTTTGAAAACGCCGTCGTAGCATTTGTTTTACACGTTTCTCCAGCTTATTTAAAAACTCCATTTTTCATTTGTTAAAGAAGCCGATCGCGGGAGGTTCCCCACGTTCAGCTTTTCTATCCGAGTTCGCTCCTTCATTTTACGCTTCTGCCCTGATTCTCAGGAAACCTTTCGCAGCTGCCACAAACCTTTCGCAAATCTTCTTCTTCCCCTCATCGGTTGCCAGCCTCTGAACTAGATACATCATCCCGTAGGCCATCTCAAAAATAAAAAGATATACATACTTACCATTCAAATTCATATACATATTTACAGACCTAAAACTCATGGATTTATCTGTATAGCATTCAATTCTTATATGTATATACTTACTTATCACCAAATTATTTTGTGATCATCTAAAATACTACCCACCGGCTGGCACCACTCTTTGAATAACCGCTACTCTGGTTGTCTTCGATCGATCTCTCCGACCGACCACCAACATTAAATCGGACATGTGCTTCTGACCGACTGTTTCCAACTAGATAAAACTTACACACATCACCTCATTTTCTATATAATCTAGCATCAAATTTTTTTTTTATTTTCAGCAATCTCTCTCAAAAGAAGAAAAATTAACATTCATATCACCCAATCCTTACATATAAATAATAATATATATACATATATATAAAGGTACCAAACTATGGTTAAGCAACTAAATTTGGTTGAAATTACCAAACAAAATTTCTCTAAAAATTTTAAATAAAGACAGTAATCATGCTCATGTGGGTATTCAGCCCCACATGGATTGTTATTTCTTCAGTGCATATATGTTTCATTCTACAAAACTTACCTTATGATAAACATGCTTAACAATACTTTGTATCTCTATGCAAAAAAGTTCAGGGTCACAATATACCGAGATCAAAGAGTTCATACATGCCAGTAACCACTTGACACAAGTGGAACCCAAGTTTAGGTAGCAGAACTGACAAAAAATCCAAGAGTGTTTGATTGATCAAGAGCATGATAAACACTGACAATTACACCAAGAGCATCTGATTGGTCCGAGGCATAGGAAACAACTTGTAGTGACAAGCTCCGCGATGGGTGCAGAGCTACAAGGCTCCCCTCTAGGGCATGCAACTACATGAATCCCCTCCGGAGTGAGTAATTACAAGACTCTTCTCCTTGAAGAGCAACTCTAAGACTCCTCTCCAGGATGAGAAACCCTTATGACTCCCATTTTGGGAAAGAATCTCTTATGACTCCCCTTTGGGGTAAGTAACTACAAGACTCCCGTTAGAGGCTAGTAACTCTAAGAGTTCTCCCTGGGGTGATCAATGACCCGGTGTTTCAGTGATGTCAGATATGTTGCCTCCAAAATAATATTCAAAAGATATTGTCAGTTTAGTTTCACAAGAAGATCAATTTTAATAATTAAGCAGTCACCCCGTACACGCAAGTATACATATCGCTCAAGTAATATAGGGCTTTAGTAGAATTGTGGTTATTGATCCGACGAGGATGGTTGTAACTTATCAAATTATAGCCAAGATTTGAAATCAAATACTAAATTTAAAATGAAAATTCAAGTACTATTTAAGTTGCTAGGGCAAAAATAAATAAACTAATTTAACTACAATTGATTCCTAAACTTCTAAGCAAGACTAATTAACACACACTAACTTTTGTATTGAAAGGTTCAAATATGAAAAGGTATCTTTCCTCCTGCAATATGTCTATGATGAGTGATTGATATAGATTGATAGTAATTTTGTATTATGTCAAATTGGAGCATTAATATTCGTTAACCTTTTCAAAGTAGCCCCTCTTCTAAGTATGAAAAGAACATTGGTAAATCCTAGGCTTAGTCACTAAATCCTAGATTAGGCTAGGAGGATAATGGCTCTCACTTCACACTTCCCTTCCCTTGAAGGCTAACCCTAGGTTTAGTTACCAAACTTTAAGACCAAATTAATGATTTTAGCCTGTCGCACTAAAACCTCTAATTCGACGCCCATCAAACTATATTTCCCTATTTATTTGCACGCAATTCCCATAAACTATGCACTTCATTCATGGACATTGAATTGGTTCTCCATTAATGTTGTAGAACACTTATTCCTTTCGGAATGGATGTTTCACACCAAATTCTAATAATTTAATTGGCCAAATCGAAAAGTAAATGAAGTTCAAAGTGAAAAACCATCATAATTTCTTAACATTTTTATGGTAGATCAAATCTACATCAACACTTCACCACATCACATTACAAGAAGAAAGACAAAGAAATCTACTTTGATTCATATGGAAGATACGACAGAACATGGAATTTATATATAAAAGCAAATTCATAGAAATAACAAAACTAAATACAACTTTTCTCACTTTCTTCCATAAGAAAATTCCTATAAGTTTGATACACCTAAAATATATAGTATTTTCATGCACATTTTTATACCTATTTTTAATGATATTGCACTTTAATGGAAGGTATTTTGCGTGTTTCTTGCAGGTATGATGAAAATGGATGGTCATGATGAAAGGAGCAAAATTAGATCAAATTTGGTGCAAAAAAAGATGCACGAATCAAAGAAATTTGGCGCTAATTTCAAAGGGGATGGGATGCAACTCTTGATGGTAACTTCCATAACTTCATTTGGGCGGCAAGTTTGAATGAAGGGGAGCATTCTTTGGTGGATACATTGAATCTGGACACATTTTGAAGAGACACCATAGCACCTTTTGGTTTACTATTTAAAGAGAGTCTTAGGAAAGATTGGGGAGATCTTCTATTGCATTTTGAAGAGAGTTTCCATTAGGAGTAGAGAGTAGAGAGGAGCTCTTCCTTTGCCTTTTGAAGGGTTCTTTTACTTGCAAGTTTTTACATAATTTTATTTTTATTTTGCTAGAGTTTTTATTAAGAGGACTAGAGAGTAGAAAGGAGAAAAGGGTCGGAGTGAAGTCTTATTCTTCCCACTTCTTTTCTTTCCTTTTGTTTAGTTTTTATTGAAGTCTGAAGTCTGTATTCTGAGTCATCGGAGTTGGGAGACTTGCTCTGAGGAGTAGTTTAGCGAAGAGTCAAAGTTTTAGAGGAACTTCCTGAGTTTTGTGGAGAGGATTTCAGATAAGAGTTTACTTTTGTTCTTACATTTAGTTTTTTAATTAATACTTATTTTCATTTTTTTCTTATGGTTTTTAATTTCGAATCAATGTGTTTTTGTATTTTCTCAATGCATTCTGAGTAGTTTACTTTATCTTTTTCTTTCTTAAATGGAGAAGTAATTAATTTAAAGAGAATTGTTGTGGAAAGTATAAGTGTTTAAAAGTTGGAAGAAGTTGTGAAGATTTATTCTGAAAACTTTGTTTACTTCTTAATTTGGCCTGTTAAGTTATACAATTTCTTGAGATTATGAAAGATCCAATGCGTTATTGTCTCATAAAAGTTAGTAAGAATCACATGCAATTATATAGGTGAGAATTGTAGTCCATATAATTGAATGTAATATTAGAAGATATTTTTATGGAAGGGAGTAAAATTAGAGGATTTTAGAGTGACAGACTAAAACCCCCTAATTTGGTTTGAAGTTTTGAGTTTTGTTATGAGAAGTTAGCCCCCAGTTGGTGGGAATCAAGGGAACTCCAGAGTGAGAGACTAGTATCTTTCTTACCTAACCATGTTCAAAATGATAAAATTTTCAAATTTACCTATGTTCTTTATAGAACCAAGTAAGGGTGAAGAACACATTTACTTATATCTGTCACAACAAATTTAAATACTTCCACAACAATACTTTAATTATTATTACTACTTCATAAAAGGAAAGAAAAAGACATTCTAGTTAATAGTATATTAGATATAGTGTTATTAGTTATTATAATTTTAATTTTTTGCTTAACATTTTATTAAGGAAATTTCTAAAGATAAATCAACTTTCAAAACTTTTCAAAATCAAGACATACTTTCAAAAGCCATTAAAAGAAAAGTAAAAAAGATAATTTTCTGATTCCTTTAAAGATTTTCAAATTTTCCCTGTGGGTTCGATATCTCGAGGCTTAATTAGAAAGTCTTATATTACTTGATAAACGATACGCTTACTTACGTAGTATCCCATATTATCAAATCATAATTTTCATATCTAAATCATTAGCACATATATATTTGGTGTGGAGTCAAGTTTTTGGCACACATATATTCCTAGCAGCTCAAGTTTTTGGTGTCGTTGCCAATTTTCATATCATATTTGTAGATATAAATATCAGGGATCAAGTTTTTGGCTTAGGCGTTGCCGGGGAAAATTAATTAAATTGCATTTTAAAGAGAATTAAGAAATTTTAAATTTTTACTTTTCTTTGTTTTTGTTAGTGTGTTGTGTTTTGTTTTGTTTTATTGTTGTATGCGTAGTTTAGGTTCTGAGGGACTTGTGCCTTACGATTCTGAATTAGAAAGAACTATAAGAAAAATCAAAAAATTTAAAAATACAGAAATAGATAAAAATATTCAAGGAATGGCAAATCATCAAAATCAAAATGTAGGCATCCTTCAAGAATTAAGACCTTTAAGAGATTATGTTAAACCTACAGTGGATGAACGTCGTTGTAGTATTCAAAACCTTGCTGTAGCTGCTAATTCTTTTGAGCTTAAACCTGCTATTATCCAAATGGTGTCTAATAATCAGTTTGGAGGAGCAACAACTGAAGATCCTAATTTGCATCTTGCTAATTTTCTAGAGTTGTGTGCTACTTTTAAATATGATGGTGTTTCGGATGATGCTATTAGACTTAGACTTTTTCCTATCTCACTAAGGGATAAAGCTAAAATATGGCTAAATTCGTTACCACCTAGATCAATAAGAACTTGGTGTGAACTGTCACAAAAATTTCTTGCTAAATATTTTCCACCATATAAGACTGCTAAGTTGAGAAATGATATAACATCTTTTTGTCAGTTTGAAGGGAATCAATATATGAAGCTTGGGAAAGATTTAGAGATCTCCTCATGAAATGTCCACATCATGTGATACCAGATTAGTTAATAATTCAAACTTTTTATAATGGATTAGTTGGATCTCTTAGATCAATCATCGATGTTGCTGCTGGTGGATCATTAATGTCTAAACCATTTTCTGATGCTTATGCTTTAATTGAAGAAAAGGCTACTAATAATTTCAATAGCCTTCTAAAAGGTTAAATCCTTAAAAAGTAGCCAGTGTTTATGAAAATGATGCTTTTACAATGTTAGCAAATCAAGTTGCTGTTGTATCAAGGAAGATAGACCAAATTGGGATGATTTTTTCTCAGCCAAATCTCATGATTGAAGAAAATTCATTAGGCCAAATGGTTAATTCTGATTATTCACCAGAAACTGTGAATGCCATAATCAAATCTAACAACACATATTCCAATTATTATAACCCAGGTTGGAAGAATCATCCAAATTTTAACTACGAATAATCAGGGTGGTGTTAATCAACAATGGGGGAACCACCAAGTAAACCCATTGGGAATTGGAATAACCTAGGTAATAATAATAGATTAACTTATCCTTCTAGTTATAACAATGCTTTACAAAATAAAGAGAAGAAGTTGTCTATGGAAGAAGTAGTATCACATATAAGAAATCAATTACAAATTCAATGAGCAACCATCAGAAATATTGAAAATCAATTGAGACAAATTGCAAATGCCTTAAGTAATAGATCCCAAGGAATGCTTCCAAGTAATACTGAAGTAAATCCAAGAGAAAAGAATAAAGAACAAGTAAAAGCAATTCAACTGAGAAGTGGAAAAGAATTGGAAGGTAGAGTTAAAAAAGAAACTGAAGTAGAGAAAGAAGAAATTTGAAAGACTTAAAGAGGACTCTCCAAAAGGTTTTGAAAGACTTATTTCTCAAACCTAAGGTTGATTTAGAAAATCCACCACCTCCATTTTCTCAGAGACTTCATCAACAAAAGTTGGATAAGCAATTTTCAAAATTCTTGGAGATATTAAAGAAGCTTACCATTAATATTCCATTTGCTGAAGCCCTAGAACAAATGCCAAGCTATGCGAAATTTATGAAGGATATTCTTAATAAAAAGAGGAAGTTTGAAGAAAATGAGACTGTTGCACTTAGTGAGGAGTGCAGTACGATAATTCAGAAAAAGCTTCCTGAAAAACTTAAAGATCTTGGTAGTTTCACAATTCCATGTGCAATCGGAGAAAGATTCTGTGGAAAAGCTTTATGTGATTTGGGTGCAAGCATTAACCTTATGCCTCTATCAATATTCAAGAGACTGGGACTAAGAGAAATAACCCTAACTATTGCAACTCTGCAATTAGCAGATCGTTCGATCACATATCCTAAAGGAGTTATAGAAGAGTTTTGGTAAAAGTGGATCAATTTATTTTTCTTGTGGATTTCATTGTATTAGATATAGAGGAAGATAAAGAGATACCCATAATTTTGGGGAGACCTTTTCTAGCTACAGGCAGAGCCATGATAGATGTGCAAAAAGAGGAATTAATGATGAGGGTTAATGATCAGACTGTTACATTTAACATTTCAAAATTGATGAAATATCCTACTAGAGGTAAAGAAGATGAGTGTTATAGGATGGAAGTTATT
Source organism: Papilionanthe hookeriana x Papilionanthe teres (assembly GCA_022702705.1). Classification (NCBI taxonomy): domain Eukaryota; kingdom Viridiplantae; phylum Streptophyta; class Magnoliopsida; order Asparagales; family Orchidaceae; genus Papilionanthe; species Papilionanthe hookeriana x Papilionanthe teres. The sequence goes on along the minus strand of CM040431.1, from coordinate 11,611,455 downwards.
GAATATTTAAGTGAATGTCATTTCAAATCAAGTTATGAAGAGAAAGCTGAAAGAGAAGAATTGGAATATAAGTAAGAAGAGGAGTTATTTGATTCTGAAGATTTTCAAGAGGAAGATTTAAAGTATGATCATGAAAGTTTTGAATTGTTGGATATGACTGAAAAAGATGAATCTAATTGTCCATCAATTGAAAAACCTCCTGATCTTAAGCTAAAAATGCTTCCTGATCATTTGAAGTATGTTTTTCTAAGTGAATCCTCAACCTTGCCTGTTATAATTTCCTCTCAATTAACTCAAAAAGAAGAAGAGAGTTTGCTAAAAATTTTGAAGTAGCACAAGAAAGCCTTTGGCTGGACAATTGCTGATATTAAAGGAATCAGTCCTTCAATTTGTATGCACAGAATTCTTTTGGAAGATAATTGCAAACCGCGAGTTGATCCCCAAAGGAGATTAAATTCTATCATGAAAGATGTTGTTAAGAAAGAAATTTTAAAATGGTTGGATGCTGGAATTATCTACCCTATTTCAGATAATGCATGGGTTAGTCCTATTCAATATGTTCCTAAGAAAGGAGGAGTAACTGTAACTGTTAATAAAAAGAATGAAATGATACCAATAAGACAAGTTATAGGGTGGCGAATATGCATTGATTATAGAATATTAAACCTTTCCACAAGGAAAGATCATTTTCCACTCCCTTTTCTAGATTAAATGTTGGATAGACTGGCTGGGCATAAATACTTTTGTTTTCTGAATGGATATACTGGTTACCACCAAATTTAAATTGCTCCTGCGGATCAAGAGAAAACTACGTTTAACAGTCCTTATGGAACGTTTTCTTTTAGAAGAATGTCATTTGGTTTATGTAATGCCTTTACTACATTTCAAAAATGAATGATGGCTATTTTTTGTGATTTAATTGAAAAAGGGATTGAAGTTTTTATGAATGACTTTTCATTATTTGGAATTTCATTTGAATCAGGTTTAGAACATCTATCTAAAGTTCTAAAACGCTGTGAAGAAACTAATTTGTTCCTTAATTGGGAAAAATGCTAATTTATGGTAGCTGGAGGAATTGTTTTGGGACATCGGATTTTAGAAAAAGGTTTGGAGGTAGATTCTGCAAAAATTCAAGTTATATATAATTTACCTTGCCCAACCAATGTAAGGGGAATTAGAAGTTTTTTAGGACATGCTGGATTCTACAGGTGTTACAACAAAAACTTTTCAAAGATTACAAAACCTTTATGCCGTTTACTAGAAAAAGATGCAATTTTTTAATTTTGATGATGATTGTCATATAGCCTTTGAAACATTAAAGAAAAATTAATCACTGCACCTGTAATAATTTCACCAAATTGGGAAAAACCTTTTGCATTAATGTGTGATGCTAGTGATTATGCTATTGGTGTTGTTTTAGGTCAGAAATATGATAAAATTTTCAAAGTAATTTATTATGCCAGTAAAACTCTTAATGAAGCTCAAATTAATTATACCACTACTGAGAAAGAGTTATTTGCTATAGTATTTGCCTTTGATAAATTTCGATCATATTTAATTGGAACTAAATGTGTGGTGCATACTGATCATTCTAATATTAAATACTTAATGAAGAAAAATGATGCAAAACCGAGACTGATAAGATGGATTCTTCTTTTGCAAGAATTTGATTTTGAGATAGTAGGTAGGAAGGGTTCTGATAATCAAATTGCTGATCATTAGTGCAGGCTTGAAATTGAAAATCTCCCAATGATATTGAAGAATTTAATGAATATTTTCCTGATGAAAAACTATTCACTGTTAAAGAATTATGTGTTCTGTGGTATGCAGACATAGTAAACTTTATTGTTAGTAATATTATACCCTATGGTTTAACATACCAAGAAAAAAAGAAATTTTTGTCTGATGCTAAGACTTTTTTTTTGGGATGACCCATTTTTATATAAATAAGGAAAGGATCTTATAATTCGAAGATGTGTACCTTTAGAAGAGACTTATGAAATTATTCAAAAATTGCATGATTCTGATTATGGGGGACATATTAGAAGTGATAAAACTGAATATAAAATATTACAATTAGGATTTTATTGGCCTACAATTTTTAAGGATGTGAATATTTATATTAAAAGTTGTGATAAATGTCAACGTGTAGGCAATATTTCTAGAAGAAATGAGATGCCCCTCTGTTGACCTCATTTTTGATGAGGTCTTTTCTCTTCTCTCTCCTTAGTACTTAGGATCTAGCCTTAGGCTTTCCCTTTGACTATCCTAGAGGACTAGAAATGGGACCCATCACTTAGAAATTCAAAAATCTTCTTGAATCCCTTCAAACCCCACAAGTTTGATTGTAAACCCATAAGCCACTTGGAGGGTTAAGATCAAATGTGAAGGTTTAAAGGATGAGTTTCCTATAGGACTCTTTGACCTTAGGATTACCCTAGGTAGCCTGGTCTTCATGAGGGTAAGCTTGCAAACACCTCACTCCCACACACAAATTCCAAACCCTAAAACTACATTTAACCAATTTGACTCCCTGACTCATGTAGGTAACTCATACGGATGGACATTGACCCCTAGGCCCCTGGCCAAGAGGGTTAGGAACAACATATTGAGTGCCTAAAACGAATCCTCTCATGGCTCTTGTGAGATTAATATGGCTTCATGGCTCAACAAAAATGATTTCATTTCACTCACACTTGATCAATCTCCATTTTCCCAAAATTTCAATTTTTGACCCCGGGGGCTCTACACCCGCCAAACCTACCGAATACCTTTGAAATAACCCAAAATTTACAAAATTGCCTAAATTACCCAAAATTCCTCAAAACCAATCCTAAACATTTCCCCCATTAAAATTGATCATCAATGGCCAAATATACCAAAAATTCAAAAAATACCCCTCAATACCCTTTTAACCCAAAAATTCCAAAAATTTCAAAAATTCCCAGAAAATTTCAAAAAATCCCAAATATTCCCAATTTTATTTTGTTTAACTACACCATAAGCCAATTATATCAATTTAACCCACTTTTGCCAAAACCCCCAATTTGATTTATTTTTAACCTAAGTGGACCCAATGTCCCACCAAACCAACCCAATTGACCTCAATTTTGATCCAATTCAATTCTAAACTTCAATTAAATATCCACAATACCAATTTAGACCAAATAGAAGGTAAATTTGATGAATATTTGGATCTAATTTCAATTTGAAGCCTAAGGCCCAATTTTGGCCCATGATCTAAACCTAGCCCAACCCAATCCAATTCAACTCCAATTAGCCCCAAATATTTTCTAAAACCTTCCTAACATCCCCACAAACAAAACACTAACTTGATTTGCCCAAAATTTGAACCCAAACTTCACTCAAATCCAACCCAAATCAAAAATCCACAATTTGGCCTAAACCCAAACTTAACCCAAATTGGCCCAAATCCCTAAATCAAAGCCCATCCAAAGTTGAAAACTCTTTATCACACCCCCATAAACATTTTTCAACATTAATTTTACAACAAACCCAGCATTGGCCCAACTTTAACCCAAGTTGGCCCAATTTGATCCATTTTGAACCCATTATCAAAAAGGCCCAAATTGAACCCATTTCAACTCCAAATAACACCAAACCTTTTCCAAATCACTCATGATACATCCCTAAACTAAACCCAACATTTATTTGGCATGGTCCTTCACAAAACGTTCATCCAAAAGCCCATTTTCCTAAAGACTTTAAAAGCCCATTTTCATCAAATTTAAAAGGCCCAAAACTTATTCTAAAGCCCACGTGAAATTCCCCTCAGTGAAATCATCCCTAAGTCCTAAATCAATAATCAAATAATTCCAAATCAAGCCCCATGCCAATTTTCATTAAATCCATCAAAAATCTCAAAATCCATTTTCATGAAATTGAGCCAAGCCATGAGCAAGCCATAGGCTAGCCATGAAGCCAGCCTTAAGCCCCATGCAAGCCATGTGAGCGGTGTTCATGTGACCATACCATATTGGGCAAAAGGAGGGGGGACTTTAATGATTCCCTTAACTGTGATTAAACCTTTTCATGCTTCCCCTAAACCATGCTTAAACTTAAATATGCTTAGATGGTGACTTCTCCCCACTAAGCTAGCTGACTTACCTGATTCCCTTCAGCCCAAATCAGACCTTGGTGGGTGCACCAAGCCCATTTCCATGGGTTGACCAAACCAAGTCCAAAAGAGCCCCTTCCCCATTCCATTTTGAATCAAGCTCTTTACACATGGCTAACCCCCATTGTTTGCACAAAATTCAAACCTTGACCTCACTGACCATGAAGGTGACCCATGCCTGGCCGGCCAGCTACCACAGTCGCCGAAAAACACCATGGCCGAGATCTTTATTTGGATTCAAAAATTCAAATTCACCTGGCTGAGCTGTCCCAACTCAATTGAACTCCATGGTTGTTCTTCCCTTACATAGAGCAGCTGATCCCAAGCTCTAACTCCCCCTGAGAAGCCCTCCAGCCATGCATATTTAAACCCACCACCTTCTCGACCAAACAAGGTGATGAACCAGAGCTTAACAAAACTTTGGCAAAATTGCTCCAGGACCTTCTCCTAACCCAGAGAAATTGATTCCCAGTGTCCCTTTGCCCTAATCCCCATTAACAGAGCTCAATTTCTCAGTAAAAAATCCACCCAAAAACCAGGACAACTCTGAAACCTTCACCAAAATCAAATTAAAATCACCCACACCTGCACAAGGCCTAGAGAACGAGTTCCCGAGTGAAAGCCCCCTAACCAGGCCAGCCATCCTCTCTATCGGTCAAGCTTTGAAATCGGCCTTGGTCACTTTCATACTTAGGCAATTCCCTAGAGCTAAAGACTTCATCTGGAGCTTCCTTGGGTGCAATCGAAGGTGCCACAACTCTCTGATTGAAGCTTCACTTCTCAGAGCTAAGTTATGGACCCCTTCTTCCACCCGAGCTTCCAATGATTCTCTATTTTGCTTGGCTTAATTTTATAGAATATAAACCATATGGATGTGTTCGACTCCTCAAGACGAATCCATAGAGCATAAGAAACTGAAAATCCATTGAGAAACGAGAGAGATCTTAGTGTTTGAGTGTGGACGGCTCTCGGGACAAACTAGGTGGAGACGATGATCGTCCACCGTTGGATCGAGCGTGTATCGAATGGATGGTGCAGATCGCATTGGACGAGTGAACTGGACATGAACTGCGGGCCCCTAGAGCGCTGAGTCGAATGGCGGCGTCGAATAGGGAGGTGACGCATGGGCTTCTGGAGCTGCCGAGGATGAGTCGGCACCGCGTGGATAATTAGGTAAATAAGGTTTTTTTATTTAATTACCGAGAACTTCAAAAATCCATAACTTTGCATAGAAAAATCATTAAAATAAACTAAAAACACCCTCTTGCTCAGTGAACATAGGAGAATAATGTGGAAAAGAATTTAGTTAAATTGGTGAGTATTTTTTTTAATTAATTATTTACTGATTTCAATGTTTTAATTCTTCATTTGAATAGACAATTCACCATGGCATGAGACCATAGGGCTTTTGTAGCCTCTGATCTTGTGAACATTCCCTGAATTTTCTAAGGTCAGAGGCCACCTCTATGGCAAGTTATTGATTTTCCAAATTTTTGTGCCTGTTTTGGTATTTTAATTACAGTCATTAGCATGTTGCTTATAAAATTCTAGTAAAATTTGGGGAAGTATCTTAGGACCAGAGGACCCTATGAAAATTATGGTTTGAGTTAATTCATTAAGAACTATCCTAATTGGCCTAAACACTCAAAACTGAATTTTAATTGATTTGGGTTAACCATAAATCAAAATTACTTGAAAACAATTCTCCACTGATCTTTAGGGTCATAGGAGTCTCACATAAAAATTTGAGATCAATTGGAGGTGATTAACCCCACTAAAGGGACTAAATAAGTTATATGACCAAAATTAAACTTTAAAAATTCATAACTCCAAAAATACATTTTAAAAATTCACGAAAATGGTTTTGGGCCTCTCTGATGTTAGGGGAATCTTCATTTTTAATCATATTTTAATATTTTAATAATTAAAAAATAGTAAAAATCATAAAAATATTAAAAATCATAAAAATGTCATATTTTGCTTCCTAATCACTATGCAACAAACCAAATGTTTTTCCTAAGTCTATAGGTTAAGATATTGAATTTTAAAGGCTTAAAACAATTTTTAATATTAAAAAATGAATTTTCCTACATTTTCACTAAATTAATTCTAATAAATCAAAGAAAAATCAGAAAATTATAAAATTTATTTCTCTGAACTCTTTGAGGTTAGAGAGATTTATGAAAAATATAAAATCCATTTTTCAACTTTAATTTTATTTTATAATTAGTTAACACTCCAAAACTAAAAATAATTATAATAAATAAAATATAATTCAAAAAATCATCAAAATTGGTCAAAATGGTCCTCTGATTAGTAGGAACATCCTTTAATTTTCTTAAGGATAGAAACCTTGCCTTGATCATGTTGTTGAATTTCCATTGAAAATCCCTATTTTTTCATTAGGATAATTATATAAATTAAATTAAATTCAGAAAAATCACATTTTCTCCTCTAATATCTTAATTGACATGTGAGTAAATTGACATAAAAATTTTAAGTTCAATTGAGCTCAATTTGATGAGTTATGAAATAATTAGGGTTAAAAGGGCATAATGATAATTAAATAATTTTAACCCTAATTAATATTTAGGTTTAATCAAGGGGAGGATAAAATATCTGATTTTAGAATTTTCATTAGATGATTGAAACCTAGGGAATTAAGGGGTAGAATCCCAATAATCATCTTGAAAATATTTAAAGTAAATTGTAATTAATTAAACAATTTGAATTTTGGAAGAATAAGTTAAAAATTTGGATTATTAAGATGAGGGATATGATTTAAGAAGATATCAATTCTTTAATTTAAAATCCCTAAATGAATCACTTTAATAATATTCAACTCTTAATCAAACGCAAAAATGTTAATTGAAATTAATAATTAAATAATTAAAAGGAAAATAAACCTTAATTAAATTAAAAACTTAAAACATTGAATAACTTAACAATCAAATTGAAATAAATTTAAAACATTAAAATTAATTTGAAATCACTTAAAGAAGCAAATCTAAAACAAACTTGAAACATCAAAGTCAACCTCAAAAAATAATTCATAATTAAAAATCAAACCAATTAAAAATTAATTTAAAATATTTCAATTAAATTAAAATTAAATCATTAAAATTTAAATTGAATAATCTAAACACCTCTTTCAACCCAAATTAATCTAATACATTGAGATCATTTAAAATGTAAAGATTTAATTAAATTAAAACAACTTGAAAACTATTCCAAACTTAAAATCATTAAAATTTCATAACTAAATTAAACCATTTTAAATCATCAATTCCAATTTTAAGTCATTAAAATCTTTAATAAATTGATTTCCCCTTAATGGCTTGCATTATCATAACTCTTAAATGGAGCTTTAAGTGAAGTGTCACTTCACTCATTGGATAATCAAACATCCTAATTCACTAAGGAAGAAGCAAAATTTAATTGAATTCTCGGATGATTAATTCACCAATACAATAAAATTCATCTGGACTCAAAATAATCTCAGAAGTATTGAAAAGATGTTTAGGACTCGTCCTAAGCACTTTCTCATTATGATGAGATGTTTTAGAAGAACAACTGAACTTAATTGTTCATTGATGAAGAAAATCATCCATAAACAAAAACAAAAGAACCTAGACGTTATAGGAATTAACTAGCAATAGGATTAGGACTTTGGTAGACAACCAGAACCTTTCCTTGGCTTTACCTAGGTACTTTTTGCAAATATATGAATGCTTTAACATGTGCTTCAAGTGTAGCTTGGGATGACGGGAAGACCCTCCAGGTACGCTTTTTATTTATTTGTAAGTTACATGTATTGCGCTTTACTTTTCTTGCATGTTAAACAAGATTGTTGCATGAAAACTGAAACCTTTAGGATAGACACAAAACTGAAACCCAAAACTAAAATTAAAAGTCACTACAAGATAAAATTCACCGCCACAACATTTCAAAATATAAAACAACTCAAAATTTAATCACAAACAGAACACAAATTTACAACTATAACTAAATTAAAACGTCTTATTGGATAATTGGGAATACCTCAGATGATGTAACCTATGTGTTGCTAACGAGATTTCCCACTGTCTAAATGAAAGTGTGGAACTCATTCAGTTGAGTTTAGCAAATTCATCTGGACTACGTGAATCTGATAAAAATAACGGTGTTGTAATGATGGAACCGTGGGATCTTAACCGGTGTTGTTATAATCAACTTTAAGATTCCCCTAATAAGACATTAAAGACATTTGGATTTTAAAATTTTCTAAATCAGAAAACATCTCTCATCTATTGATTTTCACCTTCTAAAACTAAACATCTGCAACAATAAGGAGCTTGGAGCATAGTGGGCAGCACGACCATCGTCATCAGCAAAACTTGGATCTACATCAGCAAAACCTTTCCTAGTTTTAAATAACCAAGCCATAGGATTTCGAGGTAGTTTGCCTAGTGCAACATAAATCCTCAACTTTTGGTTAGGCATTTGCATAATCATGTTATGCAAATTAAGCCCTAATCGACCTTAGGACTTCGAGGCAGTCATTCGGTATGTATAAACTGTTATGACTTCGAGGTAGTCGTTCATGTTATGCATAAGTTCACTTCGGGTGTTGTTATAATCATGGTATGTAAATTAAGCCACGGACCGTTATGCAAATTGATGGGATTTCCCATGGTTCGTGACTTCTCCTACTTCTCTTCCTTTGGATTCTCAAAATAAATTGTTCCAAATTTGATCCATTCCCAATTGAAATTTGTGTAACGGAATTTCCCACGGACCGGATTAGGTATAACAGACCGTGGATTCTCCAAATTTGAGAATCCAAAGGAAGAGAAGTAGGAGAAGTCACAGACCGTTTATACATAACCGTTTAGGAGAAGTCGTTCGGTATGTATAATCTTAGGACTCTGAGGTAGTCATTTAAGTTATGCATAAGTTCACTTCGGGTTTGTGACTTCTCCTACTTCTCTTCCTTTGGATTCTCAAAATAAATTGTTCCAAATTTGATCCATTCCCTATTGAAATTTCCAAAATCTAATTCTTTGAAAACCTCAAACTTTGAAATTCTTGAGAGCAAAACCACTGATCTTAATCGAGCATTTTCTTAAATTATTCCCGTCATTTAAGATGTAATTAACTATAGGGGCTTGCCCTTACAGGGAACTTTAAGAACCCAGGTAATATAAACCCTGCTTAATTTCAATGTTTTAAGTAGGGGAACTTGTCGGCTTATAAAATTGGTTCGCAGACCAAATGGATGTCACAAATCTTCTAGTTTATTTAATCAAGTCCCATCATCAGGCATTGTGTCTATTCTTCAAGGTAGATACACGGTTTGTGGTGTGGTGCTCGTTTATATAAACTATTTGGGATATGAGATCGGTTTGATTTCATATCTTAAAATTTTCAAAATTAAAATTATTTTCAAATCAAATGCTACTTTCCAAATTATATATATATATTTAAATTAAATTTAAAATTTAAAATTCGCCGACAACTTCTGTAGGTGACCCCCTTTTCAAAATACAACACACAAACTAAAAATATGCTGACACCCTCAATTATATGTTGGAAGTTGAAATATTTGATATTTGGGGACTAGATTTTAAGAGATCATTTACACCATCTTTCGGAAATGTCTATATTTAATAGCAGTAGACTATGTTTCCAAATGGATTGAAGCTATTGCTTTAACTCGAAATGATGCTCAAAGTGTTACAAAGTTTTTAGAAAAGAATATATTTTGTAGATTTAAAATACCAAGAGTAATCATAACTGATGAGGTAAGTCATTTTAGAAATGCGATTATTGGGAAGTTAGCAAAGAAATATCATATTAATCATCATATTGCTACTGCTTATCATCCGCAGACAAGTGGTTTGGTTGAATTATCCAATCACAAAATTAAAAGAATATTGGAAAAAAAAACTATTAATCCAAATAGAAAGGATTGGTCAATCAAACTGGATTATGCTTTGTGGGCCTATGGGATCGCTTGCAGAACACCTATAGGAATGTCCCCATATAGGCTGATTTTTGGAAAAGCTTGTCATTTACCTTTTGAACTTGAGCATAAAGCATATTGTGCTATTAAAGAGTTCAATTATAATTTGAAAGATGTTGCTGAAAAGAGATTACTGCAATTGAATGAGCTTGAAGAAATAAGGAATGAATCTTAGGAAAATACTAAGATTTATAAGGAAAAGATGAAGTTATGCATGATCGGAAGATTCTTACTAAAAATCTTGTACCGGGACAAAAAGTTTTACTGTATAATGCTAGATTGAGAATATTTTCTGGAAAACTTAAGTCCAGGTGGATGGGTCCATTTATTGTGATAAAAGTTTATTCTTATGAAGCTGTAGATATTCAATATCCTATGACTGGAAAAATATTTAAAGTTAACGGACATAGACTAAAACCATATTTTTCAGTCAATAAATCTAAATCTGATAATAATTTGTTGTTGGGTCACTCAGAATGAGTTATGGGTATGTCAGGCCGAAGACATTAAAACAAGCTCTTTGTGGGAGGCAACCCATAATTATCGATGTGCTTTGCTTTATGTTTGTTTTGTGTGCTTTGTTTGCTTTGTTTGGTTTTTTTTTGTTTTTAGTGGTAGTAATTTGGAGTTTTTAAACTATAGTAGAGTTTATTTAACCTTAATTGATGATTTAGAGAAGTCAGAATGAAAATTTGGACACTTAGCAGACCTATGCTAAATTGAGCACTGGCAGCTAAGCGCCGACTGGTTAGTGCTTAGGCGTCGAAGTTATAAAAAACATGAAAAATGAGGTTCTAGAAGCCTAGATTGTGGGGGAGTAGTTTTGGAAGTTATTTTTGAGTTTTAAAACATCTTGGGGCAGATTTAGCACTTCTCAAATCTATAAAAAGGACCTGATTTAAGAGAAACACTTGCCCCAAGTCCTATTTTCATTTCTGAGTCTTAAGAAGAGAGTTTTGAGTGCATCATGTCTTCCTAGGAGAAGGGGATGAAGAAGAAGCAAGATTCTGACAAAATTAAGTTCATTAGTGATAGTGCTAAAGAGTTATTCAATGGATATCTCGCAGTTAGTATTCAAGGGATTGTTGAAATGATTGAAAAAATGAAGTCGGAGTGACTTCAATGGAAGCAAAAATCCATGAAAGTAATTTACAGTTGGAGCACATGGGATGGCAACTCAAGATGCAATTCAGTCATTCAAGGTATGTGAAAGAAGCGGATAAGGAGATGTTTGTAAAGAACAAATGGATTGAAGAAGAAGATGTAAGGATGAACAATTATCGCCCGTTCTATCAAATTTATATTCCAGTAAGGTCAAATGAGAATAATAGTGGTCCTGGATATAATCCTACTAATGGAGAATTGAATTAAGAGTGCTTTGTTCTTATTTATTTAGTGTTCTTATGTGTTATGTTTAGTGTTTATGTGTGTTATGTTTGGTGTGTTTAGTGTTTATATTTAAGTATTAACTAAGCCTGTTGATGTGATGGTTACATCCTAGAGATGTATACTTATCAGTTTGAGATTAAAGTCTCTTGTATTTAGAGAATTTTATCCTTTATGTGTGGATAGAAATTCTAGAGTTGTATCAAGTGTTATGTTTGTTTTAATATAAGTTTCTGTTTTTGTGAAATTTGTGTGGAATCAATGGATATTAAATTTTGATTTGGAATATTAAAGATTTATGTGGGAAGAAATAATTATTCTGGTGTAATTAAGGGTGATTAACCAAGTGATTTTGTGCATATACCTTAATTGTGAAAATTTAGGTATTGGCAGTTAAGCGCCAAAGTGCCGGTGCTTAAGCGCCAGATTTCGCTGCTAAGCACCGAGAGTTCGCGCTTATGCGCTAGTCCGCGAAAATTGGTTCCCAACAGTTAAAAACCTGAGAATTGCCATTTTTAAAACACCCCATCGTCTTCAACCTTTGGTTTGTCACGAAAGAGGAGCCTAGGGCATCATATTATGGATAATTTAAGATCTGATCTCAACAAAAATTGTTAGATTTGGATTCCTTGAGGTAAGAACACTACTCCTAAGTAAAAATTTTTTATTTTCACAATTAATTTTGAGTACATTTTGGAAAATCTTAAAATCACTATTCATGGTGAAAATTGAGGAAAAACTTGAGAAATTACTTGGATTTAATGAAAATATCTTTTGGAAGATATTTTAGCAAATTTAGTTTGATTTTGGAATTTATGGTGAATTTTTCGTGAATTATTAGAGATGGCTTCAAAGTCAAAGCGTGCACGAGAAAAGATAATATTTGATTCTGACAAATTTGTTAGTATGAGGGCTGAGGAACGATACGTCGATGCATTGCAGTCACGTAAGTTGATTCCTGAGCGTATGTTTAGTAAACCAGGAGATGTGATTGAAGATATGATTGCTAGAAGGAACTGAGAGAATTACTGTTGCTTCTCCGCTGTTGTTGTTGTTTCTGTGGTTAGAGAATTTTATGCAAATTTGTCTGCTGCAGAAGAGAATCAAGTGATGGTTAGGAGGCATGAGGTCAACTTTTCTTCTGGGGCAATCATTAATTTTTATGGACTACCTCATGACATGTTATGTTTTTATTCTAACTATCATCCTACGGAAGGAGAATTAGATGAGATCATGGAATTTCTGACTGATGGAGGAGCATTATGGAAAATAACTAATGATAGAAGAGTGAACTTTCCTGCTTTCAAATTGAATGCCACTTCTAAGGCGTTACGTTATTTTATCTCATCTAAGTTGTTACCTTAGAGTCATACTAGTGAAGTAACGAGAGAAAGAGTTGTGTTGAACCATTGTATTCAGCAAGGGAAGCCTTTTGACATTGGAAGTTTAATTTATGATTATGTTTTGAACTGTTCTAGATCAACCACGACTGCAGGTATGAGATTTCCTTCCTTGATTCATTCATTAAGTGAACGATCTGGAGTAAAGTTTGAAACCTAGGAAGAGGTACTTCAGCCATTGAGACCAATTACCAGTGTAAACGATGGTGCTTACACTATACATTTAGAGTTTGGTTGGAGAGGAGGATTTGGTAGGGCTTCTACTCCTTCTGCTTCTACTGCATCTACTTCTCGTGCTTCTACTTCACGTGCTTCATCATCTACAGATTCACAGACTAGTTTTTTAAGAAAAAATTTGAAAAAATTGAGTCTTACTCGAGAGCATCTGATGGATAATGTAGAAAGATATATTGTGAAACATGATGAGTATGAGGAGAATTATCCGCAATATTTGGATAAACTAATTAGAGGTGATCAGAGTGCTGAGATGCCCCTCATCCATTCTACATACCTTATGTGCCATCTAGGGATTGGAACGAGCAGGATGATGATGATGAGGAGGATGATGAGTAGGTTAGTGTTGTTTATTTTCGTTGTGGTGTTGTTTTTGTTGTTGATGTATGTGTGTTTTGTTTAGTATTTAGTTTGATCATTGTGTTGTGATGTGAATTTTGATAGTATGCAGACTGTAGTTTGTATTATTTTTTTGTTATGCATATTTAGATGTATTGTTATTGTTGTATTGATGTTTTATATGTTGTTTTGAGGTAGTGTGTGTAATAGTAAATATTTTAATATGTATGTTATGTCAGAGTTTCTAGTAGTGTGTACTTTAATTCAAAAACTGTTAGGAGATTATAAACCACTATTGGGAACTTCTACCTAGGAAACTACATGTTTAAAATTTTTCAAATTCCACTATCATACGTTATACGTATCGAGTGTGTTATTTTAGTTGGTGTGTATTTGCTTTGAAAACCTCCACTACTGTAGAAGTCTTTTTGAAACTTTTACTTTTCTATGTATAAAAAAATTGTTTTGAAAAACTAAATTTGATTTCATTTTATTCCTGTTATTTAAATTGTTATACATGCATATTAGGATATTAAAAATTCCTGCAAGCATGTTATGTCAGTTTTTTATTTCTCACCCATGTATCATTTCTTATGCTTAAATGTTTTACCTTAACTAAAAATTAAAGTTTTGGTGGGATTTTAAAAACAAAGATTTTCAAAAATCTAAAATTTTATTTGATTCTCAAGAATACTAAAAAATAAATCTTATTTTTGATTGAGAACAATTATGTACATGAAGTTATAATAGGGGAACAAAAACTTTGAATATAGAAATGAATAAAAGAAATTAGTTAAAACTTATAGTAATCATGAAAAACTTAAAGTTAAAATTTTCTTCATGAAGAGGTGTTAAATAAAGTTAAACTATCTTTAGTAAGAAGTTTTGTATTTTTTGATAAATAGAAGATTTGACTTTTATTCTTCAAAGCTTAAATTTGTTTTATTGAAAATTAATTTTTAAATATTACTATTATGATTTTTAAGTGAAAGATGTATATCTGACCTTTATTTTAAATGGAAGGGTGGAATTCAAAATCATTAAAGGCCTATCCAGATATAGTAATCCTTGCCTTATAAAAAAAAGAGAGAAAAACGAAAAAGAAAAGAAAAAGTGAAAAATAGTATATAAAAAGGGAGGAGAAGCTTGAGGATTTAAGGGCCTAATCAAAAATTGGTTTCATACCTAAAGTTTAAGATATAAGTTCTGAGAAAATCTAAAGCTTGAGGTTATAATATAGTAAGTAAACATATTTTTAAATAAAGTTTTTTAAGTGAGAAAAATAAGTGTTTAAGTTGTATATTTTGAAGAATCTACAAATCTTTCTGAATTAGATAGAAACTTATATTTTGTTATTTTCCTTTACTTAAAAAAATTATAAACTTTAAGTTGGTTTTAATTACTGAAATTTTTTCTAAATTGGACTATTCCATTTCTAGAACAAAATTTTGTTATCTTCCTAAGAAACTCATTACATAATTTGCATGCAAAAATATTCTATGAGATTAACTGTCACTTGAGGACAAGTAAAATTTTAAGTTTGGGGGATTTTGATACACCTAAAATATATAGTATTTTTATGATCATTTTTATACTTATTTTTTATGATATTTCACTTTAATGGAAGGTATTTTGTGTTTTTCTTGCAGGTATTATGAAAGGAGCAAAATTGGATCAAATTTGGAGCAAAAAAAGATGAAAAATCAAAATTTTGGCACTGGCGGCTAAGCGCCACTGGGAAGGCACTTAGCCGCCACAGTTAAAAATGGAATTTTAAAGGAATTTGGTGCCAATTTCAAAGGGAATGGGATGCAACTCTTGGTGGTAACTTCCGTAACTTCCTTTGGGCTGCAAGTTTGAATGAAGGGGCACATTCTTTGGTGGATACACTGAATCTAGACACATTTTGAAGAGACACCAAGGCACCTTTTGGTTTACTATTTAAAGAGAGTCTTTGGAAAGATTGGGGGCTCTTCTATTGCATTTTGAAGATAGTTTCCATTAGGAGTAGATAGTAGAGAGGAGCTCTTCCTTTGCCTTTTTAATGGTTCTTTTACTTGCAATTTTTTAAATTATTTTACTTTTATTTTGCAAGAGTTTTTATTAAGAGTAGTTGTAGAGAGTAGAAAGGAGAAAAGGGTCGGAGTGAAGTCTTATTCTTCCCACTTCTTTTCTTTCTTTTAGTTTAGTTTTTATTGAAGTTTGAAGTCTGTATTCTGAGTCATCGGAGTTAGGATACTTGCTCTGAGGTGTAGTTTTTCGAAGAGTCAAAGTTTCAGAGGAACTTCCTGAGTCTTGTGGAGAGGATTTTCAGATAAGTGTTTACTTTTGTTCATACATTTAGTTTTTTAATTAATACTTTTTTTCATTTGTTATTTTTCTTAAGGTTTTTAATTTCGAATCAATGTGTTTTTGTATTTTCTCAATGCATTCTGACTAGTTTACATTATCTTTTTCTTTCTTAAATGGAGAAGTAATTAATTTATAGAGAATTGTTGTGGAAAGTATAAGTGTTTAAAAGTTGGAAGAAGTTGTGAAGATTGATTTTGAAAACTTTGTTTAATTCTTAATTTGGCCTATTAAGTTGTAGAATTTCTTGAGATTATGTAAGATCCAATGCGGTATTGTCTCATAAAAGTTAGTAAGAATCACATGCAATTATATGGGTGAGAATTGTAGTCCATAGAATTTAATGTAATATTAGAAGATATTTTTATGGAATGGAGTAAAATTAGAGGATTTTAGAGTGATAGGCTAAAACCCCCTAATTTGGTTTGAAGTTTTAAGTTTTGTTATGAGAAGTTAGCCCCCAGTTGGTGGGAATCGAGGGAACTCTAGAGTGAGAGACTGGTATCTTCCCTGCCTAACCATGTTCAAAATGATAAAAATTTAAAATTAACCTATGTTCTTCATAGAACCAAGTAAGAGTAAAGAACACATTTGCTACTATCTGTCACAACAAATTTAAATACTTCCACAACAATACTTTAATAATTATTACTACTTCATAAAAGGAAAGAAAAAGATATTCTAGTTAATAGTATTTTACATAGTGTTATTAGTTATTATAATTTTAATTTATTGCTTAACATTTTATTAAGGAAATTTCTAAAGACAAATCAACTTTCAAAACTTTTCAAAATCAATACATACTTCGAAAGCTATAAAAAAAGTAAAAAGATAATTTTTTGATTCCTTCAAAGATTTTCAAATTTTCCCTCTAGGCTCGATGTCTCGGGGCTTAATCAGAATGTCCTTTATTACTTGATAAACGATACGTATACTTGTGTAGTATCCCATATTATAAAATCATAATTTTCATATCTAAATCATTAGCACATATTGTTGACCTCATTTTTGATGAGCTCTTTTCTCTTCTCTCTCCTGAGTACTTAGGGTCTAGCCTTAGGCTTTCCCTTTGACTATCTTAGAGGACTAGAAATGGAACCCACCACTTAGAAATTTAAACACCTCTTAACTCCCTGCAAACCCCATAAGTTTGATTGTAAACCCCCAAGTCACTTGGAGGGTTAAGATCAAATGTGGAGGTTTAAAGGATGGGTTCCTTATAGGACTCTTTGGCCTTAGGACAACCCTGGGTGGCCTGGTCTGGTGAGGGTTGACCTGCACACATTACACTTTCACACACATTCCAAATCCTAAAACCATTCATACCTAGCTTGACTTCCTGACTCATGTAGGTAATTCATATGGATGGACCTTAACCCTAGGCCCTTGGCTTAGAGGGTTAGGAACAACATAGTGAATGCCTCAAATGAGTCCTCTCATGGCTCTTATGGGCTTAATATGTCTTCATGGCTCAACCAATGTGATTTCATTCTACTCAAACTTGATCAATCTTCATTTCCTCAAAATTTCAATTTTTGACCTCAGGGGCCCTACACCCACTAAACCTACCAAAAGTCCTTGAAATTGCCTAAAATTTGCAAAATTTCCTAAATTACCCAAAATTCCTCAAAATCAGTCCTAAAAATTTTCCCCCACTCAAATTGATCATCCATGACCAAATATACCAAAAATTCCAAAAATACCCCTCAATACCATCCAAATACCCAAAATACCCTTGTAACCCAAAAATTCCAAAAATTCAAAAAATTCCCAAAAAATTCTAAAAAAACTAAAAGATTCCCAATTTCATTTTGTTCAACTAAACCATAGGCTAATTTTGTCAATTTAACCCACTTTTATCAAAACCCCTAATTTGATCCATTTTTAACCTAAGTGGACCCAATGTCAAACCAAATCAATCCAATTGACCTCAAATTTGATCCAATTCAATTATAAACTTCAATTCAATATCCCCAATATCAATTTAGACCAAATTCAAGCCCAGTTTTATTGACATTTGGATCCAATTCCAATTTGAAGCCTAAAGCCCAATTTTGGCCCATGACCTAAACCTAGCCCAAACCAACCCAATTTAACTCCAATTAGCCCCAAATCTCCCCCTAAACCTTCCTAACATCCCCACAAGCAAAAAACTAACAAGATTTACCCAAACTTGAACCTAAACTCCACCCAAACCTAACCCAAAACCAAAATCTCCATTTTTGGCCTAAACCCAAACCTAACTCAAATGGGCCCAAATCCCAAAATCAAAGTCCAACCAAAGTTGAAAACTCTTTGTGACACTCCCATAAACATTTTTCAACATTAATTTTACATAAAATCCAACCTTAGTCTAACCTTAGCCCAAGTTAGCCCAATTTGACTCACTTTGGTGCCTTTACCAAAAAAGTCCAAATTAAATCCAATTCCACGCTAAATGACACCAAACCTTTTCTAAAATTTTCATGACACATCCCTAAACCAAACCCAACATTTGTTTGGCCCAATCCTTAACAAAATTTCCATCCACCGATTTGTTTTCAATCCTAAAGGCCCGCTTTCTTAAACCATCCTAAAAGCCCATTTTCACCAAATCCAAAAGCCCAAAATTAGCTCCAAAGCCCACATGACAATTTCTTCTCATCATACCTTTAATTGATATTTTCCCTAAGTTCTAAATCAATCATCAAATAAATCCAAATCAAGCCTCATGCCAATTTCCCTTAAACTCATCAAAAATCCCAAAACCCATTCCTATGAAAATAAGCCAACCTTTTCCCAAGCCATGAGCAAGCCAAATGAAGCCATTTACAAGCCATTTGAAGCCATGAGAGCTTTGACACCTCACCAAGCCATTAATGGCAAGAAGATATGGCTCTTTCTTAAACATTCATTAAGCGTTTTTAACCTCATCCATGCTACACTATAAACTAAAATTAGCCACATCACCTTGGATGGGGACTTCACCACCCCTTCCTAGCTGACCCAACTGATCCCCTTCAGCCCAAATCAGATCATGGGGGGTGAACCTAGCCCAAATACATGAGTTGAACCAAACCAAGCCAAAATGAGCCTTCACCCATACCACTTAAATCCATGCCTTTACACATGGCATAACTCATTTGATTGCACCAAAATAGAACTCTGACCTCCCCTCCACCTAAGCACACATTTTGAACCTACTAATCAACCCACATGGCCACCCAAGCTCCACCATAACCTTTCTTATTTAAACCCCACCTCTCATGGCCAAAAGAGAGGAGATGAAAGATTACCTTGGGGAGACCATGCCAAATTATTCTCAAAGCTTCTCCAAGCATTTCTAAGCTCAATCAAACCATTTCTAATTGAGGCCTCACCTTTTGGACGAAGGTATCAAATTTTTTTCCCTCCAACCGAGCATGTTTTAATTTTTTAAAAAATATTTACATGCTTTAAGTATATCATCACCGTATAGATGTGTGCTACTCAATTATATGATCATTTTAAAAAAAAATTCACTCAATTTCACTAAGAAATGAGTGAGATATCAAGGTTTAAAGGTGGACGGCTTTGGGTGAATAGCACTGGGAGAGAGGAGCAGTAGCCGTCCGATCACATGTGTATCACACGAACGACCAAGATGCAGTCCGTCGGGAGCTTCATCCATAAACAGAAACGTGCCATCCAATCATGGAGTGACACGTGGCCCCCTTGATAGCGATAGTTTGAGAGGGAAATTGGATTTTTGATTTATTTTTGAACATAAACTTAAAAAATCATAACTTTTCATAGAAAACTCCAAAAAATAAAATAAAAATACCCTCTTGCGCACTGAAATGAGGAAAATAATGTGGAAGTAATTTCAAATTTATTTGATGTATATTTTATTTTTAATTAATTAAATAGTGTTTTCAATCTTTCTATTCTTCATACATTAGGAGCTTTACCATAACTTGAAATTTTGATATGTTATTCTATGCATAATGGTGGATCTTTCCTGATTTTTCCAAAGTCAAGGAAGATTTCCATGATGAGATATCTATTTTTCAATATTATGCATCAGTTTTTCTATAATAATTATAAAGATTATCATGTTACTTCGAAAGATCTAAAAAAATTAGAGTGTGTTCCCTTTGACTAGAGAAACATTAGAAAATTATCTCATGATTTATTTTAATTAAACAAACTCTAATTTGGCCAAAACGTCAAAACTAAGTTTTAATTAATTAGGAATAACCACACATCAAAATCACTTGAAACTAGTTCTTAACAGTCACTTAGGATGTAGAGAAACTCACATAAAAATTTCAAGTCAATTGAAAATAATTTAACCCATTAAATGAATTATTTAAGTTTTATGGCCATTTTTAAAATTAAAAAATTTATAAAACACAAAATACATTTCAAAAATTCACCAAATTGGTTTTGTGGGCTCTCTGATATCAGAGGAGTCTAAGAAAATAAAAATTGGAATTTTCTAAAAATTTTCATTTTTAATCATATTTTAAATATTTTAATAATTAAAAAATCATAAAAATCAAAAAAATATTAAAAATCATAAAAATTTCATATTTCACCTCTTAATCCCTTAGGAACAAACCAAATATTTTGCCTAAGCCTCAAAGTAAAGATATTGAATTTTAAAACCTTAAGACAATTTTTAATATTAAAAATGGATTTTTCAACCTTTTCACTAAATTAACTCTAGTAAATCAAAGAAAAAATATAAAAATATAAAATTTATTTCTATGAACTCCTTGAGGTCAGAGAGACTTAAGAAAAATATAAAATCCATTTTTCAACTTTAATTTTATTTTATAATTAATTAACACTCCAAAACTCAAAATAATTGTAATAAATAAAATATAATTTAAAAAATCACCAAAATTGGTCCAAGTGGTCCTCTGGTTATTAGGAACATCCCATAATTTTCTTAAGGGTAGAAACCTTTCCTTGGTCATGTTGTTGAATTTCCATTGAAAATCACTTTTTTCATTAAAAAATAATTACATAAATAAATTAAATTTAGAAAAATCACATTTTCTCCTCTAATGTCTTAATTGACATAAGAGTGAAGTGTCATAAAAATTTCAAGTTCAATTGAACTCAATTTAGTGAGTTATGAAATAAATAAGTCTAAAGGGACATAAAGGTAATTAAATGATTTAAACCCCTTTATTAAAATTTTTGGTTTAATTAAAAATAGAGGGTAAAATATTTGATTTTATCTTTCTTGGATGATTGAAACATTAGGAAATTAAAAGGGTAGGAACCCATTAATCACTTTTAAACCAAAATGAAACTTTAATTATTTAAACCAATTTAAATTTTGGAAGATTAATGAAAATTTGAATTATTAAAAATAAGGAAATAACTTGAGAGGATATTGATTCTTTAGTAAAAAATCCCTAAATAAATCACTTTAATAATATTTAACTCTTAATTAAAATTAAAATGATAATCCAAACTAAGTAAATTAAAATTAAAAATTTAAAAAAATAATAATAACCCTTAAATTAAAGGAAAGCTCAAAATGTTAAGTGGTTTAACAATCAAATCAAATTAAATTTAAATTAAATTAAATTAAATTAAGTACAAAATTAAATTAAAATTAAAATTAAATTTAATTAATATTTTAACAATTAAATTAAATTAAATTTAAAATATTGAAATTAAATTAAATTAAATTAACTTAAATTCAGTAAAAATTAAATTTAAATTAAATTAAATTAACATCATTCGATAATAAAAGTAAAACAAATTTAAAATATTGAGATCACTTAAAGTATAAAGATTTAAACCAAAAATAATTTGAACACTATTCTAAACTTAAAATTATTAATTAAAACCTCATAATTAAACTAAATCACTTTAAACCTTTAACTCAAACTTCAAATTAAGAATGATTAAAATTCTCAACAAACCAACTTGCCCCTAAAGGCTTTAATTATTATAACTCTTAAATGGAGTATTAAGTAAGATGTCACTTCACTCATCAGGTAATCAAATGCCTAAGTTCACTGAGCAAGAGACAAAGCTTAACTAAACTTCTGGATGATAAGTTCACCTGTGCAACTAAATTTACTTGGACTCAAAATAATCTCAGAAATATTGAAAAGATGTTTAGGACTCGTCCTAAACACTTTCTCAATATGATAAGATGTTTTAGAAGAACAATTGAATTTAATTGTTCTTTGATGAAGAAAATCATCCATAAAAAAAATACAAGAACCTAGACGTCATAGGAGATGATTAACAATAGGATTAGGACTTTAGTAGACAACTAAAACCCTCCCCTTAGCCTTACATAGGTACTTGCTATAAATATTTAAATGTCTTAAAATGTGTTTTAAGTGCAGCTTGGAATGACGGAAGACCCTCCAGGTAAGCTTTTATTTCATTGCAATTTACTTTATTGCAATTAGCTTACATGCACTGCACTTTACTTTGTCTTGCATATTAAACAAGATTGTTGCATGAAAACTGAAACCTTTAGGATAGCCACAAAACTGAAACCAAAGCTAAATTAAAAGTCACCACAAGATAAAATTCACCGCCACAACATTCCAAAATATAAAACAACTCAAAATTTAATCACAAACAGAACAACAAAACTACAATTGCAACTAAAGTAAAACGTCTCGTTGAATGATCGGGAATACCTCGGATGATGTAACCCACATGTTGCTAACTGGATTTCCCACAGTCTAAATGAAAGTGTGGAACTCATTCAGTTGAGTTTAGCAAATTCATCTGGACTAAGTGAATTCGATGAAAATAACGGTGCCAGGATGACGGAACCGTAGGATCTTAATCGGTTCTG
This sequence comes from Papilionanthe hookeriana x Papilionanthe teres, assembly GCA_022702705.1. Taxonomy (NCBI): domain Eukaryota; kingdom Viridiplantae; phylum Streptophyta; class Magnoliopsida; order Asparagales; family Orchidaceae; genus Papilionanthe; species Papilionanthe hookeriana x Papilionanthe teres. Next base: position 11,588,800 of record CM040431.1, on the reverse strand, counting down.
TTTTAACAACTTTAAGATTTGTTTTAATTAAAATATTAAAAACATTTGGACTTTAAGATTTCTAAACCAAAACACTTCTCTCATCTCCTGATTTTCACCTTCTAAAACTAAACAACAAGGAGCTTGGAGCACAGTGGGCAGCATGGGCTGCGTCATCACAAAACTCGGGTCTACTTCAGCAAAACTTTCTTAAAATTAAATAACCAAGCCATAGAATTTCGAGGTAGTTTGCTTAGTGCAACATAAATCCTCAACTTTTCGTTAGGCATTTGCATAATCATATTTTGCAAATAAAGCCCTAACCGGTCTTAGGACTCTGAGGTGGTCGTTTAGTACGACATAAACCCTCACATCTTCAAGGCTGTTTGTATGATCATGTCATACAAATATAAGCCCTAATTAATTAAAATTGGCAGGATTAAAACTTGAAATAAACTCTCAAATTGAAACCAAACAATAGGATAGTTTGGGAAGTTGCCAAGATTCTTCTTGGATCTTCAGCTTCTCCTATTTTTCTTCCATTGGATTCCTAAAATAACTGTTCCAAATTTGAGCTATTACCTATTGAAATTTCCAGAGTTCAATTGTTTGAAAACCTTAAGCTTTGAAATTCTTGAGAGCAAAACCACTGATCATTATCAAGAGTTTTCTTAAGTGATTCTCATCATTTAAGATGTAATTAACTATAGGGGCTTGCCCTTATATGGAACTTTAAGAACCCGAGTAATATAAACCCTGCTTAATTCCTTTATATTAAGCAGGGGAACTTGTCGGCTTATAAAATTGGTTCGCAGACCAAACAGATGTCACAAATCTTCTAGTTTATTTAATCGAGCCCCATCGTCAACTTGTGTGTCTATTCTTCAGGATAGATACACGGGTTGTGATGCGGTGCTCATTTATATAAACTATTTAGGATGTGAGATCGGTTTGATTTTTCATATCTTAAAATTTTCAAACTTAAAATTATTTTCAAAAAATCAAATACTATTTTCCAAATTATATATTTAAATTAAATTAAAAAAATTCGCCGACAACTTCTGTAGGCGACCTCCTTTTCAAAATACAACACAACCTAAAAATATGCCGACGGCTTCTGGCGACTCCGCTGGGGATTAGTTCCTCTCTCCATCTTAATTAGATGGTTTTGCTTTCATAAATCGATAGTGAGTTCATATCCCTAGTGGACCAAAACTATCATTCTTCCGTTGGCATACTACTGGTGACGACGGGAAGAGATTGGTGTGGAATGTCAATATTGAGGAGTCACCATCTAATATTAGCCTAATTTTATTCCTGTAAATCTCATGAAAGATTTGAGGAATTTAGGGCTAGTAGTAGAAAAGGATGTTTATGACAATCCTTATAGAAGAATATCCTAGAATAATATATCCTAGAATTTTCATATAAAGAAAATCATGGAAAACCGAGAGATTTCTATTGTGGGTTCTTTTGGATCTCCTATAGAAGCAAGCTTCATAGTTAATTACATCTTAAACAATTTTTAATTGTTCAAGAAAACTTCTGATTAATATCAATCATTTGTTTTCTAAAATTTTATTTTTAAGGAGAGATGTACCCACTATCACTCCTAAATATTATTTTGTCATGTCAATTTTGTTGTCATTGTTGTGTTATGTTTCATGTCTATCCTAGGTTTTGTGTTGTTTTGTTTTGTCGATGTCATTTGTTACAAAGATATAGTTTTTGTTTTAAGTTTTGTGACTATCCTAGGTTTTGTATTGTTGCATTGTTTTGTTTTATCTTTTAGTTGTTTGTCATTTTTATTTTGTTTTGTTTTGTTTTGTCTTGTTAACATCATTTGTTCCAAAGATATAGTTTTTGTTATGACTATCCTAACGGTTTTAATTTTGTTGCAATGTTCCATTGCCGGCGTCCTGCAAAACAGAGTTAGCACATTCTATAACATGTAGAGGAAATCTAAATGAAATTAATGTCGTCATCTCATTTTAGTTATCCTGCAAAACAGAGTTAGCACACCCTATAACATGCAAAGAAAATCTAAACATGCAAAGGAAATTTTATATTTTCATACTGCAGGAAAAATAAAATTATAATGAAATTATAATGTCATATAAGTTTGATTGTTATTGGATTTGATGTTAAGTTTATTTGGAAATTTCAATAATGATGTTTAATGTCAATATTTTTTGAATGTCAAATTTATTATGTTTATTATGTCGAGTTCCATTCTGAATATTAAATTCAGACTAGTCATATTATGTCTACCCTTAAAATTTATTCAGACTAGTCAGACTTATGTCAATGAAATTTAATTTAAAGTTAAATTCATGTCTATTTAAATTTAAGTTAAAAATTGAATTAACTTTAGTTTACTTTTAGAATAGATCTAATTAAGTTTTAAGCCTTGTTTAAATAATACTTAGAGGTTGATTAAGTCTAAATAGACATAATTAAAATTATCGACCATCTAAATATTTTTAGGTAAGGCTTAAGTTTTAATTAAATCTACCAAGATTTATTTAAGTATATCAAGGTTTAATTGAAATAGACATATTTAAGTTTTAAACCTTATTTAAATAATACTTAGAGGTTAATTGAGTCTAATTAGATTAAATTAAAATTATCGACCGTCTAAGTATTTTTAGGTAAGGCTTAAGTTTTAATTAAGTCTATTTTTAATTTAACCAAGATTTATTTAAGAAAATCTTAACTAATCAAGTCTAGTGTATTAGACTTGTTTAGAATTTAAATTTACTTAAATGATTAAGTTCATATTTGGGTTCAAATTAGGTTAAGTTTGTACTTGAGTTCAAGTTAGGTTGAATCTAAGTTAAGTTTGTACTTGGGTTCAAGTTAGGTTGAACATAAGTTAAGTTTGTACTTGGGTTCAAATTAGGTTGAACCTAAGTTAAGTTTGTACTTGGGTTCAAGTTGGGTTGAACCTGAGTTAAGTTTGTACTTGATTAACTATCCTTAATTTGGGTTAAGTCTAATGGTTTAAGGTTAATTAAACCTAGTTTAGGTTAGGTTTAATTGGTTAATTAGACTTAATATGGGTTAAGTCTAATGGTTTAAGGTTAATTAAACCTAGTTTAAGTTAGGTTTAATCGGTTAATTAGACTTAATATGGGTTAAGTCTAATGGTTTAAGGTTAATTAAACCTAGTTTAGGTTAGGTTTAATTGGTTAATTAGACTTAATATGGGTTAAGTCTAATGATTTAAGGTTAATTAAACCTAGTTTAGGTTAAATTTACTTAGTTAATTAGACTTAATATGGGTTAAGTCTAGTGGTTTAAGGTTAATTAAACCTAGTTTAGGTTAGGTTTAATTAGTTAATTAGACTTAATATGGGTTAAGTCTAATGATTTATGGTTAATTAAACCTAGTTTAATTAAGGTTTAGTTTAATTAAATGAACTTAATTTGGATTAAGTTCATTTAGTTAAAGGTTGATTAAACCTAATTTGATTAAGGTTTAGTTTAATTAAATGAACTTAATTTGGATTAAATTCATTTAGTTAAAGGTTAATTAAACCTAATTTGATTAAGGTTTAGTTTAATTAAATGAACTTAATTTGGGTTAAGTTCATTTAGTTAAAGGTTAATTAAACCTAATCTAATTAAGGTTTAATTATTATTTAAACCTAATTTAATTAAGGTTTAAGTTGGTTAAGTAACTTAAGTGAGTTAACTAGGTTTAATAAGGGTTAAACCTAGTTTTAGGGTTTAATGATGCTTAAACCTAATGTAAGTAAGATTTAAGTGAGTTAACAAGGTTTAATAAGGGTTAAACCTAGTTTTAGGGTTTAATGATGCTTAAACCTAATGTAAGTAAGGTTTAAGTAAGTTAACTAGGTTTAATAAGGTAACTAGGTTTAATAAGGGTTAAATCTTGTTTAGGGTTTAATTATGCTTAAACCTAATGTAAGTAAGATTTAAGTAGGTTAACTAGGTTTAAAAAGGGTTAAACCTAGTTTAGGGTTTAATGGTGATTAATTAGCCTTAAATATGTTTTTAAAACTAATTAATGTTTGTTTATTATTAAACCTAATGTTTTTAAGGCTTAATTATGGTTAATTAAGTTTAAAGTTTACCTAAACCTAATAAAAACTTATTTTAAACCCTATATGATTAGAGTTTAAAATATTAACTAAGTTTAAAATGATTAAACTTAATTAAAGAAGCTTTCTTTTTTTATTAACTTTAAATTTTAGCCATAAATTAAATTAAATTTTAAACAGGCTAAAATTTATCATCTTGAAATGTATATTTGTGTCCCTTAGCTTCTTAAGCGATTTTGGGTTTTTATTTTCTTATTTTTCCATTTTTATAATTATTATTAAAAATAATCACAAAATACAATGGAAATTAGAAAATGATATCATAGACAACTTCCCTAGTCATGGAAAAATCAAGGAATGTGTGTAATGACATGAAGATCTTTCTGTGAAAAATTTATAATTTTGTAAATTATAAAAAAATTTTAATAATTAAAATAATCTGAGGAGTATTTAATTAATTAAAAATTAAATATAAATCAAAAATTATATTTTTTTATTCCACATTGTAGTGCTCACTGTCCTGAGCACAGGATTATTTTTATTTTGTTTTTATGATTTTTATTTAAAAAAATATGGATTTTTGATTATTTTAAGGTTTCACTGGATTTAAATAAATCCAAATGAAATCTTAATTCCTTGATGAAGATGCGTGTCCTCGGATCCGTCGAAACGCGGTTAATCTTCTGCGGGGATCCAAACAGCGGAGCGGGCAAGAAATAATCTCAGACGTCCGTCTTTTAAACAGAAAATCGGACGGCTGTGGATCATCGTCTTCCTCGCGCTTCATCCTGAAGACCGTCCATGGTTTAGGAGTAATATCTCACTCGATTCTTGATGAAATTGAGCGAGATTTGTTCCTACACCTTCATCTTGAGCAGATGATCATATCCATACGGATATGTGACAGTTTTGAAATGGTTTTGTTAACAAAGTGTCAAAGCCGAATCACCATTAAATTATAAAATAGATACCTTAGGTTCAGTGATCAAAACTTTAATTTGAATAGCTCCACACCTTCGTGGCGGCCTCAGTAAGCCTGATCTAACTTAAATTTGGAGTAAAGTTGGGTCTAGCTATGAATTTGTCCTTAAGGTACCTCGGCCTGAGAGAGATTGATGGAACAGTGACTTAAAGACCTTAGAGAAGCTCGATTTTGATTGGAATCATCTTCGTTTGGTCTTTAGAAGAGTTTAGGATGGTTAATTTGAAGGTTTGGCAAGTTTGGTTTTGAAACCTAAATTTGTCCTGGTTTTGGGCTAGTTTGGGTGTTATCGGGTTGATCAAATTGGGGAGATACAGTGGGTTTAAGAGCCTAATTTTGGTGGGGATCCATCGCTTAGGTCTTGAGCTACAACTTTGATGTTGAGGGTTTGAAGATTTAAACAGTGGTTAGGGATTTTAAAGTTTGGTTTCCTAACCTGATTTTGAGCTCTCGGGTTAGCCTGTTTGAGCTGATTTTATGGAGTGTTGAGGCTAATTGAAGGTTGGATTTTGATTGGGATATAATCCTAAGATCCTAAGGAGTAAGTTTACTGTTGGGAGCAAGAAGATTTGGGCAGTCGTTGGGTGTCTCTTAGCTTGGTCTCCTTTTTTTCAATGGTTCGGGTTTGAGCTATTTATAGCCATGGGAATGGCCATGGCTGAATTTGGCTTGTCTTGGTTTCATCTAAGGAAGGTGTTATCAAGCTCATTAATGCTCTAAGGATAAAATTTAGCTGAGGAGATAAGGGACTTGCCAAATTCCAAGCATTTCTGTCATATGCTTAACCATAGTAATGATTGAGTTCAAATGATGGCTCACTTCCATTGGCTCATTAGGGAGGTGTAGAGATTGGCTCAAAGCTGTAATTCAGTCCCCCTAAGTGAGTCATCATGTGTTCATTCAGTGGTTAAAAGGAAAGAATGCCACATAAACTAGCCTACTCATTCCATGCATAAAGACTCATCATGGTGTTTAACCATGCTGCAAAGGGGAGTTTATACTTTATTCTTCTTTTATTGGATGGCCAAGGAGGTGGGGGATATGCCTTGGTGTTGGCCAGCCACATCATCCTATGGAATGTGTGATTCACACTTTGAAATGGAGAGGAAAGTGGCACTTCAAAAAAATGTCATAATTTGGTTTAACTCATAGTTTACTATGATGGTTCATGAGTCTATCAGGTGTCAATGTGTCTTATGAGGGGTCTAATGGGTTATGGGGAACCTATTAAATAACCCTTCATAATTTAATTTGATTTAAAATTTATTATGAGAATTTTATATCACACATGATGTTATATGTAAAAAAGTCCCTTTATGTCCTTTTTAATTTAATTTCCACATTAATTAAATATGTTATTAATTAAAAATGTTTGGAAATTACTTTATTAATCAATTTATTAATTAAAATAAATTTTAATTAATTATTTGATTAATAATTTTTATTTTTTAAGTTAAAGGTTTAATTTTATCATTTTCTTTAAACCCTTGTATTTTAATTAATTAAAAATTAATTAAAATTTTAAATATTTATTTTATTAATCAATTAATTAATTTGAGATTAATTATTTGATTAATATTTGTCCTCTATGGATTTAAAGGTTAGAATTTGTCATATTTTATCCCTTTTTAATTATATTTTAGCTTAATTAATTTAAAAAAAATTAATTAAAACTTCAAATGTTATTTTATTAATCAATTAATTAATCAAAATGATTTGAAATTAATTATTTGATTAATTTTTAATTTTATCATTTTTGGTTCAAAATTAGGCATTTTGGCCCATGTTAACCCAAGTTGACCCAGGTTGACCCAAGTTGACTCAAGTTGACTTGGGTTGGTCAATTTGAGTTTAGAAATGTCAAATGTGTCATTTTCAATCTTGTCATGGTTGATTTGGTCATATCATTAATGATTTTGTCAATTTAGGATGTAATTTGGCTTTTTTATTATAATAGGTTAAATTGGGTTAATTTTGGATTAAAGTGGGACTTTGGTGAAGCTTTAAGTTCAAATATTGGATATAGTAAGTTAAGGTTTTGTTTGTGGGAATATTAGGAAGATTTTAAAATTTATTTTGGAGAAAATGAGGAAGTTTTAAGTTTTTTTTGGATAGTTTGAGTTTATTAAATTAATTAAGGAAATTTGGATTTTTAGAGTTTGAATATTTTCATAAAAAGTTTGGGATTAAATTAGGGTCAACTTAATGTAAATTTTTGTTCATGGGAATATTATGAAGGATTTAAAACAAATTTGGGGAAAATCGGATGACATTAAGTATTGTTTTGGATGGGTTAAGTTATTTAATTAATTTACAGGTCAATTTGGGGTTTTTCAATCAAGTTGGGTTAAATTGACAAAATCAATATAAGTGATAGTTGAAGAAAATGATGTGGATAATATTTTGGATTTTCTGAGATTTTCTGGGAATTTTTGGAATTTTGAAATTTTTTTGCCATAAAGGGCATTTTGGTCATTTTGGGATAAAGTTGGGATTTTGGTCAGAACTTTGATTTAAAGACCCGAGGTGGTTTAGGAAGAAATTTAAAGTCAAACAAAAGTGTATGGGGTAATTTTTTATTATTCTTAAAGGCTTTATGAGTCTCATAATGATTTTTAAGTATCTGTTACTTTGGCTACGAGGGGCTCAAAAGTAACTCGGAAGTATGGCATGTTTATAGTCAAAATTCATCATTTGATGAGAGTAACGTCCTCGAATGATTTTCAGATAGTTTTATAGACAAACATTAGCTTCAGAAAGTCTATGTTAATAGACTTCTTTACTTAAAATGACCTTTACAAAAGTGAGGTCAACAACTACGTTCATTTCTATCTTGAACAAGTATAGTCAACTTCTCTCGGATTTAGGAGCCATTGTTTAGACACCCCTAAACAGAGAGGTTTTGAAATCCTTTTACCTCTTTTCTGAGGTGGGGTGGACCCCCAATAGGTGTTAGCTTGGCAGCGGTCCTTCAGATTGAGAAGTTTTACGAGACTTTCTCTTCCTTGCCAATTCCAAACCGGGTCACTTATTTTTTCTATAAACCTCCGTCCTTTAATCATTTCATTCCTAATAAAAAAATCCTCTAATAAACAACCCTTTTAATAAACAAACTCTTAAAAATCATAAATATACTAAGATGAACGAAAATGTGTTCGGACTCTTTCTTATTTGTCCTAAGTTTTGCGACAAAAGGAAGCATGATTCGGGACTGACGTTCGAAATCTACCCTACAGAAAATAACTGCTCCAAAGTTAATTTTCTCCTTCACCAATGGAATGGACTTCGCCGTCTATAAGGATAAGCTACCTGACAATGGGATCATCCTTTTTTGACAAGGATTCGACAACACAGATAACAAGTTCGCTGACGTCACTCTCTTCGCACTAATGGTCAAAGTGCCAGAAACTGAAGAGCCCGTAATTGAGTTCAACTTGAAGTCGGCTCAAGAATTCCCTCCCCTGCAAAGGGTTCCAGCTGAAAGAAGTACTGCTATTTGTAGGAGGACTGTTGTCTCTACCCCCACCGGTCTAGTCATCTCTGCGCCTACCCCAGCTTCCGCCAAACTAAAGGGGAAGGAAATCCAAGTCTGTGATGAGCCTGTCACCGTGGAGGGTACAGATTTTGCTACAACACCATGTGTTTTCGAGATTGGGTCCAGTTCAAGAGTAGCGCCCCTAACGCGGACTCAAAGGAGAAATAGAAGTAGGAAGATCGCCAGGATTGATAAATCCAAAGCCGCTGAAGTTACTTTTTTAGAGGAAATTCCTGAGGAAAGAGAAGAACTACCTGAGTATGTACCTCTATTGGAAGGGTGTAGGTTTCACCTCCTTTCTGCTGCATCGGATGAAGAGGATTTCCGAAGGATCGCCGCTACATTACCCCTACCTGCATACTATAGTAACGGCAAAACAAAAAGGGTTAAGATTACATCATTTGCTCGACTACAGGCCGTAATAGAAAAATTGGCAAAGAAAGAAAGATGCCCTGTGTCAGAAATCCTAAGAAGAATGGGACGAGTGCCAGCTAGATCTCACCTCATAACACGAGTAGAGCCTGTCACTGCCGTAGAGAAACCAAGGAAAAAAATAAGAGCTAGTTCACCTGTTATTGTATCGGGCCATCATATTAGGGAGGACACCACCTACCAACATATAGCAGATAGACCGTCCGGTCCTAGGCCTTCTACTGCAAGAAGGATGGTGTGGCGATCTATTATTACCGAGTTGAGACCAACACAACGGCCTGAGAAGAAAAGTCTCTTCAAAGAGCTTGAATCAGAAGAAAGTGCTACTGCAATAAAAGAAACTCCCGAAAAAGAAGTTCAACAACCATCACACGACAACCGCGATACCGTCTGGAAGAGACCCCTCGAGGATGCTATAGGAAAGCTAAGGACGGATATCTAACGATTGGCAAAAGAAAGAAGAGAAAAGTTGGAAAATGAAGTTGATTCATCAGAGTTCATGGATGAAGAGTATGCCGAAGTCAACATGGTTGAAACACGAGCATCGTCAGCCTCGCAGGGTGCTCCGGCAGCTGCGGAAAGAGATGAACCGGAAGTGATGAGAGCACAGCTTCGGGAAAGAGATGACACAATTTCCCAGATGGCAAGGAGGATGGAGGAGATGGCTGCTACTTTAGCCACTCTCTAGAGTCAGGTGCAACCTAAGAAAGAAACACCCCCAGAAATCATCCATATTGCTGATGGAGGAAAAGAGATCACATCCGTCAACGGAGATGAGCCACCAAAGAAGGATTCTGCACAGAACATGATTCCCGAAAAGGACATTAAAAACATGGTAGAACAGTAGGTGCGAGAAGCCCTAGCACAATCTAAGAGTGGAGCATCTATTCAGACGGGTAGACCTTACCTCGAAGAGTTCGATGCAGTCCAATACCCAAAAAGCTTCGTACCACCTCTGTTTAAGACTTTTGATGGAACGAGAAACCCCCGACAGCATGTCGCACATTTTCGTGCTAATTACTGCAATGCTGGTGGGAGTGACGCCTTACTCTTTCGACAGTTTGTCAGCAGCCTGTCAGGGATTGCCTTCGACTGGTACGTAGAATTGCCAAATGGTTCTGTTAAGACCTTTTCAGAGTTAGAAAATCTCTTCGTTAAGCGGTTTGTCGGGGCTCAGCACCACATCATCATCGGTGATCTAGTGGTGGAGCACCAGAAACCGATTGAGACTTTAGTGGATTACATACTTCTATAGAGAAATTTAAGCATGAAGTGTGAACCACAACTTCAGGAATAGCATGCAATCGGTATTTTGCTGAAAAGCATCCACAGCCTGATAGCACTTCTCCTTAAAGGATTTACAATCAAGACTTTCGAGAAGCTGCTTAGCAAGGCCGGGAGCTTGCAAGAGGAAGCAAAGCAGCTATGTTTCATGGACAAGAACGATAAGTAGAAGCCCGTGAAAACATTCGAAAAGAAGTCCGGAATCGTCGCGACAGTAGATAAGGGCAAGCAGCAAGTGCAGATACGGCCAGAGTGGCCACAGCCTAGCTATCAACCACCGCAACGTACTTACCAACAACCTCAGTAGGGTTATCAATAGCCTCGACCGAGCTATCAGTCCCCTCAGCATTATGAGCAACTGCCTCATCCATCGCGTACCCTGAAAGAACTTCTAAATAGGGAATATCCATCAAAACTGAAGCAGTAGCGAAAATGTTCAGCAGTTTAATGAAGACATCGGATTTTTAGCTACCAGAGCCCAAGAGGTCGGAAGAAGTCAATAAGAAAGATCATCCAAACTATTGCCCTTACCACCAGATGCTCGGGTATAAGATAGAGGATTGCATCACTTTCAAGAGTTGGCTTGACGACAATCTCTGGAATGGGAACCTAACGATCCTGAAGGAATACATGAAGGAACCCCAAAAAGGAGTTTCCGTCAATGTTATTTCAATGGATCCCATTGTTCCAATAGACCCTTACACAACCCATGATGGATGGAGTACCGTCTGGACAAAGTCTTCAAAGAAAATCTTAGATCACATCCAAACCGCTTCGGTGCGTGCTTCAACTCAGAGCTTGAAACCTGTCGAGCCGGCACTATCGCTTGCGATTGAAGAACCGCCCTAGAAGGAAAAGAAAATCGTAGAAGAGAAGAAAACTGAGGCTCCAAAGAGTAGACTAGGGGCTGCTTATCCTAGGTTGGTTGTTTCCGATTCGGGGGAGAAATCCCTCGAACCTCTGACTCTGTATGATTATTTGCTCGCCCTGGCGGGATCTTATAATGATAAGAGTTTTAGCGTTGGCTACGTTTTAACTGTTCCTAACGATTACGTAACTAATGAAAACCAAGCTAATCCGGATCTCGATTCTGATATAAATAACGATTCTCAAATCATACTAAACCTCAATGACCACGACGAAGGAGAAGACGTTCACAAGGATGGCTACGAAATCTTAACAAGCAACGAGTCTATTTGCTAATTTCGAGGAGCTCCAATCGCGATAGAATTGGAGTTATCAGATTCCAAAGCAACGCCAGAAGAGCCAATAGTTTCGATTCAAGGAGAGACACCGTCAGATTCAACACCAGATTCAGAAGAAATAACTGAAGTCAATTTAAGAAGTGGAAAAGTTCTACCTCCGAGAATGGGTCTAAAGGATAAAGGAAAGCAGGTGGTTACTCAGGAAGAGCCAACCCCAGCAGAGGAATTGCCCATTCTGGAAGAAACCGAGGAACATGGTAATAATGTAGACTACAACGTGCTAGCCCATCTTAGGAAACTACCAGCCAAACTAAGCATATACGACGCTCTGATCCTGTCAAATGAGATGAGGTAAACTCTGATCAAGGCTTTACTTGATCCAGAGAATTGTTTATCTCAAATGGCCGGTAATTCCTTAGATGAGGTTTGCTCATTAAAAGAACAGCGAGGTGTTACCTTCACGGACAATGTTTTACTACTCGGAACGGCTGATCACAACCGACCATTGTACATTTCAGTCACAATTGGAAAGTTAAGCTCTCCAGAGTGTTGGTTGATCTAGGAGCATCGATCAACATAATGAGCCTTCGAACGTTAGCATATTTGGAAATTGATGCTTGCGAACTTGAAGCAGACAAGATGTTATTAAGAGGGTTCAATCAGAAAGGAGAAAGAGCACTCGGATCGATAACACTGTTAATGAAGACCGGTGATTTGGCAAAGACAACCTCAAAATTTCATATAATTGATTCTGACACATCATTCAATGCTCTACTGGGTCGACCATGGATCCATGAGAATTGGATGGTACCGTCATCTCTGCACCAGTGCATAAAATATTACGAAGGAGGAGAATAGTGTATCAAAGGTGACTTGCAACCATTCTCTGTGCATGAAATCAGAATTCACGAAGATGCAGCCTACTACGCGCCCCCGAAGAAAACAATCTTTTCCAGAAATGTCATACCAAATGAAGCAAAAGAATTTCAAGACGATAAATAGCCGGAGATTCTAGTCCAACAGTTACTCACCACTCCCTTACAGGGAGATGGTGAAGGTTTCTCCAGAACTCGCACCCGAGGTCAAGACCGGGGACGAGGTCGTGGAAGAGACATTAGAACAGTTAGACAGAAGAAACCAGTCATCAACATTGATTGGGAGACCAGTTCTGAAGAAGAAGAAATCAAGACGAAGCAGCAACAGTAAATCAAAAACAGCCCCAGTTCAAGATCTCCCTCGAAGATGAAAAGAATGAAGAATATAAATCAATGTACGAGAAGATTAACAATTATGTACTCACTATGACCCTGAACCCGATCCATTCTAATAAGATCGAGGGTATGGCGGTCAAGGAAGTACGTGGTGGTACTAAACCAATCAAGTTTTATTGTGGTGCTTCTTCTTCCAATACTGAAAATGATGTACAATTTGAAGATGTTACTTCTTCCGAATTAATGGAACTGCCTTTTGAGTGGTACTCTCCATGTGTTCAAAATTTAATTCAACGTGGTTTCTTACCTCAACGATGGACAAAAGGTCAATCACAATATTTTGAAAAATTATGGAATAGTGCTAGCCGGCCTCCCAATTCAAAACATGGTTTCGGATTCGGCACAGTAGGATCAGTTGACGATGCGGGATTGTGCTTGGTTGTCACTTGTGAGCTTAATGAAGACTGCTTGGAAGCTTCAAAAGATCTCGAAGATCTACCAATCAGAGATGCTCCACCAGAATTTGAAGAAGAAATTAAATCTACAATAGACGAGTTAATGGAAGTTAACTTAGGTACTAGCGAAGAGCCTAGGCCGACCCTTGTTAGCTCCTTACTCAATAAAGAAGACTCCGAAGAGATAATCAAGCTATTGATGGAATTCAAGGACTGTTTTGCTTGGAGTTACGATGAAATGCCAGGACTAACTCCAGAAGTCACAGTTCACAAGCTAGGAGTGGATCTCACTGCCGTTCCAGTTAGACAAGCTTCGAGAAGAATGCGTCTAGAGATTGAACAACAAGTTATATCTGAAGTTAAGAAGTTAATAGACGCTAAATTTGTCCATGAAGAACAAAATCCAACTTGGTTAGCCACTGTGGTACCAGTGAGAAAGAAGAATGGTCAGATCAGAATCCGCGTGGATTTCAGAGATTAGAACAAAGCAAGTCCAATGGATGAATTCCCGCTACCCATTCCAGAGTTGATGATCGACATTGCTTCAACACATGAAGTCTTTTCTTTCATGGATGGATCTTCAGGATACAAAAATATAAATATGGTACCAGAAGATGAAAAGCTTACTGCCTTCAGAATGTCGATCGGGTATACTGCTACACACTGATGCCGTTTGGATTAAAGAACGCAGGAGCAACCTATTAAAGAGCAATGACAAGTATTTTTGATGATATCATTCACAACCAAGTCGAGTGTTATGTGGATGATGTGGTCATCAAAAACAAACTAAAAGAGGATCATTTCTATGATTTGAGAATTTTTTTCGAGCGATTAAGACGATATAACCTTAAGATGAATCCCTTGAAATGCGCCTTCGGCGTCACCTCTGGGAAATTCTTAGGATTTGTTGTTCGACATCGTGGAATTGAAATAGATCCGGAGAATATTAAAGCTATCTTAGAAATGCCACCTCCCAAAACCTTGAAACAACTACGATCCTTTCAAGGAAAATTGGCATATCTTCGACGCTTTATCTCAAATTTGTCAGGAAGGTGTCAGCCTTTTTCTGCTTTGATCAAGAAGGATGCCAAGTTTACTTGGGACTCCAAATGTCAACATGCCTTCGATGACATCAAACAGTATTTAATGACACCTCCTATTTTAGCAGCCCTAGTCTCAAGTAGACCGTTGATACTTTATACCGCAGCTCTAGACAACTCTCTCAGAGCCCTGCTAGCCCAGGTCAATGACGAGGGAAAAGAAAACGCTCTCTACTACTTAAGTCATCGCCTAATTCTGACGGAAGTAAAGTATCCACCTATTGAGAAGCACTGTTTGGCCCTGATCTTTGCCTCTCAAAAGCTCAGGCACTACATGCTTTCTCATAAGGTCAACCTTACTTCGAAGTTTAATCCATTGCAATATTTGATGTCCCGACCAACACTCTCTGATAGACTTTCTAGGTGGTCGATGATACTATTGCAATTAGATATAACTTTCGTTCCTCTTCGTGCTGTAAAGGGACAAGTCCTAGCGGACTTCCTCGCAGCACACCCTTTACCGGCAGAATCGCCTCTTAAAGACGACCTGCCAGACCAGCAGATAATGAGCCTAGAAGACCCCGATGATCATCATTGGGAACTGTACTTCGACGGAGTATCCTCAGTGCAGAAAGACAAAGAATTAAAAATGATAGTGCCCAGTAAGGCAGGAATCAGACTAATATTTATAACACTAGAGCGGGGAATGTTAAGGTATTCCTACCACTTAACAGAACCGTGTACAAACAACGAGGCAGAATCCGAAGCCCTTATAACCGGACTGGAATTAACTATTCAGATGAAGATAACAGATATCAACATCTATGGAGATTCTCAGTTGATTATTCAACAAGTCGTCGGACAATACAAAATTCTAAAGCCAAGACTCGAACAATACTTTCATTATGCCATGAAACTGTTGGAGCAGATTCCGAATGTAACGATCTACAAGATTTTCAGAATAGAAAATGCTCTCGCGGATGCATTAGCTCGCCTTGGAAAGGAATTTACCTGCTTCCATGATGAGTCAGTTGAAATGTTAGTTCAAGGACGACAGGTCCTATCACAGCTCGACATGGATACAATACACAAATCAGCAGAAAAAGCAGAGGAAACAATTGCGGCAGTAACAGAAAATACAGAAGATTGGCGGCAGCCACTAATAGACTACCTGTAAATGGGAAACTTACCAGATGATAAGTCGATAGCCCATCAAATCAAGAAAAGAACTCTATCTTACGCATTGATAAACAATACATTATACAGAAGGTCTTTTGATCAGATGTGGCTAAGATGCCTGAGCGGGTCCGAGGCTCGTGAAATTGTCAAAGAAGTACACTCAGGACTTTGTGGCGCTCATCAGTCGGGTCCAAAAATGAAAATGAAGATTAAAAGACTAGGGTACTACTGGCCCTGAATGATGATCGACTGCATGAAGATTGCCAAAAGTTGTCACCAGTGCCAAGTGCACGGAGTGGTTCTACATCAACCTCCAAATGTGCTACATCCGACAATCGTGTCGTGGTCGTTTGAGTGTTGGGGCACAGATATCGTGGGTTCGATAGAACCGCCTTCTTCAAGAGGACATCACTTCATTCTTGCAGCTACAGATTACTTTTCTAAGTGGGCAGAAGCTATACCTCTCAGAGAAGAGAAGGTACATCACGTGCTACAATTCTTCAAGAATAAAGTCGTCTACCGTTTTGGGGTACCAAGCAGAATTATCTCAGATAACGGGTCCGCGTTCAAGAGTACAAAGATCAACAATTTTGTCAGAAGACATGGGATCGACTGGCGTTATTCAACAATCTACTACCCAAGAGCGAACGGCCTGGCCGAGGCTTTTAATAAAACTCTCGTCCAAATCCTAAAGAAAACGTTGGACGACAACAAGAGAAATTGGCACGAGAAGTTGTTAGAAGCCTTATGGGCCTACAGGATGACTTTCAGAACTCCAACCCAGTCTACGCCTTACACCTTAGAGTACGGGACCGAGGCCGTTTTACCCTTAGAGGTTCAGCTTCCATCACTCAGAATTGCAGTTGCGAACAAAATCACTACGGAAGAAAATGCCAGATTACGACTAGAAGAATTGGAAAGCCTGGAAGAGAAAAGACTTTCAGAACAGCAAAATTTGGAACTGTATCAAGCCAAGATGATCCAGGCCCATGATAAATTGGTCCGTCCAAGGACATTCAAAGTCGGTGACTTGGTTCTAGTTCTCAGAAGACCTATTCTTGCACATCACAAGATAGGTGATAAATTTGAACCAACTTGGGAAGGACCATTTGTGGTCGAGAGAGTTTAATCAGGAGGTTCCTACCAGCTTGTAAATTGTCGTTGAGAGCGACCTATGCTTCCAATTAATGGACGATATCTCAAGCAACCTCATGTTTCGAAGGTTGAATCCTCATTCCTAGAAGCACAGACACAGTAATTACTTATGACTGAGTCCAAACCCAAAAATATAAATAAAGAAAGTGGATGAAAAAGAAAATCGTTAAAAAAAATGTTAAAAGAAAACATGTGAAAGCATGATAATAAAGTCTTTATCCTTCCTTTTAAATCGAGTCTCACTCTTGATCTTTCTTCATCTTTTCCTACTCCTATTTAAATTTAAAATAAACAAATAAAAGCTCTTCATTAATAAATAATTTATTTTTCTACTGTTCTTATTCTTAGTACAGCCCCTGATCCTTCCTTATTTTTCGCAGGGAAATGTCGAACGGGCGGTTGGTTCTGAACTTTAAGAATGGCGTGAGTCTAGCACTTGATGAAAAGAGGGTGAGGGATGGAGCCGTGATCGAGATTGACTCTGACTTCACACCTACCGGGCTACAATATGAAGCAACTGATTGGATTCCAGTTGATCGGGAAGAACTCCGCAGCCATACAGAGATGAAATTGGGTGGCTCAAATCAGCCATCTACCAGCAAAAAGAGAAAAGCGAACGCCGCTCATGCAATAGGAGAAGATAAGAAAGTTAAGTCTGTGGTGGATACAGCAGAAGGCAGACTTGTCAGCGCCATGCCTACAGAAATTCAAGAGGTGAGGAGAGTCACTCTCACTCCTACTCAACAAAGAAACAAGAACCGTCGCATTCACAAGATGCTGACTAAGCTGGCAGCAGATCAGCGTGAAGATACAGTCGCTACCATCAGTACAAATGCTTCGAAGAGATTGGTTCGTCAGGAACAAGAAAGGAGGAAGTCAATTCCAAGTACTACAGAAAAGATGAAAGAAATCTCGAGGAAAATAGAAACATAGATAGTACCACGACGCTAGATAGATGCACCAGTTCTGAAGAGTCTTGTTGCAAAAGCAACCCCGGAGGATGTCCCGACAGAGACTATCCCCGAGGAGCCAAGACATGTAGGAGAGCGTGCCGGGGTGGAACCATACATTCCCTAGTACATTACTAGACCTCGCCGATTGCAGATAATTCCAGAGTATGAGTTGGAAAGAATGCAGAATGTTGAAAAGAAGACTTTCGAAAATTTTGAGAAAATTGGAGGCAAGAGGATCAATATCTTAGAAGGCCTCGAGCTGCATACAGATATATTCTCAGACTATGAACAACAAAAAATTGTAGACTGCATACTTGAACTCCATAAAATGGGCCGAGTTGGTCGTCTGAGGGAAAAGACTTATTCAGAACCCGAAGATGGATGCCAGGGAAAGGAAGACTTACGATCCAATGCGGATGTTGCTACAACTTCACAGTAGACAGAAAAGGAAATCCACCAGGGATACTCCATCGCAGTGAGGTGGATCTGATGCCGAATGTTATTAAAAGAATGGTAAAGAGGATGATAACATGGAGGGTATTGCCTGCAGATTGCATACCCAACAGCTGCATCATTAACATCTACAAGGAGGGCGACTGCATACCTCCACATATAGACCATCATGATTTCGTTAGACCTTTCTACACAGTGTCTTTTGTCAACCAGTGCAATATCATGTTCGGATTTGACCTCCGGATAGCAGGCCCCGGTGTGTTCCGAGGGCCAGTGGAGATACCACTATCAGTAGGTTCAGTCATGGTGTTAAAAGCGAATGGAGCGGACATCGCAAAGCATTGCATTCTGGTAGTGCCTGTTGAGCGGATCTTTATTACTTTCAGGAGGATGGACGACAAAAAAATGTCTTTCCTCATCCAGCCAGATCCAGAGTTAGAGAGTCTCCGGCCTTACGAGCTGTGAGTTACATGGGAGATAGCACACCTCCAATGCACATCCATACGACATTCCTGCCAAGGATGACTTGGAAGGTGATGTTATTGTCCATGTATCTCACTATTCAGACATGGATTTTGACAGCTGCTTTTAGAAGAAACTTGAAGAATCTTACACAATCCGTTTTGGATTTATATGGATTGTATGAGATATTAAATTCTCAAAGAAAATATCATCATGTTTTGGATCAAGATGTATGATGTATTTTCAACAAGATTGGAATGAAAGTGACCATGTCATGTTTTGCCTTCACCTCTTTTTGTGCAAATTAACTGGGAAACACCATTAAATTAGAAATACTTCGAGCAAAGAACAAAGGAAAATGAAAATAAACGAGAACTCTTTTAAGAATCTAAATGACAAAATGAATTCTAAACTGACACGAACTCCGAATATTTTTGAAATTGAATTACCAAAACGAACAAAATGAATTTAAATCTTAATCTGAATCCTTCGATCTGAATCCTTCGATCTGAATTCTTTGATTTGTATCCTTCGATCTGAATCCTTCGATCTGAATCCTTCAATTATTCTTCAAAACAAAATCTGTTTGAAACCCTTAAGAAATTCAAATCTTTTCCTCGACTTGTCAAAAGGTCGAGTCTTTTCAACTTGGCACACTTACCAGTTCCTTTTAAATCTTTTTTATGTGTGATAGAGGATCGACTAGTTCTATTAACATGGAGCCACGAACTTTGTTTGGTTTGGTTCTGATGGCATGGGATTGGGTCCCTCTTCATACAGATAAATCTTCGAGATTGGAACCAGTTTCCATTTCTCATTAAATCTTCGAGATTGGAACCAGTTTCCATTTCTCACTAAATCTTCGAGATTGGAACCAGTTTCCAATTCTCATTAAACCTTCGGACTGGTACCAAATTCCAGTTCTCTCCTTTCGAGGTCGGTACCAAATTCCGACTCTCTTTCGGGGTTGATACCAAATTTCAACCTTTTAAACCTTCGAGACTGGTACCAAATTCCAGTTCTCTCCTTTCGAGGTCGGTACCAAATTCCAACTCTCTTTCGAGGTTGATACCAAGTTTCAACCTTTTAAACCTTCGAGACTGGTACCAAATTCCAGTTCTCTCCTTTTGACATCGGTACCAAATTCCAACTCTCTTTCCGAGATTGATACTAAATTTCAATTCCCTCTTTCGAGATTGGTACCAAATTCCAGTTATCTCCTTTCGAGGTCGGTACCAAATTCTGACTCTCTTTCTGAGATTGATACCAAATTTCAATTCTCTCTTTCAATACTGGTACCAAATTCCAGTTCTCTCCTTTCGAGGTCGGTACCAAATTCCGACTCTCTCTCCGAGATTGATACCAAATTTCAATTCTCTCTTTCGAGACTGGTACCAAATTCCAATTCTCTCCTCTCGAGGTCGGTACCAAATTCCGACTCTCTCTCCGAGATTGATACCAAATTTAAATTCTCTCTTTCGAGACTGGTACCAAATTCTAGTTCTCTTCTTTTGAGGTCGGTAAAAATTCCGACTCTCTCTCCGAGATTGATACCAAATTTCAATTCTCTCTTTCGAGACTGGTACCAAATTCCAGTTCTCTCCTTTCGAGGTTGGTATCAAATTCCGACTCTCTTTCTGAGATTGATACTAAATTTCAATTCTCTCTTTCGAGACTGGTATTAAATTCCAGTTCTCTCCTTTCGAGGTCGGTACCAAATTCTGACCCTCTTTCCAAGATTGATACTAAATTTCAATTCTCTCTTTCAAGAATGGTACCTAAATTCCAGTTCTCTTTGTAAATCTCGAGGTTGGAACCTAGGTTCCAATTCTCATTTCAAATTCAGAATTTTCTCGAATTGATTTTAAATTAAACCTCAGATGAAATTGAAACTCGAAACAAATCGAAATCCAAACTCGACATTAAAACTTGAAATAGAAAATAAAATGAAATCTAAATCAAATTCCCCCAGATCTTATGATCTTGAATTCATCTCTTTTTCTTTTCCCCAGCAAGAGTTCAGGGATCTCCAGTCTTGGAGATATACTCGATACTCCCCAGCGAAAATTTGTTTCTACTTTGTTCTAAGTGTGTCACTTAGATGTTTGTGTTGGTTTTGTTGATCTCTTCTATCAACGCCAATACGCTCGGTTTGCTTGGTTAGCACACCACACCTATTGGGGGTCCATTTGTTGACCTCATTTTTGATGAGGTCTTTTCTTTTCTCTCTCCTTAGTACTTAGGGTCTAGCCTTAGGCTTTCCCTTTGACTATCTTAGAGGACTAGAAATGGAACCCAACACTTAGAAATTTAAACACCTCTTAACTCCCTGCAAACCCCATAAGTTTGATTGTAAACCCCCAAGTCACTTGGAGGGTTAAGATCAAATGTGGAGGTTTAAAGGATGGGTTCCCTATAGGACTCTTTAGCCTTAGGACAACCCTGGGTGGCCTGGTCTGGTGAGGGTTGACCTGCACACATTACACTTTCACACACATTCCAAATCCTAAAACCATTCATACCTAGCTTGACTTCCTGACTCATGTAGGTAATTCATATGGATGGACCTTAACCCCTAGGCCCTTGGCTAAGTGGGTTAGGAACAACATAGTGAATGCCTCGAATGAGTCCTCTCATGGCTCTTATGGGCTTAATATGGCTTCATGGCTCAACTAAAGTGATTTCATTCTACTCAAACTTGATTAATCTTCATTTTCTCAAAATTTTAATTTTTGACTGCCGGGGCCCTACACCCACTAAACCTACCAAAAATCCTTAAAATTGCCCAAAATTTGCAAAATTGCCTAAATTACCTAAAATTTTTCAAAATCAGTCCTAAACATTTCCGCCCACTCAAATTGATCATCCATGGCCAAATATACCAAAAATTCCAAAAATACTCCTCAATACCCTCCAAATACCCAAAATACCCTTGTAACCCAAAAATTCCAAAAATTCAGAAAATTCCCAGAAAATTCCATAAAATCCCAAATATTCTCAATTTCATTTTGTTACCATAGGCTAATTTTGTCAATTTAACCCACTTTTATCAAAACCCCCAATTTGATCCATTTTTAACCTAAGTGGACCCAATGACAAACCAAATCAACTCAATTGACCTAAACATTGATACAATTCAATTCTAAACTTTAATTCAATATCCCCAATATCAATTTAGACCAAATCCAAGCCCAATTTGATTAACATTTGGATCCAATTCCAATTTGAAGCCTAAAGCCCAATTTTGGCCCATGACCTAAACCTTGCCCAAACCAACCCAATTCAACACTAATTAGCCCTAAATCTTTCCCTAAACCTTCCTAATCCCCACAAGCAAAACACTAACAAGATTTACCCCAAATTTGAACCTAAGCTCCACCCAAACCCATCCCAAAACCAAAATCTCCATTTTTGGTCTAAACCCAAACCTAACTCAAATGGGCCCAAATCCCAAAATCAAAGCCCAACCAAAGTTGAAAACTCTTTGTGACACTCCCATAAGCATTTCTGAACATTAATTTTACATCAAATTCAACCTTAGCCCAACCTTAGCCCAAGTTAGCCCAATTTGACCTACTTTAGCCCCTTTACCAAAAAAGCCCAAATTAAATCCAATTCCACTCTAAATGACACTAAACCTTTTCTAAAATGTTCATGACACATCCCTAAACCAAACCTAACATTTGTTTGGCCCAATCCTTCACAAAATTTCCATCCACCAATTTGTTTTCAAACCTAAAGGCCCACTTTCTTAAACCATCCTAAAAGCCCATTTTCACCAAATCTAAAAGCCCAAAATTAGCTCCAAAGCCCACATGACAATTTCTTCTCATCATACCTTTAATTGATATCATCCCTAAGTTCTAAATCAATCATCAAATAAATCCAATTCTAGCCTCATGCCAATTTCCCTTAAACTCATCAAAAATCCCAAAACCCATTCCTATGAAAATAAGCCAACCTATTCCCAAGCCATGAGCAAGCCAAATGAAGCCATTTCAAGCTATATGAAGCCATGAGAGCTTTGACACCTCACCAAGCCATTAATGGCAAGAAGAGGGGGCTTTTTCTTAAACCTTCATTAAGCATTTTTAACCTCATCCGTGCTACACTCTAAATTAAAATTAGCCACATCACCTTGGATGGGGACTTCGCCACCCCTTCCTAGCTGAACCAACTGATCCCCTTCAGCCCAAATCAGATCATGTGGGGTGGGGGGTGAACCTAGCCCAAATACATGAGTTGAACCAAACCAAGCCAAAATAAGCCTTCTCCCATACTACTTAAATCCATGCCTTTACACATGGCATAACCCAATTGATTGCACCAAAATCAAACTCTGACCTCCCCTCCACCTAAGCACACATTTTGAACCCACTAATCAACCCACATGGCCACCCAAGCTCCACCATAACCTTCCTTATTTAAACCCCACCTCTCATGGCCAAAAGAGAGGAGATGAAAGATTACCTTGGGGAGACCATTTCAAATTGTTCCCAAAGCTTCTCCAAGCATTTCTAAGCTCAATCAAACCATTTCCAATTGAGGCCTCACCTCTTGGACGAAGGTATCAAATTTTTTTCCCTCCAACTGAGCATGTTTTAATTTTCTGTAAATATTTACATGCTTTAAGTATATCATCACTGTATAGATGAGTGCTACTTGATTATACAATCATTTTAAAAAAAAATTCACTCAATTTCGTTGAGAAACGAGTGAGATATCAAGGTTTGAAGGTGGACGGTTTTGGGTGA
Source organism: Papilionanthe hookeriana x Papilionanthe teres (assembly GCA_022702705.1). Taxonomy (NCBI): domain Eukaryota; kingdom Viridiplantae; phylum Streptophyta; class Magnoliopsida; order Asparagales; family Orchidaceae; genus Papilionanthe; species Papilionanthe hookeriana x Papilionanthe teres. The sequence continues at coordinate 11,565,654 of CM040431.1, read as the reverse complement.
ATAGCATTAGGAGAGAGGAGCAGTAGCCGTCTGATCACGTGTGTATCACACGGACGGCCGAGATGTAGTCGGACGAGAGCTTCATCCATAAACAGAAATGTGCCAGCCAATAATGAAGCGACACGTGGCCCCCTCGATAGCGATAGTTTGAGAGGGAAATTGGATTTTTGATTTATTTTTGAACATAAACTTCCAAAAATTATAACTTTTCATAGAAAACTCCAAAAAATAAAATAAAAATACCCTCTTCTGCATTGAAACGAGGAAAATAATGTGGAGGAAATTTCAAATTTATTTGATGTATATTTTATTTTTAATTAAATAAATAGTGTTTTTAATCTTTCAATTCTTCATGCATGTAGGAGCTTCGCCATAACTTTGTGGATCTTTCCTGATTTTTTCAAAGTCAAGGAAGATTTCCATGATGAGATATCTATTTTCAATATTATCCATTAGTTTTTCAATAATAATTATAAAGATTATCATGTTGCTTCGAAAGATCTAGAAAAGTTAGAGTGTGTTCCCTTTGACAAGAAAAACATTAGAAAATTATCTCATGATTTATTTCAATCAAACAAACTCTAATTTGGCCAAAACGTCAAAACTAAGTTTTAATTAATTAGGAATAACCGCACATCAAAATAACTTGAAAATAGTTCTCCACAGTCACTTAGGTTGTAGAGAAACTCACATAAAAATTTCAAGTCAATTGAAAATAATTTAACCCATTAAATGAATTATTTAAGTTGTATGGCCATTCTTAAAATTAAAAAATTCATAAAACACAAAATAAATTTCAAAAATTCACCAAATTGGTTTTGTGGGCTCTCTGATATCAGAGAAGTCTAAGAAAATTAAAATTAAAATTTTCTAAAAATTTTCATTTTTAATCATATTTTTAATATTTTAATAATTAAAAAATCATAAAAATCACAAAAATATTAAAAATCATAAAAATGTCATATTTCACCTCCTAATCACTTAGGAACAAATCAAATATTTTTCCTAAGCCTCAAAGTAAAGATATTGAATTTTAAAACCTTAAGACAATTTTTAATATTAAAAATGGATTTTTCAACCTTTTCACTAAATTAATTCTAGTAAATCAACGAAAAATTATAAAAATATAAAATTTGTTTCTCTGAACTCCTTGGGTTAGAGAGACTTAAAAAAAATATATAATCCATTTTTCAACTTTAATTTTATTTTATAATTAATTAACACTCCAATACTCAAAATAATTGTAATAAATAAAATATAATTTAAAAAATCATCAAAATTGGTTCAAGTGGTCCTCTGGTCATTAGAAACATCCCATAATTTTCTTAAGGGCAGAAACCTTTCATTGATCATGTTGTTGAATTTCCATTGAAAATCCCTATTTTTCATTAAAAAATAATGTTATAAATAAATTAAATTCAGAAAAATCACATTTTCTCCTCTAATGTCTTAAATGACATATGAGTGAAGTGACATAAAAATTTCAAGTTAATTTGAACTCAATTTAGTGAGTTATGAAATAAATAAGCCTGAAGGGGCATAAAGGGTAATTAAAGGATTTAAAACCCCTTTATTAAAATTTTAGGTTAAATTAAAAATGGAGGGTAAAATAATTGATTTTATCTTTCCTGGATGATTGAAACTTTGAGAAATTAAAAGAGTAGGAACCCATTAATCACTTTTAAAGCAAAATGAAACTTTAATTATTTAAATCAATTTAAATTTTGGAAGATTAATGAAAATTTGAATTATTAATAATAAGGATATAACTTGAGAGGATATTGATTCTTTAGTAAAAAATCCTTAAATAAATCACTTCAATAATATTTAACTCTTAATTAAGATTAAAATGATAATCCAAACTAAGTAAATTAAAATTTAAAAGTTAAAAAAATAATAATAACCTTTAAATTAAAGGAAAGCTCAAAATGTTAAGTGATTTAACAATTAAATCAAATTAAATTTAAATTAAATTAAATTAAATTAAGTACAGAATTATATTAAAATTAAAATTAAATTAAATTAACATTTTAACAATTAAATTAAATTAAATTTAAAATATTGAAATTAAATTAAATTAAATTAAGTTAAATTCATTTAAAATTAAATTTAAATTAAATTAAATTAACATCATTCGATAATAAAAGTAAAACAAATTTAAAATATTGAGATCACTTAAAGTATATAGATTTAAAGCAAAAATAATTTGAATACTATTTCAAACTTAAAATTATTAATTAAAACCTCATAATTAAACTAAATCACTTTAAACCTTTAACTCAAACTTCAAATTAAGAATGATTAAAATTCTCAACAAATCAACTTGCCCCTAAAGGCTTTAATTATTATAACTCTTAAACGGAGTATTAAGTGAAATGTCACTTCATTCATCAGGTAATCAAATGCCCAAGTTTACTGAGCAAGAGACAAAGCTTAACTAAACTTCTGGATGATTAATTCACCTGTGTAACTAAATTTACTTGAACTCAAAATAATCTCGGAAATGTTGAAAAGATGTTTAGGACTCGTCCTAAACACTTTCTCTATATGATTAGATGTTTTAGAAGAACAATTGAATTTAATTGTTCTTTAATGAAGAAAATCATCCATAAACAAAATACTAGAACCTAGACGTCATAGGAGATGATTAGCAATAGGATTAGAACTTTGGTAGACAACCAAAACCCTCCCCTTAGCCTTACCTAGGTACTTGCTATAAATATTTAAATGCCTTAACATGTGTTTTAAGTGCAGCTTGGGATGACGGAAGACCCTCCAGGTACGCTTTTATTTTATTGCAATTTACTTTATTGCAATTTACTTACATGCACTGCACTTTATTTTTTCTTGCATGTTAAACAAGATTGTTGCATGAAAATTGAAATCTTTAGGATAGCCACAAAACTGAAACCAAAACTAAATTAAAAGTCACCACAAGATAAAATTCACCGCCACAATATTCCAAAATTTAAAACAACTTAAATTTTAATCACAAATAGAACAACAAAACTACAATTGCAACTAAATTAAAATGTCTCGTTGAATGATCGGGAATACCTTGGATGATGTAACCCACGTGTTGCTAACAGGATTTCCCACGGTCTAAATGAAAGTGTGGAACTCATTCAGTTGAGTTTAGCAAATTCATCTGGACTAAGTGAATTTGATGAGAATAACGGTGCTGAGATGACGGAAACGTGGGATCTTAATCGGTTCTGTTTTAACAACTTTAAGATTTGTTTTAATTAAAATATTAAAAACATTTTGACTTTAATATTTCTAAACCAAAACACTTCTCTCATCTCCTGATTTTCACCTTCTAAAACTAAAACCTCAGCAACAACAAGGAGCTTGGAGCAGAGTGGGCAGCACGGCCATCGTCATCAGCAAAACTCGGGTCTACTTCAGCAAAACTTTCTTAGAATTAAATAATCAAGCCATAAGATTTCGAGGTAGTTTTCTTAATGCAACATAAATCCTCAACTTTTCGTTAGGCATTTGCATAATCATATTTTGCAAATTAAGCCCTGACCGGTCTTAAGACTCCGAGATAGTCGTTTAGTATGACATAAACTCTCACATCTTCAAGGCTGTTTGTATGATCATGTCATACAAATATAAGCACTAATTAATTAAAATTGGCAGGATTGCAACATGAAAAAAACTCTCAAATTGAAACCAAACAATAGGATAGCTTGGGAAGTTGCCAAGATTCTTCTTGGATCCTCAGCTTCTCCTACTTTTCTTCCATTATATTCCTAAAATAACTGTTCCAAAGTTGAGCTATTACCTATTAAAATTTCCAGAGCCTAATTGTTTGAAAACCTTAAACTTTAGAATTCTTGAGAGCAAAATCATTGATCATTATCGAGAGTTTTCTTAAGTGATTCTCGTCATTTAAGATGTAATTAACTATAGGGGCTTGCCCTTATAGGGAACTTTAAGAACCCAAGTAATATAAACCCTGCTTAATTCCTTTATATTAAGCAGGGGAACTTGTCGGCTTATAAAATTGGTTCGTAGACCAAACAGATGTTACAAATCTTCTAGTTTATTTAATCGAGCCCCATCGTCAAGCAGTGTGTCTATTCTTTGGGATAGATACATGGTTTGTGATGCGGTGCTCTTTTATATAAACTATTTGGGATGTGAGATCAGTTTAATTTTTCATATCTTAAAATTTTCAAACTTAAAATTATTTTCAAAAAATCAAATACTACTTTTCAAATTATATATTTAAATTAAATTAAAAAATTAGCCGACAACTTCTGTAGGAGACCTCCTTTTCAAAATCCAACACACAACCTAATAATATGCTGAAAGATATATATTTGGTGTGGAGTCAAGCTTTTGGCGCACATATATTCCTAGCGGCTTAAGTTTTTGGTGTCGTTGCCAATTTTCATATCATATTTGTAAGTATAAATATCAGGGGATCAAAGTTCTTTTAAACCCTTTTCTCTCTTCTCTTCAACGCTCAATTCTCTCTTTAGAATAGTAAGGAAGAAGCAAACTCTCACTTTCCTCCTTCTCCTACACTTTTTAGAGAAGAATCCCTCACAAAACAACAAATTACACACACTCTCTACAAACCCTAACACACTCTCTTCACTCCTCTTCACTTCTCTCACACTCCACCCCTTCAAAAGTGGCATCCATAACTATCTAAAACAATTTAGAAATGAATTTCCCAAGAGTTTCCTCAAGTACCCCTTCAAAAAGCCTTCAAATACATTAAATTTGAGTTACACCGACATTGGGTGCCGGCGACACTAGATAAGGCCCCGACAGCACTGAGCCGCCTTTTAATTTTAAAACTTCTCTTGAATTGGGCACCAGTGGCGCCAGAAAGCCTTTTTCTCCATTTTACCTCTTTTTGATCAAAATTCGCTCCTTTTCACTTTCTTTTGCTTCAATCACCTAAAATCATCATACATGCAGCAAAACATGAAGAATACCTTCCTTTAAAGTGCAATATCACTAAAAATGATTACAAATTGTATAGCAAAAACATAACATATTTTTGGTGTATCAAAATCCCCCAAACTTCACTATTACTTGTCCTCAAGTAATCCTTTTACTACATAAAAATACAACTCAAATTAGTAAACTTTTCAATTATAGAATACTATGATTTTTTATTCACATGAATATAATAGTAAGGTTCTTAAAATGAAATTCAGTAACTCGGGTTAAAACTATAGGCAAAAGAACATTCAGTAATCAAGTTTAGGAGTTCTAGTTTTCTTTTTATTTTAAGATGAACCATAATTTGTCACATTAAGGGTGCCTTGAAAGACTTATATGAAAGAGAAATTCATGCAAAATCTATTAGAATATAGGCTAATACTTCAAATATAAATTCAGAAATGTAATAAAGTTTTCCCTTTAGATTGATTCAAGTGAAGCCAATTTTTATTTAGGCAACTCCTTAAGCTTCTCCTCACATATATTTTCTTTTCTTTTTCACTTTTTTTTATTTGGGATTGTTTTTTAATCATTTCTTTTTCTTTTTTTTTTCTTGTGAGGATTACTATATTTGGATAGCCTTTAATTGTTTTGAACTTCACTCTTCTCTTTCTAAAGTTGAAACCTGAAACACCTCCTTACTTTATAAATATATATTAACTTTATAATTCATCATAAAGTCACAATCCTTTCTTCACACATAGTTCTTTAAGTCTCTTAACATTTCAAAAATACAGTTTTATTTACTTTAAATAGTCAACTATAATCCAATTCTCTTATACTAAATATCTTAACCTAATAAAATTAACCTTCATTAATTAACACGTTCATTCAAATCCACCATAATATTTAGATGAAATCAAAAATTTAGTTATGTCAAGTTATGTTCAACTACTAAAAGTCATGCTAATAATTTTTAAATTATATTAATTGAGAATAAATAAGAGGTAATATTTTTACTCTCCCCAAACATAAGCTTTTCATCACATATAAATTTGCAAATGTTGAGAGTAAAAGAAAATTAACCTTTTTGTGCTAGGATTTTGAAATCTTCTGAAGTTGTGTTAGTATTAATTAATAAATTAAGCTAGCAAGCATGAAATAGTTAGAAGCAGTGATATATAACATTAAACATTTGCTAGGGTGAAAAAATATTAAACACTTAAAGATGAAGCATCCAACATAACATCACAATCTTGATCCAAACTACTAAACAATTAACACAGAGTTCATTACAATTTCAATTTTCAACATAGATACATCAACAAACTATATAAATCATAAAACATCAAATAACAACACAACAAAGTAATACAACACAAAAATAAAAATAGAAAATCGTTAAATAACACTAAACTACCAATCATCATCACCAGCTTCTTCAGCCTCTTTTGCATGATCAGGTCGGTATGGAACATAGCTGGGGCAGGTAGGAAATATCACTCCAGTGTCTCCCCTCATAAATCTGACCTGAGCATCATGGTAGGCTATATCATACTCAACTCTCCTCCTCATATAATCTTCATTCACATCACTTCTAGCCTCAAATTCATCCATCCTGCTATGGATTCTATCTATACTAGCACTCTGAATCCTCAATTGCTCCATAACATCAGATAATGTAGGTGGCTCAAAAATAGATGGCATGTCCTAGCCGGTATTAGGAATATCAGTACTCCTACTTTCTCCTCTCTCTACCACATAAGACTCAAAAGTAAGAAGAATAGTCTAGGATATGGTTAATTCTTCAGATCTATCAAAGTCAACTCCAGACTGAAGAAATAGTGAATCATTCAGAGCAAATGTTCTAATCCACCAGTGGTTTCTCCTCTAGCCATAATCTTGATATTCTTGAAAATAGTTGATCCAATATCAATTTGTTTCATAGTCTGAATACAATAATTGAAAATTGCTCTATCCCTAGTCATTTCACTGTGATAATAAGATGGCAATTAAAGAAATGAAATAGTGTCAAGCTTTAAAAGCTGCATATAACTTGGAAGCAGGGAAATTAATCATATATTTTTGCTTTGCTTTCCATTCCCCTCTTCCATCAGTAAGAAATGTAATCACTTCTCTCATATTAGGCTCCCTCATATCCAAGTTTTCATAATAAAAAAATCTCACCCCCTGTAACTGATAAAAATCATTAATACGTTGAGGAGTGAATTCTTCCATTTTTTTCGAACAAGAACATATTCCTTTTTAGTACAAGGCAGATTTACATAAAATTCTCGGACAGTACCCATAATAGCAATAGCAGTGAAATAACAAAATCTTTCCTAGTTCCTATCATAAATCAACTGTTTTATAGAACCGCCCGAATTTTTAAAAGCCCGATCTTGTATACACTTTTTATTATGTAGGACTGAATTGAAACAAAACTGTGCTTTAACATTAATAAATTTATCTTCATCAAAATACAACTTTCTCTTTCCTTTGCTTGTTCTAGGAGCCATTTAAAATTCTAAAAATCTAGCAAGAAAATCTAATAAATCACAATGTAGGAGACTCCAAAAGCAAATCTAAGTAAATAAGAGCTTATATCACCATGAAAAATCTCAAAACGTCTTCAAACATTTCAATTTTTGGATCTAAGCAATGTAAGAAATTCCCATGGTGAAAATAAAAAATTTTTAGTTTAGGTGAAGCTCTTACCCAGAGAAGTTAAGATCCACACACTTTAGGCCTTGAAATTGCTTGTAATCTTTGATCTAGCACGCCCTGGGTCTCAAAAATGAGATGGCTGGAGGTAGAAGACGATGGAATTTACAAAATAGGCGGGTCCAAGGGCAAAAATTGTGAAATAAAGAGGGTGTGGGCGTTTTCTGTATTCGGGCACCGACGACACTAGTTTGGGCTCCAGCGGCACTCTATTTAGATAAAATACCCAAAACTCTCTTTAATTGGGCACCGGCGGTGCCAGTTCAATTTTTTTTCTGGGTTCATAAATTTTTTGCAATTTTGATAGTTTCAACGTTACACCATCACATAATTAGCCTCTTTAAACATCTATTTCATCAACTAAGCACTAACTAATTAAAAATTTACACAAACAGCACAAGACATCACTTTAATATATAAAATTCATATTACAATAAACACACTTAAAACATTCATTAAATAAGTTCATCAAGCCATATCAATTCAATATCACAAACATACTACGATACTTTAACGCTGAGAACTACACACAAAAACAGAATGCAAGCATAATAAGTCCAAACACAGACTACAAAGTAAATCAAGCTGACACTAAGCACACTAAAGCATAATAGAAATTCAAAATACTAAATATAAATTAGAGTCACTACTCATCATCAATCTCAGTACTATCTTCTCCTATGGAATAGACGTTGCGCCTCGAAACTAATGAACTTCCGTCGATTGTAGATGCAAGATCTAGGGAGTTCAATGGAGAGGGAATCCATGGGATGCGAATTGATAAAGGGAGTTTTCATTTCTCTGGTGGTTATGGACTTAAAATGGAGTTTTGGGATGTTTTAAGGAAGAAAATCCTGCTCAAAACTGCTAAAAACTGCTAAAAACTGCATTTTAAAACGTAAAAACCATCACCCAGAATTTGGGCGCCGGCGGCGCTCGATAGGGCTCCGGCAGCGCTCAAACTAGAAATTCAGCTGTGTAAAAGATTAGGGGGCCGGCGGTACCAGTGACAAAAATTTTCACCGAACTTCGTTTGGCCCGAAATACTTCTTTTCCTCAATACGATCCAATATATTTTTAATTTTAACTTATTTAGGAGTAATTGGGATTCTTTAATATTACACTAAAAGCACAAACAACAATAAGCAAGCAAACTTAACATAAAAACAAACATATGGGTTGCCTCCCGTAAAGCGCTTGGTTTAACGTCGTCAGCCCGACAAACCATTCAATTAACTAGGATGACTTAGCAATAAAACCTCTTTGAAATCAGGTAAAGACCCTCCAAATTAAGGTTTTAAATGATGTCCATTAACATTGATAATATTTCCTATTTTATGATCCTCAATATCAACAGCTTAAGTTTTCCTAGAAATAATTTTAATCTTGTATTATATAATAAAACTCTTTATCTCAATTCAAATCATTTTTTCAATATCTTCTGATCATGCCACAATTTCATTTTCTCTTTATAAATCTTGTTGTTATGATATGATTCATTTCTAATTTCTTCCAACTCATTTAATTGCATAAATCTTTTTTCTCCCACATTTTTCAAATTAAAATTCAATACCTTAATCGCCCAATATGCTTTATGCTTCAATTCAACCAGCAGATGACATGTTTTGCCAAACACTAATCTATAAGGAGACATTTCAATAGGGGTCTTAAAAGCAGTCCTATAAGCCCATAATGCGGTGTCTAATCTAGCAGACCAATCTAATTTATGAATATCCACTGTTTTCTCCAAAATTCTTTTAATTTTCGATTTGATAATTCAGCTAATCCACTAGTCTGGGGATGATAAGTAGTAGAGATTCTATGAATAATGTTATATTTTCCAGTTAATCTCTTAATATGATTGTTTCTGAAATAAGATCCACTATCAGTTATAATCACTCTCGGCATTCCATATCTTGTGAATATATTTTTCTTCAAAAATTTAGAAACACTCCGAGCATCACATCTTGGTAAAGCAACAGCTTCAATCCATTTCAAAACATAATCAACGGCGACCAATATATATAAATTTCCAAATGAAGGTGCAAAATCCCATAAAATCTAATCCCCACACATCAAAAATTTCAACTTCTAAATTGTAATTCAGAGGCATTTCGTTTCTTCTAGAAATATTACCTACTCTTTGACATCGATCATAAAATTTAACATATTTATAAACATCCCGAAAAAGAGTGGGCCAATAAAATCCAGATTGTAAAATCTTATAAGTTGTTTTATCAACACCAAAATGACCTCCAAATTCAAAATCATGACATCTCATGACAACTCTGAATGATTGGATTAATTTCTTCATGTGGTACACATCTTCTAATAATCAGATCCTTACACTATTTATATAAATAGGGCTCATCCCAAAAATAAAATTTAGCATCATATTTAAACTTTTTTGTTGTTGCCTTGTTAAATCTGATGGTATAATATCACTTACAATATAATTCACAATATCAGCATACCAAGGCAAATTCTTTTCCATAAGAATATACAATTGTTCATCGGGAAAAGTTTCTACAACTTCCTTCTCAAATTCGGAAAATCTATCATATTCTATTCTTGACAAATGATCGACAATTTGATTATCGGATCCTTTCCTATCAACTATCTCAAAATCAAATTCTTGCAAAAGGAGTATCCATCTAATCAATCTAGGTTTAGCATTCTTCTTTTGCATTAAATACTGATAATTTGAATGATCGGTATGCACTATACTTTTAGTTCCAATTAAATAAGGTCTAAACTTATCGAAAGAAAATACAATAGCTAATAACTCTCTTTCAGTAGTGGTATAATTAATTTGAGCATTATTAAGAGTTTTACTAGCATAGTAAATAACTTTGAAATTTTTATCATACCTTTGCCCCAACGCAACTCCAATAGCATAATCACTAGCATCACACATTAATTCAAAGGGTTTCTCCCAATCAGGTGAAACAATTATAGAAGCAGTGATTAATTTTTCTTTAAGTAACTCAAAAGCACACAAACATTCATCATTAAAATCAAACTTCCTATCATTTTCTAGAAGTTGGCACAAAGATTTAGTAATTTTAGAAAAATCATTAATATAACGCCTGTAAAATCCAGCGTGTCCTAAGAAAATCCGCACCTCTCTCACAGTATTGGGTGGAGGTAATCTCTTAATCACACAAATTTTAGCAGGGTCGACCTCCATACCATATTCAGAAATTTTATGCCCATGCACTATTTCTCCTGCCACCATAAATTGACACATTTCCCAGTTCAGAACTAAATTTTTTTCTCACAGAGTTCTAAAAATTTTGCCAAGTTTTCCTAACAAATATCAAATGAAGTTTCAAACACAAAAAAATCATCCATGAAAACTTCTATTCCATTATCTATTATACTACTAAACATAGACATCATACATCTTTGAAAAGTTGCATGTGCGTTACACAATCCAAAAGGCATTCTTCGAAAAGCAAATGTTTCATAGGGGCTAGTAAATGTTGTCTTTTCTTGATCCTCAGGAGCAATAGCTATTTGATGATAACCAGTATATCCATCCAAAAAGCAATAGTACTTGTGTCCAGCAAGTCTATCCAACATTTGATCGAGAAAAGGTAGAGGAAAGTGATCTTTTCGGGTGGCAGCTTTTAGTTTTCTATAATCAATACAAATTCTCCATCCATTAACTTGTCTCATATGTAAAATTTCATTCCTTTCATCCACTTCCACAGTCACTCTGCCTTTCTTCGGTACACAATAAATTGGACTTACCCAAGAACTGTCCGAAATAGGATAAATAATTCCAGCACCAAGCCATTTTAAAATCTCCTTCTTAACTACTTCTTTCATTATAGGATTTATTCTCCTTTGCGGATCAATTTTAAGTTTATGTTCTTCATTTAATGAAATTCTATGCATACAGATCGAAGGATTGATTCCTTTAATATCTATCAAAGTCCATCTAAAAGCTCTTTTGTATCTTTTTAAGATTAGCAATAATTTTTGTTCTTGATATTCTGTTAATTCTGAAGATACAATAACTGGTAAGGTAGATGATTCTCCTAAGGACATATACTTTAAATGTTTAGGGAGAATTTTCATCTCAAGTTCAGGAGGTTTAACAATAGATGAAATTAAACTTTTATCTCCACCTTCCATGGTATCTAACACTTCAAATTTCTCCTGAATATACTGCAATTCCTTATTCTTCTCATTATCTAAATCTATTTCATTTTCAGTTTCATCTTCAATTATATTTTCATACTCCACTTTCTTTTCAAACATCTCTTTAAAATAATCATTTCTCAAATATTTGCATACTTCCATCCTAAAACATTTATTATCTTTTTCAACTGAGGGATACTTCATAGACTTCAAAATATTAAAGGTCACCTCTTGATCATTAACTCTCATAGTTAATTCCCCTCTTTGAACATCAATTACAGCTCTTCCAGTAGCTAGGAATGGTCTTCCTAAAATAATTGGAATATCTTTATCTTCCTCCATATCAAGCACAATAAAATCCACAGGAAAGATAAATTTATCCACTTTTACTAACACATCTTCTACCACTCCCTTAGGATAAGTAATAGAACGATAAACTAATTGAAGAGTTACAGATGTAGGAGAAATTTCTCCAATTCCTAATCTTTTGAAATTTGATAAAGGCATAAGATTAATAATAGCTCCCAGATCACATAAGGCTCTTCCAAAAAACTTTTCACCTATAGCACACGGGATAGTGAAACTACCAGGATCTTTAAGTTTTTCAGGAAGCTTTATCTGTATTATTGCACTACACTCTCCGCTAAGTGCAATAGTCTCATGATCCGTGAACTTTCTCTTCTTTTTAAGAATATTCTTCATAAATTTTACATAATCAGGCATCTGTTCTAATGCTTCAACAAAAGGTATATTTATTGTTAACTTCTTAAGGATTTCTAAAAATTTTCCAAATCTATTATCCCTATTCTTCTGCTTCAATCTTTGAGGGAATGGAGGAGGTGTTTCTCAACGGTAATCTTCATTAGTTTAAGAGGATATTCCAGGTCCAGATAAATCTTATTTGAACATGTTTCAATATTCTGCGTTTTAATTTCTAATTATTTTCCACTCTTTAATTGAATAGCCTTAAGTTTCTCCTTGTTTTGATCTTTTGGATTGATCTCCACATTACTAGGAAGTGTTCCAGAAGGTCTATTATTAAGCGCAATGAAAATATGTCCCAATTGACTTTCAATATTTTTGATCGCAACACCTTGAACTTGTAATTGGTTACCCATATTCAAAATCATTTCATCTATAGACAACTTCTTATCCTTAAACTGTGGATTATTATTAAATCTGGGATGATAAGATTGTCTAAAGTTCGTATTTCCTTGGTTGGTTGAGTTTCCTACAGGGTTTATAGAATTGTATCCCCATTGTTTATTCCAATTGAAATTTGGGTAATTCTTCCAACAAGAGTTATAATAATTAGAATAAGGGTTATTAGGTCTATTAATCACGTTCAAAGTTTCATAAGGTGTTTGAGATTCAGTTATCTGCCTAAATGAATTTTCCTTTAATACTGGGGGTGGATGAGAATAATTCATTCCATATTGATCTATTTTCTTAGAAAGTGCTCCTATTTGAGAAACTATCATAGTCATCATGTCAAAATCGTGAACACTAGCTACTCTTTTAGGATTTACCCGTTCAGAGGGCCATTGAAAATTTTTAGTAGCCATCTCTTCAATTAATGAATATGCTTCATCAAAAGGTTTTGACATTAACGATCCACCAGCAGAAGCATCAATAATTGATCTTAATGATCCCACTAATCTGTTATAAAAAATTTGAATTATTAACCAATCTGGCAAAGCATGATGTAGACACTTCCTAAGAAGATCTTTAAACCTCTCCTAAGCTTCATATATTGACTCTCTTTCAAATGACCAAAAGATGTTATATCATTTCTTAATTTAGCAGCTTTCGATGGAGGGAAATATTTCGATAGAAACTTTTAAGAAAGTTCTCCCCAAGTTTGAATAGATCCAGGTGCTAACGAGTTTAACCATGCCTTAGCCTTATCCCTTAAGGAAAAAGGAAAAAATCTAAGTCTGACAGCATCACTCGACACTCCGTCATACTTAAATGTAGCACACAGTTCTAAAAAACTAGCGAGATGTAAATTTGGGTCTTCATTAGGTGTTCCTCCAAATTGATTATTTTGTACCATTTGGATAATAGCAAGTTTAATTTCAAACGAATTAGCAACAACTTCAGGATTTTGAATAGTTATATGAATTTCATCTACTGTTGGGTTAGCATAATCTCTTAAATGTCTTGGCAAATTTCTAACATTAATATTCTGATTCTCTTGATTATTCGCCATTTCATAGTAATTTTCAGTTTGTTTTTATTGTTTTCTAATTTTTCTAATAGTACGCTCTAACTCTAAATCGTAAGGTGTCAAACCTACAGATGCACTACTACGCATATAAAATCACACTACAAAGTAAAGGTTTTCAGTTACTACAATATCTACTAATAAGTACCGTTTATCTACCTCCCCGGCAACGGCGCCAAAAACTTGACCGTGACTTTATATATTAAGCAATAATTTATGTAGTCAAATTTATATATTTAGAATAATTTAGTAAAGTCACAAATTCAACGCAAGTATACTTATCGTATCAAGTAATACAGGGATCTAATGAAGTCATGGTTATCGATCCCACAGGGAGGTGAACGTTCTTACAATCAGATAATATAGCACTAAAATCCAATACCCAATGTAACAATGACTTAAGTGTACTACCACTAGTTAATGCAAAGTATAATAAAGCTACTACAATTACTTCTAATTACTGAACTATATTAACTAATAAACACACTAACTTATGTGATTTATAAGATACTTCTATATGAAAAGTGTCTTTCTTCCTATATAAAGATTATTATGTGTGGATGATGAAGAAAGGTAATTATTTGTGTTGTGTCAAATAGGAGCATATTTGCTTCTTTACCTTTAAAAGAGTACCTCCTCTTCCAAGCAGGTAATGAACATTGTCATATCTTAAGTTTAGTTATTAAATTTAAGGCTAGGCTGGGAGGATACCGGCTCTCACTTTGGAGCTCCCACTCACCCTTCACCCGAAGGCTAACCATAGGCTTTAGTTACCAATCTTAAGACCAAATTGGGGATCCTATTCTGTCACCATGAAACCTCCAATTTGAAGTCCATCAAAACTCATTTCCCTATTTATTTTCACTTAATCCTCATGAACTACGCAATTCATTCACGGACATTAAATGGTTTCTTCATTTTGTTGTAGAACATTCAATTCTTTTGGAATTAATGTTCCTCAACATATTTTAACAATTCCATTGGCCAGATTGAAAGGTAAATTAAGTTCCAAATTAAAGAAACATCACAACTTTTATAACACTTAAACGACACATCATTTCCACATCACCACATCATAATAACTTCATGCAAGAAGAAAGGCAAGGGAGACTGCTCACTAACTATGGAGAAGATATAAAAACACATGGATTTTATATATAAAAGAAGAGTCATAGAAACTACAATAGTAAATACAAATTATCTCTTTCTCTCCCCCAAGCAAATTCCTTCAAAGTCCCCTTGATTCTTTTTCTCTTCCTTGCAACACTTGATTCTCTCCTTGGAACAAAGATGAAGAAGCGATCTCTCACTTTACTCCCACTTCTCTCCTCCTTAGAGAAGAATCTCTCTTAAAATCACAAACCCTAACTCTCTCTCACACTTTCCTCACACTCTCTACAGTAATTTTCTTCTCTTCCTCTTCTCTATTTTCGTCTTGGACACTTAATTTAATGTTAGGAACGAATTCCCCAAGAGTTTCTTCAAGCACCTCTTCAAAAATCAGCCAAAACTTTTGAATTCGAAGTGAACCGACATAGGGTGCCGGCGGTGCCCTATCGTTCCAATTAATTTTGGATTTCTCTGGAATAGGGTGCCGGCGGCGCCCATTCTGGCACCGGCGGCGCAAGGGCTGTTTTCCTCCAAATTGCTCCATTTTACTCCAAATTCATTCCTTTTTGCATCTTTTAGCTCCAATCACCCATAATCATCATACCTGCAATAAATCATGAAAAATACCTTCCTTTAATGTTCATTATCACCAAAAATAGGTAAAAACATATAGCTAAAAGAGTATATATTTTTGGTGCATCATCAGCTCGATAAACATTCAGTTATTCAAGATGACTTAACATTAAAACCTCTTTGAAATCAGGTTGATACCCTTCATAATATGGTTTTAATCTATGCCCATTAACTTTAAATATCCTTCTAGTTTTAGGATACTCAATATCAACAGCTCCAAAAGAAAAAAACTTTTATAACAATAAGAGGTCTTACCTACCTAGACTTAAGTTTTCCAGGAAATAATTTTAATCTTGTATTGTATAGAAAAACGCTCTGTACAAGTTCAAATTTTTTGTTAATATCTTCCGATCTTGCCATAATTTCATCTTTTTCTTATAAATCTTGTCATTATGATAAGATTCATTTCTAATTTCTTCTAACTCATTCAATTGCACAAACCTTTTTTCATTTGCATTCTTCAAATTAAAATTGACTTCTTTTATTACCCAATATGCTACATGCTCCAATTCTACAGGTAAATGGCAGGTCATTCCAAACACTAGTCTATAAGGAGACATTTTAATAGGGGTCTTACAAGCAGTCTTAGATGCCCATAAGGTAGTATCTAATCTTACACACCTGTCTAATTTGTTAAAATCCACAGTTTTCTCCAAAATTCTTTTAATTTCATGCTTAGAAACTTCTGCTAAACCACTAGTTTGGAGATGATAAGCAGTAGAGATTCAATGAATAATATTATATTTTCTAACCAATCACTGAATCAAATTATTCCTAAAATGAGATCCACCATCAGTTCTGATCGCACTCCGCATTCCATATCTTGTAAAAATACTTTTCATTAAAAAACTTAAAACACTCTGAGCATCACATCTAGGTAAAGCATTGGATTTGATCCATTTTGAGATATAATTAACAGCGACCAATATATATAAATTTCTAAATGAAGGAGTAAATGGTCCCATAGAATCCAATCCCCATACATCAAAGATCTCAAGTTCTATTGTAAAATTTAGAGGCATTTCATTTCTTCTAGAAATGTTGCCTACTCTTTGACACTGATCACATGATTTTATATATTTGTATACATCCCTAAAAAGGGTAGTCCAATAAAATCCAGATTATAAAATCTTATAAGCAGTTTTATCAGTACCAAAATGTCCTCCAAATTCTGAATCATGACAACTCCAAATAATTGGTTCAATTTCTTCATATGGCACACATCTTCTAATAATAAGATCCTTACACTATTTATATAGGTAGGGCTCATCCCAAAAGTAAAATTTAGCATCATATCTAAATTTCTTTTGTTGTTGCCTTGTTAAATCAGGTGGTAAAATATCACATACTAAATAATTCACAATATCAGCATACCAAGGCAAATTCATTTCCTTAATGTTATACAGTTGCTCATCAGGGAAAGTTTCTATAATTCCTTCTTAAATTCAGATAGTTTATAATACTCAAGTCTATACAGATGGTCAGCAATTTGATTATCAGTTCCTTTCCTATCAATTATCACAAAGTCAAATTCTTGCATTAGAAGTATCCATCTAATTAATCTGGGTTTGGCTTCCCTTTTTGCATTAAATATTTGATAGTTGAATAGTCCGTATGCACTATACATTTAGTTCCAATTAGATAAGGTCTGAACTTTTCGAAACCATACACAATAGCTAATGATTCTCTTTCCATTATTTTATACTTAATTTAAGCTTCATTAAGAGTTTTACTAGCATAGTAAATAACCTTGAACATTTTATCATACATTTTCCCTAAAACACATCCAATCGCATAATCACTGGCATCACACATAAGTTCAAATTGTTTCTCTCAATCAGGTAAAATAATTATAAGAGCAGTTATTAGTTTTTCTTTTAATAGTTCAAAAGCGTTCAAACATTCTTTATAAAAATCAAATTTTATATCTTTTTCTAAAAGTTGGCACAGAGGTTTAGTAATTTTTAAAAAATATTTAATATAACGCCTGTAAAATCCAGCATATCCTAAGAAACTTCTTACCCCTCTCTCCGAAGGAGGAGTTAGTAATTTCTCATTAATCTGAATTTTGCAGGGTCAACCACCATTCCAAGTGCAGAAATTTATGCCCAAGTACAATTCCTCTTATAACCATAAATTGACATTTTTCTCAATTTAGAACTAAATTTGTTTTCTCATAAAGCTCCAAAACCATTTATAAGTTTTTCAAACACATGTCAAATGAAGCTCCAAATACAGAAAAATCATCCATAAATGCTTCAATTCCATTATTAATCAGATTACTAAACATAGACATCATACATCTTTGAAAAGTTACAGGTGCATTACATAATCCAAAGGGCATTCTTCTAAAAGTAAAAGTTATATAAGGGCTAGTAAATGTAGTCTTTTCTTGATCCTCAGGAGTAATAGGTATTTGATGAGAACCGTTATATCCATTTAAAAAGCAATAGTACTTGTGTCTGGAAAGTCTATCCAACATTTAATCTAGAAAAGGAAGAGGAAAATAAACTTTCCTGGTGGCAACATTTAATTTTGTATAATCGATAAAATTCACCATCCATTAAATTTTCTTGTTGGTATGATCTCATTCTCTTCATTTAGATCAACAGTCACTCATCCTTTCTTAGGGAAACGATGAATTGGACTTACCTAAGCACTGTCTGAAATTGGATAAATAATTCCAGCATCAAGCCATTTTAAAATTTCCTTCTTACTACTTTCATCATTGGGTTCAATCTCCTTTACGGATCAGCTCTAGGTTTATGTTTTTCATCCAACAAAATTCTATGCATACAGATCCAAGGACTGATTCCTTTAATATCAGCTAAGGTCCGACCAAAAGCCTTTTTGTATCTTTTTAAAGTATCCAATAATTTTTTATCTTGATATTTGTTCAGATCTGAAAATAATACTGGTAAGGTAGATGATTCTCATAAAAACATGTATTTCAAATGATAGGAAGAATTTTCATTTCGAGTTTAGGAGGTTTTATGATAGATGGAATTAAACTTTTATCATCATTTTTCATAGTATCCAACATTTCAAATCTTTCCTGAACATAGTCTACATCTTCATTCTTCATTTCTTCGATATCACCTTCATTTTACATATCATCCTCACATTCCAAATCTTCATATTATATTTTCTTTTCAAATATTTCTTTAAACTGGTCGACTCTCAAATAATCACAATTTTCCATTCTAAAGCATTCATCATCTTTTTATGTTGAGGGATGTTTCATAGATTTCAGAATATTAAATGTCAACTCTTGATCATTAACTCTCATAGGTAATTCTCCTTTTTGAACATCTGTCATAGCTCTTCCAGTAGTGATGAATAGTCCTCCCAAAATAATTGGAATTTTTTTATCTTCCTTCATTTCTAATGCAATAAATTCCACAAGAAAGATAAATCTATCCACCTTTACTAATACATGTTTCACCACTCCTTTAGGATAAGTAATGGAATGATCAGTTAACTGAAGATTCACAGATGTAGGTGAAATTTCTCCTATTCCCAAACTTTTGAAAGTTGATAAAGACATAAGGTAAATACTAGCTCCTATATCACATAAAGCACTTCCGAAAATTTTTTCACCTATAGCACACAGAATAGTGAAACTACCAGGGTCTTTAGTTTTTTCAGGAAGCTTTATCTAAATAATTGCACTACACTCTTCGCTAAGTGCAACAGTTGTCGGCATTATATTTTTTTAGGTCGTGTGTTTTATTTTGAAAAGTGGTCGCCTAACAGAAGTTGTGTGGCGAATTTTTATTTTAAATTTAATTTAAATATATATAATTTAGAAAGTAGTATTTGATTTTGAAAATAATTTTTAAATTTGAAAGTTTTAAGATATGAGATTAAACCGATCTCACATCCCCAAATAGTTTATATAAACGAGCGCCACACCACAAACCGTATATCTATCCCTAAGGATAGACACTATCGCTTGATGGTGGGGCTCGATCAAATAAACTAGAAGTTTTGTGACATCCGTTTGGTTTGCGAACCAATTTTATAAGCCGACAAATTCCCCGCTTAATATGAAAGTATCGAAACGGGGTTTATATTACCAGGTTCTTTAAAATTCCCTATAAGGGCAAGCCCACTATAGTTAATTACATCTTAAGTGACGGGAATCACCTAAGAAAACTCTCGATAATAATCAATAATTCGCTTTCAAGAATTTCAAAGTTTAAGGTTTTCAAAGATTGAATTTTGGAATTTCAATAGGGAATGGATCAAATTTTGGAACATTTTGTTTTGTGAATCCAAAGGAAGAGAGGTAGGAGAAATCAGCGATTCGAAGTGAACTTCGATAATTTCCCGACTATCCTATTGTTTGTCTTGAATTTAGGAAAGTCCTAATGTTTATTTGATATTTCAATCTTGCCAATTTCAATTAATTAGGGCTTATATTTGTATGATAAAATCAAACAAATAGCACTAGAAGATGTGAGGGTTTATTGTCGTATCGGACGACTACCTCGGAATCCTAAGACCGGTTAGGGCTTAATTTGCAATGCAAATGCCTAACGAAGAGTTGAGGATTTATGTTGCACTAGGCAAGCTACCTCGAAGTCCTATGGCTTGGTTGTTTTAATTCTAGGAAAGTTTCGCTGAAGTAGACTCAGGTTTTGCTGATGACGATGGTCGTGCTGCCCACCATGCTCCGAGCTCCTTGTTGTTGCAGAGGTTTAGTTTTAGAAATCATAAATCAGGAGTTGAGAAAAGTGTTTTGGTTTAGAGAAAATCTTAAAATCCAAGTGTTTTTTATGTTTTATTTAAAACAAATCTTAAAGTTGATTATAACGACACCGGTTAAGATCCCACGGTTCCATCCTTCCGGCATCATTATTTTTATCGGATTCACTTAGTCCGGATGAATTTGCTAAACTCAATCGAATGAGTTCCACACTTTCATTTAGACCGTGGGAAATCCCGTTAGCAACACGTAGGTTACATCATCCGAGGTATTCCCGATCATCCAACAGGACGTTTTAATTTAGTTGTAATTGTAGTTTTGTGTTCTGTTTGTGATTAAATTTTGAGTTGTTTTATATTTTGAAATGTTGTGGCGGTGAATTTTATCTTGCAATGACTTTTAACTTAATTTTGGTTTCGAGTTTTAGGGGCTATCCTAAAGGTGTGGGTTTTCATGCAACGATTGTTTTATCATGCAAGAAAAATAAACGCGATTGCAATAAAGTAAATTGCAATAATGTAAATTGTCTGGAAAATAAATTGCGGGAAAGTAAATTGCAATAATACAAATGCGTGCACTGGAGGGTCTTCCCGTCATCCCAAACTGCACTTAAAACACAATTAGCATATTTAAGCAAGTTCCTAGGTAAAGCTAAGGGAAAGGTTATGGTTTTCTACCAAATTCCTAATCCTATAGCTAGTCATTTCCTATGACGTCTAGGTTCTTTGTGTTTTGGTTTAAGGACGATTTTCTTCATCAAAGAATAATCAAATTCGATTGTTCTTATAAATGTCCTATCATATTGAGAAAGTGCTTAAGAAGGATCTTAAACATCTTTTCAATATTTCGGGATTGCTTTAAGTTCAAATGAATTTAATTATACAAATGAATTAATCGTCCAAGAATTTCAAGTTTTGTTAACTTGCTCTGTGAACTAGGACATTTGAATATCCTATGAGTGAAGTGACACTTCATTTAATGTTTTATTTAGGAGCTATAATAACTAAAGCTTTCAAGGGTAAGTTAGTATTCAAATGATTTGGTTTAAGTTAAAGAGTTTAAATTTGGAATAGTGTTCAAGTTGTTTTTCTTTAAATTTATTTTCTTTCTGTTTTAGGTGATGTTATATTTAATTCAATTTAATTTAATTGAGTTTTAATTTAGTTTAACATAGTTCAATTTAATTTGATTTGGTGTTTAATTAATTTGATTTGATTTAATTTAATTTAATTATTTAATTTAATTTAATTTAATTTAATTGTTTAATTTAATTTAATTTAATTTTAATTATTTAATTTAATTTAATTTAATTGTTTAATTTAATTTAATTTAATTTTAATTTAATTTAATTTAATTTAATTTGTCTTAATTTAATTTAATTATTAAATTTAATTTAATTTTAATTTAATTTATCTTTAATTTACTTTATTTTTAATTTTAATTGAAATTTTGGAAAGAGTTTAATTTTAGTTTAATGATTAAGTCTTTTAATATTTTGAATTTGAATTATCATTTTAATTAAGAGTTGAATATTAATGAGATGATTAATTTAGGGATTTTTAAATTAAAGAATAAATCTCTTCCTAATAAATATCCCTTATTTTAATGATTCCAATTTTATTATTCTTCCAAATTTAATCCATTATTTAATTAAAGTTTAATCATTTTGAAATTATTTAATGGGTTTCTACCCTTTAATTATTTAAATTTCAATCATCCAAATCAGATTAAGATCAAATATTTTACTTGTTGATTTCTTATTAAACCTAAAGTTTTAATTAAGGATTAAAAGTTTAATTACCATTTTACCCTTTAAGCTTAATAATTTCATAACTCACTAAATTAAACTTAAGTGAATTTGAAATTTTTATGTAACTTCACTCATATGTCAATAAAGACATGAGAGGAGAAAATGTGATTTTTCTGTATTTAATTTAATTATATAATTATTTTTGGTGGAAAATAGAGATTTTCAAGGAAAATTTGATAACATGACCAAAAGAAAGTTTCTGTCCTTAAGAAAATTAGGGGACATTCCTAATGACCAGAGAAGCACTTGGACCAATTTTGGTGATTTTTTGAATTATATTATTTTTATTATAATTATTTTGAGTTTTGGAGTGTTAATTAATTTAAAAATAAAATAAATGTTGAAAAATGGGTTTTATATTTTTCAAAAATCTCTCTGATATCAAGGAAACCAGAGAATCAAATTTTGCAATTTTCTGATTTTTCTATGATTTATAATAATTATTTTAGTGAAAATGCTAGAAAATACATTTTTTTTAATTTTAAAATTACCCTAGGGCTTTAAAATTCAATATCTCACTAAATAGACCTAGGAAAAATGTGGGATTTGTTCCTAAGTGATTAAAATTCAAAATGTGACATTTTGGTGAATTTTATTATTTTTGTGATTTTTATTATTTTTTAATTATTAAAAATATTAAAATATTATTAAAAATCAACTTTTTTAGAAAATTGAAATTTTAATTTTCTTAGATTCCCCTGATATCAGAGAGGCTCCAAAACCAATTTGGTGAATTTTTAAAAAGTATTTTAAAAGTTATGAATTTTTAAAGTTTAAAATGGCTAAGTGGCTTAATTAACCCAATTAGTGGGGTTAACCAAGTCCAATTGACCTCAAATTTTTATGGTGGATTCCTCTGATCCTAAAGGTCAGTGGAGAATTGATTTCAAGTCAATTTGATGCCTGGTTAACTCTAATTAATTAAAGACCTATTTTGGGTGTTTAAGCCAATTAGGGTTAATGCGAGTGAATTAACTCAAGTCCTATTTTTCCTAGAGTTCTCTGGTCATAAGGAACATCACCAAATATTTCTAGAATTTATTTCACAACATGCTAATTTTTGGAATTAAAATACTCAAAACAACAACATGCATTTGAAAAATAAATAACTTTTCACAGAGATGGCCTCCGACCTTGGAAAATTCAGGGAATGTTCCCAAGTTCGGAGGCTTCAAAAGCTCCTATGGTCTCATGCCATGGTGAATTGTATACATGCATGGAGAATTAAATGTATGCAGAGAGTAAATAAATTATAAAAAATAAAATACTTAATGAAATTAAATGATTTCTTTTCCACATTATTCTCCTCTCGTTCACCGAGCAAGAGGGTATTTTTATTTTATTTTTGTGATTTTTCTACACAAAGATATGGATTTTTGAAGTTTAGGGAATTAAATAAATAAGAAAATACCCTAATTTTCTATTTATCCACGCGGCGCCGGCGCATCCTCGGCGACTCCGAAAGGCCACGCGGCGCGCTCCCGTTCGACGCCGCCACTTGAGTCGGCAGCCCGGGCCCCGCGGTTCTCGCACCGTTTCTCGGTCCGACGCCATCCGAGCCGTTCGTCCGCGCGTGTATTGAATGGACGTCATCCGTTCATCGTCCCCAAGTGTCCTCGCCCGATAGCCGTCCACACTAAATCCCTAATATCTCACTCGATACTCAATGGATTTTCATGTTCTTATGCTCTATGGATTCGTCATGAAGAGACGAACACATCTATACGGCTAACATGCATTGAAACTAAGGCATTCGAAATGAAGAATCTCCGAAGCTCGGGATGGAGAGTTAGCTCATACCTTGGCTCGGAGAAGTGTGGCTTCGATCCGAGAGTTGTTGCACCTTCGATTGGGTCCCGCAAGCTCCGGATGAAGTCTCCCGGTCGCAGTGAATTGTCCGGATATGATTTCGACCAAGCCCGATCCACAAAGCTTGGAGGTCTGGAGCAACCTGGGTGGCACTGGAGATGGGGCTTTTGGTGGTGGACACCTTCCCTCGGTGCGGTGAAGGTGTAGAGCCAATCAATTTGGGAATTGGCTCACTCGTGGAGAAGTGTCCTGGTTTTGGGCTAAAGTTTGAGCTCGAAATTGGGCTCGGCTAGAAGGAATTGGGGCTGGAATTCGGTGGGGATCGGGTGCTCTATGTGTAGAGAGTGATGCGGAGTGATTTTGGCGAGTTTCCTTAAGGTTTTTTCGGCACCTCTCATGGCCGAGAGGGGTGGAGTTTAAATAGGAGAGGGTGGAAGGCCTCTCGGAGGGAGTTAGGGCTTGGGATCGAGCTTGCTCCGGTGAGGAGAAGATCGGCCATGGTGACCACTAGGCATGGGGCGGCTCGGCGAGTGAGAATTTCAATGTTGGCTCACATGTGAGCTCTCGGCCATGGTGTTTTCCGGCGGCTCGGTGGCGGCCGGCCGAGTAATGGTCACCATCTTGGTCGGGTGGGTCGGGGCTGGGGTTTAGTGTAGGCAATTGAGGTTTGACATGTGTAAAGGAGTTTGATTTAAATGGAATGGGAGAAGGCTCACTTTGGCTTGGTTTGGGTCAACCCACCATTTTGGGCTTGGTGCACCCTTCCAAGCTCCGATTTTGAGCTGAGGGAATCATTTAGGTCGGCTTAGAAGGAGTGGTGAAGTCTCCATCCATGATGAGGTGGCTAAACATGGTTTAGTGTGTGACATGATTAAGGTAAAAAGGGTTAAAGGAGGTTTAAGAAAGAACCCCCTCTTCTTGCCATAAATGGACTAATGACAAGTCAAAGCCCTCATGGCTTCATGTGGCTTGAGAATGGCTTGTTCATGGCTTCATTTGGCTTGGGAAAAGGTTGATTTGTTTCATGAAAAGGGTTTTAAGAAATTTTTTGGTAATTTGATGGGAATTTGGATGAAGCTTCATTTGGGATAATTCAATGATGATTTTAGGACTTAGATAATGGATTTAATTAAATGGATGACAAATGGAGATGTCATGTGGGCTTTAGGGTAGATTTGGGCTTTTGAATTTTGAAGGAAATGGGCTTTTAAGAAGGTTTAAGGGAAGTGGGCTTTTAAGTTTAAGGATGTGTTCATGGACGGGAATTTTTGTAGAAGTTTGGGCCAAATAGTTGTTGGTTTTGGTTTAGGGATGTTTCATGAATAATTTGAAATAGATTTAAGGTGGTTTGGGTTTGAATTGGGTTGAATTTGGGTTTATTTGGTAAATGGGCCAATGTAGGTCAAATTAGGCTAACTTGGGCCAATGTTGGGCTAGGGTTGAAATTGATGTAAAATAAATGTTAAGAAATGTTTATGGGAGTGTTTCAAAGAGGTTTTGGCTTTGGTTGGGTTTTAATTTTGAGGTTTGGGCCTATTTGGGTTAGATTTGGGTTTAGGTCAAAATTGGGCTTTTTGATTTTGGGTTGAATTTGAGTGGGGTTTGGGTCAAAATCTTGGGCAAATCATGTTAGTGTTTTGTTTATGAGGATGTTAAGGAAGTTTTAGAAAAGATTTGGGGTTAATTGGAGTTGAATTGGGTTAGTTTGGGCTAAGTTTGGGTCATGGGTCCAAATTTGGGCTTTAAGGCCCAAAGTGAAATTGGATCCAAATGTCAATCAAATTGGACTTGGATTTGGTCTAAATTGGTATTGGGAATGTTGAATTGAAGTTTAGAATTGAATTGGACCAGAATTTGGGTCAATTGGATAGGTTTGGTTTAACATTGGGTTCACTTTGGGTTAAAATGGGTCAATTTGGGGGTTTTGACAAAAGTAGGGTAAATTGATAAAATTGGCCCATGGTGTAGTTGGATAAAATGAAATTGGGAATATTTGGGATTTCCTGGAATTTTCTGGGAATTTTTTGAATTTTTGGATTTTTAGGCCAAGAAGGGTATTTTGGGTTATTTGGAGGGTATTGGGAGGTTTTCTTGGAATTTTTGGTATTTTTGGGTATGGACGATCAATTTGAGTGATGTGGAGGTGTTTGGGATTGATTTTGGAAAATTTTAGGTAATTTGGAAATTTTGCAAAAATTTGGGTAATTTGAGGGTTTTGGGTAGGTTTAGTAGGTGTAGGGTCACGGGGGTCAAAAATTGAAAATTTGGAAAATTGAAGATTGGGTGAATTTGAGTGGGGTGAAATCATTTTGGTTGAGCCATGAAGCCATTTCAAGCCCATATGAGCCATGAAAGGACTCATTTGAGGCATTCAGCTATGTTGTTCACTAACCCTCTTAGCCGAGGGCTTAGGGGTTAAGGACCATCCATGTGAATCACCTACATGAGTTAGGAGGTTAAGTTGGGTATGGGTGTGGTTTTAGGAGGTGTGTGGGAGTGTAGTGTGTAGGTGTAGTGTAAGTCGGCCCCCTCACCGGACCAAGCCACCGGGGCGATCCTAAGGCCAAAGAGTCCCATAGGAACTCATCCTTTAAACTTCCACATTTGATTTCGACCCTCTAGGTGATTAGGGGTCTATAGTCGAGTTTGTGGAGTTTGCGGGGAGTTTAGAAGTGGTTTGAATTTCTAAAAGGCGGGTCCCAATTCTAGTCCTCTAAGATAGTCAAAGGAAAAGCCTAAGGCTAGATCCTAAGCACTAAAAAGAAGAAAGGAAGACCTCATCAAAAATGAGGTCAACAACAGTCTCATGATCTGTGAACTTTCTTTTTCTTTTAAAAATATCTTTCATAAACTTCGCATAATCAGACATCTGTTCTAGTGCTTCAACAAAGGGAATATTTATCGTTAATTTCTTGAGGATTTCTTAAAATTTTGTAAACTTGTTATCCCTATTTTATTTTTTCAATCTTAGAGGAAAAGGTGGTTGTGGTTTTTCTACAGTAATTTTCATCGGTTCAAGCGAATATTCTAAATCTAGATATATTTTATTAGTTCCTTTTTCAGTTTCCACCTTCTCTTTTTTTCATTTTCAATTTCTTTTAGCACTCTCGTTTCTAACTCTTTTCCACTCCTTAATTCAATAGCTTTAATTTGCTCTTTATTTTGATCTTTCGGATTGAATTCAATAATACTGGGAAGAGTTCCTAAAGGTCTATTATTAAGTGCAATGAAAATATGTCCTAATTTATTTTCAATGTTCTTAATCGCAACACCTTGAGTTTGTAATTGATTACCCATATTTAAAATTAATTCTTCAATAAACAATTTATTTTCCTTAAATTGTAGGTTATTATTAAATCCTAGAGGAAAAGAATGTTGAAATTTTGTGTTTCCTTGGTAGTTTAAATTTCATACTGGATTCATAGAATTGTTACCCCAGGGCGGGTTAACAACAATGTTATTATTCTAGTTAAAATTTGGGTGATTTTTCAAACTAAGATTATAATAATTCGAATAAGGATTGTTGGGTCACTGCGGTGTTTTAGAATAATTCATTCCATATTGATCTATTTTCTTTGAAAGTGCGGCAATTTGAGAGACTATTATAGTTATAGCATGAAAATCATGAATACTAGCTACTCTTTTAGGATTAACCCATTCAGAGGGCCATTAAAAATTGTTGGCAGCCTTCTCTTCTATCGGCGAATATACTTCATCAAAAGTTTTTGACATTAATGATCCACCAACAACAACATCTATAATTGATCTTAAAGATCCCACTAATCCATTGTAAAAAGTAAATTTTTAACAAATCTGGTAAAGCATGATGTGGGCACATCCTAAGAAGGTCTTTAAATCTTTGTCAAGCTTCATATAGTGATTCCCCTTCAAACTAACCAAAAGGTGTAATATCATTTCTTAGCTTAGCAGTTTTTGATGGAGGGAAATTTTTAAATAGAAACTTTTGTGAAAGTTCTTCTCAAGTTCTGATAGATCCAGGTACTAATGAACTTAATCAAACCTTAGCTTTATCCCTTAATGAAAAAGGAAAAAGTCTAAGTTTTTAGGGCATCATTCGACACTCCATCATATTTAAAAGTAACAAACAGTTCTAGAAAGCTAGCAAGATGTAAATTAAGATCATTAGGTGTTCCTCTAAATTGATTGTTTTGTATCATTTGGATGATAGCAGGTTTAAGCTCAAATGAATTAGCAGCAACATCGGGATTTTGGATAGTTAAGTGAATTTCATTTGTTGTTAGGTTAGCATAATCTCTTAAAGGTTTAGGTATATTTTGATTGTTCGCCATTTTGTGAAGATTTCCAGATTTTTTTGTTTTCAAATTTTTCTAACAGTACGTTATAACTCTGAATCGTAAGGCACAAAACCTATAGATCCACTACTACGCTTATAATGTTATATAAAACACACTAAAAACTAAGCAAGCTCACACACAATTACAAATTACAAAGTAAAAGTTTTCAAATACTACAATCTCGAAAATTATCGTTTTATACCTTCCCCGGCAATGACGCCAAAAACTTGTCCGGGTGTTTTGGTGCTGTCAGATTTGTTGCCTCCAAAATAATATTCAAAAGATAGTTTCAGTTTAGTTTCACAAGAAGATCAATTTTAATAATTAGGCAGTCACCTCGTACACACAAGTATACGTATCGCTCAAGTAATACATGGCTCTAGTGGAGTCCTGGTTATCGATCCCACGAGGAAGGTTGTAACTTATCAAATTATAACCATGATTTGAAATCCAATACTAAATTCACAATGCAAATTCAAGTACTATTTAAGTTTTTAGGGAAAATATAATTAAACTAAATTAACTACAATTACTTTTTAAACTTCTATGCTAGACTAATTAAGACACGCAAAGTTTTGTATTGAAAGGTTCAAATATGGAAAAGTATCTTTCCTCCTACAATGTGTCTATGATGATTGATTGATATAGATTGATAATAATTTTGTATTGTGCTAAATAGGAGCATTAATATTCTTTACCCTTGTCAGAGTACCCCCTCTTCTAAGTATCAAAACAATATTAGCAAATCCTAGGCTTAGTCACTAAATCCTAGGTTAGGCTTGGAGGATACTGACTCTCACTTCAGAGCTCCCACTTCCCTTCGCCTGAAGGCTAACCCTAGCTTTAGTTACCAAACTTTAGAACTAAATTGAGGATTTTAGCTTGTCACTCTAAAACCTCGAATTCGACGCCCATCAAACCATATTTCCCTATTTATTTGCACTCAATTCCCATGAACTACGCACTTCATTCATGGACATTGATTGGGTTCTCCACTATTGTTGTAGAACACTTAGTCCTTTCAGATTAAATGTTTCACAAAAAAAAATTAACAATTAAATTGGTCAGATCGAAAAGTAAATGAAGTTCAAAGTGAAAAACCATCATAATTTCTTAACATTTTTATGGCACATCAAATCTACATCAACACTTCACCACATCACATTGTAAGAAGAAAGACAAAGAAATCTACTCAGAATTCATGAGGAAGATACGACACAACATGGATTATATATATAAAAGCAAAGTCATACAAACTACAAAAGTAAAAACAACTTATCTCACTTTCTTCCCCAAGCAAATCCCTTGAAGTTCTTTTGAATCATTTTCTCTCTTCTCTTCAACACTCAATTCTCTCTTTAGAATAGTAAGGAAGAAGCAAACTCTCACTTTCATCCTTCTCTTACACTCCTTATAGAAGAATCCATCAAAAAATAACACTTAACACACGCACTCTACAAACCCTAACACTCTCTCTTCACTCCTCTTCACTTCTCTCACACTCCACCCCCTTTAAAAGTGGCGTCCATAACTATCTAAAATAGTTTAGAAATGAATTCCACAAGAGTTTCCTCAAGCACCCCTTAAAAAACCTTCCAATACATTGAATTTGAGTTCCCCCGATATTGAGCACTGGCGGCACTCGATAGGGCGCCGGTGGCATTGAGCTGCCTTTTAATTTCAATACTTCTCTGGAATTGGGCGTCGGCGGCGCCAGAAAGCCTTTTTCTCCATTTTGCCTATTTTTGCTCCAAATTCGTTCATTTTCGCTTTCTTTTGCTCCAATCTCCTAAAATCATATACCTGCAGCAAAACATTAAGAATATCTTCCTTTAAAGTGCAATATTACCAAAAATGAGTTCAAATTGTATAGTAAAAACCTAATATATTTTTGGTGTATCAATCAACTCTAAGACTCATCTCCACGAGGAACAGCTACAAGGTTCCTCTCTGAAGCGAGCAATTCTAAGTCTCCCCATCGAGAGGAGCAACTACAAAACTCCCCTCCAGGGCGAGCAACTACAAAACTCTCCTTCGGAGCGAGCAAGTCGTCTCCGAGGTGAGCAACTACAAGACTCCACTCTAAAGCAAGCAAGTACACGGCTCTCCTACAGCATGAGCAACTACAACACTCCCCTCCGGGGCATGTAACTCTGCGACTCCCATAGGTGATGACAAAAGTACTATAACCAAGCATGAAAAGCCCCTAGCAGGGAGTATAATTAGTAAACGATGTATTTAAGGCTTGTTTGCTTTGTAAATTTTTTTGTTCTTATTGTAGTTGTTACTATTAAGAAGCAAGAAAATTGGAGAACCTAAAAATAGTCTGCACGAATCTCAAGAAAATCAAGTAGTTACCACAACACTTCAGTCAGCTGGCCAGGCTCTCTCTCTCTCACCACGTCACTTCAATTGATCGACCAAGCTCTCCTCATTGCCCACCTCATTTCAGCCGGATGAGCAACTCTTTTTTTCGGTCTGCCGGATAGCCACACTAAAGTAACCATGATTTTTAAAAATTCACATCTAAGCTACTTAATTTCTTATGCATTGAATTTCATCAGAACCAAGGCAAAGACACATGAACCTGAAAACCTCGAGATTATTCAAAATTCAAAATAAAAAATACTAAAATGCCTTTTGCTTCTCTCTTTAAAACATAGCAAAAAACTTTTTACCCTACTATCTTCTATAAATAGGAGGGCTTCATGATATAAAAGTGACTTTTTTGCGGCACCACTTACTCGTAACCTCTAATTTTATGGAGTAAAAAACGCCCACAGGCCCAAGTACACCCTATTTTTCCATTGGCCTGGGAAGTCCTCCTTTTCTCTCTCTCTCTCTATCTCTCATTTCTCTCCCTTTCTTCGTTACCTCTCCTCAGTCCAACGCTCCATTCGTTGGGTGCGTACTAGCTGACAGTTTTAGATTCAACACCTTTCTTCTGAGCATAAATAATGAGACATTGCAAGGTTTTCAAGTGAAGGTTTCCATTTAATTGAGAAGGTAATGGGAGAGATACATATGCAAAATTGTACTTAAAAATCTACTCAATGGATTAGTTCAACTAGTTTGTATAATAGCTTCTGATTTCAAAGATCCAAAGCATAATTTCTAGCTTTAGTTAAAATCAATTCATTTTGATTGAGCATTGACCCACTTTTAATATGTTTGCAATTTATGTTTATAGCAACGACACCAAAAACTTGATTCCGCTTTAATATATATATATATATATATATATATATATATATATATATATATATATATATATATATATATAATTATATGATTGAATGTTTAATGTAGATTCTACGCAAGTATATGTATCGTATCAAGTAATACAGGGCTCTAGTGGAGTCCTGGTTATCGATCCCACAAGGAAGTTTTTAACAGATTTATTATCAGCTAAATTTAAAGGAATTACTTACTAATATAGTAAACAGAAATTTAAAGTAACTAAAGCAAACTAAAGTAAACTAATGCTTGAAATAAAGTTGATTTAAATAATTCAGAAAAAGTATCCTTCTCCTTGTTGTTAGAACAATAAGTGAATAATGAATCTAAATAGAATTCTTAAATTGTATTGTGACAAATAGGAGCATTTCCATTCTTTACCCTTTGGTCCAGGTGCAAAGAACATTGACTAATCCTATGTTTGAATACTGAATCTGCGGCTAGGCTTGCAGAATACTGACTGCCACTTCAGAGCTCCCTCGTTCCCCTCACCTGAGGGCTAACATCTACACTTCAGCTCTCAAACAATAGGACCAAATTGAATATTTTAGTCTATCACACTAAAATGTCCAATTCTACGTCCGATAATTAATATTTCCCTATTTATTTGCACCCTCCTTCCAAAGTTTTTGACTTCCCTGAATATGGGATGTAATTTTTACTATAGTTGATAATTCAACATGTTTTAACAACTCAATTGGCCAGATTGAAAGTAAATTAAGTTTTAAGTAAAAATTATCACAATTTATTTTAATATATTAGGTACTTCTATTTAATTTCATCAATTCGCATAATTTTCATAAACAAGGAGAAAGACTAAGAAACCTACTTAGAATGCATGGGAATAAAACAAAGCATGGATTTCATTTAAAGTTAACAACAACAATAAACAAAGATACTTATCTTAATTTCCTCCCCAAGCAGACTCCTTGAAGTTCCTTTAACTTTTCCTTCTAGTACAACAAACTTCTAAATAGCACTCAAATAAACTAAAGAAACTCACTAATGATAAATAACAGACACACTTAAGACACCAAAAAAAGACTCAGACTCTCTAAAAGAGACACACCTAGACACTAGAATTCGGCCTCTATTTATAGAGGTAGGCAAAGTTCTAAGGGGTGCTTAAACACCTCTTCAAAAAGTGTCCAGGTTCAAAGTATTTGTATTTTGAACTGTCTCGCCGTCGGCGGGAAACGACCTCGCCGTCAGCGGGGCTTCTAGAAGGTCTTCAAACTGCGCTATCTCGCTGTCAGCGGGCTTGGGCTCGCTATCGGCGAGGTAGTTATAAATCCTTCAGAAATTTTCTTAATAATCTCGCCGTTGATGGCCTCGATCTCGCCGTCGGCGACTTAGTTCAATTTGCATGAATTTCTTCCTTTTTGATCCAAATTCGCTCCATTTCATGTTTTTTGCTTTAATCACTTATAAATTTTCATTCCTGTAGTAAAATAAAGAAAATACTTTTTTTAAAGTGGAATTTCATCAAAAAATAGATAAGAATTTTTTAATGAATTTTTTTGTGATCAAAATCCCCCAAACTTTTTTATTACTTGTCCTCAAGTAATTTTAATACTAAATAAATATAATGATTTCTATAATAGAATTTTTCAATTCACATAATATGAATTAAATTTAAATAACATTATAATAAAGTTAAATATAAATATTTCTGAGTAATTAAATTAACTTTATAGATATAAGATTACTTAGTTATCAGTTCTAAGATTTCTAGTTTTCTATTTATTTTAGGAATGACTATATTTAAAAAGAGTAAATTACTTAAGATATTTAGATGATAGGAAGTTCGAAAATACTATTTAGTAAAATACTAATCCATAAATATAAGTTTAGAAATATACTTAAGTTTTACCCTTTAGGTTGATTTCATTGAAGCCAATTTTTGATAAGGCATCTCCTCAAGCTTCTCCTCACTTTATGTTTTTCTTTTCTTTTCTTTTCTTTTTGGATTGATTTTCAATCATTTTTCTTCTTTTTCTTTTTCAAGTGAGGATTGTTGTATCTGGATAGTCTGTTAATAATTTTGAACTTCAATTTCTCTTCCTAAATTTGAAACTTAAAATATTTCCTTGCTTATATATATTTCATAGCCTTTACTTCATTGAGTTTCTATCCTTTCTTTTTCACTTAAATACTTAACAATTTTCAATTTTTAGAATATAGTTTTCCTTAATTTAAATAGTTTACTATATTCTTATTCCTTTTAACCCAATATCTTATTTCATTAATTAATTGAATTACTAGAAACATTTTATTTAACTTTCTATAATAATTAAATAAAGTAATTCATGTTTATTGAATTGAAAAACTACTATAAAAAAATCATTTGATAATAATTTTCAAAAATAGAAATTGAGAACAATTTTAATAATTAAATTTGTATTTTTACCTTCCCCCAAACTTAAATTTTTCTATCTATACTAAATAGTGAAAAAGGGAAAGTATATAGAAAAATTCATCATACCTTTGAGCTTTAGGTATTTATTTTATTTGAAATTTTTGCAAGCTTTTTCATTACTTACAGAACCTGTACTGTTAGTATTCTTCCACATATAGTATTTAAAAGAAAGTGCAGGGATGAAATTTTAAAATAAGTATCAAACATAACAATTGAAAACTTAATCTATTACTACACATACAATTAACTAATCTATTTTAAAACATATTAAAACAATCTAAACAATGTTAACATTCATAACTTATAAAAACTTAAACTAACATCCTATATATATAAAAAATTGCAAACTAATTTAACACACATAAGAAGTCTAATATCATAGCATAAGCAAATATACCAACACCCATAGTCTCTAGAAAGTACAGAATATTTACATCCAAAATAATAAAGTTTCCCAAAATAACAACAAATCTAAACAAACTGAATAAACTAAACAAAGGTTCTAATCTTCTGTATCAAAATCCCAAGCTATGTCATCTCCCTGATTTCCAGGCTGAGAAGGCTGAGCAGGCTGGTACTGTGAATAGCGGGGACACTCAGGAAAGACAACATCTAAATCACCACTCCTATATCGACGTTCAGCCTCATAGTATGCAAATTTGTACTCTGAATGTCGCTGGAGATATTCGCTATCATAATCGTGTCTTCTTTCCAAGCCTCCAATCCTTTGGTCTATATGCTCAAATATTCTTTCCATATTTTCTCCAAATAACTCAAAACTCTTTCTACTCGGGGTTAATTCATTCATCGAATCTTGAAGGGTAGGAGTGGTGTGCGAGGGGTTCATAACTAGTAGAGGGTATATCTCTACTTGAAGAAGGTACATACTCCCTTGTCCCAGATCTCCATCCTTCGTGCGATTCATATTTCTTTATATTAGTCTGAGTAAGGGGTTTCATAGGTTCAATCCATTCCTCATCATCTCTTGCCTCTACCCTAGATAATTGGCAGAGTGCATAGATAAGACCAGGATGTCCTAGTCCTCCTCCACTTTCATTTCTAGCGGTGGCTAATATATTTTTATAAATAACATTTCCCACATTAATACTCTTCTGGTTATGAATACAGAAATTCGTAAGCTGTTACATCTCTTGTTACCTCACTATGGTGGTAGGTAGGTAACAAAGTAGAACAAATAAAATAATGCCAGGCTTTAGATGTTGCATTTAGCATAGAAAGAGGGAAGTTTACGTGTTCCTGCTGCTTTATCTTCCAGACTCCTTTCCCATCAGTGAGAAAGTCGATCACCTCTTCTAGTGGTCCTTCTATAGTTACAAAAGTTTCATACTCGCTGGTGTAGGTGTCTCTAACCTCGTAATAAGAATTTATTCTAGCAGCGTTGAATTCCACAAAAAATCCTCTAACCTTAATCGGTGCATCTTCAGCCTGTGTTAAGTTTGCATAAAATTCCTTCACTACTTCCACAGCGGCTCTTTTTGTCATGAAACAGAAATTTTCCCATCCTCGCTCCTTAATGATTCACTCAACTTCTCCTCCTGGATTCTTGAAAACTCGATCTTGAATGCATTTTCTTGCTTGTATGTTTTGAAAATATCGAGTTTGTGCTTTTGCATTAATGAATCGGGTTTCGTCATAATCTATCCGTCGCTTTTGTCGTGGAGCCATTTCTCGATCTGTGAAATTTGCAAAAATCTTAACTAAACTCCAAAATATTACTAAGAAGGCTTCCTACAACATCTAAAATCCATTTAAATCAATTTCCATGAAATTCTTCAAAGTATTTTCTCCACATTTTAGAATTTTTTTCAAAATTCTCCAATGTAGAAGAAATCCATGGTGAAAATCAAAAATTTTTGCATAGGACTGAAGCTCTTACCAAGGGAAGATGAAATTCGATGTCAAAAAGTGTTGAAATCACCTCAAATCCAAGATCTCTCAAGCCCTAGGTCGATTTTTTCAAAAATTTGAGGAAAGGGATGATGAATAGTGTCGGTTGAACAGTCAAATATAGGTCTTTTCGCGATCTCCCTGTCGGCGAGATTTTTCTCGCCATCGGTGAGCTAATTAATTTGATAAGGCAAAAGTTTCGGGAAAAATCCGCCGTCGGCGAGCTCGGTCTCGCTGTCAGCGGGTTTCTCGCTGTCGGCGAGATAATTCTCGTCGTCGGCGAAATCCCAAAATTTTTAAATTTTTGAAATTCGTCAATGATTTTCAACCTCGATTTTCCTTTAATCAATCTTCCGATCACTTAATTTAATAATAGTATGAAGATTAGATACTTAAACTCACAAAAAGTTCACACAACACAAACAACATAACTTTATGTATGAAATCCATGAGACTTACAAATTTCACACTAACAACTTAACACATACTTAACTTAAATGTTCAAATCCATAATACTCAGCATCACAGTCCACACCACAACACTTTAAATGCTGAGACATAACAATTATATAGAATCTCATCAATTCTGAGATGATCAAATCAAAGTTCGACTCATAATAAAACCTAAATCCAAATCAACACATATATACACAAATATATGATATAAACATAGAAATCTTTCCTACTCTTCAGTGTCTGAACTAACATCTTCTCTGATATTCCCGATGTGACGCAGGTGCACAAATAAATTGTAGAAAGGCCTGAAAGGGAATTATGCAGTAGATTCTTCATTAATCCATCTTTCTGTCTTATTAGATGAATAAAACTAGCCTCCAGATGTCCAGTATGATCAAAGTGCTCCTTCATCCTCGAGTCAATGTGAACAAACATATCAGAGATATTGTCGATGGAATTCATCACATTTGCAATTCTTTCTCCAATCCTTTAATCTTCTTCAGAATGAAATTAGTTTTATCAGTAAAGGGACTTGCTAAAGGATTGTTCTGTGATGCGCTGTCAGAAATAATGGTAATCTCATCATTGTTATCCAAAGTTGGAAACATATCCGTAGGATCCAGTGGTTTCCATGGTAAAAGTACTTTTTCCCAAGCCTCATAAAAAACTTGGTACTGACTGCATAAAGCAAATATAGTTGGTGGGTGTCCAAGTCCATGCACTGACCCATGCACAATCAATCCCAATGCAAACTTTACTATTATTGATCCAACATCGATAGGTAGTCCAATTTGAATACAGAAGTTTAAAATAGCGCATTCCTTTGAAACTTTATTTACCCTCATAGTAGGTAATAATTTTGATGTTATAAAGAAATGCCAATGCTTTGAGACAGGGTTAAGAAGTGATGCAGAAAAACTGACATACCCGTCTTCGCGTAACTCCCAATCATCAGGTTCGTCGGTCAGGTATCTATAAATCTCGTTCATATTGTATCTTGAAGGCAGAAAGTTGGAATAATGACAAACAGAGGTATTTTCTATAGAAAATAATTCATTTACCCTTGAAGGAGTAAATGTTACCCATCTTCCTCTGACGTAGAAATTTCCATTGTTGATTGCATGTAAATTAGAGTAAAACTCTTTAACGACTGGAATAACTACAGCGGATGTCGTATAACAAAATACCTCCCAATGCCGCTGTGCGATCATTTCTTCGATTTTTGTAGTGGAATTTTCTACTCCTCTGTTAACAAATCTTCTTTCTTTAATAAGTCTTTTCTTCATCAAACCTTTGTTGAAGATACGCTGCGCTTCCGAACTGACGAAATTTCTTCGGTTGAAAACTTCAGTTTTTTGTGGTTTCTAAGAGTTTGGTGGCCATTTCAGATCGAAATGATTGGTCTCTAGTCATTCCTAAGGAAGAAAACAGTGTAAATTTGGTTTTGGGATAATTTCCTACGAAGAAATGGCTTAGATCGGTCCAAAACCGCACGAAAATCTTTAAGAAACCAAATTTTCAACTACCTCGCCGTCGGCGGGACGTTTCTCGCCGTCGGAGAGCTAGTTATAGAACTGATTCAAGTCATGGCACACGATCTTGCTGTCAGCGGGCTCGGGCTCGCTGTCGGCGAGATTCATAAAAATAGCCCAATTTCGCTCTGGTTCGAATATTTTCTGATCTCATTATATAGGTTCAACTTTGTGATGATTCTAATAAAAAATTTTGAGTAGTAAGATTTATTTTAATAATATAGACTCACTAATTTGTAGATAATTAAAATAAAAGACTATTATGGGCTGCCTCCCATAAAGCACTTGGTTTAACGTCGTCAGCCCGACCTAATTCAATTAGTAATCAGGTTGACTAAGCATTAAAACCTCTTTAAAATTTGGTCTTCTACCTTCGAAATATGGTTTTAATCTATGTCCGTTTACCTTAAATCTATGTCCTATTTTTGGATCTTCAATTTCTATAGTTCCATATGAAAGTATTTGAGTTATGGTGAAAGGTCCTAACCATCGAGATTTCAATTTCTGAGGAAATAATTTTAATCTAGTATTATAAAGCAAAACTTCTTGTCCTAGTTCAAAATTTCTCTGATTAATTTTCCGATCATGCCATAATTTCAACCTTTATTTATAAATCCTATCATTATCATATTATTTGTTTCCTAATTCTTCCAATTCATTTAATTGCAACAATCTCTTCCACCAGCTTCTTTCATATTATAATTAAATTCTTTAATCGCCCAATATGCTTTATGTTCTAATTCAACTGGTAAGTGACAAGTTTTTCCATATATAAGCCTATAAGGAGTCATTCCAATAGGAGTTTTATAAGCGATCCTGTATGCCCATAATGCAGTTGTCTAGTCTTATAGACTCGATCTAATCTATTAGGGTTTATCGATTTTTCTAATATAAGCTTAATCTCTCTATTAGAAACTTCGACTAATCCACTAGTTTGTGGAAGATAAGCAGTTGATATCTTATGCATAATATTATATTTTTCTACTAGTTACTGAATATATTTGTTTCTAAAATGAGTTCCTCCATCAGTGATAATCACTCTCGGCATTCCAAATCTAGTAAAAATATTTTTCATTAAAAATTTCGAAACACTTTTAGCATCACACCTAGGTAAAGCTTGTGCTTCAATCTATTTGGAAACATAATCAATAGCTAATAATATATATGACTTTCCAAATGAAGGAATAAAAAGTCCCATGAAATCTAATCCCCAAACATCAAAAATTTCAACTTCTAATATAAAATTCAGAGGCATTTCATTTTTTCTCGATATGTTTCCTACTCTTTGGCATTTATCACAGGTTTTTATATATCTATATACATCTCTAAATAGAGTAGGCCAATAGAATCTAGATTGTAGAATTTTATATGCAGTTTTATCTGTCCCAAAATGTCCTCCAAAATCAGAGTCATGACATTTTTGAATAATTGGTTCAGTTTCTTCATAAGGCAAGCATCTTCTAATGATTAGATCCTTACATTGCTTATATAAGTATGGTTCATCCCAAAAGTATGTTTAAGTATCATGAAAGAATTTTTTTTGTTGTTGCAAAGTTAACATAGGTGGTAAAATGTCACTTACAATATAATTTACTATATCAGCATACCAAGGTATTTTCAACTCATTTATATTATAAAGTTGTTCATCAGGAAAACTGTCTAAAATTTTATTATCCGTATCAGATAATTCATGATTTTCTAATCTTGATAAATGATCCGCAATTTGATTATCGGTTCCCTTTTTGTTAATGATCTCAAAATCAAATTCTTGCATTAATAATATCCATCCGATTAATCTTGGTTTAGAATCTTTCTTTTGCATTAAATATTTTATAGCAGAGTGATCGGTATGTACAATACATTTAGTTCCTATTAGAAAATGCCAAAATTTATTAAAAGCATATACAACTGCTAATAATTCTCTTTCGATAATCGTATAATTTATTTCAAGCATCATTTAGAGTTTTACTAAGCATAAGTATATAACTTTGAAAATCTTATCATATCTTTGCCCAAGAACTGCTCCTATAGCATAATCACTAGCATCACACATAAGCTCAAATGGTTTCTCCCAATTAGGTGAAACTATTATAGGTGCTGTAATTAATTTATCTTTTAATAATTCAAAAGCATTCAGTTGTAAATTCAAATTTCTTGTCATTTTTAAGAAGTTGGCATAGAGGTTTAGTAATTTTTGAAAATTCTTTAATATAACGTCTGTAGAATCCAACATGTCCAAGAAAACTTCTTACCCCTTTCACCGTAGTTGGAGGTGGTAATTTAGCTATAACTCGAATTTTTGCGAGGTCTACTTCCATGCCTTTTTCCAAAATTTTATGCCCTAATACAATGCCGCTCGTAACCATAAATTGACATTTCTCCCAATTAAGAACTAAATTAGTTTTCTCACATACTTCAAATACTTTTTCAAGATGATTTAAGCGTGTGTCAAATGTTGTTCCAAATACGGAGAAATCATCCATAAATACTTCTATTCCATTATCAATTAATTTACTAAATATGGACATCATACATCTTTGGAATGTTGCAGGTGCATTACATAATCCAAAAGGCATTCTTCGAAAAGCGAAAGTTCCATAAGGACTAGTAAATGTAGTTTTATCTTGATCCTTGGGAGCAATTTTTATTTGATGATAACCGGTATATCCATCTAAGAAACAAAATTATTTATGTCCTGCTAATCTATCTACCATCTGATCTAGAATTGGTAAAGGGAAGTGATCTTTCCTAGTGGCTGTGTTTAATTTTCTATAATCAATACATATTCGCCATCCAGTGACTTGTCTTATAGGGATAAGATCATTATTTTCATTAGCTTTGACGGTCACCCCTCCTTTTTTAGGTACACAGTGAATTGGGCCTACCCAAGCACTGTCAGAAATAGGATATATAATACCATTATCTAACCATTTTAAAATTTCCTTTTTAACTACTTCTTTCATTATTGGATTTACTCTCTTTTATGGATCTTCTTTAGGTTTATGTTCATTATCTAAAATAATTCTGTGCATACAAATTGAAGGACTAATTCCTTTAATATCTGCTAAAGTCCAACCAAAAATTTTCTTATATTTTTTTAATGTATCTAAAAGTTTTTGTTCTTGAGATTCATTTAATTCAGATGAAATAATAACTGGTAGATTTGAAAAATGACTTAAGTAAGCATACTTTAAATGATTAGGTAACATTTTTAACTCAAGTTTAGGAGGTTTAATAATCGATGGAACTATATTTTTTTCAGTGTTTTCTGTGTTATCCAAAAATTCAAATTTCTCTTGAATAGAATCTAGTTCTTCATTTATCTCAGATTTTTCAATTAATTCAGTATTTTCTTTTTCTAATTTTTCTTCATAATATTCCTTAAAATGTTCTTTTTGTAAATGATCGAGTACTTCCATTCGAAAACACTCATCATCTTTTTCTAGCGCAGGATATTTTATTGATTTAGCAATATTAAAAGTAACTTTTTGGTCATTTACCCTCATAGTTAATTCTCCTTTCTGAACATCAATCATAGCTTTTCTAGTGGCTAAAAATGGTCTTCCTAAAATGATAAGAATTTCTTTATCTTCTTCCATATCTAAGACAATAAAATCTACAGGGAAGATAAATTTGTCCACTTTCACTAATACATCTTCAATAACTCCCTTAGGATATGTAACAGAACGATCCGTTAACTGAAGAGTTACTGAAGTAGGTGAAATTTCTCCCAATCCTAATCTTTTAAAAATTGATAGAGGCATTAGATTGATGCTTGCTCCTAAGTCACACAAAGCTTTTCCATAGAATTTTTCTCCAATAGCACGAGGTATAGTGAAACTACCGGGATCTTTTAATTTTTCAGGAAGTTTTTTCGAATAATAACACTACACTCTTCACTAAGTGCGACCATTTCATTATCGGTAAATTTTTTTTTTATTTAGAATATCTTTCATGAATTTTACATAGTTTGGCATCTGTTCTGAAGCTTCTACGAAAGGAATATTTATCGTTAATTTTTTCAAAATTTTAAGGAATTTAGCAAATTGTTTATCTTTTTTATGTTGAATTAGTCGTTGAGGAAACGGTGGTGGAGGTTTTTCAACAGAAATTTTCATAGGTATTAAAGGATTTTCTAAGTTTGGATCTTATTGATTCTTTTCCTTTTCAATTTCCACTTCCTCTTTTCGACTTTCAAGTTCTTTCTGAATTTGAGGTTCTAATTCTGTTCCACTTCGTAATTGTATCGCTTTAATTTGTTCATTTTCCTTGTCTTTGGGATTTATGTCCACATTACTAGGAAATGTTCAAGGTATTCTATTATTAAGTGCAGTAGCGATATGTCCAAGTTGAGTTTCAATATTTTTGATAGCTGTTCCTTGATTTTGTAATTGGTTTCCTTGTATTTGTAATTGATTTCCTTGATTTTGTAAATGTTGACCCATATTTAATATTAATTCTTCTATCGATAATTTCTTGTCTTTAAATTGTGGGTTATTAAATCCGGGTGGATAATTAGGTTTATAATTAGGATTTCCTTGATTAGATGGATTTCCTAATGGTTGTGTCATATTATTCATCCATGGTTGATTAGTTATGTTATTATTCCAATTAAAATTAGGATGATTTTTCCATCCAGGATTATAATAATTTGCATAAGGATTATTGGGTCTGTTGTTAATTGCATTAATAGTTTCATATTGAGATTGGGATTCTATAAGTTGTCCAGATGAATTTTCTTTTGATATATTTGGAGAGTAATTCATTCCAAAATGATCTAATTTTTTAGATACAACAACGATTTGCTAAGCTAACATAGATATTGCATCATTTTCATGAATACTATCTATTTTTTTCAGATTCATTATATTAGCAGGCCATTGAAAATTATTGGTTGTCATTTCTTTGATTAGTGCATAGGCTTCATCAAATGGTTTTGACATTAATGATCCTCCAGCAGCAGCATCGATGATTGATCTTAAGGATCCTACTAATCCATTATAGAAAGTTTGGATAATTAACCAATATGGTAACGCATGATGCGGGCATTTCCTAAGAAGTTCTTTAAATCTCTCCCAAGCTTCATATATTGACTCTCCATCAAACTAACTAAAAGAAGTTATGTCATTTCTATGCTTAGCAGTTTTAAATGGTGGAAAATATTTGGATAGAAATTTTTTTGATAATTCTCCACAAGTTTTAATAGATCCAAGTGCTAACGAATTTAACCACATTTTAGCCTTATCCCTTAAGGAAAAAAGAAAATGTCTAAGTTTAATAGCATCGTTAGATACTCCTTCATATTTCAAAGTAGCACATAGTTCTAAAAAACTAGCAAGATGTAAATTAGGATCTTCAGTAGGTGAAAACCACTAAATTGATTATTTTGTACAATTTGGATAATTGCAGGTTTAAGTTCGAATGAATTAGCAGCTACATCAGGGTTTTGAATAGTTAAATGAATTTCATCTAATGTAGGGTTGGCA
Organism: Papilionanthe hookeriana x Papilionanthe teres; assembly: GCA_022702705.1. Classification (NCBI taxonomy): domain Eukaryota; kingdom Viridiplantae; phylum Streptophyta; class Magnoliopsida; order Asparagales; family Orchidaceae; genus Papilionanthe; species Papilionanthe hookeriana x Papilionanthe teres. The sequence continues at coordinate 11,522,219 of CM040431.1, read as the reverse complement.
TAATCTCGTAATGGTCTTGGTTGATTGATATTTTCATTTTCAGGAATATTTGCCATTTGTATTAAATTTATAATTTGTCTTTTTTGTTTTCTAATTCTTTTAATTGTACGCTCTAATTCTGAATCATAAGGTATTAAGTTTTCGTTTCCAAATTTTCGCATACAATTTTATAAAATAAAATAGTTTGTTACTCTAGTAAATAATTTCTTTACTCCCAAAGAACGCGCCAAAAACTTGACCCACTTTTAATATGTTTGCAATTTAGATTTATAGTAACGGCACCAAAAACTTGATTCCGCTTTAATATATATATATATATATAAATATATATATATAATTATATGATTGAATGTTTAATGTGGATTCTACGCAAGTATACGTATCGTATCAAGTAATACAGGGCTCTAATGGAGTCCTGGTTATCGATCCCACAGGGAAGTTTTTAACAGATTTATTATCAGCTAAATTTAAAAGAATTACATACTAATATAGTAAACAGAAATTTAAAGTAACTAAAGCAAACTAAAGTAAACTAATGTTTGAAATAAAGTTGATTTAAATAATTCAGAAAAAGTATCCTTCTCCTTGTTGTTAGAAAATTAAGTGAATGATGAATCTAAATAGAATTCTTAAATTGTATTGTGACAAATAGGAGCAGTCCTATTATTTACCCTTTGGTCCGAGTGCGAAGAACATTGACTAATCCTATGTTTGATTACCGAATCTGCGGCTGAGCTGGGAGGATATCGGTTGCCACTTCGAGCTCCACGTTCCCCTCACCTGAGAGCTAACATCCGCACTTCAACTCTCAAACAATAGGACCAAATTGAATATTTTAGTCTATCACACTAAAATGTCCAATTCTACGTCCGATAATTAATATTTCCATATTTATTTGCACCCTCTTTCCAAGGTTTTTGACTTCCCTGAATATTGGATGTAATTTTTACTATAGTTGATAATTCAACATATTTTAACAACGCAATTGGTCAGATTAAAAGTAAATTAAGTTTTAAGTAAAAATTATCACAATTTATTTTAATATATTAGGTACTTTTATTTAATTTCATCAATTTGCATAATTTTCATAAACAAGGAGAAAGACTAAGAAAACTACTCACAATGCATGTGAATAAAACAAAGCATGGATTTCATTTAAAGTTACCAACAACAATAAACAAAGATACTTATCTTAATTTCCTCCCCAAGCAGACTCCTTAAAGTTCCTTTGACTTTTCCTTCTAGTACAACAAACTTCTAAATAACACTCAAATAAACTAAAGAAACTCACTAATGATAAACAACAGACACACTTAAGACACCAAAAAGAGACTCAAACTCTCTAAAACAGACACACCTAGACACTAGAATTCGGCCTCTATTTATAGAGGTAGGCAAAGGTCCAAGGGGTGCTTAAACACCTCTTCAAAAAGTGTCCAGGTTCAAAGTATTTGTATTTTGAACTGTCTCGCCGTCGGCGGGAAACGACCTCGCCGTCAGCGGGGCTTCTAGAAGGTCTTCAAACCGCGCTATCTCGCTGTCGGCGGGCTCGGGCTCGCTGTCGGCGAGGTAGTTATAAATCCTTCAGAAATTTTCTTAATAATCTCGCCGTCGGCGGCCTCGATCTCGCCGTCGGCGACTTAGTTCAATTTGCATGAATTTCTTCCTTTTTGATCCAAATTCGCTCCATTTCATGTTTTTTGCTTTAATCACTTATAAATTTTCATTCCTGCAGTAAAATAAAGAAAATACATTTTTTTAAAGTGTAATTTCATCAAAAAATAGATAAGAATTTCTTAATGAATTTTTCTGTGATCAAGCATTGCTCGGAGCATGCGTTTATTTTTTCAACTTTTATCTGTTTTAATTATTATTTGGCCTGATATTATCAAATTAGCCAAACCTAACTTAATCAAAACAAAACGAAAACCAGAACAAAATAATGTAACTCAGCCAAATCAGAGAAAATGAAAGACCAATGCATAAAAATAAAATATTATGATTTTAACTTTCATTAGAAATATAATCTCCTAAATTTTATGTTTTTTAAATTAATTCTCTTAGCAAACAAAACTACTAAACTTTCTGTAGGTATCAAGTACAAATTTACAAAATTGGTGCAAAATCCAAATTAGAAAATAGTTCATGAAGGAGTAATCTAAAAGATATAATGAGGGTCATAGCATTTCTTCTAATTTTAGAAGAATAACATTTTATGCTTTATTAAAATAATATTTATCTTCATTAAGATAATTTATCATAAAGACTTTCAGTTAAAAAGTCTTAGTTAAGCATCGTTATTTAATTGATCAGAAAGTTATTTGAAGTAAACACTAGGAATTTTGTGATATGTATATAAATTCTCCTCATCAATATCTCCAACACATACCATTGGACAAGAAGATAAAAAATAAAATAAAGTTTATCATGTGCTCTTCACTAAATAAAATCTTCTCATGTTGCACTACATTTATTGGATCAAAAAATAGCCTATGATGTGACACCAAATTTCTACAGTAGATTTGAACCAAACTAACAAAAGAAGTAAGAAAGTATGCTTATAGATTTTTTTTTGGTTGAGATGACTAACAGAAGAATTGACTATTCCCTTAGAACACAAAAGGGTTTGTCTACTGTGCAAAAAGAGAAGGAATGAATTCTAAATTTTTATTTATTTTGACCTAAAAGTATAATGGTAGTCCATTCGTGTTGATCCTATATTCCCTATTTATTATACATGCAATCTATAATTGTTGGAAAATATATTAAACAAGAAAACATATAAAAATATTAAAAAGAGACTTAATAGATAGCCATGCAGCAGATAAGTCAAATTGAGCCTTTTCATATTTATAAAAATTTTTATGGAGCAACCTACCAAAGGGCATATGAGTCCCATCGACAAGCTTTCTACGGAAAATGACTAGGGAGCCATGTTAACTAGAACTAGTTAGTTAACTCTGGCAAGCCTTCTTAGATGCATAGTTTAGTTCCATTAACTAATAACCAAAGAAAGTAGCTAATTTAATACCAAGTTGAATAGTGATATAAAGACTATTCTAAAAATCAAAGCTGAAGTGTTAGATATGTAAATACATATGAATTGGGTGGTATGCATGTAAATTACCCTTTAATCTATATATATATATATATATATATATATATATATATATATATATATATATATATATATATATATATATATATATATATATATATATGAATTTTCTTGAATTTAATATTACTTTTAAAATAGCTATTTTTTAAATTATCTGATAATATATAATATTACAATTAGAAAGAAATCACAAAATTTTATTATTTGTGGTTGCAATGCAGATGAAACCTTGAACAAATAATCACACTAAATAATAGTGTTAGTGCTTCTAATAATAAGAAAAAAAAAGAATCTGATCACCCTCCCCATCTGACAGTCGTACGCCTTCGAAGACAATCATATTCCAGGATCCATTAAGGATATCGTGTTTAATGCAAACGAATTGATTTCGCTTGCACGCGGCCGAGGCGCCCACCCATCCAGGGATGGAGAGCCCTCACCGCGTGCGACCGCACGTACAAAGATGCTACCACCCCTCAAATCCCATCCCCGGCTCGCGCATTGCATTGAGCCTAGTCGACCCTTGCCGCCACTGCGCGTGCGCGTTTAACAAAACGGCTGCGCCACGCCTCTCTTCTCTCTGCCCCCTCTCTATCTCTCCTCTTTGGATGCTTGCCGCATTCAAGACAGGTTTGGTGGAGTTCGGGGGAGCCGGGTGGACCCGTCATCATCAGTTTGCTGTCGTGCTGTCACTTTTTACCAAATCGCACAGATTAATTGCGGGACAAGCCGGCCATGCCCTCCATTTTTGTGCATGCTTCCTCTCCTCCTCTCTCCTCTCTCCTTTCTATAATGATTCTTGCTAGACCCCGCATGCTGCCCCAGCTAGCTCGGATGTTTCTTCTCTCTCAATCTCTGTCTTTATTTAAATGCGCACATACAAAGGGGAAAGGGTGAGATAGCGAAGGCTAAATGGACAGGCGAGCTCGGGCGACTAAAACAAAAGAGAAGACTGCGGGTAGGAGTTCCTCCTCTTCACATGCCTTCCCTTTTTTCTGTTGGCCTCCAAACCGAGCCGTTTTCTATAATGTTTCTGTAATTCGATGATTTACAGCGGTGGAGGAAGCGCGCGGATTGGATGCATGCGGAAAGGTCGAGAGAAGGAGAAACGTTTCGTCCAACAGTGTGCCCTGTTCTGTTTTACATGATGCTATTGCCGTTGGTGAAGTGCTTTCCGACGGTAAGATAGATCCCGTTGGGAGTGAGGAAGAAGAAGAAGAGGCGGCGTTTTGTGAGGAGGGGGTGAAGAAGAAGATGGGGGTGTTAGCGAGGATGGTTGGGATGGAAGGATGCGGCCAGCCGGGTGTCGTGTTGACGGAAGTTGTGCGTGTTCTTAAGGAGCTGGACGGTAGAGCTCGAGGCGTCTGCAGCTCACGCAAATGATTCATTTAGAGTTGAATGGAGCGTGGATGGTTTGAGGAGGCTATATATAATCAACGGTTTCAAATTTTCCATAAATGAATCTTCTTCTTTGTTCATTGTTCTGTTTTCCTTCTTCTCTATGTGAGTTACAGTGTCGAAACAAACTGGTTCTTTTCAATTGCTCCTTCATTGATTTAAAATTGGAGTTTTTTGGACTTCAAATGGAGGAATTTCGCCTGAGTTTAAAAAGATGTATTTGAATAGGAGGAATACGTTTGGTGGAGTTAGTCTGAGTAAGCTGGACTTCGAGTTCAAAAAATGGATTTCAGGATCTACCCATTTATAAAGCATGCATTTGGTAAGCAAGAAACACTAAAAAGCTATTATGTCCTGAAGCAGTCTTTTTTCTTTTTCTTTTTTATTACGGTTCCGATGTTATGTTATGGTGGCTGAACTGTGGAAGTATGTGTGACATTGACGGATTCCGCTTATGCTGCTGCTTGTGGGGATCTCATGAGTATAAAATATTTACTAAAATAATTAAGGTTTTTGTAGAATTATAGTGCGGTTAAATTTTAGCTGCCCAAGTTGATGCATGCTATGAAATTTTCAGCGGATGAATCATGTCTTAAAATTGCAAGAGAATTCATCACACTCAGATAAAGAAAAATAGCTAGTCGTGACACCAGATGTTTATACGTGAAAAATCCGTAAATATAAAAAACCGCAAGTCTGACCCAATTGTAAAAATCCACTATTAGCTGATGATTACAAAAACTCATTTTCTCATAGACGGAAATATTTACAAGGTTTTCCAAGTTATAACGTCGACTGGAGGCTTCTGGTCGGTGGTGGTCGATGATGATTGGTGGTGATCAACGATAGTTAGCAGTGGACGGTCAGTGGTGGTTGACGGCTACAGTAGGTGCTCAACGATGGTTGGTGGTGATTCACGACGATAGTAGTGCTCGACGGCGGTCAGTGGTTGTCGACTGCAGTTAACAGTGGTCGACGGCGATCTCCAATGGTCGACGACGACTGACGGAGATAGATGGTGACAGGGGTGGTGTTGGACTTCAGCTCTTCTTAAAGCTTTAAATTCTTCCTGAAGCATTCAGCCTCCTCATCAAGAGAGGTGTGGGGCTCCATTTATAGTGTTTTAGATGAAATTAATGCATAAATTTGAACCAGTTTAATCGGAAGGTCCGGAGATCTTCTTTCAATCAAATGGTGTTTGGTGGACATTTGAGTACCCTAACAATATTGAATTGAGCAATCTTAGGCTCGTTGGATTCGTTTTATTGAGAAGCTCGATTGACTAGATTCGACGTTCATTTGGCCTTCCAAATATGTTATAAAACCTCTAGTTGTTATTTAATGACCTGATCCGAGCTTGATTTGACTCACATTAGACTAATTTTTGTAACATTGGGTTCTTCGTGTTGAGCTTTGACTGTATTTTTGCTGAAATTAGAGTTATGGATGAGTATTTATGAAGGATTGAATATTTCCTGCTTAGAAAGCCGCCTTGAGTTCTATGCCCTGCCCTTGAGATTCGTGTTGAATGCAGTAGATTTATTGGAGATGTATCAGTTTCCCCCAAATTATTCGGCAAGACCAAATTTGCCGTCTGAAATTATGTAGATCTAGAGCTTTTCATTTTTATCGGGTATACATATCAATATATTCATATATATATATATATATATATATATATATATATATATATATATTACTATCAGTATTTAAGTAAGAATAATATAAATCTTTATATGTTGAAGCTCAGTTGGTCGGTGGCATTGGCTTTATGTGTTAGGCGGTGGGTTTGATTCCTGTGTAGGACAAATTTAAACCTTTTATCGGGCCAAATTTTGGGCCAGTGAGAAGGCAAGTCGAAGTGGGGAAGACAGAATGCGGGCAGTTTGCAACTCGACAGGTCAAAGTTGGAAAGGTGTCGACGGGTCAAACCGTAGGAAGTCAACCCATGCAGCCAGCCGAATTGTGGGACGCGGTCACCGAATTACGTCGCAGGGGTAGTTGAATCATGGGAAACCGAACCGCAGGATTCAGACCATTTTCACAAAAAAGAGGAATTTAAGAATATTTAAGGAGTCCAAATGATGCCGTTTGAGTAGACATATATATATTTCTTTAATACAGTCTTTATTTTATTTATAATGTTAAATGATTGGAATATGAAAAAGATTTTAGTTCTCTCTTGTTTTTTTTAATTAGCTGCTTTTACAAGCACGCACGCACGCGCGCGCACACACATACACACACATATATATTAAAAGAAAGATGACCTATTGATAATAAAAAAGTTACAATCCTAAGGTGGGGAGCATTGATCATGTCCTCCTGAATCAAGAAAGCAAGAAGAGGAGAAGGAAAGCAAGAGACAATCACAGACTCAAAACCACTCCTAGACAACCAATTAACTGGCCTATTACCGTCCCTATAAATAAAAGTAAAATGGACCTCAATATGAGTCTAATCCAGTGCAGTATGTGCCAAGGTTAGGTTGCGGTATTAGTAATTACCTCCAAATGGATAAAAGACTCAATCTCAACTTGTAACATGCACCAGTTGTTTTGGATGGCTAACTTTAGGGCCCAATACACAACATTTTGCCTCAGTATCCAGTGCATCCACAACAATCATAAGGGAATGAAAATAAAGCAAACACTTACCCAAGTAGTCTCTGAATATACCTCCAAATGCAGCCAAAGAACAGTAGAAACTCCCATCTGTGTTAACTTTAATTATGGGGTAGGCTGGCTTCATCCAAAAGACTTGAGAAACTGAGAAAGGAGATGAAAATGAAGGTGAAGTTGAAGATGAAATTTTGGTCTTCATCCCATTTAAGATACAAGGAAATTTCTTGTGAATGATCAATCTGCTCAGAAAAGCTATGTAATTTCTATCAACCTGTTGTGAAGAGAGGGGTAGGTTCTCATATTTAAATTGGGTTCTAGCCATCCAAAGAAGTCAAGCAATAATGAATGGAATTGAGCCTAAATTAAGTTGGTGCCAAACATGCCAACATTCAGTAAGTTGTTCCCATTCCAACGTTAAAGTTTCAATCTCAAGATCCATAAGGACTTCATTCCAAACCTACTATGAGAAGTTACAATCAAAGAATAGATGTTTAAGGGAGTCTTCATCAGCCAGATAGAGCTAACACCTGGAAGGGCCTCTCAAAACTTTCAACTTAAGAAGGTCATCAGTTGGGAGAACTTTATGGAAGATTCTCCAGCAATAGAAGGACATAGATGGAGACAGGAATTTGTTCCATAATCTCTCCCCTCAAGGAAGTGAGTCCTACTGTACGGCTTATTTTTAGGTTGTGTTTTGAAAAGGGGTCGCCTACAGAAATTGTCGGCGAGTTTTAGATTTTTAAATTTAATTTAAATATATATATATATATATATATATATATATATATAATTTGGAAAGTAGCATTTGATTTTTGAAAATAATTTTAAGTTTGAAATTTTAAGATATGAAATCAAACTGATCTCACATCTTAAATAGTTTATAAAAACGAGCACCGCACCACAAACTATGTATCAATCCCGAGGAATAATCACTCTGCTTAACGATGGGGCTGGATTAAATAAACTAAAAGATTTGTGACATCCGTTTCATCTGCGAACCAATTTTATAAGCCGACAAGTTCCCCGCTTAATATAAATGAATTAAGCGAGGTTTATATTACTCAGGTTCTTAAAGTTCCCTATAAGGGCATGCCCCTATAGTTAATTACATCTTAAATGACGGGAATCGTTTAAAAAAACTCTCGATAATGATTAGTGGTTTTGCTCTCAAGAACTTCAAAGTTTAAGGTTTTCAAACAATTGGATTTTGGAAATTTCAATTGGGATTAGATCAAATTTGGAACAGTTATTTTCAAGAGTCCAAAGGAAGAGAAGTAGGAGAAGCTGAGGATCCAAGGAGAATCTTGACAACTTCCCAAACTATCCTATTGTTTGGCTTCAATTTGGAAGTATGTTTAATACTGTAATCCTGCCAATTTTAGTTTATTAGGACTTATATTCGTATGACACAATCATACAAATAGCCTCGAAGATGTGAGGGTTTATATTGTACCGAACAACTACCTCAGAATCCTAAGACCGGTTAGGGCTTAATTTACAAAACATGATTATGCAAATGCCTAACAAAGAGTTGAGGATTTATGTTGCACTAGGCAAACTACCTCGAAATCCTATGGCTTGGTTATTTAATTCTAAGAATGATTTAACTGATGTAGACACAGGTTTTACTGATGAAGATGGTCGTGCTGCCCACTATGCTCCAAGCTCCTTGTTGTTGCAGAGGTTTAGTTTTAGAAAGTGAAAATCAGGAAATGAGAGAAGTGTTTTGGTTTAGAAAAGTCTTAAAATCCAAATGTTTTTTTAAGGTTTTAATTAAAACAAATCTTAAAGTTGATTAAATAAAACCGATTAAGATCCCATGGTTTCGTCATCCCGGCACCATTATTTTCATCGAATTCACTAAGTCCAGATGAATTTGCTAAACTCAACTGAATGAGTTCCACACTTTTATTTAGACCGTGGGAAATCCCGTTAGCAACACGTGGGTTACATCATCCAAGGTATTCCCAATCATTCAACGAGACGTTTTAATTTAGTTGCAATTGTAATTTTGTTGTTCTGTTTGTGATTAAATTTTTTGATTTATTTTGAATGTTGTGGCGGTGAATTTTATCTTGTGATGAATTTTAATTTAGTTTTGGTTTCAGTTTTGTGGCTATCCTAAATGTTTTGGTTTTCATGCAACAGTCTTGTTTAACATGCAATAAAAGTAAAACGCAGTGCATGTAAGTAAACTGCAATAAAATAAAAGCGTACCTGGAGGGTTTTCTCGTCATTTCCAAGCTACACTTTAAAACACATGTTAAGGCATTTAAATATTTCAACAATTACCTAAGTAAAGACTAAAGGAATGATTTTAGTTGTCTGCCAAAATCCTAATTTCATAGCTAGTCATTTCCTATGACGTCTAGATTCTTGATTTTTAGTTAAGGATGATTTTCTTCATCAAAGAACAATTAAGTTCAATTGTTCTTTAAAACATCTCATCGTATCGAGGAAGTGCTTAGAACGAATTCTAAACATCTTTTCAATACTTCTGAGATTATTTTGGGTCCAAATGAATTTCATTGTACTGGTGAATTGATCATCCAAGAGTTTAGTTAAGTTTTGTTCCTTTGCTCAGTGAACAAGGATGTTTGATTATCCTATGAGTGAGGTGACATTTCACTTAACACTTCATTTACTAGTTATAATAATTTAAAGCTTTCAGGGGAAAGTTAATTTGTTAAAGATTTGTAATGATTTGAAGTTGAAATTGATGATTTACTTTAATGTGATTTAATTATAAAATTTTAAAATCAATGATTTCAAGTGTGGAATGATGTTTGATTCATTTAAGTTAAACTTTTTTTTTATAAATGATATCAATTTTTTTTATGTTAATTTAATTTTCTTTAGATTAATTTAGGTTAAAAGAGGTGTTCAAATTATTTATTGAATTTTGATGATTTAATTTGGATTAATTAATCATGTTTTAAGATAAGTTGTTTTAACAATTATTTAAATTTTGTAATTTTGATTTAAGTTTGTTTTGAAATGATTTTAGATTAATTTCAAATATTTTAATTTGCTTTTTTTTTATTTAACCTTTTAGTTTTTAATCAATTGTTAAATTTTTTAATGACGTAGGTTTAAGTTAAGAATTATTTAATTATTAATTTCACTTGTCCTCTTAAGTTATATCCCCATTTTAATAATCCAATTTTAATTAATCTTCCAAAATTTGAATTATTTAATTAATTAAGGTTTCATTTTTCTTTTATTAAAGTGATTAATGGGTTTCTACCCTTCAAATTCCCAAAGTTTCAATCATCTAAGAGAAGATTAAAATCAGATATTTTACCCCCATGTTGATTAAACCTAAAGTTTTAATTAGGGGGTTAAAATTTTTTTTATTACCTTTATGCTCCTTTAAGCTTATTTATTTTATAACTCATTAAATTAAGCTTAAATGAACTTAAAATTTTTATGCCACTTCGCTCACATGTCAATTAAGACATTAGAGGAGAAAATGTGATTTTTCTGAATTTAATTTATTTATAAAATTATTTTTAATGGAAAAATAGGGATTTTCAAAGAAAATTCATCAACATGACCAAGGTAAATTTTCTGTCCTTAAGAAAATTATGGGACATTCCTAATGACCAGAGAACCACTTGGACCAATTTTGGTGATTTTTTGAATTATATTTTATTTATTATAATTATTTTGAGTCCTGGAGTGTTAATTAATTATTAAATAAAATAAAAGTTGAAAAATGAATTTTTTTTATTTTTCAAAAATCTCTCTGACATCAAGAAATCAGAGAAACAAATTTTATGTTTTAATGATTTTTATTTGATTTATTAGAATTAATTTAGTTGGGAAGGCTAGAAAATACATTTTTTTAATTTAAAAATTGTTTTAAGGCTTTGAAATTAAATATCTTAACATAGAGACTTAGAAAAAATATTTGATTGGTTCCTAAGTGATTAGGGGACCAAATATGACATTTTTATGATTTTTATTATTTTTGTGATTTTAATTATTTTTTAATTCTTAAAAATATTAAAATATGCTCAAAAATAAAAATTTTTAGAAAATTCCAATTTTATTTTTCTTGGACTTCTTTGATATCAGAGAAGTCTCAAAATCAATTTGGTGAAATTTTGAAATGTATTTTTAAAGTTATGAATTTTAAAAATTTAATTTTTATTATGTAGCTTAATTAATTCATTTAATAGGGTTAAACATTTCCAATTGACTTTAAATTTTTATGTGAGGTTCCCCCGATCCTAAAGATCAGTGGAGAATCATTTTCAAGTCATTTTAATGTGAGATTAACTTTAATTAATTAAAGATCAATTTAGAGTGATTAGGCGATTAGGATTATTTTTAATGAATTGACTCAAACCATAATTATCCTAGGGTCCTCTAGTCCTAAGGGACTTCTCCAAAATTTTCTCGGAATTTTCTGAGTAATGTGCTAATTGTTTGGATTAAAATGTCAAAAACGGTGACATAAACTTGAAAAATACATAACTTACCACGGGGATGGCCTCGACCTTGAAAAATTCGGAGAATGTTCCCAAGATCGAGGCACAAAAGCCACTATAGTCTCATGCCATAGTGAAATGTATACATGCATGGAGAATTAAAATACTCAAAACAGTATTAAATTAATTAAAAATAAAATACTCAACAAAATAGATCAATTCCACATTATTCTCCTCTGTTCACTGAGCAAGAGGGTATTTTTCTTTTATTTTTATGATTTTTCTATGCAAAGATATCAATTTTTGAAGTTTCTGGTATTTAAATAAATAAGAAAATCAGATTTTCCTACTTAAACAAGTCAGTGCCACGTCAACCTCGGCGGCTCCGAAGCTCTACGTGTCGTGCTCCCATTCGACGCTGCCACCTGAGTCAGCTGCCAAGCGGCCCGCGGTTTACACTTTATCTCCTAGTCCGATGCCATCTGAGTCGTTCGTTTGATACGCGTGCAATCCGACGGTGGCCGATCATCATCTCCGACTGGTGTGCACCCGTGACTGTAGACCTTCTAACCCTAATATCTCCCTCGATTCTCAACAGATTTTTGAGTTCTTATGCTCTATGGATTCATCTTGAGAAGAAGAACACATCCATACAGTAAACATGCATTGAAATTAACTTGAATAAAATGAAGAATCGCTGGAATCTTGGGAGGAAGAAGAGCGCAATACCTTGGCTCTGAGAAGTGAGGCTTCTATTAAAGAGGCTCGGCACATTCGTTGGAGTCCAAGGAGGCTAGGGATGAAGCCTGGAGCTGTGGTGAAATGTCTAGGCTTGACTTCCACCAGGCACGATCACAAAGCTTGTAGGCTGGAATAACTGGGTGGTCTGGAGAGGGGGATTTCACTGGGGAACTCCTTCTCTATCTTTGGTGAAGATGTGGGAAGAGTTAATTTGGATTTGGTGAAGTTTCAGAGAGAGTCTTGTTTCTGGACTGATTTTCAACTGAGAAATTGGGCTCGGCTGAGGGGATTCAGGTTAGGAGAACAGTGGGGATGAGCTTCTCATGGCTAGGAGGAGCTCTGGGAATAGTTTGGAGGACTTCTGTTGAGAAAAATTTCAACACTTTTCAGCACCTCTCTCATGGCTGAGAAGAGGTGTTTAAATGGCCAGGGCCATTCAACAGGGTTTGGGCTCAATTAGAGGGTGAATTCTACTGCTCAGGTGGAGGGCAGAGAGGCTCCAAAGTTTGATTTGGCTGAGGTGGTGGTGGCTCTCGATTTTGACCCCCTCCGGTAGCTAGGCCGGCTAGCAAGGACAAGGGAGCTGGCCATGGGTCAGGTCAACCAAGGAGTAGGGTTTAATGGTGAAAAACCAGGCAAGGGGGGATTTGAGGTGAAGCAAAAGGTGGATTTGTCCATTTAAGGGAAGAGATCCATTAAAATGGGGAACACTTGGTCCATGGATCACTTAGCTTGGGCTAGGTGGATCTAGGGTGGTTCCTAGGGTTCACTTAGTGGCTATGGATAGGTTGGTTTAGCCACGTTTGGTTGAATTTGGTTTGGTTTGGTCATGGGTTCAAATTGGCTAATTTGGGTTTGGGTTGGGCTAACTTGAGTTAGGTCTTGATTTGGATCTAAATGTCTTGAGAAATTTTGAAGAGATGATTGTCATGAAGAAGTTTCATGAAGACATGGGGAGGTTTTGAGTTCAATTGGAAAGTCAATTTGGTGGATTTTGGTATTTTGGTTAATTTGGGGAGGGTTGAATCAACTTGGGTCCAAGTTAGGTTAAGGTGGGGTTTAGACCCAATTTAAAGTTTCAAATGGCCTAGAAGAATTTATTTAAGAGTTCCCAACATCAATTGGGAAGAAATTTTAGGATTTGGCTAATCAATTTGATAGGTTTAGGGCATGGATTCACTTTAGGTAAAATGGGGGTGTTGGATTTCAAATAGAATTGAACTCAAATGTGAATCAATTTGGACTTGTATTTGGTTTATATTGATAGTAATGATGTTGAATTAAAGTTTAGAATTGAAATTGGCTAAAATTGAGGTTAAATGGGTTGGTTTAGTGTGACATTGGGTCCATTTAGGTTAAAAATGGGTCAATTTAGGGGTTTTGATAAAAATGGGTTATTTTGGCAAAATTGGGTTATGGTGTAGTTGAATAAAATGAAATTGGGAATATTTTGAATTTTCAGGAATTTTTGGGGAATTTTTTGAATTTTTGGAATTTTGTGCCAAAAGGGTATTTTAGGGTATCAAGAGGTTATTTGGAGGGTATTGGGGTATTTTGGTGAATTTAAAAGGTGGGGGTTGTTTCAAAATAATCTTTTGGATTTTTAGGAATTTTGGGTAATTTTTGGAAAATTTGGGGCAATTAGGTAATTTTTGGTAGGCTTGAAGGACCCAACGTCACAATCCAAGCATTCGGCAAAAGTTGAATTTTGATCATGATAAAGCTTAAAGTGAGCCATGGACCAAGAAATGTCCATCCTGAACATCTCATGGGTTGTTCCCAACCCTCTTAGCTAAAGAGCTAGGGGTATGGACTTAGTCACTTGAGTGCTCAAATGAGCCAGGGGGGAAGAATTAGGAAGGATGGTGTGTGTGAGAGTGCAGTGTGTATAAGCCAGACCTCACCAGGATCAGGCTACCCAGGGTAGTCCTAAGGCTTGAAAAACCTTATAGGAGTTCACTATTGGTCCCCCATATGGTGGTCTTAACCTTCTAAGGTGATTTAGAGGTTTGCAACCATCCAAGTGGGGTCCCAAGAGGAGTCAAGAAGTAGCTGAATTGCTAAAGGGTGAGTCCCAATTCTAGTCTTCTAGGAAAGTCAAGGGGAAAACCTTATGGATAGATCCTAAGAAGTACTAAGGAGAGAAAAGACCTCACCAAAAATGAGGTCAACAAATGGACTCCAAATAGGTGTGGTGTGCTTAGGGAGCACACCGCGCGTATTGGCATTGACCGAAAAGATTAACAAAACCAACACAGACGTCTAAGTGACACACTTAGAACAAAGCATAAAACAATTCCACTGGGGAGTGTTGGGTAAATTTCCAAAACTAAAGATTCCTGAACTCTCGCTGGGGAAAAAGGAGGTGAATTCCAAATCATAAGACCTGGAGAGATTAGATTTTAGATTCATTCCATTTTTATTTCAAGTTTCAATTTCGAGTTTCAAATTGATTTGAGTTTCAATTTTAGTTAAAGTTCGATTTAAGATTGATTTTAAGGTCAATTACGTTGAGATTCAGAATTTGGAATGAGAATTGGAACCTAGGTTCCAACTTCGGAAAGAAGATCAGAATTTAGGTACTGATCGACAGGAATGAGGACCGAAATTTAAGAACCAGCCTCGGAGAGAGAATCGGAATTTAGGTACCGACCTCACAAAGGATGAGAATCAGAATTTAGGTATTGATCTCGAAAGAGATGAGAATTGAAATTTAGGTATCAATCTCAAAAAGAGAGTCGGAATTTAGGTACCGACCTCACAAAAGGAGAGAACTGAAATTTAGGTACCAGTCTCGAAAGAGATGAGAATTGAAATTTAGGTATCAATCTCAAAAAGAGAGTCAGAATTTAGGTACCGACCTCGAGAGGAATGAGAATCAGAATTTAGGTATTGATCTCGAAAGAGTGAGAATTGAAATTTAAGTATCAATCTCAAAAAGAGAGTCAGAATTTAGGTACCGTCCTCGAAAGGAGAGAACTGGAATTTAGGTACCAGTATCGAAAGAGAATCAAAATTCAGGTATCTATCTCAGAAGGAGAGAATCGGAATTTAGGTACCGACCTCAAAATTTCAGGAGTGCGAAAAAGTTGCTCGGAAGAGTGCAGGATTAGCGGACACCGAGATCAGGATGCCTTAGCGGTCTTATACCCGAGTCAGAGGATTAGAGTGCGGAAAAGTTTCTCGGATAGGATGCGGGATTTAAAGGACACTGAGTTCAGGATGCCTGAGCGGTCTTATACCCGAGTCGGGGGATTAGAGTGCGGAAAAGTTTCTCAGATAGGATGCGGGATTTAGCGAACACCGAGATTAGGATGCCTTAGCTGTCTTATACTCAAGTCGGAGGATTAGAGTGCGGAAAAGTTTCTCGGATAGGATGCGGGATTAGGGGGAATTCATAAGAGAGAATCGAAATTTAAGTATCGATCTCGAAAAGAGAATTGGAAGTTAGGTACCGGTCTCAGAAGGATGGGAACTAGAAGTTAGGTACCAATCCCAAAAGTTGGTATTGATTTGGTTTTGAAGATTCTGTGGAAATTTTAGTTTAGTGGAAGATTAGAATGAGACATGAAAGTGTTTCACATCCCAAGAGAGTTGATTGAAGATTGATTGTTTGGCAAAGGATATGAATCCATGCCATCAGAACCAAATCGAAAATTTCGTGGTTCTGTGTCAGTAGACTCAGTTGGCCTTCTCAAAAAGGGGAGAAATCATAGAAAGTCAAAAAGATTTCGAGAACAGCCAAAGGGGGATACTGGATTCGAAGCATCGCTTCATTATTCAATGCTTTTAGCGATTTGATTTTGTTTTAGTTTCGTTTTTTATTGAAATTTCACTTTGATTCGGATTTTCATTAATTTTCTTTGTTCGCATCTTGAAGTTTTAAGTTGATCTATTTTGAGTTTTGGTTTGTGTTTTATTCAGACTTTGAATTCAAATTTTATTTTGTTGTTATTATTTCATTCAAATCGTTCTTCGTCCAACTTTCTTTTTTTTAGAGCGAGTTAAACTCAGATCTGGTGGAGTTTGCAGTAAATTACACAAAATTGAAGGCAAAACACAAAGTTCATCTCCACTAAAATGTTGAAGATACATCAGGTGATTCCATCAAAACATTTCTGATGACATCCTTCTGAAAACAAACTTTGACAAAAGTTCATATATATATCTGAACACAGACTGCATTGATATCTCCGTGTACTCTGACAAAATTGTCTGCTTGATTCATCCATGTCTGAAAAGTAAACTACATAGGTAATAACATCACCTTCTAAGCCACTTTCCGGAGGAGAATCCCACGTAAGTGTATCTCAGAGGTGTGCTACTACTATGTAGCCTACAGCTCGTAGGGCTGCAAATTCTCTAGCTCTGGATCTGGCTGGAAGTAGACCGGAATTTTACTCTCGTCCATCCTTTTGAAAGTGATGGAGATTCGTTTGAATGGAACTCCCGGTATGCAGTGCTTCGCTACATCTGCACCATTTCCTTGTAGTATGAGAACAGAGCCTACCGGTAGAGGTATCTCCACCGGCCCTCGGAATTCTCCTGGGCCAATTATCCGGAGTTCTCTCCCGAACATAATGTTGCATTGGTTGATGAAGGAAATGGTACAAAAGGGCCTTATAAAATCATGATGATCTGTGTGAGGTGGAATGCAGTCTCCTTCTGCATAGATGTTGATAATACATCTGTTCGGTATGCAATCAGCGGGTAGGACTCGCCAAGCCACCATCCTTTTTATCATTTTCTTAATTAAAACTGGCATTGGAT
Source organism: Papilionanthe hookeriana x Papilionanthe teres (assembly GCA_022702705.1). NCBI lineage: Eukaryota > Viridiplantae > Streptophyta > Magnoliopsida > Asparagales > Orchidaceae > Papilionanthe > Papilionanthe hookeriana x Papilionanthe teres. Next base: position 11,505,132 of record CM040431.1, on the reverse strand, counting down.
CCACTTCATCGTAGCGGAGTATCCCTGGCAGATTCCCTTTCCTGTCATCAGCGAAGTTGTAACAGCATCCAAATTGGATTGTAATCCTCCCTTTGCCCATTTTCCATTTCTTTGGCTCAGAGTAGGTCCTGCTACGTAATCGTCCTGCACGACCTTGTTTCTTCAACTCATTGACGTAGTCTACAATTTCACTGTGCTTGTCGTGAGAGAAAACATCTGCATGTAACTCTAGTCCTTCCAGGATATTGACATATCTACCTCTAATTCTCTGAAAGTATTCAAAATTCTGCTTCCGCACCTTCTGGATCATCTCTAATTCTTGCTCTAAAATTATCTGCAGCTGTCGTGGTCTAGTGACGTACTGTGGGATATATGGCTCCACACCGTCACGCTCTCCTGGGATCGTCACTATCTCAAGTGTAGGCTCTGTAGTAACCTCCTCCGGAACAACGTCTGCTATGGTGCTCCTGAGGACTGACCTCCTCGGGGCAAATGCTACGGCCGTCGGGGTTTTTTCCTTATTCTATTCTTCTGTTAATTTCTTCAGCATCTTGGCGATACGGTGATTCTTGTTTCTTCTCTGAGTTGGGGTCAGGGTAGCTCTCCTCTTTCCCGGAATCTCGGTAGGAGCAGCACTGACAAGCTTTCCTCCTGTAGACGTTATCACTGATTTCATCTTGTCTTCCTCGATCATATTGATCTTGCTCTTCTTGTTTGAAGCTTGGGGAGCCTTCTTGTTGAGACTCATCACTGTCTTCCCACGGAACTGTTCGAGATCTACAGCAGTCCAAGCAGTTTCTTCATATTCGAATTCTGGCTGTGAAAGGTCCGAGCCAACCTCTATCACAGCGTCAGCTTTAAGCTCTTCTTTTTTAAGTACAAGACTTACACCATCCTTAAAGTTCAGGAACAGTTGCCCGTTCGACATTTCCCTGAAAAGAAAATAAGGAAAGGATCAGGGGCTATACTCAGGACGAGAACAATAAGAAAACTTACTTATTAATGGAAAATTCTTATTTAATTATTTCATATTTTATAAGAGTAAGAGAAGAAAAGATTAGGAGTGAGCTCGTCTCGAAAGGAAGACTCAAAATTTTATTATTATTTCAGTTGCATATATTTTCCTTTAACACATTCTTTTTTTTATGATCTTTTATCATTCATTTTCTTTTTCATTTTATTTCGGGTTCGGACCCAGTTATAAGTGATTACTCTACCTGTGCTTCTAGGAATGAAATTTCATTCTTCGAAATATTAGGTTGCGTAATACTTCTTCAAATATCATCCATTGATTGGAAGCATAAATAGTTCTCCACGGCAATTCACAAGCTGGTAAGAACCTCCTTAGTAGACTGTCTTAACCACGAACGACCCCTCCCAATTTGGTTCAAATTTACCTCCTATCTAGCGGTGCGCAAGAATAGGCCTTCTGAGAACTAGGACCAAGTCACCGACTTTGAATGTCCTTGGGCGGACCAGTTTGTCGTGGGCCTGGATCATCTTAGCTTGATACGGTTTCGGATTCATTGCGCGCTGCAAGTCGTTTCCTTTCCAAGTTTTCCAATTCTTCCAGCCATAATTTGGCATTTTCTTCTGTAGTGATCCTGTTTGCAACTGCAATTCTGAGTGATGGGAGCTAAACTTCCAAGGGTAGAGCTGCCTCGAACCCGTACACTAGAGCGTAGGGCGTAGACTGATTAGGAGTCATGAAAGTCGTTCTGTAGGCCCATGAGGCTTCTAACAACTTCTCGTGCCAATTTATTTTATTGTCATCCAAAGTTTTCTTTAAGATTTGGACGAGAGTTTTATTAAAAGCCTCGGCCAAGCCGTTCGCTCTTGGTTAGTAGATCATTGAATAGCGCCAATTGATCCCGTGTCTGCTGACAAAACTATTGATCTTCGTGCTTCTGAACGCGGACCCATTATCTGAAATGATTCTGCGTGGTACTCCGAAGCGGTAGACGACCTGATTCTTGAAGAACTGTAGCACGTGATGTTCCTTAACTTCCACGAGCGTGCTACTTACTCGCCCACTTGGAAAAGTAGTCTGTAGCTGCGAGAATGAAGTGATGTCCTCTTGAAGAAGGAGGTTCTATCGGACCCACAATATCTGTGCCCCAACATTTAAACGGCCACAACGCGATTGTCGAATGTAGCACATTTGAAGGTTGATGTAGAATCACTCCATGCACTTGGCACTGGTGACAACTCTTGGCGACCTTCATGCAGTCGGTCATCATTGAGAGCCAGTAGTACCCTAGTCTCTTAATCTTCATTTTCATCATCTGACCTGACTGGTGAGCGCCACAAAGTCCTGAGTGCACCACTTTAATGATTTCATGAGCCTCGGACCTGCTCAGGCACCTTAGCCACATTTGATCGAAAGACCTTCTATACAGCGTATTATTTATTAATGCGTAAGACAGAGTTCTTTTCTTGATTTGATGGGCTAACGACTTATCGTTCGGTAGGTTTCCTGTTTACAGATAATCTATTAATGGCTGATGCCAGTCTTCTACATTTTCTGTTACTGTTTCAACTGTTTCTTCTTCTTCTTCTGATATGTGTATTGTATCCATGTCGAGCCGTGAGAGAACCTGTCGCCCCTGAACTGACACTTCAACTGATTCATCCTGTAAGTAGGCAAACTCTTTTGCGAGGCGGGCTAACGCATCTGCAAGAGCATTTTCTTTTGTGGGAATCTTGTAGATTATTACATTCAAAATTTTCTCCAATAGTTTCATGGCATACTGAAAGTACTGCTCGAGTCTTGGTTTCAGAATTCTGTACTGTCCGGCAGTCTGCTGAATGATCAAATGCGAATCTATGTAGATGTTGATATCGGTTATCCCCATTTGAATGGTTAATTCCAATCCTATTATGAGGGTTTTGTATTCTGCTTCGTTATTTGTACACGGTTGTGTTAGGTGGTAGGAGTATCTTAACATCCCCGCTCAGGTGTTATAAATATTAGTCCGATTCCTGCCTTACCAGGAACTATCGTTTGTGATTCTCTGTCTTTCTATGCTGAAGATGCTACATCGAAGTGCAATTCCCAACACTGATCATCGGGGTCTTCTAGGCTCAATATTTGCTCTTCTGGCAAGTCGTCATTGAGAGGCGATTCTGCCGGCAAAGAATGTGCTGCAAGAAAGTCTGCTAGGACTTGTCCTTTCACGGCACGAAGAGGAACAAAATTTATATCGAATTGCAATAGTATCATTGACCACCTAGAAAGTCTGCTGGAAAGCATCTTGCGGGTCATCAAATATTGCAACGGATTGAACTTCGAAATAAGGTTGACCTTATGAGAAAGCATATAATGCCTGAGTTTCTTAGCGGCGAAGATCAGGGCCAAACAATGCTTCTCAATCGGAGGATGCTTTACTTCCGTCGGAATCAGACGATGACTTAAGTAGTAGAGTGCATTTTCTTTTCCCTCGTCATTGATCTGGGCTAGCAGGGCTCCAAGGGAGTCGTCTAAAGCCGCGGTATAAAGTATCAACGGTCTACCCGAGAGCGGGGCTGCTAAGACAGGAGGTGTCATTAGATATTTCTTAATGTCCTCGAAGGCCCGCTGGCATTTCTCTTCCCAAACGAATTTGGCGTCCTTTTTAACCAATGCCGAGAAGGCCTGACACATACCTGACAAGTTCGAAATAAAGCGTCGAAGATATGCCAATTTTCCTTGAAAGGATCGTAGTTTTTTCAAGGTTTTGGGAGGCGGTATTTCTAAGATAGCTTTATTCTTTTCCGGATCGACTTCAATTTCGCAATGTCTGACAACGAATTCTAAGAATTTCCCGGAGGTGACGCCGAAGACACATTTCAGGGGATTCATCTTAATATTAAATTGTCTTAATCGCTCGAAAACAATTCTCAAATCAAACAAGTGATCTTCCTCCAGTTTGCTTTTGATGACCACATCATCCACGTAGCACTCGACTTGGTTGTGAATGAGATCATCAAAAATCCTCGTCATGCTCTTTGGTAAGTTGCTCCTCTTTTCTTCAATCTGAAAGGTATTACTGTGTAGCAATATATTCTGATTGGCGTTCTGAAGGCTGTGAGCTTTTCGTCTTCTGGTGCCATCTTTATCTGATTGTATCCTGATGATCCATCCATGAAAGAGAAGACTTCATGTGTTGTCGCGATGTCAATCATCAATTCTGTAATTGGTAGTGGGAATTTGTCTTTTTGGCATGCTTTATTTAAGTCTCTGAAATCTACACGCAGTTCCGATCGACCATTCTTCTTTACATAGGTACCACTTTGGCTAACCAAGTTGGGTACTGCTCTTCATGGACAAATTTAGCATCTATTAGCTTCTTAACTTCAGCTATTACTTGTTGTTTAATTTCTAGACGCATTCTTATGGGAGCTTGTCTAACTAGAACGACAGCGGGATCCACTCCTAGTCTATGAACTGCAATCTCTGGAGCTAATCCTGGCATTTCTTCATAATTCAAAGCAAAACAGTCCTTGAATTCCATTAATAGCTTGATCATTTCTTTGGAGTCTTCTTTATTGAGTAAGGAGCTAACAAATGTCGACCTAGGCTCTTTGCTAGTACCTAAGTTAACTTCCATTAACTCATCTATTATAGATTTAATCTCTTCTTCAAACTCTGGCGGAGCATCTCCGATTGGAAAATCTTCGAGATCATCTGAGGTTTCCAAGCAATCTTTTTTAGACTCGCAAGTGACAACCAAACAAAATCCTGTGTTATCAACTGACCCTACTCTGCCGAATCTGAGACCGTGTTTTGAATTGGGAGGCAGACAGGCATTGTTCCACAACTTTTCGAAGCGCTGTGATTGATCTTTTGACCATTGCTTGGGTAAGACACCACGTTGAATTAAATTTTGAACACAGGAAGAATACAACCCGAATGTCAATTCTATTAATTCAGAAGAAGTAACATCTTCAAATTGTACATCTTTTTCAGTTTTGGAAGAAGAAGCGCCACGGTAGAACTTGATTGGTTTAGTACCGCCACCATGCATTTCCTTGACCACCATACCCTCGATCCTATTAGAATGGTACCCTCGATCCTATTAGGTCAGGGTCATAGTATGCACATAGTGGTTAATCTTTTCGTACATTGATTTGTATTCTTCATTCTTTTCCACTTCGAGAGAGATCTTGAACTGTGGTTTCTTCTGATTTATTGTTGCTGCTTCTTTCTTGATTTCTTCTTCTTCGAAACTATTTTCCCAATCAACATTGATGACCGGTTTCTTCTGTTCAACTGTTCCACCGTTTCTTCCTCGACCTCAACCCCGGCCTCGACCTCGGGTGAGAGTTCTGGAAAAACCTTCACTATCTCATCGTAAGGGAGTGGTGAGTAACTGTTGAACTAGGATTTTAGGTTCTTCATCGTCTCGTGCTTCTTTTTCTTGATTTGGTATGGCATTTCTGGAGAAGATAGTTTTCTTTAGAGGTGCGTAGTAAGCTGCATCTTCATGGATTCCAATTTCATGCACGGAGAATGGTTGCAAATCACCTTTGATACACTGTTCTTGTCCTCCTTCATTGTACTTTATACACTGGTGTAGAGACGACGGTACCATCCGGTTCTCATGGATCCATGGCCGATCCAGTAGGGCGTTGAATGACGTCTCAGAATCAATTATGTGGAACTTTGCGGTTGTCTTGGCTAATTCACCGATCTTCATTAACAGGGTTATCGATCCAAGAGCTCTTTCTCCTTTATGGTAGAAGCCTCTCAGCATCATCTTGTCCACCTCGAGATCACGGGCATCAATCTCTAAATAGGCTAGCATTCGAAGGTTCATTATGTTAATTGACACTCCTGGATCAACTAGCACCCTGGAGAGTGTGAACTTTCCAATACTGATTGAAATGTACAACGGTCAGTTGTGATCTGTTATTCCAAGTAGTAAATCATCATCCGTAAAGGTAACATCGCGCTGTCCTTTCAATGAGCAAACCTCGTCGAAGGAACTACCAGCCATTTGAGCTAAGAAAATTTCTGGATCAAGTAAGGCCTTGACCAGAGATTCTCTCATCTCCTTTGACGAGGATCGGAGCGTCGTAGATGCTCGGTTTGGCCACGTAGCTTCCTAAGATGGGCTAGCACATCATAGTCCACTTTATTACCGGGATGTTCAATTTCTTCCCGAACGGGCGATTCTTCTGTCGGGGTTGGCTCTTCTCGAGTAACCACACGCTTTCCTTTGTCCTTTGGACCCGATCTCGGAGGTAGGACCTTTCCGCTTCTTAGATTGACTTCAGTAAATTCCTCTGAATCTACCGATGTCTCCTCTTGGATCGGAGCGACTGGCTCTTCTGAAGTTGCCTCAGCGTCTGATAGTTCTAACTCTATCATGATTGGAGCTCCTCGGAATCCACAAATAAACTCGTCATTTACTGAACTTTCGTAGCCATCCTTGTGAATGTCCTCCTCTTCGTTGTGGTTATCTAGGTTTTGTATGATTTGAGAATCGTTGTTCGTATCGAAATCGAAACCCAGATTATGTTGGTTGTCGTTAGTTGCGTAATCGTTAGAAACAGTCAAAACGTAGCCAACACCAAAACTCTTATCATTATAAGATCCCGCCGGAGCGAGCAAATAATCATACAGTGTCAGAGGTTCGAGGGATTTCTCCCCCAAATCAGAAACAACCATCCTAGGATAAGCAACCCCTAGTCTAGAATTCGGAGCGTCGGTCTTTTTTTCTTCTACGATCTTCTCCTCCTTCTGGGGCGGTTCTTTAATCACAAGCGATAGTGCCAGATTAACAGGTTTCAAACTCTGAGTTGAAGCGTGCACCGAAGCAGTCTAGATGTGATCCAAAATTCTCTTTGAAGACTTTGTCCAGACGGTACTCCATCCATCGTTGGTAGTGTACGGGTCGATCAGAAAAATAGGCTTTACCGAGATAACATTGACGGAACCTCGTTTTTGGGGTTCCTTCATGTATTCCTTCAGGATTTTTATGTTCCCTTGTCGAAGGTTGTTCTTGAGCCAATTCTTGAAAGTGAAGCAGTCTTTGATCTTATGTCCGATCATCCGGTGGTAGGGACAGTAGTTCGGATGATCCTTGTTGTTGACTTCTTCAGGCTTCCTGGGCTCTGGCAACTGAAATTTGGGCATCTTCATCAAACTGTGAAACATCTTAGCGACTGCCTCAATCTTGAAGGGGTATTCTTTGTTCAAAAGTTCCTTCAGGGGACGGAGCGGATGAGGCGGCGGCTGATGGTACCGCGGCGACTGATAACTCGGTCGAGGCTGAAAACCCTGCTGAGGCTGAAAACTCTACTGAGGCTGATAATTCTGCTGAGGCTGATAATTCTACTGCGGTGGTTGATAACTCGGTTGCGGTCGCTTTGTACGTATTTCGCCTTGGTCGCTTGACATTGTCCACTGCTTTGTGGCGGTCCGGATTTCTTCTCGAATGCTTTTGCGAGCTTCGCTTATCGATCTTATCGGTGAAACTTAGCTTGTTTGCTTCCTCTTGCAAGCTCCCGGCCTTGCTAAGCAAATTTTCAAAAGTCTTAATGGTGAATCCCTTAAGGAGAAGTGCTATCGGGCCATGGATAATCTTAAGCAAGATACCGACAACATGCTGTTCCTGAAGCTGTGGTTCACACTTCATGCTCAGGTTCCTCCATCGAAGTATGTAATCCACAAAAGATTCGTTCGGTTTCTGTCGCTCCAACACTAGATCACCGATGGTGATGTGGTGCTGAGCTCCGGCAAACCGCTTAATGAATAGATTTTCCAATTCTGCAAAAGTCTTGACTGAACAATTCGACAATTACGCATACCGATCAAAGGCAATCCACGACAAGCTGTCGACAAGCTCGACGGAAGAGTAAGACATCGCTCCCACGGCATTGCGTGGAATCGGCACAAAATGTGCGACATGTTGTCGGGGGTTTCTCGTTCCATCGAAAGTCTTAAACAGAGGTGGTACAAAGCCCTTCAGGTATTGGACTGTATCAAATTCTTCAGGGCCGTTGAAATAGATGTTCCATTCTTAGACTGCGCTAAGGCTTCTCGCACCTGCTTGTCGGCATATTTTTAGGTTGTGTGTTTTATTTTGAAAAGGGGGTCGCCTAACAGAAGTTGTCGGCGAATTTTTAATTTAGTTTAAATAAATAATTTGAAAAGTAGTATTTGATTTTGAAAATAATTTTAAATTTGAAGGTTTTAAGATATGAGATTAAACCGATCTCACATCCCAAATAGTTTATATAAACGAGCACCGCACCACTAAGCTGTGTATCATCCACAAGGATGAGACATGCGCTGATGGTGGGGCTCGATTAAATAAACTAGAAGATTTGTGACATTCGTTTGGTCACGCGAACCAATTTTATAAGCCGACGATTCCCTGCTTAATATGAAAGCATTAAACATGGTTTATATTACACAGGTTCTTTAAAATTCCCTATAAGGGCAAGCCCACATAGTTAATTACATCTTAAGTGATGAGAATCACCTAAGAAAACTCTCGATAATAATCAACAATTCTGCTCTCAAGAATTTCAAAGTTTAAGTTTTCAAGGGATTGAATTTTGGAATTTCAATAGGGAATGGATCAAATTTGGAATATTTATTTTCAGGAATCCAAAGGAAGAAAAGTAGGAGAAATCACAGATTCGAAGTAAACTTCGGTAATTTCCCGACTATCCTATTGTTTGGCTTAGATTTAGGAAAGTCCTAATGTTTATTTAATGTTTTAATCTTGCCAATTTTAATTAATTAGGGCTTATATTTATATGACAGAATCATACAAATAGCCTTGAAAGTGTGAGGGTTTATGTCGTACCAAACGACTACCTCGGAGTTCTAAGACCGGTTAGGGCTTAATTTACATAACATGATTATGCAAATGCCTAACGAAAAGTTGAGGATTTATGTTGCACTAAGCAAACTACCTCGAAATCCTATGGCTTTGGTTGTTAATTCTAGGAATGTTTAGCTGATGTAGAGTTGTTTTGCTGACGAAGATGGCCGCGCTGCCCACCGTGCTCCAAGCTCCTTGTTATTGCAGAGGTTTAGTTTTAGAAATCATAAATCAGGGGATGAGAAAAGTGTTTTGGTTTAGAGAAAATTTTAATTTCCAAGTGTTTTTTATGTTTTAATTAAAACAAATCTTAAAGTTGATTATAACGACACCGGTTAAGATCCCACGGTTCCATCCTTCCGGCATCATTATTTTTATCGGATTCACTTAGTCCGGATGAATTTGCTAAACTCAGTCGAATGAGTTCCACACTTTCATTTAGACCGTGGGAAATCCCGTTAGCAACACGTAGGTTACATCATCCGAGGTATTCCCGATCATCCAACGGGACGTTTTAATTTAGTTGTAATTGTAGTTTTGTATTCTGTTTGTGATTAAATTTTGAGTTGTTTTATATTTTGAAATGTTGTGGCGGTGAATTTTATCTTGCAATAACTTTTAACTTAGTTTTGGTTTCAGTTTTAGGGACTATCCTAAAGGTGTGGGTTTTCACGCAACAGTTGTTTGTCATGCAAGAAAAAGTAAGTGCGATGCAATTAAATAAATTGCAATAAGGTAAATTGCAATAAAATAAAAGCGTACCTGGAGGGTCTTCCCGTCATCCCAAGCTGCACTTAAACACAATTAGAATATTTAAGCAACTTCCTAGGTAAAGCTAAGGTAAGGGTTATGGTTTTCTACCAAATTCCTAATCCTATAGCTAGTCATTTCCTATGACGTCTAGGTTCTTGTATTTTGGTTTGAAGACGATTTTCTTCATCAAAGAACAATTGAGTTATATCGTTCTTATAAACATCCTATCATATTGAGAAAGTGTTTAAGAAGAATCTTAAACATCTTTTCAATATTTCTAGGGTTGTTTTAAGTCCAAATGAATTCAATTACACAAATGAATTAATCGTCCGAGGTTTAGTTAAGTTTTGTTATTATCTTACTCGATGAACTAGGATGTTTGAATGTCCTATAAGTGAAGTAACATTTCATTTAATGTTACGTTTTAGGAGTTATGATAACTTAAGCTTTCAAGGGTAAATTGGTATTCAAATGGTTTGTGATTTAGTTTAATTTCAATTAATGGGTTTAAATTTGGAACAGTGTTCAGGTTATTTTAGATTTATTTTGAATTCTTTATGTCTTTGGGGATGTTATATTTAATTCAACTTAATTTAATTTAATTTAATTGAGTTTTAATTCTATCTAATTCAATTTGATTCATTTTAGTTTGATTTGATCTTAACTTAATTTAGTTTGATTTGATTTAATTTTAATTTAATTTGATTTAATTTAATTTAACTTGACTTAATTTAATTTAATTTAATTTAATCTTTAATTTAATTTAATTTAATTTGATTTGATTTTATTTATTTACTTAGTTTAATTTAATTTAATCTAATTTAATTTAATTTAATTGAATTTAATTTAATTCATTTAATTTAATTTAATTTAATTTATTTATTTAATTTAATTTAATTTAATATTTAATTTAATTCAACTTTTAATTTTAATTTAATTTAATTTAATTTAATTCAATTTAATTTACTTAATTTAATTTAATTTTTAATTTAATTTTATTTTTTAATTTTAATTAACACTTTAAAAGAGTTTAATAATTTAACTTTAGTTTAATGATTAGGTCTTTTAATATTTTAAATTTGAGTTATCATTTTAATTAAGAATTAAATATTAATGAGATAATTAATTTAGGGAATTTTAAATTAAAGAATAAATCTCTTCCTAATAATATCCCTATTTTAATAATTCCAATTTTATTATTCTTCCAAATTTAATCAATTATTTAATTAAACTTTAATTATTTTAAAATGCTTAATGGGTTTCTACCCTTTAATTATTTAAATTTCAATCATCCAAATCAGATTAGGATCAAATATTTTACTTGTTAATTTTTATTAAACCTAAAGTTTTAATTAAAAAAAAAATTTAATTACCACTTTACCCTTTAAGCTTAATAATTTCATAACTCACTAAATTGAACCCAAATGAACTTGAAATTTTTATGTGACTTCACTCATATGTCAATAAAGACATGAGAGGAGAAAATGTGATTTTTCTGTATTTAATTTATTTATATAATTATTTTTGGTAGAAAATAGAGATTTCCAAAGAAAATTTAATAACATGACCAAGGGAAAGTTTTTGTCCTTAAGAAAATTAGGGGACATTCCTAATGACCAGAGAACAACTTGGACCAATTTTGGTGATTTTTTGAATTATATTATTTTTATTATAATTATTTTAAGTTTTGGAGTATTAATTAATTTAAAAATAAAATAAATGTTGAAAAATGGATTTTATATTTTTAAAAAATCTCTCTGATATCAAGGAAATCAGAAAATCAAATTTTGCAATTTTCTGATTTTTCTATGATTTATTATAATTATTCTAGTGAAAATACTAGAAAATACATTATTTTAATTTTAAAATTACCCTAGAGCTTTAAAATTTAATATCTCACTAAATAGACCTAAGAAAAATATGGGGTTTGTTCCTAAGTTATTAAAATTCAAAATGTGACATTTTGGTGAATTTTATTATTTTTGTGATTTTTATTATTTTTTAATTATTAAAAATATTAAAATAATATAAAAAATCAACTTTTTTAGAAAATTGAAATTTTAATTTTCTTAAATTCCCCTAATATCAGAGAGGCTCCAAAACTAATTTGGTGAATTGTTGAAAGGTATTTTGAAAATTATGAATTTTTAAAGTTTAAAATGACTAAGTGGCTTAATCAACCCATTTGGTAGGGCTAACCAAGTCTAATTGACTTCAAATTTTTATGGTAGGTTCCTCTGATCCTAAAGGTCAGTGAAGAATTGATTTCAAGTCAATTTGATGTATGGTTAGCTCTAATTAATTAGAGATCCATTTTGGGTGTTTAAGCTAATTAGGGTTGTTTTAAGTGAACTAACTCAAAACCTATTTTTCCTAGGGTCCTTTGGTCATAAGGAACATCACCAAATTTTCCTAGAATTTATTTCACAACATGCTATTTATTGGAATTAAAATACTCAAAACAGTAACATGAATTTGAAAAATCAATAACTTTTCGTAGGGATGACCTCTGACTTTGGAAAATTCAGGGAATGTTCCCAAATTCAGAGGCTTCAAAAGCCTTATGGTCTCATGCCATGGTGAATTGTATACATTCATGGAGAATTAAAAATATGCAGAGAGTAAATAAATTATTAAAAATAAAATACTTGATGAAATTAAGTAATTTCTTTTCCACATTATTCTCCTTTGTTCACTGAGCAAGAGGGTATTTTTATTTTATTTTTATGATTTTCCTACACAAAGTTATGAATTTTTGAAGTTTAGGGAATTAAATAAATAGAAAATACCCTATTTTTCTATTTATCCACGCGGCGCCGCGTCAACCTCGGCAACTCCGAAACGCCGCGTGGCGCGCTCCCATTCGACGCCGCCATCTGACTCAGCACTCCGGGGGCCCGCTGTGTCTTTCCGTCTCCTGATCCGGCGCGATCCTGGCCGTCCGTCCGCGCGTGTATTAAATGAACGACATCCGTTTATCGTCCCCAAGTGTCCTCACCCGAGATCAGTCCACACTAAATCCCTAAGATCTCACTCGATACTCAATGGATTTTCGTGTTCTTATACTCTATGGATTCGTATTGAAGAGACGAATACATATATACGATGATCATGCATTGAAATTAAAGCATTTGAAATGGAGAATCTCCAGAAGCTTGGGATGAAGAATTAGCTCATACCTTTGCTCAGAGAAGTGTGGCTTTGATCCGAGGGTTGTTGCACCTTCGATTGGATCCCGGCAAGCTCCGGATGAAGTCTCCGGTCCGGTGAATTGTCTAGGTGTGATTTCGACCAAGCCGATCCACAAAGCTTGGAGAGCTGGAGCAGCCGGGTGGCTTTGGAGATGGGGCTTTTGCTGGTGGACACCTTCCTTTGGTGCGGTGAAGGTGTAGGACCAATCAATTTGGGGATTGGCTCACTTGTGGAGAAGTGTCCTGGTTTTGGGCCTAGATTTCAACTACGAAATTGAGCTCGCGGAGAAGAAATGGCGGGGGGATTTCGGTGGGGATCGAAGTGCTACGTGTATGGGGAGGAGTACGGAACAATTTTGGCAGAGTTTCCTTAAGGTTTGTTTTCAGCACCTCTCATGGTCGAGAGGGGTGGTTTTTAAATAGGAGAGGGTGGAGGGCCTCCCGGGGAGAGTTAGGGCTTGGGATCGAGCTGCTCTTGGCAGAGAAGAACGGCTCCGATGGCCAGCGGGGATGGGGCGGCTCGGCGAGTGAGAATTTCGAGTTGGGTTCACATGTGAGCTCTCGGCCTGGTGGTTTTCGGCGGTCGTGGTGGCTGGCCGGCCGGGGTCGGAGTCACCCTCGAGGTCGGGGAGGTCGAGGCTGGAGGTTTGTGCGATCGATTGGCCATGGACATGTGTAAAGGAGTTGAATTGAAATGGAATGGGGGATGAGCTCATTTTGGGTCCAAATGGGATCGACCCACCTTTTGAGCTTGGTTCACCTCCCATGGTGATTTGGGCTGAGGGAAGATCGGATGGATCAGCTAGGAAAGGGTGAAGAAGTCACCATCCATGAATATTTTGATTAAACATGGATTAAGGTGAAGCATTAAAAGGGTTAAAACCTTTTTAAGGGGGCTTAAAAGTGGCTCCTCCTTTTGCCATTAGTGGCTGTCGGCATATTTTTAGGTTGTGTGTTTTATTTTAAAAGGGGGTTGCCTAACAGAAGTTGTCGGCAAATTTTTAATTTAATCTAAATAAATAATTTTGAAAAGTAGTATTTGATTTTGAAAATAATTTTAAATTTGAAGGTTTTAAGATATGAGATTGAACCGATCTCACATCCCAAATAGTTTATATAAACGAGCACCGCACCATAAACCGTGTATCTATCCCTAAGGATAGACACACTGCTTGACGGTGGGGCTCGATTAAATAAACTAGAAGATTTGTGACATCCGTTTGGTCTGCAAACCAATTTTATAAGCCGACAAATTCCCTGCTTAATATGAAAGCATTAAACGGGGTTTATATTACCAGGTTCTTTAAAATTCCACTATAAGGGCAAGCCCCATAGTTAATTACATCTTAAGTGATGGGAATCACCTAAGAAAACTCTCGATAATAATCAATAATTCTGCTCTCGAGGATTTCGAAGTTTAAGTTTTCGAGGGATTGAATTTTGGAATTTCGATAGGGAATGGATCAAGTTTGGAACATTTTGTTTTGAGAATCGAAAGGAAGAAAAGTAGGAGAAATCACGGATTCGAAGCGAACTTCGGTAATTTCCGACTATCCTATTGTTTGGCTTAGATTTAGGAAAGTCCTAATGTTTATTTAATGTTTTAATCTCGCTAATTTTAATTAATTAGGGCTTATATTTATATGATGGAATCATACGAAATAGCACTCGAAGATGTGAGGGTTTATGTCGTGTCAGACGACTACCTCGGAATCCTAAGACCAGGTTAGGGCTTAATTTGCAATGCAAATGCCTAACGAAGAGTTGAGGATTTATATTGCACTAGCGAAGCTACCTCGAAGTCCTATGGCTTTGTTATTTAATTCTAAGACAGTTTTCTTGATATATATCCGAGTTTCTGTCGATGACGATGGCAGTCTTGCCCATCATGCTCCTAGCTCTTTGTTGTTGCGAGAGGTTTAGTTTTAGAAGTCATAAATCGGGGGATGAGAAAAGTGTTTTGGTTTAGAGAAATCTTAATTTCCAAGTGTTTTTGTGTTTTAATTAAAACAAATCTTAAAGTTGATTATAACGACGCCGGTTAAGATCCCACGGTTCCATCCTTCGGCATCACTTATTTTTATCGGATTCACTTAGTCCGGATGAATTTGCTAAACTCAACTGAATGAGTTCCACACTTTCATTTAGACCGTGGGAAATCCCGTTAGCAACACGTAGGTTACATCATCCGAGGTATTCCCGATCATCCAACAGGACGTTTTAATTTAGTTGTAATTGTAGTTTTGTGTTCTGTTTGTGATTAAATTTTGAGTTGTTTTATATTTTGAAATGTTGTGGCGGTGAATTTTATCTTGCAATGACTTTTAACTTAGTTCTGGTTTCGATTTTAGGGACTATCCTAAAGGTGTGGGTTTTCATGCAACGAGTTGTTTCATCATGCGAGAAAAGTAAGTGCGATACGAGTTAAATAAATTGCGATAATGTAAATTGCAAGAAAGTACATTGCAATAAAATAAAAGCGTACCTAGAGGGTCTTCCCGTCATCCCAAGCTGCACTTAAAACACAATTAGAATATTTAAGCAAGTTCTAGGTAAAGCTAAGGTAAGGGTTATGGTTTTCTACCAAGTTCCTAATCCTATAGCTAGTCATTTCCTATGACGTACTAGGTTCTTGTGTTTTTGTTTGAAGACGATTTTCTTCATCAAAGAACAATTAAATTCGATTGTTCTTATAAATATCCTATCATATTGAGGAAGTGCTTAAGAAGAATCTTAAACATCTTTTCGATATTTCTAGGATTGTTTTAAGTCCGAATGAATTCGATTACACAAATGAATTAATCGTCAAAGAATCTCGAAGTTTTGTTATCTTGCTCGAGTGAACTAGGACATTTGAATATCCTATAGGTGAAGTAACATTTCATTTAATATTCTGTTTAGGAGTTATGATAACTAAAGCTTTTGAGGGTAAATTGGTGTTGAAATGGTTTAATTTAAGTTAATAGGTTTAAATTTGGAATAGTGTTGAAGTTGTTTTAGATTTATTTTGAATTCTTTATGTTTTTGGTGATGTTATATTTAATTCAATTTAATTTAATTTAATTTAATTTAATCTTTAATTTAATTTAACTTTTAATTTTAATTCAACTTAGTTTGATTTGATATTAATTTAATTTAGTTTGATTTAATTTAATTTAATTTAATTTAATTTAATTTAATTTTAATTTAATTTAATTTTAATTTAATTTAATTTAATTTAATTTTTTAATTTAATTGAGCTTTTAATTTTAATTTAATTTAATTTAATTTGATTTAATTTAATTTAATTTAACTTAACTTATTTAATTTAATTTAATTTAATTTAATTCATTTAATTTAATTTAATTTGTTTATTTAATTTAATTTAATTTTTAATTTAATTTAATTTAATTCAACTTTTAATTTTAATTTAATTTAATTCAACTTTTAATTTTAATTTAATTTAATTCAACTTTTAATTTTAATTTAATTTAATTAATTTAATTTAATTTTTAATTTTATTTTATTTTTTAATTTTAATTGAAATTTTTAAAAGGGTTTAATAATTTAATCTTAGTTTAATGATTAAGTCTTTTAATGTTTTGAATTTGAGTTATCATTTTAATTAAGAATTAAATATTAATGAGATAATTAATTTAGGGATTTTTAAATTAAAGAATAAATCTCTTCCTAATAATATCCCTATTTTAATAATTCCAATTTTATTATTCTTCCAAATTTAATCAATTATTTAATTAAGGTTTAATTATTTTAAATTGTTTAATGGGTTTCTACCCTTTAATTATTTAAATTTCAATCATCCAAATCAGATTAGGATCAAATATTTTACTTGTTAATTAATTTTTTTATTAAACCTAAAGTTTTAATTAAGGATTAAAAATTTTAATTACCACTTTACCCTTTAAGCTTAATAATTTCATAACTCACTAAATTGAATTCAAATGAGCTTGAAATTTTTATGTGACTTCACTCATATGTCAATAAAGACATCGAGAGGAGAAAATGTGATTTTTCTGTATTTAATTTATTTATATAATTATTTTTGGTAGAAAAGAGAGATTCCAAGGAAAATTTAATAACATGACCAAGGGAAAGTTTTTGTCCTTAAGAAAATTAGGGGACATTCCTAATGACCAGAGGACCACTTGGACCAATTTTGGTGATTTTTTGAATTATATTATTTTTATTATAATTATTTTAAATTTTGGATTGTTAATTAATTTAAAAATAAAATAAATGTTGAAAAATAAATTTTATATTTTTCAAAAATCTCTCTGATATCAAGGAAATCAGAGAATCAAATTTTGCAATTTTTTGATTTTTCCATGATTTATTATAATTATTTTAGTGAAAATGCTAGAAAATACATTTTTTTAATTTTAAAATTACCCTAAAGCTTTAAAATTTAATTTCTCACTAAATAGACCTAAGAAAAATATGGGGTTTGTTCCTAAGTGATTAAAATTCAAAATGTGACATTTTGGTGAATTTTATTATTTTTGTGATTTTATTATTTTTTAATTATTAAAATATTAAAAAAATATTAAAAATCAACTTTTTTAGAAAATTGAAATTCTAATTTTCTTAGATTCCCCTAATATCAGAGAGGCTCCAAAACCAATTTGGTGAATTTTTGAAAGATATTTTGAAAGTTATGAATTTTTAAAGTATAAAATGACTAAGTAGTTTAATCGACCTGATTAGTGAGGGCTAACGAAGTCCGATTGATCTCAAATTTTTATGGTGGGTTCCTCTGATCCTAAAGGTCAATGGAGAATTGATTTCAAGTCAATTTGATGTATGGTTAGCTCTAATTAATTAGGGATCCATTTTGGGTGTTTAAGCCGATTAGGGTTGTTTTAAATGAACTAACTCAAAAGCTTATTTTTCCTAGGGTTCTGCGGTCGCAAGGAACATCACCAAATTTTCCTAGAATTTATTTCACAACATGCTATTTATTGGAATTAAAATACTCAAAACAGCAACATGAATTTAAAAAATCAATAACTTTTCATAGGGATGGCCTACGACTTTGGAAAATTCGGGGAATGTTCCCAAATTCGGAGGCTTCAAAGCTCCTATGGTCTCGTGCCATGGTGAATTGTATACATGCATGGAGAATTAAAAGTGTGCGAGAGAGTAAATAAATTATAAAAAATAAAATACTTGGTGAAATTAAATGATTTCTTTTCCACATTATTCTCCTACGATTCACTCGAGCAAGAGGGTATTTTTATTTTATTTTTCGATTTTTCTACACAAATTTATAAATTTTTGAAGTTTAGGGAATTAAATAAATCAGAAAAATCCCTAATTTTCTATTTATTCACGCGGCGCCGCGTCAACCTTGGCAGCTCCGAAACGCCGCGTGGCGCGCTCCCATTCGACGCCGTCATCTGACTCAGCGCTCCCGGGGCCCGCTGTATCGTTCTGTCTTCTGATCCGACGCGATCCTGGCCGTCCGTCTGCGCGTGTATTAAATGGATGGCATCCGTTCATCGTCCCCAAGTGTCCTCACCCGAGAGCCATCCACACTAAATCCACTAATATCTCACTCGATACTCGATGGATTTTCATGTTCTTATGCTCTATGGATTCGTCTTGAAGAGACGAACACATCTATACGGTTATCATGCATTGAAATTAAAGCATTTGAAATGGAGAATCTCCGGAAGCTCGGGATGAAGAGTTAGCTCATACCTTTGCTCAGAGAAGTGTGGCTTCGATCTGAGAGTTGTTGCACCTTCGATTGGATCCTAGCAAGCTCCAGATGAAGTCTCCTGGTCTGGTGAATTGTCTAGGTTGGATTTCGACCAAGCCCGATCACAAAGCTTGGAGGCTGGAGCAACTGGGTGGCCTGGAGATGGGGCTTTTGCTGGTGGACACCTTCTCTTGGTCTGGTGAAGGTGTAGAACCAATCAATTTGGGGATTGGCTCATTGTGGAGAAGTGTCCTGGTTTTGGGTGGAATTTCAGTTGAGAAATTGGATTTTGTCAGTGGGGATTAGGGCAAATTGACACTAGGGATCAAGCTGCTCTAAGGGTGGAGAAGGGTTTGGAACAATTTTGGCGAGTTTCGGCAAGGTTTGTGCAACTCTCCTCTCATGGCCGTGAGGGGTCGGGTTTAAATAGAGGTGGCTGGAGAGCCTCCCGGGGATGGCCGAGGGTTGGGATCGGCTGCTCTGGTCATGGGAAGAACGACCATGGTGGCCATTGGGCATGGGGCGGCTCGAGCAAAGTGGAATTCCAAAGTTTGGCTCCTCCCAAGGTCTCGGCCATGGTGTTTTCCGGCGACCCGGGCGGTGGCCGGCGGGCATGGGTCACTCTCGGGGTCGGGGAGTCCGGGGCTTGAAGTTGGTGAAGTCGATTGGAGTTTGACATGTGTAAAGGCTTTGAATTAAAATGGAATGGGGAAGGGGTCATTTTGTCTTCAATTTGGTCAACCCATTGGTTTGGGTTGGGTGCACCTCCCCATGGCCTCGATTTTGGGCTGAGAGGATCGGTTGGGTCGGCCAAGAGAGAATGGTATGGTCTCCATCCATGATGAGGTGGCTAAACATGGTTTAGTGTGTGTCATGAATAAGGTTAAAAAGGCTTAATGAAAGATTAGGAAAGGAGCCCCCCTTTTACCATTAATGGCATGGTCACATGCCAAACTTTCATGGCTTCATATGGCTTGTGAATGGCTCATTCATGGCTCCATTTGGCTTGGGAAAAGTTTAGTCGACTTCATAAAAATGGATTTTAAGGATTTTGGACGTTTTGGTGGAAAGTTGGATGAAGCTTTATTTAGAATTATTTGATCATTGGATTAGGACTTAGGGATGATTTTAATTGAATGCATGATGAAGAGAATTTGTCATATGGGCCTTAGATTGATTTTGCCCCTTTGGATTTTGGTGGAGATGGGCTTTAGGAAGGTTTAAGAAAGTGGGCTTTTGGTTTGGAAATAAATTTATGGATGGGGAATTTGTGAAGGATTGGGCCAAACAAATGTTGTTTTTAGCTCATGGATGAGTCATGAGTGACTTGAAGCAAATTGGGAGTGATTTGGGTTTGAATTGGGTTGAATTTGGGTTCTTTTGGTGAATGGGCCAACATAGGCCCAAGTGGGCCAAGTTGTGCCAATGTTGGGCTAGGGTTGAAATTGATGTAAAATAAATGTTGAGAAATATTTATGGGAGTGTTTCAAAGAGGTTTTGGCTTTGGTTGGGCTTTGATTTTGGGGTTTGGGCTCATTTGGGTTAGGTTTGGGTTTATGTCAAAAATGGGCCTTTTAGCTTTAGGTTGAATTTGAGTGGGGTTTGGGTCTAAATTTTGAGCAAATCATATTAGTGTTTTGTTTGTGGGGATGTTAAGGAAGATTTAGAAAAGATTTGGGGTTAATTGGAGTTGAATTGGGTGAGTTTGGGTTAAGTTTGGGTCATGGGTCCAAATTGGGCTTTAAGGCCAAAAGTGAAATTGGATCCAAATGTCAATCAAATTGGACTTGGGTTTGGTCTAGATTGGTATTGGGAATGTTGAATTGAAGTTTAGAATGGAATTGGACCAAAATTTGGGTCAATTGGGTAGGTTTGGTTTGACATTGGGTTCACTTTGGGTTAAAATGGGTCAAATTGGGGGTTTTGACAAAAGTGGGGTAAATTGACAAAATTGGCCCATGGTGTAGTTGGACAAAATGAAATTGGGAATATTTACGATTTTCTGGAATTTTCTGGGAATTTTCTGAATTTTTGGATTTTTGGGTCAAGAGGGGTATTTTGGGTATTTGGAGGGTATTGGGAGGTATTTTTGGAATTTTTGGTATTTTTGGGTATGGATGATCAATTTGAGTGATGTGGAAATGTTTGGGAATGATTTTGAGGAATCTTGGGTAATTTGGAAATTTTTGAGAATTTTGGGTAGTTTCAAGGGTTTTGGGTAGGTTAGGCGGGTGTATGGTCCCGGGGGTCAAAAATTGAAAATTTGGAAAATTGAAAATTTGGAAAATTGAAAATTTGGAAAATTAAAAATTTGGAAAATTGAAAATTTGGAAAATTGAAAATTTGGAAAATTGAATATTGGGTGGATGTAAGTGGAATGAAATCATTTTTGTTGAGCCATGAAGCCATATCAAGCCCACATGAGCCATGAAGGGACTCATTTGAGGCATTCACTATGTTGTTCCTAACCCTCTTAGCCAAGGGCTTAGGGGTTAAGGACCATCCATGTGAATCACCTTTATGAGTCAGGAGGTCAAGTTAGGTATGGGTGTAGTTTTAGGAAGTGTGTGAAAGTGTAATGTATAAGTGTAGTGTGTGCGTAAGTCAGCCCCTCACCGGACTCGGGCCACCTGTGGGCGGTCATAAGGCCAAAGAGTCCTATAGGAACTCATCCTTTAAACTTCCACATTTGATTTCAACCCTCTAGGTGATTAGGAGTCTACGAGTCGAGTTTGTGGAGTTTGCGGGGAGTTAAGAAGTGGTTTGAATTTCTAAATGGTGGGTCCCAATTCTAGTCCTCTAAGATGGTCAAAGGAAAAGCCTAAGGCTAGATCCTAAGTACTAAAGAGGGAAGAGAAGACCTCATCAAAAATGAGGTCAACAGTGGCTTGATCACATGTCAAGCCTTCCATGGCTTCATGTGGCTTGTCCATGGCTTGCATGGCTCACCTTTGGCTTGGGAAAAGTGAAGTCAATTTCATGGAAATGGATTTAAGGAAAATTTTGGTATTTAGGGGTGATTTGGCATGAGGCTTGATTTGGAATTATTTGATGATGAATTTAGGACTTAGGTAATGGCTTTAATTAAGTGGATGGCAAATGGAGATGTCATGTGGGCTTTAGGGTAGATTTTGGGCCTTTTGAAATGGTTTTAGATGGGCTTTTAAGATGGTTTAGGAAAGTGGGCTTTTGAATTTTAAAATGGATTTTGGGATGAAATTTTAGTAAAGGCTTGGGCTAAATAATTGTTGGGTTTAGCTCATGGATGTGTCATGAGTGACTTGAAGCAAATTGGGGGTGATTTGGGTTTGAATTGGGTTGAATTTGGGTTCTTTTGGTGAATGGGCCAATATAGGTCCAAGTGGGCCAAGTTGGGCCAATGTTGGGCTAGGGTTGAAATTGATGTAAAATTAATGTTGAGAAATGTTTATGGGAGTGTTTCAAAGAGGTTTTGACTTTGGTTGGGCTTTGATTTTGGGGTTTGGGCTCATTTGGGTTAGGTTTGGGTTTAGGTCGAAATTGGGCCTTTTAGCTTTGGGTTGAATTTGAGTGGGGTTTGGGTCTAAATTTTGGGCAAATCATGTTAGTGTTTTGCTTGTGGGGATGCTAAGGAAGATTTAGAAAAGATTTGGGGTTAATTGGAGTTGAATTGGGTGAGTTTGGGTTAGGTTTGGGTCATGGGTCCAAATTGGGCTTTAAGGCCAAAAGTGAAATTGGATCCAAATGTCAATCAAATTGGACTTGGATTTGGTCTAGATTGGTGTTGGGAATGTTGAATTGAAGTTTAGAATTGAATTGGACCAGAATTTGGGTCAATTGGGTAGGTTTGGTTTGACATTGGGTTCACTTTGGGTTAAAATGGGTCGAATTGGGGGTTTTGACAAAAGTGGGGTAAATTGACAAAATTGGCCCATGGTGTAGTTGAACAAAATGAAATTGGGAATATTTGGGATTTTCTGGAATTTTCTGGGAATTTTCTGAATTTTTGGATTTTTGGGTCGAGAGGGGTATTTTGGGTATTTGGAGGGTATTGGGAGGTATTTTTGGAATTTTTGGTATTTTTGGGTATGGATGATCAATTTGAGTGATGTGGAAATGTTTGGGATTGATTTTGGGGAATTTTGGGTGATTTAAAAATTTTGAAAATTTTGGGTAGTTTCAAGGGTTTTGGGTATGTCAGGCGGGTGTAGGGTCCCGGGGGTCAAAAATTGAAAATTTGGAAAATTGAAGATTAGGTGAATGTAAGTGGAATAAAATCATTTTGGTTGAGTCATGAAGCCACATCAAGCCCACATGAGCCATGAAGGGACTCATTTGAGGCATTCATCTATGTTGTTCCTAACCTCTTGCGAGGGCTTAGGGGTTAAGGACCATCCATGTGAATCACCTACATGAGTCGGGGAGGTCAAGTTAGGTATGGGTGTGGTTTTAGGAGGTGTGTGAAAGTGTAGTGTATAAGTGTAGTGTGTGTGTAAGTCGGCCCCTTCACCGGACCGGGCCACCCGGGGTAGTCCTAAGGCGAAGAGTCTATGGGAACTCATCCTTTAAACTTCCACATTTGATTTCGACCCTCTAGGTGATTAGGGGTCTACGGTCGAGTTTGTGGAGTTTGCGGGGAGTTAAGAAGTGGTTTGAAATTCTAGAAGGTGGGTCCCGATTCTAGTCCTCTAAGATAGTCGAAGGAAAAGCCTAAGGCTAGATCCTAAGTACTAAAAGAAGAAGAGAAGACCTCATCGAAAATGAAGTCGACAAATGGACCCCCGATAGGTGTGGTGGTGACGGAGCACACGCGCGTATTGGCGTTGACCGAAACGATCAGCAAAACCAACACGGATGTCCAAGTGACAAACTTGGGACGAAGTAGAAGAGTTTCCGTTGGGGAGTGTCAAGTATATCTGCGAAGCGGAGATTCTCGAACTCTCGGCGGGGAAAGGAAAAGGAGGTGAATTCCAAATCACATGATGCGGGAAAAAATTCAATTTAAATTTTATTTCGTTTCAATTTAAGTTTTGATGTGTGAGTTTAGATTTCAATTTGGAGTTTCAATTTAGATTGAAGTTTGTTAAAATTAATTTGAAGGGATTTGATTTGAAATGAAAATCGGAATTTCGTGGTTTTAGATGTAACATCTTCAACCTCAAAAGAAAATTGAATCGATTGGATTGAATCATTACAATGAGGAGAGATCTCAGAGTAATGCGGTATTGGATGTAAAATCCTTAACCTCAAGAGTTTGATTTTGATGTATTTCATTGCGATAGGGAAAGAATCCTAAAGCGATGCGGTCTCGGATGTAAAATCCTCGACCCCGAAAGTTTGATTTGGATGTATTTCATCGCGATAGGGAAAGGATCCTAAAGCGATGCGGTCTCGGATGTAAAATCCTCGACCCCGAAAGTTTGAATTTGATGTATTTCATTGCGATAGGGAAAGAATCCTAAAGCGATGCGGTTTCGGATGTAAAATCCTCGACTCCAAAAGTTTGATTTTGATGTATTTCATTGCGATAGGGAAAGAATCCTAAAGCGATGCGGTCTCGGATGTAAAATCCTCGACTCCAAAAGTTTGAATTTGATGTATTTCATTGCGATAGGGAAAAGATCCTAAAGCGATGCGGTCTCGGATGTAAAATCCTCGACTCCGAAAATTTGAATTTGATGTATTTCATTGCGATAGGGAAAGAATCCTAAAGCGATGCGGTCTCGGATGTAAAATCCTCGACTCCAAAAGTTTGAATTTGATGTATTTCATTGCGATAGGGAAAGGATCCTAAAGCAATGCGATCTCGGATGTAAAATCCTCGACTCCAAAAAGTTTGAATTTGATGTATTTCATTGCGATAGGGAAAAGATCCTAAAGCGATGCGGTCTCGGATGTAAAATCCTCGACTCCGAAAAGTTTGAATTTGATGTATTTCATTGCGATAGGGAAAAGATCCTAAAGCGATACGGTCTTGGATGTAAAATCCTCGACCCAAAAGTTTGAATTTGATGTATTTCATTGCGATAGGGAAAGGATCCTAAAGCGATGCGGTCTTGAATGTAAAATCCTCGACCCAAAAGTTTGAATTTGATGTATTTCATTGCGATAGGGAAAGGATCCTAAAGCAATGCGATCTTGGATGTAAAATCCTCGACCCGAAAGTTTGAATTTGATGTACTTCATTGCGATAGGGAAAAGATCCTAAAGCGATGCGATCTTGGATGTAAAATCCTCGACCCAAGAATTTGAATTTGATGTACTTCATTGCGATAGGGAAAAGATCCTAAAGCAATGCGATCTTGGATGTAAAATCCTCGACCCAAAGTTTGAGTTTGATGTACTTTCATTGACGATAGGGAAAGAGATTCTAAAGCAGATGCGGTCTTGGTATGTAAGAATCCTCGACTCGAACATGGTTTGATTGATGATTTGATGTCGATATGGAACAGATTTGAATTTGAAATTTGGAAGATTGAATTTGAACTCGATTGAAATTTGATTTGAGATTTGATTTGAAATTTGGAAGATCAAATTTGAAATTTGATCGAGAATTGGATTTGAAATTTGATTGAGAATTTGATTTGAGAATTTGATTTGAGATTTGATGTTGCATTTTGTTTGTCTTTTAATGATTCAAATTTATTTTATCGTTTATTTAATGTTCATGTGAATTTGGTGTTCGTCATTTTTAGATTTTTAAGGAAAGTTTTCTTTTATTCTCTTTTTTTATTTCTTTTACGTTCTTTGTTCGAAGTTCATTTAACTTTAATGGCGTTTCCCGAGTCAATTTGCACAAAAGAGGTGAAGGCGAAAATGTGACATGGTCACTTTCATTCCAATCATGTCGAAGATACATCATACGACTTGATGCGGCATATATTTCATACAATCCATGTAGACTCGAAACGGATATGTATGATCTTCGTCGATCCATCAAAAGAAGCATCGTCAAAAATCCATGTACGAATAGTGGGGTACATGGTTAATAACATCACCTTCCAAGCCATCCTTGGCAAGGATGCCGTATGGATGTACGTTGGAGGTGTGATATTTCCCATGTAACTCGCGAGCTCGTAAGGCGGAGGCTCTCTAGCTCCGGGTACGTTGGAAATGGTAAGGTGTCTTCATGTCGTCCATCCTTACGAAAGTAAGCGAGATCCGCTTCCTTGGTACTCCTGGTATGCAATGCTTAGCGATATACGCTCCGTTGCCCTTCGGTATCATGACGGAACCTACCGGTAAAGGTATCTTCAGCGGCCCTCGGAACTCACACGGGCACTGCTATCCGGAGGATCGGATCCAGAACATGATGTTACACTCGTTCGGGAAAGAGAGCGCGTGCGAAAGGTCGACAAAGTCGTGGTGATCTATGTGTGGGGGTATGCGGTCACCTGCTTGTAGATGTTGATAATGCGGCTATTGGGTATGCAATCTGCTGCGGTACCCTCCATGTTATCAATCTCTTTACCATTCTCTTGATGACTAATGGCATCGGATCCACTTGCCCATGACGGAGTATTCCGGTGGGTTTCCCTTCTGTCCTCCGCAAAGTTGTAACGGCATCCACATTGTATTGTGATTCTTCCCTTCCACGGCATCCATCTCCGGGGTTCGAGTATGTGTTTTCCCTTAGGCGGCCTGCTCGGCCCATTCTTTTCAAATCCGGATACAATCCACGATTTGTTGTTGTTCATACTGCGAGAATACGTACGTATGTAGCTCGAGGCCCTCTAGTATATTGATTCTTCGCCTTTAATTCTTTCGAAGTATTCGAAGGTTTTCTTTTCGACATTACGCATTCTCTCCGGCTCGTATTCCGGAATGATGCTGAGATGGCGAGGCACAGTGACATATTGTGGGATATACGGTTCGATTCCTTCACGTTCTCCTGCATACCTCGGCTCCTCGGGGATGATGCATGTCGGGACATCCCCGGGGTTGCTTATGCGACAAGGTCATGCATTGCGGTGGTTCTATCCGGTGGCGTGGTAGCCTTCTTTCTTCGATCTTTGTGAGATTTCCCTGGTTCTTTACGTTATCTAGGAGCTGGCCTCCTTTCTTCGGGTTCTCGGTGAACCGGTGTCCTTGAAGTGTATGTGCTGGCATTAGCAAGCTTGTCTCGTCGCGCTGGTCGCGGCTAGTTTTGTTAACATCTTACGGATACGGCGATTCTTATTTCTTCGTTGCGTTCTTGTGAGAGTAGCTCTTCGAACTTCTTGAATCTACGTGGGCGCGGCGGCGACAAGCTGCCCTCTGCTTGTAGCGACTACGGACTTCATTTTCTTATCTTCTTCGATGTTTGCCTTTCTTTTCTTCTTCTTTGGATTGGTGGCTTGGGCCACCCACTTTCATCACTTGTACGCTCGGGCGGTTCTTCTCGATCAGCGGGACCCGGTCACTTTCCTCGTCTTGTAGGCTGCTTGGTGCGAAATCCGAGTCGATCTCGATTATCGCTCCATCTTTCACCCTCTTTTCATCGAGTGCGAGGCTTACGCCATTCTTAAAGTTCGGGACCAACCGCCGGTTCGACATTTCCTGCGAAGAGACAAGGAAAAGGATCGGAGGTCTGTCTTAAGAACAAGAACATTAAGAAAATGTTTATTAAAGACATTTTTTTTATATACTTTTTTTATTTTTAAATTTAACAGGAATGAAGTAGGATAAGATCAGGGAAGAGATTTTGATTTGGAAGAGAAAACAAGGAAAACTTTATTATCATGATTTTATTTATTTTAGCACATTTTATTATTATTTTTGGGTTCGGACCCAGATCATAAGTAATTACTTCGCCGTGTTTCTTAGGGATGAAGAATTCATTCCTTCGAAACATCGAGTAGCGTAATACTTTTTCAAGTATCGTCAGTTGATCGGAAGCATATGTCGTTCTCCACGGCAATTCACTAGGCGGTAGGAACCTCACGAGTATCTTGCTTCGACCACGAAACGGTCCTTCCCGAGTGGGTTCAAATTTTCCTCCTATCTTGCGATGTGCGAGAATAGGTCTCTTGAGAACGAGAACTAAGTCACCGACTTTGAAGGTTCTTGGGCGGACCGATTTGTCATGGGCTTGAACCATCTTAGCTTGGTATAGTTCTAAATTCATGTTGCTTGTTGCAAGTCTTTTCCCTTCCGGGCTTTCTAATTCTTCGAGTCGTAATTTGGCATTCTCTTCGTCGTGATCTTATTTGTGTTGCAATTACGAGTGAAGGAAGCTGAACCTCTAAAGGTAACACTTGCCTCGGACCCATACACCGGAGCGTAAGGTGTAGCTTGAGTAGGAGTTACGAAGGTTGTTCGGTAGGCCAGTAAGGCTTCTAACAACTTCTCGTGCCAATTTCTCTTATTATCGTCCAAGGTTTTCTTTAAGATTTGAACGAGAGTTTTATTAAAAGCCTCGGCGAGGCCGTTTGCTCTTGGGTAGTAAATTGTTGAATATCGCCGGTCGATTCCGTGTCTCACGACAAAATTGTTGATTTGCGTGCTTCGAATGCGGCCCAGTTATACGAGATGATCTGCGCGGCACTCAGAAACGGTAGACAACTTGGTTCTTGAAAAGCGCGCACGTGGTGTGCTTTCACTTCTCTAAGTGGAGCTGCCTACTGCACTTGGAAAAGTAATGCGTAGCCGCAAGAATGAAGCGATGTCCTTTTGAAGATGGTGGTTCATTGGACCCACTATATCGTGCCCCGACATTCGAATGGCCGCGACGCGATGTCGGATGTAGCACATTTGGAGGTTGGTGTAGAACCACTCCGTGCACTTGGCATTGGTGACGGCTCTTGGCGATTTTCATGCGGTCGGTCATCATCGAGGGCCGGTAGTACCCTAGTCTTTTAATTTTCATTTTCATCTTCGGACCGGTGGTGAGCGCCACGAGTCTGAATGCACCTCTTTAACAATTTCACGGGCCTCGGACCCGCTTAGGCACCTTAGCCGCATTTGATCAAAAGACCTTCTGTACGATGTGTTGTTTATTAATGCGTAAGACGAGTTCTTTTCTTGATCGATGGGCTAGCGACCTATCGTACGGTAGCTTTCTGTTTGCGGGTAGTGCTATCAATGGTTGTCGCCGATCTTACGTGTTTTTACATCATTTCTTCTGTTGATTCTTTTTCTTTTTCGGTTGTGTATTGTGTCTATGTCGAGTTTGTGATAGGACTGACGTCCGTGAGCTGACACTTCCAGCTGATTCATCTTGCAAACGAGGCAAATTCTTTTGCGAGACGGGCTAAAGCATCTGTTAAAGCATTTTCTTTTAGGAATTTTGTAGATTGTCACATTTGGAATCTGTTCAACAATTTGTATGGCATCTTGGAAGTATTGCTCGAGTCTTGGCTTTAAAATTCTGTCTTGTCCGTGATACGTTGAATGATTAGCTGCGAATCCCGTAGATGTTGATGTCTGTTATCCCCATTTGAATAGTTAATTCCGGTCCCGTTATGAGGGCTTCATATTCTGCTTCATTGTTTGTACATGGTTACGTCGAGTGGTAGGAGTATCTTAACATCCCCGCTCCGGTGTTATAAAGATTAGCCCGATTCCTGCCTTACGGGCACTATCACTTGCGATTCTTCGTCTTTGTGTGCTTGAAGATGCTCCGTCGAAATATAATTCCCAACGTCGATCATCGGGGTCTTCTAGATTCATTATTTGTTCATCGGCAAATCGTCGTTGAGAGGAGATTCTGCCGGCAAAGGGTGTCTTTGCGAGAAAGTCTGCTAAGACTTGTCCCTTTACGGCACGCGAGAGGCACGAAAGTTATATCGAATTGCGATAATATCATTGACCATACGGCAAGTACTGCCGGAAAGTGTCGGACGAGTCATCAAGTATTGCAATGGATTAAATTTCGAGATCGGGTTGACCTTATGAGAAAGCATGTAGTGCACGAGCTTTTGAGCGGCGAAGATCGGGGCCAAACAATGCTTTTCGATTGCGGGATACCTTACTTCCGTCGGAAGTAAACGACGGCTTAAGTAGTAAAGAGCATTTTCTTTACCCTCATCATTGACACAGGCTAACGGGGCTCAGAGAGAGTCGTCTAAAGCCGCGGTGTAAAGTATCGGCGGTCTACACGAGGCCGGGGCTGCTAAGACGAGGAGGTGTCATTAAATATTGTTTAATGTCCTCGAAGGCCTTACGGCATTTCTCTTCCCGAATAAATTTGGCGTCCTTTTTAACTAGTGCCGAGAAAGGCTGACACCTACGACAAGTTTGAGATAAAGCGTCGAAGATATGCCGGCTTCCCTTGAAAGGATCGTAGTTGTTTTAAGGTTTTGGGAGGCGGCATTTCTAAGATAGCTTTAATCTTTTCCGGGTCGATTTCAATTCCACGATGTCGGACAACGAATCCTAAGAATTTCCGGAGGTGACGCCGAAGGCGCATTTTAAGGGATTCATCTTAAGGTTAAATTGTCTTAATCGTTCGAAAACAATTCTCAAATCATACGGTGGTTTTCCTTTACTTTGCTTTTGATGACCACATCGTCCACGTAGCATTCGACTTGATTGTGGATGAGATCATCAAAAATTCTTGTCATTGCTCTACGGTAGGTTGCTCCTGCGTTCTTCGATCCGAATGGCATCACTTGTGTAGCAAAATACTCCGATCGGCGTTACGAATGCTTGTAAGCTTTTCATCTTCTGGAGCCATTTTTATGCGGTTGTATCCGAAGATCCATCCATGAATGAAAATATCTCATGTGTCGAAGCAATGTCGATCATTAGTTACGGGATCGGTAGAGGAATTCATCCTTTGGACATGCCTTGTTTAAATCTGCGAAGTCCACACAAATTCGATCGACCATTCTTCTTTACGGCTGGCACCACATTGGCTAACCAAGTCGGGTATTGTTCTTCACGGACAAATTTGGCGTCTATTAGCTTTTTAACTTCGGTTATGACTTGTTGTTCGATTTCTAGACGCATTCTTACGGGACCTTGTCGGCTGGGACGAAGTAGGATCCACTCCTAGCTTATGGATCGCGACCTGCGGAGCTAATCCTGGCATCTCATCGTAGTTCCAAGCAAAACGAGTCTTTAAATTCCATTAATAA
Organism: Papilionanthe hookeriana x Papilionanthe teres; assembly: GCA_022702705.1. Classification (NCBI taxonomy): domain Eukaryota; kingdom Viridiplantae; phylum Streptophyta; class Magnoliopsida; order Asparagales; family Orchidaceae; genus Papilionanthe; species Papilionanthe hookeriana x Papilionanthe teres. Next base: position 11,474,630 of record CM040431.1, on the reverse strand, counting down.
CTTGATTATTTCTTCGGAGTCTTCTTTATTGAGTAAGGAGCTAACAAAGGTAGGTCTAGGCTCTTCGCTAGTACCTAAGTTAACTTACGTTAACTCATCTATTGTAGATTTAATTTCTTCTTCGAATTACGGTGGAGCGTCTCCAATTTGTACATCTTCGAGTTCGTCCGTAGTTTCCATGCGGTTTTCATTAGACTCGCAAGTGACAACCAAGCAAAATTCGGTATCGTCGGCTCGATCTACGTGTCCGAATCCGAGTCCATACTTTGAATTGGGTGGACGACGGAGTTATTCCATAATTTTTCAAAACGTTGTGATTGACCTTTTGTCCATTGTCGAGGTAAGAAACCACGTTGAATTAAATTTTGAACACGGGGAGAGTACCACTCAAAAGGTAATTCCATTAATTCGATGAAGTGACATCTTCGAATTGTACATTATTTTCGGTTTTGGAGGAAGAAGCACCACGGTAGAATTTGATTGGCTTTGCACCGTCGCTACGTACCTCTTTGACCACCATACCCTCGATCTTGTTAGAATGAATCGGGGTTAGGGTCATAGTATGTACGTAGTGGTTAATCTTCTCGTACATTGATTTGTATTCTTCATTCTTTTCATCTTCGAGAGAGATCTTGAATTGCGGCTTCTTCTGACTTATTGTCGCTGCTTCTTGTTTGATTTCTTTTTCTTCTTCGGAATTGTCTTCCCAATCAACATTGATGGTTGGTTTCCTGCTGTCCAGATTGTCCTAACGTCTCTACCACGGCCTCGTCCCCGGCCTCGACCTCGGATGCGAGTTGTGGAGAAACCTTCACCATCTCGCCGTAAGGGAGTGGTGAGTGACTGTTGGACTAGAACTTCAGGTTCTTCGTTGTCCCGAACTTTCTTTGCTTCATTTGTTATGGTATCTCTGGAGAAGATTGTTTTCTTTGGTGGTGCATAATAAGCTGCGTCTTCATGGATTCCAATCTCATGTACGGAGAATGGTTGTAAGTCACCTTTGATGCATTTGTTCCCCTCCATCGTAGTATTTGATGCAACTGATGTAGAGATGATGGTACCATCCTTGTTTTCATGTATCCATGGTCGGCCCAGGTAGAGCGTTGAACGACGTTTACGAATCGATTATGTGAAATTTTGCGGTTGTCTTTGCTAAGTCACCGGTCTTCATTAGTAGCGTTATTGATCAGAGGGCTCTTTCTCCTTTACGGTTGAATCCTCTTAATAACATTTTGTCGGCTTCGAGTTCGCGAGCATCAATTTCCAAGTATGCTTAGCGTTCGAAGACTCATTATATTGATTGATGCTCCTGGATCCACCAATACTGCGGAGAGTGTAAATTTTCCGATTGTAGCTGAAATGTACAACGGTCGGTTGTGATCTGCGTCCCAAGTAGTAGGTCATTATCCAGTGAAGGTAACACCTCGTCTGTTCCTTTAACGAGCAAACCTCATCTAAGGAATCTCCGGCCATTTGAGCTAAGCAAATTTCCGGATCAAGTAAGGCCTTGATCGAGCTTCTCTCATCTCCTTTGATAAGATGAGAGCGTCGTAAATGCTCAGTTTGGCCGGTAGTTTCCTAAGATGGGCTAGCACGTTGTAGTCCACTTTATTTCCATGTGTCTCGGCTTCTTCTCGAATGGGTATTTCTTCTGTTGGGGTTGGTTCTTCTTGAACAACCACCTGCTTTCCTTTGTCTTTTGGACCCATTCTCGGAGGTAGAACTCTTCCACTTCTTAAGTTGACTTCTGTAATTTCTTCGAATCTAGTGTTGAGCTTGCGGTGTCTCCTCCTGAATCGGAATGACGGGCTCTTCGGATTAACTTCGAAGTACGAAGGCTCTAACTCTATTGTGACTGGAGCTCCTCGAAACTCGCAGATAGATTCGTTGCTTGTTGAACTCTCGTAGCCTCCTTGATGGATGTCTTCTTCGTTATTGTGATCGTCGAGATTGTGTATGATTTGAGAATTGTCGTTGGTATCGAAATCGATATCCGGATTATCGCTAGTTACGTAATCGTTAGAAACGATCAAAACGTAGCCAACGCAATCACCCTTATCATTATAAGATCCCACCGAAGTGAGCGGATAATCATACGAAGTCGGAGGTTCGAGGGATTTCTCCCCGAATCGGAAACAACTATCCTAGGATAAGCGGCCCTAGTCCAGCCTTAGGAGTCTCGGTCCTCTCTTCTTCGTCGATTTTCTTCTTCTCTTCGATCGTCTCCTGTTGAGGTGGTTCTTCTATCGCGAGTGATAGTACCGGCTTAACGGGTCTCGAACTACGAATTGAAGCTCGCACCGAAGCGGTTTGGATGCTTGTCTAAAATCTTTTCGAAGACCTTGTCAAGCGGTAGTCCATCCATCATCGGTCGTATAGGGATGCTATCGGAATGATGGGATCGGTTGAGATAACATTGACGGAACCTCCTTTACGGGGTTCCTTCATGTACTCCTTCGGGATCGTTATATTCCCTTTCCGAAGGTTGTCGTTGAGCCAACTTTTGAAGGTAATGCAATCTTCCATCTTGTGCCCGAAGCATCCGGTGGTAAGGGCAAAAGTTGGGATCACCTTTCTTGTTGACTTCCTGCTGGTCTTTTAGGCTGCGGCAGTGGAAATCCGGAGTCTTCATCGGACTACGGAACATTTTCGGCCTTGCTTCATTCTTGAACGGATATTCTCTGCTCGAAGCTCCCTTAATGTACGTTGCGGACGAGGCGGTTGTTCATCTTGCGGAGATGAGTCGATAGGTGGGTCGGGGTTCTTTGGTAATTCTGTTGTGGTTCGTTGCGGCGCGTTCGGTGGTATTTGCATCGGTTGCTTGCCTTTGTCAGCTGCTGCAACGATCCGGATTTCTTTTCGAAAGTCTTCACGGGCTTTTGCTTGTCCGTCTTGTCGGCGAAACTTAATTGCTTCGCCTCTTCTTGCAAGCTTCCGGCCTTGCTTAACAACTTCTCGAAAGTCTTAATAGTGAATCCTTTGAGGAGAAGTGCTTTATCGGGCCGTGAATGCTTTTAAGTAAAATGCCGACTGCATGTTGTTCTTGTAGTTGTGGTTCACACTTCATGCTTAAGTTCCTCCATCGAAGTATGTAATCCACCAAAGTTTCATTCGGCTTTTGTTTCTCTACCACTAAATCACCTATAGTGATGTGGTGCTGAGCTCCGGCGAATCGCTTGATGAAGAGGTTCTCTAGTTCTGAGAACGTCTTCACCGAACCATTTGGTAATTACGCATACCGGTCGAAGGCGATTCCACGACGAGTTGCTGACGAGCTGTCGGAAGAGTAATGCATCGCTCCCGCCGGCATTGCAACAGCGGCACGAAAGTGTGCAACATGCTTGTCGGGGGTTCCGGTTCCATCGAAGGTCTTGAACAGAGGTGGTACGAAGCCTTTTGGGTATTGGACGGCGTCGAATTCTTCGGGTAAGGTCTACCCGTCCGAATGGATGTCCCGCTCTTTGATTGTGCTAAGGCTTCTCGCACTCTGCTTGTTCCACCAAGCTCTTGATATCCTTTTCGGGGATCATACTTTGTGTTGTATCCTTTTCGGTTGATCATCCCGTTGACGGATGTAATCTCCTTTCCTCCGTCTACAATGTGAATGACCTCACGGGGTGTTTCTCTTTGTGGTTGCACTTGACTGCGGAGAGTGGCTAGAGCTACTGACCATCTCTTCCATCCTTTTCGCCATTTGAGCGATCGTGTCGTCTTTCTCCTGAAGTCTGCCTTCTCATCGGTTCTGGCTCCTCTCTTCTACGGTGCACGGGAGCACCTTGCGAAGGCGATGAAGCTCGTGTTTCGACCATGTTGATTTCGCATATTCGTCGTCCATGAATTCCGATGAATCAATCTCGTCTCCGAACTTTTCTTCTCTTTCTTTTGCTAATCGTCGGATATCGGTTCTCGACTTTTCCATGGCATCTTCTAGCGGGGCTTTACGTGCGTCCTCGCGGTTGTCGTGCGATAGGCTGCCGGGTCCCCTTTTCACGAGTCCCCTTTATCGCGGTAGCACTTTCTTCGGATTCGAGTCTCCTGGCGAGACTTTCTTTCTCGAGCTGCTTGTTTCGATCTCAGCTGCCCGGTAGTGGGACGCCATACCATCCTTCTAGCGGCGGAAGGTCCAGGACCGGATGGTGCAGTCGGCCAAATGCTTTGGAAGGTGGTATCCTCACTAATCTGTAATCCGAGACGACGACGGGCGGACTAGCCTTCATTCTTTTACTTGGCTTTTACGTCATGATGGCGGGTTCTACTCGGGGCCCAAGACGGGATTTGAGCGGCACCCGCCCTATCCTTCGTAGAATCTCCGATACGGGGCACTTTTCCTTCTTTGCCAACTTTTCTACCAAAGTTTGCGGTCGAAGCAACGGCGTAGTTCTAGTCCTTTTCTTGCGGCTATCGTTGTAATATGCGGGGCGAGGTAATGCGGCGGCAATCTTGCGAACATTTTCTTCATCTTCTGCGGCGGAGAGGGGATGGAACCTGCTTCCTCCCAAAAGTGGTATGTATTCGAGCGGCGGTGTATATTCGCGGCGGTGTATATTCGGGCGATTACGGGATTTCCTCCGGGAAAGCAATTTCGACGGCTACGGCTTCTCTGGCGATCCTTCTACTTCTGTTTCTTCTTTGGGTCCTTGTCAGTGATGGAATCCTTGAGCTGGACCCGATTTCGAAAACAGATGGTCTTACAGGAAGATCTGTACCCTCCACGGTAACAGGTTCACCATAATTACGGATTTCTTTCCCCTTTAATTTGGCGAAAGTCGGGGTAGGTGGAGAAACAACTAGACCAGTGGGGGTAGTAAGAACAGTCCTCCTGCGGACAGCAGTATTCCTCTCAGTCGGGATCCTTTGCAGGGGAGGAAACTCTTGGGTCGACCTAAGGTTGAACTCGATCGGCGGCTTCTTAGCTTCGGATACCTTGTTCGTCGGTGCGAAAAGGGAAACGTCGGTGATCTTGACATTCGTGTTTTCAAATCCTTGCCCAAATCGGATGATCCCATTGTCGGGCGGCTCATCCTTATAGACGGCGAAGTCCGGTCCATTGGTGAAGGAGAAAATCGGTTTTGGGGCTTCCATTTGCGGGGTAGATTCCGGTTGTCGGTCCCGAGTTATGCTTCTTTTCTTTAGGACGAAAAGAAAGGAATTGAAAAGAGTCAGAACACATTCTTGTTCATGTATTTATAAGAAGGAATCACTTATTAAAAGAATCACTTATTAGAGGATTTGTTTATTTAGAATGGAATGTTCGAAGGTGTAGAGAAGGTAAGGAATCCGATTCGGAGTTGGAAAGGAAAAGAAAGTCTTATGCGAAGACTTCTCGACTCGAAGGATCACTCCTAAGCTAACACCTATTGGGGGTCCGCCCCACCTCGAAATGAGGTAAAAGGATCTCGGAACCTCTCTGTTTAGGGGTGTCTAAGCGGTGGCTCCTAAATCCGAGAGAATGTTGGTTATACTTGTTCGAGGTAGAAATGAACATAGTATTCCAACGGAAAGAAGGGTAGTTTGATCCATTAAGGACATGGATACACTACCGATTTTTGAAAGCAGAATTATTTGATTAAAATGGAGAGAGGAATTGTCCCCAGCGGAGTCGCCAGAAGTTGTCGGCATATTTTTAGGTTGTGTGTTTTATTTTGAAAAGGGGGTCGCCTAACAGAAGTTGTCGGCGAATTTTTAATTTAGTTTAAATAAATAATTTTGAAAAGTAGTATTTGATTTTGAAAATAATTTTAAATTTGAAGGTTTTAAGATATGAGATTAAACCGATCTCACATCCCAAATAGTTTATATAAACGAGCACCGCACCTGACAAGTCGTGTATCTATCCCCAAGGATAGACACACTTTGCTTGATGGTGGGGCTCGATTAAATAAACTAGAAGATTTGTGACATCCGTTTGGTACTGCGAAGCAATTTTATAAGTCGACAAATTCCACTGCTTAATATGAAAGCATTAAACGGGGTTTATATTACACAGGTTCTTTAAAATTCCCTATAAGGGCAAGCCACTATAGTTAATTACATCTTAAGTGATGGGAATCACCTAAGAAAACTCTCGATAATAATCAATAATTCAGCTCTCAAGAATTTCAAAGTTTAAGTTTTTAAAGGATTGAATTTTGGAATTTCGATAGGGAATGGATCGAATTTGGAACATTTTGTTTTGGGAATTCGAAAGGAAGAAAAGTAGGAGAAATCACGGATTCGAAGTGAACTTCGGTAATTTCCCGACTATCCTATTGTTTGGCTTAGATTTAGGAAAGTCCTAATGTTTATTTAATGTTTTGATCTTGTCGATTTTAATTAATTAGGGCTTATATTTATATGACAGAATCATACAAATAGCCTCGAAGATGTGAGGGTTTATGTCGTATCGAACGACTACCTCGGAATCCTAAGACCGGTTAGGGCTTAATTTGCATGATATGCAAATGCCTAACGAAGAGTTGAGGATTTATGTTGCACTAGGCAAACTACCTCGAAGTCCTATGGCTTTGGTTATTTAATTCTAGGAAAGTTTTGCTGAAGTAGACTCGGGTTTTGCTGATGACGATGGCCGTGCTGCCCACCATGCTCCGAGCTCCTTGTTGTTGCAGAGGTTTAGTTTTAGAAATCATAAATCAGGGGATGAGAAAAGTGTTTTGGTTTAGAGAAAATTTTAATTTCCAAGTGTTTTTTATGTTTTAATTAAAACAAATCTTAAAGTTGATTATAACGACACCGGTTAAGATCCCACGGTTCCATCCTTCGGCATCATTATTTTTATCGGATTCACTTAGTCCGGATGAATTTGCTAAACTCAGCTGAATGAGTTCCACACTTTCATTTAGACAGTGGGAAATCCCGTTAGCAACACGTAGGTTACATCATCCGAGGTATTCCCGATCATCCAACGAGGACGTTTTAATTTAGTTGTAATTGTAGTTTTGTGTTACGTTTGTGATTAAATTTTGAGTTGTTTTATATTTTGAAATGTTGTGGCGGTGAATTTTATCTTGCGATGACTTTTAACTTAGTTTTGGTTTCGGTTTTAGGGACTTATCCTAAAGGTGTGGGTTTTCATGCAACAGTTGTTTATCATGCAAGAAAAGTAAGTGCGATGCGATTAAATAAATTGCAATAATGTAAATTGCGAAAGTAAATTGCAATAAAATAAAAGCGTACACGGAGGGTCTTCCAGTCATCCCAAGTTGCACTTAAAACACAATTAGAATATTTAAGCAAGTTCCTAGGTAAAGCTAAGGTAAGGGTTATGGTTTTCTACCAAATTCTAATCATATAGCTAGTCATTTCCTATGACGTCTAGGTTCTTTGTGTTTTGGTTTGAAGACGATTTTCTTCATCGAAGAACAATTAAGTTCGATTGTTCTTATAAACATCCTATCATATTGAGAAAGTGTTTAAGAAGAATCTTAAACATCTTTTCAATATTTCTAGGATTGTTTTAAGTCCAAATGAATTTAATTATACAAATGAATTAATCGTCCGAGAGTTTAGTTAAGTTTTGTTATTATCTTACTCGGTGAACTAGGATGTTTGAATGTCCTATAAGTGAAGTAACATTTCATTTAATGTTACTGTTTAGGAGTTATGATAACTAAAGCTTTCGAGGGTAAATTGGTATTCGAATGGTTTGTGATTTAGTTTAATTTCGATTAATGGGTTTAAATTTGGAATAGTGTTCGAGTTATTTTAGATTTATTTTGAATTCTTTATGTCTTTGGTGATGTTATATTTAATTCAACTTAATTTAATTTAATTTAATTTAATTTTGAGTTTTAATTTATTAATTGATTTGATTCAATTTAGTTTGATTTGATGTTAACTTAATTTAGTTTGATTTGATTTAATTTTAATTTAATTTGATTTAATTTAATTTAACTTGATTTAATTTAATTTAATTTAATTTAATTTAATTTAATTTGATTTTATTTATTTACTTAGTTTAATTTAATTTAATCTAATTTAATTTAATTTAATTTAATTTAATTTAATTCATTTAATTTAATTTAATTTGTTTATTTATTTAATTTAATTTACTCTTTAATTTAATTCAACTTTTAATTTTAATTTAATTTAATTTAATTTACTTAATTTAATTTAATTTTTAATTTAATTTTATTTTTAATTTTAATTGAAATTTTAAAAGAGTTTAATAATTTAATTTTAGTTTAATGATTAAGTCTTTTAATATTTTGAATTTGAGTTATCATTTTAATTAAGAATTGAATATTAATGAGATGATTAATTTAGGGATTTTTAAATTAAAGAATAAATCTCTTCCTAATAATATCCTTATTTTAATAATTCCGATTTTATTATTCTTCCAAATTTAATCAATTATTTAATTAAGGTTTAATTATTTTAAATTGCTTAATGGGTTTCTACCCTTTAATTATTTAAATTTCAATCATCCAAATCAGATTAGGATCAAATATTTTACTTGTTAATTTTTATTAAACCTAAAGTTTTAATTAAGATAAAAATTTTAATTACCACTTTACCCTTTAAGCTTAATAATTTCATAACTCACTAAATTGAACCCAAATGAACTTGAAATTTTTATGTGACTTCACTCATATGTCAATAAAGACATGAGAGGAGAAAATGTAATTTTTCTGTATTTAATTTATTTATATAATTATTTTTGGTAGAAAATAGAGATTTCCAAGGAAAATTTAATAACATGACCAAGGGAAAGTTTCTGTCCTTAAGAAAATTAGGGGACATTCCTAATGACCAGAGGACCACTTGGACCAATTTTGGTGATTTTTTGAATTATATTATTTTTATTATAATTATTTTAAGTTTTGGAGTATTAATTAATTTAAAAATAAAATAAATGTTGAAAAATGGATTTTATATTTTTCAAAAATCTCTCTGATATCAAGGAAATCAGAGAATCAAATTTTGCAATTTTCTGATTTTTCTATGATTTATTATAATTATTTTAGTGAAAATGCTAGAAAATACATTATTTTAATTTTAAAATTACCCTAGAGCTTTAAAATTTAATATCTCACTAAATAGACCTAAGAAAAATATGGGGTTTGTTCCTAAGTGATTAAAATTCAAAATGTGACATTTTGGTGAATTTTATTATTTTTGTGATTTTTATTATTTTTTAATTATTAAAAATATTAAAATAATATTAAAAATCAACTTTTTTAGAAAATTGAAATTTTAATTTTCTTAAATTCCCTAATATCAGAGAGGCTCCAAAACTAATTTGGTGAATTTTTGAAAAGATATTTTGAAAGTTATGAATTTTTAAAGTTTAAAATGACTAAGTGGCTTAATCGACCCATTTAGTAGAGGCTAACAAGTCGATTGACTTCAAATTTTTATGGTGGGTTCCTCTGATCCTAAAGGTCAGTGGAGAATTGATTTCAAGTCAATTTGATGTATGGTTAGCTCTAATTAATTAGAGATCCATTTTGGGTGTTTAAGCCGATTAGGGTTGTTTTAAATGAACTAACTCAAAACCTATTTTTCCTAGGGTCCTACGAGTCGTAAGGAACATCACCAAATTTTCCTAGAATTTATTTCACAACATGCTATTTATTGGAATTAAAATACTCGAAAACGAGTAACATGAATTTGAAAAATCAATAACTTTTCATAGGGATGACCTCGACTTTGGAAAATTCGGGGAATGTTCCCAAATTCGAGAGGCTTAAAAGCCACATGGTCTCGTGCCATGGTGAATTGTATACATGCATGGAGAATTAAAAATATGCAGAGAGTAAATAAATTATTAAAAATAAAATACTTGATGAAATTAAGTAATTTCTTTTCCACATTATTCTCCTGCTGTTCGCTTGAGCAAGAGGGTATTTTTATTTTATTTTTATGATTTTCCTACACAAAGTTATGAATTTTTGAAGTTTAGGGAATTAAATAAATAGAAAATACCCTATTTTTCTATTTATCCACGCGGCGCCGCGTCAACCTCGGCAACTCCGAAACGCCGCGTGGCGCGCTCCCATTCGACGCCGCCATCGACTCGGCGCTCCGGGGCCCGCGCGTGTCGTTCCGTCTCCGATCGACGCGATCCTCGGCCGTCCGTCCGCGCGTGTATTAAATGAACGGCATCCGTTCATCGTCCCCAAGTGTCCTCGCTCGAGAGCCGTCCACACTAAATCCCTAAGATCTCACTCGATACTCGATGGATTTTCGTGTTCTTATACTCTATGGATTCGTATTGAAGAGACGAATACATCTATACGGTGATCATGCATTGAAATTAAAGCATTTGAAATGGAGAATCTCCGGAAGCTCGGGATGAAGAATTAGCTCATACCTTTGCTCGGAGAAGTGTGGCTTCGATGCGAGGGTTGTTGCACCTTCGATTGGATCCCAGCAAGCTCCGGATGAAGTCTCTCGGTGCAGTGAATTGTCTAGGTGTGATTTCGACCAAGCCAGATCACAAAGCTTGGAGGTTGGAGCAAGCTGGGTGGCTCGGAGATGGGGCTTTTGCTTGGTGGACACCTTCCCTTGGTACGGTGAAGGTGTAGAACCAATCGATTTGGGGATTGGCTCACTGTGGAGAAGTGTCCTGGTTTTGGGCCTAGATTTCGACTACGAAATTGAGCTCGCGAGAGAAGAAATGGCGGGGGGATTTCGGTGGGGATCAAGTGCTCTGTGTATGGGGAGGAGTACGGAACAATTTTGGCGAGTTTCCTTAAGGTTTGTTTCGGCACCTCTCATGGCCGAGAGGGGTGGTGTTTAAATAGGAGAGGGTGGAGGGCCTCCGGGGAGAGTTAGGGCTTGGGATCAGCTGCTCTTGGCAAGAGAAGAACGACTCCGATGGCCGCTGGGGATGGGGCGGCTCGGCGAGTGAGAATTTCAAGTTGGGCTCACATGTGAGCTCTCGGCACGGTGGTTTTCGGCGGCTGTGGTGGCTGGCCGGCCAGGGTCGAGTCACCCTCGTGGTCGGGGAGGTCGGGGTTGGAGGTTTGTGCGATCGATTGGCCATGGACATGTGTAAAGGAGTTGAATTGAAATGGAATGGGGGATGAGCTCATTTTGGGTCCAAATGGGTCAACCCACCTTTTGGGCTTGGTTCACCTCCCCATGGTTGATTTGGGCTGAGGGAAGATCGGATGGATCGGCTAGGAAAGGGTGGAGAAGTCACCATCCATGAATATTTTGATTAAACATGGATTAAGGTGAAGCATTAAAAGGGTTAAAACCTTTTTAAGGGGGCTTAAAAGAGGCTCCTCCTTTTGCCATTAGTGGCTTGATCACATGTCAAGCCTTCCATGGCTTCATGTGGCTTGTCCATGGCTTGCATGGCTCACCTTTGGCTTGGGAAAAGTGAAGTCAATTTCATGGAAATGGATTTAAGGAAAATTTTGGTATTTAGGGGTGATTTGGCATGAGGCTTGATTTGGAATTATTTGATGATGAATTTAGGACTTAGGTAATGGCTTTAATTAAGTGGATGGCAAATGGAGATGTCATGTGGGCTTTAGGGTAGATTTTGGGCCTTTTGAAATGGTTTTAGATGGGCTTTTAAGATGGTTTAGGAAAGTGGGCTTTTGAATTTTAAAATGGATTTTGGGATGAAATTTTAGTAAAGGCTTGGGCTAAATAATTGTTGGGTTTAGCTCATGGATGTGTCATGAGTGACTTGAAGCAAATTGGGGGTGATTTGGGTTTGAATTGGGTTGAATTTGGGTTCTTTTGGTGAATGGGCCAATATAGGTCCAAGTGGGCCAAGTTGGGCCAATGTTGGGCTAGGGTTGAAATTGATGTAAAATTAATGTTGAGAAATGTTTATGGGAGTGTTTCAAAGAGGTTTTGACTTTGGTTGGGCTTTGATTTTGGGGTTTGGGCTCATTTGGGTTAGGTTTGGGTTTAGGTCGAAATTGGGCCTTTTAGCTTTGGGTTGAATTTGAGTGGGGTTTGGGTCCAAATTTTGGGCAAATCATGTTAGTGTTTTGCTTGTGGGGATGTTAAGGAAGATTTAGAAAAGATTTGGGGTTAATTGGAGTTGAATTGGGTGAGTTTGGGTTAGGTTTGGGTCATGGGTCCAAATTGGGCTTTAAGGCCAAAAGTGAAATTGGATCCAAATGTCAATCAAATTGGACTTGGATTTGGTCTAGATTGGTGTTGGGAATGTTGAATTGAAGTTTAGAATTGAATTGGACCAGAATTTGGGTCAATTGGGTAGGTTTGGTTTGACATTGGGTTCACTTTGGGTTAAAATGGGTCGAATTGGGGGTTTTGACAAAAGTGGGGTAAATTGACAAAATTGGCCCATGGTGTAGTTGAACAAAATGAAATTGGGAATATTTGGGATTTTCTGGAATTTTCTGGGAATTTTCTGAATTTTTGGATTTTTGGGTCGAGAGGGGTATTTTGGGTATTTGGAGGGTATTGGGAGGTATTTTTGGAATTTTTGGTATTTTTGGGTATGGATGATCAATTTGAGTGATGTGGAAATGTTTGGGATTGATTTTGGGGAATTTTGGGTAATTTGGAAATTTTGGAAAATTTGGGTAATTTCAAGGGCTTTGGGTAGAGTTAGGCGGGTGTAGGGTCCGGGGGTCAAAAATTGAAAATTTGGAAAATTGAAGATTTGGTGAATATAAGTGGAATGAAATCATTTTGGTTGAGCCATGAAGCCATATCGAAGCCCACATGAGCCATGAAGGGACTCATTTGAGGCATTCAGCTATGTTGTTCCTAACCATCTTAGCTGAGGGCTTAGGGGTTAAGGACCATCCATGTGAATCACCTACATGAGTCGGGAGGTCAAGTTAGGTATGGGTGTGGTTTTAGGAGGTGTGTGAAAGTGTAGTGTATAAGTGTAGTGTGTGTGTAAGTCGGCCCTTCACCGGACCGGGCCACCGGGGGTAGTCCTAAGGCCGAAGAGTCCTATAGGAACTCATCCTTTAAACTTCCACATTTGATTTCGACCCTACAGGTGATTAGGGGTCTACGGTCGAGTTTGTGGAGTTTGCGGGGAGTTAAGAAGTGGTTTGAAATTCTAGAAGGTGGGTCCCAATTCTAGTCCTCTAAGATAGTCAAAGGAAAAGCCTAAGGCTAGTTCCTAAGTACTAAAGAGAAGAAGAGAAGACCTCATCAAAAATGAGGTCAACACTGCTGTTCTACCATGTTTTTAATATCCTTCTCGAGAATCATGTTCTATGCAGAATCTTTCTTCAGCTGATCATCTCCATTAACAGATGTAATCTCTTTCCTCCATCCGTAATATGGATGACCTCCGGGGTATTTCTTTACGAGGCCTGGGCACCGACTATGGAGAGTGGCTAAGGCGGCAGCCATCTCTTCCATCCTTTTCGCCATCTGAGAAATCATGTCATCTCTCTCTCGAAGTTGTGCTCTCATTAATTCTCGCTCATCTCTTTCTAAAGCTGGCGGAACTCCCTGCGAAGCTGACGATGCTCGTGTCTCAACCATGTTGACCTCAGCATACTCTTCATCCATGAATTTTGACGAATCCACTTCTTCCCTCAATTCTTCTCTTCTTTCTCTTGCTAGAAGTCGGATGTCCATTCTTAGTTGCCCTATGGCATCCTCAAGTGGCCTTTTCTGAGCGATCTCATGGTTGTCAGGAGACGGCTGTTGAACCTCTCTTTCAGGAGTTTCCTTTACTGCGACACTTTCTTCAGATCTGGGATCTTCAGTGAGACTTCTCTTTCCAGAACATTGTGTTTGTATTGGTTCGAAAATAATAGGTCTCCACACCATCCTTCTTGTAGTAGAAGGCCTAGGACCGGCTGGTCTGTCGGCGGTGCGTAAGTAGGTGGTGTCCTCCCTAATATGGAGGCCCGATACAACAACAGGTGAGCCTTCCTTGCTAGCTCGCACCTTTTTCTTTGATCTTTCAGGAACAATAGCAGGCTCTACTCGTGGACCGAGGCAAGACTTAACTGGCACTCATCCCATTCTTCTCAGAATCTCTGATACAGGACATCATTCTTTTCTTGCTAATTTCTCGACTACCACACGCAATCGGGTGAGCGGTGTAGCCCTGCTCTTCTTCTTCTAACTGTCACTGTAATATGCAGGCTGGGGTAAAGCAATGATGATCTTTCTGGCATCTACTTCATTAGATGCAACAGAGAGAGGGTGGAATCTATTTCCTTCCAATAGTGGTGAGTATTCTGGCAGTTCTTCCTCTTTCTCTTCGGGGATTTCTTCAAGATAAGCGGCTTCAGCTTCATTGACTTTCTTGATCTTAGCAAACTTCCTGTTTTTATTCCTCCTCTGTATCTGGGTTAAGGGCCTACACTTCGAACCTGAGCCTATCTCGAAAACAGACGGTATTGCAGCGAAGTCTGAACCCTCCATGGTGATAGGCTCATAACTGACTTGTACCTCCTTTCCTTTCAGTTTGGCAGGAACCGGGGTAGGTGCAGTAATGACCAAACTGGTGGGGGTAGAGACGACAGCTTCCGGGGGTAGCGATCGACTTTACGTGAACAGGCGGTGTTCCTCTCAACTGGGGCCTCTGCAGGGGAAGGAATTCTTGAGTTGACTTCATGTTAAACTCAATCATAGGTTCTTCAGTCTCAGGCACTTTGTTCATTAGTGCGAAAAGGTAACATCGGCAAACTTAAAGTTCGTATTGTCAAACCCTTGATCGAAGCGGATGATTGCATCACTAGGCAGTTCTTCCTGGTAGACAGCTAAGTCAAGTCTGTTGGTGAAAGAGAAGATCAGCTTCGGAGTAGGCATCTTCTGCAAGGCAAGTTCCGACTATTAGTCCTGAATTATGCTTCCTTTGTCAGGACGAAAAGAAAGAATTTGAAAAGAGTCCAAACACAATTTATTTTAGTTTTATTTATTTACGATTAAAAAGAGATTTTGTTTATAAGGCGGTTAGTTTACTCGTTAAAAATGAGAGGAGATTAGAGAGGGTAAAGGACCCAATCCAGAGCTAAGAAAGGAAGGGAAAATCTCATAGGATTTCCCAACTCGAAGGACCGCTCCTAAACTAACACCTATTGGGGGTCTACCTCGCCTCTTCGGAGAGGTATCAAAAGGAGGATTTCGGAACCTCTCTGATTAGGAGTGTCTAAAAAGTGGCACCAAAATCCAACAAGAGTTGATCATACTTGTTCAAGACAGAAATGAACAAGATATGTCAACGGAAGAATGGTAGTTTGATCCACTAGGGGCATGGAATTACTAGTGATTTATGAAAGCAAAACCATCCGATCAAAATGAAGAGAGGAACTAGTCCCCAGCCGAGTTGCCAGAAGTTGTACAACTTATTTTTAGGTTGTGTTTTGAAAAGGGGTCGCCTACAGAAATTGTCGGCGACTTTTAGATTTTTAAATTTAATTTAAATATATATATAATTTGGAAAGTAGCATTTGATTTTTGAAAATAATTTTAAGTTTGAAATTTTAAGATATGAAATCAAACTGATCTCACATCCCAAATAGTTTATATAAACGAGCACCGCACCACAAACCGTGTATCTATCCCGAGAAATAGTCACACCGCTTCGACGATGTGGGCTCGATTAAAAAAACTAAAAGATTTGTGACATCCGTTTGGTCTGCAAACCAATTTTATAAGCCGACAAGTTCCCCAACTTTATATAAAGGAATTAAGCATAGTTTATATTACCTGGGTTCTTAAAGTTCCCTATAAGGGCAAGCCCCTATAGTTAATTACATCTTAAATAACGGGAATCATTTAAGAAAACTCTCGATAATGATCAGTGATTTTGCTCTCAAGAATTTCAAAGTTTAAGGTTTTCAAACAATTATATTTTGGAAATTTCAATTGGGAATGGATCAAATTTGGAATAGTTATTTTTAGGAGTCCAAAGGAAGAGAAGTAGGAGAAGCTGAGGATCCAAGGAGAATCTTGGCAACTTCCCAAACTATCCTATTGTTTTGTTTCAGTTTGGGAGTATGTTTAATATTGTAATCCTTCCAATTTTAGTTAATTAGGACTTATATTCGTATGACACAATCATACAAATAGCCTCGAAGATGTGAGGGTTTATGTTGTACCGAACAACTACCTTAGAATCCTAAGACCGATTAGGGCTTAATTTACAAAACATGATTATGCAAATGCCTAACAAAGAGATGAGGATTTATGTTGCACTAGGCAAACTACCTCGAAATCCTATGGCTTGGTTATTTAATTCTAACAATGATTTAGTCGATGTAGACACGGTGTTTCATTGATGAAGATGGCGCGTCTTGCCCACTATGCTCCAAGCTCCTTGTTGTTGCAGAGGTTTAGTTTTAGAAAGTAAATATCAGGAGATGAGAGAAGTATTTTGGTTTATAAAAGTCTTAAAATCCAAATGTTTTTTTTAATGTTTTAATTAAAACAAATCTTAAAGTTGATTAAACAGAACCGATTGAGATCCCACAGTTCCGTCCTCCCGACACCGTTATTTTCATCGAATTCACTTAGTCCAGATGAATTTGCTAAACTCAACTGAATGAGTTCCATACATCATTTAGACCGTGGAAAATCCCATTAGCAACACGTGAGTTACCTCATCCGAGGTATTCCAGATCATTCAACGAGACGTTTTAATTTAATTGCAATAATAGTTTTGTTGTTCTGTTTGTGATTAAATTTTTTGAGTTATTTTGAATGTTGTGGCGGTGAATTTTATCTTCTGATGATTTTTAATTTAGTTTTGGTTTCAGTTTTGTGGTTATCCTAAAGGTTTTGGTTTTCATGCAACAGTCTTGTTTAACATGCAATAAAAGTAAAGCGCAGTGCATGTAAGTAAACTACAATAAAATAAAAGCGTACCTGGAGGGTCTTCTCATCATTTCTAAGCTACACTTTAAAACACCTGTTAAGGCATTTAAATATTTCAACAATTACCTAAGTAAAGATTAAAGTAATGGTTTTGGTTATCTGCAAGAATCCTAATCCTATAGCTAGTCATTTCCTATGACGTCTAGGTTCTTGATTTTTAGTTAAAGATGATTTTCTTCATCAAAGAATAATTAAGTTCAATTTTTCTTTAAAACATCTCATCATATCAAGGAAGTGCTTAAAACAAATTCTAAACATCTTTTCAATACTTCTGAGATTATTTTGAGTCCAAATGAATTTCATTGTACTGGTGATTTGATCATCCAAGGGTTTAGTTAAGTTTTGTTCCTTTACTCAGTGAACTAGGATGTTTGATTAACTTATGAGTGAGGTGACATTTCACTTAACGCTTCATTTACTTGTTATAATAATTTAAAGCTTTCAGAGGAAAGTTAATTTGTTAAAGATTTTTAATGATTTGAAGTTAAAATTGATGATTTACTTTAATGTGATTTAATTATAAAATTTTAATCAATGATTTCAAGTGTGGAATGATGTTTGATTCATTTAAGTTAAACTTTTTTTTTGTAAATGATATCAATTTTTTTTATGTTAATTTAATTTTCTTTAGATTAATTTAGGTTAAAAGAGGTGTTCAAATTATTTATTGAATTTTGATGATTTAATTTGGATTAATTAATCATGTTTTAAGATAAGTTGTTTTAACAATTATTTAAAATTTGTAATTTTGATTTAAGTTTGTTTTGAAATGATTTTAGATTAATTTCAATATTTTAATTTGCATTTTTTTTATTTAACCTTTTAGGTTTTAATCAATTGTTAAATTTTTTAATGACGTAGGTTTTAGTTAAGAATTATCTAATTATTAATTTCACTTGTCCTCTTAAGTTATATCCCCATTTTAATAATCCAATTTTAATTAATCTTCCAAATTTTGAATTATTTAATTAATTAATGTTTCATTTTTCTTTTATTAAAGTGATTAATGGGTTCCCACCCTTCAATGTCCCAAAGTTTCAATCATCTAAGAGAAGATTAAAATCAGATATTTTACCCCCATGTTGAGTAAACCAAAAGTTTTAATTAGCGTGTTAAAAAATTTTTTATTACCTTTATGCCCCTTTAAGCTTATTTATTTTATAACTCATTAAATTAAGCATAAATGAACTTAAAATTTTTATGCCACTTCACTCACATGTCAATTAAGACATTAGAAGAGAAAATGTGATTTTTCTGAATTTAATTTATAATTATTTTTAATGGAAACATAGGAATTTTCAAAGAAAATTCATCAACATGAACAAGGTAAAGTTTCTATCCTTAAAAAAATTATTGGACATTCCTAATGACCAGAGGACCACTTGGACCAATTTTGGTGATTTTTTGAATTATATTTTATTTATTATAATTATTTTGAGTCTTGGAGTGTTAATTAATTATAAAATAAAATAAAAGTTGAAAAATAAATTTTTTATTTTTCAAAAATCTCTCTCACATCAAGAAAGTCAGAGAAACAAATTTTATGTTTTTAAGATTTTTCTTTGATTTATTAGAATTAATTTAGTGGAGAAGGCTAGAAAATACATTTTTCTAATTTAAAAATTGTTTTAAGGCTTTGAAATTAAATATCTTAACCTAGACACTTAGAAAAAAATATTTGATTTTTTCCTAAGTGATAAGGGGACCAAATATGACATTTTTTTTTAATTATTTTTGTGATTTTAATTATTTTTTAATTATTAAAAATATTAAAATATGCTCAAAAATAAAAATTTTTAGAAAATTCCAATTTTATTTTTCTTAGACTTCTTTGATATCAGAGAAGTCCCAAAATCAATTTGGTGAAATTTTGAAATGTATTTTTAAAGTTATGAATTTTTAAAGTTTAATTTTCATTATGTGGCTTAATTAATTCATTTAATAGGGTTTAACATTTCCAATTAACTTTAAATTTTTATGTACTGTTCCCCTGATCCTAAAGATCAGTGGAGAATCATTTTCAAGTCATTTTAATGTGAGATTAAATTTAATTAATTAAAGATCAATTTAGAGTGATTAGGCCAATTAGGATTATTTTTAATGAATCGACTCAAACCATAAGTATCCTAGGGTCCTCTGGTCCTAAGGGACTTCACCAAATTTTTTGGAATTTTCCGAGCAACATGCTAATTTTTGGGATTAAAATGTCAAAAACAGTGACATAAACTTGAAAAATACATAACTTACCACAGGGATGGCCTCTGACCTTGAAAAATTCAGGGAATGTTCCCAAGATCAGAGCTACAAAAGCCTTATGGTCTCATGCCATGGTGAAATGTATACATGCATGGAGAATTAAAATGCTTAAAACAATATTAAATTAATTAAAAATAAAATACTCAACAAAATAGATCAATTCCTTTTCCACATTATTCTCCTCTGTTCACTGAGCAAGAGAGTATTTTTCTTTTATTTTTATGATTTTTCCATGCAAAGATATAAATTTTTGAAGTTTCTGGTATTTAAATAAATAAGAAAAATCGGATTTTCCTACTTAAACCAGTCAGCGTCGGGTCAACCTCGGCAGCTCCGAAGCTCTACGTATCACGCTACCATTCGACGCCGCCACCTGAGTCAGCTGCCACATGACCCGCAGTTCACGCTCTATCTCCTCGTCCGACGCCATCTGAGCCGTTCGTTCGATACACTCGCAATCCGATTGTGGCCGATCATCGTCTCCGACTGGTGTGCACCCGTGACCATCGACCTTCTAACCCTAATATCTCCCTCGATTCTCAATGGATTTTTGAGTTCTTATGCTCTATGGATTCATCTTGAGAAGACGAACACTTCCATATGGTAAACAGGCATTGAAATTGACTTGAATAAAATGAAGAATCGCTGGAAGCTCGGGAGGAAGAAGAGGGCAATACCTTGGCTTTGAGAATTGAAGCTTCTATCAGAGAGGCTCGGCACATTTGTTGGAGTCCAAGGAGGCTAGGGATGAAGCTCGGAGTCGTGGTGAAATGTCTGGCTCGACTTCCACCAAGCCCGATCACAAAGCTTGGAGAGCTTGGAACAAGCTGGGTGGTCCGGAGAGGGGCTTTCTCCGGGAACTCCTTCTCTATCTCGGTGAAAGTGTGGGAAGAGTTAATTTGGATTTGGTGAAGTTTCAGAGAGTTTCCTATTTCTGGCCTGATTTTCAACTGAGAAATTGGGCTCGGCTGAGGGGATTCAGGTCAGGAGAACAGTGGGGATGAGCTTCTCTTAGCTAGGAGGAGCTCTGGGAATAGTTTGGAGGACTTATATTGAGAAAAATTTCAACACTTTTCAGAACCTCTGTCATGGCCGAGAAGAGGTCTTTAAATGGACAGGGTCATTCAACAGGGTTTTGTTGACCTCATTTTTGATGAGGTCTTCTCTTCTTCTCTTTAGTACTTAGGATCTAGCCTTAGGCTTTTCCTTTGACTATCTTAGAGGACTAGAATTGGGACCCACCTTCTAGAATTTCAAACCGGCTCTTAACTCCCCGCAAACTCCACAAACTTGATCGTAGACCCCTAATCACCTGAGGGTCGAAATCGAATGTGGAAGTTTAAAGGATGAGTTCCTATATGACTCTTTGGCCTTAGATGCCCACGGGTGGCCTCGGTCCGGTGAGGGGCTGACTTACACACACACTACACTTATACACTACACTTCCACACACCTCCTAAAACCACACCCATACCCAACTCGACCTCCCGACTCATGTAGGTGATTCACATGGATGGTCCTTAACCCCCGAGCCCTCGCTAAGAGGGTTAGGAACAACATAATGAATGTCTCAAATGAGTCCCTTCATGGCTCATATGGGCTTGATATGGCTTCATGGCTCAACCCAAATGACTTCTTTCCACTTACATCCACCCAATCTTCAATTTCCCAAATTTTCAATTTTTGACCCCCGGGACCCTACACCCGCTTAGCCTACCCAAAACCCTTGAAATTACCCAAATTTCTCAAAAATTTCCAAATAACCCAAAATTCCCCAAAATCAATCCCAAAAATTTCCACATCACTTAAATTGATCATCCATACCCAAAAATACCAAAAATTCCAAGAAAACCTCACAATACCCTCCAAATACTCAAAATACCCTTCTTGGCCAAAAAATCCAAAAATTCAGAAAATTCCCAGAAAATTCCAGAAAATTCC
This sequence comes from Papilionanthe hookeriana x Papilionanthe teres, assembly GCA_022702705.1. Classification (NCBI taxonomy): domain Eukaryota; kingdom Viridiplantae; phylum Streptophyta; class Magnoliopsida; order Asparagales; family Orchidaceae; genus Papilionanthe; species Papilionanthe hookeriana x Papilionanthe teres. The sequence continues at coordinate 11,453,645 of CM040431.1, read as the reverse complement.
CAGAAAATTCCAGAAAATCCCAAATATTCCTAATTTCATTTTTTCCAACTACACCATGGGCCAATTTTGTCAATTTACCCTACTTTTGTCAAAACCCCCATTTGACCCATTTTAACCCAAAGTGAACCCGATGTTAAACCAAACCTACCCAATTGACCCCAATTTTGGTCCAATTCAGTTCTAAACTTCAATGCAACATCCCCAATACCAATCTAGGCCAAATACAAGTCCAATTTGATTGACATTTGGATCCAATTTCACTTTTGGCCTTAAAGCCCAATTTTGACCCATGACCCAAACCTAACCCAAACTCACCCAATTCAACTCCAATTAACCCCAAACCTTTTCTAAATCTTCCTTAACATTCCCACAAACAAAACACTAACATTATTTGCCCAAAATTTAGACCCAAACCCCACTCAAATTCAACCCAAAGCTAAAAGGCCCATTTTTGACCTAAATCCAAACCTAACCCAGAATGAGCCCAAACCCCAAAATCAAAGCTCAACCAAAGCCAAAACCTCTTTGAAACACTCCCATAAACATTTCTCAACATTGATTTTACATCAATTTCAACCCTAGCCCAACATTGGCCCAACTTGGCCCACTTTGACCTACATAGGCCCACTTATCAAATAAACCCAAATTCAAACCAATTCAACTCTAAATCACACCAAATTGACTCCAAGCCCTTCATAGAACATCCCTAAACCAATTATGACATTTATTTGACAAAGTTCTTCACAAAATCTTTACCCAAATGGCCATCCTAAAATCAAAAGCCCATTTCCCTTAAACTTTCCTAAAGAGCCCACTTCCTTCAAATTCAAAAGCCCAAAATCTACCCTAAAGCCCACATGACATCTCCATTTGCCATCCACTTAATTAAAGCCATTACCTAAGTCCTAAATTCACCATCAAATTATTCCAAATCAAGTTTCATACAAATTTCCATCAAATTACCAAAAATTCCTAAAATCCATTTTCATGAAATTGACCAAACCTTTTCCCGAGCCAAGGTGAGCCATGCGAAGCCATGGACAAGCCACATGAAGCCATGGAAGGCTTGACATGTGATCAAGCCATTAATGGCTAAAGGAGGGGCTCCTTTCCTAATTCTCCTTAAACCCTTTTTTACCTTAAGCATGTCGCACACTAAACCATGCTTAGCCGCCTCATCATGGATGGAGACCACACCATTCCCTCTTGGCCGACCCAAGTGATCTTTTCAGCCCAAGACCGAGGCCTTGGGTGGTGAACCTAGCCCAAAACCATGGGTTGACTCATTTGAACCCAAAATGGTCTTCCCCCCATTCCATTTCAATCCAAGCTCTTTACACATGACATTTGCCGATTGCTTGCAACAAGTCCCGAGACCGACCCACCTGACCTTGAGGGTGACCCATGCACGGCCGGCCGGCCACCAGGCCGCCGGAAAACACCATGGCCGAGAGCTCGCATGTGAGCCCAACTTGGAATTCTCACCTGCTGAGCTGCCCGATCCCTAGTGGCCATTGGAGTCGTTCTTCTCTTGCCAAGAGCAGGCTGATCCCAAGCCCTAACTCTCCCGGGAGGCCCTCCACCCTCTCCTATTTAAACACCACCCCTCTCGGCCATGAGAGGTGCTGAAAACAAACCTTAAGGAAACTCTGCCAAAATTGTTCCAGACTCCTCCCCATACACAGAGCACTTGATCCCCAGTGAGATTCCCCTGCCATTTCTTCTCTGTGAGCTCAATTTCAGAGTTGAAATTCCACCCAAAATCAGGACACTTCTCCACAGTGAGCTAATCCCCAAATTGATTGGCCCTACACCTTCACCAGACCAAGGGAAGGTGTCCACCAGCAAAAGCCCCATCTCCAGGCCACCCAGTTGCTCCGGCCTCCAAGCTTTGTGATCGGGCTTGGTCGAAATCACATCTAGACAATTCACCGGACCGGGAAACTTCATGCGGAGCTTGCTGGGATCCGATCGAAGGTGCAACAACTCTCATATCGAAGCCACACTTCTACGAGCAAAGGTATGAACTAATTCTTCATCCCGAGCTCCCGGAGATTCTCCATTTCAAATGCTTTAATTTCAATGCATGATAACCGTATAGATGTGTTCGTCTCTTCGAGACGAATCCATAGAGCATAAGAACATGAAAATCCATTGAGTATCGAGTGAGATCTTAGGGATTTAGTGTGGACGGCTCTCGGGTGAGGACACTCGGGGACGATGAACGAATGTCGTCCATTCAATACACGCGCGGACGGACGGCTCAGATGGCGTGGGACCAGGAGACGGTACAAGAACCGCGGGGCCCGGAGCGCTGAGTCAGATGGCGGCGTCAAATGGGAGCGCGACGCGTGTGCGTTCGGAGATGCCGAGGATGAGTTGGCGCCGCGTGGATAAATAGAAAATTAGGGGTATTTTCTATTTATTTAATTCCCTAAACTTCAAAAATTCATAACTTTGTGTAGAAAAATCAGAAAAATAAAATAAAAATACCCTCTTGCTCAGTGAATAAAGGAGAATAATGTGGAAAAGAAATCATTTAATTTCATCAAGTATTTTATTTTTTATAATTTATTTACTCTCTGCATACTTTTAATTCTCCATGCATGTATACAATTCACCATGGCATGAGACCATAGGGCTTTTGAAGCCTCCGAATTTGGGAATATTCCCTGAATTTTCCAAAGTCGGAGGCCATCCCTATGAAGAGTTATTGATTTTTCAAGTTCATATTACTTGTTTTGAGTATTTTAATTCCAATAAATAGCATGTTGTGAAATAAATTCTAGGAAAATTTGATGATGTTCCTTATGACCAGAGAACCCTAGGAAAAATAGGTTTTGAATTAGTTCATTTAAAACAACCCTAATTGGCTTAAACACTCAAAATAGGTCTCTAATTAATTAGAGTTAACTATACATCAAATTGACTTGAAATCAATTCTCCACTGACCTTTAGGATCAGAGGAACCCACCATAAAAATTTGAGGTCAATTGGACTTGGTTAGCCCCACTAATTGGGTTGATTAAGCCACTTAGTCATTTTAAACTTTAAAAATTCATAACTTTTAAAATACTTTTTAAAAATTCACCAAATTGGTTTTGGAGCATCTCTGATATCAGGGGAATTTAAGAAAATTAAAATTTCAATTTTCTAAAAAAGTTGATTTTTAATATTATTTTAATATTTTAATAATTAAGAAATAATAAAAATCACAAAAATAATAAAATTCACCAAAATGTCACATTTTGAATTTTAATCACTTAGAAACAAACCCCATATTTTTCTTAGGTCTATTTAGTGAGATAGTAAATTTTAAAGCTCTAGGATAATTTTAAAATTAAAAAAAATATATTTTCTAGCTTTTTCATTAAAATAATTATAATAAATCATAAAAAAATCAGAAAATTGGAAAATTTGCTTCTCTGATTTCCTTGATATCAGAGAGATTTTTGAAAAATAAAAAATCCATTTTTCAACATTTATTTTATTTTTAAATTAATTAACACTCCAAAACTTAAATCAATTATAATAAAAATAAAATAATTCAAAAAATCACCAAATTTGGTCCAAGTGGTCCTCTGGTCATTAGGAATGTCCCCTAATTTTTTTAAGGACAGAAACTTTCCCTTGGTTATGTTATTAAAATTTCCTTGAAAATCTCTATTTTCTACCAAAAAATAATTATATAAATAAATTAAATATAGAAAAATCACATTTTCTCCTCTCATGTCTTTATTGACATATGAGTGAATTCATATAAAAATTTCAAGTTCATTTGAGTTCAATTTAGTGAGTTATGAAATTATTAAGCTTAAAGGGTAAAGTGATAATTAAAATTTTTAATCCTTAATTAAAAATTTTAGGTTTAATAAAAAATTAACAAGTAAAATATTTGATCCTGATTTGAGTTGGATGATTGAAATTTAAATAATTAAAGGGTAGAAACCCATTAAACAATTTTAAAATAATTAAAACTTAATTAAATAATTGATTAAATTTGGAAGAATAATAAAATTGGAATTATCAAAATAGGGATATTTTTAGGAAGAGATTTATTCTTTAATTTAAAAATCCCTAAATTAATTATCTCATTAATATTCAATTCTTAATTAAAATGATAACTCAAATTAAAAACATTAAAATACTTAATCATTAAACTAAAATTAAATTATTAAACTCTTTTAAAAATTTCAATTAAAATTAAAAAAATAAAATTAAATTTAAAATTAAATTAAATTAAGTAAATTAAATTGGATTAAATTAAATTAAATTAAATTAAAATTTAAAGTTGAATTAAATTAAATTAAATCAAATTAAATTAAATAACTAAATTAAATCAAATTAAATTGAATTAAATTAAATAACTTAAATTAAATCAAATTAAATCAAAATTAAATTAAAACTAAATTAAATTAAAAACTAAATTAAATTAAATTAATTTAATTTAACATCAAATCAAACTAAATTGAATTAAATTAAATTAAATTAAATTAAAACTCAATTAAATTAAATTAAATTAAATTAAGTTGAATTAAATATAACATCACTAAAGACATAAAGAATTCAAAATAAATCTAAAATAACTTGAACACTATTCCAAATTTAAACCCATTAATTTAAATCAAATCATTTGAATACCAATTTACCCTCGAAAGCTTTGGTTATTATAACTCCTAAACAGAACATTAAATGAAATGTTACTTCACTTATAGGATATTCAAATGTCCTAGTTCACTGAGTAAGATAACAACGAAACTTGAATTCTCGGACGATTAATTCATTTGTATAATTAAACCCATTTGGACTTAAAACAATCCTAGAAATATTGAAAAGATGTTTAAGATTAGTCTTAAACACTTCCTCGATATGATAGGACATTTATAAGAACAATTGGACTTAATTGTTCTTTGATGAAGAAAATCGTCCTTAAACCAAAACACAAAGAACCTAGACGTCATAGGAAATGACTAGCTATAGGATTAGGAATTTGGTAGAAAACCATAACCCTTCCCTTAGCTTTACTTAGGAACTTGCTTAAATATTCTAATTGTGTTTTAAGTGCAGCTTGGGATGACGGGAAGACCCTCAGAGTACGCTTTTATTTTATTGCAATCTACTTTCTTGCATTTTACCTTCTTGCGATTTATTTAATCGCATTGCACTTAGCTTTTCTTGCATGATAAACAACCGTTGCATGAAAACCCACACCTTTAGGATAGACCCTAAAACTGAAACCAAACTAAGTTAAAAGTCATTGCAAGATAAAATTCACCGCCACGACATTTCAAAATATAAAACAACTCAAAATTTAATCACAAACGAACACAAAACTACAATTATAATTAAATTAAAACGTCCTGTTGGATGTTCGGGAATACCTCGGATGATGTAACCTACGTGTTGCTAACGGGATTTCCACGGTCTAAATGAAAGTGTAGAACTCATTCGATTGAGTTTAGCAAATTCATACGGACTAAGTGAATCCGATAAAAATAATGATGCGGAAGGATGGAACCGTGGGATCTTAACCGGTGTCGTTATAATCAACTTTAAGATTTGTTTTAATTAAAACACAAAAACACTTGGAAATTAAGATTTCTCTAAACCAAAACACTTTTCTCATCCCCTGATTTATGACTTCTAAAACTAAAACTCTGCAACAACAAAGAGCTTAGAGCATGGTGGGCAGCACGACCATCGTCATCAGCAAAACCTGAGTCTACTTCAGCAAAACTTTCCTAGAATTAAATAACAAAGCCATAGAATTTCGAGGTAGTTTGCCTAGTGCAACATAAATCCTCAACCTCTTCGTTAGGCACTTGCATTGTAAATTAAGCCCTAACCTAGGTCTTAGGATTCCGAGGTAGTCGTCGATACGACATAAACCCTCACATCTTCGAGGCTATTTGTATGATTCTATCATATAAATATAAGTCCTAATTAATTAAAATTGACAAGATCAAAACATTTAAACAAAACATTAGGACTTTCCTAAATCCAAGCCAAACAATAGGATAGTCGGGAAATTACCGAAGTTCGCTTCGAATGCGTGATTTCTCCTACCTTTCTCCCTTTGGATTCCCAAAACAAAATGTTCCAAATTTGATCCATTCCCTATTGAAATTCCAAACTTCAATCCTTTAAGAACTTAAACTTTGAAATTATTGAGAACAGAATTATTGATTATTATCGAGAGTTTTCTTAGGTGATTCCCGTCACTTAAGATGTAATTAACTATAGGGGCTTGCCCTTATAGAAAATTTTAAAGAACCCAGGTAATATAAACCCTGTTTAATGCTTTCATATTAAGCAGGGGAATTTGTCGGCTTATAAAATTGGTTCGCAAACCAAACGGATGTCACAAATCTTCTAGTTTATTTAATCGAGCCTCACCGTCAAGCAGTGTGTCTATCCTTAAGGATAGATACACAGTTTGTGGTGCGGTGCTCGTTTATATAAACTATTTGGGATGTGAGATCGGTTTAATCTCATATCTTAAAACCTTCAAATTTAAAATTATTTTCAAAATCAAATATTATTTTTTCAAATTATTTATTTAAATTAAATTAAAAATTCGCCGACAACTTCTGTTAGGCGACCCCTTTTTCAAAATAAAACACGCAACCTGAAAATAGTTGCCGACAATTTCTGGCGACTCCGCTGGGGAAAATTCCTCTCTCCATTTTAATCAGATAATTCTGCTTTCAAAAATCGGTAGTGTATCCATGTCCCTTGTGGATCAAACTACCCTTCTTTCCGTTGGAATACTATGTTCATTTCTACCTTGGACAAGTATAGCCAACATTCTCTCGGATTTAGGAGCCACTTGTTTAGACACCCCTAAACAGAGAGGTTCCGAGATCCTTTTACCTCATTTTTAAGGTGGGGTGGACCCCCAATAGGTGTTAGTTTAGGAATCATCCTTCGAGTCGAGAAGTCTTGCTTAAGACTTTCTTTTCCTTTCCAACTCTGAATCGGATTCCTTACCTTCTCTACACCTTTGAACATTCTGTTCTAAATAAACAAACCCTCTAATAAGTGATTCTTTTAACAAATGACTCCTTATAAATACATGAACAAGAATGTGTTCGGACTCTTTTCAATTCCTTTCTTTTCGTCCTAAAGAAAAGAAGCATAACTTGGGACTAACAACCAGAATCTACCTGCGAAATGGAAGCCCCGAAGCCGATTTTCTCCTTCACCAACGGACTGGACTTCGGCTGTCTATAGGGATGAGTCTGCCCGACAATGGGATCATCCGATTTGGACGAGGGTTTGAAAACACGAATGTCGAGGTCACCGACGTCTCCCTCTTTGCACTGACGAACAAGGTATCTGAAGCTGAGGAGCCGCTGCTTGAGTTCAACCTTAGGTCGACCCAAGAGTTTCCTCCCCTGCAAAGGGTCCGACTAGGAGGAGTACTGCCGTCCACAGGAGGACTGTTCTTACTACCCCCACTGGTCTAGTTGTTTTTGCACCTACCCCGACTTACGCCAAATCGAAGGGGAAAGAAACCCGGAACTATGGTAAACTCGTTACCGTGGAGGGTACGGATCTTCTCGTAAGACCTTCGTTTTCGAAATCGGGTCCGGTTCAAAGATTCCGTCAGCGATAAGGACCCGAAGAAGAAACGAAGTAGAAGGATCGCCGGAGAAGCCGGAGGCTGCGGAGGTTGCTTTCCGGAGGAAATCCCAGAACTGCCTGAATATACACCGCTGCCAGAATATACACCGCTGCCGGAATATACACCGTGCTCGACTACATACCACTTTTGGGAGGAAGCGGGTTCCATCCCTCTCCGCCGCGAGAGGATGAGGAGAATGTTCGCAAGATTGCTGCCACATTACCTCAGCCCGCATACTACAATGATAGCCGCAATAAAGAACTAGAACTACGCCGTTTGCTCGACTGCAAACTTTGGTAGAAAAGTTAGCAAAGAAGGAAAACTGCCCCATATCGGAGATTCTACGAAGGATAGGGCAGGTGCCAATCAAATCCCGTCTTGGGCCCCGAGTAGAACCCGCCATCATGACAGAAAAGCCAAGCAAAAGAATGAAGGCTAGTCCGCCCGTTGTTGTCTCGGGATTACGGATTAGGGAGGATACCACCTTCCGAGCATTTGGTCGACGGACCATCCGGTCCTAGACCTCCTCGCTGCTAGAAGGATGGTATGGCGTCCCACTACTTGGGCGAGTTGAGATTGAAACAACGGCCCGAGAAAGAAAGTCTCGCCGGGAGGCTGGAATGCGAAGAAAGTGCTACTTGCGATAAAGGGGACTCATGAAAAGGGGACCCGGCGGCTATCGCACGACAACCGCAAAGACACACGAAAGCCCCGCTAGAAGATGCCATGGAAAAGTTGAGAACCGATATCAGACGGTTGGCAAAAGAAAGAGAAGAAAAGTTCGGAGATGAGATTGATTCATCGGAATTCATGGACGACGAATATGCGGAAATCAACATGGTTGAGACACGAGCTTCATCGGCTTCGCAAGGTGCTTCTGCGCCGCGAAGAGAGGAGCCGAGGCGATGAGAAGACGGCTTCGGGAAAAAGACGACACGATCGCTCAAATGGCGAAAAGGATGGAAGAGATGGCCGTAGCTGCGGCCGCTCTCCGCAGTCGAGATACAACCACATAGAGAGACACCCCCAGAGGTCATTCACATTGTAGACGGAGGAAAGGAGATTACATCCGTCAATGGGGATGATCAGCTAAAAAAGGATACAGCACAAAGTATGATCCCTGAAAAGGATATCAAGAACTTGGTGGAACAGCGAGTGCGAGAAGCCTTAGCACAATCGAAGAGCGGGACATCCATTCGGACGGGTAGACCTTACCGGAAAAATTCGACGCCGTCCAATACCCGAAAGGCTTCGTACCACCTCCGTTCAAGACCTTCGACGGAGCCGGGAACCCCCGACGAGCATGTTGTACACTTTCGTGCCGGTTGTTGTAATGCGGCGGGAGCGATGCATTACTCTTCCGACGGTTCGTCGGCGGTCCGTCGGGAATCGCCTTCGGCCGGTATGCGGGAGTACCAAATGGTTCGGTGAAGACGTTCTCGGAACTAGAGAACCTCTTCATCAAGCGATTCGTCGGAGCTCGGCACCACATCACTTATAGGTGATTTAGTGGTAGAGAAACAAAGGCCGAATGAAACTTTGGTGGATTACATACTTCGATGGAGAAACTTAAGCATGAAGTGTGAACCACAATTACAAGAACAACATGCGGTCGGCATCTTGCTTAAAAGCATTCACGGCCGATAGCACTTCTCCTCAAAGGATTCACTATTAAGACTTTCGAGAAGTTGTTAAGCAAGGCCGGAAGCTTGCAAGAAGAGGCGAAGCAATTAAGTTTCGCCGACAAGACGGACAAGGCGAAGCCGGTGAAGACCTTTGAAAAGAAATCCGGGATCATTGCAGCGGTTGATAAAGGCAAGCAGCCGATGCAAATACCACCGAACGGCCGCAACAACCACAACGAGATTACAGACAACCCCGGCCCGGCTATCGATCATCTCCACGAGTATGAACAACCGCCTCGTCCGCAACGTACATTAAGGGAGCTTCGAGCGAGAGAATATCCGTTCAAGAATGAAGCGATGCCGAAAATGTTCCATAGTCGATGAAGACTCCGGATTTCCAAGCTGCCGAGCCTAAAAGACCGAGAGAAGTCAACAAGAAAGGTGATCCCAACTTTTGCCCCTACCACCGGATGCTTGGGCACAAGATAGAAGATTGCATTACCTTTAAAAGTTGGCTCAACGACAACCTTCGGAAAGGAAATATAACAATCCCGAAGGAGTACATGAAGGAACCCCAGAAAGGAGATTCCGTCAATGTTATCTCAACTGATCCCGTCATTCCGATAGATCCCTATGCAACTGACGATGGATAGACTACCGCCTGGACAAGGTCTTCGAAGAAGATTTTAGACAGCATCCGAACCGCTTCGGTGCGAGCTTCAATTCAGAGTTTGAGACCTGTTAAGCCGGTACTATCACTTGCGATAGAAGAACCACCTCAACAGGAGGCGATTGAAGAGAAGAAGAAAATCGACGAGGAAGAGAGGATCGAGACTCCTAAGGCTAGACTAGGGGCTCGCTTATCCTAGGATAGTTGTTTTCGATTCGGGGAGAAATCCCTCGAACCTCTGATTTTGTATGATTATCTTCTCACTTCGGTGGGATCATATAATGATAAGGGTGATGGCGTTGGCTACGTTTTGACTGTTTCTAACGATTACGTAACTAGCGACAATCCGGACATCGATTTCGATACCAACGACAATTTCGATACCAACGACATCGATTTGAGAATTGTTTTCGAACGATTAAGACAATTTAACCTTAAGATGAATCCCTTAAAATGCGCCTTCGGCGTGACCTCCGGGAAATTCTTATGATTCGTTGTCCGACATCGTGGAATTGAAATCGACCCGTAAAAGATTAAAAGCTATCTTAGAAATGCCGCCTCCCAAAACCTTAAAACAACTACGATCTTTTCGAGGGAAGCCGGCATATCTTCGACGCTTTATCTCGAACTTGTCGAGTAGGTGTCGGCCTTTCTCGGCACTAGTTAAAAAGGACGCCAATTTTATTTGGGAAGAGAAATGCCGGAAGGCTTTCGAGGACATTAAACAATATTTAATGACACCTCCTGTCTTAGCGACCTCGATCTCGGGTAGACCGTCGATACTTTATACCGCGGCTTTAGACGACTCTCTCGGAGCCTGTTAGCCTAGGGTCGATGATGAGGGTAAAGAAAACGCTCTTTACTACTTAAGCCGTCGTTTACTTCCGACGAAGTAAGGTATCCCGCAATTGAAAAGCATTGTTTGGCCACGATCTTCGCCGCTCAAAAGCTCGGGGACTACATGCTTTCTCATAAGGTCAACCCGATTTCGAAGTTTAATCCATTGCAATACTCGATGACTCGTCCGACACTTTCCGACGGACTTGCCGGATGGTCGATGATATTATTGCAATTCGATATAACTTTCGTGCCTCCGCGTGCCAGTAAAGGGACAAGTCTTAGCAGACTTTCTCGCAGAGACACCCTTCTGCGGCAGAATCTCCCCTCAATGACGATTTGCCAGATGAACGAATAATGAATCTAGAAGACCCTGATGATCGACGTTGGGAATTATATTTCGACAGAGACTCTTCAACACACAAAGATGAAGAATCGCAAGTGATAGTGCCCGGTAAGGCAGGAATCGGGCTAATCTTTATAACGCCGGAGCGGGGGATGTTAAGATACTCCTACCACTTGATAGAACCGTGTACAAACAATGAAGAAGAATATGAAGCTCTCATAACGGGACTGGAATTAACTATTCAAATGGGGATAACAGACATCAACATCTACGGGGATTCACAGTTAATCATTCAACAGATCGCCGGACAGTACAGAATTTTAAAGCCAAGACTCGAGCAATACTTCCAGTATGTCATACAGATCGTTGGAACGGATTCCAAATGTGACAATCTACAAAATTCCCGAGAAAGAAAATGCTTTAGCGAGATGCTTTAGCCCGTCTTGCAAAAGAATTTACTTGTTTGCAAGATGAATCGGTAGAAGTGTCGGTTCACGGACGTCGGGTCCTATCACGGACTCGACATAAACACAATACACAAATCGAAAAAGAAAAAGAATCGGTTACGGCGATGACGGAAAAACACGAGAAGATTGGCGACGGCCATCGATGAACTACACCGCAAACAGGAAAGCTACCGGACGATAGGTCGCTAGCCCATCGGATCAAGAAAAGAACTCGTCTTACGCATTAATAAACAACACATTGTACGGAAGGTCTTTTGATCGAAATGTGGCTAAGATGCCTAAGCGGGTCCGAGGCCCGTGAAATTGTTAAAGAGGTACATTCGGGACTCCGTGGCGCTCACCGATCGGGTCCGAAGATGAAAATGAAAATTAAAAGGTTAGGGTACTACCGGCCCTCGATGATGATCGACTGCATGAAAATCGCCAAGAGCTGTCATCAATGCCAAGTGCACGGAGTGGTTCTACACCAACCTCCAAATGTGCTACATCCGACAATTGCGTCGTGGCCATTTGAATGTTGGGGCACAGATATTGTGGGTCCGATAGAACCACCATCTTCAAAAGGACATCGCTTCATTCTTGCGGCTACGGATTACTTTTCCGAGTGGGCAGAGGCGAGTTCCACTTAGAGAAGTGAAAGCACAACACGTGCTTACGGCTTTTCGAGAACCAAGTTGTCTACTTATTTCGGAGTGCCGCGCGAGATCATCTCGGATAATGGGTCAGCATTCAGAAGCACTCAAATCAACAATTTTGTAAGGAGACACGGAATCGACTGGCGATACTCAACAATTTACTACCCAAGAGCAAACAGCCTCGCTGAGGCTTTTAATAAAACTCTCGTTCAAATCTTAAAGAAAACCTTGGGAGAAATTGGCACGAGAAGTTGTTAGAAGCCTTATGGGCCTACCGGACAACCTTCAGAACTCCTACTCGAAGCTACACCTTACGCTCCGGTGTATGGGTCCGAGGCGAGTGTTACCTTTAGAGGTTCGGCTTCCTTCACTCGGAATTGCGGCTTGCAAATAAAATCACGACGAAGAAAACGCCAAATTACGACTCGAAGAATTAGAAAGCTTGGAAGGGAAAAGACTTGCGGCGCAACGGAATTTAGAACTATACCAAGCTAAGATGGTTCAAGCCCATGACAACCGGGTCCGCCCAAGAACCTTCAAAGTTGGTGACTTGGTTCTCGTTCTCAAGAGACCTATTCTTGCACACCGCAAGATAGGAGGAAAATTTGAACCCACTTGGGAAGGACCGTTTGTGGTTGAAGCGATATACTCGGGAGGTTCCTACCGGCTAGTGAATTGCTAGGGAGAACGACATATGCTCCCGATCAACGGACGATACTTGAAAAAGTATTACGCCACCTGATGTTTCGAAGGAGTGAATTCTTCATCCCTAAGAAACACGGGCGAAGTAATTACTTATGATTGGGTCCGAACCAAAAAAAAAATAATAATAAAATGTGCTAAAATAAATAAAATCATGATGATAGTTTTCCTTGTTTTCTTTTCCAAATCAAAATCTCTTTCCTGATCTTATCCCGCTTCATTCCTGTTAAATTTTAAAATATAAGAGTAATAAAAAAAATGTCTTTAATAAACATTTTCTTAATGTTCTTGTTCTTAGTACAGCCCCTGATCCTTTTCGTTGTCTTTTCGCAGGGAAATGTCGAACGGGCGGTTGGTCCTGAACTTTAAGAATGGCGTAAGCCTTGCACTCGATGAAAAGAGGGTGAAAGATGGAGCGATAATCGAGATTGACTCGGATTTCGCACCGGCGGAGCCTACGATATGAGGAAAGTGACCGGGTCCCGGTTGACCGAGAAGAACTGCCGGGCGGACAGGTGATGAAAGTGGGTGGCCCAAGCCACCAATCCAACAACAAGAAAAGAAAGGCAAATCATCGAAGAAGACAAGAAAATGAAATATGTAGTCGCTACGGCAGAGGGCGGGCTTGTCGGCGCCGCGCCCACGAGATTCAAGAAGTTCGAAGAGCTACTCTCACGACAACGCAACGAAGAAATAAGAATCACCGTATCCGTAAGATGTTAACAAAACTAGGCGCGGACCGGCGCGACGAGACGATTGCTAATGCCGGCACATACTCTTCGAGGACACCGGTTCACCGAGAACTCGAAGAAAGGAGGCCAGCTCCTAGGATAACGAAAGGACCGGGGAAATCTCCGGAAGATCGGAAGAAAGAAGGCTACCACGCCACCGGATAGAACCACCAGGTGATGCATGACCTTGTTGCGAAGGAACCCCGGGGATGTCCCGATAGGCATCATCCACGAGGAGCCGAGGTATGCGGGGAGAACGTGAAGGGATTGAACCGTATATCCCACAATATGTCACGAGGCCTCGCCATCTGCGGATCATTCCGGAATACGAGCTGGAGAGAATGCGGAATGTTGAAAAGAAAACCTTTGAATACTTCGAGAGAATTAAAGGTAGAAGAATCAATATACTAGAGAGCCTCGAGCTACATACCGACGTATTCTCAGAGTATGAACAACAGCAAATCGTGGATTGTATCCGGGATTTGAAAAGAATGGGCCGAGCAGGCCGCCTAAGGGAAAATACCTACTCAGAACCCCGGAGATGGATGCCAGGGAAGGGAAGAATCACAATACAATGCGGATGCTTGCTACAACTTTGCTTGAAGAGAGGAAGGAAACCCACCGGGAATACTCCGTCATGGGCAAGTGGATCCGATGCCATTAGTCATCAAGAGAATGGTAAAGAGATTGATAACATGGAGGGTACTGCCAGCAGATTGCATACCCAATAGCTGCATTATCAACATCTACAAACAGGGTGACTGCATACCCCCACACATAGATCACCACGACTTCGTCAGACCTTTCTGCACAGTCTCTTTCCTGAACGAGTGTGACATCATGTTCGGATCTGACCTCCGGATAGCAGGCCCGGGTGAGTTCCGAGGGCCAGTGAAGATACCTTTACCGGTAGGTTCCGTCATGATACTGAAGGGCAACGGAGCAGATATCGCTAAGCATTGCATACCGGGAGTGCCGGTGAAGCGGATCTCGGTTACTTTCGGAGAATGGATGATAGGAAGACACCTTACCATTTCCGACCGGACCCGAGCTAGAGAACCTCCGGCATTACGAGTCGTGAGTTACATGGAAAATATCACACCTCCAACGTACATCCAGCCGGCATCCTTGCCAAGGATGGCTTGGAAGGTGATGTTATTAACCATGTACCCCACTATTCAGACATGGATTTTTTGACAGATGCTTCTTTGATGAATCAACAAAGACCATACATAGTCCGTTTTGAGTCTACATGGATTGTATGAGATGTATTCCAGATCGAGTTGTATGATGTATCTTCAACATGATTGGAATGAAAGTGACCATGTCACATTTTTGGCCTTCACCTCTTTTAGTGCAAATTGATCAGGAAACGCCATTAAAGTTAAATGAACTTCGAACAAAGAACATAAAAGAAATAAAAAAAAGAGAATAAAAGAAAACTTTCTAACAAAAAAAAATCTAAAAATGACGAACACCAAATTCACATGAACATTAAATAAACGATAAAATAAAATTTGAATCATTAAAAGATAAACGAAATCAACATAAATGTTAAATCAAATCACAAATCAAATTCTCAATCAAATTCCAAATCCAATCTCGATCAAATTTCAAATTTGATCTTCCAAATTTCAAATCAAATCTTAAATCAAATTTTAATCGAGTTCAAACTCATCCTTTCAAATTTCAAATTCAATCTTTCCAGATTTCAAATCTCTATCAAATCTCAAATTCGATCTTCCAGATCTCAAATCAAATCTCAATCGAAAATTCAAATTCAATCTCCCAAATCTGAAATCCAATCCGTTCTACTCCTCCCCTTTGTCTGGGATAAAAGTGGTTGATTCCATCGACACGGATCGAATATGATGGCGAGGAATTGTATCCAATCTAAACCATCAACTTTCGATCAACTCTTTTGGATGGGATATGTAACATCTACATACTCCCTCCTAACATATTTCCTTCTATGAAAACCTTTTACAACTTTCATGAAATTCTCGAAAAACCAAAATTCCACACTCTTCAAATCAACACTACAAATTTTTGCAAAATCAATTACCGATCAGTACATCAAATTCAAATTTTTGGGTCGAGGATTTTACATCCAAGACTGCACTGCTTTAGGATTCTTTCCCTATTGCACTCGAAATACATCAAATTCAAATTTTTGGGTCGAGGATTTTACATCCAAGACTGCATCGCTTTAGGATTCTTTCCTATTGCACTCGAAGTACATCAAATTCAAACTTTTAGGTCGAGGATTTTACATCCAAGACCGCATTGCTTAGGATTCTTTCCTATTGCATCTGAAGTACATCAAATTCAAATTTTTGGGTCGAGGATTTTACATCCAAGACTCGCATCGCTTTAGGATTCTTTAACTATTGCACTGAAATACATCAAATTCAAATTTTTTGGGTCGAGGATTTTACATCCAAGACTGCATTGCTTTAGGATTCTTTCCCTATTGCACTCGAAATACATCAAATTCAAATTTTTGGGTCGAGGATTTTACATCCAAGACCGCATCGCTTTAGGATTCTTTCCTATCGCACTCGAAATACATCAAATTCAAATTTTTTGGTCGAGGATTTTACATCTAAGACCGCACCGCTTTAGGATTCTTTCCCTATCGCACTCGAAATACATCAAATTCAAATTTTGGGTCGAGGATTTTACATCCAAGACCGCATCGCTTTAGGATTCTTTCCTATTGCACTCGAAATACATCAAATTCAAATTTTTGGGTCGAGGATTTTACATCCAAGACTCGCACTGCTTTAGGATTCTTTCCTATTGCATCTGAAATACATCAAATTCAAATTTTTGGGTCGAGGATTTTACATCCAAGACCGCACTGCTTAGGAGTCTTTCCCTATTGCACTCGAAATACATCAAATTCAAACTTTTGGGTCGAGGATTTTACATCCAAGACTGCATCGCTTTAGGATTCTTTCCCTATCGCATCGAAATACATCAAAATTCAAATTTTTGGGTCGAGGATTTTACATCCAAGACTGCACTGCTTTAGGATTCTTTCCCTATCGCAATGAAGTACATCAAATTCAAATTTTTGGGTCGAGGATTTTACATCCAAGACTGCACTGCTTTAGGATCTTTTCCCTATCGCAATGAAGTACATCAAAATTCAAACTTTTTGGGGTTGAGGATTTTACATCCGAGACTGCATTGCTTTAGGATTCTTTCCCTATCGCAATGAAATACATCTAAATTCAAACTTTTGGGTCAAAGATTTTACAACCGAGACTGCACTGCTTTAGGATTCTTTCCCTATTGCACTGAAATACATCAAAATCAAATTTTTGGGTCGAGGATTTTACATCCAAGACTGCACTGCTTTAGGAGTCTTTCCCTATTGCACTGAAATACATCAAAATCAAACTTTTGGGCTGAGGATTTTACATCCGAGACCGCATTGCTTTAGGATTCTTTCCCTATTGCGATGAAATATATCAAAATCAAACTCTTGAGGTTAGGGATTTTACATCCAACACCGCATTACTCTGAGATCTCTTCTCATTGCAATGATTCAATCCAATCATTTCAATTTTCTTTTGAGGTTGAAGATGTTACATCTAAAACCACAAAATTCCTTTTTTTTTTCTTTTCCAAATCAAATCCCTTCAAATTAATTTTGATAAACTTCAATCTAAATCGAAACTCCAAATTGAAATCTAAACTCACACATCAAAACTTAAATTAAAACAAAATGAAATCTAAATTGAAATTCCCCGGATCATGTGATTTGGGATTCCCCTCCTTTTCCTTTCCCCAGCAAGAATTCAGGAATCTCTAGTCTCAGAGATATACTTGACACTCCCCAGCGGAAACTCTTCTACTTCGTCCTAAGTTTGTCACTTGGACATCTGTGTTGGTTTTGTTGAACTTTTCGGTCAACACCAATACGCGCGATGTGCTCCGTCAGCTCACCACACCTATTGGGGGTCCATTTGTTGACCTCATTTTTGAAGAGGTCTTCTCTTCTTCTCTTTAGTACTTAGGATCTAGCCTTAGGCTTTTCCTTTGACTATCTTAGAGGACTAGAATTGGGACCCACCTTCTAGAATTTCAAACAAGTTCTTAACTCCCTGCAAACTCCACGAACTTGACTGTAGACCCCTAATCACCTAGAGGGTTGAAATCAAATGTGGAAGTTTAAAGGATGAGTTCCTATAGGACTCTTTGGCCTTAGAGCCTGCCACAGGTGGCACTAGTCCGGTGAGGGGCTGACTTACACACACACTACACTTATACACTACACTTCCACACACCTCCTAAAACCACACCCATACCTAACTTGACCTCCCGACTCATGTAGGTGATTCACATGGATGGTCCTTAACCCCCGAGCCCTTGGCAAGAGGGTTAGGAACAACATAATGAATGTCTCAAATGAGTCCCTTCATGGCTCATATGGGCTTGATATGGCTTCATGGCTCAACCCAAATGACTTCTTTCCACTTACATCCACCCAATCTTCAATTTCCCAAATTTTCAATTTTGACCCCGGGACCCTACACCCGCTAACTTACCCAAAACCCTTGAAATTACCCAAATTTCTCAAAAATTTTCAAATAACCCAAAATTCCCCAAAATCAATCCCAAACATTTCCACATCACTTAAATTGATCATCCATACCCAAAAATACCAAAAATTCCAAGAAAACCTCCTAATACCCTCCAAATACCAAAAATACCCTTCTTGGCCAAAAAATCCAAAAATTCAGAAAATTCCCAGAAAATTCCAGAAAATCCCAAATATCCCCAATTTTATTTTGTCCAACTACACCATGGGCCAATTTTGTCAATTTACTCCACTTTTGTCAAAACCCCCAATTTGACCCATTTTAACCCAAAGTGAACCCAATGTTAAACCAAACCTACCCAATTGACCCCAATTTTGGTCCAATTCAGTTATAAACTTCAATGAAACATCCCCAATACCAATCTAGGCCAAATCCAAGTACAATTTGATTGACATTTGGATCCAATTTCACTTTTGGCCTTAAAGCCCAATTTTGACCCATGACCCAAACCTAACCCAAACTCACCCAATTCAACTCCAATTAACCCCAAACCCTTTCTAAATCTTCCTTAACATTCCCACAAACAAAACACTAACATGATTTGCCCAAAATTTAGACCCAAACCCCACTCAAATTTAACCGAAAGCTAAAAGGCCCATTTTTGACCTAAACCCAAACCTAACCCAAATGAGCCCAAACCCCAAAATCAAAGCTCAACCAAAGCCAAAACCTCTTTGAAACACTCCCATAAACATTTCTCAACATTTATTTTACATAAATTTCAACCCTAGCCCAACATTGGCCCAACTTGGCCCACTTTGACCTACATAGGCCCACTTACCAAATAAACCCAAATTCAAACCAATTCAACTCCAAATCACACCAAATTGACTCCAAGCCCTTCATAGAACATCCCTAAACCAATTATGACATTTATTTGACAAAGTTCTTCACAAAATCTTTACCCAAATGCCCATCCTAAAATCAAAAGCCCATTTCCCTTAAACTTTCCTAAAGAGCCCACTTCCTTCAAATTCAAAAGCCCAAAATCTACCCTAAAGCCCACATGACATCTCCATTTGCCATCCACTTAATTAAAGCCATTACCTAAGTCCTAAATTCACCATCAAATTATTCCAAATCAAGTTTCATACAAATTTCCATCAAATTACCAAAAATTCCTAAAATCCATTTTCATGAAATTGACCAAACCTTTTCCCAAGCCAAAGGTGAGCCATGCAAGCCATGGACAAGCCACATGAAGCCATGGAGGGCTTGACATGTGATCAAGCCATTAATGGCTAAAGGAGGGGCTCCATTCCTAATCCTCCTTAAACCCTTTTTTACCTTAAGCATGTCACACACTAAACCATGCTTAGCCACCTCATCATGGATGGAGACCACACCATTCTCTCTTGGCTGACCCAAGTGATCTTTTTCAGCCCAAGACCAGGCCTTGGGTGGTGAACCTAGCCCAAAACCATGGGTTGACTCATTTGAACCCAAAATGGTCTTCCCCCCATTCCATTTCAATCCAAGCTCTTTACACATGGCATTTGCCAATTGCTTGCACCAAGTCCCGCACCCGACCCACCCGACCTCGAGGGTGACCCATGCTCGGCCGGCCAGCCACCGGGCCGCCGGAAAACACCATGGCCGAGAGCTCACATGTGAGCCCAACTTGGAATTCTCACCCGCCGAGCCGCCCGATCCCCAGCGGCCATCGGAGCTCGTTCTTCTCTTGCCAAGAGCAAGCCGATCCCAAGCCCTAACTCTCCTCGGGAGGCCCTCCACCCTCTCCTATTTAAACACCACCCCTCTCGGCCATGAGAGGTGCCGAAAACAAACCTTAAGGAAACTCGCCAAAATTGTTCCGTACTCCTCCCCATACACACGAGCACTCGATCCCCAAGTGAGATCCCCCGCCATTTCTTCTCCGCGAGCTCAATTTCGTAGTTGAAATTCCACCCAAAACCAGGACACTTCTCCACGAGTGAGCCAATCCCCAAATCGATTGGCCCTACACCATCACCGCACCAAGGGAAGGTGTCCACCGACAAAAGCCCCATCTCCAGCCACCCAGGTTGCTCCGAGCCTCCAAGCTTTGTGATCGGGCTTGGTCGAAATCACATCTAGACAATTCACCAGACCAGGAGACATCATCTGGAGCTTGCTAGGATCCAATCGAAGGTGCAACAACTTTCAGATCGAAGCCACACTTCTCTGAGCAAAGGTATGAACTAATTCTTCATCCCGAGCTCCTGGAGATTCTCTATTTCAAATGCTTTAATTTCAATGCATGATAACCGTATAGATGTGTTCGTCTCTTCAAGACGAATCCATAGAGCATAAGAACATGAAAATCCATTGAGTATCGAGTGAAATCTTAGGGATTTAGTGTGGACGGCTCTCGGGTGAGGACACTCGGGGACGATGAACGGATGCCGTCCATTCAATACACGCGCGGACGGACGGCTCAGATGGCGTCGGACCAGGAGACGGTACAAGAACTGCGGGGCCCGGAGCGCTGAGTCAGATGGCGGCGTCGAATGGGAGCGCGACGCGTGTGCGTTCGGAGATGCCGAGGATGAGTTGGCGCCGCGTGGATAAATAGAAAATAAGGGGTATTTTCTATTTATTTAATTCCCTATACTTCAAAAATTCATAACTTTGTGTAGAAAAATCAGAAAAATAAAATAAAAATACCCTCTTACTCAGTGAACAGAGGAGAATAATGTGGAAAAAAAATCATTTAATTTCATCAAGAATTTTATTTTTTATAATTTATTTACTCTCTGCATACATTTAATTCTCCATGCATGTATACAATTCACCATGGCATGAGACCATAGGGCTTTTGAAGCCTCCGAATTTGGGAATATTCTCTCGAATTTTCCAAAGTCGAGGCCATCCCTATGAAGAGTTATTGATTTTTCAAGTTCATGTTACTGTTTTGAGTATTTTAATTCCAATAAATAGCATGTTGTGAAATAAATTCTAGGAAAATTTGATGATGTTCCTTATGACCAGAGAACCCTAGGAAAAATAGGTTTTGAATTAGTTCATTTAAAACAACCCTAATTGGCTTAAACACTCAAAATAGGTCTCTAATTAATTAGAGTTAACCATACATCAAATTGACTTGAAATCAATTCTCCACTGACCTTTAGGATCGGAGGAACCCACCATAAAAATTTGAGGTCAATTGGACTTGGTTAGCCCCACTAATCGGGTTGATTAAGCCACTTAGTCATTTTAAACTTTAAAAATTCATAACTTTTAAAATACTTTTTAAAAATTCACCAAATTGGTTTTGGAGCCTCTCTGATATCAGGGGAATTTAAGAAAATTAAAATTTCAATTTTCTAAAAAAGTTAATTTTTAATATTATTTTAATATTTTAATAATTAAGAAATAATAAAAATCACAAAAATAATAAAATTCACCAAAATGTCACATTTTGAATTTTAATCACTTAGGAACAAACCCCATATTTTTCTTAGGTCTATTTAGTGAGATAGTAAATTTTAAAGCTCTAGGATAATTTTAAAATTAAAAAAAATATATTTTCTAGCTTTTTCATTAAAATAATTATAATAAATCTTAAAAAAATTAGAAAATTGCAAAATTTGCTTCTCTGATTTCCTTGATATCAGAGAGATTTTTGAAAAATATAAAATCTATTTTTCAACATTTATTTTATTTTTAAATTAATTAACACTCCAAAATATAAATAATTATAATAAAAATAATATAATTCAAAAAATCACCAAATTTGGTCCAAGTGGTCCTCTGGTCATTAGGAATGTCCCCTAATTTTCTTAAGGACAGAAACTTTCCCTTGGTCATGTTATTAAATTTTCCTTGAAAATCTCTATTTTCTACCAAAAATAATTATATAAATAAATTAAATACAGTAAAAATCACATTTTCTCCTCTCATGTCTTTATTGACATATGAGTGAAGTCATATAAAAATTTCAAGTTCATTTGAGTTCAATTTAGTGAGTTATGAAATTATTAAGCTTAAAGGGTAAAGTGATAATTAAAATTTTTAATCCTTAATTAAAAATTTTAGGTTTAATAAAAAATTAACAAGTAAAATATTTGATCCCGATTTGAGTTGGATGATTGAAATTTAAATAATTAAAGGGTAGAAACCCATTAAACAATTTTAAAATAATTAAACCTTAATTAAATAATTGATTAAATTTGGAAGAATAATAAAATTGGAATTATTAAAATAAGGGATATTTTTAGAAAGAGATTTATTCTTTAATTTAAAAATCCCTAAATTAATTATCTCATTAATATTCAATTCTTAATTAAAATGATAACTCAAATTCAAAACATTAAAAGACTTAATCATTAAACTAAAATTAAATTATTAAACTCTTTTAAAAATTTCAATTAATATTAAAAAAATAAAATTAAATTAAAAATTAAATTAAATTATGTAAATTAAATTGGATTAAATTAAATTAAATTAAATTAAAATTAAAAGTTGAATTAAATTAAATTAAATCAAATTAAATTAAACTAAATTAAATCAAATTAAATGAATTAAATTAAATAACTTAAATTAAATAAAATTAAATCAAATTAAATTAAAACTAAATTAAATTAAAACTAAATTAAATTAAATTAATTTAATGTAACATCAAATCAAACTAAATTGAATTAAATTGAATTAAATTAAATTAAAACTCAATTAAATTAAATTAAATTAAATTAAGTTGAATTAAATATAACATCACTAAAGACATAAAGAATTCAAAATAAATCTAAAATAACTCGAACACTATTCCAAATTTAAACCCATTAATTTAAATCAAATCATTTGAATACCAATTTACCCTCGAATGCTTTGGTTATTATAACTCCTAAACGTAACATTAAATGAAATGTTACTTCACTTATAGTGATATTCAAATGTCCTAGTTCATCGAGTAAGATAACAACGAAACTCGAATTCTCGGACGATTAATTCATTTGTATAATTAAACCCATTTGGACTTAAAACAATCCTAGAAATATTGAAAAGATGTTTAAGATTATTCTTAAGCACTTCCTCAATATGATAGGACATTTATAAGAACAATTGGACTTAATTGTTCTTTGATGAAGAAAATCGTCCTTAAACCAAAGCACAAAGAACCTAGACGTCATAGGAAATGACTAGCTATAGGATTAGGAATTTGGTAGAAAACCATAACCCTTCCCTTAGCTTTACCTAGGAACTTGCTTAAATATTCTAATTGTGTTTTAAGTGCAGCTTGGGATGACGGGAAGACCCTCCAGGTACGCTTTTATTTTACCGCAATCTACTTTCTTGCAATTTACCTTCTTGCAATTTATTTAACCGCATTGCACTTACTTTTTCTTGCATGATAAACAACCGTTGCATGAAAACCCACACCTTTAGGATAGACCCTAAAACCGAAACCAAACTAATTTAAAAGTCATTGCAAGATAAAATTCACCGCCACAACATTTCAAAATATAAAACAACTCAAAATTTAATCACAAACGTAACACAAAACTACAATTACAATTAAATTAAAACGTCCTGTTGGATGATCGGAATACCTCGGATGATGTAACCTACGTGTTGCTAACGGGATTTCCCACGGTCTAAATGAAAGTGTGGAACTCATTCAGTTGAGTTTAGCAAATTCATCTGGACTAAGTGAATCCGATAAAAATAGTGATGCCGGAAGGATGGAACCGTGGGATCTTAACCGGTGTCGTTATAATCAACTTTAAGATTTGTTTTAATTAAAACACAAAATCACTTGGAAATTAAGATTTCTCTAAACCAAAACACTTTTCTCATCCCCTGATTTATGACTTCTAAAACTAAAACACTGCAACAACAAAGAGCTCGGAGCATGGTGTGCAGCACGACCATCGTCATCAGCAAAACCTGAGTATACTTCATCAAAACTTTCCTGGAATTAAATAACAAAGCCATAGGATTTCGAGGTAGTTTGCCTAGTGCAACATAAATCCTCAACCTCTTCGTTAGGCACTTGCATTGTAAATTAAGCCCTAACCGGTCTTAGGATTCCGAGGTAGTCGTCTGATACGACATAAACCCTCACATCTTCGAGGCTATTTGTATGATTCTATCATATAAATATAAGTCCTAATTAATTAAAATTGACAAGATCAAAACATTTAAACAAACATTAGGACTTTCCTAAATCCAAGCCAAACAATAGGATAGTCGGAAATTACCGAAGTTCGCTTCAAATTTGTGATTTCTCCTACCTTTCTCCCTTTGGATTCCCAAAACAAAATGTTCCAAATTTGATCCATTCCCTATCGAAATTCCAAACTTCAATCCTTTCGAGAACTTAAACTTTGAAATTCTCGAGAGCAAAATTATCGATTATTATCGAGAGTTTTCTTAGGTGATTCCCGTCACTTAAGATGTAATTAACTATAGGGGCTTACCCTTATAGGGAATTTTAAAGAACCTGTGTAATATAAACCCTGTTTAATGCTTTCATATTAAGCAGGGGAATTTGTCGGCTTATAAAATTGGTTTGCAAACCAAACGGATGTCACAAATCTTCTAGTGTATTTAATCGAGCCTCACCGTCAAGCAGTGTGTCTATCCTTAAGGATAGATACACAACTATGGTGCGGTGCTCGTTTATATAAACTATTTGGGATGTGAGATCGGTTTAATCTCATATCTTAAAACCTTCAAATTTAAAATTATTTTCAAAATCAAATATTATTTTTTCAAATTATTTATTTAAATTAAATTAAAAATTCATCGACAACTTCGTTAGCGGCCCTTTTTCAAAATAAAATACGCAACCTGAAAATAGTTGCCGACAGGTTTGGGCTCAATTGGAGGTTGAATTCTACTGCTCAGGTGGAGGGCAGAGAGGCTCCAAAGTTTAATTTGGCTGAGGTGGCCAATTGGGTGAGTTTGGGTTTTTTTCACTTGGTGGTGGCTCTAGGTTTTGACCCCCTCTGGCGGCTAGGCTGGCCGGCAATGACAAGGGAGCTGGCCATGGGTCAGGTCAACCAAGGAGTAGGGTTTAATGGTGATAAACCTGACAAGGGGGGATTTGGGGTGAGGCAAAAAGTGGATTTGTCCATTTAAGGGAAGAGATCCCTTTAAATGGGGAACCCTTGGTCCATGGCTCACTTAGCTTGGGCTAAGTGGATCTAGGGTGGTTCCTAGGGTTCACTTAGTGGTTGTGGATAGGTTGGTTTAGCCACATTTGGTTCAATTTGGTTTGGTTTGGTCATGGGTTCAAATTGGCTCATTTGGGTTTAGGTTAGGCTAACTTGAGTTAGATCTTGATTTGGGTCCAAATGTCTTGAGTAATTTTGAAGAGATGATTTTCATGAAGAAGTTTCATGAAGACATGGGGAGGTTTTGAGTTCAATTGGAAGGTCAATTTGGTGGATTTTGGTATTTTGGTTAATTTGGGGAGGGTTGATTCAACTTGGGTCCAAGTTGGGTTAAGGTGGGGTTTAGAGCCAATTAAAAGTTTTAAATGGCCTAGGGGAATGTATTGAAGAGTTCCCAACATCAATTGGGAAGAAATTTTAGGGTTTGGCTAATCAATTTGATAGGTTTAGGGCATGTATTCACTTTAGGTAAAATGGGGGTGTTGGATTTCAAGTGGAATTGAACTCAAATGTGAATCAATTTGGACTTGTATTTGGTTTAGATTGATAGTAATGATGTTTAATTAAAGTTTAGAATTTAAATTGGGCAAAATTGAGGTCAAATGGGTTGGTTTAGTGTGACATTGGGTCCATTTAGGTTAAAAATGGGTCAATTTAGGGATTTTGTAAAAATGGGTCAATTTGGGGATTTTGATAAAAGTGGGTTATTTTGACAAAATTGGGTTATGCTGTAGTTAAATAAAATGAAATTAGGAATATTTGGGATTTTCTGAAATTTTCTGGGAATTTTTGGAATTTTGTGCCAAAAGGGTATTTTAGGGTATCAAGAGGTTATTTGGAGGGTATTGGGGTATTTTGGTGAATTTAAAAGGTGGGGGTTGTTTCAAAATAATCTTTAGGATTTTTGGGAATTTTGGGTAATATTTGGAAATTTGGGGCAGTTAGGTAATTTTGGGTAGGCTTGAAGGACCCAACGTCACAACTAGGCATTCTGGCAAAAGTTGAATTTTGATCATGATAAAGCTTAAAGTGAGCCATGGACCAAGAAATGTCCATCCTGAACATCTCATGGGTTGCTCCCAACCCTCTTAGCTAAAGAGCTAGAGGTTTGGACTTAGTCACATGAGTGCTCAAATGAGCTAGGGGGAAGAATTGGGAAGGATGGTGTGTGTGAGAGTGTAGTGTGTGTAAGCCAGACCTCACCAGGACCAGGCCACCCAAGTTAGTCCTAAGGCTTGAACAACCTTATAGGAGCTCACTATTGGTCCCCCATATGGTGGTCTTAACCTTCTAAGGTGATTTAGAGGTTTGCAACCATCCAAGTGGGGTCCCAAGAGGAGTTAAGAAGTAGCTGAATTGCTAAAGGGTGGGTCCAAATTCTAGTCTTCTAGGAAAGTCAAGGGGAAAACCTTATGGATAGATCCTATGAAGTTCTAAGGTGAGAAAAGACCTCAACAAAAATGAGGTGAACACCTACTGATATAAATTAGAGTAGATGGATTTGTTAAGGCTCTAGGAATGACAAGATTGCACTACCATTTTATCCTTTCTGCTTCTATCAAACAGGATCCTGTAAATAATGGCAGCAGAATTCTCATTTATCATAGAACTAAGTACATCATGAAACCAGACATTCCCTTCCCAACAGTCTGCCACTTTGAGTTGCTGGTTAGCATTGATAGGTAAAGTACTTAAATGATTTGCAGAACACCAGTTATGAATATAAAAAAGAACATTACCACATCCTAGATCCATACAAACTATTCTCCCATATATCTAATCTTGATCATATTAACACATTCTAGAATCACAAAGCTTCCTTTCCACTAGTGTTGGGTGACAAGCTTTACAAAATTTGCTAAACATGAACTTAGCCCAAAGAGAGTTTTGGTGTCTAAACTTAATCCATAGCTTGCACAAATTGATTGTCTACAGCTTTTTCATCCTATTGAATCCCAATCCACCAGCTATAAAAGGTTTAGCCACTTTCTATTAGCTTGCCCAATGCATTTGCTTCCTCTGACCAGACCAAAGAAACCTATTAAAACATCTCTCTAAATGCAACTTTGAATTATTTTTCATTATTGGCATTTGCCTTATATAAGCTGAGAAGGTGGTTAATATGCTTTTCAGTAGAGTGAACAGACGCCCATTGGTTAGAAAAGAAAATGTCCAGCAGCTGAGCTGAGAACTGATTTTGTCAATGATAGCATCAAATTGCACCTGCTTCACTCTACCTCTAATTAAAGGCATCCCCAAATAATTAATGGGAGTATATGCAATAAAAATGTCAGTATAATCAGAAATCCACTGCTTTTGGTGAGGAGTAATCCTACTGCTAGAAAGAAAGTTGCATTTTTCAGTGTTAAAGGTCATCCTAGAAGTCCCCTGGAACAACTTAATACATTTAACAAACTGCATAAACTAACTTTAGTAGCCCTTGAAAAGAAATTAATGTCATCAGCATAAATTAGATGGCTTACCACTATATTTGATTTGTGATGATAGAACATATAGGGCTTAGGAGTGATGAGATGTTCCACCAGTCTAGAGAAGTAATCCATGTCTAGGATGAAGATGGTAGGAGAGAGAGGGTCTCCTTGTTTTAGTCCCCTTGTAGCCTGGAAGAGAAATGAGTGCTCCCTTTAATCAATATTGAATGAGCATTTGCATGGAGCCATCTGGAGACAAGGATTCAAAATTTACATAAAAACCCCTATCCTTTAGATTATCCAAAATGAATTCCCAATAGATGGTGTCATAAGCCTTTTGCAGATCCAATTTATAAAAAAGATTGCAACCCCTGCAAGGCTTATCCAGATCATTAAGAAGCTCTTGTGCTATAAGCACATTATCTCGTATTGACCTCCCTTTCACAAAAGTAGTTGGGTTAGGAATTATAAGCTGATAAATGTGGGGATGTAGCCTCCCCAATATGATCTTGCTAATAAGTTTGTTGATGACTGAGGGAAGGCTAATAGGTCTAAAATGGCTCCATTGTTCCTTATGAGAAGAATTAGGAATTAACACAATTGTAGATGTAGAAAAGTAGGATGGAAGAACAGAACACTGGAAGAAGCATTGGATAGCTTGGATTACATCTATTGTAATAATCCCCCAAGCCTTCTTGAAAAGTCAGCTAAAAACCCATCAGGCCCAGCAGTTTTACTACTGTCTAAGCTGGATAGAGCCTTCCAAATTTCTACTTCCAGTGGAATATCATCTAATTGTAAGCCACTAACATAAATTACTTCTACTGCAAATAAATTATGATCAATATGTGCTCGATCTACGTTGGGACATGATAATAATTTATGGAAAAAATCCACAACATCCATAGCAATTTCATTAGAGTGATGGAACAAATTTCCTTGAGCATTCATAATTATGTGGATGGCATGACACCGTCTCCGATACTTGATGAAAGCGTGATAGAACTTAGTGTTTCTATATCCATCCAGGAACTTGTTGACGGATGCCTTCAGCCTCAGAAAAGTTTCTTGCCAAGCTATAGTAGTCAAAACTCTTTCATTAGTCTCCCACAAAGAGCTCTCCACCACTAATCCAGCAGCAGCCTCGCTTCAGGCTTTATCAGATCTCTCTTAGCTTGGTCAACGATTTTAAACGCATCAACAAAAGTATTCTAATTCCAATGCCTAAGAGCAGTGCCAACCTTCTTTTGTAACAAGCAAAGTTCGATTAAGGGGTTAGAGTTTTCAAAGCCCTGTTAATTAGTAGCAATAATGTGCAAGAACTCAGGGTGCTAAGACCACATGTTCTAGTATCTAAAGGGGGAGGGACATTAGGAGAAGCATCAACACTTGTAATAATTAGTGGCCTGTGATCAGATCTTCCAAAATTAAGATGAATAACAGTGGTGTGCAAAAACTTCTGAAATGAACAATCATTCACCAATAATCTATCCAGTCTTACCCATAAATCACCTCTTCTCCAAGTAAATTCAGGACCCTGGAAACCCATGTCAAATAGTTCAGCTGATAGAATGTTATCATTAATGGTAGTCATGGTGTTTAAGTTAGGATGCCTGCCACCACTTTTTCAGCTGGGGATGCAACGCAATTGAAATCCACCCCAACCAACCAGCAATCATTTATGGAAGAGCAGATGATTTGGAGGGCAAGCCAAAGTTCCCTCATAGCACACTTTGTACACCCATCATAGATAATTGTGGCACCGCTAGAGTGACCAGCCATGTTAAAAGAGAAATGATGAAACTGAGGATGAACAAAGATGATGGCATTATGAGCTTCCTTTCTGCAAAGTAACCAGATCTTATTATTACAATTTGCAAAAAGCGAGAAACCATGAAAAGCTTTTAAAATTATTTGGTAATGGGTATGAACTAAGGTTCTAAAATAGCAATGCACCAAAGATTATGCTTCCTATTATTGTTCTGAAGCCTTTTCAAGAAGAGGGGTTGGGCAATCCCCCTAATATTCCAACAAACATGATTAAGCATTTGAAGAAGGTTGAGATCTCCTCCTGGTAAGTCTAGTAAAAAACTCCCTTATAGTTGTAATTGAGCCTCCTTTCTCCACCTTGTGAGTTGCCCCTAGAGTAACCTTAGAGTCTTAGGGGGTTATTTTCTTCTTTCTGCCCCTTTTTATTTGACACACTTCTTCAAATTTTTTTTTTGCAATTCTTCAATGAGATGAGTAGGAGGGAAGTCAGGTAGAGATACATCAATGGGGGGGGCCTAAACCAGTAGGCATCTGAACAGGTAATAGATACAAGGCATCTCCAACAACATCATCATTCTCTAATGTGGTACTACAGTCCTCAATCTGAACTGTCAATAGTTCAGTACCCTCAACAGTACAAAGGAAGTTTCCCAAATAATCAGCCATTACAACAGTAACATTAGTAGCCAGGTCAGCTGCCTTTACCCCCACATTAGAGATGTTGCCCAAAGATCCGGCCTTAACATCAGCCTGAGGTGTGTCCTCTTCCATAATAGGGTAAATGCAGTAGGAACAACTCTCAGGGGGCTACAACAAATGCAATCAATGGTTCAAGATTGGGATGTTTCCTACTGCCCCTATCATTGGTATGCCCAAACATTTTGTAATGTGTACAGAAATAAGATTTTTGCTCCATAATGATCTGTTGCCAATACACATCATGAGTTGATCCCAGCCACACTTCATCTAAATGGGGTAGAGTAAAGTCCCACCAAAATCCAAGTTGTTGATGGCTTGGTTAGATTAAATGTAGAGATGCCCAACTTCATGGGCCTACCCAACAAGGCTCTAATAGAATAGAGGGTTTTATGGTTGAAGTATTACAACTTTAACTAAGGGAGCTTGAACCAAACAGGAATAATGGGAGGTTCCTTGTTATGATCAAAATCAGGGGTCCATTTTAGAATCTTCATGGGTTTTCCTTCAATCTGAAAGAACTTTCTGGAAAAAACCTTGGCATAATCTTTCTCCATTGTTAGTTGGATCTTCACACAGAGCCCATCAAATAGAACAATTTTCCAGTTTCCCACCAATTTGAGATCAGTGAATGCCTTTCGAATAGGGTCCATCTTGCGTTGATCCATCTAAAATTTACTAATGAGCTTGCAACTTTCAACAAGTTCATCAATTCAATTTTAGACAAGAAAAAGGCATGCTTCCTTACCTTTTTACTACCTCACTTAATTAAGCTGCAATCAATCTTCTGCTCATATGCATTATGGTAGGCCTGTGGGAAGACAACTTGTCTCCGAGTGAGGCACCACCAGGTTCAGGGCCAGTGACAGTAGCTTCGAGTCAGCCTAAAGCAAAGAAGCAGCCATAACACCCACAACTAGGTTCCGCAACAAAAGAGAGTGAAATGAAGGTGTATCAGCCAACCAAATAGCAAAGCAGAGACCATAAAGCACTGTAACAATAGTCCAACCGAAATATGTTTGAAATTAGAGAGCCCGGGAAAGCCAAATAAGGAGAACCTCAAAAGGAGCTACTTGAACAAGGCATAAGCCAAGTACCAACTCCACCCAAACAGCTCTAAACCCGCTTCATTAAGGTAGAAGGAGGATCCATGGCACCAGAAACCCTAGCAGAGCACTTTGCATCACCATCTTCTATATATATATACTTAGTTCAAAAAGTAATTTAAGTGTATTTAATTTATAATACTTAAACAAGAGAATATGAAGAAAATTTTCTCTTTTCATATTTGAAATAATTTTTATTTCTTATTTTTAATTTGGAATGAGGAAGGTAGAACGTCAAGAGATGGAATGCCAAAAGCCAGAAGGTAGAAGGATGTGAATTAATGTTGATTTTAAAATTTTTAATTACTATTTTAATGAAATGCATTAATTTTTAGCCATAAATATTGATTTTTTTTATCTGATAAATACACAAAGGATATGAGGATGTAGGTAGAGTCCCTAACTCTGCCTTATAGGTGATTCATTTCCCAAAAGAAAAAAGTCATCCCCATCCTGCGTAGCAGGAGAGTAACGGGATCTTCTTTTTTTGAATTGCAGCCAAGAGGAAAGTCATCCTCGTCCTGCGTAAGGCGAGCAACATGATCTTCTCTCATGTAATTGCTAAGAGGAAAGTCTTCATCGTCCTACATAGCAGGCAAACAACTAGATCTTCTTACACGTTGCAGTGAAGAAAAAAATCATCTCGTCTTATGTAGAAAGTGAGCAAGATATCTTCTTTCACGTTGCATCTAAGAGGAAAGTAAGTCCTGTCCTACGTAGCAGATAAGAAACAAGATCTTATTTCTTGTCGATGAGATGAATAAAGTTATCTACATCCCTGCCTGACAAGTGACTTAAGCTTTTCTTGCTTGCTTCTGTTGCAAATTTTGGTGGAGATAAAGAAATACTAGAGATTTCCCGTCATGCTTTGATAAAAAGATTTTTAAGCTTCTGTAGTAGAAATATCTCTAGTAGCCTGTGTATCAGTTCTTATTGATATTTATAGAAATTTGTATCATCTGATGTGACATTTATATATGATGATAATGAATTTCTTTGTACATGATTACAGAAAAATTCATTAAGAAATTCATATCTATTTTTGATGAAATTGCACTTTAAAGAAAGGTATTTTCTTTATTTTATTGCAGGAATGAAAATTTATTAGTGATAGAAGAAAAAAGCATGAAATGGAGCAAATTTGGATTAAAAAGGAGGAAATTCATGCAAATATAACTACTTCGCCGACGGCGAGATCGAGGCCACCGACGACGAGATCGTGAGGAGAAATTTTTAAAGGAATTATAACTATCTCACCGACAGTGAGCCCGAGCCCGCCGACAGCGAGATCGCGCGGTTTGAAGACCTTCTAGAAACCCCGCTGACTGCGAGGTTGTTTCCCGCCGACGGCGAGCTAGTTCAAAATGCATATACATTGAACCTAGACACTTTTTGAAGAGGTGTTTAAGCACCCCTTGGACCTTTTCCTACCTCTATAAATAGAGGCCGAATTCTAGAGTGTGTGTGTGTCTTTTGAGTCTTCTGTGTGTTCATTTCTAGTGTCTTGAGTGTAAGTTTAAGTGAGTTTAGTGAGTTCATTAGTTTAATTGAGTGCTGTTTAGTTGCTGTACTAGAAGGAAAAGTCAAAGGAACTTCAAGGAGTCTGCTTGGGGAGGAAATTAAGATAAGTATCTTTGTTTATTGTTGTTAACTTTAAATGAAATCCATGCTTTGTTTTATTCCCATGCATTCTGAGTAATTTTCTTAGTCTTTCTCCTTATTTATGAAAGTTATGTGGATCGATGAAATTAAATAAAAGCACCTAATATAGTATAAATAAATTGTGATAATTTTTACTTAAAACTTAATTTACTTTCAATCCGGCCAATTAAGTAGTTAAAATATGTCGAATTATCAACTATAGTAAAAATTACATCCAATATTCAGTGAAGTCAAAAGCCTTGGAAGGCGGGTGCAAATAAATAGAGAAATATTAATTATCGGACGTAGAATCGGATATTTTAGTGTGACGTACTAAAATACTCAATTCGATCCTACTCGTTTGAGAGCCGAAGTTTAGATGTTAGCCCTCAGGCGAGGGGAATGTGGGAGCTTCGAAGTGGCGACTGGTATCCTCCCGACCCTAGCCTCGGATTCGCAATCAAACATAGGATTAGCCAATGTTCTTCTGCACCTGGACCAAAGGGTAACGAATATGAATGCTCCTATTTGTCACAATACAATTTAAAAATTCTATTTAAATTCATCAGTTCACTTAATTTTCTAAAAACAAGGAGAAGGATACTTTTTCTGAATTAATTAAATCAGCTTTATTTTAAGCATTAGTTTACTTTAAGTTTGCTTTTAATTTCGATCTACTAGATTAGTAAGTAATTCCTTTAAATTTAAGTTCGATAACAATTCGTTAAAAACTTCCCCGTGGGATCGATAACCAGTGACTCCGCTAGAGCCTTGTATTACTTGATATGATACGTATACTTGCGTAGAATCCACATTATACATTAAATCATATAACTATATTTAAAGCGGGATCAAGTTTTTGGTGCCGATACTATTAACTTAAATTGCATACATATAAAAAGTGGGTCAAGTTTTTGGCGCCGTTGTCGGGGAAGTAAAGAAATTATTTAGTAAAGTAAATGACTAATCTAAAATCTATTTTAACATTGTATGCAAAAATTTGGAAACGAAAATTTAATACCTTACGATTCAGAATTAGAGCGTACTATTAAAAGAATTAGAAAACAAAAAAGAGAAATTATAAATTTAACACAAATGGCAAATATACCTGATAATGAAAATATCAATCAACCAAGACCATTATGATATTATGCTAACCCTACATTAGATGAAATTCATTTAACTATTCAAAACCCTGATGTAGTTGCTAATTCATTCGAACTTAAACCTGCAATTATCCAAATGGTACAAAACAATCAATTTAGTAGTTCACCTACTGAAGATCCTAATTTACATCTTGCTAGTTTTTTAGAACTATGTGCTACTTTCAAATATGAAGGAGTATCTAACGATGCTATTAGACTTAGACTTTTTCCTTTTTCTTTAAGGGATAAGGCTAAAATGTGGTTAAATTAATTAAGACTCTGGATCTATTAAAACTTGGGGAGAATTATCACAAAAATTTCTATCCAAATATTTTCCACCATCTAAAACTCGCTAAGCTTAGAAATGATATAACTTCTTTTAGTCGAGTTTGATGGAGAGTCAATATATGAATCTTGGGAGAGATTTAAAGAACTTCTTAGGAAATGCCCACATCATGCGTTACCAGATTGGTTAATTATCCAAACTTTTTATAATGGATTAGTAGGATCTTTAAGATCAATCATCGATGTTGCTGCTGGAGGATCATTAATGTCAAAACCATTTGATGAAGCCTATGCACTAATCGAAGAAATGGCAACAAATAATTTTCAATGGCTCACTGATAGAATGAATCCGAAAAAAATAGCTAGTATTCATGAAAATGATGCAATATCTATGTTAGCTTCACAAATTGCTGCTATATCTAAAAAATTAGATCATTTTGGAATGAATTACTCTCCAACTATAACGAAGAAAATTCATTCGGACAACTTATAGAATCTCAATCTCAATATGAAACAATTAATGCAATTAACAATGTACCTAATAATCCTTATGCAAATTATTATAATCCTGGATGGAAAAATCATCCTAATTTTAATTGGAATAATAATACAACTAATCAACCATGGATGAATAATATGACACAAAAATTAGGAAATTCATCTAATCAAGGAAATCCTAATTATAAACCAAATTATCCACCTGGATTTAATAATAATAACCCACAATTTAAAGAAAAGAAATTATCTATTGAAGAATTAATATTAAATATGGGTCAACATTTACAAAATCAAGGAAATCAACTACAAATACAAGGAAATCAATTACAAAATTAAGGAACAACTATAAAAAATATTGAAACTCAACTTGGACATATCGCTACTGCACTTAATAATAGAATACCTGG
Organism: Papilionanthe hookeriana x Papilionanthe teres; assembly: GCA_022702705.1. Lineage (NCBI taxonomy): Eukaryota > Viridiplantae > Streptophyta > Magnoliopsida > Asparagales > Orchidaceae > Papilionanthe > Papilionanthe hookeriana x Papilionanthe teres. The sequence goes on along the minus strand of CM040431.1, from coordinate 11,418,315 downwards.
AACATTTCCTAGTAATGTTGAAATAAATCCTAAAGACAAGGGAAATGAACAAATTAAAGCGATACAATTATGAAGTGGAAAAGAATTAGAACCTTGAATTCAAAAAGAACTTGAAAGTCAAAAAGAGGAAGTGGAAATTGAAAAAGAAAAGAATTAACAAGATCCAAACTTAGAAAATCCTTTAATACCTATGAAAATTTCTGTTGAAAAACCTCCACCACCATTTCCTCAACGACTAATTCAACATAAAAAAGACAAACAATTTGCTAAATTCCTTGAAATTTTGAAGAAATTAACAATAAATATTACTTTAGTAGAAGCTTTAGAACAGATGCCAAACTATGTAAAATTCATGAAAGATATTCTAAATAAAAAAAGAAAATTTACTGATAATGAAATGGTTGCACTTAGTGAAGAGTGTAGTGCTATTATTCAGAAAAAACTTCCTAAAAAATTAAAAGATCCTGGTAGTTTCACTATACCCTGCGCTATTGGAGAAAAATTCTATGGAAAAGCTTTGTGTGACTTAGGAGCAAGCATCAATCTAATGCATCTATAAATTTTCAAGAGATTAGGATTGGGAGAAATTTCACCTACTTCAGTAACCCTTCATTTAGCTGACCGTTCTGTTACATATCCTAAGAGAGTTATTGAAGATGTATTAGTTAAAGTGGATAAATTTATCTTCCCTGTAGATTTTATTGTTCTAGATATGGAAGAAGATAAAGAAATTCCTATCATTTTAGGAAGACCATTTTTAGCCACTCGAAAAGCTATGATTGATGTTCAGAAAGGAGAATTAACTATGAGAGTAAATGACAAAAAAATAACTTTTAATATTGCTAAATCAATGAAATATCCTGCGCTAGAAAAAGATGATGAGTGTTTTCGAACGGAAGTACTTGATCATCTACAAAAAGAACATTTTAAGGAATATTATGAAGAAAAATTAGAAAAAGAAAATACCGAATTAATTGAAAAATCTGAGATAAATGAAGAATTAGATTATATTCAAGAGAAATTTGAATTTTTGGATAACACAGAAAATATCGAAAAAAATATAGTTCCATCGATTATTAAACCTCCTGAACTTGAGTTAAAAATGTTACCTAATCATTTAAAATATGCTTACTTAGGTAATTCTTGAACTCTACCAGTTATTATTTCATCTGAATTAAATGAATCTCAAGAACAAAAACTTTTTGATACATTAAAAAATATAAGAAAATTTTTGGTTGGACTTTAGCAGATATTAAAGGAATTAATCCTTCAATCTGTATGCATAGAATTATTTTAGATAATGAACATAAACCTAAAGCCGATCCACAAAGGAGATTAAACCCAATAATGAAAGAAGTAGTTAAAAAGGAAATTTTAAAATGGTTAGATAATGGTATTATATATCCTATTTCTGATAGTACTTGGGTAAGCCCAATTCACTGTGTACCTAAAAAAGGAGGGGTGACTGTCAAAACTAATGAAAATATCGAACTTATTCCTATAAGACAAGTTACTGGATGGCAAATATGTATTGATTAAAGAAAATTAAATACAGCCACTAGAAAAGATCACTTCCCTTTACCATTTCTTGACCAGATGTTAGATAGATTAGCCGGACATAAGTATTTTTGTTTCTTAGATGGATATACCGGTTATCATCAAATACAAATTGCTCCTAAGGATCAAGATAAAACCACATTTACTAGTCCTTATGGAACTTTCGCTTTTCGAAGAATGCCTTTTGGATTATGTAATGCACCTGCAACATTCCAAAGATGTATGATGTCTATATTTAGTAAATTAATTGATAATGGAATAGAAGTATTTATGGATGATTTCTCCGTATTTGGAACAACATTTGACACATGCTTAAATCATCTTGAAAAAGTATTTGAAGTATGTGAGAAAACTAATTTAGTTCTTAATTGGGAGAAATGTCAATTTATAGTTACAGGCGGCATTGTATTAGGGCATAAAATTTAGGAAAAAAGCATGGAAGTAGACCCTGCAAAAATTCAAGTAATAGCTAAATTACCACCTCTAACTACGGTAAAAGGGGTAAGAAGTTTTCTTGGACATGCTAGATTTTACAGTCGTTACATTAGAGATTTTTCAAAAATAACTAAACCTCTTTGCCAACTTCTTGAAAAGGATAAGAAATTTGAATTTACAACTGAATGCCTAAATGCTTTCGAATTATTAAAAGATAAATTAATTACAGCACCTATAATAGTTTGGCCTAATTGGGAGAAACCATTTGAGCTTATGTGTGATGCTAGTGATTATGCTACGGAGCGAGTTCTTGGCGGAGATATGATAAGATTTTCAAAGTTATATATTATGTTAAGTAAAACTCTAAATGATGCCGAAATAAATTATACGATTATCGAAAGAGAATTATTAGCAGTTGTATATGCTTTTAATAAATTTCAAGCATTATCTAATTGGAACTAAATGCATTATGCATACTGATCATTCTGCTATTAAATATTTAATGCAAAAGAAAGATTCTAAACCAACATTAATCAGATGGATATTATTAATGCAAAATTTTGATTTTGAGATAGTTAACAAAAAGGGAGCTGATAATTAAATTGCAGATCATTTATCAAGATTAGAAAATCATGAATTATCTAATATTGATAATGAAATTTTAGACAGTTTTCCTGATGAACAACTTTATAATATTAATGAGTTGAAAAACCTTGGTATGCTGATATAGTAAATTATATTGTAAGTGACATTTTACCACCTATGTTAAGTTTGCAACAACAGAAAAAATTCATTCACGATACTAAATCATATTTTTGGGATGAACCATATTTGTATAAGTAATGCAAGGATCTAATTATTAGAAGATGTGTGCCTTATGAGGAAATTGAACCAATTATTCAAAAATGTCATGATTCCGATTTTGGAGGACATTTTGGACGTGATAAAACTGCATATAAAATTCTACAATCTAGATTTTACCGGCCTAATCTATTTAGAGATGTATATAGATATATAAAAACCTGCGATAAATGCCAAAGAGTAGGAAACATATCAAGGAAAAATGAAATGCCTCTGAATTTTATATTAGAAGTTGAAATTTTTGAAGTTTGGGGATTAGATTTCATGGGACCTTTTATTCCGTCATTTGGAAACTCATATATATTAGTAGCTATTGATTATGTTTCCAAATGGATTGAAGCACAAGCTTTACCTAGGTGTCTGTTGACCTCATTTTTGATGAGGTCTTCTCTTCTTCTCTTTAGTACTTAGGATCTAGCCTTAGGCTTTTCCTTTGACTGTCTTAGAGGACTAGAATCGGGACCCACCTTCTAGAAATTCAAACCACTTCTTAACTCCCTGCAAACCTGTACAAACTTGACTGTAGACCCCTAATCACCTAGAGGGTTGAAATCAAATGTGGAAGTTTAAAGGATGAGTTCCTATAGGACTCTTTGGCCATGGGACCGCCTCAGGTGGCCCGGTGCAGTGAAGGGGCTGACTTACACTTATACACTACACTTATACACTACACTTATACACTACACTTTCACACACTTCCTAAAACACACCCATACCCAACTTGACCTCCTGACTCATGTGGGTGATTCACATGGATGGTCCTTAACCCCTAAGCCCTTGCGCAAGAGGTTAGGAACAACATAAATGAATGCCTCAAATGAGTCCCTTCATGACTCATATGGGCTTGATATGGCTTCATGGCTCAACCAAAATGACTTCTTTCCACCCAAATTCACCCAATCTTCAATTTCCCAAATTTTCAATTTTTGACCCCCGGGACCCTACACCTACTAAACCTACCCAAAACCCTTAAAATTACCCAAATTTCTCAAAAATTTCCAAATTACCCAAAATTCTCCAAAATCAATCCCAAAAATTTCCACATCACTTAAACTGATCATCCATACCCAAAAATACCAAAAATTCCAAGAAAACCTCCCAATACCCTCCAAATACCCAAAATACCCCTCTTGGCCTAAAAATCCAAAAATTCAGAAAATTCCCAAAAAATTCCCGAAAATCCCAAATATTCCCAATTTCATTTTGTCCAACTACACCATGGGCCAATTTTGTCAATTTACCCTACTTTTGTTAAAACCCCCAATTTGACCCATTTTAACCCTAAGTGCACCCAATGTCAAGCCAAACCTTCCCAATTGACCCCAATTTTGATCCAATTCAATTCTAAACTTCAAATCAATATCCCAAATACCAATCTAGACCAAATCCAAGCCCAATTTGATTGACGTTTGGATCCAATCTCACTTTTGGCCTTAAAGCCCAATTTGGACCCATGACCCAAACCTAACCCAAACTCACCCAATTCAATTCCAATTAACCCCAAATCTTTTCTAAATCTTCCTTAACATTCCCACAAATAAAATACTAACATGATTTGCCCAAAATTTAGACCCAAACCCCACTCAAACTCAACCCGAGGTTAAAAGGCCCATTTTCGACCTAAACCCAAACCTAGCCCAAATGAGCCCAAACCCCAAAATCAAAGCCCAACCCAAGTCAAAACCTCTTTGAAACACTCCCATAAACATTTCTCAACATTAATTCTACATCAATTTCAACTCTAGCCCAACATTGGCCCAACTTGGCCCACTTGGACCTATATTGGCCCATTCACCAAAAGAGCCCAAATTCAACCCAATTCAAATCCAAATCACCCCCAATTTGCTTCAAGTCACTCATGACAAATCCATGAGCTAAACCCAACAATTATTTGACCCAACCTCTTTACAAAATTCCCATCCATAAATTCATTTTTAAACTTAAAGGCCCATTCCTTAAACCATTTTAAAAGCCCACTTCCACCAAATCCAAAACCCCAAAAATTCTTCCAAAGCCCATATGACATTTCCCCTCATCATACTTTCAATTAAAATCATCCCTAAGTCCTAAACCAATGATCAAATAATTCTAAATGAAGCTTCATCCAAATTTCCACCAAATTATCCAAAATCCTTAAAATCCTTTTTATGAAATTGACCAAACTTTTTGCCAAGCCAAAGGTGAGCCATGAAGCCATGCATGAGCCACATGTGAGCCATGAGAGCTTTGGACACTCCACCATGCCATATTGGGTAAGAAGAGGGGGGCTTTCCTTAATCCCTAAAGCTCATTAGCCTTAATCATGTTTTACCTAAACTTAAATTTAATCCAAATATATTTGGATGGAGACTTCTCCATGCCAAACCAGACTGATCCCTTTGATCGCCCACAAGCATCCAAAGCCACCTCGAAGGGTGCACCAAGCCCAAATGGGTGGATTGACCCATTTAGACTCAAAACTAGCCATGCCCCATTCTACTTTGAATCAAAGCCTTTACACATGGCAATTGCCAATTGCTTGCACCAAGCCCCACCCGACCCACCCGACATCGAGGGTGACCCATGCTCGGCCGGCCGGCCACCGAGCCGCCGGAAAACACCATGGCCGAGAGCTCGCATGTGAGCCAACTTTGAAATTCTCACCTGCTGAGTCGCCCCATCCCCAGTGGCCATTGTAGCTGTTCTTCTCTTCCAAGAGCAGCTGATCCCAAGCCCTAACTCTCCCTGGGAGGCCCTCCACCCTCTCCTATTTAAACTCCACCCCTCTCGGCCATGAAAAGAGCTGAGCACAAACCTTGCCAAAACTCTGCCAAAATTGTTCCAGACTCCTCCCCATACACAGAGCACTTGATCCCCAGTGAGATCCCCCTGCCATTTCTCCTCTGTGAGCTCAATTTCAGAGTTGAAATTCCACCCAAAACCGAGACACTTCTCCACGGTGAGCCAATTCCCAAATTGATTGGTTCTACACCTTCACCGGACCAAGGGAAGGTGTCCACCGACAAAAGCCCCATCTCCGGGCCACCCGAGTTGCTCCAGCCTCCAAGCTTTGTGATCGGGCTTGGTCGAAATCACATCCGGACAATTCACTGCGACCAGGAGACTTCATTTGGAGCTTCGCTGGGATCCAATCGAAGGTGCAACAACTCTCAGATTGAAGCCACACTTCTCTGAGCAAAGGTATGAGCTAATTCTTCATCCCGAGCTTCTGGAGATTCTCCATTTTAAATGCCTTAATTTCAATGCATGTTAACCGTATAGATGTGTTCGTCTCTTTAAGATGAATCCATAGAGCATAAGAACATAAAAATCCATTGAGTATCGAGTGAGATCTTAGGGATTTAGTGTGGACGGCTCTCGGGTGAGGACGCTCGTGGACGATGAACGGATGTCGTCCATTCAATACACGCGCGGACGAACGGCTCGGATGGCGTCGGACCGGGAGACGGTACGAGAAACGCGGGCCCGGGCTGCCGACTCGGGTGGCGGCGTCGAATGGGAGCGCGACGCGTGTGCGTTAGGAGCCGCCGAGGCCGACGCGGCGCCGCGTGGATAAATAGAAAATTAGGGTATTTTTCTATTTATTTAATTCCCTAAACTTCAAAAATTCATATCTCTGTGTAGAAAAATCAGAAAAATAAAATAAAAATACCCTCTTGCTCGGTGAACGGAGGAGAATAATGTGGAAAAGAAATCATTTAATTTCATCAAGTATTTTATTTTTTATAATTTATTTACTCTCTCGCATACTTTTGATTCTCCATGCATGTATACAATTCACCATGGCATGAGACCATAGGGCTTTTGAAGCCTCCGAATTTGGGAACATTCCCTGAATTTTCCAAAGTCAGAGGCCATCCCTATAAAGAGTTATTGATTTTTCAAATTCATGTTGTTGTTTTGAGTATTTTAATTCCAATAAATAGCATGTTGTGAAATAAATTCTAGGAAAATTTGGTGATGTTCCTTATGACCAGAGAACCCTAGGAAAAAATAGGTTTTGACTTAGTTCATTTAAAACAACCCTAATTGGCTTAAAAACCCAAAATAGGTCTTTAATTAATTAGAGTTAACCATGCATCAAATTGACTTGAAATCAATTCTCCACTGACCTTTAGGATCGGAGGAATCCACCATAAAAGTTTGAGGTCAATTGGACTTGGTTAGCTCCACTAATTGGGTTGATTAAGCCACTTAGCCATTTTAAACTTTAAAAATTCATAACTTTTAAAATACCTTTCAAAAAATCACTAAATTGGTTTTGGGGCCTCTCTGATATCAGGGGAACCTAAGAAAATTAAATTTTCAATTTTCTAAAAAAGTTGATTTTTAATAATATTTTAATATTTTTAATAATTAAAAAATAATAAAAATCACAAAAATAATAAAATTCACCAAAATGTCACATTTTGAATTTTAATCACATAGGAACAAATCCCACATTTTTCTTAGGTCTATTTAGTGAGATATTAAATTTTAAAGCTTTAAGGTAATTTTAAAATTAAAAAAAATATATTTTCTAGCTTTTTCACTAAAATAATTATAATAAATTATAGAAAAATCAGAAAATTGCAAAATTTGCTTATCTGATTTCCTTGATATCAGATAGATTTTTGAAAATTATAAAATCCATTTTTCAACATTTATTTTATTTTTAAATTAATTAACACTCCAAAACTTAAAATAATTATAATAAAAATAATATAATTCAAAAAATCACTAAAATTGGTCCAAGTGGTTCTCTGGTCATTAGGAATGTCCCCTAATGTTCTTAATAACAGAAACTTTCCCTTGGTCATGTTATTAAATTTTCCTTGAAAATCTCTATTTTCTACCAAAAATAATTATATAAATAAATTAAATACAGAAAAATCACATTCTCTCCTCTCATGTCTTTAATGGCATATGAGTGAAGTCACATAAAAATTTCAAGTTCATTTGAGTTCAATTTAGTGAGTTATGAAATCATTAAGCTTAAAGGGTAAAGTGGTAATTAAATTTTTAACCCTTAATTAAAACTTTAGGTTTAATAAAAAATTAACAAGTAAAATATTTGATCATAATCCGATTTGGATGATTGAAATTCAAATAATTAAAGGGTAGAAACCCATTAAACAATTTTAAAATGATTAAACTTTAATTAAATAATTGATTAAATTTGGAAGAATAATAAAATTGGAATTATTAAAATAGGGATATTATTAGGAAGAGATTTATTCTTTAATTTAAAAATCCCTAAATTAATTATCTCATTAATATTCAATTCTTAATTAAAATGATAACTCAAATTTAAAATATTAAAAGACTTAATCATTAAACTAAATTTAAATTATTAAACTCTTTTAAAAAAATTTCAATTAAAATTAAATAAAATTAAATTAAAATTAAATTAAATTAAATTAAATTAAATTAAGATTAAAAAATTAAATTAAATTAAATCAAATTAAAATAAATTAAACAAATTAAATCAAATTAAATTAAATTAAATTGAATTAAATCAAATTAAATTAAATTAAATAATTAAATTAAATTAAATTAAATTAAATCAAATTAAATTAAAATTAAATCAAATCAAATTAATTAAACATCAAATCAAATTAAATTGAACTATATTGAATTAAATTAAATTAAAACTCAATTAAATTAAATTAAATTAAATTAAATTAAATTAAATATAACATCACCTAAGACATAAAGGATTCAAAATAAATCTAAAATAACTTGAACACTATTCCAAATTTAAACTCATTAATGGAAATTAAACTAAATCACAAACCATTTGAACACCAATTTACCCTCAAAAACTTTAGTTATCATAACTCCTAAATAGGACATTAAATGAAATGTTACTTCACTTATAGGATATTCAAATGTCCTAGTTCACTGAGTAAGTTAACAAAACTTGAATCTCCGGACCATTAATTCATTTATATAATCGAATTCATTTGGACTTAAAACAATTCTAGCAATATTGAAAAGATGTTTAAGATTTGTCTTAAGCACTTCCTCGATACGATAGGATGTTTATAAGAACAATTGAATTTAATTATTCTTTGATGAAGAAAATCGTCCTTAAACAAAAACACACTGAACCTGAGACGTCATAGAAAATGACTAGCTATAGGATTAGGAACTTGGTAGAAAACCATAACCCTTACCCTAGCTTTACCTAGGAACTTGCTTAAATATTCTAATTGTGTTTTAAGTGTAGCTTGGGATGACGGGAAGACCCTCCAGGTACGCTTTTATTTTATTGCAATTTACTTTCTTGCAATTTACATTATTGCAATTTACTTTACTGCATCGCACTTACTTTTCTTGCATGATAAACAACTGTTGCATGAAAACCCACACCTTTAGGATAGACCCTAAAACTGAAACCAAAACTAAGTTAAAAGTCATTGTAAGATAAAATTCACCGCCACAACATTTCAAAATATAAAACAACTCAAAATTTAATCACAAACAGAACACAAAACTACAATTGCAACTAAATTAAAATGTCCTGTTGGATGATCGGGAATACCTCGGATGATGTAACCTACGTGTTGCTAATGAGATTTCCCATGGTCTAAATGAAAGTGTGGAACTCATTCAGTTGAGTTTAGCAAATTTATCTGGACTAAGTGAATCCGATAAAAATAATGATGCCGGAAGGATGGAACCGTGGGATCTTAACCGGTGTCGTTATAATCAACTTTAAGATTTGTTTTAATTAAAACATAAAAAATACTTGGAAATTAAGATTTTCTCTAAACCAAAACACTTTTCTCATCCCCGATTTATGATTTCTAAAACTAAACCTCTGCAACAACAAGGAGCTCGGAGCATGGTGGGCAGAGCACGGCCATCGTCATCGCGAAAACTCGAATCTACATCAGCAAAACTTTCCTAGAATTAAATAACAAAACCATAGGACTTCGAGGTAGTTTGCACTAGTGCAACATAAATCCTCAACCTTTTGTTAGGCATTTGCACCTGCAAATTAAGCCCTAACCAGTTTTAGGATTCCGAGGTAGTCGTCCGATACGACATAAACCCTCACATCTTCGAGGCTTATTTGTATGATTCCGTCATATAAATATAAACCCTAATTAATTAAAATTGGCGGGATCAAAACATTTAAATAAATATTAGGACTTCCCTAAATCCAAGCCAAACAATAGGATAGTCGGGAAATTACCGAAGTTCGCTTCGAGTCTGTGATTTCTCCTACCTTTCTTCCTTTGGATTCCCAAAACAAAATGTTCCAAATTTGATCCATTCCCTATTGAAATTCCAAATTTCAATCCCTTAAAAATCTTAAACTTTGAAATTCTTGAGAGCAGAATTATTGATTATTATCGAGAGTTTTCTTAGGTGATTCCCATCACTTAAGATGTAATTAACTATAGGGGCTTGCCCTTATAGGGAATTTTAAAGAACCCGAGATAATATAAACCCCGTTTAATGTTTTCATATTAAGCGGGGAATTTTGTCGGCTTATAAAATTGGTTCGCAGACCAAACGGATGTCACAAATCTTCTAGTTTATTTAATCGAGCCCCACCGTCAAGCGGTGTGTCTATCCTTAGGGATAGATACACGGTTTGTGGTGCGGTGCTCGTTTATATAAACTATTTGGGATGTGAGATCGGTTTAATCTCATATCTTAAAACCTTCAAATTTAAAATTATTTTCAAAATCAAATACTACTTTTCAAATTATTTATTTTAATTAAATTAAAAATTCGCCGACAGCTTCTGTTAGGCGACCCCCTCTTTTTTAAATAAAACACAACCTAAAAAAATGCCGACAGTGTCATGCTAAAAGTGTTTCAAAATTCTTAATGAAAAATATTTTTACTAGATTTGGAATGCCGAGAGTGATTATCACTGACGGATGAACTCATTTTAGAAATAAATATATTTACAAACTAGTAGAAAAATATAATATTATGCATAAGATATCAACTGCTTATCATCCACAAACTAGTGGATTAGCAGAAGTTTCTAATATAGAGATTAAGCGTATATTAGAAAAGTCCGTAAATCCTAATAGATTAGACTGGTCTATAAGACTAGACACTGCATTATGGGCATACAGGACTGCTTATAAAACTCTGATTGGAATGACTCCTTACATGCTTATATATGGAAAAACTTGTCACTTACTAGTTGAATTAGAACATAAAGCATATTGGGCGATTAAAGAATTTAATTATAATATGAAAGAAGCTGGTGAGAAGAGATTGTTGCAATTAAATGAATTGGAAGAATTAAGAAATGAATCATATGATAATGATAGGATTTATAAGGAAAGAATGAAATTATGGCATGATAGGAAGATTAATCAGAGAAATTTTGAACCAGGACAAGAAGTTTTGCTTTATAATACTAGATTGAAATTATTTCCTGGGAAATTGAAATCTCGATGGTTAGGACCTTTCAGCATAACTCAAATATTTTCATATGGAACTATAGAAATTGAAGATCCAAAATCAGGACATAGATTTAAAGTAAATGAACATAGATTAAAACCATATTTCGAAAACAGACGACCAAATTTTAAAGAGGTTTTAATGCTTAGTCAACCTGAACACTAACTGAATTAGGTCGGGCTGACGACGTTAAACCAATCGCTTTATGGGAGGCAACCCATAGTAGTCTTTTATTTTTAATTTTTACATATTAGTGAGTCTATATTATTAAAAAAAATCTTACTACTCAAATTTTTTATTAGAATCATCACAAAAATTGAACTTATTGGATGAGATCAGAAAATATTCGGACCAGAGCGAAAACGGGCTATTTTTACGAATCTCGCCGACAGCGAGCCCGAGCCCACTGACGGCGAGATCATGGACCATTACTCAGTTAGTTTTATAACTAAGTCACCGACGGCGAGAAACTTCCCGCCGACGGTGAGGCAGTTAAAAATTTGGTTTCATAAAGATTTTTCGTGCGGTTTTGGACGGATCTAAGTCATTCCTTCGTAAGAAATTGTTCCAAATCAGATTTTACACAATTTACTTCCTTAGGAACGATTAGAGACCAATCCATTCCATCCAAAATGGCTTCCAAATTCCTAGAAACCACAAAAACTGAAGTTTTCAACCGGAGAAAATTCGTTAGTTCGGAGGCACAGCGAATCTTCAACAAAGGCTTAATGAAGAAAAGACTTATCAAAGAAAGAGGATTCGTCAATAGAGGAGAAGAGAATGCTACTACAAAAATCGAAGAAATGATCGCACAGCGGCATTGGGAGGTATTTTTCTATACAACTTCTGCTGTAGTTATACCAGTAGTTAAAGAGTTTTACTCTAATTTACATGCGATCAACAATGGAAATGTGTGCGTCAGAGGAAGATGGGTAACATTTACTCCTGCAAGAGTAAATGAATTGTTTTCTATAGAGAATACCTCTATCTGTCATTATTCCAACTTTGTGCCTTCAAGATACAATATGAATGAGATCTACAGATACCTGACCGATGAACCTTATGATTGGGAGTTACGAGAAGACGGGTATGTCAGTTTTTCTGCATCACTTCTAAACCCTGTTTCGAAACATTGACATTTCTTTATATCATCAAAATTATTACCTACTATGAGGGTAAATAAAGTTTCAAAGGAATGCGCTATTTTAAACTACTGTATTCAAATTGGATTATCTATCGATGTTAGATCAATAATAGTAAAGTCTGCATTGGGATTAATTGTGCATGGGTCAGTGCATGGACTTGGACACCCATCAACTGTATTTGCTTTATGCGATCGAGTACCAAGTTTCTTATGAGGCTTGGGAAAAAGTACTTTTACCATGGAAACCCTCGGATCCTACTGATATGTTTCCCACTTTGGATAACAATGATGAGATCACGATTATTTCGACGAGCATCACGTAACAATCCTTTAGCAAGGCCCATTACTGATAAGACTAGTTTCATTCTGAAGAAGATTAAAGGATTGGAGAAAGAATTGCAAAATGTGATGAGTTCTATTGACAATATCTCTGATATGTTTGATCATATTGATTGGAGAATGAAGGAGCACTTTGATCATACTGGACATCCGGAGGCCGGTTTTATTCATCTAATAAGACAGAAAGGATGGATTAATGAAGAATCTACTGCTGAATTCCCTTTCAGGCCTTTCTACAATTTATTTGTGCACCTGCGTCGCATCGGAAATATCAGAGAAGATATTAGTTCAGACACTGAAAAGTAGGAAAAATTTCTATGTTTATGTTATATGTGTGTATATATATATGTGTGTGTTTGATTAGGAGTTAAGTTTTATTATTAGTCGAACTTTGATTTGATCATCTCAGATTTGATAAGATTATTTGTAAATTGTTATGTCTCAGCATTTAGAGTGTTGTGGTTTGGATTGCGATGCTAAGAATTATGGATTTGAACAATTAAGTTAAGTATGTGTGTGAAGTTGTTAGTGTGAAATTTGTAAGTTTCATGGATTTCATTTATGAAGTTATGTTGTTTGTTTTGTGTGACTTTTTTTGAGTTTAAGTATCTAATCTTCGTATTATTATTAAATTAAGTGATCGGAAGATTGATTAAGGGCAATTCGAGGTTGAAAATCATTGACGAATTTCAAAAATTGAAAATTTTTGGAACCTCGCCGACGGCGAGAATTAGCTCACCGACAGCGAGAAAACCCGCTGATAGCAAGATAGAGCTCGCCGACGGCGGATTTTTCCTGAAACTTTTGCCTTATGAAATTAATTAGCTCGCCGATGGCGAGAAAAACCTCGCTGACAGCGAGAACACGAAAAAACCTATATTTGACCAGTAAACTGACACTATTCATCATCCCTTTCCTCAAATTTTCGAAAAAACCGACCTAGGGCTTGAGAGATCTCTAATTTGAAGCAATTTCAAGACTTTTTGACACCGGATTTCATCTTCCCTTGGTAAGAGCTTCACTCCTATGCAAAAATTTTTTATTTTCACCATGAATTTCTTCTACATTGGGATATTTTGAAAAATTTTGAAATGTGAAGAAAATACTTGGAAGAATTTCATAGAAATTGAATTAAATTGATTTTAGTTATTGTAGGAAGCCTTCTTAGTAATATTTTGGAGTTTAGTTAAAATTTTTGTGAATTTCACAGATCGAGAAATGGCTTCACGACAAAAACGACGAGTAGATTATGACGAAACTCGATTCATCAATGCGAGAGCACGAACTCGATATTTCCAAAATATACAAGCAAGTAAGTGCATACAAGATCGAGTTTTCAAGAATCCAGGAGGAGAAGTAGAGCGAGTTATAAAGGAGCGAGGATGGGAAAACTTTTGCTACATTACCAACAGAGCAGCTGTACAAGTTGTGAAAGAATTCTATACAAATTTAACACAGGAGGAAGATGCCCCGGTTAAGATTAAAGGATTTTTTGTAGATTTCAACGCTGCTAGAATAAACGCTTATTATGAAGTTCGAGACACCTACATGAGCGAATATGAAACTTTTGGAACTATGGAAGGACCATTGGAAGAGGTGATCGACTTTCTCACTGATGGGAAGGGAGTCTGGAAGTTAAAGCAGCGGAAACGGGTAAACTTCCCTCTTTCTATGCTAAATGCAACATCTAAAGCCTGACATTATTTTATTTGTTCTACTTTGTTACCTATCTACCATCATAGTGAGGTAACAAGAGATAGAGCAGTTCTGAATTTCTGTATTCAGAACCAGAAGAGTATTAATGTGGGAAATGTTATATACAAGAACATATTAGCCACTGCTAGAAATGAAAGTGGAGGAGGACTAGGACATCCTGGTCTTATCTATGCACTTTGCCAATTATCTGGGGTAGAGGCAAGAGATGATGAAGAATGGATAGAGCCTATGAAACCCCTTACTCAGGCTAATATAAAGAAATATGAATCCCACGAAGGATGTAGATCTGGGACAAGGGATTATGTACCTTCTTCAAATAGAGATATACCCTCTACTAGTTATGAACCACCCCCTCAGTACACCACTCCTACCCTTCAAGATTTGATGAATGAGTTAACCCTGAGTAGAAAGAGTTTTGAGTTATTTGGAGAAAATATGGAAAGAAGATTTGAGCATATAGATCAAAGGATCGGAAGCTTGGAGAGAAGACACGATTATGATAACGAATATGTCCAGCGACATTCAGAGTACGAGATTGTATACTATGAAGCTGAGCGTCGTTATAGGAGTGGTGATTTAGATGTTGTCTTTCCTGAGTGCCCCCGTTATTCACAGTACCAGCCTGCTCAGCCTTCTCGACCCTGGAGATCAGGGTGACGACATAGTTTGGGATTTTAATGTAGAAGATTAGAGTCTTTGTTTGCTTGATTTGTTTAGATTTGTTTAGATTTGTTGTTTTGCAAACTTTATTATTTCTGTGTGTAATATTTTAGTACTTTCTGTGGACTTTGGACTTAGTATGTTTGTTTGTTTGCTTGAGCTATGATATTAGATTTTTTTATGTGTGTTAAATTAGTTGCAAATTTTTATAAATATAGGATATTAGTCTTTCTTTAAATGTATTGTTTAAGTAGTAATAGATTAAGTTTTCTTTGTTATGTTTGATACTTATTTTAAAAATTTCCATCCCTGCACTTTCTTTTTAAATATTATATATGAAGAATACTAACGATACGGGTTACGTAAGTAATGAAAAGCTCGCAAAATTTCAAAGAAAAGAAATACCTAAAGCTCAAAGGTATGATGAATTTAATTTATGTACTTTCCCTTTTTCACAATGTAGAATAGATAGAAAATTTAAATTTGGGGGAAGGTAAAAATACAAATTTAATTATTAAAATTGTTCTCAATATCTATTTTCAAAAATTATTATTAAATGATTTTCTATAGTAATTTTCAAATTCAATAAATATGAGTTGCTTTATTTAATTGTTATATAAAGTTAAAGAAAATAATTCTAGTAATTCAATTAATTAATAGAATGAGATATTTGGTTAAAAGGAATAAGAATATAGTAAACTATTTAAAGTAAGGGAAACTATATTCAAAAATTGGAAATTCTTAAGTATATAGATGAAAAAGAAAGTATAGAAACTCAATGAAGTAAAAGTTATGAAATATATATAAGCAAAGAAATATTTGAAGTTTCAAATTTAGGAAGAGAAGTTGAAGTTCAAAATTATTAACAGGCTATCCAGATACAGTAATCCTCACTTGAAAAGAAAAGAAAAGAAAAGAAAAAGAAAAGAAAAGAAAAGAAAAGAAAAATATAAGTGAGGAGAAACTTGAGGAGATGCCTTATCAAAAATTGGCTTCAATGGATTCAACCTAAATGGTAAAACTTAATTATATTTCTAAACTTATATTATGGATTAATATTTTACTAAATAGTGTTTTCTTGAATTTTTATCATCTAAATATCTTAAGTAATTTACTATCTTAAATATAGTCATTCCTGAAATAAATAGAAAGCTAAAAATCTTAGACCTGATAACTAAGTAATCTTATCTCTATAAAATTAATATAAATTACTTAGAAATATTTTTGTTTAACTTTATTATCATGTTATTTAAAATTAATTCATATATTATTTGAATTGAAAAATTCTATTATAGAAATCATTATCTTTATTTAGTATTAAAATTACTTGAGGATAAGTAATAATTAAGTTTGGGGGATTTTGATCACATAAAAATTCATTGAGAAATTCATATCTATTTTTGATGAAATTGCACTTTAAAGAAAGGTATTTTCTTTATTTTATTGCAGGAATGAAGATTTATTAGTGATAGAAGTAAAAGCATGAAATGGAGCAAATTTGGATCAAAAAGGAGGAAATGCATGCAAATATAACTACTTCGCCGATGGCGAGATCAAGGCCGCCGACGGCGAGATCGTGAGGAGAAATTTTTGAAGGAATTATAACTATCTCGCCGACAGCGAGCCCAAGCCCGCCGACAGCGAGATCGCGCGGTTTGAAGACCTTCTAGAAACCCCGCTGACGGCGAGGTCGTTTCCCGCCGACGGCGAGCTAGTTCAAAATGAATATACATTGAACCTGGACACTTTTTGAAGAGGTGTTTAAGCACCCCTTGGACCTTTGCCTACCTCTATAAAAAGAGGCCGAATTCTAGAGTGTGTGTGTGTCTTTTGAGTCTTACGTGTGTTCATTTCTAGTGTCTTGAGTGTAAGTTTAAGTGAGTTTAGTGAGTTCATTAGTTTAATTGAGTGCTTGTTTAGTTGCTTGTACTAGAAGGAAAAGTCGAAGGAACTTCAGGAGTCTTCTTGGGGAGGAAATTAAGATAAGTATCTTTGTTTATTTTTGTTAACTTTAAATGAAATCCATGCTTTGTTTTATTCCCATGCATTACGAGTAGTTTTCTTAGTCTTTCTCCTTGTTTATGAAAATTATGCGGATCGATGAAATTAAATAAAAGCACCTAATATAGTATAAATAAATTGTGATAATTTTTACTTAAAACTTAATTTACTTTCAATCTCGCCAATTGAGTAGTTAAAATATGTTGAATTATCAACTATAGTAAAAATTACATCCAATATTCAGGGAAGTCAAAACCCTTGGAAGGCGGGTGCAAATAAATAGGTAAATATTAATTATCGGACGTAAAATTGGATATTTTAGTGTGACAGACTAAAATACTCAATTTGATCCTACTGTTTGAGAGCTGAAGTGTAGATGTTAGCCCTCAGGCGAGGGGAATGTGGGAGCTCTGAAGTGGCAGCCGGTATCCTCCTAGCACTAGCCGCGATTCAGTAATCAAATATAGGATTAGTCAATGTTCTTTGCACCTGGACCAAAGGGTAAAGAATAGGAATGCTCCTATTTGTCACAATACAATTTAAAAATTCTATTTAAATTCATCAGTTCACTTAATTTTCTAAAAACAAGGAGAATGATACTTTTTCTGAATTAATTAAATCAACTTTATTTTAAGCATTAGTTTACTTTAAGTTTGCTTTTAATTTCAGTCTACTAGATTAGTAAGTAATTCCTTTAAATTTTGCTGATAATAATTCTGTTAAAAACTTCCCTGTGGGATCGATAACCAGGACTCCACTAGAGCCCTGTATTACTTGATACGATACGTATACTTGCGTAGAATCCACATTATACATTAAATCATATAACTATATTTAAAGCGGGATCAAGTTTTTGGTGTCGATACTATTAACTTAAATTGCATTCATATAAAAAGTGGGTCAATACATCTTTGACATTGCTTCTGAGATTGTTGTGGCTTCTCAATTGTGTGAAATTCTGAAATTAAAATTAGCACACAAGCTTTATAAAATAAAGAATCGCGTACTTTTGTGGCTCGTGCTTTCTGAGGTTGTGCCCTCTCAGTGTTATAGCTTATAAGTGCTTAAAATGAACTAATACATTTTGAGGCTCATTGGCTTCTAAGTCTTTTTATGTACCAGTGTCTTCTAAGACTTGCAGATTTCTAAGATTTATGATGTACTTCTGTCTTTTGAGGCTTGTAACCTTCCGAGGTCTTTGATGTATTTGTGCCTTCTGAGGCATGTAGTCTTCTTAGGTATTTAAGTGGAGCCCTGTCAACCACTCGATCTCATGGAGTCTTCCTAGTGAGGACCCTATCCACTACTCGCTTCCCATCAAGACTTGTTCTTTGAGCTCGTCTTCCATGGGCATGGTAGCATCTCATTGAGTCTTTCCTCTTGGGCTCGACTTCCTAGAGTATTGTATCTTCTCATCAAGTCTTGCTTCTTGGACTCGACTTCTAGGGGCATAGTAGCTTCTAATTGAGACTTGCCTCTTGGGCTCGACTTCCACAAGTACTGTTTATTCTCATCGAGTCTTGCCTCTTGGACTGGATTTCTAGGGGCATGGTAGCTTCTCATCTAGTCTTACCTATTCGGCTTGAATTTCAAGAGTATTGTATCTTCCCATCTAGTCTTGCCTCTTGGGCTCAATTTCTAGGAGCATGATAGCATCTCATCGAGTCTTACCTCTTGAGCTTAACTTTCAAGGCTACTGTATCTTCACATCTAGTCTTGCCTCTTGGGCTCGACTTCAAAGAGCATGGTAACTTCTCTCCAAGTCTTACCTCTTAGGCTACACTTCCAGGAATACTGTATCTTCCTAGTGAGAAACTTCATGGGCTTAAATTTTAAGGTAGTTTCTTGATATTGCATACATTATATGTGATGTGTAACTCGACCCGTAACTATGCCTATAATTTTATCTTTTAATTTATATTTCAAAGGGTAGTATGAAAAAAAATATGTTGCACACTAGAGGTACTACGCAAGTATACGTATCGTATCCAGTAATACAAGGCTCTATTGGAGTCCTGGTTATTGATCCCAGTGGGAAGATTAATTTAAGAATTTAATAGATTTTCAAATTAAAAGTAATTATAATTTTTATTTCTTTTCAAAAATCAGATTTTATGTTTTATGAAATTTCTACTAGATGAAAGTAGAGTAGAAATAATGTAAAGGTTGATGTAAGTATAAATAAAACAACTTTCTCCTTTTCAATTAATTCAAGATTTTTCAGAAAAATTATCATTCGTGGATAACTTTAAATTATGGTATAGCGCCAAATAGAAGAAATAATATTCTTTACCTTCACTCGATAATATAAAGAATATTGGCTAATCTATAGATTGGTTCAGGATGTATTATTAGTAGAATGGGTTAATCTAGACTCACACTTCTAGATTTCCAAGGGTGGCTATGGTCGGCACTACTAGTGACCCGTTACCTTTCTATAAACCAAATTATTAGAATTTAGTCTGTCACTCTAAAAACTAATTAATTCTACTCCCAATAAATAATATTTTTCTATTTAGTTGCACTTCACCTTGAATAACCCACACATGACCTTCGATTACCCAAGGATCCATGTGATATCTACTAGTTAAGAACTCATCTCCGGATAGGTCTCAGAATTCTTCAAGATATTTTAACAATTTAAATGGCCAGTTTAAAAAGTGAATTAAGATCTGGTATGAATATCATCACTATAATTTTTAAAATTAAGTTTAATTTCTCCAACAAAATTAACTTAACTTTATTATCTTTTCATGGATGAAAGGAGAAAGAAAAGTAACTACTCAGAACACATTGAATTCACACAACAAAACATATTTATAAAACTTTGAACCAAGTTGCAAATACTTATCTGGAATGGCCCTTCAAGTGATCCTTTAACTCCTACTGACTCCAAAGCAAAGCACAAGGAATTGAGTAGTAACACTCAAAATAACTAAAATAAACTCACTAAATACTTAAGAAGAATATATGGAGGCTCTCTAAAACTATCTCCGGATGCTGAAGAGCTAAAGGGGACCTTTTCTCTATATAAATGTCTTCTATTTATAGAGCTTCAAAAATGATCTGGGGTTGCTTAAGGCACCTCTTCAAAATTCGTCCAAATTAAATGAATCTTCTAGAAAGTAACTGTGGCGCCTAAGCGCCGGGATCCATGACCAGGTCTTCGGACCTCTTCACTTTGGATCGCACCTCTTCGTGATTAAAACCATTTTCCTGTGTCCAAATGCATTGTATCACATGTCCTATGTATCAGGAGTAACTTCCAATCTTCTAGAAGGTCTGATAACCACTTAACACCGTCAAAATAATTGCCCAAAGTTGTAAAAAATCTTATCTGCTTCAGTATCGAACTGGTGCCTAGGCTCCGGATTCTGGCGCCTAAGCGCCAGACCTATAATTTTGGTAACTTTGCTTTTTAGCTCCATTTTTGCTCATTTTTGCTCCTTTTTCCTTCTTGAACTCTTTTTTTCATCACCAACATCCAAAAACATAAAAATTCCTTTCATTAAAGCATAATATCCTTAAAAATTGAATCATAAATTAAGGCATAAAAATAGGTACTTTTTAAGTGGATCAAATTCCCCCAAACTTAATTATTACTTGTCCTCAAGTAACCCTTTTTATTATATAAAATGTATAACATTTGGAATGAAGTTTAAATATTTAATATTCCTTATAATTTTTGGTTTTTTAAAAGCTCTAATAAATCATTAACCAAATTTCACTAATTAAGGTTAATTTAAAAAATTTAAAGAATACTTAACTACCAAATCATAAGACTTTAAAATTTTTCATTTATTTCAAGAGTAATTGTACTTTATCATATTAAGGTCACAGATAATTTACAAGAAAAAGACTTTCATGAAAAATTTTCTAGTAAGGATGCTTGTACATAAAAATTAAGTTAAAAATATAATTGGTTTTCTTCTTATAAGATAATTCAAGTGAAGCCAAATTTTTTTTAGGCCTCTCCTCAAGCTTCTCCTCACATTTTCTTTTTTTTCTTTTCTTATTTTTTTCTTTTTCTTTTTTCTGTTTTTCTTTTTTTCTTTTTAAGGATATTTTTCAATCCCCCATTTTTTTTCAAAATTCGTGAGGATTACTATATCTGAATAGCCTGTTAATGATTTTGATCTTTACTATCCATAACTTATATTTACAAACTTATACATTTTCACTTAATAAATATGATATAATAAGTATTTTTCAAAAATGATTTCAATCTTTTCTATTTCAAGTAATAATCTTGATTCCTTAGTATTTAAAAAATACAATTCTCTTTACTATAAATAGAAAAAATTTTAATCTTATTATTCTTTAAGTTAAATAATTATACTCTTAAAGTCAATCAAAATTATTAAAATTAGTTAAGTTTACTAAATTATTTATAAATTCAAAAATTTGAGTAATCTTAAATAAATTTTTCATTCCTTATGTTATGTTAATATTTTTAAAGAAAATATTAGTAATTAAGGACAAATAATATTTAAATTTCAAAGAATTTTTCCCTTCCCCCAAACATCAGTTTTGGTATAAACATGAATTATGAAAATTTCTAAAGCATGAGAGAAAGAATAGCATATTTCTACCAGGAATTTTTCTAAGTATATGAAAAATAATCTAGAAAGGAAAATTTTATTTCTATACATGTTTTTTATGAATATAAAAGAAAGGTTTAAGCATATATAGAAAAAAATTTAGTAAGCAGGATCAATTTCTACAGAAATTTTTTTTAAATAAATTTAAACAAAAATAACTAAACTAAACAGGTATACTGATTACTATACTAAAACCGAAACAAAACATCTCATTATAAAAATAAACTCTAACAATCCAACAATCATGAGTACATCAATAAGTGTCTCAGAATCAATAAACTCTAAACATCAAAAGTACACTAACATCAACATTGCATCAAACATAAAAGCAAATCATCACATACATCCAAAACGAACATAGTAACAAAACATAACATAAATAATACAACTACACAATCCTAGAAATCTACTCATCACTAGCTGTCTCCTCATCTTCATCATCATCAAAAGAAAAATCTACATTCTTATTCTGGATATCAAATGGTGAGAATCTAGAGTAGGTCGGGAACTGAACAGAATGATCACCCTTAAGGAATTTACAAGACTCTCAGAATACTCTACATCAAAATCACTATTCCTCTAGGTGTAGTCAGAAAGATGATCTAATTTCAAATCTATAGTATCCACTCTACACTGGGTTAAAAGTAACATATTATGTTGTTCAATAAATTTTTCATGCATATTTTCCAAAAAATTAGATGGTGGCTCAGCAGCAGAAGTAGAGGCTCGAGAAGTAGAAGGTCTACCTGAAGTAGGTAATGAACTAGAGGGTGCGATAGAACTCTTACCTCGAAGTCGATCGTAAATACTAACACTTTCCCGTCCAATGAGCTTGGTAGACCTTTCGCATCTGAAACTTCAGCAACAACTCCAGCACTTTCTCACAGAGAATAAATTGGAGATGGGAATCACAATCCCACATAAGTGCTAGAGCGAGCAATGACTACTACAATATCATAAATAATACTCCCAACATTAATTGGCTTCCTCTCCTGTATACAATAGTTGATTATAGCTCTGTCCTTTGTGACCTCACTCAAATGATTGGATGGAAGGAGGCGAGCAGAAATAAAGTAATGTTGGGCCTTAGAAACACCATTTAGCTTTGAAGATGAAAAATTTACCCGTTTCTTATTCCGGATCTTCCAAGCTCCAATACCATCAGTGAAATATGCAATAATCATCTCCAAATCTCCCTCAGATGGAGATAATCCAGAATAGTGGCACTCGATGTTTGGTGGCAGATCATAGAAAATGTTGATTCTTTTAGAAGTAAATCCTACTCCAAATCCTCTCACGAAGAACTCGTAATTTTCGGCATCCATAAAAATTGGATAAAGTTTCCTGACGGCAGAGATAACAGCAACAGCAGTGAAGTAGTGGAATTGTTGTCAGTTCAGTGCAACTATCGTATCTTCAATCCTTCCACCAGGATTATTGAAACTCCTCTCCGAGATAAATTTTCTTGTCGTAACAAAGTCATTGTAACGGAAATGCACTGCGGCAGTAACTAATTTGCTGCAATCAAAATTTTCTCGTTCTTTCCCTCACTTATATTTCAGAGCCATCTAAATGTAAGAGAAAGAAAATGCAAAATAAATTAAAGGATCAAAAGAATAAGCTTATTTAAGCTTTTAAAAACTTAAATAAAGCTTCAAATCCATGGATTAAACTCCAAAAATCCAAATTTTTGGTTTTGCTCAAAAGTTGAAAAATCCATGGTGAAAATAAAAAATAAATGGATTAAAAGGTAGATCTGACCTCGAGATGAAGAAATCGAGTGATTCCAAACTCAAAAACTCGAAAATCTGACCTAAAAATGGATCCCTAAATCTGTTTTTCATGAAATATAGAGGAAGAAGGAGCTTAGGCGTCGTTAATGGCGTCGGTGGGTTTAAAAGCCTGATTTTCAGGTTCAGGACGAATAGGCACCAGACTCGCCTTACAAAAATTTTGATTTAAAAGTTGTATTTTCCACCAAAACTTAACAAATTCGACTTCTAATTAATCATATGATCGTACTCCAATTTCCAACTTCCAAACATTTCCACAAACAATTAAAATGATAAAATAGATCCAACATTCAAACTCAAGATATAATCAAACTCTTCTAATTCCATTTCAATTTTTCCATTTCAAGCTCAAGAAATTACAGAAAAGTACTATAACAAGGTTCAAGATTCTATAAACAACACAAACAACACTATTTCAAAGCAAATCCACAATCAAATAACACACTTTGAACAACGAAAGCAAACACACAAACTAAACATTCAACTTACTAAAACATGACTCGATCACACCTAGAACACACCAACAATCTTTTCCTGTCCAAACTTTGAATTTCCATCCCTCTCGCAATGAAGTTCACTAGGCCTGCATGGATAGAAAACTAACGCCCTTGGAAATTCCAAAGCCGTCTTCTTGTCAATCCATTTGTTCTTCACATACATCGCCACTTGAGAATCTTGAAAGGCCGCCATATGATTGAATTGAAGCTTCGTCTGCCATTCCAAGTGCTCGATTTGGTGATACATCTCATGCAGACAATTTCCTAAACTTAGCAATTCCGCCTCAATCTTATCTAGACAACTGAATAATTTCTCCAAACTTACAACAATAAATCCATTGAAATAAGGTTGAGGATCTTTAGAAGACTTATCTCTTATCCCAATGCTACGATCTCCTCTCTCCATTGCTTCCAAACTTCACTTTTCTCCTCCAAAAGAGTTGTGCTGGACGAAATTAGGGTTGTTTAGGGATTGGGGACGAAGGTAGGATGGTTTATAGGAAGCATTCGTGTGAAAAACTGAAAATTTTTTATTTTTTCACGAACAGTAACTAGGGCGCTTAGGCACCAAGATCTGGCGCCTAGGGGCCGAACCATCAATACGCAGGCTATGCTGGCGCTTAGGCGCCAAGTTTGGGCGCCTAGGCGTCAGAACCATGTTCGACTCCATTTCGCCTATCGTCAAATTTACAAAGTTTCAGTCTTAAAATAGGTCTGTTAAAATGGTGTGATCAACACACACACATCGATTAAGATAAATTCAAATCACAAACAATCACAATGATAATATATGGGTTGCCTTCCACAAAGCGCTTGGTTTAACGTCGTTAGCCCGACCTAATCAGTTATTTTAATAGGGTAGACTCAGATCATAAGCCTCCTTGTAAATCAGTTTCATTTCTCTCATATAAGGCTTCAGTCTTAATCCGTTAAATTTAAATATTTTTCCCGTCCTAGGATCTTTAATATCCACAACTCCATAAGGGTATACTTTCTCAATTATAAATGGTCCCATCCATTTAGATCTTAATTTTCCAGGAAAAAGTATTAACCGAGTATTAAATAATAATATTTCTTGTCCAGGCTCAAATATTTTTCTAAAAATCTTTTTATCATGCAATTTTTTCATTCTTTCCTTATAAATCTTTGCATTTTCATAGGACTCTTTTTTATCTCTTCTATTTCATTCAGTTGTAACAGTCGTTTCTCTCCTGTGGCATTCAAATCATAATTAAACTCCTTTATCACCTAGTAAGCCTTATGTTTCAGTTCAA
The DNA here is from genome assembly GCA_022702705.1 of Papilionanthe hookeriana x Papilionanthe teres. Classification (NCBI taxonomy): domain Eukaryota; kingdom Viridiplantae; phylum Streptophyta; class Magnoliopsida; order Asparagales; family Orchidaceae; genus Papilionanthe; species Papilionanthe hookeriana x Papilionanthe teres. The sequence continues at coordinate 11,393,019 of CM040431.1, read as the reverse complement.
CAGGTAAGTGACAATGTTTACCATAAACTAACTGATAAGGTGATATTCCGATAGGTGTCTTATAAGCTGTTCTATAAGCCCATAATGCAGAATCAAGTTTATCAACCCAGTCAGTTCTTTTAGGATTAATAGTCTTCTCTAATATTCTTTTAATTTATCTGTTTGATTCTTCAGTCATTCCACTTGTTTGTGGGTGATAAGCAGTTGCAATTCTATGCTTAATTCTGAATTTTTCCAGTAATGATTGAATTATTATATTTCTGAAATGACTTCCCCCATCTGTGATAATTACCCTCGGCATTCCAAATCTTGTAAAAATCATTTTCTTTAAAAATTTCGAAACACTTTTGGAATCACAGTTAGGTAAAGCTACAACTTCAATCCACTTTAAAACATAATCAACTACTAATAAAATATAAATCTTTCCAGATGATGGTACAAAAGGTCCCATAAAGTTTAAACCCCATACATTAAAAATCTCAATTTCTAATATTAGCTTAGAGGCATTTCATCTTTTCTGGATATATTCCACATTCTTTGACATCGATCACAAGTTTTCACATAATATCCAACATCTTTGAATAATGTAGGCCAATAAAATCCAGAATTTAAAATTTTAAATGCAGTATTATCCATTCCAAAGTGTCCTCCAAATTTAAAATCGTGACATTTTTGAATAATTGCAAAAGTTTCTCCATAAGGTACACATCTTCGAATCATAGAATCTCTGCCTATTTTAAATAAATGAGAATCTCCCCAAATATATGATTTAGAATCATTCTTGAATTTCTTAATATATTTGTTATTCAATCCAGACGGTAAAATAATGTTAACCAAATAGTTAACTATATCTACATACCAAGACGTTTGTAATCCTTGAATAACATAGAACTGTTCATCAGGGAATTTCTCATTTATGTTTTCTTCAGTAATCTTCTCACTATTATTTTTAATTCTTGATAAATGATGAGCAATTTGGTTGTGAGCTCCTTTTCTGTCCACTATTTGAAAATCAAATTATTGTAAAAGTAGAACCCATCTTATCAATCTAGGTATAGCATATTTTTAGACATTAAATACTTAATAATGGAATGATCAGTATGTACAATAAATTTGGTCCCAAGAAGATAAGGTCTAAATTTATCAAAGGCATATACTATTGCTAAAAGCTCTTTCTCAGTAGTAGTGTAATTTATTTGAGTTTCATTAAGAGTTTTGCTAGCATAATATATAACTTTGAAAATTTTCTCATATTTTTGTCCTAATACAGCTCCAATTGCATAATCACATGCATCACACATTAATTCAAAAGGTTTACTCCAATTAGGTGCAACAATGACAGGTGCAGTGATTAATTTTTCTTTAAGAATATTGAAAGCATTCTAAAAATCTTCACTAAATTCAAACGTAGCTTCTTTTTCTAATAAATGACAAAGAGGTTTAGAAATCTTAGAAAAATCCTTTAGATATCTTCTATAAAATGCAGCATGACTCAGAAAACTTCTCACATAAGTAACAGTAGTAGGTGGTTGAAGTTCAACAATAATTTTCACTTTTGCCTGATCAACTTCCATCCCTTTTCGTGAAATTTTATGTCCAAGTACAATTCCTTCTGTGACCATAAACTGACATTTTCCCGAGTTTAGAACCAAATTTGTTTCTTCACATCTTTTTAGAACTTTTGTTATTTTATCCAAGCAAGACTCAAAAGAAGTTGCAAATACTGAAAAATCGTTCATAAATACTTCAAGTCCTTTTTTAATTAAATCAGAGAATATTATTATCATAGATCTCTGAAAAGTTGCATGTGCATTACATAAACCGAAAAACATTATTCTAAAGGCAAATGTTCTATAAGGACTTGTAAATGTTGTTTTCTCTTGGTCCTCAAGAGCAACGGGTAATTGATGATAACCAGAATATCCATCCAAAAAATTGAAATATGTTTGCCCATATAATTTATCTAGCATCTAATCTAAGAAAGGTAAAGGAAAATGATCTTTTTTAGTGGCGTTATTTAATTTTCAATTATTGATGCAAATTCGCCAACCAGTAACTTGTCTTGTAGGAATTAATTCATTCTATCATTAACAATGACAGTTACTCCTCCTTTCTTCGGAACACAATGTATATGACTTACCCATTGACTATTCGAAATATGATAAATAAATCCAACATCTAACCATTTTAAAATCTCTTTTTAACCACCTCTTTCATAATTGGATTCAATCTTCTTTGAGGTTCAATAGTAGGTTTACAATTTTCTTCCATTAAAATCCTTTACATACAGATTGAAGGGCTTATTCCACTTATATCTGCAATAGTCCAACCAAAAGCTTTCTTATAGTTCTTCAGAACTCCTATTAAATTTTCTTCTTTATCTTTACTTAGTTCTGAAGATATAATCATAGGTAAAGTTAATGAATGTCTAAGAAATACATAATTTAAACGTGCAGGTAACATTTTTAATTCCAGTTCAGGGGCTTTTCCAACTGAGGGTAAAAGTATATCAGTTTTAGTCGCGTCTAAAATTTCCATATTATCATGAATAAAATGAGTTTCATCAAATATTTTTCCTTCATTCACTTCTTCAATTTCTTCAGTTAATGACTCATTATATAACATAGATTCATCATTTCTTTCTTCAAAAATGACTTTACATTTTTCTTGATAATGCTTTTCAATTATATGATCAATAATATCCATCTGATAGCATTTTTCTTTATCAGGATACCTCATTGATTTCAAAACATTAAATGTTATCTCTTGATTATTAACTCTCATTGTTAATTCTCCTTTTTGCACATTAATCATAGCTCGTCCGGTAGATAGAAAAGGTCTCCCTAAAATAATAGGTATTTCTTTATCTTCTTCTATATCCAGTATAATGAAATCCACATGGAAGATAAATTTATCCACTTTAACAAGAACATCCTCTATAACTCCTTTAGGATAAGTAATAAATCGATTAGCTAACTGAAGGGTTATAGTGGTGGGAGAAATCTCTCCTAAATCTAACCTTCGAAAGATAGAAAATGGCATGAGATTAATATTTGTTCCTAAATCACATAAGGCTTTTCCAAAAAAAATTTCTCCAATAGCACATGGTATAGTGAAACTTCCACGATCTTTAAGCTTCTGAGGTAGTTTCTTTTGAATTATCTCATTACATTTTTCACTTAATGCAACAGTTTCATAAGCTTCAAATTTTCGTTTCTTGCTTAAAATATCTTTCATAAATTTTGCATACCTCAGCATCTGTTCCAAAGATTCAGTAAAAGGAAAGTTGATGGTAAGTTTCTTAAAAATCTCATAGAACTTAGAAAATTGATGGTCAAGCTTCTGTTATTTTATTCTTTGAGGAAAAGGTGGTGGTGGTCTTTCAACTTCCACTTTAATAGGAATTACAGTCTGATCTTTACTTGGAGAAAGAATTTCTTTAGGTTTTTCAATCTATTCAACCTCTCTCTCTTTTTCAATTTCATTCTGAATTTTCTCTTTTAATTCCTTTCCACTTTTAAGGTGTACAGCTTTTGCTTGTTCATGGTCTTTTCCAATTTCTTTTGGATTAATTTCAACATTGCTAGGAAGTGTTCCTTGAGGTATGTAATTAATTAAATTAGCAATTTGTCTCATCTGATTCTTAATATTTCGAATAGCAGTGTTTTGACTTTGTAATTGATTGCAATGTCTCCATTGTTTGAGAATCATCAATATTTGCAGAATTGTCATTATTTACATGCGATATGTTAATAGCAAAATTATCAAATTTTTTAAATATAGCTGCCACTTGTGAAGCTAAAATAGAAAAGGCTTCATTATCTTGAATATTTGCTACTCTTTTAGGATTAACCTTTTCAGAAGGCTATTGAAAATTATTGTTAGTCATTTCTTTAATTAAGGTATAAGCTTCATCAAATGTTTTAGCCATTAAAGAACCTTCAGCAGCAGCATCTATAATAGATCTAAGTGATCCAATAAGTCCATTATAAAATGTTTGAATAATTAACCAATCTGGTAAAGCATGATGAGGACATTTTCTTAATAGTTCTTTAAATCTTTCTCATGTTTCATAAATTGTCTCTCCATCATATTAAATAAATGAAGTAATATCATTTCTTAATTTAGTAGTTTTAGAAGGAGGAATATAGTTAGCAAGGAATTTTTATGTCATTTCTGCCCAAGTTTTAATAGAACCAGTTGCTAATGAGTTCAGTCACATCTTTGCTTTATCATTTAAGGAAAAAGGAAAAAGTCTAAGCCTAACAGCATCATTAGAAACATTATTATATTTAAAGGTAGCACAAAGTTCTAAGAAACTAGCAAGATGTATGTTTGGATCCTCATTTGGTGTTCCTCCAAATTGATTATTTTGAACCATTTGAATAATAGAAGGTTTAAGCTCAAAAGAATTAGCATCTACAGCAGGCATTTGAATACTAATATAAAGTTCATCAGCTGTAGAGTTTGTAAAATTCCTTAATGGTTTATAAACATTTTGTTCATTAATTTCTATTGGATTTTCATTATTGTTATGTAAGTTTTCCATTTCTTGATATTGTTGAATTTGTTTTCCTTTTCTAATTCTTTTAACAGTTCTTTGTAATTCAGAATCAAAAGGCAATAATCCTTTAGATCCAGAACTACTCATAAAAAAAATTAAATAAAAGACTTGATAATAAAATAAAATCTTTATGGTATTTTTATTTTTGTGCTTTTTTTTGTATTTTTAAAGAAATAAAGGTGTAACTAAAATATTTTTAATTTCTAAAAATTGTCTTTCACTTCCCCGGACACGGCGCCAAAAACTTAATATTGCATATGTTATCTGTGATGTGTACCTCGACCCGTAACGATGCATAAAATTTTATCCTTTAATTTATATTCCAAAGGGTAGTATGAAAAAAAATATTTTGCACACCAGAGGTATTACGTAAGTATATGTATTGTATCCAGTAATACATGGCTCTAATGGAGTTCTGGTTATCGATCCCATAGGGAAGATTAATTTAAGAATCTAATAGATTTTCAAATTAAAAGTAATTATAATTTTTATTTCTTTTCAAAAATCATATTTTATGTTTTATGAAATTTCTACTAGATGCAAGTAGAGTAGCAACAAAGTAAAGGTTGATGTAAGTATAAATAAAATAACTTTCTCCTTTTCAACTAATCCAAGATTTTTCAGAAAAATTATCATTTGTGGAGAACTTGAAATTATTGTATTGCGCCAAATAGAAGCAATCTTATTCTTTACCTTCGCTCTATAGTATAAAAAACATTGGCTAATATATAGATTGGTTCAGGATGTATTACTAGTAGAATCGGTTAATCTATACTCACACTCCTAGATGTCCAAGGGTGGCTATGGTCGGCCCTACTAGTGATTCATTCCCTTTCTATAAACCAAATTATTAGAATTTAGTCTGTCACTTTAAAAACTAATTAATTCTACACCCAATAAATAATATTTTCCTATTTATTTGCACTTCACCCTGAATAACCCGCACATGGCCTTCGATTACCCAAGGATCCATGTGATATCCACTAGTTAAGAACTCATCTCCGGATAAGACTCGGAATTCTTCAACAGATTTTAACATTTTAAATGACCAGTTTAAAAAGTAAATTAAGATTTGGTATGAATATCATCGCTATAATTTTTAAAATTAAGTTTAAGTTCTCCCACGAAATCAAATTATCTTTATTATCTTTCATGGTTGAAAGGAGAAAGAAAAGTAACTACTCAGAACACATTGAATTCACACAACAAAACATAATAATAAAACTTTGAACCAAGTTACAAATACTTATCTGGAATGTTCCTTCAAGTGATCATTTGACTCCTACTGACTCCAAAGCAAAATAGAAGACTACAACAACACCAACTCTTACAAACTCTCACTTACTACTTAAGGAATTGAGTAGTAACACTCAAAATAACTAAAATAAACTCACTAAATACTTAAGAAGAATATATGGTGGCTCTCTAAAACTATCTCCGTATTCTGGAGGGATAAAGGGGGGCCCGTTCTTTGTAGAAATGTCTCATATTTATAGAGCTTCGAAATTGACCAGGGGTTGCTTAAGGCACCTCTTCAAAATTCGTCCAAATTCAATGAATCTTCTAGAAAGTAATTGTTGCGCCTAGGCGCCGAGATCTAACGCCTAAGCACCAGACTCCGTGACCAGGTCTTCCCACCTCATCACTTTGGATTGCACCTCTTCGCGATTCAAACTGTTTTCCTGTGTCCAAATGCTTTGTATCACATGTCCTGTGTATCAGGAGTAACTTCCAGTCTTCTAGAAGGTTTGATAACACTTAATACTATCAAAATAACTGCCCAAAGTTGTTAAAAATCTTATCTTCTTTAGTATCAAACTGGTGCCTAGGCGCCGGATTCTGGCGCCTAGGCGCTAGACCTATAATTTGGGCAACTTTGCTTTTTAACTCCATTTTTGCTCATTTTTGCTCATTTTTCCTTCTTGAACTCTTTTATTCATCACCTACATCCAAAAACATAAAAATAACTTTCATTGAAGCATAATATCATTAAAAATTGAATTGTAAATAAGGCATAAAAATAGGTACTTTTTAAGTGGATCATTTCTCATCTAGCCTTACCTCTTCGGCTTGAATTCTAGGAGTACCGTATCTCCCATCAAATTTTGCCTCTTGGGCTCGACTTCCAGTGGCATGGTAGCTTCTCATCCAGTTTTACCATTTAGGTTTGACTTTCAGGAGTAACACATCCTCCAATTGAGACCTGCCTCTTGAGATTGACTTCTAGAGGCATTGATGAGAACCTTATCTATCGCTTGACATCAAGGAGACTTTCTACGCAAAAATATTTCGTGAGAAAATAAGAAAATTTCACTGAAATGACAGTTTAAAGAAGCATGAAAATAAAATTAGGTGGTTATAAGACACCCTTATTAAGTAAGATAATTTAGAGTTGTGCTTCTCATTCGATAACTCAAATGATTCTCTTGTAGTTCCCCTCACCTTGTTCATGTAAGTAGCGACTCATGTGACCTTGATGTATCAGTTATTCAATTTATTTTTTTAATTGAAAACATATTTATTTTGAATAACCATTTGCATAGTGGAAATTAAAATATTGAGACTAGTCTCTACCATCTAGATTTCTTCGCTGCCTTAGCCACTTGAGGGTCTCTTCATCCATGATGGCCACTAGGATGTTGACACGTGACATGTTGAGTGGCATGTATTCTTTTTTTTATCGTGGCTCACGATTCCTCTGTGTTCTGAATTTTTTTTACTTTGAGATTTAATCGGTATTCCTAGCAATATTATTGCGCTTGCACCCCCAATCGCTCAAATTGTTTCTTATGTGCTCAAATTGTTTCTTATGTGCAATGATGACCTTTTCTGCATAGTTCAAGCTTAGATGCAATGGATAAGATTAGCATAAGAGTGCACCGTCTCCCGCATAAGTGATGGATAGAAAGGTCCTGGGCGAAGCCCTCCAAAAAAGACCCCTCTTAGTAACTCCAGATCCACTCTAGGAATCTAGCGGGTTTCAGTGGAGAACCTATTAAAGTATTCTTTGAGGGATTCCCCCTCGTTCTGGCAAACTCCCAATATGTGAGATGAATCTTTGATGTTCCTTTTATTTGTTAGAACTGCTCTGCAAATAATTTGACAAGCTCATTGAAGGTGTTGATGGTGCCACCCGGAAGAGAGTAGAACCATGTACGACCTTGATCCTTCATAGTCACCGGGAACACATGATAGAGAAGCGCATCAGAAGTACGGTGAATGTTCATGATGGTTCGATAGTGGTCGATGTGCTCGTATAGGTCAGTGACCTCTTCATAGTCAACAAAATTTGGGAGTTTTTATTAGGGTGTCAAAGAACCGCGTCAGCCAAAAGAGAGGATAATTTTAAGTTGAGGTGAGTAGGGAAGTGATTCCCTTTATCTAGACGGAACTCTTCGCTAACCAGGTGTCATGAGTCATCTCGCATGAAATCAACAGAAGTGACTGTAAGGCAGGTCGGTGCTAGGTGTGTTGCATGAGATGGATAAGTAAAACTTTTAATGTCGAGAAAATCAGTGTCTAGTCTCGACCGGGGAACGGTTTCATCATCAAAAGATAACACAGTGACCAGATTATTTCTTGTTGAATGCTGAATAAGTGGTAAATTCCATTGGGTTGAGGTTATTGCTTAGGGGATGAAGGATCTCATGCTGAGACTCTTCCATCCTACGTACTCGATCTTCTAGAAAATGACCCAAGATACCTTCGTTAGTGGGGTAATGCCTTCTAGAGTGGGAGGATGTGGAGAGTTGATGATCTTGGTTTCGTGTCTATCTTTCTAAAATGCTGGATGTTGAAGCGGGATGCTCTGCCGTTGCAAGTGTTACACCTGGTGGCCATACAACAATTTATATAAGTATTTTAGTGATGAAAATGTTTTATTTCTTACAGGCGGAGCCAAGCTGATGCTTGCTAGAAAATTTGTGGTTGTAGAGTAATATTTTATTGTCGTTGCACGATAATTCAACACACACTCAGACAAAAATGACTACCAGTAGTGAGACTAGATGTTCTTACATGGAAACCCCGTAAAGGGAAAAAACCATGAGGCCTGACCTAGTCGTAAAAATCCACTGTAGTTTAATGATTATAGAGACTCCTTATCCCATATATGGTAAATGGTTACTAGGTTATCCAAGTTATATAGTCGACTTGCAGCTTTCTGTCAGTGATGGTTGATAGTGATTGGCCGTGATCGATGGCGGTCAGTGGTGGTCAACGATGATTGGTGGTGGTTGGCAGTGCCAAGTGCTCGGATGGTAGTCGTGGATGGTGACAATAGTGCTTGACGTCAGTCGATGGTGGTTGATGGTGACACTAGTGCTCGATGGTGGTTGGTGGTTCTTGACAATGATCGGCAGTGGTCGATGTCGATCAGTGGTGGTCAATGACAGCTGGCCGCGATCGACGGTGACAAGTGTGGTGCTAGACTTCTGCTCATTCTCAAAGCTTTAAGTTCTCTCTCAAGCCTCCAACCTACTTCTTATGAGAGAGGTAAGACTTTATTTATAGTGTTTTGGGTGAAATTATTGCAGTAATGTGAACCAATTTGATCGGACAATCCGAAGAGCTTTCTTCGATTAGATGGTTTTTATGGAAATTTGAGTGACTTAACAATGTTAGAATTTAGCAATCTTCGGCTCTTTGGATTCTTCTTGTCGAGACACTCGATTTGAATATAGCCTTGTCATAGATTCAACATTCTTTTAACCTTCCAAATATGTCAGGAAAACATCCAATGTGGTTTAATGACTTGTTCTGAGCTTGATTTGACTCAGTTTGGAATAATTTTGATAACATTAGGTTCTTCTTGTCAAGCCGATCAGTCTGTATGTTTGCTGAAATCGGAGTTATGGATTAGTTTTTATCGATGTTTAAATATTTCTTGCTCAAAAAGTAGCATCAAAATCTATGTCCAGTCTCGTGATTCCTATTGGATGTCAGAGATTTGTTGGAGATGTATCACAAGTAATTTAATATTTTTATGTCTCATTTTATATGAGGTATTGTATTTTTATTAAATAATGTATATTTTGATTAAATGTTTTATTTTCTTTTTATGAGAAGCCTGAAAACTCTTTAACATATTTTTCCAAAAAAATACACAGACCAGCATTTACTAAATTTTTTTATTCTTGATTTTTTTTTTGCCATTATTTACCCACAAGAGCAAGAATACTAAATCATATAACTACTTTTTAATTTGATAGATACCTTTATATGCTAAACAATAAAAAAACAAATTTGATGATTGACATACACACCGCCCAATTCTTATATATTTACCAATCTAAAATCTACATTTTAAAATTTTTATATATTTTCACCGTATTTATGTAGGAGAAGGTGCATTTTATTTTCTTAAGATGTTTTTATGTGATATTAATATCTTAGGTGATGTAAATGTAATAATAAAATTGAAGTAATTGCCAAGTAAATACGTTGGAATTAGGTGGTTTGAATGCTCCTGAAAGAAAACATGCCACAAATCAGCCGAAGAAACAACTCTTGCTACTATGTAAAACCCTTCCATGGCGTTTCAAGTAACATCGAATTTATTTTAAATAATCGTGCCTGTTTTAAATAATATTTTAAATAATTACTGTTACTTAATTTGAGACAAAATATGATTTCATTTTTAGAATCCATAGTCTGAGTACTCCAATGTAATGACAATTGAATTTGATCGTAATCCAATAATTAAGTGTAGTGTTACTTTCTGGGCAACTACGGATGTAATTCTGTGCCTTGGAATAATTTTTGTCTTAATGATAGCTACAAAATGATATGCATCAACGCCGCACAGCGCTGCCCTTTCCATTTGGTTGTAGATAAGTTATCTTGAAATATTAATATTAAATTGAACTACGTTTCATGAGAGCTTGACAACAGAAACAAATCTTTTCATAGACTTAAAACGAATAATTAAAAAAGGATTAACATATCATACTTAATTCTTATGTATTTATAAATCTAACATCTAAATTTTAATTTTTACATAAATATGCTTCTTTATCTTTGCTTGAAAATGTGCATCTCACCTTTTTAAAGTTAAATTAGTGATTTTTTTTATGGTATGAATGATTTCTGTGGTATAAATGTAAAAAGTAATGTATAGGTGTAGATTATGTAAATACATAGGAATTGGGTGATGTTTGACTCTGATCTGGTTCATCATCTACCTGCAAGTCCATATATCCATGGAGTCGTTTACCTGAGATTCCAAATTATAGTTCTTCAATCAAAGTCAAGAGATTATAACATTCATTATGAATTAAGGTAATCCAGAGTACAAGTTAGCAATAAACAAAATTACAAGTTATATATGCAAATTCGAGACTATGGCTATTCAACCCAGGCACTAAAAACTATAGTTTTTAATTAGTAATACAACTTTTAAGGCTTTTGCTGCATTCCTTGGAAGAAGCTCCACCAAATAATTGTAGCTGGCAGACTGTATCACAAGATTGTTCAGAAATAATTCGGGATGGGTTGTGGATGATCTTGATATACAGTCACAGGGCATGGACGAAACGGCTAGGGTCAGTCTCAATGATGAGCATTCAGCCGCAAAGGCACGCATAGCCCTAGCACTCCTAGTGGCTTTATATATTTGTGATCATTATGGGTAGCGGCCTATTTTGCGAGCTCACAACCTCAATTCCTAACTGGTAAGTTATATAACATATTGAACTCCACTAATTTATGGAAATTTACATTCACACCACATAATTTTTATGAATTATGTATCTAACATCGAAATTTTGATATGTACACTTATAACATATTTGTATCATAAAATTACGTATTAAATGTGTATCACTTTAAGAATATAACGATGATGACACTTTTTATGTGTGATGTATGCTAGAAAATTCGTAGTGATAGAATAATGAATTATTATTTTAGCATTGTACGATACTATAACACATACTTAGATAAAAGAAAATAACCAGTAGAAATACTAGAAATTGTTACATAAAAAAACCAGAAATTAAAAAATCACAGGGCATGGCCGCATCAGAATAATTCACTATGAATTAATAATAGACGTACTTGATCCTGTCCCACAAGCGGGAGATGACTACACAGTTTCTTAAAATACTGAGGTCGATTGCAGTTGGTATTAGTAGCTGGGACACCAATATCCGGTATCTGAGATGTGTTTGATGTTCGATCTTCGGGATGATGTGCTACTCAGTTGTGTGCTTTGTAGTTCCACAACTTATGTTGGGAATCTGCAACGTACATTGTGACTGCATAAGGGATTTTGCAGCAATAATCAGATGTTGACCGATGGTGGCCGATGACGACTAAAGTGGTGATCGATAGTATTTAGCGGTTGCAGAAGCGAGCGACATTCACTGGACTATCCATGCAGTGCATGAGGGTTCCACACTACAGAAATAATGCTATTTCCGGCAAGCCACATTTCCTCGTTTTTGATGAGAAAAATCGTGGATTTTTACTAATTCCGACGGTTTATTGATTGTTTTTATCTCGCAACTAAAACGATTGTCAGTAATTTTAAAACCGATTGATATTGTGACTGTATAAACTTTTAGACACATAACCGACAATTCAATGTCGTAGCTTTCTTTGAGAAATTTCAAATCATCGGTTTATGTCATATAACCAACGGTTATTCCGTTGGTAATAACGGCAGCTTACGCTTCAGAAAAGTATCACGTATGTCGCTTTATTGTTGCAGGCATTCCGTTGGTCAGCTTTCACTGATGCGTCAGTTTTTATAACTGATGGGTAAAATGTCAACAAAATGTCACGACCATAGTTTTTGTATGATGCATTTAAGCTATCGATTCAATGTCGATTAGGCTTTGGTTAATAAGCCATAGGCTAGCCATTAGTTTTGGCCTCTAATATGTTAAAAGTTGTCACAAAATCGTTAATAAGCTGTTGGAGGCCGGCACCAGAAAAATGAATCTCCCTTTCATATTTACATTACTAACCTGTCATCACAATACTTAATTTATCATTCCAAGTATTTAACGAACTAAATGTCATTTAAATAGTAAACTATCCAATCAATTAACAAAATAAATAAAATGCATTTAATATGAAATATATATATATATATATATATATATATATATATATATATATATATATATATATATATATATATATATATATATATATATATATTAATGTTGAAAGAAAAAATGTAAGTTCAAACATATAACATAATCATAAAAAAAGAAAAAAAAAATCCCCCCAAATCATTCTCCTTTATCTCTTCATCTATATCCTCATCATTCTCTGGTTCTTCCTCCTCCTCCATTGTTGCCTTGCTTCACTGCCTCATCTACTTCTGGAATGAATATGAATTGTTTGCTTCCATCTTCAACCTTATCTAAGTGAAATGGCTCCATCTTTGTAGTGAATGCGTTGACCCGCCTGGATACCCTCCTCTCCTATGTGGTAGAGGTAGAAGATGCAGATGCACTGGTGGAGGGTCGAGCGTCGTTGGAAAACCATTATGCCTCAAGCCTGTAGACTCAATCCTTCTTCCCTCCAATAGCCTCCCTCCATAGTTTCAACTTGCAAGGATCACGATCGCAGATTGTAATACCTCCCGACGCTTGAGATCGAATCTCCTTCAACTATTAGATTCTCTCCTACAAAAAAACAAAGTTACATACAATTAGATCAAGCTTTTATGGACATCAAACTAGTTTTGCAAGTGAATTATCTGGGTCACACAGGATCTATCATTGATCCAAAACTGGTCGTACGCTCTTGTGGGTGCACTCATATACATCAACAACGCAGAGCTCTTATCCCATTGTTATAGTATATACATATAACAAAATAATTAGAATATATCTTTGATCTATAAAAAAACATTAAAGAAGGAATGAAATTTTACCAGCCTCGGCATAGATTTTGTATTTGGGAGTGCCCCGCCAGTGTACTTGGAGGGCCCCTTGCCTCCAATATCTGAATTCCTATTCTGCTTCGACAACTCCCTCTTCTTCTGGTACTACAAGAAATCCCAGGACCTAAGTAGCGTGACAAAAACATCCACTTTGAGCCATAAAGGATGTTGTCAAGATTTCTAAATATCGCTAAACATGTCCCGGAGGCGATTGTTGTCTATGAGCTAGAAGTTGTGCTGGATTGTGCCTCATGTTCAGGGCGCTAGGAGAATTTTTTCTACAAAATTATAAGGATTATGCTAGTTTTATAAATAAGTAAAATCACATTAAGATATTTGTGAATGATACATACCACAAACTTCTGCAATCAAAGATTTCGAATGATCATCGGGATCTCCTTTCTTGAAAAGTATGCAAAGTCATATTTACTCTGAATGATATTCTGAATGGCATGAAAAGTCTGGGTAAGGTGTAGAACCTTAAAACAAAAAATGATTAGTATTATTTTGATTAAGAAAATAAAAACTTCTTTATCAATATTAAAAATAACTTACCCACAGGCTCAATGTTGTTGTTGCTACCAGCTGACTCCTACCCGATAGAGGTAGTGTGGGCCTCCACCGCACTAAAGTTGATGCAGTCAAGGTGAAGGTAGGGTTGGGGGTAGGAGTGGGGGTAGGAGTGTGAGGGTGGGTGTAATATGGGGGTAGGAATGAGGTTCAGGTAAGCGGTAAGAGTCGGGGTGAGGATGGGGCAAGGACGGGGATGGTGGCAAAGGTGAGGGTCAAGGTGGTGGAGGGGCTAATGGTCGAGTTAAGGCCAGAGGTGGATGTGGGTGCAGGTGTGGGAGTAGGGGTCAAAGTTGGATGGTCTCTCTCAACGTGCTTTTTTAAAGATAACGCTTTTGTCCACGTACCACCCACACCATTGCCCCCACCCCCTCCTCTTCCCCCAATCCCTGAGAGACCGCCCTTACCTCTAGTCGACATCTGCAACAAATAAAATAAATTTTATTAATTAGTACACATGACAAAATACTAACAATCTAAAAATAGAACAATACGTAATAAACATATAACAGATAAGTATGCAATACTAAATTAAAACACAAACTTAAATGTGAAACTGTGCTATTGAAAATGAAACAGATAAGTACTAAAACTGTCATTTCTGTTCCAAAGTAACTTACTCATCTTACTGAGCATTGTCTGAAAAGTGACTTAAGGATGTAGTCATGATCTCTTCTTCAAACACATCATTGAATTCTTACTCATCACCGAGATTAAATTTTTTTGTATAAATGGAACCTTTTTCAGGTTCCATCAAATAATCTTTCGGGATTGTTAGGCTCCCATTCTTGAAATTCCATTCAAGTCAATCTTTGAAGCTGAAACACTCTTCTATAGTATGTTTGAGTAGCCTGTGGTACGACCAATACATGGGATGATCCTTCTTTTTGACTTCATCCTACTTATTTGGTTCTGGCAATCTGAACTTGGGCTTCTTTACTAAGTTTCAGAACATCTTTGCCGCTGCTTTGTCTTTAAAGGAATATACTCTGTTCAATCGATCCAGTATACTTGGACCCTATCATCCATCCATCCAACAGGGTCACTACCGAGACTGTTCGATAGGATTTATTTTACTTTGGTTCTTTAGTTCCCAATAGAGGAAAGCCCCTATAGTTAATTACATCTTACATTATTGAAGTTACTTAAGAAAACTCTCGATAATGAGCAAAGGTACCTTCTTCATGAAATTCAAGGATCTAGTTTTCAAGTTGGACAAAGAAAAATCAAACGGGAGTGGCTCAAAGTAGAACATTTTTTTGCAGAGCCCAAGGGAGTGAGAAGTAAGGAATGTCATACATCTTAAGGTGAACCCCAATGACTTTCCAAACTATCCTAATGTTTAGCTTTGCATTTTTGGAAGTTAAGTTATTTAATATTTACTCCTACCATTTTATTTTAATCTAGGGTTTACATGCATAATATCTGATCATACAAATAACTTAGGAAGGTATGAGGATTTATGTCACATCAAATGACAACCTTAGAATCCTAAGAAAGTGTTATAACTTATTTTGCATAACATGGTCATGCAAAAGAGAACTTATTTTGCATAACATGGTCATGCAAAAGCCTAAAGATAAAGTGAGGATTTATGTCAAAATAGGCAGACTACCATGAAATCTTATGAGTAATATTATTTAAAACTAAGGAAGATTTTGCTGGAAAAGATCTTGTTTTCTCTTATGAAGATGTTCTTCTTTATTCTCCACATTTTTGCTGAAGTCGATCCACTTTGTTGTATAATGTTGACCACTGACCCGGCCCGCAATAACGTAGTAATTATTGCTTCCAAAAGATGGCAAAAAACTTGACCCAATTTTTAAATAGCGGCTAGTTTATAAAATCAAAATGTTGTAAAATTTTAGAAAATATTTTACACACTAGGGGTCCTACTCAAGTATACGTATCGTTTCAAGTAATATAGGATTTTCTTTTAAAACTCCAGTATTGATCCCACGGAAAAGCAAGGTAAGTAATCCTTTAGGCTAATTCCAGTCTATTTCTATAAGGCCTAAATTTGGAATTTCAATTAAAATGGTTTTTTTTTAATAACTAATCCTAAATAAAGTTCTTAAATAAAAAGATAACTTATGGATAAATTGGTTTGGAGAATTTCGATATATTAAAAACTACCTTTCTCTTGCAATTACATAGATAATGTGTAGGAAAGAGATGCTTAGAATTTTATGTAGTTGTGCCAAATAGAAGCAATCCTATTCTTTACCCTTTGGTCCAGTGTAAAGAACATTGGCTAATCTATAGATCGGTTCAGAATGTTTTATTAGTAGAATGGGTTAGTCTAGGCTCACACTACTAGATGTCCAAGGGTGGCTATGGTTGGCCCTACCAGTGACACGTTCCCTTTCTATAAACCAAATTATTAGAATTTAGTATGTCACTCTAAAAACTAATCAATTATGCGTCCAATAAACAATATCTCCCTATTTATTTGCACTTCACCATGAATAACCCGCATATAGCCTTCGATTACCCAAGGATTCATGTGATATTTACTAATTAAGAACTCATCTTCAGATAGGTCTCAGAATTCTTCAATAGGTTTTAACAATACAAGTGATCAATTTGTAAACTAAATGAAGTTCCAGTATGAATATCATCACCATAATTTAATAAGAGAATATCTAAACAAATCTTAATTCCTAAACATGCATCTATTACAAAATAAAAGTAAATGAAAATAATGGCATAAGAAGTAAAAGACTTGAAAGAATTGTGTAATAAATTAAGTGCCAATAAGGAACTTATTTCATTGGTATTCTATTATATTTATGCAACTATCTATCACCTAGAAGCATTTAATAGATAATTCTATCATAAAAATAATTTTCCTGCACATGCCACTACTTCATATTAAAAGAAAGAGTAAAGAAAATCACTTACGAAACATGGATAAATCAAGACAGAAAACTTTAAAACAAATAAAATCCACTAGAAAGTGTTTACAACAATTACAAGAGAATGAAGAACACAATACTTAGCTTTTTTCCTCTAACGAAAGAAGAAGATCTCTCCACCAATGTCTCCCTCGATCCATGCGCCACTCTACATCCCTTACATAAATATCTCAAAATCCCTCACCAATCTCTCCATAAGATGTAGAAATCTACATCTTCATGACTCTAAAATGACTAAAATGACTATGGGGGAAGAAAGAGAGGGGGAGAGAGAGAGAGAGATAAGAGAGAGTCAAGAGAGAGGCAAGAGAGGCACTTTTTCCTGTAGAAATACCTCCTATTTATAGAGCTTTGAAAATGGCCAAGGGTTGCATAAGGTACCTCTTCAAAAGTAGTCCACATTCATTGAATCTTCTAGAAACCGACTCTGGCGCCTAGGCGTCGGGATCTGGCGCCTAGGTGCCAGACTCCTTTGACAAAGTCTTCGCACCCCTTCACTTTGGGTCACACCTCTTCGAGATTTAAGCTGCTCCAATGTGTCTAGATTCATTGTATCACATTTCCTATATATTAGGAGTAACTTCTAGTCTTCTAGAAGGTCTAGAAACTACTTAACACCGTCAAAATAACTCCTAAAGTCGTCAAAAATCCGTCCAATAACTGTTTCTAGATGATTCTGTTGCCTAGGCCTTGATTCTGGCGCATAGGTGTCATTTTCTCGTCGTCACTGGCGCCTAGGCGCCATCCTGTGCACAACTCACTATTTTGCTCCGTTTGGCTCCGTTTCAACTCTGTTTCGACTCATTTCAGTTGTGTTGTGTTCCTAATATTTTCACCTAAAAGATAGACATAAAAAAAACCTTTCTCAAAAGTATATTTTCATTCAAAAACATGTAAGAAATATAAAAGATATTAAGCATAGAAAGACATATCAATATGTGCTAAGTTGGAATTTTCTTCATTGCTTATTTTGGCTCAAAATTGCATAGTTTTTGCTTGATTTTCTCTAAAATCATATTTTTATACTTGAAGAGAAAAATATTCAAAATTCCTTCCTTTAAAGTGTAATATCTTTAAAAATGTGCATAAAGTTATCATGAAATTTATACTAAAAAAGGTAATTTTTGAAGTTGATCAAATTCCCCCAAACTTAAACGTTACTTGTCCTCAAGTAACACTATAATCATGTAAAACCATATAAGCAAATTATGTGTATGAGTTTCTTTAGGTGTTTCTAAAATTTTGTTCTAGAAATGTAGTAGTCCAATTTAGAAATAAATTTAGTAAATGAGACCAATCTGATGTTTAGAAATCTCTTAGATGAAAGCGTATGAAAATATGTGTTGCTATCTAATTCATAAATGCTTGTAAATTTTTCAAAATATAGGGGTTAGGCATTTTATTTTCTTTACTTAAAAAACTTTATTAAAAATAATTATACTAACTATATTATATTTTTAAGCTTAAGATTTTCTCAAATCATATACTTTAAAAAGCTCAGGTGTTGAACCAATTTTTTATTAGGTCCTTTAATCCTCAAGCTTCTCCTTGCTTTTTCACATACTATACTTTTCTTTTCTTTTTCTTCTTCTTTTTCTTTTCTTTCTTCTTTTTTTTTAGGCAAGGATTACTATATCTGGATAGGCCTTCAATAACTTTGAATTCCACACTTTCTTTCCTAAAGCATAAGGTAGATATATATCTTTTACATAGAAATATAATAACAGTTTTGAAAATTATTTTCAATAAGGGAAATTTAATTATTGAAAACAAAAGTCTAATCCTTCTATTTTTTTAAAAATACAATTTTTCTTACTAAAGATGGTTACACAATATTTATCATTTCTTCACTACGAAAAATTTAACTTTAAATTTTTCATCACTACTATAAATTTTAACTAAATTCTCTTACTCATTTCTATATTCAAAATTTTATTTCCCTAATATAACTTCATGCACATAATTATTTTTTAATCAAATATCAAATTTATTTGTAGAATTTTTTAGGATAAATAAAATTTAAGTTTTTTAAAATTGTTTTTCATTCCCTCCCCAAACTTGAATTTTAAAATATTTTGCAATTAATTCCATAAAATGAAGGAGGAAGAAAAATAAAAGAAAAATCTACTAACTACTACAACATCCTATCAAATTTATATACATGTATAATCAGGATAGAATGATCGTGTGAAGAAAGTAAATCTAGCCTAAAACATGCTTGTTATAATATTAAACTTAAAAGAAGTATATTAACTTTAAAAAATATTTTTCTTCCTACCTTCAAACTTGAATTTGAACATGTATAACATTCAACACAGAAAATATAAGCAGGAAGAAAAATAGTTCAGAAATTCTATCTACCACAAATGTTTGTCAAAAAACATCTACAAATATTCATCAAGACATAACAATTTGCAATAGAAAGTAAATCTAAACTAAACATGCTAGAATAAAATTAAACTAATGAAAGGTTAAATAAGCAGGACATGTATCGGCATAGGAATATATATTTAAGTGTTATTCAAATCTCTTAATTGTTGTAACACAAACACAAACACAAACACACAAACTAAAATACCTTGACTCGCAGATTCATAAACAAATATCAATTGTGGTTAATTTGATCTCCTTTCTACTCACATTTTCCCTCCTTACTTTCAATTTCTAACGGAAGAAACTACACTAATAATGATAATCTGGTAAATAAAAATAGTGCAGTTCATTCATATGTTGTTCATTAAGAAATTTCATGACCTTACTTAGTGAAAACAAAGTCGGATAAAGGAAGTAATATAGTTGACATGGAGTGGTCCAAGTCCAAACTCAACATTCTTAAAGGTACTGCTCAGCTCCAGTTGATAACTGAGTTATAACAGACTCGTTAGCCTGCTACTACCAGAAGTCATATACAAATTTAGTCAAAACCAAGGCATAACCTCACAACATTAACCTATTCTGCACTAAAGAAAACACAAAACAACACATAAACAATCATGACTCGCAAGCACACTAAATCAAAGCACACTGATAACTATGGGTTGCCTCCTATAAAGCACTTGGTCTTAACATCGCGGGCCCGACAAATGATTCCTCCTGGATCAAATTTCCAATTAATTAATCCTCAATCAATCGCACAATGATTATCTAGATCTCAAGATTCCTATAAAATCCTCAAATTTTAATTTTTCATTCAGCACTTCATTTTTCAGTTTGATTTATATCGTTGTTCCTCATATTTCTTTCTAGATCCAATATTCTTCTATTGATTTTTTTGAATTTGCATATTAATATCATCCTTGAAATTGATAAAAAATGGATATTTATAAGATACTTGAATATCTCCCAAATTTTAGATCAGATTCTCTTTAGATAATTCAGATTATGGATCAGTATCTTCTATGTTACTCTTCTGTTTCAAATTATCTTCCAATTCTTCCCCTTTATAATTATTAAATGATGGAGGATCTATCATAGTTAAGGAAATAGGTTTTTCTAATTCCTTAGGAATTTCTTCCAATGGTCTTCCAATATCCTTAGCCTCTTTTCTCAACTCAAAATTCTTTTGAAACATATCCTCAAATTCTCTTCCAAGTCCTAGTTCAATAATTTTATCATGTTCATCATTCAATTTAGATTTTCCCTGTGATTGAGTTGTATCTAAAGATATAATGACTGGTTGTGTAGATGAATTCCCTAAATAGGTAGGCTTTAAAATTGTATGGGGTACATCCATCTTATGTTCATGAATTTTTCAACAAATGGAATTAAAAGTTTACTATTTTTGGTAGCGTCCATTATTTCACACCTCTTCTGAACATACAAACAGTCTTATTTAAATAAAGTTTTTGAATCATCATGAAAATCCATTTCAATCTCATCTGTTAACTTACTCTTAAAACTTTATTGGAAATGGTCTTTACTTAGATAATCAATTTCTTCTATCCAAAAACAATCATCATATTTTCTCTCAGCTGGATATTTCATAGTCTTTAATACATCAAAAGTGACTTTCTGGTCATTAATATTCATAATCATCTCTCCTTTTTGCACATCTATCATAGCTTGTCTAGTAACAAAGAAAGGTCTCCATAAAGTAATTAGAATTTCTTTATCTTCCTCCATATCTAATACAATAAAGTCCAAGGAAAACATAAATTTATCCACTTTAATAAGCACGTCTTCTATAACTCTTTTTAGATAAATGATAGATCGATCAGCTAACATAAGGGTTACAATAGTGGGAGAAATATCGACTAAACCTAACCTTCTAAATATAGGTAGAGGCATCACATTAATGCTCACCCCTAAATCACATAAAGCTTTTCCACATAATCTTTCTCCAATTGCACAAGGAATTGTAAAGCTACAAGGATCTTTAAATTTCTGAGGAAAATTTTTCTGAAGTATAGCGCTGCACTCCTCACTTAGTGCAACTGTCTCAGTATCCCTAAATTTTCTTTTCTTGTTTAATATCTCCTTCATAAACTTTGCATAACTTGGAATCTGTTCCAAAGCTTCAGTGAAAGGAATATTTATCATTAACTTCTTAAATACTTTCATGAACTTTGAAAATTTTTTATCCAACTCATGTTGTCTAAGTCCTTGAGAAAATGGAGGTGGTGGTCTTTCCAAACTAATTTTAGTTGGATAAATTAATTTTTTTCAGATCTTTAGAAACATGTCTTTTAGTTTCCTTTGTTTCTTCACAACATCTTTCTTTTTTCTAACCACATCCTCTATCTCTCTTCCAGTTTTTAATTGGACAACTTCTACTTGTTCATTAGTGTTCTCTTTAAGATTGATCTCAATATTGCTAGGAAGTGTTCCTTGGGGTCTATTTCTAAGTGAATTAGCAATTTGTCCCAGTTGATTCTCTATATTTTTAACGCAACATTTTGACTTTACAACTGGTTTCCCATCTGCAATGCCACTTCTTCCATAGACATCTTCTTATCTTCAATTTGTTGATCATTGTTAGAGTCTAGTGGATATGAATGTCTATAGTTTGTGTTCCCCTGATTATTCCAACTTCCATTAGGATTCACATGATTATTTTCCCATTTTTGGTTTCCACCATCAGTACTACGATTCCAGTTAAATTAGGATGGTTCTCCCAACACGGGTTATAAAAGTTAGAATATGGGTTGTTTCTGGTATTTAAAGCGTTATATGATAAGTTAGATTCAATTATACGCCCTAATGAACTTTCCTTACTTACAGAAGTAAATTAAGGCTGGTTCATTCCAAATTGGTTCAACTTCCTTGATATTGCAGCAACCTAAAATGCAAGAATTTTAATCACATCTGTATCATGAATACTAGCTACATTTTTATGATTTACCCTTGCAGAGGGCCATTGAAATTCATTTGTAGCAATTTTTTCAATTAATGCATACGCTTCGTTAATTGATTTTGACATTAATGAACCACCAGCAGCAACAATAATTATAGACCCAAGGTATCCTACTAATCCATTATAAAAAGTTTGAATGATTAACCAATCAGGCAGAGCATGATGTGGACACTTTCTTAGGAGTTCCTTAAATCTTTCCCAGGCTTCGTATATTGTTTCTCCTTCATCTTGACAAAATGAGATATTATCATTTCTAAGTTGAATATTCTTTGAAGTTGGAAAATACTTAGCTAGGAATTTCTGAGTTAACTCCTCCCAATTTTTAATAAAGCTAGGTGCTAATGAGTATAACCATATTTTAGCCTTATCCCTTAGTGAGAAAGGAAAATTCCTTAGCTTAACAGCATCGTCTGACATACCGTTATAACGAAATGTAGCACAAAGTTCTAGAAAACTAGATAAGTGTGAATAGGGATCCTCCAAAGGAGGTCCCCCAAACTGATTGTTCTGCACCAGTTGGATAATCTAAGGATTTATTTCAAACGATTCAGCTTCTATGACAGGGTTTTGTATACTTGAGTGAATTTCATCTGTCGTATGATTTACGTAATCTCTCAATGAAGTATGATGATTTTCCAAGTTATTATCTTGAAAGTTTTCCATTTCCATTTCTAGTTTTTCGAGTCCTTTCTGTATTTTAATTTTTTTATTTTTTTTTAACTCGGGATTATAAGGCACAAGTCTTGTAGATCCTTTGTTTCACATACATAGAACAACAAACAATACATTAATAATTAAACAAATAATAGATGAAATATATTTAACACAACAAAAAATTTTCATGAACCTTATTTTTCACACAAACAATTTTTTTCTTTTTTTACAACACTTTTTCATATAAAAAAACACGTTTTCACAAAATAGTTTTTACGACACTACAGTTTCCAATTCTAAACCTAATTATTTCAACTAAAATTTTCCTAAAGTTCTTATCGAAGCTTCCCCGGCAACGGCGCCAAAAACTTGACCCGACCCACAATAACGCAGTAATTTTTGCTTCCAAAAGATGGCCAAAAACTTGACCCAATTTTTAAATAACAGCTAGTGTATAAAATTAAAATATTGTAAAATTTTAGAAAACATTTTACACACTAGGGGTACTACGCAAGTATACGTATCGTTTCAAGTAATATAGGGTCTTCTTTTATAACCCCTGTATCGATCCCACAGAAAAGCGAGGTAAGTAGTCCTTTAGGCTAATTCCAATCTATTTCTATATGGCCTAAATTTGGAATTTCGATTAAAATGGTAGTTTTAGTAACTAATCCTAAATAAAGTTCTTAAATAAAAAGATAACTTATGGATAAATTAGTTTGGAGAATTTCAATATATTAAAAACTACCTTTCTCTTACAATTACATAGATAATGTGTAGGAAAGAGATGCTTAGAATTTTATGTAGTAGTGCCAAATAGAAGCAATCCTATTCTTTGCCCTTTGGTCCAGGTGTAAAGAACATTGGCTAATCTATAGATCGGTTCAGGATGTTTTATTAGTAGAATGAGTTAATCTATACTCGACTACTAGATGTCCAAGGGTGGCTATAGTCGGCCCTACCAGTGACCCGTTCCCTTTCTATAGGCCAAATTATTAGAATTTATTCTGTCACTCTAAAAATTAATCAATTCTACGCCCAATAAACAATATCTCCCTATTTATTTGCACTTCACCATGAATAACCCTCATATATCCTTCGATTACCAAGGATTCATGTGATATTTACTAGTAAAAAACCCATCTCCGGATAGGTATTAGAATTCTTCAACAGGTTTTAACAATACAAGTGATCAATTTGTAAAGTAAATGAAGATCCAGTATGAATATCATCACAATAATTTAATAAGACAATATCTAAGCAAATCTTAATTCCTAAACATGCATCTATTTCATTACAAAATAAAAGTAAATGAAAATAATGGCATAAGAAGTAAAAGACTTGAAAGAATTGTATAATAAATTAAGTGCCAACAAGGAACTTATTTCATTAGTATTCTATTATATTTATGCAACTATTTGTCACCTAGAAGCATCTAATAGATAATTTTATCATAAAAATAATTTTTCTACACATGCCACTACTTCACACTAAAATAAAGAGTAAAGAAAATTACTTACGAAGCATGGATAAATCATGACAAAAAACTTGATTTAAAACAAAGAAAATCCACTAGAAAGTGTTTAAAATAATTACAAGAGAATGAAGAACACAATACTTAGCATTTTCCCTCTGAAGGAAAGAAGAATATCTCTCCACCAAAGTCTCCCATCAATCCATGCGCTGCTCGTACATCCCTTACATAAATATCTCAAAATCCCTCACCAATCTCACCATAAGATATAGAAATTTACATTTTTGTGACTCTAAAATGGCTAAAATGACTAAGGGGGAAGAAAGAGAGGGGGGGGAGAGAGAGAGAGAGAAAGAGAGAGAGAGAGATAAGAGAGAGGCAAGAGTGAGGTGAGAGAGGTGAGAGAGGCACTATTTCCTGTAGAAATATCTCCTATTTATAGAACTCTGAAAATTGCCAAGGGTTGCTTAAGGCACCTCTTCAAAAGTAGTCCACATGCATTGAATCTTCTAGAAACTGACTCTGGCACCTAGGATCCAGACGCTTGTGACAAAGTCTTCGCACCCCTTCACTTTGGGTCGCATCTCTTTATGATTTAAGCAGCTCTAATGTGTCTAGATTCATTGTATCACATGTCCTATATATTAGAAGTAACTTCCAGTCTTCTAGAAGGTCTAGAAACTACTTAACACTGTCAAAATAACTCCTCAATTCGTCAAAAATCCGTCCAAAAACCGTTTCTGGATGATTCTGACGCCTAGACCTTGATTCTGGCGCCTATGCGCCGTTTTCTCATCGTCACTAGCGCCTGGGCGCCACCCTATGCGCAGCTCCACTGTTTTGCTCCTTTTTGACCCATTTCAGTTGCGTTGCTTTCCTAACAACTTCACCTACAAGATAAACATAAAAACAAACTTTCTCAAAATTATAATTTCATTCAAAAACATGTGAGAATTATAAAAAGATATTAAGCATAGAAAGACATATCAATATGGCTAAGTTAGAATTTTCTTCCTTGCTTATTTTGATTCAAAATTGCTTAGTTTTTGCTTGGTTTTCTCGAAAATCATATTTTTATACTTGAAGACAAAAATATTCAAAATTTCTTCATTTAAAGTGTAATATCTTTAAAAATGTGCATAAAGTTAGCATGAAATCTACACTAAAAATAAGTAATTTTTAAAGTGGATCAACCACCTTCAATAGTCGACCTCCATTTGCTTGAAGCTTGCTTCGAGCTCCTTGCTGTAGTGGTTGCTCCAAGGTTTATAGTTTATGTATCATATTTAGTTATCATTGAATTTTATTATTGAAGTGCTTGGGGGGAATTTTATTTTATTTTAAGTGACACCAGTCATGATCCCACGACTCTGTCATCCTAACATCAATGTTTTCTTTTGAATTACTTAGTCTAAATAAGTTGTTAAACTCATTTAAACTAGCGAATCTCATTAGCAACCGTAAGTTACCTCATCCAAGGAATTCTCGTAAATCTAAAAGAGTTAATTAGGTTTGTTTTGAGGTTTTGAAAGTGTTTTATTATTTTTGAAAGTATTCTCTCTTTTTATATTGTAGGTATAATAAAACATACATAAAAAATTTGCTGTAAAATAAAGCAATAGAATTATAGTAAATAAACTGCAAGTGCATGCCGAACGACCCTGCTGTTGCTACAAGGTTAGTATCATGTACATATTATAATGTCAGAAAATTTAAGTAAATTGTAAGAAAGCCGGTATAAGGAAATCCAAACAAATTACAAGAAAACATGAACAAGTAAAACAAAACCAGACGTCACATAAGAAAGACCAGGGCTAAGTGTAAGATTTTAGTAAAGGTGGGGGCTCAGAGCTGGGTTGCGTGCATTATAATTTGAACTTCGGATAAAAGTACCAACCCGAAAATCCGAGGAGGACAATTCCTAACCTTGATCCAAGTGGTTAACCCATGGACCTTTGAAAGTTTTCAACAATTCTTTAACTTTTCATCCATGTAAAGTTTACTTTAGCAATCAAAAGTTACCATATCATAAAAGGAGTATTTTTTTCTTATATTGTAAGTATTTTGTAAAATAATATAGTCCACAAGCTAATTACTCTAATCATACTAGGACACTAGCAACCTACGAGTGTCACGAGAAACCTCTACCAAAATCTAGTGAATAGGATCATCGGTCGCGTCCTTTCTCGAAGGTCTTTGAGCTAGGAGATATTATTTTAAATCCCATTCTTAGCATACATGAGCAATGTCTCCATCGCCCTTGCCGCCTAGACCTCCGACTTACACGAGTGATGATCCATCTGCCGCATTAAAAAATATCTCCAGTTGCTCATAAGGATTTGAATACCTTACTAAAGATTCAAATCCCTGAGCATTAGGTTTTAAATGTAGGATAAATAGTGTAGGTTATTTTATTGAAAGTTTGAATTAACTTGTCCCGAGTTATATCTTTGTGGGTCTTTATTTATTTATAGATATATTTTTTATTTTTTTAGTGGTTGTTTATGTTTCTAGGATAGTTTTATTCAACAAATTATGATAAGTTTAAATGTGCTTCACGACACCCAAATGATTACAAAGGTGTCGAGGAGTGATCCTAAATAACATTGAAATTTTTTGGATCATTTCGAGTTCACTTGACCTTATTATATTGTTGAATTAATCGTCACAGTTAACTTAATATTTTGTTGTGGTGTTTTAACTTGTGCTCAATGAACTTCAATATTTTAATTATCCCATGATTAAAGGGGTAACTAGTCATTCATTTGATGTTCCGTTTTAGAAATTATGTAGGTAGACACTCTTATGGGCAAATTAAGTCATTAAGGAAACATTACCTTTTTTTAATTAAAATTGAGCTTGTAGTGTTTTGAAAGTTTTTATAATTGGTTATGCATTCTTTTCTAAACCTCATTAATTGATTGTGGATCAATCCTAGTTCACTACCAAGCTCTTAAGTCTTTATGGGTAAATTTGTAATTTTAAAAAAAGTTTTATGTAATGTATTAAACTCTTATTGAGTGAATTATTGTCTTTGTAACCTATGCCTCCCACATTAGTATCGTCTAAACTTAACTATTTTCGAAAACATAACAATTTGATTAATTACAATTTACCCTTTTGTAGAAAATGATGCGAATTGATTTCTACCTTCTTAACCCCTTATGTGCTAATCATCTCAGAAAGTTAATTATCAAAAATATTTCCCATTTATCCTCCAGAAGAACCTAAATCTTAATTATGGTGTGAAATTCCAAATTACCATTTTGCCGGCTTTCTACTTCATAATTTATTCAATTTAAATCCAAAGAATTTAAAACTTTGATGTTACCCTATACATGGGTCAATTGAAACATCATAGGAGAAATCGTATTATTCTGATTTTTATTTATTTTTAATAATTATTTTTATTCCAAAAATAATAATTTTCAATTTTAATTAATTTAACTAATAAAAATATATTTTCTATCTTTAGGAAATTTTTAAGAGGTTCACCTAGGTCAGAGGACGACTTAAAATAATTTTCATTAATTTTTTTATAACTTTTAGTTGGTTTTGATGAATAAAAAAATAGAAAAATATATTGCAATTCGAATATTCATTTAATATTTTTCATTGATCTCCATAACTTCAAAGAACTCAAAGAAATTTATTTCATATTTTTTTAATTTTAAGTTTTTTTTAAAGTTTATTTTATCCCTAAATAAAAAAATAACTTTTAAATACTTAAAATATATTTTTACAACTTTCATAATTTATAAAATCATTTTTAAAGTTTTTTTCTATGATCAAAATAAAATTTGTGATATTTGAAATACATTTGTATTTTTTGTGATTTTTAATATATTTTATTTATTTTAAAAGAGAAAAATACTTAAAAATTGAACTTTTTATTATTAATTTAACTTTATAAGCGTCTTTGGTCTCGAGGAGCACTCCAAAGCAAATTTTATAATTTTTTTATTTTTATTTTATTTTCTATAATTATTTTTAAATAAAATTCTTATTTAATTAGAAAATACTTGTATTGAAAATAATTTTTATGACTTTCATATTTTTATAGAGTCCTCCTAGGATTGTTTTATTCAATTTGGGCCATTTTAATAATTTTTTAATTTATTTTATATTTTCTTAATTTTTAATAATATTTATTCATTTTAAATTGGAAGATGCACTTTAACATTTTAATTTTGATTTTTTATTTAATCATAAGATTGGTCATGGTGGCTTGTTGCATTTAATTGGATTTCCATGGGTCTTGAGTATGTTATGATGGTCTCACGGGTCATGGGTGATCCATTAACAATTCTCCATGGGTTAAATTTGAGTTCAAAAGTCGTTCAGGGGGTTAAATGTCATGTATGATGTCATAAATTTGATTGCAATTTAGGGTTCAAATTTAATCATAATTCCATTTTAAATTAATTAGGTAATTAATTTTAAAAAAATAAAATTATATTATAAACCCATGGATTGATCAAAATGAGTATAGGGTTGACCATTTGACCAATTTTAGTATTTAGGTTGACCAAATTATCATGTATGATTATTTTGGTGTCTTGAGCTGATCAAAAGTTCATGTTTGACCAGTTTGGTGTCTAGGTTGACTAGATGGTCCATGCAGTGGTCTTTGGGTCCATATTTGACTATTTTAATCAAGTTTAACCAAGTGGGTCGTAGGGTTAACCAAGTGGCCCATGTGGTGGTCTTTATTTCCATATTTAACCATTTGACTAGATTTGACCAAATGGGTCTTAGGGTTGACCTAATGGTCCATGTGATGCTGATTGGGTCCAAAATTAACTATTTTGACCAAAGTTTAACCAAATAGGTCTATGTTTGACCAAATGGTCCATGTGATGGTCATTGGATCAAAAAATGACCATTTTGACCAAAAATTGACTAATTAGGTTTATGGTTGACCAAATGATCCATGTAATGGTCATTGGGTCCAATATTTACCATTGTGACTAAATTTTGACCAATTATGTCTATGGTTGACCAAATAGTCCATGTGATGGTCATTGGGTCAAAAATTGACCATTTTGACAAAAGTTTAACCAATTAGGTCTGTGGTTGACTAAATGGTCTATGTGATGGGTCACTGGGTCCAAAATTGACAATTTTGACCAATGTTTGAGTAATTAGGTCTATGGTTGACTAAATGGTCCATGTGACCCTAAATTAGGGTTCAATGTCATCCTTGTGATCATTCTAGAGTGTCATCAAAATCTGGGTTTAAAAGAGTCTATTAGTGTTTTTTCCTAGATTTTAGGGTTTAAGAATCCTTGATGAGATTTAAGGACTCAATGTTGTTAGACCTTCTTTCTCAAGATGGATCATGAATTTCATTTAAAATTAACCCTTGCAAAATTGAGGTTAACAGGGATATTTAGAGTTTATTTCTCATTTTTTAATATTTTATAATGTGAAAGAGACAGTATGGGATGATGTGATTGGATGAGCACTTTAATATTATTTGTTCAATTTAATCACTTGTCCAAGAGGAGATTTTGATATATAATGTGATTATGTTATTTTTTATGCTCGCCTAGTTAACATTTTGTTGTCTTTTAGTTACTTGTTTACTTTAAACTTTAAATATTTGTTGTCTTTTATTTGTCGAACTACATTCTATATGTATATGTAATCATGCTACTTTCCTATTATTATTTAATATTTTTTATGTCAGTGCCTAGAAGTATGAAGGAATTTGCATGCAAAGATTTGACCATAAAAAATATTTAAAAATCTAAGTTTGAAATGTTATAAAATAGTGATGTTAGTAATCATTAAAAATAATTACAAACTGATAAATGAAAACTATATGTTAAGTAGCGTTTATGTCTGGAAACATTAGACTTGAGCGTTTTCTGTGATTACTTATCTTTGAAATAGTTATTACTAACCTAAATAATTATCCCTAAACACTTAGTTGAAGGTTAAATACATTAAGATAGATAATTCAATCAAGTTACACTCAGTCACGATATAATTAAAACAAAAATGATTCTAAGTTACCATCTTATGACATACAAAATTTTGAATTAAGATGGGGTTGTAATAAAAATTTAGTTTGTGAAGAAGCGTGGTTCAAAATAATTTTAAGATCTATACCAAATATATTAATCCTTAGTGAAAGATTGAAAAACTAGAATAATAAATAAAAGACAAACACACACACACACACACACACAGAAGATGGGTTCATACTAATAAGAAAAAAAATAATCTAGAACCATTAGGGAGAAGCTTGAGGTGACACTAACAAAAAATTATTTTCAATTCCACTTTTTTGAATTAAGGGATCATTAAATTCCCTAACTTAAGTTAAAAAAAATTGTACTTCTAAATATAGAAACTCGAATTAGATGATTTGATTAAACATATAACTAGATTCATGGTTGATATTAATTTTATATTGGTTTAGTTTCATATAAATACCTTAGGACGAGTATTGATTCACTTAAAAAGTACCTATTTTTATGCCTTATTTATGATTCAATTTTTAAGTATTTCATACTTTAATGAAAGGTATTTTTTATGTTTTTGGATATAGGTAATGAAAAAAGAGTTTAAGAAGGAAAAAGGAGTGAAATAGAGCTAAAAAGAAAAATTGACAAAATTATAGGTCTGGCGTCTAGGAGCCAGAATCCGGCGCCTAGGCGCCAGATCGATACTGAAGCAGATAAGATTTTTGACAGCTTTGCATAGTTATTTTGACGGTGTTAAGCGGTTATCAAACCTTCTAGAAGACTCGAAGTTACTCCTGATACATAGGACATGTGATACAATGCATCTGGACACAGGAAAATGATTTTAATCCCGAAGAAGTGCGATCCAAAGTGAAGGGGTGCGAAGACCTGGTTACGGAGTCCGGCACCTAGGCGCCAGATACCGGCGCCTAGGCGCCACAGTTACTTTCTAGAAGATTCAATGAATTTTGATGAATTTTGAAGTGGTGCCTTAAGAAACCCCTGGTCATTTTTGAAGCTCTATAAATAAGAGACATTTCTAAAGAGAACCGAGCCCTCCCTCTAGCTCTCTCGAGTCCGGAGATAGTTTTAGAGAGCCACCATATTTTCTTCTTATGTATTTAGTGAGTTTATTTTAGTTATTTTGAGTATTACTACTTAATTCCTTGAGTAATAAGTGAGAGTTTGTAAGTGTTGGTGTTGTTGAAGTCTTGTGTTTTGCATTGGAGTCAGTAGGAGTCAAAGGATCACTTAAAAATATATTTTGCTGTGTGATTTCAATGTGTTCTGAGAAGAAACTTTTCTTTCTCCTTTCAACCATGAAAAGATAATAAAGATAATTTGATTTCGTAGGAGAACTTAAACTTAATTTTAAAAATTATTGCGTTGATTTTCATACCTTATCTTAATTTACTTTTTAAACTGGCCGTTTGAATTGTTAAAAACTGTTGAAGAGTTTTGAGACCTATCCGGAGATGAGTTCTTAACTAGTAGATATTAGATGAATCCTTAGGTAATCGAAGGCCATGTGCAGGTTATTCAAGGTGAAGTGCAAATAAATAGGAAAATAGTATTTATTGGGAGTGGAATTAATTAGTTTTTAGAGTGAGAGACTAAATTCTAATAATTTGGTTTATAGAAAGGGAACGGGTCACTAGTAGGGCCCACCATAGCCACCTTTGGACATCTAGAAATGTGAGCCTAGATTAACTCATTCTATTAATAATACATTCTGAACCAATCTATAGATTAGCCAATGTTCTTTATACTATCGAGCAAAGGTAAAGAATATGATTGCTTCTATTTGGTGCAATACCATAATCTCATGTTCTCCACGAATGATATTTTTTAAAAAAATCTTGTATTAGTTAAAATGGAGAAAGTTGTTTTATTTATACTTGCATCAACCTTTACTTTATTGTTACTTTACTTGCATCTAGTAGAAATTTCATAAAACTTAAAATCTAATTTTGAAAGAGAAATAAAAGTTAAAATTTCTTTAAATTTGAAAATCTATTAATTTCTTAAATTAATCTTCCCTGTGGGATCGATAACCAAGACTTCAATAGATCCCTATATTACTTGAGCGATACGTATAATTACGTTTGAAATTGTGATTTTACGAAAGCATTATAAATATATAAATCTAAGTTCATAAATTCTTGCATATAAAAGTCACTACCAAGTTTTTGGCGCCGTTGCTGGGGAAGTGAAAGACAATTTTTAGATTTTTTAAATTAAAAATATTTTATATACACTTTTATTTTTTTTTAAAAATACAAAAATATTTACAAAAAATACCAAAAATATTTTATTTTATTTTATTTTATTTTCAAGTCTTTTTATTTAATTTTATGCGTAGTTTTGGATCTGAAGGATTATTACCTTTTTATTTTGAATTAGAAAGAACCGTTAAAAGAATTAGAAAAGGAAAAAAATCAAAAATATCAGGAAATGGCTAACTTACATAACAATAATGAAAATCTAATAGAAATTAATGAACAAAATGTTGATAAACCATTAAGGGATTATGCAAACCCTACAGCTGATGAACTTCATATTAGTATTCAAATGCCTACTGTAGGTGCTAATTCTTTTGAGCTTAAACCTTCTATTATTCAAATGGTTCAAAATAATCAATTTGGAGGAACACCAAATGAGGATCCAAACTTACATCTTGTTAGTTTCTTAGAACTTTATGCTACCTTTAAATATAATAATGTTTCAGATGATGTTATCAGGCTTAGAATCTATCCATTTTCCTTAAACGATAAAGCAAAGATGTGGCTGAACTCATTAGCAACTGGTTCTATTAAAACTTGGACAGATATGACACCAAAATTCCTTGATAAATATTTTCCTCCTTCTGAAACTGCTAAATTAAGAAATGATATTATTTCATTTATGCAATTTGATGGAGAGACAATTTATGAAACATGGGAAATATTTAAAGAACTATTAAGAAAGTGTCCACATCATGTTTTACCAGATTGGTTAATTATTCAAACATTTTATAACAGACTTATTGGATCATTAAATCTAGTATAGATGTTGCTGCTGGAGGTTCTTCAATGGCTAAGACATTTGATGAAGCTTACACCTTAATTGAAGAAATGGCGAACAATAATTTCAATGGCCTTCTGAAAGGGTTAATCCTAAAAGAGTGGTAAATATTCAAGATAATGAATTCTTTTCTATTTTAGCTTCACAAGTGGCTACGATATCTAAGAAATTGGACAATTTTTCTATTAACGTATCACATATAAGTAATGATATTTCTGCAAATATTGATGATTCTCAAACAATGGAAACATTGCAAGCTATTGCTTGTAGAACTAATAACCATTATTCAAATTATTATAATCTAGGTTGGAAAAATCACCCTAATTTTAATTGGAATGATGGACATCAACAATGGGGTACTAATCAAGTTAATCCAACTGGGAATTGGAACAATCAAGGAAGTTCAAACTTTAGACAACTTATCCTCCTAGTTTTAACAATCAATAGAAAACGTTATCTTTAGAAGAATTGATCTTGCAACTAGGTAATCAATTACAAAGTCAAAACACTGCTATTCAAAATATTAAGAATCAAATGGGACAAATTGCTAATTTAATTAATTATAGACCTTAAGGAACACTTCCTAGCAACGTCAAAATTAATGCAAAAGAAATTGGAAAAGACCATGAACAAGCAGAAGCTGTACAACTTAGAAGTGGGAAGGAATTAAAAGAGAAAATTAGGAATGAAACTGAAAAAGAGAGAGAGGTTAAAGAGATTAAAAAACCTAAAGAAAGTATTTCTCCAAGTGAAGATCAGACTGTAATTCCTATTGAAGTGGAAGTTGAAAGACCACCACCACCTTTTCCTCAAAGACTAAAATAGCAGAAGCTTGACCATCAATTTTCTATGTTCTTTGAGATTTTTAAGAAACTTACCATCAACATTCATTTTGCTGAAGCTTTGGAACAAATGCCAAGTTATGCAAAATTTATGAAGGATATTCTAAGCAAGAAACAAAAATTTGAAGCTTATGAACTGTTACATTAAGTGAAGAATGTAGTGCAATAATTCAAAAGAAACTACCTCAGAAGCTTAAAGATCCTGGAAGTTTCACTATACCATGTGCTATTGGAGAAAACATTTGTGGAAAAGCCTTATGTGATTTAGGAGCAAGTACTAATCTCATGCCATTTTCTATCTTTCGAAGGTTAGATTTAGGAGATATTTCTCCCTTCACCTTCAGTTAGTTGATCGATCTATTACTTATCCTAAAGGAATTGTTATAGACGATGATCTTGTTAAAGTGGATAAATTTATCTTCCCTGTGGATTTCATTGTACTGGAAATGGAAGAAGATAAAGAAATACCTATTATTTTAGGGAGACCTTTTCTAGCTACCAGACGAGCTATGATTGATGTGCAAAAAGGAGAATTAACAATGAGAGTTAATGATCAGGAGATAACATTTAATGTACTAAATTAATGAGGTATCCTGACTAAGAAAAATGCTATCAGATGGATATTTTTTTATTATATAATTGAAAAGCATTATCAAGAAAAATGTAAAGTCATTTCTGAAGAAAAAAATGATGAATCTATGTTATATAATGAGTTATTAACTGAAAAAATTGATGAAGTCAATGAAGAAAATTTATTTAAAGAAACTCATTATATTCATGATAATTAGGAAATTTTATATACGACTAAAAATGATATACTTTACCCTTAGTTGAAAAAGCGCCTGAACTGGAATTAAAAATGTTACCTGCACATTTAAAGTATGTATTTCTTGGAAATTCATTAACTTTACCTGTAATTATATCTCCAGAACTAAGTAAAGATCAAGAAGAAAAATTAATAGGAGTTCTGAAAAACTATAAGAAAGCTTTTGGTTGGACTATTGCAGATATAAAAGGAATAAGTCCTTCAATCTGTATGCATAAGATTTTAATGGAAGAAAATTTTGAACCTACTATTGAACCTCAAAGAAGATTGAATCCAATTATGAAAGAGGTTGCTAAAAAAGAGATTTTAAAATGGTTAGTTGCAGGAATTATTTATCCTATTTTGGATAGTCAATGGGTAAGTCCTATTCATTGTGTTTCGAAGAAAAATGAGTCACTTCATTGTTAATGATAAAAATGAATTAATCTCTACAAGATAAGTTACAGGATGGTGAATTTGCATCTATTATCAAAAGTTAAACAATGCTACTAGAAAATATCATTTTCCTTTACCTATCTTGAATCAGATGCTGGATAAATTAGTTGGACGCTCATATTTCTGTTTTTTGGATGGATATTCTAGTTATCATCAATTACCTGTTGCCCCTAAGGACCAAGAGAAAACAACATTTACAATTCCTTATGGAACATTTGCCTTTAGAAGAATGCCTTTCATTTTATGTAATGCACCTACAAATTTTCAGAGATGTATGATGTCAATATTCTATGATCTAATTGAAAAAGGAATTGAAGTATTTATAGATGATTTTTCAGTATTTAGAACTTCTTTTGAGTCTTGCTAGAAAAATATAGCAAAAGTTTTGAAAAGATGTGAAGAAACAAATTTGGTTCTAAACTGGGAAAAATATCAATTTATGTTCACAGAAGGAATTGTACTTAGACATAAAATTTAACAAAAAGGGATGGAAGTTGATCAAGCAAAAGTGAAAATTATTGCTGAACTTCAACCACCTACTACTACTACTGATATGAGAAGTTTTTTGGGTCATGCTGGATTTTGTAGAAGATATATAAAGGATTTTTCTAAGATTGTTAAACCTCTTTATCATTTATTACAAAAAGAAGCTAAGTTTGAATTTAATGAAGATTGTTCGAATGCTTTCAATATTCTAAAAGAAAAATTAATCACTACACTAGTCATTATTGCACCTAATTGGAGTAAACCTTTTGAATTAATGCGTGATGCAAGTGATTAGGCAATTGGAGCTGTATTGGGACAAAAATATGAAAAAAATTTCAAAGTTATATATTATGCTAGCAAAACTCTTAATGAAACTCCAGTAAATTATACTACTACTGAGAAAGAGCTCTTAACAAGAGTATATGCCTTTGATAAATTTAGACCTTATCTTCTTGGGACCAAATGCATCGTACATACTAATCATTCCGCTATTAAGTATTTAATGTCTAAAAAAGATGTTAAACCTAGATTGATGAGATGGGTTCTACTTTTACAAGAATTTGATTTTCAAATAGTGGACAGAAAAGGAGCTGACAACCAAATTGCTGATCATTTATCAAGAATTAAAAATAATAGGGAGAGGATTACAGAAGAAAACATAAATTAGAAATTCCCTGATGAACAGTTATATGTTATTCAAGGATTACAAACGCCTTGGTATGCAGATATAGTTAACTATTTTGTTAGAAATATTTTACTGTATGGATTGAATAACAAATATATTAAGAAATTCAAGAATGATTCTAAATCATATATTTGGGAAGATCCTCATTTATCTAAAACAGGTAGAGATTATGTTATTCGAAAATGTGTACCATATGAAGAAACTTTTGCAATAATGAAAGAATGTCACGATTCTGAATTTGGAGGTCACTTTGGAGTGGATAAAACTGAGTTTAAAATTTTAAATTCTAGATTTTATTAGCCTACATTATTAAAAGATGTTGGAAATTATGTGAAAACTTGTGATCGATGTCAAAGAATCGGGAATACATCCAGAATAGATAAACTGCCTCTAAGCTATATATTAGAAATTGAGATCTTTGATGTATGCGGTTTAGAGTTTATGGGACCTTTTATACCATCATCTAGAAAGATTTATATTTTATTAGTAGTTGATTATGTTTCAAAGTGGATTGAAGCTGTAGCTTTACCTAACTGTGATTCCAAAAGTGTTTCGAAATTTTTAAAGAAAATGATTTTTATAATATTTGGAATGCCGAGGGTAATTATCATAGATGGGGGAAGTTATTTCAGTAATGTAAGAATTCAATCATTACAGGAAAAATTCAGAATTAAACATAGAATTGCAACTGCTTATCACCCATAAATAAGTGGAATGACTGAAGTATCAAACAGAGAAATTAAAAGATATTAGAGAAGACTCTTAATCCTAAAAGAACTGACTAGGTTGATAGACTTGATTCTACATTATGGGCTTATAGAACAGCTTATAAGACACCTATCAGAATGTCACCTTATCGGTTAGTTTATGGTAAGCATTGTCACTTACCTCTTGAACTGGATCATAAAGCTTACTGGGTGATAAAGGAGTTCAATTATGATTTGAATGCTGCAAGAGAGAAAAAACTATTACAACTGAATGAAATGGAAGAGATATGAAAATGCAATTATTTATAAGGAAAAAATGAAGAAATTGCATGATGAAAAGATTTCGAGAAAAATATTTGAGCCTAGACAAGAAGTATTATTATTTAATACTCGTTTAAGACTTTTTCAAGGAAAATTAAGATCTAAATGGATGGGACCAATTATAATTGAGAAAGTACACCCTTATGGAGCTGTGGATATTAAAGATCCTAAGACGGGAAAAATATTTAAAGTTAACAGATTAAGACTGAAGCCTTATATGGGAGAAATAAAACCAATTTACAAGGAGGCTTACGAGCTGAGTCTACCCGATTAAAATAACTGATTAGGTCGGGCTGACGACATTAAACCAAGCACTTTGTGGGAGGCAACCCATATATTATCATTGTGATTGTTTGTGAATTGAATTTATCTTAATCGATGTTTGTGTGTTGATCACACCATTTTAATATACCTATTTTAAGACTGAAACTTTTTAAATTTGACGATAGGCGAAATGGAGTCGAACGTGGTTCCGACGCCTAAGCGCCAGCATAACCCATGTGTCGATGGTCCGACGCCTAGGTCCCAAATTTCGGTGCCTAAGAACCCCAATTATAGTTCATGCAAAAACCAAAAAATCTTCAATTTTTCACACAAATTCTTCCTATAAACCACTATACCTTCGTCTCTAATCCCTAAGCAACCCTAATTTCGCCCAGCACAACTCATCTTGGAAAAGAAAAGAGAAGTTTGGAAGCAATGGTGAGAGAAGATCATGGCAATGGAATAAGAGATAAGTCTTCTAAAGATCATCAACCTTATTTCAATGGATTTATTGCTGTAAGTTTGGAGAAATTATTCAGTCATTTAGATAAGATTGAGGCTGAATTGCTAAGTGTTGGAAATCGTCTGCATGAGATGTATCACCAAATCGAACACCTGAAATGGCAGACGAAGCTTAAATTCGATCATATGACGGCCTTTCAAGATTTTCAAGCGACGATGTATGCGAAGAACAAATGGATTGATGAGAAGAAGACTTGGAATTTCCAAGGGCGTTAGTTTTCTATCCATGCGGGCCTAGTGAACTTCATTGCGAGAGGGATGGAAATTCAAAGTTTGGAGAGGAATAGATCGTTGTTATGTTCAAAGGTGTAATCGAGTTATGTTTTAGTGAGTCGAATATTTAGTTTGTGTGTTTGCTTTCATTGTTCAAAGTGTGTTGTTTGATTGTGAATTTGCTTTGAATTAGTAATGTTTGTGTTGTTTATAGAGAATTGAATCTTGTTATAGTACTTTTTCTGGATTTTCTTGAGCTTGGAATGGAATAATGCAAAATGGAATTGAAGAGTTTGATTATATCTTATGTTTGAATGTTGGATCTATGTTATTATTTTAATTGTTTGTAGAAATGTTTGGAAGTTAGAAATTAGAGTAATACTCTCATGTGAGTGATTAAAAGTCAAATTTGTTAAGTTTTGGTAAAAAAATATAATTTTTAAATCAAATTTTTGGTAAGGCGAGTTTGGCTCCTAGGAGCCAGAATTTGGAGCCTAAGTGCCGGTTCAACCTGAACCCAAAAATCAGGCTTTTAAACCCACCAACGCCATTAATGACGCTTAAGCTCCTTCTTCTTCCATTTTTCACGAAAAACACACTTAGGGATCCATTTTTAGCTCGAATTTTTGAGTTTTTGAGCTTGAAATCACTCGATTTCTTCATCTCGAGGTCAGATCTACCTTCTAATCTACTTATTTTTTATTTTCACTATGGATTTTTCAACTTTTGAGCAAAATGGAAAATTTTGATTTTTGGAGTTTAATCCATGGATTTGAAGCTTTATTTAAGTTTTTAAAAGCTTAAATAAGTTTATTATTTTGATCCTTTAATTTGATTTTCATTTTCTTTCTCTTACGTTTAGATGGCACTGAAATCTAAGCGATGGAAAGGATAAGAAAATTTCGATCACAGCAAATTCGCTACTGCCGCAGCGCATATTCGTTACAATGAATTTGCTTCGACAAGAACATTTATCTCTAGATGAGTTTCTACAATCCTGGTGGAAGGATTGAAGATGCGAATGTTGCACTGAACTGGCAAGGATTCTACTACTTCACTGCTATTGCTGGTATCCCTGTCGTCAAGGAATTTTATGCTAATTTTATGGATGCCGAAGATTACGAGATTTTCAAGAGAGGAGTTGGAGTAGGATTTACTCCTAAGAGAATCAACATTTTCTACGGCTTGCCACTGAACATTGAATGCTACTATTCTGGATTATCTCCATCTGAGGGAGATTTAGAGATGATTATTGCATATATGACTGATGGTACTCGAGCTTAGAAGATTTGAAACGAAAAACAGGTAAATTTTTCATCCTCTAAGCTAAACGGTGTTTCTAAGGCATGGCATTACTTTATTTCTGCTCGCCTCCTTCCATCCAACTATTTGAGTGAGGTCACAAAGAACAGAGCTATCCTCAACTATTGTATCCAGGAGAGGAAGACAATTGATGTTGGGAGTATTATTTATGATTCTGTAGAGACCACTGCTCATTCTAGCACTTCTATGGGATTGGGATTCCCATCTCGGATTTATTCTCCGTGCGAAAGTGTTGGAGTTGTTGCTGAGCTTTCAGAGGAGAAGCTCAAGTCTACCAAGCCCATTGGATAGGAAAGTGATAGCATTTATGATCAACTTCGAGGTAAGAGTTCTACCGCACTCTCTAGTTCATTACCTACTTCAGATAGACCTTCTACTTCTCGACCCTCTACTTCTGCGTCTGAGCCACCATCTAGTTTTTAGGAAAATATGCATGAAAAATTTATAGAGCAGCAGAATATGTTACTTTTAACCCAGTGTAGAGTGGATACTATATATTTGAAATTGGATCATCTTTCTGAGTACACACAGAGGAAGAGTGATTTTCATGCTGAGTATTCTGAGAGTCTTGTTAAATTCCTAAAGGGTGATCATTCAGTTCAGTTTTCGACCTGCC
This sequence comes from Papilionanthe hookeriana x Papilionanthe teres, assembly GCA_022702705.1. Taxonomy (NCBI): domain Eukaryota; kingdom Viridiplantae; phylum Streptophyta; class Magnoliopsida; order Asparagales; family Orchidaceae; genus Papilionanthe; species Papilionanthe hookeriana x Papilionanthe teres. The sequence continues at coordinate 11,352,309 of CM040431.1, read as the reverse complement.
CTAGATTCTCACCATTTGATATCCAAAATAAGAATGTAGATTTTTCTTTTGATGATGATGAGGATGAGGAGACAACTAGTGATGAGTAGATTTGTAGGATTGTGTAGTTGTGTTATTTATGTTATGTTTTGTTAGTGTGTTAGTTTTGGATGTATGTGATGATTTGCTTTTATGTTTGATGCACTATTGATGTTAGTGTACTTTTTATATTTAGAGTTTATTGATTCTGAGACACTTATTGTTGTATCGATGATTGTTGGATTGTTAGAGTTTATTTTTATAATGCGATGTTTTGTTTCTGTTTTAGTATAGCAATCAGTACACTTGTTTAGTTTAGTTATTTTTGTTTAAATATTATAAAATAGTTTTAGTAGAAATTGATCCTGCTTACTAAAATTTTTCTATATATGCTTAAACCTTTCTTTATATTCATAAAAAGCATGTGTGGAAATAAAATTTTCCTTTCTAGATTATTTTTCATATACTTAGAAAAATTCCTAGTAGAAATATGTTATTCTTTCTCTCATGTTTTAGAAATTTTCATGATTCATATTTATACCAAAACTGAAGTTTTTGGGAAGGGAAAAATTCTTTGAAATTTAAATATTATTTGTCCTTAAAGTACTAATATTTTCTTTAAAAAATTTATATATTAACATAACATAAGGAATGAAAAATTTATTTAAGATTACTTAAATTTTTGAATTTATTAATAATTTAGTAAACTTAACTAAAATTTCAATAATTTTGATTGATTTAAAGAATAGAATTATTTAACTTAAAGAATAATAAGATTAATTTTTTTTCTATTTATAGAAAAGAAAATTGTATTTTTGAAATACTAAGGAATCAAGATTAATACTTGAAAAAGAAAAGATTGAAATAATTTTAAAAAAATACTTATTAAGAATGTCATATTTATTAAGTGAAAATGTATAAGTTTTTAAATATAAGTTAAGGATAGTGAAGTTCAAAATCATTAACAGGCTATCCAGATATAGTAATCCTCACGAATTGTGAAAAAGGGGATTGAAAAATATTCTAAAAAAAAGGAAGAAGAAAAAAAAGAAGAAAAGAGCAAAAATGGAAATGTGAGGAGAAGCTTGAGAAGATGCCTAATCAAAAATTGGCTTCACTTGAATTATCTTATAGGAAGAAAACTAATTAAATTTTTAACTTAATTTTTATGTATAAGCTTCTTTACTAATTTTTTTTTTCATGAAAGTCTTTTTCTTGTAAATTATCTATGTGACCTTAATATGATAAATTACAATTATTCTTAAAATAAATGAAAATTTGAAAGTCTTATGATTTGGTAGTTAAGTATTCTTTAAATTCTTAAAATTTACCTTTATTAGTGAAATTTGGTTAATGATTTACTAGAGCATTTAAAAAATCAAAAATTACAAGGAATCTTAAATATTTAAACTTCATTCCAAAATTTTTACATTTTATGTAATAAAAAAGGTTACTTGAGGACAAGTAACATTTAAGTTTGGGAAAATTTGATCCACTTAAAAAGTACCTATTTTTATGCTATATTTATGATTCAATTTTTAAGGATATTATGCATTAATGAAAGTTATTGTTTATGTTTTTGGATATAGGTAATGAAAAAGGAGTTCAAGAAGAAAAAAGGAGCAAAAAGGAGCAAAACTAGAGCAAAAAGGAAAAATTGCCAAAATTATAGGTCTGGCGCCTAGGCGCCAGTTTGATACTGAAGTAGATAAGATTTTTTGACAACTTTGGGCAGTTATTTTGACGTTGTTAAGTGGTTATCAGACCTTCTAGAAGACTGAAAGTTACTCCTGATACATAAGACATGTGATACAATGCATCTGGACACAAGAAAACAGTTTTAATTGTGAAGAGGTGCGATCCAAAGTGATGAGGTGCGAAGACTTAGTCATGGAGTTCGGTGCGTCGGCACCAGATCCCGACGCAGTAAATTTCTAGAAGATTCATTGACTTGGACAATTTTGAAGAGGTGCCTTAAGCAACCCCTGGTCATTTTTGAAGCTCTATAAATAGGAGACATTTCTACAGAGAACCGGGCCCTCCCACTAGCTCTCCCGAGTCTGGAGATAGTTTTAGAGAGCCACCATATTTTCTTCTTAAGTATTTAGTGAGTTTATTCTAGTTATTTTGAGTGTTACTACTCAATTCCTTGAGTAGTAAGTGAGAGTTTGTAAGTGTTGGTGTTGCTGAAGACTTGTGCTTTGCATTGGAGTGTGTAGGAGTCAAAGGATCACTTGAAGGAATATTCCAGATAAGTATTTATAACTTAGTTCAAAGTTTTATAAATATGTTTTGTTGTGTGAATTCAATGTGTTCTGAGTAGTTACTTTTCTTTCTCCTTTCAACCATGAAAAAATAATAAATATAATTTAATTTCGTAGGAGAACTTAAACTTAATTTTAAAAATTATTGCGATGATATTCATACCTGATCTTAATTTACTTTTTAAACTAGCCATTCGAATTGTAAAAATCTGTTGAAGAGTTCTGAGATCTATCCGGAGATGAGTTTTTAACTAGTAGATATCTCATGAATCCTTGGGTAATCGAAGGCCATGTGCGGTAGATGAAGTCCAAATAAATAGGAAAATATTATTTATTTGGCGTAGAATTAATTAGTTTTTAGAGTGACACACTAAATTCTAATAATTTGGTTTATAGAAAGGGAACGGGTCACTAGTAGGCCCGACCACAGCCACCTTTGGACATCTGGAAGTGTGAACCTAAATTAACCCATTCTACTAATAATACATCATGAACCAATCTATAGATTAGCTAATGTACTTTATATTATCGAGCAAAGGTAAAGAATATGATTGCTTCTATTTAGCGCAATACCATAATCTCAAGTTCTCCATGAATGATAGTTTTTTTGAAAAATCTTGGATTAGTTAAAAAGAAGAAAGTTGTTTTATTTATACTTGCATCAACATTTACTTTATTGTTATTTTACTTGCATCTAGTAGAAATTTCATAAAACTTAAAATCTGATTTTTGAAAAAGAAATAAAATTTAAAATTTCTTTTAATTTAAAAATCTATTAATTTCTTAAATTAATCTTCCTTGTGGGATCGATAACCAGGACTCCAATAGAGCCCGTATTTCTTAAGCGATACGTATACTTGTGTTTGAAATTGTGATTTTACGAAATCATTATAAATATATAAATCTAAGTTCGTAAATTCTTGCATATAAAAGTCGCTATCAAATATATAGATTTAAATCACTATTTTTGAGATTAAGACGTTAAGGTCAAACTTCGAAAGTTTATTTTGACAGATGTACATGTTTAATTTGAGTTATCTACATATTGCTTCGTACGCATGCGACCTTTAAACACTGTTTATGACCATATATTTTGTAAAAAATTATTTTTAGATATTGAAATTACTTGAGGGTCACTAATGTTATAATATTATGAGTTTTTGATATGTATAAAAATGTGCTAACTCGTATTCCATTTTAAAATGTTTTCAAGTTAGTTCTTCTCTTTTGAAAGTTATTTATGTAGTGTTTTACAGGAGTGCAGATGAGTGTCATTGGAGCTAAAGAAAATCTATTAAAATACTTTGTGTGGGAGTAGTGCCTAGGCACCTAAACCCCCAAGGGGATCCATTTTGTCCACATAACAGAGAAATCAGAAAGTAAGCACTATTGTCCTAGCATGTAAGCGTAATACTGATAGCGCTTACGCACTACATTCAAGTGTTTAGGTCTCTAGATTGGTTCCATTTAAGAGGATTTCATTCAAATAATAGAGGAGCTGGAAAGTAGGTACTGTCACATCAGATAGTAGGCATTCCAAGAGGTCAAGAGCTCACAAAACACTTGCACTACACACCACAACCCTAAATAAGGCACATCCCATTTTAATCTCCTAACCCTTTGGAAACTCATGTAGGTGGTTTTCCCAAGTTCTTAGCCTTGGGCTAAGGGTTTGGCTAGTACCAACACATAGAGGACCAAATGAGGGTGACCCTTGGTCCATGGCTCAATCTAAACAATTCCAAACTACTCACATTCAACCAATCTCAATTTTCCTAAACATTTCAAATTTCCAACCTCTTTTGCCCAAAAATATCAAAAATGCCCCCAAAACACTAAAATCCACCAAAATTTTCAAAATTACCCAAATTAAAAATAATTCTTCATAAATCATCCCAAAATACTTCCTACCACTCAAATTAACCAAAATTACCCAAAATTGCCAAATTTCCCCAAAAATCTCAAAAATGACCAAAATGCCCCTCTTAGTCCAAAATTCTAAAAATTCCAAAAATTCTCATAAATTCCCATAAATTCCCAAAACCTCCCAAATATTCCCAATTACATTTCTCTCAATTATCAAATGACTCAATTTGGCCAATTTAGCCCAATTTAACCAAAATCCCCAATTTGACTCATTTAACCCAAAAGTGCCCAAATAAAATCCAATTAATCCCAATATTTCCCAATTTCAATTCCAAACTTTAATTCAACATCTTCAATACCAATCTAAAACAAATTAAAGCTCAATATGACCCACATTTGACTTCAATTTCACTTAAAATCCAAAATCACCAATTTTACCTAAGTGACCTAAATCCCCTGAATCAACCTAACACCAATCAGTTTCTTCCCAATTTCAATTCTAAACCCTTAATATCACTACCCTAAATTGAATTTAACCATCAATTGCCCCCAATTTGAGCCCAAGTCTTCAAATCTACTTGAACCAAGTTTGCCCAATTTTGGACCTAAACATGTCATACACCCAAAATCTCCCAATACCCTACTCTCAAAATTTCTACCCAATTGGTGTTGGGAACTCTTTATTACATCCCCCTAGACCATTTTGGACCTTCAATTAGCCTTGGACCCAACCCTAGCCCAACCTAAACCCAAGTTAACCCAACATGCCCAAATTGACCAAAATCCCAAATCCCACTAAATTGACCCCTCAATTGAACTCAAAACCACTCAAAGTCATCATAAAAAATTTTCATTACAATCATCTACACAATATTGCTCAATCATTTTGGCCCAAACCAAGCTCAAACCCAAGTTAGCCCAATGTGAACCCTAAGTGACCCAAATGAACATATGACCCAATTTAACCAAATTATCTCAATTGTGACCAAACCAACTTATTCACAACCACTAACTAAACTTTAGGAACTACCCTAGATCCATCTAACCAAAGCTAGGTAAGCCACGGACCAAAGGTCCCCCATTTTAGGGGATTTCCTCCCTTAAGTGGCTAAATCTTCTTTTGCTTCACCTCAAGCCTTCTCCAAACTAATTAATCACCATTAAGACTCCCCCACTGGCTGATCTAACCCATGGCCAGCTCCCCTAACCTGGCCAGCTGGACTAGTGGCCAGACAATGCCAAAACTGAGAGCCACCTCCAAGCCAAACAAACCTAAACTCCACCCTATGGCCCAGTCAGGCTAAAATTTCCATTAGAGCTCCTTTGTACTCCACCTAGGCAGCTCTTCGCACCTGAATTGAAGGCCTGTCAGTCACCCTAGCCATGGTTATTTAAGCCACCACCCTTCATTGTTAAAAGGGGAATTAAACCAAACCTTAACAAAACTCTGCCAAAATCACTCCAGAACCTTCCCAAAACATAGAGGAGCCAATCCCCACTGCATTCCTGCCCTGAAACCCATTGGCCCAGCTCAATTTTGAAGTCTAATTTCAGGCCAGCCCTAAACTCCACCAAACTCAATTTAAACTCACCCACACTATCCCCACAACAGGATAATAGGTTCCCCACTGAAAGCCCCATCACTAGACCACTCCGACAGGGACTTCTATCAAAGCTCGAAATCTGGCCTGATCACTTTCATACCTAGGCAATTCACCAGGGTAAGAAGCTTCATCTCTAAGCTCCTGGGACTCCAACAAAGGTGTAGAGCATCTCTGATCGAAACTTCACTTCTCAGATATAAGGTATTGCCTCCTTTTTCTTCCCGAGCTTCTCTGGATTCTCCAGGTAATAAGAATTAATTTAAACCATGCTTAGTTGTATGGATATGTTCTCCATGCTTAGACAAGTCTATAGAATCAAACCTGAAGTGATTTGGTTGATTCTAGGCTGAGAAATTAGGGTTTTAGTGTGGACGGTCACGGGATCACACCAGGCGGGGATGACGATGGGCAGCTGTTGGATCGTGCGTGTTTTCGTTGGATGGTTCAGATCTCGCCAGATGAAAGGATCGAACGGAACAGCGGGTCGCGTGGCATCCCAATTAGCTGGCGGTGTCGAATGGGAGCGCGCCGCATAGGGAGTTCAATCCGCCGTAGGTTGAGGTGGCGCTGAGTCACTTAAATAGGAAAATCCAATTTTCTGATTTATTTAAATCACCTGAATTTTAAAAATCCATATCTTAGCCTAGAAAATCATAAAAATAAAAGAAAGATCCCCTAGTGCTCAGTGAATAGAGGAGAAAAATGTGGAAATGGTTTAAAATAATTTTATGCATATTTTTATTTTAATAATTTAAATACCAATTTCAGTCTTTTAATTCTCCATGCATGTAGGAATTTCACTATAGCTTAAAATTCTGGCAGGTTGTTCTCTCTGTCATAAGGGATCTTCTCTGATTTTTCCAAAGTCAGAGAATATCCCTAGACAGAGAAACATGTTTTTCAAGTTTATGTCTATTGTTTGATAAATTAAATGTGATAATTAGCATATTGCTTAGAAAAATCCCAAAAAAATTATGGTAGGTTCTTTATGGTCAAAGAGACCCAGGAAAACTTTATCATGATATAAAATGGTAAAAATAAGCCTAATTGTCCACTTAACCTAAAATAAACTCTTAATTAATTAGGAAAAAATAAAAATAAAAATAACATAAAAATGGTTCTCCACTGTGCTTCAGGGACAGAGGAACTCCTTTAAATTTTTTGAAGTCATTTGGAATTAATTTAATAAGTTAAATAATTTTTCTAAATCTAATGGCTTTTTTGGCACTTAAATAAATTTTAAAAATTAAAATACATGTAAAAAATTTATAAGAATAGTTTTGGGAGTTCTCTGTGATCAGAGGGTTCTTTTAAAAATAAAATTGAAATTTTTACAAAATTTTCATTTTTAATCTTATTTTAATATTTAAATAAGTAAATAATAATAAAAATATAAAAAATATTAAAAATCACCAAATGGTCACTTTTGGTCTCCTAATCACTTAGGAACCATCCCCATAATTTTTCTAAGCTTCAAAATTAAAATATTAATTTTTAAAGGCTTAAATCAATTTTTAAAAGGCTAAAAATGAATTTTCTCAATTATCCACTAAAATAATTCTAATAATTAACCAAAAAATCAAAAATATATAAAATTTATTTCTCTGGGTTCCCTGACCTCAGAGAGATTTTTGAAGAATATAAAATTGAATTTTCAACATTTAAAATATTTTATAATTAATTATAACTCTAGAACTTAAAATAATTCTAATAATTAAATAAAAATTCAATAAATTATAAAATTTGGTCCAAATGATTCTTTGATCTAAGGCTACCTCCAATATAAATTTCAAGGAATTAAGATTTGTCTTGATCAAGTTATTGATTTTTCATTGAAAATCATTTTTTTTTGCATGAAAATAAATATATAAATGAAATTAAATTTTGAAAAATTACATTTTCTTCTCTGATGTTTTAATCAACCTATTAGTAAGGTAGGAGAAAAATTCCAAAGTCATTTGAATTAGATTTGATGAATTTTGAGGTGATAGGACCTTAAGGGCAAAAAGGTAATTTTGGATACTTAATCTTAATTAATATTTAGGCTTTAATTCAATAAGGAAAATGGGTAAATTTTAATTTTAATAAGTTCATCTGAATGATTGAAACATTAAGGGATAAATGGTAGAAACTCACTGCAATTTTGTCACATCAAAATTAAACACCTAAATCCCCTTAATTATTATAATTTGGAAAAAAAATCAAATTACTAGAATTTTAGGGTTAGGGGCATCATTTTGCAAATTAATAAACCCCCAACCTAACCCCTTTACTTTGTGTTTAAAGAAATTTTATGATCTTTTGACAGAAATTTTCACCACATAAAATTCAATTTTTCTTAAAGTTATAAAATACACTCACCTAAAATCCTAAGGAGCTTAGTAGTGAGCTAGGCTTCATCAAATTTAATTAAAAAGAGGTTTAGAAAATTAATAAATTTAAAACTAAAGTATTTTTGAGACATTACAAGCCCCAAATCAAAATTTGACTAAGTATGCTACAAACCTTCATTTGCTCTTTTAGGGCCTTCACCCACATAATTTTTAAATTAAATAATAAATGATGAATTACCCTTCTCTTAGAGATGATTAAAACATTGGTTCACTGAGCATAAGGGTTGAAAGGGATAAATCGTTTAATAAATATAATAAGCCCAAATGGACCTCCAGGAAGTTCAAAAGTATTGTGCAATATCCAGGTTTCTCCTGGACTGTTTCACAGGTCTTCTTCAGGACCACTAGACCTATTATATTTATTAAATGGGGAAATCTCACAAATGAAAGAGCTCACCGGGTTATGACCTAGGACTTTGTAAGCTTATGACGAACACATCCATAGGTTCTACTTTCCTAGAAATTATAAATGTTTATTGCAAGAATACTAAAGTTTCAGGTGGAGATGAAGGGAAGACCTACCAGTTATGCTTTTATTTCATTGCAAATTACTTACTTGCACTCTACTGCACTTTTTTTCTTTGCAAATTTGTATGCTAAACAACAATGTCACCCTGCATGAAAACTGAAACCTTTTAGGATAGCCACAAAACTGAAACCAAAATCAAAAATTAAAAATCAAAATACGATAAAATTCACCACCACAACATTCAAAATATAAAACAACTCAAAACTTAATCACAAAAAAAATAAAAACCACAATTGCAACTAAATTAAAATGTTTTGTTGGATGAACTGGAATTCCTCGGAGGAGGTAACCCACGTGTTGCTAACGAAGTTTCCTACGGTCTAAATGAAAGTATGGAACTCATTAAGTTGAGTTTAGTAAATTCATTTGGGCTAAGTGAATCCGACGAAAATAGTGATGCCGGGATGATGGAACCGTGAGATTTTTACCGGTGTTGCTATAATAAACTTTAATGTTCCCCTAAAATAAGATTAAGACACCTCAATGAAAATATTTCTAAAACACAGAACTTCTCTTTTCTCCTCAATTGAAACTTCTTTAAACTAAACGTGCTATGACGAGGAGCTTGGAGCATGCATAGTGGGCAACACGGCCATCTTAGACAGAAAAACTTATCTAAATCAGCAAAATCTTTCCTTAGAAATTAAAACAACAAGCCATAAGAATTTGAGGTAGTTTTCCTAGTGTAGCATAAATCCTCACCTTTTCTTTAGGCCTTTGCATGGCTATGCTGTGCAGTATAAGCCCTAACTCACTTTAAGATTTCGAGGTTGTCATCGGCATAACATAAATTTTCCTATCTTCTTGGCCGTTCACATGAATTGTATCAAGTGAATATAAGTCCTTAATAATAAAATTGACAAGATGAAATGTCAAATAAACGTCCTAAATCAAAGCCAAACTATAGGATAGTTTGGGAAGACATCAAGATATTTCTTGAATCTATGTCCTTCCTCTAGTCTTCTCTCCATTGGATCCTGACAAAATGAAATGTTCCAAAACTTGAGTCATTCACCTATTGAATTTCAGACTATCACATTTCCTTTGAAAGCCTTACCCTTGGGAGTCATGAATATAAATGTTTCCTGATCTATATCAAGAGCTTTGTTAGGTGACTTTGGTTATCTAAGATGTAATTAACTACGGGGGCTTGCCCTTATAGTAAACTTAAAGACCCCAGATTAATATAAATCCTGTCTAATTCCTTCATATTATAGGAAATTGTCAGTCAAAATGGTTAGCAGAGCAAACGGATGTCATGAATTCTTTTTTTTGTTTGATCAAGCCTCATCCCAAGTCATATATCTATTCTTCGGGATAAATACATGTCTTGTGATGAAGCGCTTGATTATCTAAACTAACGTTTATATGAGATCAGTTTGATTTTGTATTTTTTCAAAATTAAAATATTACTTTAAAAAATCCATATATATATATATGTATATATATATATATATATATATATATATATATATATATAGTGTGTGTGTGTGTGTGTGTGTGTGTGTGTGTGTGTGTGTGTGTGTGTGTGTGTGTTAAATTAAATCAAATTTCTATTTTGTAAAACTAAAACCCTTTTCAAAACAAAACACCAAAAGCAGATTATTCAAGGACAGAAGAATTATTAAAACGGCCAACAATTTTCTGGCGACTCCGTTGGGGATAGTTTCTCTCTTCATTAAGATCAGGAAATACTATATTCATATATTGATAATGTGCTCTTGTCCCTCATGAGCCAGATTAAAATTCTTCCATTGACATACTTCACTCATTTCTTTCTTGGGAAAGTGTGATCAACTCTTCTGGGTTTCAGGTCCGCTGTTTGGTCACTCCTAAACAGAAGGGTTATGGAGTCCTTAGGTTTTCCTTTTTTATCTTGTGGGGTCGGACACCCAATAGATGCGTCGGAGAGCAAATTTCGCTAGGGCGGTCTGCGTTGTGAAGGGGATCTTTGACGGGGTCCCATACTTCACCTCCTTTATGTACTTTTCAGGTTCAATCCTGTCTTCGACAGATTGACCCGCTCTTCTTTAATTCTTAAAACTTCTTTTAACCAACATGTGAAAACCTAAAAATGAAATAGAAAGATAATAAAATATCAAGTGAAATAACATTTTCCTCAGTCCACAAAATAACCTTTTTTCGTAGTGTTTGCATAATGATAACAAGGTATTTGGCCCTGACTAACCTTCGGAATGCTTCACTTTACAGTCAAGATGTCAACCCCTACGCTGACTTTCTCCTGCAACTTACCCTCCTCCCGCGACCCACCTTACAACACCAATGATCCAGTTCTGGACCGGCTTCAATGAGTTTGAAGTCTTACTCAGAAAAGTCCTGTTTGTGGTCGTGAAAGTTGCCACTCCTGAAATTCAAGAACTGTCTGCTGAGTTTGATCTAAACTTCCATGAAGATTTCCCTTATGTTAAGAAGGTGAAAATAACCACTTCCCCTTGTCAAGTCAGCCATCTCCGTACCAAGGAGAGTTGTTACTTATACTGCCACCAGCTTCGCCGTTACTGTACCTACTTTCCCATCTGCCAACGGGAAAGCGATTCTGCTTGAAGATGATTCTGATGATACTTTTCTTGCCCCACCGTCAGTCTTTGAAATTGGCTCAAGTTCTAGACCTCCTCTGTCAACCAAGTCTCAAAGAAGAAACCACAACTGCAGAATTCGCAGGGCTGCCAGAACACAAGTTGCAAATCTGTCAGTAATTGATAAGATTCCTCAACAGGAGGATCTCGGTTTACCGGATACCTCTCCGCTTCTTCGAGGTAGCAGGTTCCACCCGATAGCTGGCACTACTAGAGATGAAATCCTCCATAAGATTGCCACAATGCTTCCGACACCACACGGTCATGAGAAGGTGAGGGGAAGGCCCACACCAATCACCCGAGCTCACACCCTTCTACGAAGATTGTCTAAAATAGAGGAGTGTTCTGTCGCCAAGTTTTTTAAGAGGTTGGGATGTGCAATGTCCCCCAAAATTAAGGATAAAATTTTGGAAATGGAAAGAACCGTCTGAGTCTCCGTTAAACACATTTTGGGTAAACGTGTTGATACAGCTACTACAGATGATACTATTATAAGCAGATCAGTAAAGTCCCATCTGGGCCCAAGAGTAACAGCTGTCGATGATCATGAGAAACCCCGAAAGAGAAAGAATAAGAGAGGAGTATTCTCCTCTGTGCATGGTCTACACAATAGGAGCACACATCCCCTCGTTACCCCGATGTCCCCGCCGAGGCACCTTGTGTCAAGGCGTCTACTTTTAAGAGGAAAGTGTGGTTACCGAGAGGTGTTGCACTAGTACCTTTTGAAAGGGCTGCTGACCACAAAATGGACAATGATTCTGACGTTCCCGTTTCCACTACCACCATTGTTTCTGAATCAATTGCAGAAAAGAGTGACAACACAGGAAAACCTATAGATTTAAAACTGGCTAAGAAGAAAACAGTTGATGATAGAGTTTGAAAGCTCTGAGCAGAAATTTTTGAGTTAGCCAAACAACGAAGGTTGGATATTGAAGATGAGGATTATTTCTTGTAAAATTACATGGATGAAAAATTCATGGAAATAAATATGGTCGAAACTCGGTCCACTTCATCTGCGTGCGATGCTCCTAGTGAGGAGAACACCGCGGATGAGCTACGGAGGACTATCCTGACAAGAGATTAATAGATTAGCCATCTGGAGAAGAGAATGGAGGAGATGACCACCGCCATGATCACCATGGCTACCCTCCATGAACAGTCACAACCACGACCAACAGCATCTCCGGAGGTTAACCAGCTTGAGATTATAAACATCACCGATGAAAGAAGGGAGGTCGCTTCAGCCAAAGAAGACGAGCAGCCAAGAAGAGATCCAACTCAAAACCCACCAGAAAAGGACATTAAGCAAATGGTCGAGCAGCAAGTTCAGGAGGCCTTGGCTCAGTCCAAAGGAGGTGCATCAGTTTCAAATGGTAGACCCTACCCAGAGGAGTTCGATGCCATTCCTTACCCTAAAGGGTTCATGCCCCCGACTTTCAAGAAGTTCGACGGGACAGAAATTCCTCGCCAGCACATAGTAAATTTTAGAGTAAGTTGTTGCAACACAGGATGAAGTGTAGCTTTGCTGTTCCGTCAGTTTGTTTGCAGCCTGTCAGGAATAACATTTGATTTGTATGTCGAGCTTCCCAATGGATCAACAAAAACTTTTGCAGAAATGGAAAACATGTTCGTAAAAAGATTCTCCTATGCCCAACATCATGTTACCATAGGAGATCTCGTGGTGGAATGGCAGAAGCCCGATGAGACTTTGGTCGATTACATTCTCAGATGGAGAAACTTAAGTATGAAATGCGAGCCTCATCTACAAGAACAACACGTGATTGAGATACTGCTCAAGAGTATCCACTGTCCGGTTACCTTCATGCTTAAGGGTCTCACCATCAAGTCCTTCGAGAAGCTACTCACTAAAGCTAGCAGCCAACAAGAAGAGGTTAAGCACATGGAACCTGCGAAAAAGACAGAAAAGACAAAACTGGCTAAAGCATAAGAGAAGAGATCTTGCATAGTGGCAACGGTAGATAAAGGAAACCAGCCAATGAGGATTTAGTCTGAGCAGTTGCCGTAGCAGCACAGTCAATCGCCTCAGTATGTTCAGCCTTAGCATTATGGTTAGACTCATGCATAGTAGAGCAGTCAGTCTAGTCAGCAGCAGAGGTAATACAGAACAGATGGACGACAGGGTCCGACAATGTCAGAATGGCTGTACAGGAATTACTCCTTCAAAGATGACGCTGTAGCAAAGATATTCAAGAATTTGATGAAAAAACCTGAGTTCAGATTGCCCGAGCCAAAGAAGCCGGAAGAGGTGGATAAGAAAGATCAGCCAAACTTCTGCCCCTACCACAGGATGCTCGAACACACCATTGAATGCTGCTTCAGTTTTAAGGATTGGCTCGAGTGGAATTACAAGGAAGGGAATATAACGATACCAAAGGAATACTTGAAAAAACCTAAAATAGGTTCTATAAATGTAATTTTAGCCTAGCCAATCTCTCCGATTGATCTGTATACCAGAAAAAGGCAGATGGAGTACAGTTTGGAATGAGCTCAAGAAAGTTCTGGACTAGATCTAGTCTACTCCAAAGAAAGCTACTGTCCAGAGTCTACCGCCAGCCTAATCCAAGATTAAAACTTCACCAAGGAAGCCACCGCGACAAGAGTAGAGAAAAAAGCGAATTGTGAATGAAATTAATGATGATAGCGTGAAGGATAAGATAGAGGCTGGCCCTATTATATTGGTTATTTCAGATTCGGGGGTGAAACTCCTCGAACCCCTGACCTTGTACCATTATCTTTTTGTCCCTCCAGGGTCTCATAATAATAATATAAATGATGTTGCTATGTTCTTACTATCTCTATTGATGACGTAACAAATCACAACCTCTTTAACCCCGATTTCGATTCCAAAAGTGATCCTTAGATCATGACTGTTCCCACCGGGAATGTTGAAGAAAACAAAGAAGATATCGACAACACCGGATACGACAACACCAGAAGTGAGGAGCCAGTCCTCTAATGTGAAGGAGCTCCACTTACCATCAATGTGGACTTTTCAGATACAAAAGAGCCAGATACGGTAATAAAAGGATCTCTGGGTCTAGAAGAAGAAATAAAAGAAGTACATTTAAGAAGTGGCAAAGTGTTACCACCAAGGACAGCTCCAATGGATAAAGGAAAACAACTATTACTCAAGAAGAAGTATCTCCAGCAACGGAAGAAGTACAAGTTCAAAATGAAATCAGAAATTCAAATAAAGTGGATTACAATGTGCTAGCTCATCGTAAAAAGTTTCTAGCTAACTAAGTATTTATGATGCTCTGATCCTGTCAAAGGAGATGAGAGAAAATTTGATCAAGGCTCTACTTGATCTGGATATCTACTTAGCATAGTTGGCTAGCACATCCTCAGATGGAGTTTGCACTTTGAAAGAGCAGCCTGGTGTAACCTTCACTGATGAGGATTTGCTACTCCCTACAGCCGATCACAACCGTCCGCTCTACATTTCCGTCATCATCGGCAGGTTCATACTTTCCAGAGTGTTAGTAGATCCTAGAGCATCGCTCAACATAATGAGTCTACGGACGTTAGCCTACTTGGACATCGACGCTCGAGAACTTTCTATGGATAAAATGATGCTAAGAGGATTCAATCAAAAAGGAGAAAGAGCCCTCGGATCTATAACGCTACAAATGAAAGTTGGAAATCTAGTAACAACTGTAAAATTCCATGTCATCGATGCTGATACATTGTTCAATACCCTGCTTGGTCGGTCGTGGCTTCACGAGTACAATATGGTCCCGTCGCCACTTTACCAATGCGTCAAGTACTACAAGGACGGACACGAACATTGCATTAAGGGAGATTTTCAACCATTTTCAATACATGAAGTAGGCATTAATGAACACACCGCCTACTATGCTCCCTCGAAGAGAACAATACTTTCAAGAGAAATTATGACAAGTAAAGCAAAAGATTCAGAAGAACTACAAGAACAGGACCATACAACTCAAATTCAACGATCTCCCACTGCTCCTTCACAGCGAGTTGGTGGAGGTTCTTTTAGCCCACACATCCATGGTCGAGGCCAGGGACGTAGTCTAGGAAGAACTTACAAGATTGTTGAACTGACGAAGCCAAAAATCAACATTGAAGTAGAAGGAAGCTCCAAAGAAGAGAAAGAAAAAATGATGATAAGTCAGAAGAGGATTCAGTTCGAGATTTCTACGGATGACACGGAAAGAGATGAATATGAATCAATGTATGATCAGATTAATCATTATGTTCAAGCCATGACTCTAACTCGGATCCACCCTTAAAAGATCGAGAGTATGGAAGTCAAGGAAGTCCATAATGGGGGTTTTAAACTGACCAAGTTTTATAAAGCTTCTCCTTCTACTTCTGAACCTTGTATAACTCTTGAAGAAAATGATTCTAATGAATTAATGTAATTACCTTTTGGTTAATTTTCACCGTGTCTACAAAAGCTAATTCAACAAAGATATAAAGAAAATGCCAAAAGATAAATTACAATCATTTGAAAATTTATGGAATACCAAAGGAAAGAAACTCAACTCGAAAGAAGGTCTTGGGTTCAGTACGATCGGACCCGTCGATGACTCAAAATTTTGTATGGTTCCTACTAGTCAGCCAGAAGAAGATTGCCTGGACATCTAAGAGGAATACGAGGATCAACCAATAGAAGAGGCTCCACCGAAATTCGAAGAAGAAATCAAGTCAACAGTAGATGAATTAAAAGAAATCATCCTCGGGACTGAAGAGAAACCCCGACCTACTTTCATAAGTTCGCTGCTCAACGAAGAAGAGGTTACAGACTTGGTCAGGTTACTTTCAGAATTTAAAGATTGCTTCTCTTGGACCTATGACGAAATGCCTAGACTATCTCCAGAGGTTGCAGTTCACCAACTAGGAGTGGATCAAAGTACGATACCAGTAAAATGATCCCCTAGAAATAGAACAACAAGTTATGGTAGAAATAAAGAAATTAATAGACACTAACTTTATCTGAGAAGAATAATATCCAACATAGTTAGCCAATGTCTTGCCAGTGAAGAACAAGAATGGTAAATTTTGAGTGTGTGTCGACTTCAGGGACTTGAACAAAGCATGTCCAAAAGATGAGTTTCCATTGCCAATACTGGAATTAATGGTAGACATTGCGTCGTCACACAAAATTTTCTCATTCATGGATGGATCATCAGGTTACAATCAAATCAAGATGGCTCCAAAAGACGCAACTCTTACAACATTCAAAACTTTGATCGGGATTTACTGCTACACCGTGATGCCATTCGGATTGAGGAACGCAAGAGCAACATACCAAAGAACAATGACGAAGATCTTTGATGACCTCATTCACAACCAAGTAGAATTCTACGTGGATGATCTGGTCATCAAGAGCAAAGTGAAGGAAAACCACCTAAATGATTTGAGGATCGTATTTAAACGATTACAACAATACAATCTAAAGATGAAACCCTTAAAGTGCGCTTTCAGTGTTACATCCAAGAAATTTCTAGGATTTTTTGTTCATCATAGGAGAATCAAAATCGACCCAAAAAAGATTAAAGCTATATTAGAAATGCCTCCCCATAGAACCTTGAAACAATTACGTTCCTTTCAAGGAAAAATGGCAAATCTAAGATGCTTCATATCTAATATGTTAGGAAGGTGTCTCCCCTTTTTGAACTTACTTCGAAAGGATGTCACATTTGTTTGGGGAGAGCCGTGTCAATGAGCTTTCAAAGATATTAAATGATACCTCACGACACCTCCTGTTTTGGCAGCCCCTATTTTGGGTAGACCATTGATACTTTATAATGCGGCTTTAGATGAGTCTCTCGGGGCACTACTTGCTCAAGCCAATGATGAGGGCAAAGAAAACACACTATAATACCTAAGTCGACATCTAACTCCAGTAAAAGTAAAGTATCCTCCTATTGAAAAGCATTGTCTAACTTTGGTTTTCGCTGCTCAAAAGCTTAGACATTACATGTTATCTCGTAAGGTCAACCTGATCTCAAAAGTTAATCTGTTGTAATATTTGATAACCCTACCAACACTTTCCAGATGATTAGCAAGGTGGTTGATGATACTATTGCAATTTGACATAACTTTTGTGCCCCTTCGCACTATTAAAGGGCGGCTTCTCGTAGATTTTCTAGCAGCGCACCCATTGCTAGCTGGGTCCCCGCTTGATGATGAACTACCAGACAAACAGATAATACAAATAGAGTAGCCCAGTGCTAAACATTGAAAAAAGTACTTCGATGGAGCGTCATCAGCCCGAAGAGATAAAGGATAACTACAGTGATACCCGACAAAGCAGAAATTGGTTTAATCTTCGTTACTCTAGATCAGGTAATGCTGGGATTCTCCTACCACTTGTCAGAGCCGTGTACCAACAATGAATTGGAATATGAAGCTCTATTCACCGGTTTAGAATTAGCAATACTAATAGAAAAAACAGACATTGTCATTTATCGCGACTCACAGCTCGTCATTCAACAAGTGGCAGGACAGTATAAAATTCTGAAACCAAGATTAGAGGAAAATCACTGGTACACGATGAAATTACTCGAGCAAATTTTGAGTGTGATATTCTATAGAGTTCCTCTATCAGATAATGCACACGCGGACGCTTTAGCTAAACTCGCTAAAGAATTGGCTTGTCCACCTGAAGATTCTATAGATATTACAGTACAGGGACTTCAGGTTTTATCATAAATCGACCTAAAAAATCTACACAAGCTTGGAAAAGAAGAGATAGTAGCCACAGTGGAAGATGAAACAGAAGACTAGCATCAGCCATTGATAGAATATTTGCAAGTAGGAAGGTTGCCAGAAGACAAATCAGTAACGCATCAGATTCAGAAGAGAGCTCTCTCATATGCCCTAATTGATAGTGTTCTGTACAGAAGATCCTTCGATCTGATGTGGCTCAGATGCCTCAACAAAGAAGAAGCACAGAAAATCATCAATGAAGTACATGCCAGATTGTGTGGAGCTCACCAGTTCGGACCGAAGATGAAGATGAAAATCAAAAGACTCGGATACTACTGGCCGGCAATGATGACAGACTGCATGGATACAACAAAGAAATGTCATCAATGCCAAGTGCACGGAGTGGTCTTGCACCAACCTCCAAATGTTCTACACCCCACGATCGCCTCGTGGCCATTCGAGTGTTGGGGCATGGATATAGTGGGTCCGATAGACCCTCCGTCTTCAAAAGGACACAGATTCATACTCGCAGCTACAGATTACTTCTCCAAGTGGGCAGAGGCAGTTCTGCTACGAGAATTTACAACACATCAAGTTCTATAGTTCTTCAAGAATCAGGTTGTTTATTGCTTTGGTGTGGTGTGCAGGATCATTTTTGACAATGGGTCTGCCTTGAAGAGCACGAAATTCAACAATTTTGACAGAAGATACGGGATAGATTGGAGATACTCTACGATTTATTACCCCAAAGAAAATGGCTTGGAAGAAGCTTTCAACAAGACGCTCGTTCAAATTCTAAGGAAGACACTCGATGACAACAAAAGAGCATGGCACAAAAAATTGCTAGAAGCTTTGTGGGCCTACAGGAAGGCAGTCAAAATGCCGACACAGTCTACACCATATGCACTTGGGTATGGGTCCGACGTAGTCCTTCCGCTAGAGTTTCAACTACCGTCACTCCGGATCATCGTTAGCAATCATATTACAACAGAATAAAATGCCAAATTACGACTGGCAGAACTGAAAAATCTCTAAGGAAATAAATTGCTTGCACAGCAGAATTTAGAACTTTACCAAGCAAAGATGATTCAAGCCCAGGATAAGTTAGTCCGCCCAAGGTCATTCAAAATTGGTGACCTCGTGCTCGTTTTCAGAAGGCCTATTCTTGCACACCGCAAGATAGGTGGAAAGTTTGAACCGACCTGGGAAGGACCATTCGTGGTGGAAAAGATTTACTCTAGAGGATCGTACCAGTTGGTAGATTCTTAAGGGGAGAGACCCATGTTGCTGAAAAATAGACGATATCTCAAGAAGTATTATGCAACATAAGGAATCTGAAGAAGTATTTTCATTTTGATGTAGAATAGGGCCAGCGTCTGTGAATGGGTCCAAATCTTGTAATAAAATAAAGTGGAAGAAATTTTGACTAGGTGTCCGACTTGCAGCTTTGTTTTATCCAGACTGCCTACGGTGTCAGGGGTATTTTTAGAGTGCCTAGAATGTCATGTGTTATAGCTTGAAGAATATGGCACCTTTGAGGCATATGCAGCTACCTCAATGCTACTCAGAAGCAGGGAATATTTTGAGGCAGAGCCGTACGTACTGCAGTCTGTCTTACCGCAGCCATCACGAAGAGTTCCAGACTACATCATGGTGAAGATTAGAAGAATCAAAAATAAAAAATTTCAACACTACGAAGACATACAAGGAAAGTTTGTCAATATCCTGGAAGGACTCGAGTTATACACTGACATATTCTCGAGGAAGGATGAAGAAGAAATTTTGAGTTGCATTGACAGTCTACAGACATTGGGCAGAGCAGGTCTTCTGAGGCCGAGAACTTATACGGAGCCATCAAAATGGAAACTTGGAAAGGGCAGAGTCACTATTAAGTGTGTCTGCTGCTATAACTTCACGAGAGATCAATAAGGCAATCCCTCGAGGATCTTGCATCATGATGAGGTGGATTCGATGCCACCGCAAATCAAGAAGATGATAAAGAGGATAGTCGAGTGCACGTGTTGCCTGCAGACAGTATTCCTAACAACTTCATCATAAATATTTATGAGGATGAGAATTGTATCCCATCTTATATCAACCACCATGACTTTGTGAGACCCTTCTGCACGATCACCTTTATAAGTGAAAGCAACATCTTGTTTGGACGAGAAATCCAGATTGTCAGGCCAGGAGAATTCTAAGGTTCTGGCAAATTTCCTCTACCAGTCGGATCAGTGCTGGTACTAAAAGGAAATGGAGTAGATTTAGCAAAACACTGCATCACAAGAGTTCAAAGAAAAATGGTGTCAGTCACCTTTAAAAGAACGGATGAAGATAAAGCGTCATTTTACTATGAACCGGATCTAGAACTCGAAAACCTTCATCCTTTGCCACTGTGACGGCAGTACCTCAGGGTGTTCGCGAGGGGACTTTTGTTCCTGACCGCAACCTTAGCAGGTTGGCTCATCCTTACAGCAGTCTCAGGCAACAGAAATTTACCACACCTTTCAGTGGATCATGGCAGTCGACGTCACCACTTTATCTAGCAGCCAGATGATGTGATATGCCAACTCTGTTCAGTTATGTACACTTGATCTAGTTTTGGATGCTTGTCAGCATATGATCAGTTGTACTACTTTCAGCAAAATTAATGAAGATTTATGTTTTCAGAAAAGTTTTCCTTTCAGCGCGATAGTCAAGAGCCATTAAACCACGTGTTTGGTTCCAAAATGAAAAGGACAAAAAAGAATGATGCAGAAGAAAAGGATAAAAAAATTAAAACAAAATGAAAGTAAAATCAAAATTAACTCGGAACTTAAATCAAACAAAAATCAGAATCAAAATCGAATTTTGAAACAAAATTAAATCAACTAAAATGAAATGAAACAAAATAAAATGAAAGAAAATGATAAATTAAATATGAACAATGATAATACTCTTTCTCTCTCACTCGAGATTCTGAGTCTTTGCAGTCATCGTCAAATCTATCGACTTTGCAAGCATACCACGAAATGTGGCACATTTCACACAATGCCACTCCTCATAAATTTGAAATATTATGAAATTCTGTAAATCTTACAATGGCTACCAATCTTGGTCGAATTGCACCAAATCGCTTTCGATGAAAGTCAATACCAAGTTTTACCAAATTTCCTAAAATGAAATTCCGGGATCAGTACCAGAATTCTAATTCCTTTCTGTTACCTCTTAGGTTGGATGTGATACACCTAAAATATTCTGATTTCCCCTAATTCCGTTGATACACCTAAAATATATAGTGTTTTTATGCACATTTTTATACCTATTTTTGATGATATTGCACTTTAAAGGAAGGTATTTTGTGTTTTTTTTGCAGGTATGATTAAAATAAGTGATTATGATGAAAGAAGCAAAATTAAATCAAATTTGGAGCAAAAAACAAAAAAATGAAAAATTAGACCTTGGCGGCTAAGCACCGCCTGCTCGGCGCTTAGCCACCACAGTTGAAAATTGAATTTTCTTCATTTTTGGCGCTAATTTCAAGGGTTGTTTGAAGCAACTTTTGGTGGTGACTTCCTTAACTTCCCATGGGAGGAAAATTTGAATGAATGGATGCATCTTTTGGTGGATACGTTGAATCTGAATAAGATTTGAATGGACACCAAGGCTCTTTTTAGATTATTATTAAAATTATGTCTTGAGAGTCTTTAGTGTGTGTGTGTGGTGTGTGAGTCTTTTCTAATTTTTAGAGTCATCTTCTAGTTTTAAAGAATCTTTCCTAGTTTTACTTTCAGTCTTTTATTCTTTATAGTTTAGTTAGTTTAGTTTTAGAGGAGAAAGGATTGGTGTGAAACTTTCTTTCCACCAATTTTTCTTTCATCAATTTATCTATTTTTTATTGAAGTCTAGAGTCAAAGTTGGAGTCAACTGAGTTGGGTGCCAACCTCTGTAGTGTTGTTTTGTGGAAAGTCGAGTTTGAAAGGAATTTTCGGAGTCTTGTGGAGAGGATTTCCAGATAAGTGTTTACTTCTATTTTTATATTTATTTTTTCTTATTTTGTCTTCTTTATGATTTCTATTTACAAATCAATGTGTGCTTGTGTTTTCTCTATGAATTCTGAGTAGTTTTCTTTATCTTTTTCTTTCTTAAATGAAGAAGTAATTAAATTATGTAGAATTTGTGGAATGTATAAGTGTTTAAAGTTGGAATAACTCGTGAAGATTTAATTCCATGAACTTAATTTACTTCTTAATTTGGTCAGTTAAGATGTTAAAATTTGTTGTGAGATTATGTAAGATCCAATGCGGTATTGTCTCAAACAACAATTGGTAAAAATCACATGCAATTATATGGGTGAGAATTGTAGTCCATATAATTGTATACAATATAATAGGAGATATGTTTTTAATGGGGAGTAAAATTAAAGAACTTTAGAGTGAAAGGGTAAAGTTTCATAATTTGGTTTGATATTTTAAATTTGGTTTTGAGAAGTTAGCCCCCAGGTGGAGGGAATCGAGGGAACCGTAGAGTGAGAGCTGGTATCCTACCTGCCTAACCATTTTCAAAATTTTAAATTATTAAATTAACTAATGTTCTTTATAGAACCAAGTAAGGGTAAAGAATAAGCTTGCTTCTATTTATCATAACACATTTAAATGCTTCCACAACAATATTTCCATAATTATTACTGCTTTATAAGAGAAAGAAAAAGATATTTTATTTCCTAGTATTTTATATCGTGTTTTAAAGTTCTGATAATTTTCATTTCATGCTTAGCATTTTATCAAAAATACAAAAAACAACTTTCAAACTTTACAAATCAAAACATACCTTCAAAAGTCTTTTAAAAAGTAAAAATATAATTTTCTTAATTCTTTAAAATTTTCTTTACATTTCTCTGTGGGTTTAATATCTCGGGGCTTAATCAGAAAGTCTTATATTACTTGATAAACGATACGTATACTTGCGTAGTATCCCATATTATAAAATCATAATTTTCATATCTAAATCGTTAGCACATATATTCAGTGTGGAGTCAAGTTTTTAGCACGCATATATTTATCGGGGATCAAGTTTTTGGCGTCGTTTCCAGGGAACGTAATTAAAACTGCATTTTTAAAGAAAATTAAGAAAAATTTAAATTTTTACTTTTCTTTGTTTTTGTTGGTGTGTTGTGTTTTGTTTTATTTTATTATTGCATGTGTAGTTTAGGTTCTGAGGGTCTTGTGACTTACGATTATGAATTAGAAAGAAATATTAGAAAAATTAAAAAAATTAAAAGCATAGAAGAAGATAAAAATATTCAAGAAATATAAAATCAGCAAAATCAAAATGTTGGCATCCATCAAGAATTCAGACATTTAGGAGATTATGCTAACCCTACAGTGGATGAACTTCATGGTAGTATTCAACACCCTGCCATAGCTGCTAATTCCTTTGAACTTAAACCTATTATTATCCAAATGGTGTTTAATAATCAGTTTGGGCGAGCAACAACTAAAGATCCTAATTTGCGTCTTGCTAATTTTCTAGAGTTGTGTGCTACTTTAAATATGATGGTGTTCGGGATGATGCTGTTAGACTTAGACTTTTTCCTTTCTCACTAAGGGATAAAGCTGAGATATGGTTAAATTCGTTAGCACCTGGATCAATCAGAAATTTGGGTGATTTAGCACAAAAATTCCTTGTTAAATATTTTCCACCATTGAAGACTGCGAAGTTGAGAAATGATATTACAATTTTTTGTTAGTTTGAAGGTGAATCAATATATGAAGCATGGGAAAGATTTAAAGATCTCCTCAAGAAATGTCTACATCATTCGATACAAGATTAGTTAATTATTCAAACCTTTTATAATGTATTAGTTGGATCTCTTAGATTAATTATCGATGCTGCTGCTGGTGGATCATTAATGTCTAAACAGTTTCTAGATGCTTATGCTTTAATTGAAGAAATGGATACTAATAATTTTCAATGGCCTTCTGAAAGGTTAAATCCTCAAAAGGCAGCCAGTGTTCATGAAAATGATGCTTTTGCAATACTAACAAATCAAGTTGCTGCAATTTCAAGGAAGATATACCAATTTGGGATGAATTTTTCTCAGCCAAATTCCATGATTGAAGAAAATTCTTTAGATCAAAGGATTGATTCTTATTCTTCACCAGAAACTTTAAATGTTAAAAGAAAGCAAATAACCCATATTCTAATTATTATAACACAGGTTGGAAGAATCATCCAAACTTTAACTGGAATACCAATAATCAGGGTGGTATTAATCAACAATGGGGGAATTGGAACAACCAAGGAAATAATAATTATAGACTAACCTATCCTACAAGTTCTAACAATGCTTTACAATTAAAGGAGAGGAAGTTGTCTATTGAAGAAGTGGTGTCACATATGGGAAATCAATTGCAAATTCAAGGAGCAACCATCAGAAATATTGAAAATCAAATGGGGCAAATTGAAAATTCATTAAGTAATAGATCTCAAGGAATTCTTCCAAGTAATACTGAAGTGAATCCAAGAGATAAAAATAAAGAGCATGAAAAAGCAATTCAATTGAGATGTAGAAGAGAGTTGGAAGGTAGAGTTCAGAAAGAAACTGAAGTAGAGAAAGATGAGATTGAAGAACCAAAAGAGGACGCTCCGAAAGGTTTGGAAAGACCAATTTCTCCACCTAAGGTTGATTTGGAAAAGCCACCACCTCCATTTCCTTAGAGACTTCGTCAACAAAAGTTGGATAAGCAATTTTAAAATTTCTTAGAGATATTTAAGAATCTTACCATTAATATTCCATTTGCTGAAGCCTTAGAACAAATGTCGAGCTATGTGAAATTTATGAAGGATATTCTCAACAAAAAAAGGAAGTTTGAAGATGATGAGACAGTTACACTTAGTGAGGAGTACAGTGCTAAAAATGCAAAAGAAACTTCCTGAAAAGCTTAAAGATCCTGGTAGTTTCACAATTTTATGTGCAATCAGAGATAGATTCTATGGAAAAACTTTATTTGATTTGCGTGTAAGCATTAAACTTATGCCTCTATGAATATTTAAAAGACTGGGATTAGAAGAAATAACCCCAACTACTGTAACTCTGTAATTAGCAGATCGTTCAATCACATATCCAAAAAGAGTTATATAAGATGTTTTGGTTAAAGTGGATCAATTTATTTTTTCTGTTGATTTCATTGTACTTGATATGGAGGAAGATAAAGAGATACTCATTATTTTAGGAAGACCTTTCTTAGCCACAGGTGAAGCAATAATAGATGTGCAAAAAGAAGAATTAACTATGAGGGTTAATGATCAAACTGTTGCATTCAATATTTCAAAATCGATGAAATATCCTGCAAGAGGAAAAGATGATGAATGTTTTAGGATGGATGTTATCAGATATTTGAGTGAATGTCATTTTAAGTCAACTTATGAAGAAAAACCTGAAAGAGAATAATTGGAACATAAGCAAGAAGAGGAGTTACATCATTTTGAAGATTTTCAAAAGGAAGAATTAAATTATGTTCATGAAAATTTTGAATTATTGGATATGACTAAAAAAGATGAATCTTATGGTTTATCAATTGAAAAATCTCTTGAACTTGAGTTCAAAATTCTTCCTGATCATTTGAAGTATGTTTTTCTAGGTGAGTCCTCAACCTTGCCTATTATAATTTCATCTCAATTGACTAAAAAAGAAGAAGAGAGTTTGCTTGAATATTTGAAGAAGCATAAGAAAGCCTTTGGATGGATAATTGCTGATATTAATGGAATCAGTCCTTAAATTTTTATGCATAGAATTCTTATGGAAGATAATTGCGAACCTCGGGCTGATCCCCAAAGTAGATTAAATCCTATCATGAAAGATGTTGTTAAAAAAGAAATTTTGAAGTGGTTGGATGCTGGAATTATCTACCCTATTTCAGATAGTGCATGGGTTAGTCCTATTCACTGTGTTCTTAAGAAAGGAGTAACTGTGAATGTTAATGAAAAGGATGAAATGATTCCAACAAGACAAGTTGCATGATGGTGAATATGCATTGATTATAGAAAATTAAATCTTACCACAAGGAAAGATCATTTTCTACTCTCATTTCTGGATTAGATGCTTGATAGACTGGCTGGGCATAAATACTTTTGTTTTTTGGATGGATATACTGGTTATCATCAATTTCAAATTGCTCCTGAGGATCGAGAGAAAACTACATTTACCAATCCTTAAGGTATGTTTGCTTTTAGAAGAATGCCCTTTGGTTTATGTAATGCCCCTGCTACATTTTAGAGATGTATGGTGGCTATTTTCTGTGATTTAATTGAAAAAGAGATTGGAGTTTTTATGGATGAATTTTCAGTGTTTTGAATTTCATTTGAATCATGTTTAGAACATTTCTCTAAAGTTCTAAAACTCTGTGAAGAAACTAATTTAGTCCTTAACTAAGAAAAATGTCAATTTATGGTAGAAAGAGGAATTAAATTAGGACATCGGATTTCAGAAAAAGGTTTGGAGGTAGATCCTGCAAAAATTCAAGTTATCTCTAATTTACCTTGCCCGACCAATGTAAGAGGAATTAGAAGTTTTCTGTGACATGATGGATTCTACAGGCGTTACATTAAAGACTTTTCGAAGATTACAAAACCTTTATGCCGGTTACTAGAAAAGGATGCAATTTTTTTATTTTGATGATGATTTCTTAAAAGCTTTTGAAACATTAAAAGAAAAATTAATCACTGCACCTGTTATAATTTCACCAACTTGGGAAAAACATTTCGAATTAATGTGTGATGCTAGTGATTATGCTATTGATGTTGTTTTAGGTCAGAGATATGATAAAATTTTCAAAGTTATTTATTATGATAGTAAAACTCGTAATGAAGCTCAAATTAATTATACCACTACTGAGAAAGAGTTATTAGCTATAGTATTTGCCTTTGATAAATTTCGATCATATTTAATTGGAACTAAATGTGTGGTGCATACAGATCATTCTGATATCAAATATTTAATGAAGAAGAATGATGCGAAGCTGAGATTGATTAGATGGATTCTTCTTTTGCAAGAATTTGATTTTGAGATTGTAGATAGGAAGGATTCTGATAATCAAATTGCTGATCATTTTTCCAAGCTTGAAAATGAAAAATCTCTCTGCGATGTTGAAGAAATTAATGAACATTTTCTTGATGAAAAATTATTCACTGCTAATGCGTGGCGTGTTCCGTGGTATGCCGACAAAGTAAACTTTATTGTCAGTAATATCATACCCTATGGTTTGACATACCATCAAAAGAAGAAATTTATGTCTGATGCTAAGACTTATTTTTGAGATGACCCATTTTTATATAAAGAAGGAAAGGATCTTATAATTCGAAGATGTATACCTTTGGAAGAGACTTATGAAATTATTTAAAAATGTCTTGATTCTGATTATGGGGGACATTTTGGAGTTGGAAGAACTACAAATAAAATCTTACAATCTGGATTTTATTGGCCTACAATTTTTAGGGATGTAAATGCTTATATTAAAAATTGTGATAGATGTCAGCATGTAGGCAATATTTCTAGAAGAAATGAGATGCCCCTCAATTATATGTTGGAAGTTGAAATATTTGATGTTTGGGGATTAGATTTTATGGGTCCATTTACACCATCTTTCAGAAATGTTTATATTTTCGTAGCAGTAGACTATGTTTCCAAATGGATTAAAGCTTTTGCTTTACCTCGATGTGATGCTCAAAGTGTTGCAAAGCCTTTAAGAAATAATATATTTTACAGATTTAGAATACCAAGAGTAATCATAACTGATGGGGAGGTCATTTTAAAAATGCGATTATTGAGAAGTTAGTAAAGAAATATCATATAAATCATCGCATTGCTACTGCCTATCATCCTCAGACAAGTGGTTTGGTTGAATTATCCAATCATGAAATTAAAAGAATATTGAAAATGACTGTTAATACAAACAGAAAGGATTGGTCAATCAAACTGGATTAGGCGCTGGAGTTATGAAACATCTGATAAATGAGGTTCTAGAAGCCTAGATCGTAGGGAAGTAGTGTCGGCATATTTTTTTTAGGTTGTGTGTTTTGAAAATGGGTTGCCTACAGAAGTTGTCGGCGAATTTTAAATTTTAATATTAATTTAAATATATATATATATAATTTTGAAAGTAGTATTTGATTTTGAAAAAATTTTAAATTTGAAAAATTATAAGATGTGAAATTAAACCGATCTCACATCTCAAATAGTTTATATAAACGAGCACTGCACCACAAATTCTGTATCTATCCCGAAGAATAGACACGTTGCTTAATGATGGGGCTCGATTAAATAAACTAGAAGATTTGTGACATCCGTTTGGTATGCGAACCAATTTTATAAGCTGACAAGTTCCCCTGCTTAATATAAAGGAATTAAGCAGGTTTTATATTACATGGGTTCTTAAAGTTCCCTATAAGGGCAAGCCCTTATTGTTAATTACATCCTAAGTGACAGGAATCACTTAATAAAACTCTCGATAATGATCAGTAGTTTTGCTCTAAAGAATTTCAAAGCTTAAGGTTTCAAAGGATTGAATTTTGGAATTTCAAACGAGATCGGATATAATTCAGAACAGTTTATTTCAAGAGTATAAAGGAAGAGAAGTGGGAGAAGTTGATAATCCAAGAAGAATCTTGGCAACTTCCAAAAATATCCTAATGTTTGGCTTCAATTTAAGAGTATATTTAATGTTTCAATCCTGCCAATTTTAGTTAATTAGGACTTATAATTGTATGACATAATCACACAAATAGCCTTGAAGATGTCAGGGTTTATGTCGTACCAAACGACTACCTCGGATTCCTAAGACGAGTTAGGGCTTAATTTGCATAATATGATTATGCAAATGCCTAACGAAAAGTGGAAGATTTTATGCTGCACCAGGCAAACTACCTCGAAATCCTATGGCTTGTTTATTTAAAACTAAGAAAGGTTTACTGATGTAGGTTCAAGTTTTGCTGATGACGATGGTCGTGCTGCCCACTATGCTCCGAGCTCCTTGTTGTTGCAGAGGTTTGGTTTTAGAAAGTGGCAATCAAGAGATGAGAGAAGTGTTTTGGTTTAGAAAAAGTTTTAAAGTCTAAATATTTTTAATTTTTTATTTGGCTGATCTTAAAGTTGATTATAACAACACCGGTTAAGATCCCACGGTTCCATCATTCCGGCACCGTTATTTTTATAGGATTCACTTAGTCCATATGAATTTACTAAACTCAACTAAATGAGTTCCACACTTTCATTTAGACTGTGGGAAATCCTGTTAGCAACACGTAGGTTACATCATCCGAGGTATTCCCGATCATCCAACAAGACATTTTAATTTAATTGCAATTATAGTTTTGTTGTTCTGTTTGTGATTAAATTTTGAGTTGTTTTATTTTTTGAAATGTTGTGGCGGTGAATTTTATCTTTCGTTGATTTTAATTTAGTTTTGGTTTTAGTTTTGTGGCTACCTTAAAGTTTCAGTTTTCATGTAGGGTGACAATCTTGTTTAATATGCAAGAAAAGTAAAGTGCGGTACATGTAATTAAATTGCAATAAAATAAAAGCGTACCTGGAGGGTCTTCTTGTCATTCCAAGCTGCACTTAAAACACATGTTAAGGCATTTAAATATCTGCAACACGTACCTGTAGCTAGTCAATTCCTATGACGTCTAGGTTCTTGAGTTTTGTGGATGATTTTCTTCACCAAAGAACAATTACGTTCAATTATTCTTTTAAGACACCCCATCATAATGAGAAAGTTCTTAAGACGAGTCTTAAACATCTTTTCAATGCTTCTGGGTTTGTTTTGAGTCTAAATGAATTTCATTGCACAGGTGAATTAATCGTCCAAGGATTTAATTAAGTTTTGTCTCTTGCTTAGTAAACTAGGATGTTTGATTATCCTATGAGTGAAGTGACATTTCACCTTGTGCTTTATTTAAGAGTTATAATAATAAAAGCCTTTAGGGGGAAAATTGGTTTGTTAAGAATCTAACCATCCTTTAATTAAAATTTAATTGATGACTTAAGATAATTTTAGTTTCCTCCTAAGCATCTTAAGTTGCTTAGATTGAAAGAGATACTTGAGTTGTTTAGTTTATGTTTTGATGATTTAAATTTGAGTTTGAATTAATCATATTAAATCATATTGATTTTAATGACTAATTTAAGTTGATCATAAATTGATTTAATTCTCACATTTTTTTTTGATTTAATGTTTTGAATTAGCTTATTAAATGATTCTAGATTAGTTTCAAATACTTTAAGCTTCCTTTGATTTGATTATTAAATGATTTAACCTTTTAAATTTTAATTAATTACTAAATTGTTAACGTTTTAAATTTTAATTAACCATTTAAATTTTTTGATATTTTAGATTTATGAATTATTTATTATTTAATAAATAATTTAAATTATAATTTCTAAGAGTTGAATGTCATTGTATTAATTCAATTAGGGATTTGAATTAGAGAATTAGTATCTTCTTAAATTATATCCCTAATAAAAAAAATTATCCAAAAAATTTTAATTAATCTTCAAAAATTTAAATAATTTAATTAATTAAGGTTCCATCTTAATATTCTTAAAGTGATTGATGGGTTTCTACCCTTTTATCTTTTAAGTTTCAATCATTTAAGGGAATATTAAATCAAATATTTTACCCTCCCCTTTCATTAGGCCTAAAATATTTATTAAAGTTAAAATCCTTAATTACTTTCATGCCCTCTTAAGCTTATTCTCTTCATAACTCACTAAATTGAGCTCAAGTGAGTTTAAAATCTTTTTGTCACTTCACTGACATGTCAATTAAGACATTAAAGGAGAAAATGTGATTTTTTCTATTTTTAATTTAATTTATATAATTATTTTTAAAATGAATAGGAGTTTTTCAATGAAAATTCAACAACATGACCAAGGTAAATTTCTAACCTTAGGAAAATTATGGAATGTTCCTAATGACCAGAGGACAACCTGGACCAATTTTGGTAATTTTTTTAATTATATTTTATTTATTATAATTATTTTAAGTTTTAGAGTGTTAATTAACTTTAGAATAAAATAGAAGTTAAAAAATGGATTTTATATTTTTCAAAAATCTCTCTAACCTCAAGGAACTCAAAGAAATAAATTTTATAATTTTCTGATTTTCTTTCATTTATTAGAATTAGTTTAGTGAGAAAGGTTAAAAATTCATTCTTTTTTATATTAGAAATTACATTAAGCATTTAAAATTTAATATTTTAACCTAGAGACTTGGGAAAAGTATTCGGTTGGTTCCTAAATAATTAGGGAGTAAAATATGACATTTTGATGATTTTTAATATTTTTATGATTTTTAATATTTTTTAATTATTAAAATATTTAAAAATAGGCTAAAAATAAAAATTTCTAGAAATTTCTAATTTTATTTTTCCTAGACTCCTCTGATATCATAGAAGTCCCAAAATCAATTTGGTGAATTTTTTAAAAGTATTTTGGGTTTTATGGATTTTTGAAATTTAAAAATGATCATGTAACTTAAATGAACCATTTAGTGGGTTAAATTATTTCTAATTGACTTCAAATTTTTATCTGAGGTTTCTCTGATCCCAAAGATGAATGGAGAATTGATTTTAAATGATTTTGATGTGTGGTTATTCTTAATTATTAGGGATCAATTTTAGGGTTTTGGCCAAATTAATGTTCATTTGAATGATTAAAGCCAAACCATAATTATCCTAGGGTTCTCTGGTCATAAGGTACTTTTCCTAATTTTTCTAGATTTTATTGATCAACATGCTGATTATTGGAATTAAAATACAAAAAACAGGCACAGAAACTTGGAAAATAAATAACTTGCCACGGGGACAGTCTCGGGCCTTGGCAAATTCAGAGAATGTTCCCAAGATCAGAGGCTACAAAAGCCCTATGGTCTCATGCCATGGTGAAATGTATACATGCATGGAGAATTAAAATACTTAAAATAATATTAAATTAATTAAAAATAAATACTCAGCAAAATAGATTAATTCCTTTTCCATATTATTCTCCTCTATTCACTGAGTAAGAAGGTATTTTTCTTTTATTTTTATAATTTTTCTATGCAAAGATATCAATTTTTGAAGTTTTTGGTATTTAAATAAATAAGAAAAATCGGATTTTCCTACTTATCCACGTTGGCGCCAACTCAACCTATGGCGGGTCGAACTCCACGCGTCACTCCCTGATTCGACACCGCCATTTGACTCGACGGCCATGTGGCCCGCGGTTCATGTCTCGTTGCTCCGTCCGACGCGGTCCTAGCCGTCAATCTAATACACACGTTATCTGACGGCTGCTGGCCATCGTCCCGACTGGTGTGAGCCGAGAACCGTCCAACTTCTAACTCTAATATCTCACTCGATACTTAACCAAATTAAACATTTTTATGCTCTATGAACTCGTCTTGAAGAGATGAACACATCCATATGGATAACATGCATTGAAATTGTCTTGAATGAAATGAAGAATTGCTGGAAGCTCGGGAGGAAGAAGAGGGAAATACCTTGGCTCTGAGAAGTGAAGCTTTTATCAGAAAATCTCGGCACGTTCATTGGAGTCCAAGGAAGCTAGGGATGAAGCCTGGAGCTGTAGTTAATTGCCTGGGTATGACTTCGACCAAGCCCGATTTCAAGCTTTGATGGCTGGAGAGATTGGGTGGCCTGGAGAGGGGGCTTCCACTGTGGAACTCCTTCTCTGGGTGTTGTGAAGGTGTGGGTGAGTTTAATTTGGTTCTAGTGGACGTTTAGGGGATTTCCTGTTTTCGGCCCGAGATTGAGCTCAAAAATTGTACTCAACCAGTGGAGGAGGAAGCAGGAAAGCAGTGGGGTTCTTCTTCTCTAGGCTGGGAGAAGCTCTGGGAGTGATTTGGTGAGGTTTTGTTTAGAAAAATTTCAACACCCCTCTCATGGCCGAGAGGTGGTGCTTACATGGCCATGGCCATTCAGCAGGGTTTGGGTTTAATTGGTGGGTGGATTCCACTGCTTAGGTGGAGGCAGAAAGGCTCCAATGTTTAATTTGGCTGAGGTGGCCAATTGGTGGAGTTTGGGTGAGTTGAGGAGGGTGGTGGCTCTCGGTTTTGACCCCCTCCGGCGACTAGGTCTGCCGGCAAGAATAGGGGAGCTGGCCCCTAAGGTCAGGTGAGTCATGGAGAGGTTTAATGGTGATTAATCAGATATGGGAGGATTTTGGGGTGGGGCAAAAGGAGATTTATCCACTTAAGGGAGGAAATCCCTTAAAATGGGGAACCCTTAGTCCATGACTCACTTAGCTTGGGCTAGGTGGATCTAGGGTGGCTCCTAGGGTTTAAATGGTGGCTGTGGAAGAGTTGGTTTGGCCACATTTGGTTCAATTTGGTTAAGTTAGGCCATGGGTTCAAATTGGCTCACTTGGGTTTAGGTTAGGCTAACTTGAGTTTCAGCTTGATTTAGGTCCAAGTGTCTTGAGCAACATTGTAGAGAGGATTGCCTTGAAGAACTTTCAAGAATACATGGAGATGTTTTGAGTTCAATTGAAAGGTCAATTAGGTGAATTTTAAGATTTTGGTTAAATTTGGCCACCATGGGTTAGGTTAGATTTAGGTTTGTCTAGAACTTGCTTCAAGGCTAATTGATAATTCAAAAGGGTACAAATGATTGTTATAAAAGGTTTAGTATAGAAATTGGATGGAAACTTTGGGTTTAGGGGATTCAATTTGGGTAATTTGGGGTATGTGGTAACTTTAGGTCAAATTTGGGGGTTTTGATTTCAAAGGGATTTTGGGTAGAGTTTGAGTTTAAATTGAGGGCCAATTAATGTTGTGCTTGGTGTAGGAATGTATTAGGGAGACTTTAGAGTTGATTAGGGGGGAAAATGAGTTGAATTGGGCTGAATTTGGGGTAGGTTTGGGTCATAGGTTAAAATTTGGGGTTTTGGTTTAAAGTTGAAATTGAACTCAAATGTGGATCAAATTGGGCTTGGATTTGATTTAAATTGGTATTGGGGATGGTTGGATTGAAGTTTAGAATTGAAATTAGGCAAGATTGGGGTCAATTGGATCAATTTGGTTTAACATTGGGTCCATTTAGGTTAAAAATGAGTCAAATTGAGGATTTTGATAAAAGTGGGTTATTTTGGCAAAATTAGCTTATAGTGTAGTTGAACAAAATGAATTGGGAATATTTATAATTTTCTGGAATTTTTTAGAAATTTCTGCAATTTTTAGATTTTTTAGCTAAAAGGGGTATTTAGGGTATTGAGAGGTTATTTGGAGAGTATTGGGGTATTTTGGTGGATTTAAGAGGTGGGGATTGTTTAAAAATGATTTTTGGGAATTTTAAGAATTTTGGATAATTTTTGAAAATTTTTGGGTGATTTGGTGGTTGTAGGGGCAATTTAGATAATCTTAGGTAGGTTTAAGGACCCAAAGTCAAAACCAGGAATTTTGGCAAAATGGAATTCGATTATGGTTGGGAAGTGTGGAATCGCTTAGAGTGAGCCATGGACCAAGAAAGTGTTCATTTTTTGAACATCTCATAGGTTGTTCCTAACCCTCTTAGCCAAGGGCTAGGGGTTTGGACTTAGCCACATGAGTGTTCCAATGAACCAGGAGTCAAGATTATGTAGAGATGGTTCAGGGTTTAGGATGGGTGTGAGAGTGCAGTGTGTGTAAGTCAGACCTCACAGGACCAGGCCACCCAGGATAGTCCTAAGGCTTGAACAACCTTATAGGAGCTTACTATTGGTTCTCCATATGGTGGTCTTAACATTCTAAGGTGATTTAGAGGTTTGCAACCATCCAAGTGGGGTCCCAATAGAAGTCAAGAAGTAATTGAATTACTAAAGGGTGGGTCCCCAATTCTAGTCCTCTAGGATAGTCAAGGAGAAGTCCTATGGATAGATCCTAAGCACTAAGAGAAAAGAAAAGACCTCACCAAAATTGAGGTCAACAAATGGACCCCCAATAGGTGTGGTGTGCTAACCAAGCACACCGCGCATATTGGCGTTGACCGAAAAGATTAACAAAACCAACACAACTGTCTAAGTGACACACTTAGAACAAAGTGTAGAAAGTTTCCGCTGGGCAGTATCAGGTAAACCTTCAAGAATGAAGTTTTTGGAACCCTCGCTGGGGAAAGGAGGTGAATTTCAAATCACAAGATCTGGAGAGATCGGATTTTAGATTCGATTCAAATTTTAAGTTTGTGTTTTGAATTGATTCGAGTTTAGATTTTGGTTGAAGTTTGATTTAAGATTAGTTTTAATCTCGGGACAGCGAAGAAGACTGGAAGTTAAGTACCAGTCTCGAAAGAGAGTCAGAAGTTAGGTACCGACCTTAAAAGGGAGGGAATTAGAAGTTAGGTACCAGCCCCAAAAGGGTGAGAACTGGAAGTTAGGTACCAATCTCGAATGAGAGTCAGAAGTTAGGTACCGACCTCGATAGGGAGGGAGCTGGAAGTTAGGTACCAGCCCCAAAAGGGTGAGAACTGGAAGTTAGGTACCAGTCTCGAAAGAGAGTCGGAAGTTAGGTACCAGTCTCGAAAGAGAGTCGAAAGTTAGATACTGACCTCGAAAGGAAGGGAACTGGAAGTTAGGTACCAGCCCTAAAAGGGTGAGAACTGGAAGTTAGGTACCAGTCTCGAAAGAGAGTCGGAAGTTAGGTACCGACATCGAAAGGGAGGGAACTGGAAGTTAGGTACCAGCCCCAAAAGGGTGAGAACTGAAAGTTAGGTACCAGTCTCGAAAGAGAGTCGGAAGTTAGGTACCGACCTTGAAAGGGAGGGAACTGGAAGTTAGGTACCAGCCCCAAAAGGGTGAGAACTGGAAGTTAGGTGCCAGTCTCGAAAGAGAGTCGGAAGTTAGGTACCGACTTCGAAAGGGAGGGAACTGGAAGTTAGGTACCTACCCTGAAAGGGTGAGAACTGGAAGTTAGGTACCAGTCTTGGAAGATAATTGGAAGTTAGGTACCGAAATTGAAAGAGAGGGAACTGGAAGTTAGGTACCAGCCCCGAAAGGGTGAGAACTGGAAGTTAGGTACCAGTCTTGGAAGGTTGACGATTGATTCACTAAGATTTCAATGATTAGAAGCGCAATAGAAGATTGGAATGGGACATGAAAGTGATTCACATCCTGAAGGATTTCATCAAAGGTTGAAAGTTTGGTGAAGGAAGTGAATCCACGCCATCAGAACCAAATCGAGAATCTCGTGGTTCTGTGTCAGTAGACTTAGCGACCTTTTCAAAAGAGGGGAGAAATTTCAGAGAGTCAAAAAGATTTCGAGAACAGCCGGAGGCTGGGATATCAGATTTGGAGTTTCGCTTTTATTGTTTCTTTGCTTTTAGTGATTTGATTTTGGTTTTGATTTGCAAGTTTTGTGCTTTATTTTGGTTTTGAATTTGGATTTTTGTTTTGATGTTATTATTTTATTAATAATCTTTATTTATTTATTATTCGAATCATTCTTCGTTCAATTTTTCTTTAAATCAAGTCAAACTCAGATTTGGTGGACTTTGCAGTCAATTGCACGAAACTGAAGGCAAAACACGACATATTCGTTTCCATTAAAAAAGTCGAAAGTATATCAGGTGATTTCATCAAAACATTTCTGATGACATCTTTCTGAAAACAAACTTTTTCAAAATTCATATATATTTGAACACAGACTGTACTGATATCTTCATGTATTCTGACAAAACCGTTTGTCTGATTCATCCATGTCTGAAAAGTAAGCTGCACAGGTAATAACATCACCTTCTAAGCCACTTTCTAGAGGAGAATCTCACGTAAGTGTGTTTTAGAGGTGTGCTACCACTATGTAGCTTACAGCTCGTAGGGCTGTAAATTCTCTAACTCTGGATCTGGCTTAAAATAGACAGGAAGTTTACTCTCGTCCATCCTCCTAAAAGTAATGGAGATCCGTTTGTAGGGAACTCCCGGTATGTAGTGCTTCACTACATCTGCACCATTTCCTTGTAGTGCGAGAACAGAGCCTACCGGTAGAGGTATCTCTACTGGCCCTCGAAATTATCCGAGGCCGACTATCCGAAGTTCTGTCCCGAACATGATGTTGCATTGGTTGATGAAGGAAACAATGCAAAAGGGCCTCACAAAATCGTGATGATCTATGTTAGGTGGAATGCAGTCTCCTTCTGCATAGATGTTGAATATACAGCTGTTTGGTATGCAGTCAGCGGGTAAAACTCACCAAGCCACCATCCTCTTTATCATTTTCTTAATCAGAACTGGCATTGGATCCACTTCATCGTAATGGAGTATCCCTTTTAACAGCATCTGAATTGGATTGTAATCCTTCCCTTGCCTCTTTTCCATTTCTTAGGCTCGGAGTAAGTCCTGCTGCGTAGTCGTCCTGCACGACCCTGCTTCTTCAGCTCAGAGACGTAGTCCACAATCTCACTCTGCTCATAGTGAGAGAAGACATCTGTATGCAACTCTAATCCTTCTAGGATATTGACATATCTACCTCGGATCCTCTGAAAGTATTCAAAATTCTACTTTCGTACCCTCTAGATCATCTCCAACTCGTGCTCTGAAATTATCTGCAACTGTCGGGGTCTAGTGATGTACTGTGGGATGTACGATTCCACACTATCACACTCTCCTGGAATCATCCCTGTCTCAGGTGCAGGTTCTGTATTAACCTCCTCTGGAACAACCTCTGCTATGGTGCTCCTAAGGACTGACCTCTTCGGGACAACTTCTGTGGTCGCTCGAATTTCCTCTTTATTCTGCTCTTCTGTCAATTTCTTCAGCATCTTGGCGATACGGCGATTCTTGTTTCTTCTTTGAGTCGGGGTCAAAGTGGCTCTCCACTCCCCCTGGATTTCAGTAGGGGCGGCACTGACAAGCTTTCCTTCTGTGGTCGTTATCACTGATTTCATCTTGTTTTCTTCAATCGCGCTGATCTTCCTTTTCTTGTTTGCAATATAGGAAACTTTCTCATTGAGCCTCATCACTGTCTTTCCATGGGACTGCTCAGAGTCCACAGTAGCCCAAGCAGTTTCTTCATATTCTAGCTCCAGCTGTGCAAAGTCTGAGCCAACCTCGATCACAGCACTAGCTTTTAGCTCTTCTTGGTTAAGTGCAAGACTTACGTCATCCTTAAAGTTCAGGAACAACCGCCCGTTCGACATTTCCCTGAAAAAGAAAACAAGGAAAGGATCAGGGGCTGTACTCAGAATGAGAACAATAAGAAAATTTACTTATTAATGGAAAATTCTTATTCATTAATTTTTTTAAACATTAAGGGAAAGGGAAAGATAAGAAAAGACCAGGAATGAGATCAACTCGAACGGAAGGATCAAAATTTATTATTATAATGATTTCACATGTTTTCTCTTAATGCATTTTTAGTGATTTTTATCGTTCATTTTTATGTCTTGGGTTTGGACCCAGTTTTAAGTGATTACTTCACCCGTGCTTCTAGGAATGAGATTTCAATCTCCAAAACATCAGGTTGTGTAATACTTCTTCAAATATCGTCTATTAATTGGAAGCATAGATCGTTCTCCCTGAAAATTCACAAGCTAGTAAGAACCTCCTGAGTAGACTGTCTCGACCACGAACGGCCCCTCCCAAGTTGGCTCAAATTTACCTCTTATCTTGCGGTGTGCAAGAATAGGCCTTCTAAGAACTAGGACCAAGTCACCGACTTTGAATGTCCTTGGGCGGACCAGTTTGTCGTGAGCCTGGATCATCTTGGCTTGATACAGCTCCAACTTCTGCTACGCTGAAAGTCCTTTCCCTTCCAAGTTTTATAATTCTTCCAGTCGTAATCTGGCATTCTCTTCTATAGTAATTTTATCTTCAACTGCAATTCTAAGTGATGGGAGCTGAACTTCCAAGGGTAGCACTGCTTCGGACCCATACACTAGAGCGTAGGGCTTAGACGGAGTAGGAGTCCTGAAAGTCATTCTATAGGCCCATAAGGCTTCTAACAACTTCTCGTGCCAATTTCTTTTGTTGTCGTCCAAAGTTTTCTTTAGAATTTGAATGAGAATTTTATTAAAAGTCTCGGCCAAGCCGTTTTCTCTTGGGTAGTAAATAGTTGAATAGCGCCAGTCAATCCCGTGCCTTCTGACAAAACTGTTGATCTTTGTACTTCTGAATGCTGACCCGTTATCTGAAATAATTCTGCGCGGCACCCCAAAATGGTAAACGACTTGATTCTTGAAAAACTGTAACACGTGATGTGCCTTCACTTCTCTGAGCGGTACTGTTTCTGCCCACTTGGAAAAGTAATTTGTAGCTGCAAGAATGAAGCGATGTCCTCTTGAAGAAGGCAGTTCTATCGGACTCACAATGTCTGTGCCCCAACACTCAAATGGCCACGACGCGATTTTCGGATGTAGCATATTTGGAGGTTGATGTAGAATCACTCCATGCACTTGGCACTGATGACAACTCTTGGCTATCTTCATGCAATCGGTCATCATTGCGGGCCAGTAGTACCCTAGTCTTTTAATCATCATTTTCATCTTCAGACTTGACTGATGAGCGCCACAGAGTCCCGAGTGTACTTCTTTGACAATTTCACGAGCTTTGGACCCGCTCAGGCACCTTAGCCACATCTGGTCGAAAGACCTTCTGTATAACGCATTATTTATCAATGCGTAAGACAGAGTTCTTTTCTTGATCTGATGGGCTAATGACTTATCATCCGGTAGATTTCCTGTTTGCAGCTAATCTATTAATGGCTACCTCCAATCTTCTGCATTTTCTATTATTGCTGCAACTGATTCTTCTGCTTTTTCTGATTTGTGTATTGCATCCATGTCGAGCTGTGATAGGACCTGCCGTCCCTGAGCTGACATTTCAACTGACTCATCCTGTAAGCAGGCAAATTCTTTTACAAGGCGGGCTAGCGCGTCTGCAAGAGCATTTTCTCTTCTGGGAATCTTATAGATTGTTACATTCGGAATTTACTTTAATAGTTTCATTGCATACTGAAAGTACTGCTTGAGTCTCGGTTTCAGAATCTTATACTGTCTTGCGACCTGTTGAATGATCAACTGCGAATCTCCGTAAATATTGATATCTGTTATACCTATCTGAGTAGTCAATTCCAGCCAGGCAAAGAGAGCTTCGTATTCTGCTTCATTGTTCGTACATGGCTCTGTTAAATGGTAGGAGTACCTTAACATTCCTCGTTCCTGTGTTATAAAGATTAGTCTGATTCCTGCTTACCAGGCACTATTGTTTGTGATTCTTTATCTTTCTGTGCTGAGGACGCTCCGTCGAAGTACGGTTCCCAACACTGATCGTCAGGGTCTTCTAGGCTCATTATCTGCTCATCTGGCAAGTCATCATTGAGAGGCGATTCTGCCGGCAAGGGGTGTGCTGCGAGGAAGTCTACCGGCAAGCATCGGATGGGTCATCAAATATTGCAACTGATTAAACTTCGAGATAAGGTTGACCTTATGAGAGAGCATGTAATGCCTGAGCTTTTGAGCGGCCAAGATCAGGGCCAAACAATGCCTCTCAATTGGTGGATACTTTACTTACATCGGAATTAGGCGACGACTCAGGTAATAGAGTGCATTTTCTTTACCCTCGTCATTGACCTGGGATAGCAGGGCTCCAAGGGAGTCGTCTAATGCCGCGGTATAAAGTATCAACGGTCAACCCGAGACTGGGGCTGCTAAAACAGGAGGTGTCATTAAATACTGCTTATGTCCTCGAAGGCTCCCTGGCATTTCTCTTCCCAAACGAATTTGCGTCTTTTTTAATTAATGCCGAGAAGGGCTGACACCTTCCTGACAAATTCGAGATAATGCGTCGAAGATATGCCAACTTCCCTTGAAAGGATCGTAGTTGTTTCAAGGTTTTAGGAGGAGGCATTTCTAAGATAGCTTTAATCTTCTTCAGCTCGATTTTAATTCCGCGATGTCGGACAACAAATCCTAAGAATTTCCCAGAGGTGACGTCGAATACGCATTTTAGGGGATTCATCTTAAGATTAAATTGTCTTAATCACTCGAAAACAATTCTGAAATCATACAGGTGATATTCCTTCAGTTTGCTCTTGATGACCACATCATCCACATAGCACTCGACTTGGTTGTGAATGAGATCATCAAAAATCCTCGTCATTGCTCTTTGGTAGGTTGTTCCTTCATTCTTTATCCCGAAAGGCATTACTGTGTAGCAGTATATTCCGATTAGCGTTCTGAAGGCTGTGAGCTTTTCGTCTTCTGGTGCCATCTTTATCTGAATGTATCCTGATGATCCATCCATGAAAGAGAAGATTTCGTGTGTTGAAGCGATGTCAATCATCAATTCTGGAATCGGTAGCGGAAACTCGTCCTTTGGGCATGCTTTATTCAAATCTCTGAAATCTACACAAATTATGATTTGTCCATTCTTCTTTCTGACTGGTACCACATTGGCTAACCAAGTTGGATATTGTTCTTCACGGACAAATTTAGCGTCTATTAGCTTCTTAACTTCAGCTATAACTTGTTGTTCAATCTCTAGACGCATTCTTCTGGGAGCTTGCCTGATTGGAACGGCAGTGTGATCCACTCCTAGCTTGTGAACTGCAACCTCTGGAGCTAATCCTGGCATTTCCTCATAACTCCAAGCAAAACAATCTTTGAATTCCATTAATAGCTTAATTATTTCTTCGGAGTCTTCTTTATTGAGTAAGGAGCTAACAAAGGTGGGCCTAGGCTCTTCACTAGTACCTAAGTTAACTTCCATTAACTCGTCTATTGTAGATTTAATTTCTTCTTCAAATTCTGGTGGAGCGTCTATGACTGGCAGATCTTCGAGATCATATGAAGCTTCCAAGCAATCTTCATTAGGCTCGCAGGTGACAACCAAGTAAAATACCTTATCATCAACTGATCCTACAGTGCTGAATCCATGGCCATGCTTTGAATTGGGAGGCCGACTGGCATTATTCCATAAATTTTCAATGTGTTGTGATTGTCCTTTTGACCTTTGCCGAGGTAAGACACCATGTTGAATTAAATTCTGATCACAAGGAGAATACCACTCAAAAGGCAATTTCATTAATTCAGAAGAAGTAACATCTTCAAATTGTACATCATTTTCAATTTTGGAAGAGGAAGCACTACGGTAGAATTTGATCGGTTTAGCACCGCCACCATGTACTTCCTTCACCACCATACCCTCGACCTTATTAAGTTAGATCGGGGTCAGGGTCATAGTATGTACATAGTGGTTAATGTTCTCGTACATTGATTTGTATTCTTCATTCTTTTCATCTTCGAGAGAGATGTTGAACTATGGTTTCTTCTGATTTATCTTCATTACTTCTCTTTTGGTTTCTTCTTCTTCGAAACTTTCTCTCAATCAACATCGTTGACCGGTTTCTTCTGTTCAACTGTTTCACCGTTTCTTCCACGATCTCTTCCCCGGCCTCGACCTCGGGTGCGAGTTCTGGGGAAACCTTCACCATCTCATCGTAAGAGAGTGGTGAGTAACTATTGAACAAGAATTTCAGGTTCTTTATCGTCTTGTATTTCTTTTTCTTGATTTGGTACGGTGTTTCTGGAGAAGATTGTTTTCTTCGGAGGCGTGTAGTAGGCTTCATCTTCGTGGATTCCAATTTCATGCTCGGAGAATGGTTGCAAATCACCTTTGATACACTGCTCTTGTCCTCCTTCATAATATTTTTTACACTGGTGCAGAGATGACGGTACCATCCGGTTTTCATGGATCTACGACCGACCTAGTAGAGCGTTGAATGATGTCTCAGAATCAATTATGTGGAATTTTGCGGTTGTCTTTGCTAACTCACCAATCTTCATTAACAGTGTTATCGACCTGAGAGCTCTTTCTCCTTTCTGGTTAAAGCCTCTTAACATCTTCTTATCTGCTTCTAGATCACGGGCATAAATCTCATAGTATGCTACTGTCTGAAGATTCATTATATTAATTGATGCCCCCGGATCAACTAACACCCTAGAGAGCGTGGATTTTCCAATGCTAGCTGAAATGTACAACGGTCGATTGAGATCTGCTGTTCCAAGTAGTAGATTATTGTCTGTGAAGGTAACACCGCGCTGTTCTCTTAACGAGCAAACCTCATCGAAGGAATTACCGGTCATTTGAGCTAAGCAAATTTCTGGATCAATTAAAGCCTTGATCAGGGTTTCCCTCATCTCCTTTGACAGGATCAGAGCGTCGTAGATGCTCAGTTTGGCTGGTAGCTTCCTAAGATGGGCTAGCACATTATAGTCCAATTTATTACCAGGCTCTTCAGTCTCTTCTTGAATGGGCGATTCTTCTGCTGGGGTTGGCTCTTCTTGAGCAACCACCAGCTTTCCTTTATCCTTTGGACCCATTCTCGGCAGTAGAACTTTTTCGCTTCGTAGAATGACTTCAGTTATCTCTTCTGCATCTGGTGCTGAATCTGTTGGTGTCTCCTCTTGAATTGGAATGATTGGCTCATCTGAAGTTGCTTCGATATCTGATAATTCCAATTCTATCGTGATCAAAGCTCCTCGGAATTCAGAAACGGACTCCTCACTTGCTGAACTTTCGTAGTCACTCTTGCGAATGTCCTCTCCTTCATCAAGGTCGTCGAGTTTTTGTATGATTTGAGAATCGTTATTTGTATCAAAATTGAGATATGGATTAGGTTGGTTGTTGTTAGTTACGTAGTGGTTAGAAACGGTCAAAACATAGCCAACACCAAAACTCTTATCATTAAAAGATCCCGCTGGGGCGAGCAAGTAATCATACAAAGTCAGAGGTTCGAGGGATTTCTCCCCGGAATCGGAAACAACCATCCTAGGAAAAGTAGCCCCTACTCTACCCCTTAGAACCTCAGTCTTCTTCTCTTCCACGATCTTCTCCTCCTTCTGGGGTGGTTCTTCGATTGCAAGTGATAGCGCCGGCTTGGCAGGTTTCAAGCTCGTAATTGAAGCGCGTACCGAAGCGGTTTGGATGTGATCCAAAATTTTCTTCGTAGACTTCATCCAGACAGTACTCCATCCATCGTTAGTCGTGTATGGGTCTATCAGAACAATGGGATCCATTGAAATAACATTGACAGAACCTCCTTTTTGGGGCTCCTTCATGTATTCCTTTGGGATCGTTATGTTCCCTCCCCGAAGAT
Organism: Papilionanthe hookeriana x Papilionanthe teres; assembly: GCA_022702705.1. Classification (NCBI taxonomy): domain Eukaryota; kingdom Viridiplantae; phylum Streptophyta; class Magnoliopsida; order Asparagales; family Orchidaceae; genus Papilionanthe; species Papilionanthe hookeriana x Papilionanthe teres. The sequence goes on along the minus strand of CM040431.1, from coordinate 11,308,237 downwards.
TGTCCTCGAGCCAATTCTTGAAGGTAGTTTGATCTTCTGTCTTATGTCCGAGCATCCTGTGGTAAAGGCAATAGTTCGGATGTTCCTTCTTATCAACTTCTTCCGGCCTCCTGAGCTCTGGCAGCTGAAAAATCGGGCGTCTTCATCAAACTACGAAAAATCTTAGCCACAGCTTCGGATTTGAAGGGATATTCTTTATTCAAAAGCTCCTTTAGGGCACGTGGTAGGCGAGGCGGCGGCTGATCATGCTGATAACTCTGTCGAGGCTGCTGATAGCTCTGCTGAGGTTGCTGATAGCTCTGCTGAGGTTGCTGATAAGTCCGTTGTGGTGGTTGGTAACTTGGCTGTGGCCGCTCTGGCTGTATTTGCACTGGCTGCTTGCCCTTATCCACTGCCACGACGATTCCTGATTTCTTCTCGAAACCTTTTATGGGTTTCTGCTTATCAGTCTTGTCGATGAAGCTTAGCTGCTTCACTTCTTCCTGCAAGCTCCCGGCCTTGCTAAGCAACTTCTCGAAAGTCTTGATTGTAAATCCTTTAAGGAGAAGTGCTATCGGACCAAGGATACTTTTAAGCAGAATATCGACTGTGTGTTGTTCTTGAAGTTGTGGCTCACATTTCATGCTCAAGTTCCTCCATCGAAGTATGTAGTCCACTAAAGTTTCATTTATTTTCAGTTGCTCCACCACTAGATCACCGATATTGATGTGGTACCGAGCCCTGGTAAACTGCTTAACGAGAAGGTTCTCCAATTCTGCAAAGGTCTTGACTGAGCCATTTAGCAGTTCTGCATACCAATTGAAGGCAATCCCTGACAAACTGCTGACGAACTGTCGGAAGAGTAAAGCATCGCTCCCACCGGTGTTGCAGCAACTGGCACGAAAATGTGTGACATGATGTTGGGGATTCCCGGTACCGTCAAAAGTCTTAAACAGAGGTGGTACGAAGCCCTTCGGGTATTGGATTGCAGCAAACTCTTCGTGGTAAGGTATACCCGTCTGAATAGATGCTCCGTTCTTAGACTATGCTAAGGCTTCTCGCACCTGCTGTTCTACCATGCTCTTAATGTCCTTTTCGGGGATCACATTCTGTACTGAGTCTTTCTTCGGCTGTTAATCCCCATTGACATATGTGATCTCCTTCCCTCCATCCGCAATGTGGATAATCTCTGGAGGTGTTTCTTTCTGAGGTTGCACCTCACTCTGGAGAGTGGCTAAAGCGGCAGCCATCTCTTCCATCCTCTTTGCCATCTGGGAAATTGTGTCATCCTTTTCCTAAAGTTGTGTTATCATTGCTCCTGATTCATCTCTTTCTTCAGCTGCTGGAGCACCTTGCGAAGCTGATGATGCTCGGGTATCAACCATATCGATCTCGGCATACTCATCATCCATAAATTCTGATGAGTCCACATCATCGCCCAACTTTTCTCCTCTTTCTCTGGCCAACCGTCGGATGTCCGTCCTTAGCCTCCCTATGGCATCCTCAAGTGGTATCTTTCGAACGGTCTCATGGTTATCTGGCGACGACTGTCGAACCTTCTTTTCAGGCGTTTCCCTTGGAGCTGCAGTACTTTCCTCAGATCTGGGCTCTCTAATGAGACTTCTTTTCTTAGAACATTGTGTATGTATCGGCTCAGCAATAATAGGTCACCACACCATCCTTCTTGCAGTAGAAGGCCTAGGATCAGATGATCTGTCGGCTGTACATAGGTAGGTGGTGTCTTTCCTAATATGATGACCTGATACAATAACAGATGGACTAGCTCATATCTTCTTTCTCGGATTTTCCATGGCAGTGACGGGATCTACTCGTGGTCCGAGGCAGGATCTAACTGGCACTCATCCTATACTTCTCAGAATTTCTGCTACGAGGCATCCTTCTTTCTTTGCCAACTTCCCTATTACTGCTAGCAGTCGGGTAAGTGGTGTAGTCTTGCTCTTCTTCTTCTTGCAGTTATTGTAGTATGTAGGCAAAGGTAACGCAGCGGCGATCCTACGGGCATCTTCTTCATCAGATGCAGCAGAGAGAGGGTGAAACCTATTCCCTTCCAACTGTGGTGAGTACTCGGGCAGTTCTTCACTTTCCTCAGGAATCTCTTCAAGAATGGCAGCTCGGCAGCCCTGGCCTTCCTGGTCTTAGCAATCTTTCTGTTCCTATTTCTCCTTTGTGTCCGGGTTAAGGGTCTAAATTTCGAGCTGGACCCTATCTCAAAAACATAAGGTATTGCAGCGAAGTCCGAACCCTCCATGGTAACAGGCTCATCACAGACTTGGACTTCCTTCCCCTTCAGTTTGATGGGAGCCGGGTAGGTGCAGTGAAGACTAGACCGGTGGGGGTAGAGATGACAGTTCTGGGGGTAGCAGCTAACCTCATGTGAACAGCAGTGTTCCTTTTAGCTGCGATCCTTTGCAGGGGAGGGAACTCTTGAGTTGATTTCAGGTTGAACTCAATTATGGGCTCCTCAGTTTCTGTTACTTTATTCATCAGCGTGAACAGAGTAACGTCGGCGAACTTAACATCCGTATTGTATCCAAAGAAGAATATTGCATCATTAGGTAGTTCATCCTGGTAGACAGCTAAGTCTACCTTGGTGGTGAAAGAGAAGATTAACTTCGGTGCAGACATCTTCTGCAGGGTAAATTCCGATTGTCAGTCCCAAATTATGCTTCCTTTCGTTAGGACGAAAAGAAATGAATTAAAAGAGTCCGAACACATTTCTATTTATCTTTTCATTTTATTCGTGCATTTGCAATTTTAAAAGAGTTTGTTTATTGAGAGGTTGTTGATTAGAAGGTTTATTCGTTAAGAACGAAACAATTAAAGGAGGAAGATTAGAATTAGAAAGAGTAAGGAATCCAATCCAGAATTGGAAAGGGAGAGAAAGTCTCACAAGACTTCTCAACTCGAAGGACCGCTCCTAAGCTAACACCGATTGGGGGTCCACCCCACCTCTTTGGAGAGGTAATAAAAGAAGGATTCCAGAACCTCTCCGTTTAGGGGTGTCTAAACAGTGGCTCCAAAATCCAAGAGGAGTTGGCTATACCCGTTCAAGATAGAAATGAACGTGGTATGCCAATGAAAAAGAGTGGTAGTTTGATCCACTAGGGGCATGGACTCACTACCGATTTATGAAAGCAACACCATTTGATCAAAATGGAGAGAGGAATCTGATATCCCCAGCGGAGTCACCAGAAGTTTGTCGGAATATTTTTTTTAGGTTGTGTTTTGAAAATGGGTCGCCTACAGAAGTTGTCGGTGAATTTTAAATTTTAAAGTTAATTTAAATATATATATAATTTTGAAAGTAGTATTTGATTTTGAAAATAATTTTAAATTTGAAAAATTATAAGATGTGAAATTAAACCGATCTCACATCTCAAATAGTTTATATAAATGAGCACCGCACCACAAACCGTGTATCTATCCCGAAGAATAGACACACTGTTTGATGATGGGGCTCGATTAAATAAACTAAAGATTTGTGATATTTGTTTGTTCTGCGAACCAATTTTATAAGCCGACAAGTTCTCTTGCTTAATATAATAGAATTAAGCAGGGTTAATATTACCAGGGTTCTAAAAGTTCCCTATAAGGGCAAGCCCCTATAGTTAATTACATCCCAAGTGACGGGAATCACTTAAGAAAACTCTCGATAATGATCAGTGGTTTTGCTCTCAAGAATTTCAAAGCTTACGGTTTCAAAGGATTAAATTTTGGAATTTCAAACAAGATCGGATCAAATCCGGAACAGTTTATTTCGAGAGTCCAAAGGAAGAGAAGTAGGAGAAGCTGAGGATCCAAGAAGAATCTTGGCAACTTCCCAAACTATCCTATTGTTTGGCTTCAATTTAAGAGTATATTTAATGTTTCAATCCTGCCAATTTTAATTAATTAGGACTTATACTTGTATGACATAATCACACTAATAGCCTCGAAGATGTGAGGGTTTATGTCATACCAAACGACTACCTCGGATTCCTAAGATCGGTTAGGGCTTAATTTGCATAATATGATTATGCAAATGCCTAACGAAAAGTTGAGAATTTTATGCTGCACTAGGTAAACTTCCTCGAAATCCTATGGCTTGTTTATTTAAAACTAAGAAAGGTTTAGCTGATGTAGGTTCAAGTTCTACAGATGACGATGGGCGTGCTGCCCACTATGCTCCGAGCTCCTTGTTGTTGCAGAGGTTTGGTTTTAGAAGGTGGCAATCAAGAGATGAGAGAAGTTTTTTGGTTTACAAAAAGTTTTAAAGTCCAAATACTTTTAATGTTTTATTAGAGGAATCTTAAAGTTGATTATAACAACACCGGTTAAGATCCCACGGTTCTATCATTTCGGCACCGTTATTCTTATAGGATTCACTTAGTCTTGATGAATTTGCTAAACTCAACAAAATGAGTTCCACACATTCATTTAGACCGTGGGAAATTTCGTTAGCAACACGTAGGTTACATCATCCGAGGTATTCCCGATCATCCAACAAGACATTTTAATTTAATTGCAATTGTAGTTTTGTTGTTCTATTTGTGATTAAATTTTGAGCTGTTTTATATTTTGAAATGTTGTGGCAGTTGTCGGCATATTTTTAGGTTGTGTGTTTTATTTTGAAAAGGGGTCGCCAAACATAAGTTGTCGGCGAATTTTTAATTTAGTTTAAATAAATAATTTGAAAAGTAATATTTGATTTTGAAAATAATTTTAAATTTGAAGATTTTAAGATATGAAATCAAACCGATCTCACATCCCAAATAGTTTATATAAACGAGCACCGCACCACAAACCGTGTACCTATCCCTAAGGATAGACGCACTGCTTAATGGTGGGGCTCGATTAAATAAACTAGAAAATTTGTGATATCCGTTTGGTCTGCGAACCAATTTTATAAGCCGATAAATTCCCCTGCTTAACATAAAAGCATTAAACAGGGTTTATATTACCTGGGTTCTTTAAAATTCCCTATAAGGGCAAGCCCCTATAGTTAATTACATCTTAAGTGACGGAAATCACCTAAGAAAACTCTCGATAATAATCGATAGTTACGCTCTCAAGAATTTCAAAGTTTAAGTTTTCAAAGGATTGAATTTTGGAATTTCAATAGGGAATGTATCAAATTTGGAACATTTTATTTTGGGAATTCAAAGGAAGAAAATTAGGAGAAATTACAGATTCGAAGAGAACTTCGGTAATTTCCTGACTATCCTATTTTTTGGCTTGAATTTAGGAAAGTCCTAATATTTATTTAACATTTCAGTCTTGCCAATTTTAATTAATTAGGGCTTATATTTATATGATATAATCATACAAACAGCCTCGAAGATGTGAGGGTTTATGTCGTATCAGACTACTACCTCGGAATCCTAAGACCGCTTAGGGCTTAATTTACAAGGTAAATGCCTAACGAAGAGTTGAGAATTTATGTTGCACTAGGCAAACTACCTCGAAGTCCTATGGCTTTGTTATTTAATTCTAGGAAAGTTTTGTCGATGTAGATTCGAGTTTCTTCGATGACGATGGCCGTGCTGCCCACCATGCTTCAAGCTTCTTGTTGTTGCAGAGGTTTAGTTTTAGAAGTCATAAATCAAGAGATGAGAAAAGTATTTTGGTTTAGAGAAAATCTTAATTTCCAAGTGTTTTTTTTGTTTTGATTAAAACAAATCTTAAAGTTGACTATAACGACACCGATTAAGATCCCACAGTTCCATCCTTCCGGCATCATTATTTTTATCGGATTCACTTAGTCCGGATGAATTTGCTAAACTCAGTTGAATGAGTTCCACACTTTCATTTAGGCCAGTGGGAAATCCCGTTAGCAACACGTAGGTTACATCATCCGAGGTATTCTCGATCATCCAACGGGACGTTTTAATTTAGTTGCAATTGTAGTTTTGTGTTCCGTTTGTGATTAAATTTTGAGTTGTTTTATATTTTGAAATGTTGTGGCGGTGAATTTTATCTTGCGATAACTTTTGACTTAGTTTTGGTTTCGGTTTTAGGGACTATCCTAAAGGTGTGGGTTTTCATGCAACAATTGTTTATCATGCAAGAAAAGTAAGTGCAATGCGGTTAAATAAATTGCGATAATGTAAATTGCAAGAAAGTAAATTGCAATAAAATAAAAGCGTACACTGGAGGGTCTTCCCGTCATCCCAAGCTACACTTAAAACACAATTAGAATATTTAAGCAAGTTCCTAGGTAAAGCTACGGGAAGGGTTATGGTTTTCTACCAAATTCCTAATCCTATAACTAGTCATTTCCTATGACGTCTGAGTTCCTTGTGTTTTTGTTTGAAGACGATTTTCTTCATCGAAGAACAATTAAGTTCGATTGTTCTTATGAACATCCTATCATATCGAGGAAGTGCTTAAGACAAATCTTAAACATCTTTTCAATATTTCTAGGATTGTTTTAAGTCCAAATAAATTCAATTACACAAATGAATTAATCGTCCGAGGTTTAGTTAAGTTTTGTTATTTTCTTACTCGATTGAACTAGGATGTTTGAATGTCCTATAAGTGAAGTAACATTTCATTTAATATTCTGTTTAGGAGTTATGACAACTAAAGCTTTCGAGGGTAAATTGGTGATTTAGTTTGAATTCAATTAATGGGTTTAAATTTGGAATAGTGTTCAAGTTATTTTAAATTTATTTTGAATTCTTTATGTCTTTGGTGATGTTATTTAATTCAATTTAATTTAATTCAATTTAATTTAATTTAATTCATTTAATTTAATTTAATTTATTTAATTTAATTTTATTAATCTTTAATTTAATTTAATTTGATTTAATTTAATTTAATTCAATTTAATTTACTTAATTTAATTTAATTTTTAATTTAATTTTATTTTTAATTTTAATTGAAATTTTAAAAGAGTTTAATAATTTAACTTTAGTTTAATGATTAAGTCTTTTAATATTTTAAGTTTGAGTTATTACTTTAATTAAGAATTGAATATTAATGAGATGATTAATTTAGGGATTTTTAAATTAAAGAATAAATCTCTTCCTAATAATATCCCTATTTTAATAATTCTAATTTTATTATTCTTCCAAATTTAATCGATTATTTAATTAAGGTTTAATTATTTTAAATTGCTTAATGGGTTTCTACCCTTTAATTATTTAAATTTCAATAATCCAAATCAGATTAAGATCAAATATTTTACTTGTTAATTTTTATTAAACCTAAAGTTTTAATTAAGGATTAAAATTTTAATTACTATTTTACCCTTTAAGCTTAATAATTTCATAACTCACTAAATTGAGCTCAAATGAACTTGAAATTTTTATGTGACTTCACTCATATGTCAATAAAGACATGAGAGGAGAAAATGTGATTTTTATGTATTTAATTTATTTATATAATTATTTTTAGTAGAAAATAGAGATTTCCAAGGAAAATTTAATAACATGACCGAGGGAAAGTTTCTGTCCTTAAGAAAATTAGGGGACATTCCTAACGACTAGAGGACCACTTGGACCAATTTTGGTGATTTTTTGAATTATATTATTTTTATTATAATTATTTTAACTTTTGGAGTGTTAATTAATTTAAAAATAAAATAAATGATGAAAAATGAATTTTATATTTTTCAAAAATCTCTCTGATATCAAGGAAACCAGAAAATCAATTTTTGCAATTTTCTGATTTTTCTATGATTTATTATAATTATTTTAGTGAAAATGCTAGAAAATACATTTTTTTATTTTAAAATTACCCTAGAGCTTTAAAATTTAATATCTCATTAAATAGACCTAAGAAAAATATGGGGTTTGTTCCTAAGTGATTAAAATTCAAAATGTGACATTTTGGTGAATTTTATTATTTTTGTGATTTTTATTATTTTTTAATTATTAAAAATATTAAAATAACATTAAAAATCAACTTTTTTAGAAAATTGAAATTTTAATTTTCTTAAATTCCCCTAATATCAGAGAGGCTCCAAAACCAATTTGGTAAATTTTTGAAAGATATTTTGAAAGTTATGAATTTTTAAAGTTCAAATTGACTAAATGGCTTAATCAACCCATTTAGTAGGGCTAACCAAGTCCAATTGACTTCAAATTTTTATGGTGGGTTCCTCTTATCCTAAAGGTCAGTGGAGAATTGATTTCAAGTCAATTTGATGTATGGTTAGCTCTAATTAATTAGGGATCCATTTTGGGTGTTTAAGCCGATTAGGGTTGTTTTAAATGAATTAACTCAAAACCTATTTTTCCTAGGGTCCTCCGGTCATAAGGAACATCACCAAATTTTCCTAGAATTTATTTCACAACATGCTATTTATTGGAATTAAAATACTCAAAACAGTAACATGAATTTGAAAAATCAATAACTTTTCATAGGGATGGCCTCGACTTTGGAAAATTCAGGGAATGTTCCCAAATTCAGAGGCTTCAAAGCCCTATGGTCTCATGTCATGGTGAATTGTATACATGCATGGAGAATTAAAAATATGCAGAAAGTAAATAAATTATTAAAAATAAAATACTTGATGAAATTAAATAATTTCTTTTCCACATTATTCTCCTCTGTTCATTGAGCAAGAGGGTATTTTTATTTTATTTTTATGATTTTCCTACACAAAGTTATGAATTTTCCAAGTTTAGGGAATTAAATAAATAGAAAATATCCCTAATTTTCTATTTATCCGAGTCGGCGCCACGTTTTCCTCGGCAGCTCCGAATGCACACGCGTCGCGCTCCCATTTGACGCCACCGCTTGAGTCAGCAGCCCGGGCCCCGCGGTTCACATACCATCTCCTGGTCCGATGCCATCTGAGTCGTCCGTCCGCGCGTGTATTAAATGGACGGCATCCGTTCATCGTCCCCGAGCGTCCTCACCCTAGAGCCGTCCACACTAAATCCCTAATATCTCACTCGATACTCGATGGATTTTCGTGTTCTTATGCTCTATGGATTCGTCTTGAGAAGACGAACACATCCATATGGTTTATGTGGGATGAAATTTACGCAATAAAAATGGAAAATGTTCAGAAGCTCGGGAAGAAGAATGAGGCCATACCTTTGCTCAGAGAAGTGTGGCTTCGATCCGAGGGTTGTTTCACCTTCGATTGGATCCCGCAAGCTCCGGATGAAGTCTCCCAGTGCAGTGAATTACCTAGGTAGGATTTCGACCACGTACCGATCACAAAGCTTGGAGGTCGGAGCAAGCTGGGTGGCCCGGAGATGGGGCTTTTGCTGGTGGACACCTTCTCTTGGTCCGGTGAAGGTGTAGAACCAATCAATTTGGGGATTGGCTCACCTGTGGAGAAGTGTCCCGATTTTAGACTTGGATTTCGACTCGGAAATCGAGCTCGCGAGAGAAGAAATGGCGAGGGGATTTCGGTGGGGATCAAGTGCTCTGTGTATGGGGAGTAGTCCGGAACAATTTTGGCAGAGTTTCCTTAAGGTTTGTTTCAGCACCTCAAATGGCCGAGAGGGGTGGTGTTTAAATAGGAGAGGGTGGAGGGCCTCCCAGGGAGAGTTAGGGCTTGGGATCAGCTGCTTAGGTCAAGGGCAGAACATCCTCAATGGCCACTAGGGATGGGACAGCTCAGTAAGGGAGAATTCCAAAGTTGGCTCACATGTGAGCTCTCGGCCATGGTGTTTTCCTGCGGCCTGGTGGCCGGCCGGCCAGGCATGGGTCACCCTCGAGGTCGGGTGGGTCGGGCTGGGACTTGGTGCAAGCAATTGGCAATTGCCATGTGTAAAGGCTTTGATCCAAAGTAGAATGGGGCATGGCTAGTTTTGAGTCTAAATGGGTCAATCCACCCATTTGGGCTTGGTGCACCCCTCAAGGTGGCTTTGGATGCTGTGGGGGATCAAAGGGATCAGTTGGTTTGGCATGGAGAAGTCTCCATCCAAATATATTTGGATTAAATTTAAGTTTAGGTGAAACATGATTAAGGCTAATGAGCTTTAGGGATTAAGGAAAGCCCTCCCTCTTCTTACCCAATATGGCATGGTGGAGTGTCCAAGGCTCTCATGGCTCACATGTGGCTCATGCATGGCTTCATGGCTCACCTTTGGCTTGGAAAAAGTTTGGTCAATTTCATGAAAATGGATTTTAGGAATTTTTGGTAATTTGATGGAAATTTTTATGAAACTTTATTTGGAATGATTTGATGATGAATTTAGGACTTAGGTATTAAGTTTAAATGAAGGTATGATGAGGGGAAATGTCATATGGGCTTTGAGACCAATTTTGGGCCTTTGGATGTGGTAAAAGATTGGCTTTTAAAATGGTTTAAGGAATGGGCCTTTAAATTTAAAAATGAATTTATGGATGGGAATTTTGTAAAGAGGTTGGGCCAAATAATTGTTGGGTTTAGCTCATGGATGTGCCATGAGTGACTTGAAGCAAATTGGGGGTGATTTGGGTTTGAATTGGGTTAAATTTGGGCTCTTTTGGTGAATGGGCCAATATAGGTCCAAGTGGACCAAGTTGGGCCAATGTTGGGCTAGGGTTGAAATTGATGTAAAATTAATGTTGAGAAATGTTTATGGGAGTGTTTCAAAGAGGTTTTGACTTTGGTTGGGCTTTGATTTTGGGGTTTGGGCTCATTTGGGTTAGGTTTGGGTTTAGGTCAAAATTGGGCCTTTTAGCTTTGGGTTGAATTTGAGTGGGGTTTGGGTCTAAATTTTTGGCAAATAATGTTAGTGTTTTGCTTGTGGGGATGCTAAGGAAGATTTAGAAAATATTTGGGGTTAATTGGAGTTGAATTGGGTGAGTTTGGGTTAGGTTTGGGTCATGGGTCCAAATTGGGCTTTAAGGCCAAAAGTGAAATTGGATCCAAATGTCAATCAAATTGGACTTGTATTTGGTCTAAATTGGTGTTGGGAATGTTGAATTGAAGTTTAGAATTGAATTGGACTAGAATTTGGGTCAATTGGATAGGTTTGGTTTGACATTGGGTTCACTTAGGGTTAAAATGGGTCAAATTGGGGGTTTTGACAAAAGTAGGGTAAATTGACAAAATTGGCCAATTGTGTAGTTGAACAAAATGAAATTGGGAGTATTTGGGATTTTCTGGAATTTTCTAGGAATTTTCTGAATTTTTGGGATTTTGGGTTAAGAGGGGTATTTTGGGTATTTGGAGGGTATTGGGAGGTATTTTTGGAATTTTTGGTATTTTTGGGTATGGATGATCAATTTGAGTGATGTGGAAATGTTTTGGATTGATTTTGGGGAATTTTGGGTAATTTGGAAGTTTTGAAAAATTTGGGTAATTTCAAGGGCTTTGGGTAGGTTAAGCGGGTGTAGGGTCCCGGGGGTCAAAAATTGAAAATTTGGAAAATTGAAGATTGGGTAAATTTGAGTGGAATGAAATCATTTTGGTTGAGCCATGAAGCCATACCAAGCCCACATGAGCCATGAAGGGACTCATTTGAGGCATTCACTATGTTGTTCCTAACCCTCTTAACCAAGGGCTTAGGGGTTAAGGACCATCCATGTGAATCACCTACATGAGTCGGGAGGTCGAGTCGGGTATGGGTGTGGTTTTAGGAGGTGTTTGAAAGTGTGGTGTATAAGTGTAGTGTGTGTGTAAGTCAGCCCCCTCACTGGACCGGGCCACCTGGGGCGATCTAAGGCCGAAGAGTCCTATAGGAACTCATCCTTTAAACTTCCACATTTGATTTCAACCCTCCAGGTGACTAGGGGTCTACGATCGAGTTTGTGGAGTTTGCGGGGAGTTAAGAAGTTGTTTGAAATTCTAGATGGTGGATCCCAATTCTAGTCCTCTAAGATAGTCAAAGGAAAAGCCTAAGGCTAGATCCTAAGTACTAAAAAGAAGAAGAGAAGACCTCATCAAAAATGAGGTCAACAGCAGTGAGTTTTACCTTTCGTTGATTTTAATTTAGTTTTGGTTTCAGTTTTGTGGCTACCTTAAAGTTTCAGTTTTAATGCAGGGTGACAATCTTGTTTAACATGCAAGAAAAGTAAAGTGCGGTACAGGTAAATAAATTGCAATAAAGTAAATTGCAATAAAATAAAAACGTACCTGGAGGGTCTTCTCGTCATTCCAAGCTGCACTTAAAACACGTGTTAAGGCATTTAAATATCTGCAACACGTACCTAGGTAAAGCTAAGGGAATATTTTAGTTGTCTACCAAAATCCTAGTCCTATAGCTAGTCAATTTCTATGACGTCTAGGTTCTTATGTTTTGTGGATGATCTTCTTCTCCAAAGAACAATTAAGTTTAATTATTCTTTTAAGACACCCCATCATATTGAGAAAGTGATTAAGACAAGTCTTAAACATCTTTTCAATGCTTCTAGGATTGTTTTGAGTCTAAATGAATTTCTTTGCACAGGTGAATTAATCGTCCAAGGATTAAATTAAGTTTTGTCTCTTATTCAGTAAACTAGGACGTTTAATTATGCTATGAGTGAAGTGACATTTCAATGAGTGCTTTATTTAAGAGTTATAATAATAAAAGCCTTTAGGGGGCAAATTGGTTTGTTAAGGAATCTAACCATCCTTTAATTAAAATTTAATTGATAACTTAAAATAATTTTAGTTTCCTCCTAAGCATCTTAAGTTACTTAGATTGAAAGGGATACTTGAGTTGTTTAGTTTAAGTTTTGATGATTTAAATTTGAGTTTGAATTAAACATATTAAATCAGATTGATTTTAATGACTAATTTAAGTTGATCATAAATTGATTTAATTCTCACATTATTTTTTGATTTAATGTTTTCAATTTGCTTATTAAATGATTCTAGATTAGTTTCAAATACTTTAAGCTTCCTTTGATTTGATTATTAAATGATTTAACATTTTAAATTTTAATTAATTACTAAATTGTTAAAGTTTTAAATTTTAATTAACCATTTAAATTATTTGATATTTTAGATTTATGAATTATTTATTATTTAATAAATAATTTAAATTATAATTTCTAAGAGTTGAATGTCATTGTATTAATTCAATTAGGGATATGAATCAGAGAATTAGTATCTTCTTAAATTATATCCCTAATAAAAAAAATTATCCAAAAAATTTTAATTAATCTTCCAAAATTTAAATAATTTAATTAATTAAGGTTCCATCTTAATATTCTTAAAGTGATTGATGGGTTTCTACCTTTTATCTTTTAAGTTTCAATCATCTAAGGGACTATTAAATCAAATATTTTACCCTCCCTTTTCATTAGGCCTAAAATATTTATTAAAGTTAAAATCATTAATTACTGTCATGCCCTCTTAAGCCTATTCACTTCATAACTCACTAAATTGAGCTTAAGTGAGTTTGAAATTTTTGTGTCACTTCACTCACATGTCAATTAAGACATTAAAGGAGAAAATGTGATTTTTTTTCTTTTTTTAATTTAATTTATATAATTATTTTTAAAAGGAATAGGGGTTTTTTCAATGAAAATTCAACAACATGACCAAGATAATTTTTCTAACTTAGGAAAATTATGGGATGTTCCTATTGACTAGAAGACCACCTGGACCAACTTTGGTAATTTTTTTATTATATTTTATTTATTATAATTATTTTAAGTTTTAGAGTGTTAATTAATTTTAGAATAGAATAGAAGATGAAAAATGGATTTTATATTTTTCAAAAATCTCTCTGACCTCAAGGAACTTAGATAAATAAATTTTATAATTTTCTGATTTTTTTTTATTTATTAGAATTAATGTAGTGAGAAAGGTTAAAAATTCATTCTTTTTAATATTAGAAATTACATTAAGCCTTTAAAATTTAATATTTTAACCTAGAGACTTGGGAAAAATATTTGGTTGGTTCCTAAATGATTAGGGAGTAAAATATGACATTTTGATGATTTTTAATATTTTTATGATTTTAAATATTTTTTAATTATTAAAATATTTAAAAATAGGCTAAAAATAATAATTTTTAGAAATTTCTAATTTTATTTTTCCTAGACTCCTCTAATATCAAAGAAGTCCCAAAATCAATTTGATGAATTTTTGAAAAGTATTTTGGGTTTTATGGATTTTTGAAATTTAAAAATGAACATGTAACTTAAATGATTCATTTAGTGGGTTAAATTATTTCTAATTGACTTTAAATTTTTAAATGATCCATTTAGTGGGATAGCCTTTGGCCTTGGAAAATTCAGAGAATGTTCCCAAGATCAGAGGCTACAAAAGTCTTATGGTGTCATGCCATGGTGAAATGTATACATGCATGGAGAATTAAAATACTCAAAACAATATTAAATTAATTAAAAATAAAATACTCAATAAAATAGATCAATTCCTTTTTCACATTATTCTCCTCTGTTCACTGAGAAAGAGAGTATTTTTCTTTTATTTATATGATTTTTCTATGCAAAGATATCTATTTTTGAAGTTTTTGGTATTTAAATAAATAAGAAAAATCAGATTTTGCTACTTATCCACGTCGGCGCCAACTCATCCTACGGTAGGTTGAACTCCACGCGTCGTTCCCTGATTCGGTGCCGCCATCTGACTCTGTAGCCACGCGGCCCACGGTTCATGTCTCGTTGCTCCGTCCGACGCGGTCCTAGCCGTCAATCCAATACACGCACGATCCGACAGCTGCTTGTCGTCGTCCTGACTGGTGTGAGCCGAGAACTGTCCACCTTCTAACCATAATATCTCACTCGATACTTAACCAAATTAAGCATTCTTATGCTCTATGAACTCGTCTTGAAGAGACGAACACATCCATACGGCTAACATGCATTGAAAATGACATGAATGAAATGAAGAGTTGTTGGAAGCTCAGGAGGAAGAAGAGGGCAATACCTTGGCTCTGAGAAGTGAAGCTTCTATCAGAGAGGCTTGGCACGTTCGTTGGAGTCCAAGGAAGCTAGGGATGAAGCCTGGAACTGTAGTGAATTGCCTGGGTATGACTTCGACCAAGCCCGATTTCAAGCTTTGATGGCTGGAGAGATTGGGTGGCCTGGAGAGGGGGCTTCCACTGGGGAACTCCTTCTCTGGGTGTTGTAAAGGTGTGGGTGAGTTTAATTTGGTTCTAGTTGAGGTTTAGGGGATGTCCTGTTTTCAGCCCGAGATTGAGCTCAAAAATTGCACTCAACCAGTGGAGGAGGAAGCAGGAAAGTAGTGGGGTTCTTCTTCTCTAGGCTGGGAGAAGCTCTGGGAGTGATTTGGTGAGGTTTTTTTGAGAAAAACTTCAACACCCCTCTCATGGCTGAGAGGTGGTGCTTAAATGGCCAGGGCCATTCAGCAGGGTTTGGGTTCAATTGGTGGGCGGATTTTACTGCTTAGGAGGAGGGCAGAAAGGCTCCAATGTTTAATTTGGCTGCGGTGGCCAATTGGTGGAGTTTGGGTGAGTTTTGGTGGGTGGTGGCTCTCGGTTTTGACCACCTCTGGCGACTAGGTCGGCCGGCAAGGACAGGGGAGCTGGCCCCTGAGGTCAAGTGAGTCATGGAGAGGTTTAATGGTGATTAATCAGGTATGGGAGGATTTTCGGGTGGGGCAAAAGGAGATTTATCCACTTAAGGGATGAAATCCCTTAAAATGGGGAACCCTTAGTCCATGGCTCACTTAGCTTGGGCTAGGTGGATCTAGGGTGGCTCCTAGGGTTTAAATGGTGGTTGTGGAAGAGTTGGTTTGGTCACATTTGGTTCAATTTTGTTAAGTTAGGCCATGGGTTCAAATTGGCTCACTTGGGTTTAGGTTAGGCTAACTTGAGTTTGGGATTGATTTAGGTCCAAGTTTCTTGAGAAACATTGTAGAGATGATTGCCATGAAGAACTTTCATGAAGACATGGTGATGTTTTGAGTTCAATTGAAAGGTCAATTAGGTGAATTTTGGGATTTTGGTTAAATTTGGTCACCATGGGTTAGGTTAGATTTAGGTTTGGCTATAACTTGCTTCAAGGCCAATTGATAATTCAAAAGGGTACAAATGATTGTTATAAAAGGTTTAGTATATAAATTGGATGGAAAGTTTGGGTTTAGGGGATTCAATTTAGGTAATTTGGGGTATGTAGTTACTTTAGGTCGAATTTGGGGGTTTTGATTTCAAAGGGATTTTGGGTAGAGTTTGAGTTTAAATTGAGGGCCAATTAATATTGTTCTTCATGTAGGAATGTATTAGGGAGAGTTTAGAGTTGATTTGGGGGGAAAATGAGTTGAATTGGGCTGAATTTGGGCTAGGTTTGGGTCAGAGGTTAAAATTGGGGTTTTTGGTTTAAAGTTGAAATTGAACTCAAATGTGGATCAAATTGGGATTGGATTTGGTTTAAATTGTTCTTGGAGATGGTTGAATTGAAGTTTAGAATTGAAATTGAGCAAGATTAGGGTCAATTGGATCAATTTGGTTTGACATTAGGTCCATTTAAGTTAAAAATGGGTAAAATTGGGGATTTTGATAAAAGTGGGTTGTTTTAGCAAAATTGGCTTATGGTGTAGTTCAACAAAATGAAATTGGGAATATTTATGATTTTTTGGAAATTTTTGGGAATTTTTAGATTTTTTGGCTAAAAGGGGTATTTTGGGTATTGAGAGGTTATTTGGAGAGTATTGGGGTATTTTGGTGGATTTAAGAGGTGGGGATTGTTTAAAAAAGATTCTTGGGAATTTTAAGAATTTTTGGTAATTTTTGGGAATTTTTGGATGATTTGGTGGTTGTAGGGGCAATTTAGATAATCTTATGTAGGCTTAAGGACCCTATGTCAAAACCAGGAATTTTGGCAAAATAGAATTCGATTTTGGTTGGGAAGTGTGGAATAGCTTAGACTGAGCCATGGACCAAGAAAGTGTTAATTTTTTTGAACATCTCATAGGTTTTTCCTAACCCTCTTAGCCAAGGTCTAGGGGTTTGGACTTAGCCACATGAGTGTTCCAATGAACAAGGAGTCAAGATTATGTAGAGATGGTTCAGTGTTTAGGATGGGTGTGAGAGTGTAGTGTGTGTAAGTCAGACCTCCCCAGGACCAAGCCACACAGGGTAGTCTTAAGGCTTGAAAAACCTTATAAGAGCTCACTATTGGTTCTCCATATGGTCGTCATAACCTTCTAAGGTGATTTAGAGGTTTGCGACCATCTAAGTGGGGTTCCAATAGGAGTCAAGAAGTAGTTGAATTGCTAAAGGGTGGGTCCCCAATTCTAGTCCTCTGGGATAGTCAAGGAGAAGTCCTATGGCTAGATCCTAAGCACTACGAGAAAAGAAAAGACCTCACCAAAATTGAGGTCAATAAATGGTTTTGGAAGTTATTTTGGAGCTTTTAAACGATTATGGGTGGGTTTATGCCCTTCTAAAGTCTATAAAAAGGCCCTGGATTAAGAGACACACTTGCCTCAAGTCCTATTTTCATTCCTTAGTCTTAATAAGAGTGTTTTGAGTGCATCATGTCTTCCTAGGCGAATGAGATCAAGAAGAAAGAGGATTCTGACAAGAGTAAGTTTATTAGTGACAGTGCTAAAGAGTTATTCAATGGATTTATCGTCGTTAGTATTCAGGGAATTGCAGAAAAGATTGCAATGATCGAAGCCCGAATGACTTCAATCGAAGCAAAGATTAAAGAAACAAACGCACATTTGGAGTAAATGGGATGGCAATTCAAGATGCAATTCAATCATACATGTCACGTGGAAGAAGCGGATAAAGCGATGTTCCTGAAGAACAAGTGTTTAGAAGAAGAAGATGTAAGAGTGTTCAATCATCGCCCGTTCTATCATATTTATATTTCAGAAGGGTCAAATGAAAATAATAGTGGTTCTGGATATATTCTGCCTACTGGAGAGTGGAATTAAATGTTAGTTTGATCTTGTGGTTTATTTTCTGTATCTTATGTTTTATGTGTTTGATGTTTTAAGTGTTTAATGTTTTATGTTTGGGTTCTGTTGCACTTTAATGTGTGATTGTTACATCTTAGTGATGTAAACCTATCTTTATGATTATTGAGTCTTTTGTATCTAGGGAGTTTCATCCAAAGTGTTTGGATAGAAATTTTTAGTTTGTACTAAGTGTGGTTTGTTTTTAATGAATATAAGTTTGTGTTTGCGTGAAACTTGATCGAAATCGATGGATATTAAAATTTGAAATTGGAGTATTGGGAGATTTATGAAGAAGAGATAATTATTTTGAGAAAATTAAAGGTGATTAACTAAGTGGTTTAGTGCATTTTCTTAATTGTGAAAATCTGGGCACTCGCGGCTAAGCGCTAGGGTGTCGGCGCTTAAGCGCCAAATTTCACGGCTAAGCGCCAAATTTCACGGCTAAGCGCCAAAGGCCTTGCTCATAGGCGGCAGTTCACAAAATTTGATTTTCAGCAGTTAAAATCTTGAAGATCGCCAATTTTAACTTACCCTTTCGTCTTCAACCTCTAATTTTCACGAAAAGGAGCCTAGGGCATCAATATATTGGATCATTTGAAGGCCGATTTCAACAAAAAATTGTTAGATTTGGATTCCTAAAGGTATGAGCACTACTCTTAAGTAAAATTTTTTTATTTTCACCATGTATTGTGAGTACATTTTGGAGAATGGAAATTATTTTTGGAAGTTAATTTAGCAAGTTTAGTTTGATTTTGGAATTCATGGTGAACTTTTAGTGAATTTTTAGAGATGGCTCCAATGTCAAAGCGCATGAGAGAATAGACCAGATTTGATTCTAACAATTTTTTTAGTGCAAGGGTTGAGGAACGATACGTCGACGCACTACAATCACGTAAATTGATTCCTGAATGTGTGTTTAGTAAGCCAGGAAAAGTTATTGAGGAGATGATTTCTAAAAGGAATTGAGAAAATTACCGCTGCTTCTCCGCTGTTGCTATTGTTTCTGTGGTCAGAGAGTTTTATGCGAACTTACCTGCAACAGAAGAAAATTTGGTGATGGTGAGAAGGCAAGAAGTACATTTTACATCTGTGATATGTTTTGTTTTTATTCTAACTATCATCCAACTGAGGGAGAGTTAGATGAGATAAAGGCATTTTTGACTGATGGAAGAGGATTATGGAAGATCACTAATGATAGAAAAGTCAATTTTCAGGCCTCTAAGTTAAATGCCACTTCTAAAACATGGCATTATTTTATCTCATCTAAGTTGTTGCCTTCAAGTCATACTAGTGAAGTTATAAGGGAGAGAGCTGTGTTGAACTATTGCATTCAACAAGAGAAGCCTATAGATATTGGAGCAATCATTTATGATTACATTTTAAATTGTGTCAGATCTACCACTACTGCAGGTATGAGATTTTCTTCCCTGATTCATTCATTATGTGAGCGGTCTGGTGTGAAATTTGAAACTTGGGAAGAGGTCCTTTAGCCTTTGAAACCTATTACCAGTGTAAAAATTGGAGCTTACAATTTACCTTCAGAGTTTGGCTGGAGTGGAGGATTTAGTAGGGCTTCTACTGCTTCTGCTTCTGCTTCTGCTGCTTCTACTTCCCATGCTACTACTTCGAGAGGTTCATCATCTAGTGATTCAGAGACTAGTTTGTTAAGAAAGATTTTAAAGAAGGTGAGTCTCGCTCATGAGCATATTAGAGACATGGATGGTAAGATGGATAATATGGAAAGTTATATTGTAAAACATGATGAATATGAGGAGAATTATCAGCATTATTTGGATAGATTGATTAGAGGTGATATGAGTCCTGAGATGCCCCATCATCCATTCTATATACCTTATGTGCCATCCAGAGATTAGAACCGGCAAGATGATGATGAGGATGATTAGTTGATTTTTTTATGTGTTACTGAGTTTTTATTGATGAACTGATGTATGTTATATCTTGTGTTTTATTTTGATATTGTGTTTGTGTGTGAACTCTGGTAATATGTTGATTATAGTTGGACTATTTTTGCATATTCAGATTTATCTTTGTTGGATTGTTATTCTATATGTTGCTTTGTATGATATTTGTGTAGTAGTAAATGTTTTATTGTGTATGTTGTATCAGAGTTTTATAGTGTGTACTTTAATTCCAAAATTGTTAGGAGAATATGGAACACTATTAAAAACTATTATTTAAAAAACTGCATGTTTAAAACTTTTCAAAATCAACTACTACAATTTGTTATCTAGTATTGGTGTGAATTCAGTTATTTTCAGTTGGTGTGTATTTGCTTTTAAAGCCTCCACTATTGTAGAAGTTCTTTGAAATTTTGAAATTTCTATTTAATGAAAACCTGAAAATTTTGAATTTGATTTCTTTTTACTCCTGTTTTTAAATTGTTATACTTGCATATTTAGGATATTAAGATTCCAACAAACATGTTATGCTAGTTTTTAATTTTAACCCATGTATCATTTCTTATGCTTAAATGTTTTATCCTAACTAAAAATTAAAGTTTGGGGGGGGGATTTTAAAAAAAGAAAATTTTTTGAAAACCTAAAATTTTATTTGTTCTAAAAAATACTTAAAATTAATTTGATTTTTGATTGAAAACTATTATGTATATGAAGTTATATTAGGGGAATAAAATTTTGAATATAGAAATGAATAAGAGAATTTATTTAAAATTTATAGTAATAATGAAAATTTTAAAGTTAAAATTTTCTTAGTAAAGAAGTGTTAAATATAGTTCAACTATCTTTAGTAAGAAATATTGTATTTTTGGATAAATAGAAGATTTGACTTTTATTCTTCAAAGATTAAATTTCTTTTATTGAGGAATAATTTTCAAATACTATTATTATGATTTTTAATTGAAAGATGTATATCAGACCTTTATTTTAAATAACAGGGTGGAATTCAAAATCATTAAAGGTCTATCTAGATACAGTAATGCTTGCCTTATAAAAAAAAATAAAAGAAAACAAAAAAAGAAAAAGAGAAAAAAGTGAAAAATAATATAAAAATGAAGGAGAAGCTTGAGGATTTAACGACTTAATCAAAAATTGGTTCCATACCTAAAGTATAAGATATAAGTTCTGAGAAAATCTAAAGCTTAATGATATAATATAGTAAGTAAAATCATTTTAAAATAAAGATTTTTAAGTGAGTAAAATAAATGTGTGAATCCTTTATTTTGAAGAATCTATAAGTATTTCTGAATTAGATAGAAAACTATATTTTACATTATCCTTTACCTAAGAACTTTCTAAGCTTTAGGTTGGTCTTAATTATTGAATTTTTTTTTATAAATTGGGCTATTCCATTTCTAAAATTAAATTTTGTTACCTTCCTAAGAAACTCATTACATAATTTGCATGCTAAAATTTTTTATGTGATTAAGAGTCACTTGAGGATAAGTAACACTTTAAGTTTGGGGGATTTTGATACACCTAAAATATATAGTGATTTTATGCACATTTTTATACCTATTTTTGATGATATTACACTTTAATGGAATGTATTTTGTGTTTTTCTTGCAGGTACGATGAAAATAAGTAATTATGATGAAAGGACCAAAACTGGATCAAATTTGGAGCAAAAAAAATGAAAGAAATGAAAAATTACAATTTGGCGGCTAAGCGTCGCCTGGTCGGCATAGCCGCCACAGTTAAAAATCAAATTTTCTTCATTTTTTACACCAATTTCAAAGGGAATTTGAAGCAAATTTTGGTGGTGACTTCCTTAACATCCCATGGGTGGCAAATTTAAATGAAGGTATGTATCTTTTGGTGGATACTTTGAATCTGGACATGATTTGAAGAGACACCAAGGCACCTTTTGGATTATTATTAAAATTATGTCATGAGAGTCTTTAGTGTGTGTGTGTGTGTGCGGTGTGTGTCTTTTCTCATTTTCAGAGTCATCTTCTAGTTTCAAAGAATTTTTCCTAGTTTTACTTTCAATCTTTTATTGTTTATAGTTTAGTTAGTTTAGTTTTAGAGGAGAAAGGGTTGGTGTGAAACTTTCTTTCCATTAATTTTTCTTTCATCCATTTATCTAGTTTTTATTGAAGTATAAAGTCAGAGTTGGAGTCAACAGTGTTGGGCGCCAACTTTTATAGTGTTGTCCTGTGAAAAGTCAAGTTTGAAAGGAACTTCCGGAGTCTTGTGGAGAGGATTTCGGATAAGTGTTTACTTCTATTTTTATATTTAGTTTTTCTTTTTGTGTTTTCTTTATGATTTCTATTTTCAAATCAATGTGTGCTTCTGTTTTCCATGAATTCTGAGTAGTTTTCTTTATCTTTTTCTTTCTTAAATGAAGAAGTAATTAAATTATGTAGGATTGTTGTGGAATGTATAAGTGTTTAAAGTTGGAATAAGTCATGAAGATTTAATTCTATGAACTTAATTTACTTCTTAATTTGGCCAGTTAAGATGTTAAAATTTGTTGTGAGATTATGTAAGATCCAATGTGGTATTTTCTCAAACAACAATTAGTAAAAATCACATGCAATTATATGGGTGAGAATTGTAGTCTATATAATTGTATGCAATATATTAGGAGATATGTTTTTTATGGGGATTAAAATTAGAGAACTTTAGAGTGACAGACTAAAGTTCCCTAATTTGGTTTTATATTTTAAATTTTTTTATGAGAAGTTAGCCCCCAGGTGGAAGGAATCGAGGGTACTCTAGAGTGAGAGCTGGTATCTTCCCTGCCGAACCATTTTCAAAATTTTAAAATTTTAAATTTACCAATGTTCTTTATATAACCAAGTAAGGGTAAAGAATAAATTTGCTCCTATTTGTCACAACACATTTAAATACTTCCACAACAATACTTTCATAATTATTACTACTTTATAAGAGAAAGAAAAAGATATTTTATTTCATAGTATTTCATATCGTGTTTTAAAGTTCTGATAATTTTCATTTCTTGTTTAGCTTTCTATCAAAAATACCAAAAACAACTTTCAAACTTTACAAATCAAAATATACTTTCAAAAGTCATTTAAAAAGTAAAAATATAATTTTCTTAATTCCTTAAAAGTTTTACATTTCCCTATGGGTTCGATATCTCGGGCTTAATCAGAAAGTCCTATATTACTTGATAAACGATACATGTACTTACATAGTATCACATATTATAAAATCATGATTTTCATATCAAAATCGTTAGCACATATATTCGGTGTGGAATCAAGTTTTGGGCGCACATATATTTATCGAGGATCAGTCGTTCGATTTCACCCAATATTCCCTAATTTTCCATTATTCTTCCAAGAAATTTTTCCGGGAACGGAGCTTAGTCGTTCGATTTCCCAAAATTCCCTAATTTTCCATCTCCCTTCTGAGAAATTTTTCCTCCTTTCATGAAATTTTGGGAAGAGAGCTTAGTTGTCCGATTCCCCTAAAATTCCCTAATTTTCCATCTCCCTTTCGAGAAATTTTTCTGCCTTCCATGAAATTTCAGAAACGGAGCTTAGTCATCCGATTCCCCAAAAACTCTCTAATTTTTCATTTCCCTTTAGAAAATTTTTTTTCACACCCACGAAATCCTGAGGTCGGTACTGAAATTCCGATTCTCATTTCTGAGGCAGGTACCTAAATTCTAGTTCTTATCCTTCCGGGATCGATACTGAAATTTCGATTTCCCCTCTACGCTCACTTCTAACTCAAAATTTCCTACGAAATTAAAAATTTTCAAATCCAATATTAAACAAATTCTTAAATTTCCATAAAATCCATGAAAATTAAAATTAAAATTTAAAACTCAAAAGTAAATTAAATTTCTAACTCAAAAATTAAATCTGAAATCAAACTTTCAATTCTAGATCCAAATTCCAAGTTTGAATTCATTCAGATCGGACTTCTTCAGAAATTGAAAGCTTGAAATCCTTAGCTTCTCTCGTGAAGGTATTCCATTTTTCTCCCCAGTGAGAGTTCCCAGGACTTGAAGGTTCATCTCCTAATCGCCAGTGGAAACTTCCTTGCTAATTTCTATGTTTGTCTTAAGTTTTGACTCAGACAATTGTGTTGGTTTTATTGATCTCGTCGGTCAACACCAATACGTCCAGTGTGCTTGTACAACACACCACACCTATTGGGGGTCCATTTGTTGACCTCACTTTTGATTGAGGTCTAGTCTTTCTTTAGAATAGCTTAGGGTCTAGCCATTGGACCTTCCTAGTGACTTTCTTAGAAGACTAGTCATGTAACCCTTTCCCTTTAGAAATTCAAACTTTTCTCACTTCACTGTGAGTTTTTATATGCTTAAGGCCGAACCTCCAGTTTTTGGGGGGAAGAGACCAAGCCTAAGGAAGCCCTTGGAAAGTCTCCTATAGGTGGTCAAGCCATAGGATCTAACCCAGGAGGTCAAGAGCTCACAACACACTTGCACTACACACCACAACCCTAAATAAGGCACATCCCATTTTAATCCCCTAACCCTTTGGAAACTCATGTAGGTGGTTTTCCCAAGTTCTTAGCCCTAGGCTAAGGGTTTGGCTAGTACCAACACATACAGGACCAAATGAGGGCAACCCTTGGTCCATGGCTCAATCTAAACAATTCCATACTACTCGCTTTCAACCAATCTCAATTTTCCCAAACATTCCAAATTTCTAACCCCTTTGCCCCAAAATACCCAAAATACCCCCAAAATCCTAAAATCCCCCAAAATTTCCAAAATTACCCAAATTACCCATAATTATCCATAAATCATCCAAAAATACTTTCTACAACTCAAATTAACCATAATTACCCAAAATTGCCAAATTTCCCAAAAAAAATCCCCAAAATGCCCCTCTTAGTCCAAATTTTCAAAAATTCCAAAAATTATCATAAATTCTAAAAACCTCTCAAATATTCCCAATTTCATTTCTCTCAACTAGCAAATGACCTAATTTTGCCAATTTAGCCCGATTTAACCAAAAGTCTCAATTTAATCCATTTGACCCAAAAGTGCCCAAATTAAACCCAATGTCTACTAATTGATCCCAATCTTACCCAATTTCAATTCCAAACTTTAATTCAACATCTCCAATACCAATCTAAACTAAATCCAAGATCAATTTGACCCACATTTGACTTTAGTTTTACTTAAAACCCAAAATCCCCAATTTTGCCTAGGTGGCCCAAATCCCCAAAATTGACCTAACACCAATCAATTTCTACCCAATTTCAACTCTAAACCCTTGATAACACTCCCCTAAATTGAATTGAACCATCAATTGCCCCCAATTTGAGCCCAAGTTTCATTCAAATCATCTTGAACCAAGTTTGCCCAATTTTGGACCCAAACATGCCATATACCCAAAATCTCCCAAATTGATTACCCTACTTCCAAAATTTCAACTCAGTTGGTGTAGGGAACTCATTATGACATCCGCATAGACCATTTGGAACCTTCAATTGGCCTTGGACCCAACCCTAGACCAACCTAAACCCGAGTTAACCCAACATGCCCAAATTGACCAAAATCTCAAATCCCACTAAATTGACCCCCTCAATTGAACTCAAAACCACTTAATGTCTTCATGAAAAATCTTCATTACAATTATCTACACAATATTGCTCCATCAATTATGTCCAACCCAAGCTCAAACCCAAGTTAGCCCAATGTGAACCCTAAGTGACCCAAATGAACCTATGACCTAATTTAACCAAATTAGCCCAAATGTGATCAAACCAACTTATCCACAACCGCTAACTGAACTCTAGGAACTACCCTAGATCAACCTAACCTAAGCTAGGTGAGCCATGGACCAAAGGTGCCCCATTTTAGGGGATTTCCTCCCTTAAGTGGCTAAATCTTCTTTTGCTTCACCCCAAGCCTTCTCCAAACCAATTAATCACCATTAAGACTCCCACACTGGCTGACCTGACCCATGGCCAGCTCCTCTGGCCTGGTCTGCAGGCCTTGTGGTTGAAAAATGCCAAAACCGAGAGCCACCTCACGGCCAAACAAACCTAAACTCCACCCTATGGACAAGTCAGCCTAAAATTTCCATTGGAGCTCCTCTGCACTCCACCTAGGCAGCTCCTTGCACATGAATTGAAGCCCTGACAGCCACCCCAACCATGGCTATTTAAGCCACTACCTTTCATGGCCAAAAGGGGGGCTGAACCACCTTAACAAAACTCTGCCAAAATCACTCCAGAACCTTCCCACAGTATAGAGGAGCCAATCCCCACCGCATTCCTGCCCTGAAACCCATTGGCCCGCTCAATTTTGAAGTCCAATTTCAGGCCAGAAACAGGACATCTCCCTAAACTCCACAAAACTCAAATTAAACTCACCTACACTATCCTCATAGCAAGAGAAGAAGTTTCACTTAGAAAGCCCCATCACTAGACCACTTCAACAGGGACTTCCATCAAAGCTCGAATCGAGCCTGGTCACTTTCATACCTAGGCAATTCACTAGCGCAAGAGGCTTCATCCCTGAGCTCCTGGGACTCCAACGAATGTTTAGAGCATCTCTGATTGAAGCTTCATTTCTCAGAGCCAAGGTATTGCCTCCTTATTCTTCCCAAGCTTCTCTGGATTCTCCATGTAATTAGGGTTAATTTAAACCATGCTTAGCCGTATGGATATGTTTTCCATGCTTAGACAAGTCTATAGGATCAAACCCAAAGTGATTTGGTTGAGTTTAGGCTGAGAAATTTAGATTTTAGTGTGGACGATCACAAGATCACACCAGGCGGGGACGAAGACGAGAAGCCATAGAATCACTCATTTTTTCATTGGACGATTTAGATCACGCCAGATGAAAAGATGGAATGAAAGAGTAGACCGCGTGACATCCCAGTCAGCTGATGGCATTAAATGGGAGCGCGCCACTTGGGGAGTTCGATCCACCATAGGTTGAGGTTGCGCTGAGTCACTTAAGCAGGAAATCTGATTTTCTTATTTATTTAAATCACCTGAACTTTAAAAATCCATATCTTGGACTAGAAAAATCATAAAAAAAAAGAAAATACCCTATTGCTCAGTGAATAAAGGAGAACAATGTGGAAATGGTTTGAAATATTTTTATGCATATTTTATTTTTAATAATTTAAATACCATTTTCAGTCTTTTAATTTTCCATGCATGTAGGAATTTCACCATAACTTAAATTTTTGGCAGGTTGTTCTCTCTGTCATAAGGGATCTTCTCTAATTGTTCAAAAGTCAGAGAAGATCCCTAGACAGAGAATCCTATTTTTTAAGTTTATGTCTAATATTTGATAAATTAAATATGATAATTAACATATTTCTTAGAAAAATCTCAGAAAATTTTGGTAGGTTTTTTATAGTCAGATAGCCCTAGGAAAAATTTGTCATGATTTAAAATGGTAAAAATAAGCCTAATTGTCCACTTGACCTAAAACAAACTCTTAATTAATTAGGAAAAAAAATAATAACATAAAAATTATTCTCCACTATGCTTCGTGGACATAGGAACTCCCCTAAAATTTTTGAAGTCATTTAGAATTATTTTAATAAGCTAAATAATTTTTCTAAATCCAATGGCATTTTTGGCACTTAAATGAATTTTTAAAAATAAAATACATGTGAAAAATTTTTAAGAATGGTTTTGGGAGTTCTTTGTGATCAGAGGGTTCTTTTAAAAATAAAATCGAGATTTTTACAAAATTTTCATTTTTAATTATATTTTAATATTTAAATAATTAAATAATAATAAAAATCATAAAAATATTAAAAATCACCAAATTGTCACTTTTGATCTCCTAATCACTTAGGAACCATCCCCATAATTTTCCTAAGCTTTAAAATTAAAATATCAATTTTTAAAGGCTTAAATCATTAAAAGGCTAAAAATGAATTTTCTTTATTATCCACTAAAATAATTCTAATAATTAACAAAAAAATAAAAAAAATATATGAATTTTGTTTCTTTGGGTTGCCTAACATTAGAGAGATT
The DNA here is from genome assembly GCA_022702705.1 of Papilionanthe hookeriana x Papilionanthe teres. NCBI lineage: Eukaryota > Viridiplantae > Streptophyta > Magnoliopsida > Asparagales > Orchidaceae > Papilionanthe > Papilionanthe hookeriana x Papilionanthe teres. The sequence goes on along the minus strand of CM040431.1, from coordinate 11,280,547 downwards.
TTTGAAAAAATATAAAATTGAATTTTCAAATTTTAAAATATTTTATAATTAATTAAAACTCCAGAAATTAAACTAATTCTAATAATTAAATTAAAATTCAATAAATCATGAAATTTGGTCCAAGTGATTCCCTAATCTAGGGCTACCTCCAGTAAAAATTTCAAGGGAATAGGATTTGACTTGCTCAAGTTATTGATTTTTCATTGAAAATTCTATTTTTTTGCATGAAAATAAATATATAAATTAAATTAAATTTTGAAAAATCACATTTTCTTCTCTGATGTTTTAATCAACCCATTAGTAAGGTAGGAGAAAAGTTCTAAAGTCATTTGAATTAAATTTGATTAATTATGAGGTGATAGGATCTTAAGGGCAAAAAAGTAAATTTGGATACTTAGCCTTAATTAATATTTAGGCTTAAATTCAAGAGGGAAAAATGGGTAAATTTTGATTTTAATAAGTTCATCTGAATGATTGAAATATTATGGGATAAATGGTAGAAACTCACTACAATTTTGTCACATCAAAATTAAACAGCTAAATCCCCTTAATTATTATAATTTGGCAGAAAAAAAACAAATTACGAGAATCTTAGGGTTAGGGGCATGATTTTGGAAATTAATAATCCACCAACCTAACCCCTTTACTTGGTGTTCAAAGCAATATTATGATCTTTTGTCAGAAATTATCACCACTTAAAATTCAATTTTTCTTAAAGTCATAAAATACACTCACTTAAAATCCTAAGGGGCTTAGTAGTGAGCTAAGCTTGATCAAATTTAATTAAAAAGAGGTTTAGAAAAATTGATATAATCAAAATTAAAGTATTTTTGAGACATTAAAAGCCCCAAATCAAAATTTAACTAAGTATCCTACAAACCTTAATTTGCCCTTTTAGGACCTTCACCCACATAATTTTTAAATAAAATAATAAATGATGAATTACCTTGCTCTTAGAGATGATGAAAATATTGGTTCATTAAGCATAAGGGTATGAAAGGGATAAATCATCTAATAACTATAATAAGTCTAAAAGGACCTCAAGGAATTCAAAAGTATTGTGAAATATCTAGGTTTCTCCTAGACCGTTTCACAGGTCTTCTGGACACCTTGCAGGACCACTGGGCCTATTATATTTATTAAATGAAGAAATCTCACAAGTGAACAGAGTTCAGCGGGTTATGACCTAGGACTTTGTAAGCTTATGATGATCGTATCCATAGGTTCTACTTTCTTGCAAATTATAAATGTTCGTTACAAGAATATTAAAGTTTCAGGTGGAGATGACATGAAGACCTACCAGGTATGCTTTTATTTCATTACAATTTACTTACCTGTACTCTACTGCACTTTCTTTCTTTACAAATTTGCATGCAAAACAACAACATCACCCTGCATGAAAACTGAAGTCTATTAAGATAGCCACAAAAATGAAACCAAAACCAAAAATTAAAAATCTAAATAAGATAAAATTCACCCACAAAATTCAAAATATAAAACAACTCAAAATTTAATCACAAACAAAAAAAAAACCACAGTTGCAACTAAATTAAAACGTCTCGTTGGATGATCGGGAATTCCTCGGAGGAGGTAACCAACGTGTTGCTAACGAGGTTTCCCACGGTCTAAATGAAAGTATGAAACTCATTAAGTTGAGTTTAGTAAATTCATTTGGACTAAGTGAATCCGACGAAAATAGCGATGTAGGGATGATGGAACCGTGGGATCTTAACCGGTGTTGCTATAATCAACATTAATGTTCACCTAATAAAAAATTAAGACACCTAAATTTAAATATTTCTAAAACACAACACTTCTATTTTCTCCTCTATTGACACTTCTTTAAACTAAACCTGCTATGACGAGGAGCTTGGAGCATGCATAGTGGGCTACACGACCATTTTCAACAAAGAAAACTTGTCTATATCAGCAAAATCTTTCCTTAGAAATTAAAACAACAAGCCATAAGATTTCGATGTAGTTTGTTTAGTGCAGCATAAATCCTCACCTTTTCTTTAGGCCTTTGCAAAGCCATGTTGTGTAGTATAAGCCCTAACTCGCTTTAGGATTCTGAGGTTGTCATCGGGTATGACATAAATCCTTTTATCTTCCAGGCCATTCACATGATCGGTATCAAGTGAGTATAAGTCCTAAATAATAAAATTAACTGGATGAAACATCAAATAAACTTCCTAAATCAAAGCCAAACTTTAGGTAGTTTTGGAAGACTTCAAGATTTTTCTTAAATCTATGTCCTTCCCCTTGTCTTCTCTCCTTTGGATCCTAACAAAATGAAATGTTCTAAAACCTGAGTCATTCACCTATTGAATTTCTGACTTTCACATTTTCTTTAAAAACCTTACCCTTGGGAGTCATGAATATAAATATTTCCTTATCTATATTAAGAGTTTTCTTAGGTGACTTTGGTTATCTAAGATGTAACTAACTATGGGGCCTGCCCTTATAGGAAACTTAAAGACCCCATATTAATATAAACCCTGTCTAATTCCTTCATATTAGATAGGGGAAATTGTCGGTCAAAATGATTCGCAGACCAAACGGATGTCATGAATTCTTTAGTTTGTTTGATCAAGCCTCATCCTAAGTTCTATATTTATTCTTCGGGATAGATACATGTCTTTTGATGAAGCGCTTGATTATCTAAACTAACGTTTATATGAGATTTGTTTGATTTTGTATTTTTTCAAAATTAAAATATTAATTTCAAATATATATATATATATATATAATTAAATCAATTTTCTATTTTGTAAAATTAAAACCCTTTTCAAACCAAAACACCAAAAACATATTTTTCAAGGACAGAAGAATTATTAAAACGGCCGACAATGCTTAGAACCTAGATGACGCAAACTAGCTCCTAGACGCTAGACTATACATTTTGACATTTATGGTGGTTCAGACGTGTCGTTTCACCAATAAAACTATAGATAAGGTTTGACTGAAGGATGAGCTGATTTTTTCCTTATCTTTCGCTGCATTTTAGGGAGTTATATATCCTTTGAAGATGGATTTAATTGGAGAGAACTGGAAGGAACAATAATCCAAGTTGAACTAAGTGAGTATAGAGATATTTAGAATGTTTCAAAGTGTGGTTGGTATTGTAATATCAGTAATGGAGATAAGTTGTATTGGCTTTCTTCGATTTCTTTGGTTTTTATCCATAAAAGTTTCTAATTTATAAGATCATATTTTTGTTTTTTCCAATATGATTTGTGACTAATTTTCTCATTTCTCCTTTGGATTGCCATTGTAGGAGTGATAAGATTAATTTGTTTTGTCTAATTCATATGTAGTGTTGAGTTAACTTTAGAAACATAATTTCGATTCTTCCAGACTGGTAGAAAAGTTAAAACTCATCGTGAACTGTGAGATTCAGAAGAATGCTTAATGGAATGATCAAGTTAACCAAATGAATTTAGGAAAATTGAGATATTACCTCAAGATTTGTACAAACATATAGGGATAATTTGATTCTTCAGCAGTTTACAAGAACTAGGAAACTAAACAAGTTTACTAGCCAAAAATTCTTAAAGGTCCCTGAGCGAATAAGGAAAAGTGTGTCTTGATTGACGCCGTACTTTTTAATCACCTTTATAAAACTATAATTTTGCAAGATTGATTGATGCGATGCGACTTTATATATGCTTTTAAATACAAGAATTTGATACCACTTTTTAGAATATTTAATTCCTGGCAAATGGCTTCAAAAACTTGATTTGCGATGTTTACTTTTACTTATGAATTTATATTTAGATTTTATAATAATTATTGTAAAATTCACAATTTTAAACGCAAGTATACGTATCGTTCAAGTAATACAGAGCTCTAGTGGAGTTCTGATTATTGATCCCACAGGGATAGTGTTCTTATAAAAAGTAATAAATGTAAGAAATATTTTGGAATTTTATAAATATATATATATATATATATATATATATATATATATATATCTATATACACATACATATATATATATACATATATACACATACATATATATATATATATATATATATATATATATATATGTATGTGTATATATGTATATATATATATATATATATATATATATATTATTTTCAGATTTAATTTACTAACAATTTTTACTATAAGTAAGTAAGCAGTAAGCAGTAATAAAGTAAAGTAAGCAGTAATTAAAATTCAATGCAAGTACAAAAATGACTTTCTCATTTTCAACTAATCCAAGATTTTTAGGATAATTATCTTTTGTGAGGAATTTAGATTATGGTATTGTGCCAAATAGAAGCATTCATATTCTTTATCCTTTGGTCCAGGTGCAAAGAATATTGATTAATCTATAGATCGGTTCATGATGTTTTATTAGTAGAATGAGTTAATCTAGGCTCACACTACTAGATGTCCAAGGGTGGCTATGGTCGGCCATACCAGTGACCCGTTCCCTTTCTATAAACCAAATTATTAGAATTTAGTCTATCACTCTAAAAACTAACAAATTTTACGCCCAATAAATAATATCTTACTATTTATTTGCACTTCACCTTGAATAACCCGCATAAAGCCTTCGACTACACAAGGATTCATGTGATATATACTAGTTAAGAATTTATCTCCGGATAGGTCTCAAAATACTTCAACAGGTTTTAATAATTTAAATGACCAATTTAAAAAGTAAACTAAGATCAGGTATTAATATCATCACAATGTTTTAAATATTTTAAATTTAATTCTCCTACAAAATTTAATTAATTTATTATCTTTTCATAGTTGAAAGGAAAAAGATAACTAACTACTCAGAAGACATTGAAATTACACAACAAAATATATTTATAAAACTTTAAACCAAGGTACAAAGACTTATCTGAAGTCTTCCTTCAAGTGATCCGCTGACTTCTACTGACTCCAAAGCAATGATGAAAGACTCCAACAAAGAACAACACACAATAAATACTCAAAATAAACTCACTAGATACAAAGTAAAGTGGTACCCTAAGTGTGGAAGAGACTAAAAAAACCAAGTAAAACTAGAGGGGGGGGAGAGAAGGTGCTAAAAGGGGCTAAAGATGCAAGAAGGGGTGAAAGATACTATAAAGTGTATAAAGGGGCGATTTTCTCTGTAGAATGGACTCCTATTTATAGAGCTCTGAATTTGACCAGGGTTTGCTTAAGGTACCTCTTTAAAATTCATCCAAATTCAATGCATCTTCTGAAGGTAATTGTCGCGCCTAGGCTCCGGGATCTGGCACCTAGGCACCGGACTCCGTGACCAGGTCTTCGTACCTCTTCACTTTGGATCACACCTCTTCGCGATTAAAACCGTTTCCTTGTGTCCAAATGCATTGTATCACATGTCCTATACATTAGGAGTAACTTCCAGTCTTCTAGAATCTCCAATAACCGCTTAACTCCGTCAAAATAACTCCCTAAAATCATCAAAAAATCTTAACAACTTCTGTATTGAGCTGGCGCTTAGGCGCTGGATTCTGGAGCCTGGGCGCTAGGCTAATAATTCCAATATTTTGCTCCATAAGCTTCATTTTTGCTCCTTTTTATTTTTTTTCCTTCATTTTCCTTCTTGGACACCTTTTTAATCATCTACATCAAAAAACATGAAAATATCATTCATTAAAGCATAATATCCTTAAGAATTGAATCATAAATAAGGCATATAAAAGGATATTTTTTTGGTAGATCATTGATCCAAAAGAGAGTTAATACTCTCTTGAACCACTCGCTTCTTTAGCATAAGCTTTTAATACTTCAACAAAATAGGATAGTCACTTTTACATAAAAGCACTTTTTTGAACATTCAGTCTAGGTATGAAATCAGTATGCTAGAACCTCATTCATTTTGGGATTTAACTTGTTTCTTATGGGATGGAAACACAAAGCACAGTTTCATATTTTACTTGTGCGTTATGTGTACTTGCATGATTCGTCAGCTCTTCATAGCACTTGGTTCGATCATAATGTACCCGATTGACGTTGACTTTCTATGAACTCTTAAAGCCCCCTCCTTACAGTTGTCGGCTCTGGCCCCTACGGTTTATGGACCTCATCATAGCTCACATCAACAACCTACACGACCAATTACAGCCTGCGTGGTTTGCAACTCATGCAGCTCCTGACTGCGACCCCCATCCCCCGCAGCCTATGGGTATCATCACAGCTCACCACTATGTTCTATGTGACCAACTACTGCCTACGTGGCTCACAGCTAGTGCAGCTCCCGACTTTGGCCTATGGATATCATCACAACTCATCAGTATGACCTACGTGACCAACTATGACCTGCAAGTCCATAGCTCGTGCAATTTCCAACTTCGACCTCTATAGCCTATGGATGTCATCACAACTAAACACTAAAGGTTATGTCACCAACTATGGCTTAAATGGCTTCTCGCTTGTGCAGCTCCCAAATCATATTTCTACGACCTATAGGCATCATCGTAGCTCTCGCTACGACTTATATAACGAACTACGGCCTATGCGGCACATAGCTCATACAACCTGAATACACAATCTTTACGGCCTACCGGTGCAGACATTTCGAGCACACATCAAATTATAGTGTATAATATGATAGCAAGGAGTTTGGCAAAGCTCCAAGGGGTAATTGCACCCCTTGGCTCTACCACCGCATACATTCCACAAAATTCTTATCTATTTATATATACAACTCCTAACATTCAAATTTACATGCTTGCCACTCAAATTCTTAATGTCACATTAAAAATATCATTATCTTATAATCTTTTTTAAATTAAAATACACATTTTCATGTGTTCTAAGTGTAAATGTGAGACTTTGGGTGTTAGATATGTAAATACTTAAGAATATTGCGGTCTCTATATAAATTTCCCAAATATAAACTTTTTATTTGGGTGAGTTTCCAACATCAGATATTTGGATACGAGAGAAAATTCCTAAACCAAACTTTGAAATTCTGAGTTTGGACATTTTCCTACACGCAAGTACTTTATCCATTAAAAATAAATTCCTTGAAAAAAGAATTGTAGTTGAAAGTAAGTGGACTTCCAAAACAACGCAAAGAAAGTCAGAAACTTCGTGGAAACTAGAAGGTGCAAGGAAGGCACCTATCCCCATCTCCCCCATCCCCAAAGGAAACAAGCAAAGTATCCTTTCCACCACAAAAGTATCATGCGAAGAATCATATTAGAGAGCGAGAACAGGGCAAATGACCTGCATTCTCCTTCGCTACCTCCATTCTCACCACCATTCGGCCAAAGATTACACCTTCATGGGTCTCATGGTTGTCGCCATCCTCTTTGGCCTACGAATCCTCTCCTACATCATTGCTCGCCGCATGATACGCGGCCGACAGCCGCCTGGATCCAGAGCATTTGCAGATCATGAGTTCGAAATGTGGGTGGCGAGCGCTGCACTTGCAATTCGCCGCAATCAGGAGTGGCGGAGGCAGGCCGTGGAAGCGGGTGAGGTGCCGTCGTCTGATGATGGGGAGAGTCAGAGCAAGCTTGTTATTGCTGCAGGGTGCGACCGTGTGGCTTATATAGCTCACCCTCGCCCGTTCATCGCAGAGCGCCAGGGTTAATTGTTAATCTAATTTGGCGCAGTTTAATTACATATGCTTGATCCTTCGATTTGATTAATGCAAAAATGTTTGACTTAATTTGATTGGTGGCGCCGAAGTTCCTTTCCTTGAAAAATAGGTAGAATTTAGTTTTATAGATGTCAAAGCCGTTTTATTCTTATGTAGGCATTTATATTCATACTGCCTAATTCTTATGCCTCGACAAATCTAATATCGACATCCTTTTGTTTATATGTATACCACTAAAAACAATCATATCTCATTAAAAATATAATCATTTTAACTTTTAATAAATGAAATACATCTTATCCTTCATAAATAAAATTGTATTGCATATCTATATCTATATATATATATATATATATATATTGTGCCGCATGACATGACTTATGTTAACAGAGTTTTATAAGACCCCTGAGGGCACTTGTTCAATCCCGCCTATGTTCAAGGTGGAATTCTTACACATGATGTTGCTCGGGAGGCTGTCTAATGGCCTCTGACCAACTTTATTACTATATATATATATATATATATATATATATATATATATATATATATATATCATCCATTTTCTTTTCATTGTGAATTTTGGGAGCCGATTGTTATGCTACCAAGTTATTTTTTTTCCTCAGCTACAACTCTCAATGCATTAGATTTATTTTAGATGAGAATAGTTCAAATTCAAATTTATGATCATCTAAGCTCTGATTTTAACAAATTTATAGTCAAATTAAACATCTCAATAATATAAGCCATTGACACTCAATTTGATCCAATTTGTGTCCAAATAAGTCCACATCAAACAATTAAAATGTAGTCGAAGATTTTGATGTATTAATTCAAAGGTCAAACGATTTAAAGATTTCGTATATTTATAATCAAATATCAGTGAATTGTTTTGAGTGGTTAGACCCAATGTTTCTTTATTAATACGAACCCAAAGAGAATTTTATTAAAATCAACAAAAAAAACAAAAAATGGGCTGGAGGTTCTAGCTACACACAAATACAACTCACACAAAAAAAAAACCTATAAGCCCTCCACCACACCATACAACACACGCAAAAATAAAAATATATTAGGAACTCCTCTAATAAAAGGAGTATCCATTATGTCAGAAAATCGAGAGTCTAACAAATAAAATCTTAGAAACAAAAACATTTTGAGTCAAGTGACCCAAATTGGCTGCCTAATATATTGGTCGATTAACTTCCCTATGAATATACGACCTAGTAACTTGAAAAATAGAACTTAAAAACAATTATTTTCTTAATACGTAACATGGTAGTTCAAGGATAATCCAATTTCAGTGAACAACATTTCCGAAGAAATAGAGATTCCAACTACATCTTCTTGCTAACATTAAAACTTTCAAAACTAAGTCAACTTCCGCAGCAATAGGAGAAACATGGAAAGAAGGTGCCACAAAACAAAGCCACACATATACCTTGATCATTTCTACAAACACCATTAATACCAACCTTATTAACTTTCCAGCTACCATCTACATTAATTTTGATAGCATCTTTCCTTGGTACACACCATCTAACCAACATTAACTTAGACCTTGAGTCTAAAGGCACAGGTAAGTTCAACTTCCTAAAGATGATCAGCAATTTACAATTAATAGGCATTTAAAACTTTCCATATTTAAAAAATTTTCAAATTAAACTGATAATTTAGAAAATAATAATAATAATAACAATATCACTCCCGACCTCTTCATGCTTCGTTTCACTCCTGATCATCCAAAGAAGCCAAAATACAATAAGAGGAACAAATCTCCATGATTTTAGCACCCATGTCTTTCCAGTCATGAATACAGCTCAAACTATAGACAAGAAATTCTCGAACCGATCATGAGTATTGTTAACATATCATGAGTATTGTTAACAATTCTCCATGAGTGTTCCTGTGATAAAAATTATAAACAAAATTCCAAACAACTTTAAAGAAGCTAAAATTAATAAAAATATGATCCAAATTTCCCTCATCTTTCCTACAAAGAAAATAGCAAGAAGGGATTATCAACCATTTAAGTTTTAAGCTATCATCAGTAGGAATGATGTTGCACAACAATCTCCAAATAAAAAAGATTTAAGAAGGTGTGATCCCAATCAATCTAAACCCAACTCATATCATGCCCCAGAACAATTACATAAGAGTTAGCAAAAGTTTTAGAGATATAATCCCCATTAAACCTTTAATTTTTCTTTATCATGAGATCCAATTTGAATGGGAACATTGGAAATATAATAAGTATCATCATGAATTATAATATTATCCAACATTCCAACATTTCAATAGGACTCCCTCCAACATTCAGCAATAGTAAAATTGATATAAAAAAGGCCAACACAAGAATCAACAAGAGCATCTTTTCGCAACCAATCATCATTACCGAAAGCCACATTTTTCGTCTTCAATATCTCCACATAATAGCTCCTCAATATCCATAAAAACTTTTAGCATTTCTTTCAAACTAATCGAATTTTAGCATTAGCAGTAATAATAAGAGGATGTTTATTTGCGCAATATTTAGCCTTCATCGCACAAGCCCAAAGAGACTTGACAACATGAACCACATCTAAAGTTTCATGAAATTGATTTTCTTAGTGTCTTTAAAACACATAAAACCAAAACCGTCAACCTTAATTTGTTTTCAGAGCTTAGACCACATTCTTCAGTGAATCTTATGGTCCTTATCAGCCCCAAGGGAACTTATTAAACATATTTTCCAACCTTTTGCAAATGCCAATAGAGACCTCCACAATTTGCACTGTATAAAAAGGAATGGAAGTAAGAATACTCCTTATAAAGGTAATTTTACCCCCAAACAATAGTAAACTATTTTCCTAAGAAATAATTTGTTTATTGTCCTTGTCAATTAGGTTCACAAACAAATGATTTCTTTTCTTTTTTTCTTTATCCATCATAAACATAAAATAAGGCATAGAAAAGTCACTTTGAGCACAACATGTAAAGTCTTGGATCCAAATTTTTTTAATAGAAGAAATTGCTTCAACACAATAGAAATTACACTTAGAGAGATTGAAATTAAGCCTAAAAGCTTCTTGAAAATGTTCCAAAACTATCCTTAGCAGTTTAATGAATCTTTTGTTAGCATTAGTAAAAACGACCAAATCATCGACACAAGCAAGATGAGAGATCATATAATTTTCTTTTTCTGTAAATTTCATACTAGGATGTTCATTAAATATAAAGCTCTAGATAGATAGTCAAAAACAATAATGTAGCGTAGGTGATAATGGATCTCTTTGCTTAATGCCTCTGGTTGCTTTGAGTAGCCACATCTATTACCATTTAACCAGATAGAGTAAAAATTATTCTCTAAGTTCCTCCTTATAATATTACAAAAAGCCTTATTAAATCCCATTGCTTTCAACACATCCATTATAACCTCTTATTTGAGCTTATAATAAGCTTTTTTGACGTCAATCTTAAAAACTACATTGTCACATCTACTATTCCTATCAATATCAAGGATCAACTGAAAAGTAATAAGAGCAATATCACAAATAGAGCTACCTTTAATAAAGGCAGATTATTGATTACAGATAATCTTAATCAGATGAGGCTGATTTCTGCTTATAGTTATCCTAGAGAAGGTTTTAGAAATCACAGTATTCAAGCTAATAGGCCTATAGGCATCCTTCCTTATTTTAAGGAATTAAAATAATATTAGTAGGTTTAAATCATCATGGCAACTCAATACCATTACAATATTTCTAAATACCAGCAATAACCTCACCTTTCACCACATTCCAACAGTAGTTATAGAAAGCAACAGAGAAACCATCTAGTCTGGTGGCTTTTCTGCCATCAAAGCCATCAAGGGCAGTTTTAATCTCATCCTCACTAGAGACCAAAGTCTAAGTTAATATTATGAATATAATCATGATTATTATTAAGTATATTATCATTAACCCCTTCCAACATAGTATTATCACTGCCAATTAAATTGGGAAAAGATGAATACCATCTTCTTCAGTTTTCTCAAAGTGATGATTATAACATGTTTGATTTTATTAGTAACATATTTATCCTCCATTTTCTTTAAAGGCGTGAAAATAATATGTATTCCTATCATCATCAACCATAAGATGCCCCCACAACCTTTTGACTTAAGAAAGAGTCCTCCATATCTATAATATCGTCCAAATCCTATTAAGCAATCAATAGAGTGTCAAATTCAATCTCCGCATTGTCAAAATCAATCTCCAATTTCATAACATTACTTTTAGCATTAAAAACCACATCATTAAGGTTACCAAATACATACCAATTCTACTTTTTCAAATTGACACTTAAATTGTTATGTAATTTTCACAATTTGTACCGAACATTACCAACACACTCAACTTTCTAATTACCATTTACAAACTGTTTAAAAAGAGGATGTAAAATCCACATATTCAGGATCCTAAATAGATAATTCATAAGTTACTAATCTTAACAAACAACAAGAATTAGCATGATCAGACCATTGCAAGCTAAATGTTCAACTTTAGTCAAGAAATTAGAAACAAATCTATCAAGCTTTTCAAAGACATTGCCTCTAGATCGAGTAAAAGGATTACTAGAATATCCCAAATCGAAAAGACCAGCATAAAAAAGTGCACCAGAAAAATCAGCTAACAAATTTAAATTTGGAGAACAACCCCCTTTCTTCTCTCCAGCAAAGGTAATCATATAGAAATCACTCCCAACAATCTACGTCTCAGTGATATTAGATCCTATCCCAATAAAATTTCTCCATAAATCCAATCTAGCATGTCTAGAAGAATCAGCATAAACTGCAGTAACTAGAAAAGAGCAATTCTCTCAGCTTACTCTAACAAGAATAAACTAAGAATGATCTACCAGAACATTCAAATCCATAGAATTTCCAAATGAACCAAACTTTGTTATTAGAATTAGCAAAGACCTTAAAATTCCCAAGCTTTCTAAGGAATTTATCATTGTTGTGAACATTCATCAAAGGTTCAGAAAAACAAACAAAATTTATTTTAAGATGTCTGATAATACTTTTCAATATAATTGAGGCATTTACTTTTCAAATTCCTCTTATATTCAAACAAGAAAGTTGGACATCATTGACAAACTTTTGATCTCCTAGTGCTCCTAGGAGTCAAAGTAAAATATTTATGCACTTCATCCCAATCTCCAATGGCATGTAATTGAGCAACCTCAATATTAAAATAACTGAGTTCTCTGATACCTTTTATCAAACTTTTCCTAGTATTTTGAACCATTCATTCTTCCTCCAAATTTTTTCTTGATTGAGCTAATATATTATCTAACTTAATCTCAGCACAAACAACTTTATTGTTATTCTCATTTTCCTCACTTTCACCTCTTTCTTGCAACTCCTCTGAATTAACTTGTTTTAGAATTTCCTTTTTCTTGAGCTTCCACATTTCTATTATTGAATTATGAATGGAAATCAACCCCTGCCTCCTCCAGAAAACCTATCAAGTAAGCATAATCAGCAATTATTTCTTTCTGAGTAACAACTTTCTGAACACCTCTAACTCCATTAACATTAGAAATAATCTCCACATTTCCTATCTATTTTTTCTTATTAATTAGTCCTTCATCCAACATTAAATCTTATCCCCTAACAATAGATTTCTTCTCATAACTATTATTTGTATGAATCTTCTCAATTTTTGGTGAGCAACATAACAACCTGTTTGATTTTGCCCAAACATTCTACAATTATTGCAATATAACATTATTTCCACACTTTGCCAATAAGCAGTTATCAAATTCCCAATCCAAATAGAGTCATTAAAATGCAAAGTAATATCTCTTTCCACCATAACTTTGGCAAGTGAGGGTCTAGAGCAATTGAAGGTAGCATTATTAATTTTCAAAGGAGTTCCATTTATATTAGCTAAAGAATATTAAAATTTCTTATTAAATAGATGAAGTATTAAACTGGAAAGACGATACCAGATAGAGACGATTGGTGGAACTTTTTTAAGATTGAAATCAATAGTCTATTTCAAAATTTTCATATTAACCTTCTCAATTAGTAAATCATTCCTTAAAAAATATTAGTATAATCTATCCATTTTTTTCAAACAAATCATAAGATGCCTCCCATCGATTAACCTAATATCCAATTACCAATTAATTTTAATTCTCCAATGAATTTACTTATCACCTCCAATCTTGGATGAGCAAAAGTAAATTTACCCACAAAAGTATAATTAAGAGGCTCAATCAAGAGATTAATATCCTTGTCTTGCAACAATAAAGTTGGATTCCCATTCTTCCTCATAGCCTTTTCCAAGAGCACCGTGGATGAGCAATCCACCAAAAGTTCTTTAAACTAGGGTGGAAAAAGGAAATTAGCCACATTATTACCTATAGAGATTTGACTACCTGCAAGGCTTTTCTCATAAGAGGGACGATTAGGTGAATGAGCCATCAAAAAACAACTAGGAGAATCATTCCACGAGAACCCTAAACAAAGGATAACATTGAATCATGAGAAACTCTAATGCACCCGCCATCTTAGTAATACACTTATATTAGACCCAATGATTTTCTATTCATTAGATTTTCCTCACATAAACACTCTTATTACTCCTTATACTTTTTTCTTCGTGCACTGAAAAAACATATTCAGTAACTGAAAAAACATATTCAGTAAAATGTAAGATTTTACTGTCATTGAAAATTCTGTAGTACACAATAACATTAAGGAAAATATGTTTAAGAATAATAAAAAATTGTCTTAATTTATTAAGTATATTTGTAAACAGTGTTCAAGTTGAATAAGAAAAAAAAAGGAACAAAATTTTAAAGGTTAAATGGCAAATAAGAACTATAATAATAAAAACTGAACATAAAAAAATGAAAAATAAGAACAGTATTATAAATTATATAGAATGGAGTACGACGAGCTGCGTCGGAAGATATACTTAATAAAATATGATGAAGAAAAAGAATTTAAGCACTTCTTTAATAATCTGTCGTATAGCCTAACGTATAAAATACGATGAAGAAATAGAATTTAAGTACATTTTTAGATAAAAGTCTTGTATCTGCCGCAAAACTCCATGACGTTCACAGCATTGGTTAGCGGGCAACAGGTTGCAAGCGTTGAGGGCATGGGTTAAAAATGAAGTCTATTTGGAGCGGGAAAGTTAGAATAATCAAAGAGGCTTTCACTTATCTAGCACCCAAACTAGCATCTAAACAAACATTTTCATGAGTTTAGAATTATTTTTCTTCATTTGGTTTTATTATTATATTTTAAATATTTTTATTGACAATATAAATTTAATTTAATTTAATTGAAATTTTTAATAATACTTTATTTGAATTAAATTATATTTAAAATTTTAGTTAACTATATTGAATTTCTAACTCACCTTTAGTTAGTACTTCGTAATATTAATAAAAAATTAATTTATTTCTTATACATATTAAAACATTTAAATAAATTCACAAGTCTTAAAATATTTGGTTTAAAAAAATAAAAACATTTTCATGTTATAAATTTTATTAATCATTATTATACTGCTTATGAAATGACTAAGTGATATTTTTTTTATATTTTTTCGTCAAAATTTTTTATAATTTTATGTAAAAATATTCTAAATATCCATCTCAAGTTTGATTAAGAAAGATTATTACAATTTCTTAAATTTTTAATTTGTACTCCGTTGAAAAAATTTTATGGCTTCGTCCGTAGTTTAGTAAAAAAAATTAAAAATTTTGCATGGTTGAAAAACTTTTATATTTATGAGTCCAGAAATGTGAATGATGTATTCAGTAGCGAAACCAAAATTTAGAGAAAGGGCAACAAAATAAAAAATTTGGCGCAGTAAGCATTCAATTAAAATTTTTATTACTTTATATTTTCTTTAAAATATTATACAAAATTATTAAATTTAAATTGTCACTAAAATTTTAATTTTAAGGGAGCGAAGATAGTTGGAAATTTTTAAGGTATTAAAAGATTTTAAAAAATTTATTAAAGATTTTCATTACCGTATGCATCTCCGGTTAATCATCACTTCTCAATTATGTTGATTATGTGATTTTTTTTTTTTGTATAATACATCACACGTTTTTTTTTTAAAAAATTTATTGTAATTAATTTATTTGTAAGTTCAATTTTCATTTAATATTTTTATAATATTTTTTATTATCATGAATATCTCTATAATCAAAGAAGCTCACATTTTATTAGTAAAAAGTGGCTAAAATACTATTAATATTCTCATAATGAGATCCCACTTAATGTCATACATATTGTGCTTAAAGTTATTGATATGTTATCAGCAAATTTCATCATATAGCACGGATATCGAAATATGATAAGAAGCTTGAGACATTTTTTTTGGGTATGAAATGTTTAAACTTATAGCCAAACTTACGAGCTCGATAAGATGGACCAAATGACACTAAAATTGATCAGATCAGAGTCAGGTTAATCCTTAATCAAGTTATTAAATCATTTTTGGAAGCTTTAGTTGGTTAATTGAGAAGTCAAATGGATTTCAAATCGGGCAAGCAATAGTCAAATTGACACTATCAATGAGACAAATCTAATGAGCCCAAGATCGCGTAATTTCAATATAATTTTTACATATTTAAAAGTTAACAACATCACTCATTGTGAGAACCTTTTTAGGTTTTCAGATGGAGTGATCTTGATTGATTCCTTTTTTTACATGGGAGGTTATTCCCAAACTCTAATAATATGACTCTACGTGCTTCAGGAAGGATGACGAAAGGAACAACATTTAGAGCTAGACCAAGAACTGGGCGAAGAAGGAACCAAATTCCAGCAATGTTCAGGATCGAAGACCCGACAAACACTTCCTGCGCCCGTAGCTGCTGACCGCTATCAATCACTAGTCGTCCGTGGCCACCGATAACCATTGGTCACTCCTTGCTTGTTGCAATGAAGCTATATGCGAAGTAACAACTTATGTCACAGAGTCATAAAACATCCTATGAAGTAAAGGATTATCCCAAAGACAAACAACGTAACTTGAAGAATATGCGCCGCAGTTCCGAAAACAACGCTCAATTGAAACTGCTTGCAACAATTGTACATCAGGTCCTTCTGATATAACCCTAGTACTTCAAGAAACAGTTTAACCCTTTCCTTCTAGTGGTATAAGAGCACTGTTCGTGTACTCATCAACTTATAGTTGGTCATTCTGACTAGTCTAGGCCCTATATATATATTTTTTCCTTTTTGGGTTTTCCAAAGAAAAATATAGCTGCCTATCACTTCTGATATATGCGTGTGTGTTGGGCTTTCGTACAGTGCTAAAATGTTAAATAATCACTCCACTACTGTGAATGTTCTAGCATGCAGGAGTTTAGTGTTGTTTGTAGGAAAAGTTATCCCACCACCAAAAGACATTATAAACTTATTGAATGTCCCTTAGACGTAATAATAGCAATAACGGAGCATCCCACTCCAACACCCGCCTCCCAATGGGACAATCACAAAGCCGAGGACATCAAGCCTCTACCTCTTCCCACCTTAGAAGGCAATATCCTGCTGAAAAAGTGACCCAACCCGAAATAACGCAGTATTTTTTGCTTCCAAAAGATAGCCAAAAACTTGACCTAATTTATAAATAGCGGCTAGTGTATAAAATTAATATGTTATAAAATTTTAGAAAATATTTTACACACTAGAGGTACTACGCAAGTATACGTATCGTTTCAAGTAATATAGGGTTTTCTGTTAAGACCCCAGTATCGATCCCACAGAGAAGCGAGGTAAGCAATCCTTTAGGCTAATTCCAGTCTATTTCTATAAGGCCTAAATTTGGAATTTCGATTAAAATGGTTTTTTTTAGTAACTAATCCTAAATAAAGTTCTTAAATAAAAAAATAACTTATGGATAAATTGGTATGGTGAATTTCGAGATATTAAAAACTACCTTTCTCTTGCAATTACATAGATGATGTGTAGGAAAGAAATGCTTAGAATTTTATGTAGTAGTGCCAAATAGAAGCATTCCTATTCTTTACCCTTTGGTCCAGGCATAAAGAACATTGGCTAATCTATAGATCGGTTCAGGATGTATTATAAGTAGAATGGGTTAATCTAGGCTCACACTTCTAGATGTCCAATGGTGGCTATGGTCGGCCCTACTAGTGACCCGTTCCCTTTCTATAAACCAAATTATTAGAATTTAGTCTGTTACTCTAAAAACAAATCAATTCTACGCCTAATAAACAATATCTCCCTATTTATTTGCACTTCACCTTGAATATCCAGCTTAAAGCCTTCGATTACCTAAGGATTCATGTTATATCTACTAGTTAAGAACTCATCTCCGGATAGGTCTCAGAATTCTTTAACAGGTTTTAACAATACAAGTGATCAATTTGTAAAGTAAATGAAGATCCGGTATGAATATCATCACCATAATTTAATAAGAGAATACTTAAGTAAATCTGAATACCTAAACATGCATCTATTGCATTGCAAAACAAAAGTAAATAAAAATAATGGCATAAGAAGTAAAAGAATTGATAGAATTATGTAATAAATTCAACAAGGAACTTTTTTCATTAGTATTTTATTATATTTATGCAACTATCAGGCACCTAGAAGCATCTAATAGATAATTTTATAAAAATAATTTTCCTACACATGCTACTACTTCATATTTAAAAGAAAGAGTAAAGAAAATCACATATGAAATATGGATAAATCACGACAGAAACTCGATTTAAAACAAATAAAATCCACTAAAAAGTGTTTACAATAATTAGAAGAAAATGAAGAACACAATACTTAGCTTTTTCCCTCTGAAAGAAAGTAGAAGATCTCTCCACCAAAGTCTCCCACCGATCCATGTGCCGCTCGTACATTCCTTACATAAATATCTCAAAATCCCTCACCAATCTCTCCATAAGATGTAGAAATATACATCTTCATGACTCTAAAATGACTAAAATGACTAAGGGGAAGAGAGAGAGAGAGAGAGAGAGAGAGAGAGACAAGAGAGAGGCCCTTTTCCTGTAGAAATATCTCCTATTTATGGAGCTCTGAAAATGGCCAAGGGTTGCTTAAGGCACCTCTTCAAAAGTAGTCCACATTCATTGAATCTTCTAAAAACCGACTCTGGCGCCCAGACGCCGGGATCTGGGGCCTAGGCGCTATACTCCTCTAACCAAGTCTTCGCGCCCCTTCACTTTGGGTCACACCTCTTCGCGATAAAAACCGTTCTAATGTGTCCAGATACATTATATCACATGTCCTATATATTAGGAATAACTTTCAGTCTTCTAGAAGGTCAAGAAACTACTTAACACCGTCAAAATAACTCCCAAAGTTGTCAAAAATCCGTCAAATAACCGTTTTTTTATTATTCGGGCACCTATGCCTTAATTCTCGCGCCTAGGCGCCGTTTTCTTGTCGTCATTGGCGACTGGGCACCGGGTTTGGCGTCCATGCACCACCTGTGCGCAGCTCCACTGTTTTGCTCCGTTTGGCTCCGTTTTAACCCATTTCAGTTGCGTTGTGCTTCTAACATCTTCAACTACAAGATAGACATAAAAACAATCTTTCTCAAAAGTATAATTTCATTCAAAAATATGTGAGAAATATAAAATATATTAAGCATAGAAAGACATATCAATATGTGCTAAATTAGAATTTTCTTCCTTGCTTATTTTGGCTCAAAATTGCATAGTTTTTGCTTGATTTTGTCTAAAATCATATTTTTATACTTGAAGACAAAAATATGCAAAATTACTTCCTTTAAAGTCTAAGATCTTTAAAAATGTGCATAACATTAGCATGAAATCTACACTAAAAATAGGTAATTTTTAATGTGGATCAAATTCCCCCAAACTTAAATGTTACTTGTCCTCATGTAACACTATAATCATGTTAAACAACATAAGCAAATCATGTGTATGAGTTTCTTTAGGAGTATCTAAAATTTTGTTCTAGAAATGTAGTAGTCAAATTTAGAAAAAAATTTAGTAAATGAGACCAATTTGAAGTTTAGAAATCTCTTAGATGAAAGAGTATGAAAATATGAGTTGCTATCTAATTCAGAAATGCTTGTAAAATTTTCAAAATATAGGGGTTAAGCATTTTAATTTCTTTACTTAAAAACCTTTATTAAAAATAATTATACTAACTATATTATATTTTTAAGCTTAAGATTTTCTCAAATCTTATACTTTAAAAAGCTCGAGTGTGGAACCAATTTTTGATTAGGCCCTTTAATCCTCAAGCTTCTCCTTCCTTTTTCACATACTATACTTTTCTTTTCTTTTTCTTTTTCTTTTGCTTTTCTTTCTTCTTTTTTTTCATTTTTTTAGGCAAGGATTACTATATCTGGATAGGCCGTTAATAAGTTTGAATTCCACCCTTCATTTCCTAAAGCATAAGGTAGATATATATCTTTTATTTAGAAATATAATAACAGTTTTGAAAATAAATTTTCAATAAAAGAAATTTAAATATTGAAAACAAAAGTCTAATCCTTCTATTTTTCTAAAAATACAACATTTCTTACTAAAGATGGTTACACAATATTTATCATTTCTTCACTAAGAAAAATTTAACTTTAAATTTTTCATCACTACTATAAATTTTAACTAAATTCTCTTACTCATTTCTATATTCAAAATTTTATTTCCCTAATATAACTTCATACACATAATTATTTTTCAATCAAAAATCAAATTTATTTATATCATTTTTTGAGGACAAATAAAATTTAAGTATTTGAAAATTGTTTTTCATTCCCCCCGAAACTTGAATTTTAAAATATTTTGCAATTAATTATATAAAATGTAGGAGGAAGAAAAATAAAAGTTAAATCTACTAACTATTACAACATCTTATCAAATTTATATACATGCATATTCAGGATAGAATGAATGTAGAAAAAAGTAAATATAGCCTAAAACATGCTTGTTATAATATTAAACTTAAAGGAAGTATATTAACTTTAAAATATATTTTTCTTCCTACCTTCAAACTTGAATTTGAACATGTATAACATTCAGCACAGAAAATATAAGCAGGAAGAAAAATAGTTCAGAAATTCTATCTACCACAAATGTTTGTCAAAAACATCTACAAATATTCATCAAGATATAACAATTTGCAATAGAAAGTAAATCTAAACTAAACATGCTAGAATAAAATTAAACTAAAGAAAGGTTAAATAAGCAGGACATGTATCGGCATAGGAATATATATTTAAGTGTTATTCAAATCTCTTAATTGTTGTAACACAAACACAAACAAAAACACACAAACTAAAATACCTAGACTCACAGATTCATAAACAAATATCAATTAAGGTTAATTTGATCTCCTTTCTAGTCACATTTTCCCTCCTTACTTTCAATTTCTAATGGAAGAAACTACACTAATAACGATAATCTGATAAATAAAAATAGTGCAGTTCATTCATATGTTGTTCATTAAGCAAGTTCGTGACTTTACTTAGTGAAACAAAGTTAGATAAAGGAAGTAATAGAGCTGACATGGAGTGGTCTAAGTCCAAACTCTACATGCTTTAAGGTAATGCTCAGCTTTGGTTGAGAAATGAATTATAATAGACTCGTCAGCCTGCTACTACCAGAATTCATATACAAATTTTGTCAAGACCAAGGCATAACCTCACAACAATAATCTAATCTGCACTAAAGCAAACACAAAACAACACTAAAAATCAAGACTCTCAAGCACACTAAATTAAAGCACACTGATAAATATGGGTTGCCTCCCATAAAAAGCTTGGTTTTAACGTCGCCGGCCCGACAAATGATTCCTCCTTGATCAAAATTCCAATTAAATAATCCTAGATCAATCGCCTAATCATTTTCATATCCAGGAATTCCTATAAAATCCTCAAATTCTAATTTTTCATTCAGCTCTTCATTTTCAGTTTGATTTATATCATTGTTCCTCATATTTCATTCTAGATCCAATAATCTTCTCTTGATTTTCTAAATTTGCCTATTAATATCATCCTTGAAATTTTTAAAAATTGGATCTTTATAAGATACTTCAATATCTCCCAAATTTTAGATCAGATTCTCTTTAGATAATTTAGATTCAGGATTAAATTTTTCTTTGTCACTTTTCTTTTTCAAGTTATCTTCCAATTCTTCACCTTTATAATTATTAAATGATGGAGGATCTATCATAGTTGAGGAAATAGGTTTTTCTAATTCCTTAGGAATTTCTTTCAATGGTCTTCCAATATCCTTATCCTTTTTTCTCAACTCAAAGTTCTTTTGAAATATATCCTCAAATTCTCTTCCAAGTCCTAGTTCAATAATTTTATCATGTTCATCATTCAATTCAGGTTTTTCTTGTGATTGAGTCGCATCTAAAGATATAAAGACTGGTTGTGTAGATGAATTCCCTAAATAGGTAGGCTTTAAAATTGTATGGGGTATATCCATCTTAAGTTCATGAGATTTTTCAACAAATGGAATTAAAAGTTCACTATTTTTGGTAGCATCCATCATTTCACACCTCTCCTGAACATACATACAATCTTCTTTAAATAACGTTTTTGAATCATCATGAAAATCCATTTCAATCTCATCTGTTAACTTACTCTTAAAACTTTCTTGGAAATGATTTTTACTTAGATAATAAATTTCATCTATCCAAAAATAATCATCATTTTTTCTCTCAGCTGGATATTTCATAGTCTTTAATACATCAAAAGTGACTTTCTGGTCATTAATATTCATAATCAACTCTCCTTTTTGCACATCTATCATAGCTTGTCCGAGTAACAAGGAAAGGTCTCCCTAAAATAATTGGAATTTCTTTATCTTTCTTCATATCTAATACAATAAAGTCCAAAGGAAAGATAAATTTATCCACTTTAACAAGCATGTTTTCTATAACTCCTTTTGGATAAATGATAGATCGACCAGCTAACATAAGGGTTACAGTAGTGGGAGAAATATCGAATAAACCTAACCTTCTAAATATAGATAGAGCCATCACATTAATGCCCACTCCTAAATCACATAAAGCTTTTCCACATAGTCTTTCTCCAATTGCATAAGAAATTGTAAAGCTACAAGGATCTTTAAATTTCCGAGAAAAATTTTTCTGAAGTATAGCGCTGCACTCCTTACTTAGTGCAACTGTCTTGTAATCCTAAAATTTCCTTTTCTTGTTTAATATCACCTTCATAAACTTTGCATAACTTATCATCTATTCCAAAGCTTCAGTGAAATGAATATTTATCGTTAACTTCTTAAGTACTTTCATGAAGTTTGAAAATTTCTTATCCAACTCATGTTGTCTAAGTCTTTGAGGAAATACATGTGGTGGTCTTTCCAAATTGATTTTAGTAGGAGAAATTAATTTTTCCAAATCCTTAGAAACATGTCTTTCAGGCCTTTTCGTTTCCTTTGTTTCTCTCCCAACATCTTTCTCTTTTCTAACCACATCCTCTATCTCTCTTCCACTTTTTAATTGGACAGTTTCTACTTGTTCATTAATGTTCTCTTTAGGGTTGATCTCAATGTTGCTAAGAAGTGTTCCTTGAGGTTTATTGCTAAGTGAATTAGCAATTTGTTACATTTTATTCTCTATATTTTAATCGCAGCATTTTGAATTTGCAACTGGTTTCCCATTTGCAATACAACTTCTTCCATAGACATCTTCTTATCCTCAAATTGTTGATCATTGTTAGAGTCCAATGGATATGAAGGTCTATAGTTTGTGTTCCCCTGATTATTCTAACTTCCATTAGGATTCACATCATTATTTTTCCATTTTTAGTTTCCAACATCATTAGTATGATTCTAGTTAAATTTAGGATGGTTCTCCCAACACGGGTTATAAAAGTTAGAATATGGGTTGTTTATGGTATTTAAAGCGTCATATTGTAAGTTAGAATCAATTATACGCCCTAATGAACTTTCCTCGCTTACAGAAGTAAATTGAGGCTGGTTCATTCCAAATTGGTCCAACTTTCTTGATATTGTGGCAACCTGAGATGTAAGAATTGTAATCACATATGTATCATGAACACTAGCTATATTTTTATGATTTACCCTTGCAGAGGGCCACTGAAATTCAATTGTAGCCATTTTTTCAATTAATGCATACGCTTCATTAAATGATTTTGACATTAATGAATCACCAGCAGTAGCATCAATTATAGACCTAAGGGATCCTACTAACCCATTATAAAATATTTGAATGATTAACCAATCGGGCAGAGCATGATGTGGACACTTTCTTAGGAGTTCCTTAAATCTTTCCCAGGCTTCGTATATTGATTCTCCTTTATATTGACAAAATGAGATAATATTATTTCTAAGTTTAGTAGTCCTTGAAGGTGCAAAATACTTAGCTATGAATTTCTGAGTTAACTCCTCCCAATTTTTAATAGAGCCAGGTGCTAATGAGTATAACCATATTTTAGCCTTATCCATTAGTGAGAAAGGAAAAAGCCTTAGCTTAACAGCATCGTCTGACATACCGTTATAACGAATTGTAGCACAAAGTTCTAGAAAACTAGATAAGTGTAAATAGGGATCCTCCAAAGGAGTTCCCCCAAACTGATTGTTCAGCACCAGTTGGATAATCTCAGGATTTATTCTAAACGAGTCAGCTTCTATGACAGGGTTTTGTATACTTGAGTAAATTTCATCTGTCATAGGATTTACGTAATCCCTCAATGAAGTATGACGATTTTTTGAGTTATTATCTTGAAAATTTTCCATTTCCATTTCTAGTTATTCGAGTCATTTCTGTATTTTTATTTTCTTATTTTTTTCAAACTCGGGATCATAAGGCACAAATCTTGCAGATCCTTTGTTTCGCATACATAACACAACATTAACAATTAAACAAATAATAGATGAAATATATTCAACACAACAAAATATTTTCATTACCACCTTATTTTTCATACAAACAAATTTTTTTTCTTTTTTTTTACAACACTTTTTCATATAACAAAACACGTTTTCACACAAAAATAGTTTTTACGACACTATAGTTTTCCAAGTCTAAACCTAATTATTTTAACTAAAATTCTCCTAAAGTTCTTACCGAAGCTTCCCTGGTAATGGCGCAAAAAATTTGACCCAACCCGCAATAACACAGTTATTTTTGCTTCCAAAAGATGGCAAAAACTTGACCCAATTTATAAATTGTGGCTAGTATATAAAATTAAAATGTTATAAAATTTTAGAAAATATTTTACACTATAAAGGTACTACGCAAGTGTACGTATCTTTTCAAGTAATATAGGGTTTTCTGTTAAGACCACAGTATCGATCCCACGAGAGAAGCGAGGTAAGCAATCCTTTAAAGCTAATTCCGTACTATTTCTATAAGGCCTAAATTTGGAATTTCGATTAAAATTATTTTTTTAATAACTAATCCTAAATAAAGTTCTTAAATAAAAAGATAACTTATGGATAAATTGGTATGGACAATTTCGAGATATTAAAAACTACCTTTCTCTTGCAATTACATAGATAATGTGTAGGAAAAAAATGCTTAGAATTTTATGTAGTAGTGCCAAATAGAAGCATTCCTATTCTTTACCCTTTGGTCCAGACATAAAGAACATTGGCTAATATATAGATCGGTTGAGGATGTATTATTAGTAGAATGGGTTAATCTAGGCTCACACTTCTAGATGTCTAAGGGTGATTTTAGTCAGCCCTACTAGTGACCCTGTTCCCTTTCTATAAACCAAATTATTAGAATTTAGTCTGTCACTCTAAAAACTAATTAATTCTACGCCCAATAAATAATATCTCCCTATTTATTTGAACTTCACCTTGAATAACCCGCATAAAGCCTTCGATTACCCAAGGATTCATGTGATATCTACTAGTTAAGAACTCGTCTCTGGATAGGTCTCAGAATTCTTCAATAGGTTTTAACAATACAAGTGATCAATTTGTAAAGTAAATGAAGATCCGGTATGAATATT
Organism: Papilionanthe hookeriana x Papilionanthe teres; assembly: GCA_022702705.1. Taxonomy (NCBI): domain Eukaryota; kingdom Viridiplantae; phylum Streptophyta; class Magnoliopsida; order Asparagales; family Orchidaceae; genus Papilionanthe; species Papilionanthe hookeriana x Papilionanthe teres. The sequence continues at coordinate 11,254,990 of CM040431.1, read as the reverse complement.
ATCTCCATAATTTAATAAGAGAATACTTAAGCAAATCTGAATTCCTAAACATGCATTTATTTCATTGCAAAACAAAAGTAAATGAAAATAATGGCATAAGAAGTAAAATAATTGATAGAATTATGTAATAAATTTAACAAGGAACTTATTTCATTAGTATTCTATTATATTTATGCAACTATCTGTCACCTAGAAGCATCTAATAGATAATTTTATAAAAATAATGTTTCTACACATGCCACTACTTCATATTTAAAAGAAAGAGTAAAGAAAATCACTTACGAAATATGGATAAATCACGACAGAAACTCGATTTAAAACAAATAATATCCACTAAAAAGTGTTTACAACAATTACAAGAAAATGAAGAACATAATACTTAGTTTTTTCCCTCTGAAGGAAAGAAGAAGATCTCTCCACCAAAGTTTCCCACCGATCCATGCGCCGCTCGTACATTCCTTACATAAATATCTTAAAATACCTCACCAATCCCTCCATAAGTTGTAGAAATCTACATCTTTCATGACTCTAAAATGACTAAAATGACTAAGGGGAAGAAAGAGAGAGAGAGAGAGATGGAGAGAGACAAGAGAGAGGCCCTTTTTCCTGTAGAAATATATCATATTTATAGAGTTCTGAAAATGGCCAAGGGTTGCTTAAGGCACCTCTTCAAAAGTAGTTTACATTCATTGAATCTTCTAAAAACCGACTCTAGCGCCTAGGCGCCGGGATCGGGCGCCTAGGCGCCGGACTCCTCTCACCAAGTCTTCGCACCCCTTCACTTTGGGTCACACCTCTTCGCAATTAAAACCATTCCAATGTGTCCAGATACATTGTATCACATGTCCTATATATTAGGAGTAACTTCCAATCTTCTAGAAGGTCTCGAAACTGCTTAACACCATCAAAATAACTCCCAAAGTTGTCAAAAATCCATCCAATAATCGTTCTTGGATGATTCGGGCGCCTAGACCTTGATTCTGGCACCTAGGCGCCGTTTTCTCGTCGTCACTGGCGCCTGGGCGCCGAGTTTGGCTCCTGGGCGCCACCCTGTGCATAGCTCCACTGTTTTGCTCCGTTTAGCTCCGTTTCAACTCTGTTTTGACCCATTTCAGTTACGTTGTGTTCCTAACATCTTCACCTAGAAGATAGACATAAAAACAACCTTTTTCAAAAGTATAATTTCATTCAAAAATATATGAGAAATATAAAATATATTAAGCATAGAAAGACATATCAATATGTGCTAAGTTTGAATTTTCTTTCTTGCTTATTTTGGCTCAAAATTGCATAGTTTTTGCTTGATTTTCTTAACATATTATTTTTATACTTAAAGACAAAAATATGTAAAATTATTTTCTTTAAAGTGTAATATCTTAAAAAATGTGCATAAAGTTAGCATGAAATTTACACTAAAAATAGGTAATTTTTAAAGTGGATCAAAAAGGCACATCAAGTCCCTCTCTTGAGGATCAAGCATGCATAATTGAGTATCAAAATGTGACCCTCCAACTCTTACGTGAGGCTTAGATGTTGATACTCATACACATATAGATGAAACTTACTTACCACTGGTCGATAACCAACATGAAATGCCCATCTTGAGCATACTCATATCGGGCCCCTCCCTATGATGGAACCCTCCTCTACAAGGTTAAGACTCTAACTTCATCGATAGTACAAGTTTCACTCATCCATTTCATGTAGTTAGGCTAATTAGTCACGCTTCGGCACTCACAAGAAACTTGGCACTACAAAATATTATAGTCTCTCTTGATAGCTTAATCCATGATGAGCTATTGAATTTAATGTGAGAAGAGTTTCCTTTAAAGGATAGAGATTGCTTTCCGCAATTCATAACTTCCAAGCTTCTTCACCCTTAGCTAAAGCGGTCCTCCAACACCCTATCTCATGAAGCATCCCTAACATTGATTCTTAAGAATGGTTATATTTCTACAAGTAATGATTGAAGTTTGTTTCTTAATATGTAAATTTCACCCACTTAATAATCCATATATTTCTACAAGTAATGATTGAAGTTTAAGTCTTGAATATTATCATTAAATCACTAAGGTTAATTATTCCTAAATGATATTTATGCCCTTTTTAAAATGATTTTGATAAGTAGTTTAAATAAATTAGAATTCCTAGCATGTGAATATTGAATTTTTTACTAGCTATGTGAATTAATTTTAGGTTTGTAAAAAGGTACATTATTTTCCCCCACAGTTGCTTCTTTCCAACACATACAGAACATGAAGTGCCTGTACAGTTACAAAGTAGGAAAGATATAAGAAAACTAAAGGAGTGCATAAGTTACATGAATCCTAAGAAGCACAAAGCAAAATTCAACAAATAAAATCATCCAAAGAACTCATGTAAGCAAACACTAAAGGTACAAATATCAATATATATGAAAAACAAATAGGTATAAAACTGTGTCATAGACACTCAGCAGGGAAACAACAAACAAAAAAAAAAACTAAAACTCAGACATGCAGCTAGATAACAATGAATTAGCCACTCTAGAAAAACTAGGCTTAAAATATCAAAAAGGACAACAACACAAAGACACATGATACAAGACACTTAATAGTAGTACCTCCTAGACTACACTCCACTGGCCTGAAGGGTGCAAGCACACAAATGGGTGTAAGCCCCTCATTGATTGCAAGCAAACAAATGGGTGTAAGCCCCTCATTGATTTCAAGCACAAAACAATGTCACAGTCATTTAATCACTATCAGTCTCCTTCATGTTATCATCCTCCAGAACATAAAACTCAAAGGGTGGCACATTCAGCAATGTCACAAATTATAGTGGTCTATGCACCTTCTGAATGCATGTATCCATACTATCGCTTGTGCTGCTCTGCGTAGTGCAGAGTTTTCATGCGATCAACACGAACCTACAGGTCATAACTTCAAATTTGACATCACTTCAGCATTTGAAGAATCAGGACGTGATGCCTCATAACGTCTCAAGTAGCTCTCTCCCCTCTCCCTGGATGGACTCCGCACAAAGCCATCGGTAAAAAAGCTGGCCTTGGGATCGCCTTCTGCACTGCAGGCGTCTCATCTCCATTCCCTCCAACTACCCCCTCTCTATGACACAGAGTAGAAATGATGCAGTGCTTTCCTAAATCTTTAGTGGTCTAGCCACTAGAAATGTGCATGATGGACTAGTGGAGGATGATCTCTATTTATATAGATCTTACCGTTTGAATACAAAATTTCAAAAATTCCTATCCCTAGTCATATCAGTGAAGCTAGTGGATGGGGGAAGACAGAAAACAACAAAGTAGTGTCAAGATTAGGAGATGGGGTCCAGATATGACAAAACAACATTTACAAGTGTCTCTCCCTCTTCCATAATGAACATTCCACTAAACTATTTCGTAAGTAAAAAAGATATAATCTTCTAATAATCAAGTGTAAGAAAGCGCTCTAACTTACACTAAGGTAAGTCAAAAGGCCAAATATATTGATTTTTGTGGTAGTGTCAAAGCTGATAAGCTTCTCCCACTCAAAATCCTACAAGTCCATGGATTCATTCACATTTGCGTAGTATTCATAGATGAGTAGGATAACGACACGACCGACAAGATAACACAAACTCCTCCAACTTTGCCTCCTAGTTTCTACTGTTATCCTCTCCTCTAGCAGCTGGAAATCTGTTCCAGAATCAACTTCTTCTGAACTAAAAAGTTTTCAAACCATTATGAAGTGTCCTGACTAACAAATCTTGCTCAATCGAAACCAGATCCCCCTTTTCTCTTAGTTTTAGGAGTCATTGAAAGAAAATTTCATTTTATGCCAAATCGTTATTGAAGAATTAATTTTTTGGCCACAACACAAGGAATTCATAGTGGAAATCTACTATACATAAAGAAGAATCAGCGTCAACAGAAATTCCTGAAAGCATTGTGAAAGATCTGTGAATCACTCAGAAAAAAATGGTAAACAATGGAGTTTTAGAAAGAACTTGCCAAAACTTGAAATTCATAAACTGTTCTACCAAAAAGTGGTTGGATATGGTGAAATAATCCCTTTTGCGGCAAGCTGGGAGGCTATGCCAGCTGAGGTGATGGTACTTGATTGGAGGAAGTGAGGGAAATCATAAAGGAAAAAAGGTTTTAGGGTCTTAAATGTGTGACTGTATGGTCACATCTAGTTGGCATGGTCACGCCGCACATTCCGTGACCTTACCTGAAACAGGACCTAGACAACATGGTCACACCCGAATTGGGCTTGGTGATGCCACTGGTCGGTGTGGTCATGCCAATACTGAGGTGGTGACACTGACCTAATTAGTATGACATGAAAAAGCTTCACGGTCCCCTCCATGTAGACCATCTACTTCGAAGAGGGACCGAATATCAATGATAATGAACATACAACAAACAAAAACTCACACTAACTCCGCCTTCAAAATATAAATACAAAATATAAAATTCTATAAAAAAATAACTAAATATAAAACAAGATATCACTTGGGTTGTCTCCCAAGAAAGCGCTTGGTTTAAAATACTTAGCCAGACGAATTCTCTGACATCCAACCTAAATTGGGTCTCCATAATCAAATTGTTAATTCAGTAATCCTCAATTACTCAATTCAAATTCAAGTTTTCCTGGATTATCATTCATTCTTAAGTGATGTTCTTCTCTAAGATCCATCTAACAAATACCAACCAATCTAATCCAGCAATTGAGGTTTTACAGTAACCTCTTACATTTAATCATATAATCTTTAGTGATTCTAAGAGGTGTTCTCCTAGCAAGTTTGGGTATAGTGGTTGGGCTTCTTCTAAAGGAAGAGTGATATTATCGAAAGTAATATTCCCAAAAAAAATTCATCAATTATCATTTGCTTTTCTAGGTTCAACTCATTCAATTTAGGAAATGGTATTTTTACTACTTTGGCCACCCTTCTACTTTCTAGTTCTGATCATCTAGCGGTTTGGGTAAATTCAAGTAATTTTAAAACATCAAATATGATTTCTTTGTCATTCTTTCTCAAAATTACCTTCCACTCCTAACCATCAATGATAGGCAAACCCATTGCTAAGAATGGTATCCCAAATATCACATGCATTTGTTTTAAAGCTTTTAGATCCAAAATCGCAAAATCAATAGGAAATATGAATCTATCAACTATGACAGACAAAATTTAAATAATTCTTAGAGGATGAGCCATAGATTCATCTGCTAATTAAAGTGTCAAATTCGCAGGCTTAATTTCTCCTCCCCTTAGTTGTTTAAGAAAGTTAGAGGCTTGAGGTTGACACCGGGTCCAGGGTTGTAAAGTGATACCATGAAATTCAATTGCTATAGCAGATGGAATAGTAAAAATATCAGGTTCCTTACCGAGCTTCTACATCCTTTGGGGGAATGGAGGTGGAAGTCTTTCAAATGGGTTAATCTGAATGGCATAGGAAAATTTCCTTAAGTTAGACTTCATAAGGAAACTCTCATTCTTATGTTTTGCTCCCATATGTTCTCTAGTTCTCACTCCCACTACCTTTTAGTGCTCCAAATTTTGATCATTTGGGTTTACCTCAGTGTTACTATTATTCATTGAGCTCGTCAGCTATTCCAATTGAGCATTCATATTTTTTATTGGTAAAGCTTGGCTTTTTAATGAACTCTCCATTTGAATAACTAATTCTTCTATATATGATTTATTTTGGGCATGTTGGCAATTATCTTAGAATCCCCGTGAGTATTGTTACTTCTGGGGTAATTCCCTGGTTTTTTTAGTTACCTACAGGATTGTTCTGAGGATTCCCCCATTGCTAGCTATTATTGTTCATGAGAAGTTTGGGTGATTCTTCCAACCTGGGTTGTAGGTGTTGAAATAAGGATTGTGTCCATTATTTCCTATGACATTTATAGATTCTATGTTTGAATTTCTAGGATCAACCATCACTCCATGTTTCAGTCCATCATTTGGTGGAAGTCCTTACATTGAATTCATCTCCAAATTATCTAACTTCTAAGAAATAGTTACTATTTAGGTTGCAATGATAAATAATACACTAGATTCAAGCACGCTTGCTACTTTCTTGGGTATAACTCTCTCAGTAAACCATTGAAAAATATTTGTGGTCATTTCCCCTTTTGTTGGTATGCTTCGTCAAAAGGTTTAATCATCAATGATCCTACTGTAGCGACATCTACTATGGAACAAAAAGAACCTGCCAATCCATTATAAAAGGTCTAAACAATGAGCCAATCAGGTAGGACTGATGTGGGCTCCTTCTAAGTGACTTCTTGAAACTCTCCCAAGCTTTGTAAATGGATTCTCCATTAATTTGAGTGAATGAGGTAATATCATTCCTAAGTTTTGCAATTTTAGATGGTGGAAAGTATTTTGCCAGAAATTTTGAATAAGGTCATTCTAGGTGGTGATTGATCCTGAAACTTCTTAAGAACTTCTAAAATTTTTGAAAATTATTGATACAGCTTCTACTGTCAAAGTTTTTGAGGAAATAAAGGTGTTAGTTTTTCAAAATTAATCTTACTGAGAGAGACTTGTTTTTCTAGATCCTTAGAATCATATTCCTCAGGTTTATAGTTTTCACAGTCTCGTTCTTAACCTCAATCTCTTTTCAAGACATCCTCCAAATCTCTTCCATATCTTAACATAACAACTTTAATGTGCTCACTGTTCCTCTTTTTAGGCTTTATCTCGGTGTTTCTAGGAGAGTTCCATGGGGCCGATTGCTATGTGAGTTAGCAATTTGTCCCAGTTGGTTCTCTATATTCCTTATTGTTGCACCTTAACTTTGCAGTTGATTCCCCATTTGCAACACAACCTCCTCTAAAGACAACTTCTTCTCCTTAAATTGTAGATTGTTGTTAAAGCCTGGTGGATAAGATGGTCAATAGTTGGTACTACCTTAGTTATTCCAATTTACTAAAGGATTCTCTTGATTATTTCCCCATTATTGGTTTCCTCCATCATAATTATTATTCTAGTTAAAGTTAGAATTTTTTGTCCAACCTAGGTTATAAAAGTTAGTATTAGGGTTGTTATGTTTATTTTTAATTGCATTTAAGGTCTAAAATGATGAAGTTCTTGAATCAGTCATTTGTCCTAACAATTCTGCTCAATTACAGGAGGTATTTGAGGCTGGTTCATTCCTGATTGATATAGCTTCCTAGATATTGCTGCTACCTGAAAATTAAGAATTAAAAGTTCATCTGTATCATCTATAATAGCCAGCTTTCTAGGATTTACCATTTTATAAGGACAATGGAAATTGTTTGTAGCCATCTCTTTAATCAAAGAGTAAGGCTCATCATATGGCTTCGATATGAGTGAACCACCAGTGCCAGCATCAATGATAGAACTAAGGGATCATATTAAAAAATTGTAAAAATTTTGAATAATTAACCAATCAGGCGTGCGTGATGTGGAAACTTCCTAAGAAGTTTCTTAAATCTCTCACATGCTTCATATATCGACTCACCTTCATATAGCCAAAAATGAAGTAATATCATTTCTATTTTTAGTTGTTTTTGAATGTAGGAAATACTTAGCTAGGAATTTTTGGGCTAATTCACCCCTAGTCCTAATTGATCCAGATGGTAATGAATTCAACCAAATTTTAGCTTTATCCCTTAAGGAAAAGGGAAAATTCTAAAGTCTAACAACTTTGTTTGACTCTTCGATATAATGAAATGTAGGACTAAGTTGAAGAAAACTTGCTAAGTATAAATTTGGATCCTCAAATAGAGTTCCCCCAAACTGGTTGTTCTGCACCATTTGGATAATAACATGTTTCAATTCAAATGTGTTAGCTTCTATGAAAGGAGTTTGAATAGTTAAGTGAATTTCATCTATCACAGGATTAGCGTAGTCCCTTACTGGTATATGCGTGCTATGATGTTCATCATTTGGTATTTGATATCTAAATTGTTCTATTTATTACTTACCATTTCTTCAAAAAATTCTAAAGTCTTTTATATTTTCTAATTTTTCTAACTTGTTCTGAATCAAAGGGTACAAGTCCTAAATGCCCTGTGATGCACCAAAAATATATACTTTTTTTGCTATATAATTTTGCCCATTTTTGATGATATTGCACCTTAAATAAAGGTATTTTTCATGCTTTGTTGCAAGTATGATAATTTTAGGTGATTAGAGAGAAAAGAAATGAATTTAGAGAAAAAAGGAGCAAAAAGGAGGAAAACAGCTTCTAGCACCGCCGACGCCATTTTCCAGACAACTCGACAATATATTTACGATAGAGCTCCGTTGGCGCCCAATCAGGCTCCACCGGCGCCCAATTTCGGTGGACTTCAAATTTGAAGAGTATTAGCGACTTTTTGAAGGGATGTCTATGGAAACTCTTGGGATTTCATTTCTAACTTATAAGTAACTATTTTTGGATGAAAATAGTGGGTGTGTTCTCGAGTTTTAGTGTGGTTCTAGTGAGGGAGAGTGTGTGTTGAGTGTTAGGTCTTAAGAGAAAAGTGTGTAGAAGTTAGAATTTGAGAGGAATTTTTCTCTAAGTAGTGAAGGAGAAGAAGTAAAGTGAGAGATTGCTTCTTCCTTTCCATTCTAAAGAGGGAATTAAATATTGTGAAGAACAGAGAAAAGGATTCAAAGGAACTTCAAGGGAATTGCATTGAGAAAGAGAAAGAGAAAGAGATAAGTTTTATTTTATTTTGTGGTTTGTATGACTTTTCTTTTATATATAAAATCCATGTTTTATTGTATCTTCTTCATGAATTCTGAGTAGTCTCTTTTATCTTTCTTCTTGCATAAAGATGTAATGATGGATTGATGTGGATTTGAAGTGCTTTTAATGTATTGAAGAAATTGTGATGGTTTTTCATTTCGAACTTAATTTACTTTTCGATCTGGCCAGTATGTTGTTGAACATTAATTCTGAAAGGATTTAGTGTCCTACAACAATAATGAAGAATCCATTAAATTTTCATGGATAAATTGCTTATTTCATGGGAATTGAGTGCAAATAAATAGGGAAATGTGTTTTGATGGACTTCAAATTGGAGGTTTCAGGGTGAAAGACTGAGATTCCCAATTTGGTCCTAAATTAGTAACTAAACTCGAAGGTTAGCCTTCAGGTGAAGGGTGAGTGGGAGCTCCATAGTGAGATCCAGTATCCTCCCAGTCTAGCCTTAGATTTAGTGACTAATCTTAGGATATGTCAATGTTCTTTTCATGCTTGGAAGAGGGGGTACTCTTTTAAGGGTAAAGAAAAATTTATGCCCCTATTTGGCACAATACCATAGATAATAATTCCATATCATCCACACATCATATTCTCGTTGCAAGAGGAAAGATACTTTCTTATATATAAAAAAAAACCTTTCAATATATAGCTTCGTGTGTATCTGTTAATTAATTTTGTTTTAAAAGTTATTAGAAGTAATTATAGTTTGATTAATTGTTACTATTTTCTACATAGTAGTAGTAGAAGTAAATATTAAACTTTAATTGCAATTTGAGTATCAGATTTCAGTGCTACATTACCTATTGTGAAACACTTTCTTTTACTTCGTAACTTCCCTGTGTGATCGATAACCAGGACTCCATTAGAGCCCTGTATTACTTAATATGATACATATACTTGCATTGAATGCTTGGACTTTAAAAAATTGTTATATATATAAATTTGAGTTCATAAATTCTTGCATTATAAAAGTTCGTACCCACAACCAAGTTTTTGGCGCCGTTGCCGAGGAAGGTAACGAAGTAACTAAGTAAGGAAGTATAAATGGTATTTATTGATAATATAGTAACTGAAAATCTTTACTTTGTAGCGTGTAATTGTATGTGTTAGTTTACTTTTTTAAAGTATTTGTGTGATTGTATATGCGTCATAGTGGATCTAGAGGTTTAGTGCCTTACGATTCGATGTTAGAGCATACTGTTAGAAAAATTAGAAAACAACAAAAAGAAACTGAAGTAAAATGGTGAATAATCAAGATAATCAGAGAAATGATATTGAAAATTTGCCAAGACCTTTAAGAGATTATGCTAACCCAAGAGCAGATGAAATTCACATAACTATTCAAAATCCTGATGTTGCTGCTAATTCATTTGAACTTAAACCTGCTATTATCCAAATGGTACAAAATAATCAATTTGGAAGAACACCTAATGAGGATCAAAATTTACATATAGCTAGTTTTCTAGAACTATGTGCTACTTTTAAATATGACAGATTGTCTAGTGACACTGTCAGACTTAGACTTTTTACTTTTTCATCAAGTGATAAAGCTAAGGCGTGGTTGAATTTGTTAGCACCTGGATTTATTAGAACTTAGAGAGATTTATCTCAAAAGTTTCTATCAAAATATTTTCCTCCATCAAAGACAGCTAAGTTAAGAAATGATATTACATCTTTTGGTCAATTTGAAGGAGAATCAAAATATGAAGCTTGGGAGAGACTTAAAGATATTCTTAGGAAGTGCCCACATCATGCTTTATCAGATTGGTTAATAATTCAAACATTTTATAATGGATTAGTGGGATCATTGAGATCAATTATAGATGATGTTGTTGGTGGATCATTAATGTCAAAACCTTTTGATGAAGCATACTTATTAATTAAAGAAATGGCTACTAATAATTTTTAAAGGCCCTCTGAACGGGTAAATTCTAAGAGAGTAGCTAGTGTTCATGATTCAGATATGATGACTATGATAGTTTCTCAAATTGCAGCCCTTTCTAAGAAAATAGATCAATATGGAATGAATTATTCTCAACCACCTCAAGTGTTAGAGGAAAATTCATTTGAACAGATAACAGAATCTCAAACACCTTATGAGACTTTAAATGCTATTAATAGACCTAACAATCCTTATTCGAATTAATATAATCCTGGTTAGAAGAATCACTCAAATTTCGATTGGAATAATAACAATGTCAATGTTAACCCACATTAGGGGAACAGTTCTATAAATCCAATTGGAAATTCGAACAATCAAGGAAATATTAATTTTAGACCATCTTATCCTCCTAGATTCAATAGCAACCCGCAATTTAAGGATAAGAAGTTGTCTACTGAAGAAATGATTCTGAATATGGGAAATCAATTACAAGCTCAAGGTGTTGCTATGAAAAATATTGAAAATCAATTGGGGCATATTTTCATTGCACTTAATAATAGACCTTCTGGAACGCTTCCAAGTAATGTTGAGATCAATCCAAAAGATGAAAATAAGAAACAACTTAAGGCTATTCAATTAAGGAGTAGAATAGAATTGGAAACTAGAGTGCAAAAAGAAGTTGAACTAGAAAAGGAGAAGGTGGAAATCGAAAAAGGTTCAAACAAGATTTATCCAGACTTGGAATATCCTGTTGAGCCAATGAAGATAATTATTGAAAAACCACCACCTCCATTTCCTCAAATATTGAAGAAACAAAATAGGGATAACAGATTTGGAAAATTTTTGGAGATCCTTAAGAAATTAACGATAAATATTCCTTTTGTTGAAGCACTAGAACATATGCCTGACTATGCTAAGTTTATGAAGGATATTCTTAAAAAGAAAGGAAAGTTTACAGATCATGAAACTGTTGCACTTAGCAAAGAGTGTAGTGCAATTATTCAGAAGAAGCTTCTGGAAAAATTTAAAGATCCTGGTAGTTTTACTATTTCGTGTGCTATAGGTGAAATTTTTTTTGGAAAAGCCTTATGTGATCTGGGAAATAGTATTATTCTTATGCCTTTATCAACTTTCAAAAGGTTAGGAATAAGAGAAATTTCTCCTACATCTGTGGCTCTTCAGTTGGCCGATCGTTCCATTACTTACCCTAAAGGAGTGGTGGAAGATGTATCAGTGAAAGTGGATAAATTTATCTTTCCTGCGAATTTTATTGTACTTGATATGAAGGAAGATAAAGAAATTCCAATCATTTTGGGAAGACCATTCCTTGCTTCTGGAAGAGCAGTTATTGATGTTCAAAAAGGAGAATTGACTATAAGAGTTAATGATCAAGAGGTGATCCTTAACATTTTGAAATCTATGAAGTATCCCTCAATGGAAAAAGATAATGAATGTTTTAGGATGAAGGTCAGTGAATATTTGAGAAACGATCATTTTAAAACTATATTTGAAAAAGAAGTAGAGTATGAAAATATATTTGAAGAAGAAATTGAAAATGAAGAAAATTCAGATAGTAAGAAGAATGAAGATTTAGAGTAAGTTCAGGAGAGATTTGAAGTATTAGACACTATGGAAGGTGGAAATAAATGCTTAATTCCATCTATAATAAAACCTCCTGAACTTGAGATGAAAAATCTCCCTAATCATTTAAAGTATATGTTTTTAAGAGAATCATCTACTCTGCTAGTTATTGTATCTTTGGAGTTAAACGATTATCAAGAAAAGAAGTTGTTGGAAATTTTAAAATAATACAAGAATACTTTTAGATGGACTTTGGCAGATATTAAAGGAGTTAGTCCTTCGATTTGTATGCACAGAATTTTATTAGATGAAGAATATAAACCGAGAGTTGATCCGCAAAGGAGATTGAATCCAATAATGAAAGAAGTAGTTAAGAAGGAGATTTTCAAATGGTTTGGTGTTGGAATTATTTATCCTATTTAGGATAGTGCTTGACTGGGTCCAACACATTGTGTATCGAAAAAGGGAGGAGTGGTTGTTGAAGTGAATGAATGTAATGAAATTATACTCACAAGACAAATTAATGGATGGTGAATTTGTATTGACTATAGGAAATTAATGCCACCACTCAAAAATATCACTTTTCTCTTCCTTTTCTCGATCAAATGCTAGATAGACTTGCTGGATATAAGTACTACTGCTTTCTTGATGGATATACTGGTTACCATCAAATACCTATTGGTCCTGAGGATCAGGAAAATATTACATTTACTTTTTGAAGAATACCTTTTGGATTGTGTAATGCATCTGCAACATTTCAAAGATGTATGATGTCTATCTTCAGTAATATGATAGATTATGGAATAGAAGTTTTCATGGATGATTTCTCTGTATTCGGGACTTCATTTGAAATTTTTCTAGAAAACTTAGCAAAAGTTTTGGAGCTTTGCGAGAAAACAAAATTAGTTCTGAATTGAGAGAAATGTCAATTTATAGTTGCAGGAGGAATTGTGCTTGTGAATAAAATTTTTAAATATGGTATGGAGGTTGATCCTGCTAAAATTAGAGTGATTGAGAGATTGCTGTCACCCATTACCGTGAGAGAAATGAGGAGTTTCTTAGGACACGTTAGATTTTACAGGTGATATATTAAAGATTTTTCTAAAACTACCAAACCTTTGAGTCGACTTCTCGAAAATGATAGAAAGTTTGATTTTAATGATGAATGTCTGAGTGATTTCAAATTATTGAAAGAGAAATTAATCACTGCACCTATAATTATTTTACCAAATTGAGAGAAACCATTTGAACTTATGTGTGATGCTAGTGATTATGCGATCGGAGTAGCATTGGGGCAAAGGCATGATAAAGTTTTCAAAGTCATTTACAATGCTAGTAAAACTCTAAATGAGGCTCAAATTAATTATACCACTACTGAAAGAGAGTTATTAGCTATAGTATTTGTTTTTAAAAAGTTTAGACCTTATTTAATTGGAGCTAAAAGTATCCGACTATTAAATATTTGATGCAAAAGAAGGATGCGAAACCTAGACTAATTAGATTGATACTTCTTCTGTAAGAATTTGATTTTATGATAGTTGATAGGAAGGGAGCTGATAACCAAATAGCTGATCATCTGTCAAGATTAGAGTATGATAAATTATCTGAATTTGAGAAGGAAGTTACTGAAACTTTCCCTGATGAACAACTTTATACTATTATGGGAAGTAATTTATTTTGGTATGCTGATATTGTGAATTATATTGTGAGTGATATTGTACCATCTGATCTAACAAGGCAACAACAAAATAAGTTTAAATATAATGCAAGATTTTATTTTTGGGATGAGCCTTATTTATATAAACAGTGTAAGGATCTGATTATCAGGAGATGTGTGCCATAAGAAGAAACAAATTTAATTATTCAATGATTTCATGATTCTGAATTCAGATTAAAGTCTTACTTTGATATTGGCCAAAATGACCTCAAAATTCAGATACTGGAAAGATTTTCAAAGTTAATGGATGCCCAAAATTTCATTCTTTTGGAGCTGGTGATATTAAAGATCCTGATATTGGAAAGATTTTCAAATTTAACGGGCATCGATTAAAGCCTTACTTTGACGGGTTTCAACCCGACTTCAATGAGGTTTTAATGATGATTCATCTCGATTAACTGAATGGTTTGTCGGGCTGACGACGTTAAACCAAGCGCTTTATGGGAGGCAACCCATATGTATCTTTGTGGTGTGTTTGCTTGTTTATTGTAATTGTGCTTTTTAGATAGGTATTTATGAATCCTAATCATTACTAAATACTTTTAAAATTAATAAATATTGGATCGAACTGAGATATTAGAATATTTTGGGCCAAACAAAGTTCGGTGAGAATTTTTTACCACTAGCACCACCGACGCCAGAATGGGCATCGCCGGCGCCCAATCACAGAGAAGTTACTGAACTTACAGGTTTGAGCACCATCGACGCCCTATCGAGTGCCGCAGGCGCCCAAAACCTTTTGACGATTTTTGGAGTTTCAAAATGCAAGTTTTTGCGGTTTTGAGCGTGATCTTTGTCCTTATAACTCCCTAAACTCCTTTTTAAACTTCCAAACTCTAGAAAAATGAAAACTACCATTCCCAATTCGCATCCCATGGATTCCTACTCTATAGAAACCCCTCAATCTTGCATTTTAAACCGAAGGAAGTTTATAAGTTTTGAGGCGCAGCGATTATTGAACAAAGTGATGATGAAGAAGAGGACAAGGAAAGAGGCTTCATAAATCGAGGTATGGATAATCCTACTACTAGAATTAAAGAGATAATTAAGGAGAGATGTTGGGAAGTGCTTTGCTACACTATCGCTGTCGTAGTTGTTCCATTCATGAAAGAATTCTATGCAAATCTTCATGGGATCAACCAAGGATTCGATTTGTGCAAGGTAGGTTTGTGCAATTCACTCCTGCAAGAATTAACTATCTCTTTATGATTGAGAAATACCTGTTTGCCATTATTCTAATTTCAATACCACAAGTGATAATATGAATGATGTGTATTGTTATTTGACGGATAAGAATGAGGATTGGGAAATTAGAGAAAATGGATATATTAGTTTCCCTTCTACATCTCTAAATCCGGTGTCAAAACAGGCATTACTTTATTTCAGCAAAGTTATTTCCAACGTTGAAAATTAGCAAGGTAACCAAGGAAAGTGCCATTTTGAATTTATGTATTCAAACTGGGAGGCTGATTGACATTGGTAATATAATTGTGAAATCAGTTTTGGGATTAATTGTTCATGGATCTAAATATGGGCTTGGACACCCGTCCACCATATTTCTATTATGTAGTTAATTACAAGTCCCATATGAGAGTTGGGAAAAGGTTCTTCTTCCATGGAGGCCTATTGATCCAACTAAGTTTTATGACTACCAAATAGTGGGAGATGAAGATGACATGAATTTGTTTGCTGATCAACCAACACAGACTTCATAATCGATTCAGCCCTATTTTTTTGAAAGTTCCAGAAAGATAATGAAGAGGATCAAACAGTTGGAGAAAGAAATACAGAACGTTATGAATGGAATCAATAATATTTCTGATTTATTCGATCATATAGATTGGAGGATGAAGGAACAATTTGATCACACTGGTCGAATTGAGATGGGCCTGATTAATCTGATGAAGAAGAACATGGTGATTGCTGAGGATTCATCTGATGAATTCCCATTTCATCCATTCTACAATTTATTTGTGCATCTGCAATCAATTGGAGACATCAGAGGATAAGATAGTTCTGAAACCGATATGGAGTGATTATTGGATTCTACTTATGTTTGTTGTGTGATTAGTTAACTTTACTTAATTTCGTTTGGTGTGTGTAGTATTTACTTTGCTTTGCTTTGTAATTTGAATTTGTATATATATAATTTGGAAAGTAGCATTTTGATTTTTGAAAAAAATTTTTTAAGTTTGAAAGATTTTGGAAGTATGAAGTCAAACCGATCTCATAACTCGAAAATTTTATATAAACAAGCACCACATCACAAACCGTGCATCTATCCCGAGGAATAAACACCCTGCTTGATAATGGGGCTCGATTAAATAAAATAATAGATTTGTGACATCCATTTGGTCTATGAACCAACTTTATATGCTGACAAATTTCCCCTACTTAATACAAAAGAATTAAGCAGGGTTTATATTACCTGGGTTCTTAAAGTTCCCTATAAGGGAAAGCCCCTATAGTTAATTACATCTTAGATGACGGGAATCACTTAAGAAAACTATCGATAATGATTAGTGGTTTTGCTTTCAAGAACTTCAAAGTTTGAGGTTTCAAAGGATTGTATTTTTGAAATTTCAATAGGGAATAAATCAAATTTGAAACAGTTATTTTGAGAGTCCAAAGGAAGAGAAATAGGGGATGTCACAGACCCGAAGTGAACTTCGGTGACTTCTCAACTATCCTATTGTTTGGCTTCAATTTGAGAGTTTATTTAATGTTTCAATCCTACCAATTTTAATTAATTAGGACTTATACTTGTATGATACGATCATACAAATAGCCTCGAAAATGTCAGGGTTTATGTCATACCAAACAACTACCTCAGAGTCCTAAGACGAGTTAGAGCTTAATTTGCATGACACGATTATGCAAATGCCTAAAGAGAAGTTGAGGGTTTATGTTGCACTAGGCAAACTACCTCAAAATCCTATGGCTTTGTTATTTAATTCTAAGGAAGGGTTAAGCTGATGAAGACTTATTTTGATGTTGAAGATGGTCGTGCTGCCCACTGTGTTGTCTTCAGGCTCCTCGTTGTTGCAGAAGGTTTAGTTTTAGAAGCGGCAATCAGAGGAGTGAGAGAAGTGTTGTGGTTTAGAAAGGCTAAAAATTGAGATGGCTTAGTGTTTTAGTTAAAACAAATCTTAAAGTTGATTATGTAAAACTGATTAAGATCCCAAGGTTCCGTCATCCCGACACCACTATTTTCATCAGATTCATTTAGTCCAAATGAATTTGTTAAACTTAACTGAATCAGTTCCACACTTTCATTTAGACCGTAGGAAATCTCGTTAGCAACACGTGGGTTACATCATCCGAGGGATTCACGATCATCCAATGAGATATTTTAATTTTAGTTACAATTGCAATTTTGTTTTATTGGTGATTAAATTTTGAGTTATTTAAACATGTTGGGTTTGATCATTTTCATGGATTTATAAATGCGGGAAAGTAAGACATTTAATAAATTACAGAATGTAAATTACAACAAACATAAATGCGTACCTGGTGGGCATTCCCATCATTTTCATCTGCAATTAAAATATATGTTATGACATTTATATATTTACAGCAAATACCTAGGTACTACGAGAAGGCTCCGGTTATCTACCAAGTCCTATGATGTCTAGGTTGAAGTCCTAGTTGACTACCAGATCCTATGATTTCTATGCTAGAATCTTAGTTGTCTACCGAGTCCTATGACGTCTAGACTCTTGGTTCATTTAAGGATGATTTTCTTCATCAAAGAACAATGAAATCTCACTGTTCTTTTAAAATATCCCATTAAGTTATTGAATTGCTCATAACTTAATTCTGAACATCTTCTTAAACATTTTAGGGATTATTTCGAGTTCAGTTAGTTTCATTGTGGTGACGAATCAATCACTCAGGTTTAGTTGAGTTTTGACACTTACTCAGAGAATTTGGATGTTTGATTATCCTATGAGTAAAGTGACATTTCATTTGAGACTTCATTTAAAATTTATAATAATGAAAAGCCTTTAGAAGCAAATTAGTTCATTAAAGAACCTAACCATCCTTAATTGAAGTTTGGGTTAGATGGTTTAAAGTGATTTATTTTAGTTATAAGGTTTTGGTCGATCTTTTTCAATTCAAATGTTTTAAACTATTTTGAGTTTGGGAAAGTGTTCAAGTTGTTTAATTCAGTTAAATTTTAATATTTTAAGTGGTCTTAACATTTTAGATTAATCTTAAATATTTTAAACTGATTTAATTTAGTTATAATATTTTAATTATAAATTATTCCAAATATCCTTAATGTTTCAAATTTTTCTTAATTTAAGTTTTTAAACAATTTCAGATTAGTTTTGATATCTTAAGTTTGTTTTAATTTGATTTTTCTTACTTCAAATTGGTTTTAATGTTTTAAGTTTTAGTTTGATTATAAATTTTCAAGATTATCTCCCTTTTTTTATTAGTTTCAATTATCATTTTTAGAGTTTCATTAATTGATGTTTAAATAATGTTTGAATCAATCCATTGATTAGGGATTCAAGTTTAAAGAATTAGAATCTGCTTATATCACATTCCCTAATCTTAATAATTCATGTCTTAATTAATCTTCCAAAGTTTAGGTGATTTAATTAATTAAAATTTCCTCTTTAATGTTTAAGGTGATTAATGAGTTTCTACCCCTTAACTTCCTATGTTTCAATCATCCAAGAAGAAAATTAAGATAATATATTTACTCATCCCCTTTAGTTTAGCCAAAATTTTAATTAAGGTTAAAGCTCCTTAATTACCTTCATGCCCTCTTAAACTTGTTCATCTCATAATTTCTTAAATTAAGCTCAAATGAACTTGAAACTTTTATGTCACCTCACTTTCATGTCAATTAAGACATTAGAGGAGAAAATGTGATTTTTTCTATTTTTTAATTTAATTTATAGTTATTTTAGTAGAAAATAGGGATTTTCAATGAAAATTCCACAACATGGCCAAGAAGAAGTTTCTGTCCTTAGAAAAATTATAGGAAGTTCCCACAGACCAGAGGACCATTTGGACCAATTTTTGTGATTTTTTAAATTTTATTTTATTTATTATAAATATTTTAAGTTTTGTAGTATTAAATAATTATGAAATAAAATTGAGATGGAAAATTAAGTTTTATATTTTACTTAAAAATTCTCTAATCCTAAGGAACCCAGATAAATAAATTTTATATTTTTCTGATTTTTCTATGAATTATTAGAATTATTTTAGTGAAACAGTTTGAAAATTCATTTTTTTTAATATTAAAAATTGTCTTAAGCCTTCAAAATTCAATATCTTTACTTAGAGACTTAAGAAAAATATTTGGTTGGTTTCCAAGTGGTTAGGGGACCAAATATGATATTTTTAAGAATTTTAATATTTTTATGATTTTTATTATTTTTAATTATTAAAATATTCAAAATTAGGTTACAAATGAAAAATTTTAGAAAAGCTCTAATTTTAATTTTCTTAGGCTCCTCTGATATCAGAGAGGCCTCAAAACTCGATTTGATAAATTTTTGAAATAAATTTTGAGTTTTGTGAAATTTTTAATTTTTAAAATGGCTATGTGATGCGATGCGACTTTATATATGCTTTAAAATACAAGAATTTGATATCACCTTTTAGAATATTTAATTACTGGTAAATGGCTTCAAAAACTTGATGTGCGAGATTTATTTTTATTAATTTATATTTAGATTTTATAATAATTATAGTAAAACTCACAATTTTAAACGCAAGTATACGTATCGTTCAAGTAATACAGAGCTCTAGTGGAGTGTTGGTTATCGATCCCACGGGGATATAAAATTTATAAAACGTAAGAAATGTAAGAAATATTTTGGAATTTTCAAATTAAATGCAATATATATATATATATATATATATATATATATATATAATTTCAAATTTAATTTACTAACAATTTTTACTATAAGCAAGTAAGCAGTAAGCAGTAATAAAGTAAAGTAAGCAATAATTAAAATTCAATACAAGTATAAAAACGACTTTCTCCTTTTCAACTAATCCAAGATTTATAGAATAATTATCTTTTGTAGGAAATTTAGATTATGGTATTGTGCCAAATAGAAGCATTCCTATTCTTTACCCTTTGATCCAGGTGCAAAGAACATTGACTAATCTATAGATTGGTTTAAGATGTTTTATTAGTAGAATGGGTTAATCTAAGCTCACACTACTAGATGTCCAAGGGTGGCTATGGTCGGCCCTATCAGTGACCCGTTCCCTTTCTATAAACCAAATTATTAGAAATTAGTCTGTCACTCTAAAAACTAATTAATTTTACGCACAATAAATAATATCTTCCTATTTATTTGCACTTCACCTTAAATAATCCTCGTATAGCCTGCGATTACCTATGGATTCATGTGATATCTACAAGTTAAGAATTTATCTCCGGATAGGCCAATTTAAACGGTAAACTAAGATCAGGTTTAATATCATCACAATGTTTTAAAATATTTTAAATTTAATTCTCCTGCAAAATTTAATTAATTTATTATCTTTTCATAGTTGAAAGAAGAAATCTAACTAACTACTCAGAACACATTGAAATAACACAACAAAACATATTTATAAAACTTTGAACTAAAGTACAAATACTTATCTGAAGTGTTTCTTCAAGTGATCTGCTGACTTCTACTGACTCCAAAGTAATGATGAAAGACTCCATCAGCAATAACACACAATAAATACTCAAAATAAACTCATTAGATACAAAATAAAGTGGCACTCTAAGTATGAAAGAGACTAAGTAAAACTAAAAGGGGAGAGAAGATGCAAAAATAGGTATAGGTACTAAGAGGGGGGGGGGGTTGGTGCGATTTTTTCTGTAGAATGTGCTCCTATTTATAGAGCTATAAATTTGACCAGGGGTTGCTTAAGGTACCTCTTCAAAATTTGTCCAAATTCAATGCATATTCTAGAAGGTAACTATCACGCCTAGGCGCCGGGATATGGCACCTAGGCATCGGACTCCGTGACCAAGTCTTTCACACCTCTTCACTTTGGATCGCACCTCTTCGCGATCCAGACCGTTTCCTTGTGTCCAAATACATTGTATCACATGTCCTATATATTAGGAGTAACTTCCAGTCTTCTAGAAGCTCCAATAACCGCTTAACACCTTCAAAATAACTGCCCAAAGTCGTCAAAAATCTTGACAGGTTCTGTATCGAACTGGCACTTAGGCGTCGGATTCTGGCGCCTAGGTGCCAGACGAATAATTCCAATATTTTTCTCCATTTTGCTCCTTTTTCCTTCTTTTTCTTCCTTAAACTCTTTTTTAATCATCTACATCCAAAAACATGAAAATACATTTCATTAAAGCATAATATCCTTAAGAATTGAATTATAAATAAGGCATAAAAATGCGAATTTTTTAGGTAGATCAAATTCTCCCAAACTTAAACGTTACTTGTCCTCAAATAACCCTTTTAATTACATAAAATAGATAACATTTGGAATGAAGTTAAAATATTTAAGATTCCTTATAATTTTTGGTTTTGTAAATGCTTTAGTAAATTATTAACCAAATTTCACTAGTTAAGTTTAATTTTAAGAATTAAAGAACATTTAACTACCAAACCATAAGACTTCCAATTTTTCATTTATTTCAAGAATAATTGTTGTTCATCATATTAAGGTCACATAGAATATTTACAATAAAAAGATTTTAATGAAATATTTTTCTAGTAAAAATATTTGTACATAGAAATTAAGTTAAAAATGTAATCAGTTTCTTCCTATAAGATAATTCAAGTGAAGCCAATTTTTTATTAGGCATTTCTTCAAGCTTCCCCTCACTTCTTTTCTTTCTCTTTTCGTTTTCTTTTTTTTTTAAGTGAGGATTACTATTTTTGGATAGCCTGTTAATGATTTTGAACTTCATTATCCTTAACTTATTTTCAAAAACTTATACATTCTTACTTAATAAATATGACATTAATAATTTATTATTTTTCAAAACTTATTTCAATATTTTCTTTTTCAAGCAATAATCTTGATTCCTTAGTATTTCAAAAATACAATTCTCTTTACTATAAATAGAAAAATTTTGATCTTATTATTCTTTAAGCTAAATAATTCTATTCTTAAAGTCATTCAAAATTTAGGTAATGTTAAACAGATTTTTCATTCCTTATGTTAGGTTAATATATTTTTAAAGAAAATATAAGTTCTTTAAGGAAAAATAATATTTAAATTTTATAAATGTTTTCCCTTCCCCCAAACTTCAGCTTTAGTATAAATATAAATCATGAAATTTTCTAAAGAACGAGAGAAAGAAATAAACAGGAATTAATCTAAGTACAATAATGATGTAGTAAGGAAAAAATAACTTCTACTTCTACACATGCTTCAATATGAATATAACAGAAATGATTAAGCATATATAGAAAAGTTTTGCAAAGCAGGAGTTACTTTCTAAAAAAAATCTTTTTTTTTGTTTTTTAAACATACAAACATACTAACTATTCATGAACACTAAATAGTAGGCTGAAATAGAAATAAACTTTTATAAAAATTCATTTATATTTCAGTCTCAAACACACATCAGATAATCTATAAACAGTTTCAACATAAAAAGTTTACATAAACACTAACAACTAACATCACACTAAACAGCACAAGAAACAAGAAACACAAAAAAAAGACAGAACCAACAATCTCCAGAGGTAAGTCAAGCTACTAATCACTGTCTGTAGTTTCATCATCGTCATCACCAAAAGAAAACTCCATATCTTTTGGATCAACATATGGTGAAAATCAGGGATAATAGGGAACTGAACATCATGCTCACCCTTCAGAAATCTCACTAAAGACTTAGAATACTCAGCATCGTAATCACTCTTTCTTTGTGTATACTCAGAAAGATGACCGGTCTTCTTATCTATCCTATCTACTCTACAATGAGTTAGGAATAACTCATTATGCTGCTCTATAAAATGATCATGCATGGTTTCCCAAAAAGTAGATGGTGGCTCAGCAGAAGTAGATGGTCTAGAAGTAGAACCTCTACCTGAAGTAGGTAATGAACCAGAAGGTGCAGTAGAACTCTTACCTCGAAGTCGATCATATATGCTGACGCTTTCTCTTCCTATAGGCTTTGTCGACTCGAGCTTTTCCTCGAAAGCTCAACGAACTATTCCAAAGACTTTGACATAGAGAATAGATCAGAGATGGAAAACCAAGTCCAATTGAAGTGCTAGAACGAGCAGTAGCCTCTACAAAATCATAAATAATGCTCCCTACATCAATAGGCTTCCTCTCTTGAATGCAGTAGTTGAGAATCGCTCCATCTTTGTAACCTCGCTCAGATGATTGAATGGAAGGAGACGAGCAAAAATAAAGTAGTGTCATGCCATTGAAACACCATTAAGCTTAGAAGATGAAAAATTTACCCTTTTTCCATTCCGAATCTTCCAGGCTCCAGTACTATCAGTCAGGTAGGCAATGATCATATCCAAATCTCCCTCAAATGGAGATAATCCGGAGTAATAACACTAAATATTTGGTGGTAGGCCTTAGAAAATATTGATGTGTTCAGGAGTGAATCCTATTCAAACTCCTCAAACAAAAATCTTGTATTCTTCAGCATCCATGAAATTAGCATAAAACTCTCTAACAACCGGGATAACGGCAACAACAGAGAAATAGCAGAATCGTTGCCAGTTGAGCACAACAATTGTTTTTTCAATTCTTCCTTCAGGATTATAAAACTTCGCTCTGAGATAAATTTCTGAGTCGTAGCAAAATCATTGTATCGGAAGTGTGCAGTAGCAGTGACGAACTTTCTACAATCAAAATTTTCTCGTTCCTTTCCTTGCATAGATTTGGGTGCCATCTAAAAGTGAAAGAAAAACGTAAATAAAATTCAATGGATTTAGGAAAATAAACTAATTTAAGCTTTTTAAACTTGAAAGAGCTTAAAAAATTCATGGATTTAACCTTAAAAATCAAAATTTTTCTAAAAATTTTGACTTTTGTTCAATGAGAGCAAAATCCATGGTAAAAATAAAAAATAATGAGTTTAGAATGTAGATCTGACTTGGGGATGAAGAAATCAGGTGATTTCAAGCTCGAAAACTTGAAAATCCTTCTTAAAATGGGATCTCTAGGTAGTATTTTCGTGAAAACTAGTGGAGAACGAAGTTTAGGCATCAGAAATGGCGTGGGGGGTTAAGAAGATGACTTTTCAGGTTCAGGCCGAACCGGTGCTTAGGCGCCGAATTCTGGCGCCTAGACGCCAGACTCGCCTTTCCAAAAATTCAATTTAAATTTTATATTTTCCACCAAATCTTATCAAATTTGACTCCTAATTACTCTTATGAGAGTATTAATCCAATTTATATCCTCCAAACATTTTCACAATAAATTTTAAATGATAGTATAGATCCACAAAAATGTATCCAATTTCTTCAATTCCAATCCTTAATTTCCATTCCAAATTCAATAAAATTTAGTACAAGACTGTATCAAGGTTCATAGTTTTATAAATAACAGAAACAACAACATATTCTAAGCAAAGATTCAAATCCAACAACACACATTGAACAATTAAGCAAACACACAAATTTGATATTTAACACACTAGCACAAGGCTCGATCATAATTAAGACACATATAAGATCTATTTAACACCGATCTTCAATTACCATCTCTTTCGCAATGAAGTTTGCTAGGACTGAAGGGATAAAACACCAATGCCCTTGGAAATTCCAAAGTCATCTTTTCATCAATCCACTTGTTCTTTGCATACATTTCTACTTAAGCGTCATGATAGGCATCCATATGATCAGATTGAAGTTTGGTTTGCCATTCAAAGTGTTCGTATTGGTGGTACATCTCATGGAGACGATTACCAATACTTTAAAGTTTCGCTTCAATCATATCTAACCGACTAAACATTTTCTCCATACTAACAGCAATAAAACCATTAAAATAAGGATGAGGATCTTTAGGAGATTTGTCTCTTACCTCATTTCCATGATTTCCTCTATCCATTGCCTCTAAATGGTTCTTAACTCCTCCAAAATGGATTGCTCTTGTTGAAATTAAGGTTTCTATGGGATTGGGGATGAAAAATAGGCTATATATAAAGAGATTTCGTGTGAAAAACTGAAGAATTTTGGATTTTCCACTATCTGTAACCGTGGCGCTTAGGCGCCGGAATCTGGCGCCTAGGCGCCGGAATCTTGCGTCTAGGCGCCGGAATCTGGTCTAGGCACCGAATCTTCAATACGTAGGACATTCTGGCGCTTAGGCGCCAACTTTTGGCGCCTAGGCGCTGGAACCTTGATCGACTCTGATTCTCATATCGTCAAATTTTGCAAGTTTTGGTCGTAAAAATAGTTCTAACAAATGGGTATAATCAACACACAAACACAATTACGAAAAATTCAAATCACAAATAATCACAAACGAAGGTTAACTTTATCTCCTTTTTACTCACATTTAACATGGAGTGGTCCAAGTCCAAATTCCATATACTTTAAGAAAATGTTTAGCTTAAGCCAATACAGACTTGTTAGCCTTCTATTTCTAGAAGTTATATGAAAATTTAGTCAAGACCAAGGCATAGCCTTACATCAATAATTTAACTCACACTAATAAATATGGGTTGCCTCCCACAAAGCGCTTGGTTTAACGTCGTCAGCCCGACCTAATTAATTGAATTAATAGGGTAGACTCAGCTCATAAGCCTCTTTGTAATTTAATTCCATTTTTCCCATATAAGGCTTCAGTCTTAATCCGTTAACTTTAAATACTTTTCCAATTTTGAGATCTTTAATATCCACAGCTCCATAAGGGTATACTTTCTCAATTATAAATGGTCCCATCCATTTAGATTTTCATTTTCCAGGAAAAAGTTTTAAACGAGCATTAAATAATAATACTTCTTGTCCAGGCTCGATTATTTTCCTTAAAATCATTTTTTCATGAAATTTCTTCATTCTTTCCTTATAAATTCTTGCATTTTCATAAGACTCATTTCTTATCTCTTCCATTTAATTCATTTGTAATAATCATTTTTCTCCTGCAGTATTCAAATTATAATTCAACTTCTTTATCGCCCAATAAGATTTATGTTCAAGTTCAATAGGTAAGTCACAATGTTTACCATAAATTAACCGATAAGGTGACATTCAGATAGGTGTCTTATAAGTTGTTCTATAAGCCCATAATGCAGAATCAAGTCAATCATCCCAGTCAGTTCTTTTCAGATTAACAGTCCTTTCCAATATTCTTTTAATTTCTCTGTATGACACTTCAGCCATTCCACTTGTTTGAGGATGATAAGCAGTTGCAATTCTATGTTTAATTCTGAATTTTTCCAACAATGATTGAATTCTTATATTTCTGAAATGACTTCCTCCATCTGTGATAATTATCTGGGCATTCCAAATCTTGTAAAAATCATTTTCTTTAAAAATTTCGAAACACTTTTGGAATCACAGTTAGGTAAAGCTACAGCTTCGATCCATTTTGAAACATAATCAACTGCTAATAAAATATAAATTTTTCCAGATGATGGTACGAAATGTCTCATAAAGTTTAAACCCCATACATCGAAAATTTTGATTTCTAATATAAAGTTTAGAGGCATTTCATCTGTTCTGGATATATTTTCCATTCTTTGACATCGATCACAAGTTTTCACATAATGTCTAAAATTTTTAAATAAAGTAGGCCAATAAAATCTAGAATTTAAAATTTTAAATGCAGTTTTATCCACTCTAAAGTGTCCTCCAAATTCAGAATTGTGACATTTTTGAATAATTACAAAAGTTTCTTCATAAGGTACATATCTTCAAATCACAAAATCTCTTCCTATTTTAAATAAATAAGGATCTTCCCAAATATATGATTTACAATCATTCTTGAATTTTTTAATGTATTTGCTATTCAACCCATATGGTAAAATATTGCTAACCAAATAGTTAACTATATCTGCATACCAAAGCATTTATAATCCTTGAATGACATATAATTTCTCATTTATATTTTCTTTATAAATCTTCTCATTATTATTTTTTATTCTGGCTAAATGATCAGCAATTTGGTTGTCACTTCCTTTTCTGTTCACAATTTCAAAATCAAATTCTTGTAAGAGTAAAATCCATCTAATCAATCTAGGTTTAGCATCCTTTTTTAGACATTAAATACTTAATAGTAGAATGATCAGTATGCACGATACATTTTGTTCCAAGAAGATATGGTCTATATTTATCAAAGGCATACACTATTGCTAAAGCTCTTTTTCAGTAGTAGTGTAATTTATTTGAGTTTCAGTAAGAGTTTTGTTAGCATAGTATATAACTTTGAAAATTTTGTCATATTTTTGTCCTAATACAGCTCTGATTGCATAATTACTTGCATCACACATTAATTCAAAAGGTTTATTCCAATCAGGTGCAACAATGACAGGTGCAGTGATTAATTTTTCTTTCAGAATATTGAACACATTCAGAAAATCTTCATTAAAATCAAATTTAGCTTCTTTTTCCAATAAATGGCAAAGAGGTTTAGCAATTTTAGAAAAATCCTTTATATATCTTCTATAAAATCTAGCATGACCCAGAAAACTTCTCACATCAGTAACAGTAGTAGGTGGTTGCAGTTCAGCAATAATTTTCACTTTTGCTTGATCAACTTCCATTCCTATTTGTGAAACTTTATGTCCAAGTACAATTCCTTCTGTGACCATAAATTGACATTTTTCCCAGTTTAGAACTAAATTTGTTTCTTCACATCTCTTCAATACTTTCGTTATATTTTTCAAGCAAGATTCAAAAGAAGTTCCAAAAACTAAAAAATCATCCATAATATTTCAATTCCTTTATCAATCAAATCACAGAATATTGACATCATACATCTTTGAAAAGTTGCAGGTGCATTACATAAATTGAAAGGCATTCTTCTAAAGGCAAATGTTCCATAAGGACTAGTAAATGTTGTCTTTTCTTGATCCTCAGAAGTAACGGTTAATTGATGATAACCAGAATATCCATCCAAAAAATAAAAATATGAGTGTCCACCTAGTTTATCCAGTATTTGATCCAAGAAAGGTAAAGGAAAATGATCCTTTCTTGTGGCTTTTTTTAATTTGTTATAGTCAATGCAAATACGCCATCCAGTAACTTGTCTTGCTAGGTTTAATTCATTTTTTTCATTAACAATGACAGTTACTCCTCCTTTCTTCGGAACACAATGAATAGGACTCACCCATTGGCTATCTGAAATAAGATGAATAATTCCAGCATCTAACCTTTTCAAAATCTCTTTCTTGACAACCTCTTTCATAATTTGGTTTAATCTTCTTTGAGGTTCAATAGTAGGTTTACAATTTTCTTCCATTAAAATTCTATGCATATAGATTGAAGGGGTTATTCCTTTTATATCTGCAATAGTCCAACCAAAAGCTTTCTTATAATTCTTCAGAACTCCTATTAATTTCCCTTCTTGATCTTTACTTAATTTTGAAGATATAATTACAGGTAAAGTTAATGAATTTCCAAGAAATGCATTCTTTAAATGTGGAGGTAACATTTTTAATTCCAGTTCAGGGGCATTTTCAATTGAGGGTAAAAGTATATCATTTTTAGTTGTGTCTAAAATTTCTCAGTTTTCATGAATATAATGAGTTTCTTCAGATAAATTTTCTTCGTTTAATGACTCATTATATAACCTAAATTCTTTATCTTTATCATCAGAAATGACCTTACATTTTTCTTGATAATGCTTTTCAATTATATAATCAAAAATATCTATCCGATAACAATTTTCTTTATCAGGATACCTCATTGATTTCAGAATATTGAATGTTATCTCTTGATCATTAACTCTCATCATTAATTCTCCTTTTTGCACATCAATCATAACTCGTCCGGTAGCTAGAAAAGGTCTCCATAAAATGATAGGTATTTCTTTATCTTCTTCCATATCTAGAATAATAAAATCAACAGGGAAGATAAATTTATCTACCTTAACAAGAATATCCTCTATAACTCCTTTAGGATAAGTGATTGATCGATCAGCTGACTGAAGAGTTACAGTGGTAGGAGAAATCTCTCTTAAATCTAACCTTCGAAAGATTGAAAATGGCATGAGATTACTACTAGCTCCTAAATCACATAAGGCTTTTCCACATAATTTTTCTCCAATAGCACATGGTATAGTGAAACTTCTAGGATCTTTAAGTTTCTGAGGTAATTTCTTCTGAATTATTGCACTACATTCTTCACTTAATGTAATAGTTTCATAATTTTCAAATTTTCTCTTCTTGCTTAAAATAACCTTCATAAATTTTGCATAGCTTGGCATTTTCTCCAAAGCTTCAGCAAAAGGAATGTTGATGGTAACTTTCTTAAAAATTTCAAAGAATTTAGAAAATTGATGGTCAAGCTTCTGCTATTTAAGTCTTTGAGGAAAAGGTGGTGGTGGTCTTTCAACTTCCACTTCAATAGGTACAACAGTCTGATCTTTACTTGGAGAAAGGGTATCTTTAGGTTTTTCAATCTCTTCAAATTATTTCTCTTTTTTAATCTCATTCCGTGTTTTCTCTTTTAATTCCTTTCCACTTCTGAGTTGTACAGCTTTTTCTTGTTCATGTTCTTTTCCAGAACCTTTAGGATTAATTTCGACATTGCTAGGCAGTGTTCCTTGTGGTCTGTAATTAATGAAATTAGCGATTTGACCCATTTGATTCTCAATATTATGAATAGTAGTGTTTTGACTTTGTAGCTGATTGCTTAGTTGCAATAGCAATTCTTCTACAGATAACTTTTTCTACTGATTGTTATAACTGTTGACCTCATTTTTGATGAGATCTTCTCTTTTTCTTTTTAGTACTTAGGATCTAGCCTTAGGCTTTTCCTTTGACTATCTTAGAGGATTAGAATTGGGACCCACCACTTAGAAATTCAAACCACTTCTTAACTCCCTGCAAACTCCACAAACTTGACTATAGACCCCTAATCACCTAGAGGGTTGAAATCAAATGTGGAAGTTTAAAGGATGAGTCCCTATAGGACTCTTTCGGCCTCAGGACCGCCCCAGGTGGCCTCGGTCCGGTGAAGGACCGACTTACACATACACTACACTTATACACTACACTTTCACACACCTCCTAAAAACACACCTATACCCAACTTGACCTCCTGACTCATTAAGGTGATTCACATGGATGGTCCTTAACCCCTAAGCCCTTGGCTAAGAGGGTTAGGAACAACATAGTGAATGCCTCAAATGAGTCCCTTCATGGCTCATGTGGGCTTGATGTGGCTTCATGGCTCAACCAAAATGATTTCATTCCATTCACATTTACCCAATCTTCAATTTTCCAAATTTTCAATTTTCCAAATTTTCAATTTTTGACCCCCGGGACCCTACACCCGCTAACCTACCCAAAACCCTTGAAACTACCCAAAATTTGCAAAATCACCTAAATTACCCAAAATTCCTCAAAATCAATCCCAAACATTCCCACATTACTCAAATTGATAATCCATACCCAAAAATACCAAAAATTCCAAAAATACCTCCCAATACCCTCCAAATACCCAAAATACCCCTCTTGACCCAAAAATCCAAAAATTCCAAAAATTCCCAAAAAAATTCCAGAAAATCTCAAATATTCCCAATTTCATTTTGTTCAACTACACCATGGGCCAATTTTGTCAATTTACCCTATTTTTGTCAAAACCCCAATTCGACTCCATTTTAACCCTAAGTGAACCCAATGTCAAACCAAACCTACCCAATTGACCCAAATTCTGGTCCAATTCAATTCTAAACTTCAATTCAACATTCCCAACACCAATTTAGACCAAATAAAAGTCCAATTTGATTGACATTTGCATCTAATTTCACTTTTGGCCTTAAAGCCCAATTTGGACCCATGACCCAAACCTAACCCAAACTCACCCAATTCAACTCCAATTAACCCCAAATCTTTTCTAAATCTTCCTTAACATTCCCACAAGCAAAACACTAACATGATTTGCCCAAAATTTGAACCCAAACCCCACTCAAATTCAACCCAAAGCTAAAAGGCCCAATTTTGACCTAAACCCAAATAAGCCCAAACCCCAAAATCAAAACCCAACCAAAGCCAAAACCTCTTTGAAACACTCCCATAAACATTTCCCAACACTTATTTTTACATCAATTTCAACCCTAGCCCAACATTGGCCCAAGTTAGCCCAATTTGACCTACATTGGCCCATTCACCAAAGAGGTCTAAATCCAACCCAAACCTAGCCCAAACACTTCAAGTTTATTCCAAATCATTCATGAAACATTCCTAAACTAAATTCAACACTCATGGGATCCAATCCTTTGCAAAATTTCCATCCACCAATTTGTTTTCAAACCTAAAGGCCCACTTTCCTAAACCATTCTAAAAGCCCATTTCCACCAAATACAAAAGCCCAAAATTGGCCCTAAAGCCCACATGACAATTTCTTTTCATCATACCTTTAATTGATATCACCCCTAAGTTTCAAAATCATCATTAAACCATTCCAAATCAAGCTTCATCCAAATTTCCACCAAAAATGCCAAGATTCCTAAAATCTACTTCCATGAAATTGACTAAGCTTTGCCCCAAGCCAAATGGAGCCATGAAGCCCCATGCAAGCCATGAACAAGCCACATGAAGCCATGGAAGGTTTGACATGTGATCAAGCCATTAATGGCAAAAGAGGAACCCCTTTCTTAACCCTCCCTTAAGCAATTTTAACCCTTTTTTATGCAACACCTAAACCCAAGATTTACTTAAACCAAGTTGATAGGGACTTCACCACTCCATCTCAGCTAGCCTATCTGATTCCCCACAGCACCCAAAGCCCCTTGGAGGGTGCATCATGCCCAAAACCATGGGTTGACCCAAACTAAACCAAAATGATCCCTCCCCCCTTCTACTTTGATTCAACACCTTTACACATGGCCAACTGCAATTGATTCCACCATTGCCAAGACCTGACCTCCCTGAGCCTGAAGGTGACCTGACCCTAGCCGGCCAGCCACCACAGCCGCCGGAAACCACCGAGCCGAGAGCTCACATGTGAGCCCAAACTTGAAATTCTCACCTGCTGAGTTGCCCCATCCCCAGTGGCCATTGTAGCTGTTCTTCTCTTGCCGAGAGCAGGCTGATCCCAGCCCTAACTCTCCACTGGGAGGCCCTCCACCCTCTCCTATTTAAACACTACCCCCTCTCGGCCATGAGAGGTGCTGAACCAGATCTTACTGAAACCCTGCCAAAATTGTTCCAGAACACTCTCCATACTTAGAGCAGTTGATCCCCAGTGGCAATTTGCCCTAATCCCCACCACCAGAGCCCAATTTCTCAGCCAAAATTCCACCCAAAACCAGGACACTTCTCCACAGTGGATCAATCCTCAAATTGATTGGTCCTACACCTTCACCGGACCAAGGGAAGGAGTCCACCACAGAAACCCCCTCTCTAGGCCACCCATCTATTCCGGACTCCAAGCTTTGTGATCGGGCTTGGTCGAAATCATACCTAGGCGATTCACCAGACCAGGAGACTTCATCTGGAGCTTGCTGGGATCCAATCGCAGGTGACACAACCTTCAGATTGAAGTCACACTTCTCTGAGCAAAGGTATGAGCTAATTCTTCATCCCGAGCTTCTGGAGATTCTCCATTTCAAATGCTTTAATTTCAATGCGTGATCCCCGTATAGATGTATTCGTCTCTTCAAGACGAATCCATAGAGCATAAGAACGTTCAATTTGGTCAAGTATCGAGTGAGATCTTAGGCCTAGAAGACGGACGGCTCTCGGGTGAGGACGCTTGGGGACGATGAACGGATGCCGTTCATTTAATACATGCGCGGACGGACGGTCAGGATCGCGCCGGATGAGGAGACGGAACGATACAGCGGGCCCCAAGAGCGCTGAGTCGGATAGCGGCGTCGAATCGGAGAGCGCCGCGCGGCGTTTCGGAGCTGCTGAGGTTGACGCGGCGCCGCGTGGAAAAATTGAAAATTAGGGTATTTTCTGATTTATTTAATTCCCTAAACTTCAAAAATCCATAACTTTGTGTAGAAAAATCATAAAAATAAAATAAAAATACCCTCTTGCTCAGTGAACAGAGGAGAATAATGTGGAAAAGAAATCATTTAATTTCATCAAGTATTTTATTTTTAATGATTTATTTCCCCTCTACATTATTTTAATTCTCCATGCATGTAGGAAATTCACCATGTCATGAGACCATAGGGCTTTTGAAGCCTCTGAATTTGGGAACATTCCCTGAATTTTCCAAAGTCAAAGGCCATCCCTATGAGAAGTTATTGATTTTTCAAATTCATGTTGCTGTTTTGAGTATTTTAAATCCAATAATTAGCATGTTGTGAAATAAATTCTAGGAAAATTTGGTGATGTCTCTTATGACCAGAGGACCCTAGGAAAAATAGGTTTTGAATTAGTTCAATTAAAATAACCCTAATTGGCTTAAACACCCAAAATAACTCCTTAATTAATTAGAGTTAACCATACATCAATTTGACTTGAAATCAATTCTCCACTGACCTTTAGGGTCAGAGGAACCCATCATAAAAATTTGAAGTCAATTGGACTTGGTTAACCCTATTAAATGGGTTGATTAAGCCATTTAGCCAATTTAATTTTCAAAAATTCATAACTTTCAAAATACTTTTCAAAAATTCACCAAATTGGTTTTGGAGCCTCTCTGATATTAGGGAATTTAAGAAAATTAAAATTTCAATTTTCTAAAAAGTTGATTTTTTGTATTATTTTAATATTTTAATAATTAAAAAATAATAAAAATTACAAAAATAATAAAATTCACCAAAACGTCACATTTTGAATTCTAAGCACTTAGGAACAAACCCCATATTTTTCTTAGGTCTATTTGATGAGATATTAAATTTTAAAGCCCTAAGGTAATTTTAAAATTAAAAAAAATGTATTTGTTAGCATTTCCACTAAAATAATTCTAATAAATCAAAGAAAAATCAGAAAATTATAAAAATTGATTCTCTGATTTCCTTGATATCAGAGAGATTTTTTTAAAATATAAATTTCATTTTTCAACTTTTATTTTATTTTTAAATTAATTAATACTCCAAAAATTAAAATAATTCTAATAAAAATAATATAATTCAAAAAATCACCAAAATTGGTCCAAGTGGTCCTCTAGTCATTAGGAAAGTCCCATAATTTTCTTAAGGATAGAAACTTTCCCTTGGTCATATTATTAAATTTTCCTTGGAAATCTCTATTTTCCACCAAAAATAATTACATAAATAAATTTAATACAGAAAAATCACATTTTCTCCTCTCATGTCTTTATTGACATATGAGTGAAGTCACATAAAAATTTTAAGTTCATTTAAGCTCAATTTAGTGAGTTATGGAATTATTAATCTTGAGGGCAAAATGGTAATAAAAAAATTTCAACCCTTAATTAAAACTTTAGGTTTAATAAAATTAACAAATAAAATATTTGATCTTAATCTGATTTGGATGATTGAAATTCAAATAATTAAAGGGTAGAAACTTATTAAACAATCTAAAAATAATTAAAATGAACTTTAATTGAATAATTGATTAAATTTGGAAGAATAATAAAATTGGAATTATTAAATAAGGATATTATTAGGAAGAAATTTGTTCTTTAATTTAAAAATCCCTAAATTAATCATCTCAATAATATTTAATCTCCAATTAAAATGATGATTCAAATTTAAGTTTTAAAATGTTAAAGGACTTAATCATTAAAATTAAATTAAAAAGTTAAATTATTAAACCCTTTTAAAATTTCAATTAAATTAAAATTAAAAATAAAATTAAATTAAAATTAAATTGAATTAAATTAAATTAAATTAAAATTAAAATTAAATCAAATAAATTAAATTAAATTAAATTGAACAAATTAAATTAAATTGAATTAAATATAATTAAAATTAAATTAAATTAATTAAATAAAATAAATAATAATAATAATAATAAATAAATAAATAAAATTAAATTAAAATTAAATCATATTAAATTAAATTAAATTAAATTAAAATTGAAGCTAAACCAAATCAAATTAAAGTTAGATTAAATTGAATTGAATCACCTAAGACATAAAGAAATTAAATATAAAGCAACTTGAACCCTATTCCAAATTTAAACCCGTCAACTGAAGTTAAATTAAATCACAAACCATTTGAACACCATTTGCCCTCGAAAACTTTTATTGTCATAACTCCTAAACAGAACGTTAAATGAAGTATTACTTCACTTATAGGATATTCAAATGTCCTAGTTCACTGAGCAAGATAACAACAAAACTTGGATTCTCGGACGATTAATTCATTTGTATAATTAAATTCATTTGGACTTAAGACGATTCCAATGAATATTGAAAAGATGTTTAAGATTCTTCTTAAGCACTTCCTCAATATGATGGGATGTTTATAAGAACAACTGAACTTAATTGTTCTTTGATGAAGAAAATCGTCCTCAAACCAAAACACAAGAACCTAGACATCATAGGAAATGACTAGCTATAGGATTAGGAATTTGGTAGAAAACCATAACCCTTCCCTTAGCCTTACCTAGGAACTTGCTTAAATATTCTAATTGTGTTTTAAGTGCAGCTTGGGATGATGGGAAGACCCTCCTGGTACACTTTTATTTTATTGCAATTTACTTTCTTGCAATTTACATTATTGCAATTTATTTAATCGCATCGCACTTACTTTCCTTCATGATAAACAACTGTTGCATGGAAACCCACACCTTTAGGGTAGTCCCTAAAACTGAAACCAAAACTAAATTAAAAGTCATTGCAAGATAAAATTCACCTCCACAACATTTCAAAATATAAAACAACTCAAAATTTAATCACAAACTGAACACAAAACTACAATTATAACTAGTTTAAAACGTCTTGTTGGATGATCGGGAATACCTCGGATGATGTAACTCGCGTGTTGCTAACGGGAATTCCCACGGTCTAAATGAAAGTGTGGAACTCATTTAGTTGAGTTTAGCAAATTCATCTGGACTAAGTGAATCCGATAAAAATAACGATGTTGGAAGGATGGAACCGTGGGATCTTAAATGGTGTTGTTATAATCAACTTTAAGATTGGTTTAATCAAAACATAAAAACACTTGGATTTTAAAACTTCTCTAAACCAAAACACTTTTCTCATCTCCTGATTTATGACTTCTATAACTAAACCTCTGCAACAACAAGGAGCTCGGAGCATGGTGGGAAGCACGGCCATCGTCGTCAGCAAAACTGAAATCTACATCAGGAACACCATTCATAGAATTAAACAATAAAGCCATAGGACTTCGAGGTAGTTTGCCTAGTGCAACATAAATCCTCAACCTTTTGTTAGGCATTTGCATGATCATATCATGTAAATTAAGCCCTAACCGGTCTTAGGACTCCGAGGTAGTCGTTTAGTACGACATAAACCCTCACATCTTCCAGGCTATTTGTATGATTGTGTCATACGAATATAAGTCCAAATTAATTAAAATTGGCAAGATCAAAACATTAAATGAACATTAGGACTTTCATAAATTCAAGTCAAACAATAGGAAAGTCGGGAAATTACCAAAGTTCACTTCGAATCTGTGATTTCTCCTACTTTTCTTCCTTTGAATTCCCAAAACAAAATGTTCCAAACTTGATCCATTCCCTATTGAAATTCCAAAATTCAATCCTTTGAAAACTTAAACTTTGAAATTCATGAGAGCAGAATTATTGATTATTATCGAGAGTTTTCTTAGGTGATTCCCGTCATTTAAGATGTAATTAACTATAGGGGCTTGCCCTTATAGGGAATTTTAAAGAACCCAGGTAATATAAACCATGTTTAATGCTTTCATATTAAACAGGGGAATTTGTCGACTTATAAAATTGGTTCGCAGACGAAATGGATGTCACAAATCTTTTAGTTTATTTAATCGAGCCCTATCATCAAGCAGTGTGTCTATTCTTCGGGGTAGATTCACCGTTTGTGATACGGTGCTCGTTTATATAAACTATTTGGGATGTGAAATCAGTTTGATTTCATATCTTAAAATTTTCAAATTTAAAATTATTTTCAAAATCAAATACTACTTTTCAAATTATTTATTTAACCTAAATTAAAAAATTCGCCGACAACTTCTGTCAGTCGACCCCATTTTTCAAAATAAAACACCCAACCTAAAAATAAGTCGTACAATAACTAGGGGGATAAGTTGGTATATAGTTTGAATTTCCTTGATTGTTCCAATTTGGATTAACTTGATGTCCATTACTCCAATTAAATTTAGGATGATTTTTCCAACCAGGATTATAATAATTAGAATAAGGGTTATTAGTTTTACTAGCAACAGCTTGCAAAGTTTCCATTGTTTGAGAATCATCAGAATTAGCAGAATTGTCATTACTTACATGCTATATATGAATAGCAAAATTATCTAATTTCTTAGATATCGCAGCCACTTGTGAAGCTAAAATAGAAAAGGCTTCATTATCTTGAATACTGGCCATTCTTTTAGGATTAACCCTTTCAGAAGGCCATTGAAAATTATTATTAGCCATTTCATCAATTAAAGTGTAGGCTTCTTCAAATGTCTTAGCCATTAAAGAACCACCAGCAGCAGAATCAATAATATATCTGATCCAACAAGTCCATTATAAAATATTTGAATAATTAATCAATCTGGTAAAGCATGATGAGGACATTTTCTTAATAGTTCTTTAAATCTTTCCCAAGCTTCATAAATTGTTTCTCCATCAAATTAGGTAAATGAAGTAATGTCATTTCTTAATTTAGCAGTTTTAGAAGGAAGAAAATATTTAGCAAGGAATTTTTGTGTCATATCGGCCCATGTTTTAAAAGAACAAGTTGCTAATGAATTAAGCTACATCTTTGCTTTATCTTTTAAGGAAAAAAGGAAAAATTCTAAGCCTAATAGCATCATCAGAAACATTATTATATTTAAAGGTAGCACAAAGTTCTAAAAAACTAGCAAGATGTAAATTTGGATCCTCATTAGGTGTTCCTCCAAATTGATTATTTTGAACCATTTGAATAATAGAAGGTTTAAGCTCAAAAGAATTAGCATCTACAGCTGGAATTTGAATACTAACATAAAGTTCATCAGTTGTAGGGATTGCATATTCCCTTAATGGTTTATAAATATTTTGTTCATTAATTTCAATTGGATTTTGATTATTGTTATGTAAGTTATCCATTTCTTGATGTTTTGAAATTTGTTTTCCTTTTTTAATTCTTTTAATTGTTCTTTCTAATTCAGAATCAAAATGTAGTAATCATTCAGATCCAGAACTACGCAAAAAATTTAAAATATTTTTATTTTTTTATTATCTTTCTTTTCGTTTTTACTTTATATATATATATATATATATATATATATATATATATATATATTACTATCCCCGATAACCGATGCCAAAAACTTGATGCGATGCGACTTTATATATGCTTTAAAATACAAGAATTTGATACCACTTTTAGAATATTTAATTCCTGGTAAATGGCTTCAAAAACGTGATGTGCGAGGTTTACTTTTATTAATTTATATTTAAATTTTATAATAATTATTGTAAAAGTCACAATTTTAAATGCAAGTATACGTATCGTTCAAGTAATACAGGGCTCTAGTGGAGTCCTGGTTATCGATCTCACAAGGATAGTAAATTTATAAAAAGTAAGAAATGTAAGAAATATTTTGGAATTTTCAAATTAAATGCAATATATATATATATATATATATATATATATATATTCAAATTTAATTTTCTAACAATTTTTACTATAAGCAAGTAAGCAGTAAGCGGTAATAAAGTAAAGTAAGTAATAATTAAAATTCAATGCAAGTATAAAAACAACTTTCTCCTTTTCAACTAATCCAATATTTATAGAATAATTATCTTTTGTAGGGAATTTAGATTATGGTATTGTGCCAAATAGAAGCATTATTCTTTACCCTTTGGTCCAGGTGCAAAGAACATTGACTAATCTATAGATCGGTTCAAGATGTTTTATTAGTAGAATGGGTTAATCTAGGCTCACACTACTAGATGTCCAAGGGTGGCTATGGTCGGCCCTACCAGTGACCCGTTCCCTTTTTATAAACCAAATTATTAGTAATTAGTATGTCACTCTAAAAACTAATTAATTTTACGCCCAATAAATAATATCTTCATATTTATTTGTACTTCACCTTAAATAATCCGCGTATAGCCTACAATTACATAAGGATTCATGTGATATCTAAAAGTTAAGAATTTATCTCTATGACCGATTTAAAAGGTAAACTAAGATCAGGTATTAATATCATCACAATGTTTTAAAATATTTTAAATTTAATTCTCCTACAAAATTTAATTAATTTATAATCTTTTCATAATTGAATGGAGAAATCTAACTAACTACTCAGAACACATTGAAATAACACAACAAAACATATTTATAAAACTTTGAACCAAAGTACAAATACTTATCTGAAGTATTCCTTCAAGTGATCCACTGACTTCTACTAACTCCAAAGCAATAATGAAAGAATCCAACAACAACAACACACAATAAATACTCAAAATAAACTCACTAGAAAAAAATAAAGTGTCACCCTAAGTATGGAAGAGACTAAGTAAAACTAAAAGGGGAGAGAAGATGCTAAAATAGGTATAGGTACTAAGAGGGGGGGGGGGTCGGTGCGATTTTTTCTGTAGAATGTGCTCCTATTTATAGAGCTCTGAATTTGACCAGGGGTTGCTTAAGGTACCTCTTCAAAATTTGTCCAAATTCAATGCATCTTCTAGAAGGTAACTGGTGCCTAGGTGCTGGACTCCGTGACCAGGTCTTTCGTACCTCTTCACTTTGGATCACACCTCTTAGCAATCCAGACCGTTTCCTTGTATCCAAATACATTGTATCTCATGTCCTATATATTAGGATTAACTTCCAGTCTTCTAGAAGCTCCCATAATCGCTTAACATCGTCAAAATAACTGCCCAAAGTCGTCAAAAATCTTGACAGCGTCTGTATCGAACTGGCGCTTAGGCGCTGGATTCTGACGCCTATGTACCAGGCTAATAATTCCAATATTTTGCTCCATTTTGCTCATTTTTGTTCCTTTTTTCCTTCTTTTTCTTCCTTGAACTCTTTTTTAATCATCTCCATCCAAAAACATGAAAGTACCTTTCATTAAAGTATAGTATCCTTAAGAATTGAATAATAAATAAGACATAAAATTGGGTATTTTTTTAGGTAGATTACTATCTTACTTAGAAAATTCATTTAATGGGTTAAACCATTTCCAATTAACTTCAAATTTTTTATGGGAGTTCCAATTATCCTATGGGACATTGGAGGATTGATTTTGGGTTATTTCCATTTTTAGTTTACTCTAATTAATTCAAAATTAATTTGAGGTCATGTGAACAATTAGAGCTATTTTTAATGTTTTAGCTTATGGGATAAGTATCTTAAGTTCCTCTGGCTAGGGGGAACCTACCCTAATTTTTCTAGAATTTTCCAAGTAGTATGCTAATTATTAGAATTAAAATACCAAACACTCATAAAAATTAAAAAATAGATAACTTGCCATGGACATAGCCTCTGACCTTGGAAAATTCAGTGAATGTTCCCAAGATCAGAGGCTACAAAAGACCCATAGTCCCAAGCCATGGTGAATTGTGTCTGT
Source organism: Papilionanthe hookeriana x Papilionanthe teres (assembly GCA_022702705.1). Lineage (NCBI taxonomy): Eukaryota > Viridiplantae > Streptophyta > Magnoliopsida > Asparagales > Orchidaceae > Papilionanthe > Papilionanthe hookeriana x Papilionanthe teres. The sequence goes on along the minus strand of CM040431.1, from coordinate 11,214,364 downwards.
TAGTGGAGAATTAAAATACTCAGATCAGTGTTTAATTAATTAAAAATTAAATACTCAACAAAATAACTTGATTCTTTTTCCACATTGTTCTCCTCTATTCACTGAGCAAAAGATTATTTTTCTTTTAATTTTTTTATTTTTCTATGCAAAGATATGTATTTTCGAAGTTTTGGGATTTAAATAAATTAAAAATAACCCTATTTTCCTACTTAGGTGACACAACACCGTATCATCCTGGGATGGATTGAAGCTCCACGCAGCGTCTCTCCATTCGACGTCACCATCTGAGTCAGTGCCACACAGTCAGCGCTTTATGTTATGTGGTTCCATCCGGCTCCATCTCTGCTGTATGTTCGATAAACACGCGATCGAACTGTCTCCGGTCATCATCTCTGTCTGGTTTAACCCGAGAGACGTTCACCCTAAAACCTTAAGATCTCGCTTGAGAATCAACCAAATCAAGCATGGTTGTTCTCTATCGACGTGTCTAGCCTAGATGAACACATCTATACGGATTACATGCATTGAAATCAAACAAAATAAGATGGAGAATTGTTGGAAGCTAGGGAGGGGGAAGAGGTCAATACCTTTGCTTTGAGAGGTGAAGCCTCAATGAGAGGTGCTCGACATGTTCGTTGGAGTTGGAGGAGCCTACGGATTGAGTCTCTAGTCCTGGTGAGCTGCCTAGGTATGACTTCATCTAAACCCAATTTGGAGCTCTTCACTGGGGAACTTCTTCTCTACCCTTGGTTAAGGTGTGGGTGAGTTTAATTGGATTTTGGTTGAGGTACCAGGAGTGTCCTATTTTTGGCCTGATTTCCGACTGAGAAATTGAGCTTAGCCAGGGGGATTTAGGACAGGAGGACAGTGGGGCTGAGCTTCTCTTAGTTGGGAGGAGCTCTGAGAGCAATTTGGAGGGGTTTTCTTGAGAAAAATTTCAGCACCTTTTTCATGGCCTAGAGGGGGTGCTTATAAGGCCAGGGCCATAGGGCTGAGTTGGGGGCCAGTTGGTGGGTCAATTCAGTTGCTTATGTGGAGGGAAGAAAGGCTCCAGTGGAAATTTTAGCTAAGGTGGCTAAACGGTGGAGTTTAGGTGAGTTTAGCTTGGTGGTGGCTCTCATTTTTTATTTCCTCCGGTGACTAGGCCGGCCTGCAAGGATAAGGGAGCTAGCCCCTGAGGTCAGGTGAGCCAGGGGGTAGGGTTTAATGGTGATTAGTCAGCTGTGAGGAGGTTTAGGGTAATGCAAAAAAGGATTTAACCATTTAAGGGAAGAAATCCCCTAAAATGGGGGACCCTTGGTGCATGGCTCACCTAGCTTGGGTTAGGTGGATCTAGGGTGGTTCCTAGGGTTCACTTCATGGCTGTGGAAAGGGTGGTTTAGCTACATTTGGTTTAATTTGGTTAGCTTTGGTCATAGGCTCAAATTGGTTCAATTGGGTTAAGGTTCAACTAACTTGAGTTTGAGCTTGAGTTGAGTCCAAATGTCTTGAGCAACATTTTGAAAATGATTACCATGAAGAATTTTCATGAAGACATGGAATGGTTTTGAGTTCAATTGAAGGGTCAATTTAGTGGATTTTGAGATTTTGATCAATTTGGGTAATTTTGGGTCAACTTGGGTCTATGTTGGGCTAAGGTGGGGTTTAAACCCAATTTAATGTTTCAAATGGTTTTGGGAAATGTGTTGAAGAGTTCCCAACATCAATTGGGAGTAAATTTTGGGGTTAGGCCAATCAATTGGGAGTAAACCAGGAGTCAAGATTGGGTAAAGATGGTTTAGGGTTTAGGATGGGTGTAGGAGTGCAGTGTGTGCAAGCTCGACCCCAAAAAGACCAGGCCACCCAGGGTTGTCCTAAGGCTTGACCATTCTATAGGAATTCATCCTTGTCTCCCTGCACATTGGTCCTACCCGTCCATGTGGTTTGGAGGTTGATGACCATCTATGTAGGATTCTAAAGAGAATCAAGATTTGGTTTGAATTTCTAAATGGTGGGTTCCATCTCTAGTCTTCTAGGATAGTCAAGGAGAAGTCCTATGGCAAGATCCTAAGCACTAAGGGGAAAGAAAAGACCTCACCAAAAATGAGGTCAACATCATCTTCCTCCTCCATTTTCACGATTTCGAAGACCTAGGGCTTGCTAGATCTCGAATTTGAAGTGATTTCAAAGCTTTTTGAGACCGGGTCTACACTTCTCTTGGTAAGAGCTTCACTTTAAGTTAAATTTTTTTATTTTCACCATGGAAATCTCTCACATTGCTTAGGTTGGAATTTTTGGATTTTTAAAGAAAATTTGAGATTTCCTATGATAAAATTTGCTCTTTCTTGTTTAGAATAGTATTTGGAGTTTGTTACATTGTGAATTTGGAATTTATTTGAATTTTCTTGCAAATTTTAGAAATTCACATGGCTCCAAGAATGAGTAAAGGGAAGAGAAAATTGGATTTTGATGAAGGAAAACTTGTTAATGTTAAAGCACAATTTCGCTTTAACTCTTTCCTTTACAATAAGAACTGTATCCAGGATCGAGCTTTTAATAATCCTAGTGGATCTGTAGAACAGTTAATTACAGAGAGGAACTAGAAATGATTTTGTTATTTTACTGTGAATGCTGTTATGAGAGTTGTTAGAGAGTTCTTTTCAAATGTGCCCTGGACTGAGGCAGAGAATGTGTTAGTTAGACGAAAAATGGTTGAGTTTACTCCTCAGCGTATTAATGCATTCTATCAGACTTGGGAACCATTTTTTTTTAATATGAAAATTTTGATACTCGAGAGGAAGATATGAGAGAAGTGATTGCTTTTTTTAAAAATGAAAGAGGGGAATGGAAAGCAAGTCAAAAATATATGATTAACTTTCCCGCTTCCAAATTAAATGTTACATCAAAAGTTTGGCACTATGTCATCTCTGCAAGAGTATTACCTTCTTATTACCACAGCGAAGTTACAAGGGATAAAGCAATTCTGAACTATTGTATTTAGAAGATGAAAAAGATTGATATTGGAACTATTGTCTTCAAGAACATTTAGACTATTGCTAGAGGCGAGACCACTGGTGGATTAGGACATCCTGCCTTAGTTCATGCCCTGTGTGTTCAGTCTGGAGTGGAGTTCAGCAGTTCTAAAGAAGTGGCTATACCGCTGAGACCGATTACAAAGACTATTATCCATATTTATGAGTCTCATGTGGGAGCCCGAGATGAGAGTATGAGTACTGATATTCCTACTACGAGTTATGACATTTCATCTACATCTGTGCCGCCTACATTAGCTGATATTATGGAGCAGCTGAGATTACAGAGTGCTAGTGTGGATAGAATCCATGGTAGGATGGATGTGTTTGAGACCAGAAGTGATGTGAATGAAGATTATTTGAAGAGGGCAGTTGAGTTCGATATTGCCTATTATGATGCTCAGGTCAGATTTATGAGGGGAGAGACTGATGTGATATTTCCTACTTGTCCCAGGTATACACCGTATAGACCTGATCCTGCTGACCCTGCTGACCCTACTGATGATCCTGGTGATGAAGATTGGTAGATTGTTTGTTGCCATTTCTATTCTTCTTGTTATGTTGTGTTGTACTGTTGTGATGTAGTAGTTATTTTCTTTTCATGTGATGTGTAACCCTGTTGGTGTACTGTTATGTTGTATTGAAAAAAAATTTGAAATTATTAAATGAACTGTGTAGTGATGTGATAATTTGTTTAGTATTGTGATGTTTTGTTGGATGTTTAGATGTTTAAAGTTAACTTCTCTTTACCTTGCAAAAGTTTAAAATATTTATATATCACTGTTACTAATTGTGTCATGCCTGCTAGTTGTAAATTTTGACTAATACCAGATAGTTGTTGAAGATTTTAAGATCCCAGCACAAAAAAGGTTAGATTTCTTTTACTCTCTACTATGTCAAATTTATTGAAAATTTTAAGTTTGGGGGAGGGTAGAGAAATATTAAATCTTATTTGTTCTCAATTATTATATTTTTAAAAATTATTAGCATAACTTCTGGCAGTTGAACCTTACTATAGGTAACTAAAACATTTTATTTCAGTTGAATATTATGGAAGGATTAGATGAAAGTTTTTAGTAACAAATGTTAATTTTATAGAAATAAGATATTTGATATAAAAGGATTTGATTATAGTTAACAATTTAAAGTTAAAAAAACTATGTTTTTGAATTGTTAAGAGACTTAAAGTATTGTGTATTAAGAAGAGATTGTGACTTTATGATGAATAATAAAACTTGTACCTAATTATAAAGTAAGGATGTATCTCAAGTTTGAACTTTAGAAAGAGGAGAGTGAAGTTCAAAATCATTAAAGACTATTCAGATATAGTAATCCTCATTTAAAAAAAGAAAGAAAAGAAAAGAAAAGAAGGATTGAAAAACAATCCCAAAATGAAAAGAAAAAGAAAAAGAAAGAAAAAAGTAATTATGAGGAGATGCCTAATAAAAAATTGGCTTCACTTGAGTCACCCTAAAGGGAGAACTTGATTTCATTTCTGAATTTATATTTAAACTATTGGCCTACATTCTGATAAATTTTGCATGAACTTTTTTTTCGCATAATCTTTCAAGGCACTATTAATGTGACAAATTATGGTTTATCTTGAAGTAAATAGAAGACTATAACTCTTAGACTTGATTGTTGAATATTTTTATACCCGTGGAATTGACCCGAGTTACTAAATTCTTTCTTAAGATCTAACCAATATTTTCTTTTGAATGAAAAATTTTAGTATCTTACAGGTGAAAGTGCATTGCCTAGAGTTATATTTTTATGTAGTAAAAGGATTACTTGAGGACAAGTAATAGTTAAGTTTGAGGGATTTTGATGCACCAAAAATATATACTATTTTTGCTATATAATTTTACCCATTTTTGGTGATATTGCACTTTAAAGAAAGGTATTTTTCATGATTTATTGCAGGTATGATGATTTTTGGTGATTGGAGCGAAAAGAAGCGAAAAGAAACGAATTCAGAGCAAAAAGGAGGAAAACAGCTTCTGGCGCCGCCGGCGCCATTTTCCAGAGAACTTGACAATATTTTGACGATAGAGCATTGCCAGGGCCCAATGTCAGTGGACTTCAAATTTGATGAGTTTTGGGAACTTTTTGAAGGGATGCCTATGGAAACTCTTGGGATTTCGTTTCTAACTTATAAGTAACTATTTTTGGACGAAAATAGTGGGTGTGTTCTGGAGTTTTAGTGTTGTTCTAGTGAGGGAGAGTGTGTGTTGAGTGTTAGGGCTTAGGAGAAAAGTGTGTAGAAGTTAGAATTTGAGAGGAATTCTTCTCTAAGGAGTTAAGGAGAAGAAGTAAAGTGAGTGATTGCTTCTTCCTTTACATTCTAAAGAGGGAATTAAGTATTGTAAAGAAGGGAGAAAAGGATTTAAAGGAACATCAAGGGAATTGCATTGAGGAAGAGAAAGAGATAAGTTTATTTTCTTTTGTGATTTGTATGAATTTTCTTTTATATATAAAATCTATGTTTTATTGTATCTTCTTCATGAATTCTGAGTAGTCTCCTTTGTCTTTCTTCTTACATAGAGGTGTGATGATGGATTGATGTGGATTTGAAGTTCTTTTAATGTATTGAAGAAATTGTGAAGGTTTTTCATTTAGAACTTAATTTACTTTTCAATCTGTCCAATTGAATTGTTAAAATATATTGTTGAACATTAATTCTAAAAGGATTTAGTGTCCTAGAACAATAATGAAGAATCCATTCAATTTACCTGGATGAATTGTGTAGCTCATACGAATTGAGTGCAAATAAATATGGAAATGTGTTTTGATAGACTTCAAATTGGAGGTTTAAGCGTGACAGGCTGAGATCCCCAATTTGGTCCTAAGATTAGTAACTAAACTCTAAGGTTAGCCTTTAGGTGAAGGGTGAGTGGGAGCTCCATAGTGAGAGCCGGTATCCTCCCAGCCTAACCTTAGATTTAGTGACTAAACTTAGGATATGTCAATGTTCTTTTCATGCTTGGAGAGGGGATACTCTTTTAAGGGTAAAGAAACATTTATGCTCCTATTTGGCACAATACCATAGATAATCATTCCATATCATCCACACATCATATTCTCGCTGCAAGAGAAAAGATACTTTTTTATATATCAAAATTTTTTTTCAAATGTATAGCTTAGTGTGTGTCTGTTAGTTAATTCTGTTTTAAAATTTATTAGAAGTAATTGTACTTTGATTAATTGTTATTGTTTTCTGCATAGTGGTAGTAGAAGTAAACATTAAACTTTAATTGCAATTTGTGTATTGGATTTCAGTGCTACATTACCTATTGTGAAACACTTTCTTTTACTTCGTAACTTCCCCGTGGAATCGATAACCAGGAGTCCATTAAAGTCCTGTATTACTTGATACGATATGTATACTTGCGTTGGATGCTTAAACTTTAAAAAATTATTATAAATATATATAAATTTGAGTTCATAAATTCTTACATTATAAATGTCCATACCCACAGTCACCCTGCACTGCGAATACACAACTAAAGAACTAACTAATAAGATTAGTTACAAGCAAGATAAACACAAGATTTTTTTTAATTTTATTAAAAAATCACACAATAATTAAAAAAACTAGAATAACACCATGTTTTCCTAAGTCTTACAGATTCAACTAAAATTCTCTCAAATTTCTTTTACCGTTGCTCCCAGGCAACAATGCCAAAAAACTTAACAAACCCTAGCTATTATATAATAATTTAAAGCTTGGAAATAGTAACAGACACTTGATCTGCTCCTTAGAAAATTTATTAGATTCTTAAAATAAGGTTTTATTGTACACTGGTGTTTCTCATGCAGGTTTACATATTGTTTCAGTAATATTGGGCTCTAATGAGTCTGGATTGTCGATCCCACAGATAATGAGATAATGAATCCCTTAGTTGAAGTTATAATCTACTACGTTCTTGGATTAATTTTGAATGCAAATTAAATTGTTTTTTTTCCTAACAATTACTCCTAAATTTCAATACTAAGTCTAAAGCTAGGCCTAACTATATGAATTGGTTTGGTGAATATCAAGATATAAAAGCTTTTATCGTAGTACTTTTGTCCTTAACTTAGGATTTGGGCCTTTAAGTTCCAAGACAAATAGTTAGAGAGTGAAAGAAATAAATTATCTCAAATCCATGGGCAAGAGAATTTTACATGAGGCAGAAGATTCTTTTCGATCCTCTGATCACTTCTCCTTTATACAAACGGTTGAATTTCTCTGAAGACCAACACAATGCATCGGCTCACCATAGTTGGCCACGAAAACTCATCGAACCATGAAAAGAAGTAGGGATTGGTGAGGAGTGACCGCCTTAGCCCAGGGAAGCTAATGATAATGTAAAATTGAGAGAGTCGTTTGTCTTAGGGAAATTGAAACTTTCTCTCCTCTAATGGCTACGGGTGATCATGGAGATGGCCAATTGGAAAAATTTTGACAAAAATTTTTCTAATTTTAGAACATTTTAACAACTTTCCTGACAACGATGCCAGAAATAGATTATTAGAAACTTGTTATGAAGCAATTTGGTAATTCACGTGAGTATATGAGTCAAATAATATATTGTCAAAGAGTTCACCTATCAATCCCACGATGATAGTGTAAAAATATTTTAACAAACAAAGTTTTAGTCTACTAAATCGCTAAGTCTAATTTGAAATAATCATATGAGAGAAAGGAATCTAAACAATTCTAAACATATAATAAATAGAAAAGAAAGGAAAAAAAAATGGATAATTTTAGATATACAAGAGTTATACTCTTGTGAAATTAACCGAATAGTTTCTTGATGTTTTCATATGAAACCCACATTATTGTTGGCAACCAGGGATACAAATTTTCTCCTTATGCTTATACTTAAGTTAGAAGAAGAATAAAAAGTATAAAAAGTTAAGTTTCACTTAACCCTATAAAATTTCTCAAGAATCTTTTTATCTCTATCTTGTTTGCAAAATCCTAATACAATATGCCTATTTTAAATGTATTTTATGGCTAACCCAATAAGTCCTCTACGCGTCAAGCAAAAGTTCTAGATCATGAAATATTTTTGGCTTTCTTAGCGTGTATGATAAAAAGTAAATTATGAACATCATATATTAATATATCGAAAAGGTTCGAGTGAAATAGACAATTCATAGAATGAAAACCACATGTTGTACATTGTCGAAGCATGAAATAAAGTCAATCATAATGCATAAAAGAAGAAACAACAAACACTTGTGATGCATAAATAAAAATAAACTTTACAGTCCATGAGGTCTAGAACACACCCAAAGCCAAGCTGTCATCATAAATAGACCATACTTCTCTCTGATCAATACAAGAACTCACCAATCTTCTCTCATACAATCAACTAAGCCTCTCCACTCAATCTTTCCAACTTCGATAAGAAAATCCACATGATAAGAAATGATAAAAAAGAAAGAAAAACTGGAGTAGAGATCACTCCTTCAAAGAAAAAGAGGAGAACTCTACAATTTACATTTAAACCCTCAGATCTCTTATTTCCCGTCATCTCTAATGACTCACACTTTCTCCAAGTAGCCCTATTTTTTTATAGCTAAGATTTTAGATTTGGAAGAAAAATCTTTTGAAAAATATTTTTCACTTCGCCGGTGTGGTCAAATTTAAATATAGTGTATTCATGCTCGTTCTATGAATTAAGTGATGTGGTCACACCCGATCTGAGCATGGTCATGTAAAACCTTTGACAGAGTGGCATGGCCACGCGCGATCTCAGTGTGTTCTCACCACTACCTTCGATATCATGGTATGGCCACGCTAGCTTTGGCAACTCAAAATTGTTTTTATTCACTCTGAAATGCATGTTTAATCTCTTGTAACATGCACATCACCAATAAAAACCTTTCACAAGTGTAAATTCATGATAACTAAAGTGATATAGAAAGTAAAAAACAATGCAAGTAAAATCACAAAAGAATTGACTCATGTCAAGTAGATCCAAGAAAAATACAGTAGCATGTGGTAAACTTGCAATCAGAAGACTCCCATGCTCAATTAGAGTCAACTTAAGCTGTTAACCCAAAGTTAGTTTTGTAGATGGGTAAATTGATGTTTTAAGAAATGTTTCAGCTGATGAAAGTTGTGTTAAGTAGGTTAGTGCATCATATGGCTAACTTTATTTATGGCATGGGTAAAATTGATTCTAGTAATGGTGAGATATTGTGTTGATTCAACAAGTTTCCATACAAGGGATCATGATATGAATTGAGGTTGGGTGCTAAACTATTTTTTGCAGGAAGAAAATGGATTTTAGACAGATATTGCATTGAACATACTTGATGTATGAAGAATTTTATTGCCATAACCTGCTTGATTATGGTAGAGACTACATGCTGTAGAGAAAGCTGCAATGCCCCAAGACCAAATTCATCTTAAAGTGCTATTGAAGTTTGTGGAGAATTTTATTTATAGTTTCTTGGTGTTTCCCAGTAATGATGATAACATTAACGTATATAAGAAGATAGATGAGAACATTATTCTTGTGAAAGTAAAATAAAGAAGTGTTGGTGTTACTTGAGCTGAAATTCAATTGCTTAAGATAGCCGGTGAAAAAGGTAAACCAATGTCATGGTGCCTATTTAAGGTCATATAGAGCTTTCTTCAGTTGACATACATAATGTGGTTCTGCAGTATCAGTAAAACCCATAGGTTGCTCCATATATACTGCGTTGGCAAAGTAACCATAAAATGCATTTTAGATATCCAATTGAAGAATAAGCCAATAATAAGTTATGAAAATAGTAAGGTTATATGCATTTGGGCGATTAGGGTAAAAGTTTCAGTACATTCATCTCCATGATGTTGCATAAACGTTTTAGCGACTAACAGAGCTTTATAACAAGCAATAGATCCATCATCATCGCTTTTTTTTCTTGTATGTCCTTTTACAGCATAAAGTATATTTGTTGTAAGAAGGAGGAAATAAGGCCCATGTTTCTTGAGCTTGTAATTGTTCATGTTCTTCTGACATAGCTTTCCTATGGTGATGGTGTTTGATAGCTTCGATATAGTATGTGGGATCTGAGGGATATGATTGGTGGGTGAGATTAAATATCCATATAGGCTTAAGAAACATAGTTTTAGATTGAGTAAGTATTGTGATTAGGAATTGAAGCATGGAATGAGTGAGTGAGTGCAGAATGTTCAACTCGATCCAATTGGGAGTGAGGAGGTCATCGATGATTTTGAGTGCTCAATAGGTGAGATTGGCAAAATTCGTGATTGGCTTAAGGGAGTTGATATGAAGGAGGTTGGGACTAACAAAAGGGGATATATGGATAAGATGTAAGATGAGGTTTGATAGTGTTAGATGGTGATATTTGTTGATTTTATGTGTATTTGGATCTACACATTTATACCATTTTTGTGTGATCGCATATCCTAAAAAATGCATTATTTTAAAAGAAGAAAGAGTTGGTGTTATGAGTAGGGACAATACTAAGGAAAGCACTGCCATCCAAAAACATTGATATGGTTAGATGTGGGGATTTTACATAATAATTCTCATAAAGAAATTTATATTATGTTTTTTTAGAAGCGCAATTAGTTCATTAAATAGCATGTTATTAGGATGGTGTCAGCCCATAGAATCTATGGTAAGGAAGCCACATCCATCATAGTACGAGCAATTTCTAGAAAATGTTGATGCTTTCTTTTGGTGACATGATTCTGTATGAGTGTGTATGAACAAGTATTTTGATGAGAAATATCTAATTTTTAAGAGGAGTGTTAAAGTGATTATCAATGTGCCTTCCACCACCATCCAATCTATGAGTTTTAATATAAGCATTGAATTGATTTTCAACAAGTTGTTTAAACTCAATATATTTTTTCAAATTTTCTTTTATGCCAAAAAACTATAAATAAAATTCTCAAGTAAATCCAAGTAAATCCAAGAAAAAGGAGAGTAATCCTCAATAAAGATAACATAATTGCAATGAACATATTGGAAATGGTCCTCATACAATAAATAGTATGGTATTTGAGGGGTGAGAAGTTTGATAAGTATTGGACTCTTCGTCAAGGAACATGAAGTACAAATGGATCTCTGAAGTTGATGACTAACAGAGGGGATACAACTAGTAAGGGATTGTTGAACTCTGTAAATCAGATAATTAAGACTTTTATGCCAAAATGTTTGTACTTGTTCGACAGTGATGACAACTAGAGATCTCGTTGAAATTGTGTCCAATGATAGATAAGATATATGCCTTGCACACACAGTCCATCAAGAATTTTTTTGTTGGTCTATAAATTTTTGATAACATATCCATATTAACCGTGAAAATAATAAAACATGAGTTAGTAGAAATAAATTTTTGAATATATAGAACTACAAGCAAAAGTAGGTACATGATGAATATTGGTGAGCAATAACTTTTGTGTCAGTGTTTATAGAAGCACTTGTCTGCTGTTAGCAATGGAGAGTTATTGTCCATTACTAATCATGCTAGAGCAGTCTCATTTATACTCTTGAGGTTGAGAATTGTGATTTGGATCAACTATAAGATGTTGAAGATCCAATGTTTAGATATCAGGTATTAAAATAATTTGGGTTAACCTTAGTTATTATGTGAGATTGATAGTTCATGTCATGTCGATGCCAACACTTAATTGCAGAGTACCTGATTTGTTACAAATTTAAGAAATGAACTTAGAGGGCTTGGAGACATTGGATGTAGAGTTAATGAGATGTGACCCTACAATAGCTAGACTGTAGATGGAATGAAAAGTGCTATCACAATTGAAGCTAGAGGTTGGATTAGTGGATTATACGACCATGAATTGCTGTGGGTGCAGTATGTGAGGACCGTTGTGTTTTGTAGATCATTTCTTGGGCAATATTTAATTCCTCACTACACAAAAGAGTGTAAAGATCATCCAAATTAATGGGTTGAAGGTAGGTTTTGATGACATTCTTGAAGGCGTGATAATTGGAAGAAGGACCAATTAGAGTGTAGAGACTTATGTCATCAAGATGCACGATAGACCCAATAGCCACCAAAGTATCAATTCACTACTTGATATTTTATAGAAATTATGGAATTGTGAGGTTTTGTAGTTCATTCTTGATTTGAGTTATTCGTGACCAGTTTGTGGATTGAAGATATTTGCTAAGGGATAGTCAAGATAGCGATACATATGTCTAAATTTAGAATGTAGGGAAGAATTGAGGTGGAGGTAATTGAGTAAGGCTCTGTTTGGGGTAGCTACAGCTTATTAATAAGATTTCTTGAAACGTAGTTGCCCAAGAACTCACTGCGGCATGCTATCGATGATAAGTCGTCGATCTGTTTGGTTTGTGCTATTTGAAAGTAGTTATTTTTGCAGCTATTTCTGGACAAATGATTATTATAATATGTACAGTAATATTGTTTGTAACAGAACTATCATGAAAATATATTTGATACTTGATAAGCTAAAATCCACTTCAGAATATTACCAAAAATAAAATATACACCTAACGTAATAGTGAGGATCAAGATTGCTAAAATAAGGAAAGAGAGTATTGAAATAAGATTTAATAATTTGATAATATTAATTTTAAAGTGGAGGGACTGTGTTTGTCAGTAGCTTGGCCATCCCATGGATACTCTACACACCTGGGTGGTTGATTCCTCAAGCCTATCTGCTCATCAGAAAAACTTACAGTTCTCTGTTATTCTCCTCAGTCTCCTGTAGAACTATCTCCCGTAGCTATGTAGCTGACGTGATGTCAGCAAAGAAGTGAGAAATCTACAATAACAGAGCAATCGACGGGAGGTCATCGAAATTCAAAAGCTTATCTTTCCTAAATTCTTCAAATGACAATCCATTAGTCACAACACAAGTATAAGTTGATAAAAGCGGTAATGAATTATAGTTTTGTGCAGGCGTGAGGTCTAAGAGAACTCAGTACACCAACCAACGAATCTGTCACTACAAGAAAAATAATAGGCCTTTTAAAACAAGGGTTCTTGGTTGCCTTTAAGCCACGTAATACCAAACATGTGTCTGTCACATATGCATATGACCAAAGAACGTCAACTAGAAGTACCTCAAAAACTACCACATCAGAAAGAATGAAGATATTTGGTTGCTTTCATCAAGAATTCAAAAGTGGTACAAATTATCCAGCGACTAATAGGTTATTCAAAAGAACCCACAAGGTCAAATGTCTTATCATGGACCTTACAAGTCCACAAAAAAAAGTAACAAAATGGGAAATGAAAAAACAACTACAAACAGAGTGAAAAATATAAAATAAAAAATATGAACCAAGAAGTATATGGTATAAAGGAACAAAAAATAATAATAATAATATAAGAAACAGAAAAAAATGAGCTAATTAAATAAACAAGGATTGTCCAATCAACATCTAATAATGGCATCCGTAATTTGCTCTTTCAATTCAATCATTTTTTAGGCACCTTCCTAATCGTGTGTGTAACATTCATGTGATTCCACTTCTGGCTATGGATTATCATATGTTATATTCAAATGCTTCTGTTGTGACTTATAAACGATCATCATCAACCATGCTGAAGTCTTCATCAGTACAAGAATGATGTCGTCAAATCTATTCGTGCAGAGCCATTGCAGCCACTAAAAGCTGCTCATTCTTTGAAAATGGATATGTCAGCATATCACACAATATGACATATTTTATCTTCCAAACTCTAAATTTTCTTTCAATTAAATCGCATAAGGAGGAGTATCGTTTGTTAAACATTTCCTTCATGGCCCGAGTGTCACCATTGCATCACTCAAAATTGGAAGTGTGATATTTCTTATCTGGAAATGATTTCAGATATCCCATTTGTAAGGAATATACAGTATCGACCCATTAAAACTTATTTATCCCAAATACAAAAGTTATTAATAAATTTAAAAATAAAAGAATATTATTATTATTTGAATATATCGTGAGGTGGATGAGTGAACATATGATTTTAATTTCTTGTCACAAAATAAAAAAATATGACTATCGTGTACACTATCTTCCTAACCAGCCATCACAAAGGTAAAGAACATGTTGAAGTCACATACTACCATTAAATTTTGTGTTGGTGCTCCACACTATCCAATGTATGCGACCTTTTCAATTTTAGATAGACATTCATCGACGTAGGTTTCGTCAATCCCTCCAATACAGTTCTGACAATTTAAATAAAGTTATGTAAACCACGCTACTCAATTTGAATCTGAATATAATGTGTTAAAGAGATTTACATTAAAAAGTGACATACATCGCGGGTCATTTACAATCTTTGTTGAAGTCCTCTCGAATGTCAGATTCTTTGGTTTAATAATTTGTGCTGGCATACTAACAAGAGCTTTTAACCCTATAGAGAAATATCTGGTAATTTTCTGTGATGAATGCTAGAATCACACCATTACTCCTCCCATTGATTCATTTTGTGATATAATGTAGAGGATTATTGCCAACACCTCTATTGTTGTCATTCTTGAGGAGGCTTGGAGTCCATGATGGCTATGTAGTTCATCAATAAGACCCATAAATATAAGCTATGTCATATGAAACATGATACTGAAGCTTGTGGGGTGTCATTATAGTAGCTCCCAAGGGTGTTTGATCAAGTATGAGTTGTAGTATTCGTACAACATACAAACTGATATCACAAATTTTCTTCTCCGACTCTCTCTTTGTGCGTCCATGCTAAACAAGTGCTCTGTTTAGGTAATGTATGTGAATCAGACAACATTTAAAAAATATCTAAAAACTTGTACAATGAGAAAGCATGAATACCCAATAACATGCAGATTTTTCACACAAGTAGGAAAATTCATCCAAATCAGATATCCGATGAAAGAACTATAAAAGGAACCCAAAATAGGAAAAAATAACTCCACAAAATCAAGTGTCTTTGCTGTAAAAAAAAGAAACTTAAGTAGTTAACCCTTCATTCAGGGGGCATCTAAATGAACATTAGTCTACGAATTGGGTCCTCTAGCAACTTCAAGGAGTTCAGATATAATGACATATCCCCATAAACTTCTGATGTTGCCTCAAGAACTCAAATATAGTTGTCTATGGGGGTATCATATGAAGTACCAACCTGACTCGTGCATGCGTCCACCGATTTTGTTATTTGGCTTCTAATTAAAGCACCTTTTTCTTATTCTCTACCCTAAGACACTTTGACCTGCAGGTGGACACCAGTTCATTTTGGTTTGGGCTTGGGTCTTCACCTAAGCCAGTTACCTTTTTGGCCTCCAACTCCTCTGGTATCCTAGCAAACCGTTGCTCACTTGGGGTGAAGGTATGAGTGCCTATTTCAACAAATCCACCAAACCTTTGGTGCAAAATCTCTTTTCAATTAAGGTCAATTCCATAGAATGGCAGCCGACACTACGTTCAATATGCGAGAATGTTGATTAATTTAAACGGTTAAATAATAAGAATTACTTGAAATGCATCTTTTGTGCAATGAAAATTAAGTAATGAAATTTGTTATCTCCAATTTCTCTGTCCACCATTTCATCGAAACATTAGTAGTCCATTTGATTGGATCCTAAACCAAGCCTATGGGTCCTCCTTCAACTGATCCCACTTGTGTGAAAAATCTGCATAATATTTTTCACACAAGCCTTGTTTTAATTCCTTCCATAATTTCTAGTCCTCCTTCAACTGATCCCACTTGTTCTTAAGTTACACCCGGTTGTAATCCCTTCAAGTAATTTCCTTGAACTTCTTCATAATATTTTGCCACCTTTCCTTTTGAAATAGATGGTTGGTCTATTTCCCAGTTCAACCTCCTTAAGACAGAGGTCACAAAATATAAGTTTGGATTCCTTATCCCACATGGCTGATGAACTGACTTCTTTAGACATAAAAATTGTGTTACTAGAATAGAAAAAACAAAAATTGTATTTCACAAAAACCACCACAATAATTAGACACGAGAACCACACAACCACAGCACAACCACACTCAGCCCAACACAAAGCTGAACAACCACACAACCAAACTACCCTCACCCCAATCTACATCCTACTACTACCAAGCCAACCCACCACCACCACACAACCACACAATACACATCACAAGCCAGAGCAATGAGACCCCAACCACACATCAAAGCCACCATACCTCCTTTCTTAAGATTGTCTATTGTACGTTCACTGATCAATCTACCATATAAATAGTTATACAAAATAAATAGAACTGTGAAAGTTGGTTTCATTTCTAACGGATGCAATTTAAATGTTTTTTTTAGATGTAAATTTTATAAGGTTCAATTTATTGTAGCACATCATATGCATACCTTTCAAATCTTTATATTATATCAAGCATACTACCATCATTCCCCTCTTAAAAGTGATATGCACCTTTCTATTATACATCACTAATCAATTTACCAAATAATAAGTTATACAGAAGAAATAGAACAATGAAAGTTGGTTTCATTTCCAACTGATGTAATTTAATTGTTTCATTTCAGATGTAAATTTTATAAAGCTCAATTTTATGCAACACATAATATGAATAGCTTTCAAATCTTTATTATTTTATCAAACATATGACCATCATTCCCCTTGTAAAAGTGATATACACCTTCCATTCCTGCTAATTGGATTATGTGAAAAAAAAAAACAATGCAAGATAATCATCCTCCATGAATTAAGGTTAGAGAAAGAGTCTTTATTTCTTATAAATGTTTGAAGAAACCAAACATATAAAATAAAGATTACACCCCATCATGAGACAAAGTTTAAGTATGTGGAAAATTCTTTCTATTGTACATTCACACTGTAATCAACCATATAAATATTTTTACAGAAAAAAAGGAACAATGCAAGTTGGTTTCATTTCCAACTGAGATGATTTGGCTCTTTCAATTTACGGATAAATTTTATAAGGCCCAATTCCCTGCAACACATAACATACATTCCTTACAATTCTTTATTATCATATCAAACATACCACCATCATTTCCCACATAAAAGTGATATACACCTTTCATGCATATATTTGTGACACCAAGGTGTTGTAAGTGTGAATATCACACTTTGTAATTTGATGAGTCTATTAATTATCCATTCATGCTAGTTGGAATATGCAAATGAAAAGCTTGCAAGATAGTCATCCTCTATCAATTGACGTTAGACAAATGAATATATTTATTTCTTGCAGCTGTTTGAAAAAACCATACTAGGAAAAAATATTACATCCCATCATGAGATAAAGTTTTAAATATGTGGCAAGTTCTTTCTATTGTACATTCACATCCTAATCTACCAAATAAACTATTTTGCAGAAAATATAAAACTGTGAAAGTTTTTTTCATTTCCAGATGAGAAAATTTAACTCCTTCATTTCAGGGGTAAATTTTGTAAGGCTCAATTCCCTACAGCACACTATATGCATACATTTCAAATCTTTATTATCAAGTTAAACATATCACAATCACTACCCTCTTAAGTTGATATACACCATTTATGCATATATTTGTGACTCCAAGGTGTTGTAAGTGTAAATATCACACTTTGTAATTTGATGAGTCCATTCATTCTCCATTCATGCTATCTATAATGTGTAAATAAAAAATATGCAAAATAGTTAACCTCAATGAAACATAAGAACGCAAGAAAATCCATAAAGAAAACAACTGAAACCATTATGGCTGACACAACAATCCACCAAGAAAATTCACACAGCCGAAAACAATCAAACAAATCCACCAGGAAAACATAAGAAGTAAAGCCACAAAAAAAAAACCAAAACTATTATGTCTAATAGAGTAATCCACCAAGCAAATCCACACAGTCGAAACCAGTTAAGAAACTCCACCAAGAAAGTAGAAGAAGAAGCAAACAACCAATACTGCTAACAGAGCAATCCATCAACAGAAGATAACAGATATGATAACGGAAGAGGTAAACAGTATGAAAACCCTCATCACATGTGTCGGGGAACGAAGAGAAAAAAGATGAGAATTACCGAGAAAATGTGGGATGAGGACGAGCAGGTCCTAGGAGAATACATGAGAGAGGAGCGGGTTAGGTTAGAAGATGTGAAGGGCACCTGAGTAAAATTATTACAAAGAAATGGTTCGTGCAGTGGGGTCGACTCCCTGGCCCGTGTTTTCATTAAAATGCAGAAAGCTCCGCTGAGATGCAGAGGCGTCGCAGCCCCAAATGATGCAAACGTACATTTTCGTGACTTGCAACACTTCCACTGCCGCCCCAATCAAATCCTAAATGGCAGCTGTGTGATTTGGATCAGTGATCATCAATAAGTTATAATCTGGATTGACTTCCTCACCACATGAAGAATCAAGAAATGTGGAAGATAGTGGTTGACAGGTCCTTGTGAGGAATCCTTGATAGCCATTTGCTTTAAATAGGTTCCCCACTTGAGCATTCTAATTAGTATAATTCTCAGCATTGAATGGAGTAGAGATGCTACTCCTAGTATGGGCAATGAGAAGCTTGAGTTGGCGGGAACTGGGTGGCCAGGTGGCAGAGAGTTGAAGATCGCAAGTTGAGATGTTGGCGGAAGTAATTTGAGTCAGAATTAATGGTTGTCGGACAATTGCTCTGATATCGTTAAAGAACCTTGATCCTTCTTGAAGTGCAATACTAAACATAAACAGAAGAAGAAAAAATGGGAGGAGAAGGAGAACAATACATTTATAAGAATTTATTGAAATGCAATTCACTATTACAACCCAAAGACAATATTGCACACATATATACTCAACCTAAAGCCAAGGGTAAGTTACACACTTGGAATAAGATAACAGCTAAATATAGATAATTGAGAAAAACCATTATGAAAGTCTTGATACACTAACATTCCATAGAAAAATAGTTTGCAAGCTAAAGGTGTATATGTAAATCCTACTAATTATTAATAAGAGGATGAAACCACATGCATGTATATAAATGTAGTTACATACTCAAGAGTTTATTTTCCTCAGGTTTATTATAGTTAAAATTCACCAAATACATTGGATTCACTTTCTGTTATGCTCCGGATTATGTTTTTTTTAATTATAATAAGTATATTTAATATATCAAATAAAGACGATTATCTAATTAGGATTTACGTTATAGTACTTATTAAAACTTATAAAATCATAAAGTATTTTACTTGAATTTTAATGATTTTAGAGAAAACTTCAAGTAGAACTATCACAAATATTGAATCGTTCCAAATTTTCTTAAAAATATGTGGCATTTGTTTAGGACAGCTGCAATTTATCCAGCTTATCAAAATAAGCAGTTTATTTTGATAAGCTGCTGATGAGCAGTTGATCTGGATAAGTTGTCTATCTGTTTGGTTTGAGCGTTGGGAAAACAGCTGATTCTGAATAAATAACCATTCTACCCCTGCATTGGATATGTACTTAAATATGAAATTTTTGGTTTGAGATAATTAATGCACAAGAATTGTGAGCAAAAGCAACCGTAATAATACAAATGATTTTTTGTTGCTAATTCATTTTTACACCTCTAAAGCAACATTAATAATACACATGATTTTCTGTGAGCTAAAGCAATAGAAATAAATAGAAATAATTAATTAATTAGCTAAAGCAACAGTAGGGGATTTCCGAAGAAGAAGACCGAAGGAGCGGAGCGAAGGAGACCAAAGTACCTGCGGTGCGAAGGAGAGGAACGAGCGAGCGATGCGATGCGAAGGAAACGAACGAGACGAACGAGACGGAAGAGAGTCGCGCGTCCGAAGAAGAAGAAGAAAGAAGGAAGACGAAAGAGACGGCAGTGAGAGCGAACGAGCCAGCGAGTGTGCAAAATGTAATAAGCCGAACGAAAATCCGGACCCCCGCGGTCCGCTTCTTTCACAAAATGAAAACGCCCGTTTTCGAATAATCTACTAATAAGTGCAAAACAAACGCCATGGCGGAGTTTTTCAAAACGCACCCGCTGAAATAAACTGTCCCAAACGGGCCCTCAATCAGTCCAAAATTTCATGAAAATTTGCATTAAAATTATTAAACTTTGGCTAAAAATTCTATAATTCTCAAAAAGAATAAAAAAAACAGAAAAAAAAAAGGAAAAAAAGAAGAGAAGAATTGAGCTGAACCTAAATTAACGAGTTTGACTGTCATAACTTGAAATTCAGACCTGCACTGCCTATTAATATTTAACTATTTTTATTTTTGATTTGATAATAATACATATTAAATTTTAGGTGCTCTATAACCCAAAAGCTTTGTAACTAAATGAAGATGATCCTATATAGCTTGAAATTAGACCATCCAAACACATAAACTTGGGGGTGTAAATGAACTGAACACGAACCAACATAGAACATGTTCATGTTCAGTTCGTTCGAAATTAAGTGTGTTTGAAATATATTTGTGTTTGAAATTGTTCGTGAAAATATTGTACGTGTTTGGTTTGATATGTTTTAAATTAGTTTGAAATGTTTAAAATGTTTGAATTGTACGAATTGTTCGAATTATCGAATTGTTTGAAATCTTTCAAATTTATTTGAATTATTTGAATTGTTAAAATGATCATATATTGTTAATATTTAATTTTTTAAAATATGATAAATTTTTTAGAGTATATAATTTTTTTATAATATATAATTATTTTAAATTATTTTATATTTCGAATAATAACAATTCAAACAGAATCGAACACATAACCGTTCGTATTTGATTCATTTATAAACCGAGTAAAAAAATTATTTATATTTATTTCATTTGCTTATATAAATCAAAAACAGACTTTCCGATGAGCCGTAGACGAACTATACACAAAGATCGAGTTCTTTTCACAGCCTACCTAAACCGGCCCAAATATCGTTCATTAGCAAATCCACCCGAATGGAGCCGTGGCACATCGATTTCTTTTAGTTTTAAACCCTACTCCCAAGCGTCAACGCAACAGATCCGGAAGATGATCGGCGACATCGAGAAGATGATCGGGGTTGGCCTGGTATGGGGTTCCACCAACTCCCTTATGAGGCGCGGAGCACTGCTCTGGGAACAGAAGCTCCAGTCCGCAACGCCTCCTTCAGCCGATCGCCGGGGAGTTATCGGCCATCTCCTGAAGTGGCTCGATCTTGTCCTTTTGTGGCAATACTCCGTACCTTTCCTCGTTAATCTCTCCGCATCGGCCGCCTTTTTCTACATCCTCGGCGATTCTCCCCTCTCCGTAGCAGTTCCCGTTACAAACGCCACCACTTTCGCTGCCACTGCCGTCTCTGCGATGCTCCTGGGCGAGGAGATGCGGGTCCGGCATGCTCTTCTCGGTATTGCTCTGATTGTGCTTGGTGTTTGGATATGTATCACGTAAGTGCATCCCTGTATTTTCTTCCTCTGGATTACTGTAGTATTTAGAATTGGGAAAAGCTGCACTCTTTTATTTATACAAGTGGTTTGCAATTTTGATCATTTGATGTGTTGCACGAGCGTTGTTGAATCCTTTTAGGCCTTAGATTCTGGTAAATGAGCACCAGTGGGATGCCAGAGAGCACATCGCTAACATTGAGGTCGGAGAGGCTATGGCTGACTGAAGTCACGTGAAGGGATTGCCAAAAGTTGGAGGCGATGTTGGAGGAAAGTGTCACTAACATTCAGTGGAATTGGAGGCGACAGAGACGGAGTTGGCTGTACTCCGGCATCGTCTGGAGTCAAATAGTCGGGATAGTTTTTGTCTAGCAGCCTATTTATCATCCGATTTCTTCTCCAATCACAAGTCATTACTTTGGATGGTATAAAGAATAATGATTTACTCATTTTTTATTCATGGTTATTTATTGTCTTTGCATTGTGGTTTGTTGTGTATTGTAATCCATTTTGGGCTTACAATCTTTACGAAGTTCCTGAATAAGAACATAATAGTTATATGGCGGCTTTTTTATTCGTCTTTCTTTTTTGCAAGCACTTTAGTTATAAAAGATAATTTGTAATTCATTTGAGATTCGTGACTCTTGATATCCCGGTTGTGAATATCGAGAGGAAATAGCTGTACATTTTTATCCTTAATAGGGAAGGAAACGTAGACAATGTTGCATTCCCTGCTTGCTTGCTCGAGTGACACTTTTCATCTTCTTGTGATAGCTTCTTCTTCGACCAAGGTGGATTGTACGAAGAAAAGCACTAACTCTTTCATGTCAGTCAGACTTTCAAAAGAATCATAGATGGATGACAAGATTTTGGTCGAAGCGCAATCCTTGTACGTCTTCAAAAATGCAGATATTTTAAGGCTTGCATGGAGCAATGAGCCTCCCAATATTATTCATAAGCATAAGATATACATTTATCTGGATCAATTTCATTAACGCTTAGAGGTTTCCTCTGTGCAAGGAAATAGAGAAAATCCGAGAGTTTTTTGGATTTCTGCTTCCTCAGATCAGCACTAATTTTATCGTGGTCGTGACGATAGTAATCATATATGTTCACTTGAAGGGACTGTTTGGGTCTACCAATTTGCTCTAGTAGGTTTTTAATGTTTAGGTGCAAAATGATAGTATGGTGACAATCTCATCTCGTTTGAAGTTTTCCGACACTACAAGTAAGATGACAAGTGACTAAAAGAAGATGTTATATTTCGTTTGTAGCAAGAGTGGGTAAAAGATCGCTACATAACCGCTAAAGTTTGAAGGGAGAGTTAATGCCCTTCTGATGACTTCTGGAATAGATAGAAGTTAAAAGGCTCTGGAGAATGTAAACATTGATATTAAGCAATACACCTTGCATGGGTTCTTGAAAGAAATGATAAAAAGGTAAGTGTCTTGATTTTAACCCTTGTTGTCGTAGAACTTATAGTTCGCGGAGTTTTATAATGACTAAATGACTAACCTTCTATTTTTCTCATGATAGTAGGTGAAGAAAATAGTGGTTCCATATTTGATTGGATTACAATGATCATGAGCCTCTCACTAGCTCCTAATGTTGTCGGTCCTTTGAAACTGATGGGCAGTGTTGCAAAGGAAGATTAGAAGATTTAAGAAGTATGTCTTGCTCCGTGTCGCTCTCACGAGTTGGTTCATGAGGCTCATCTTGAAGTTCTTATGATAGAAGGTTGTGCGGTAGATCCTTCGGAATGATCAACAGTCGAGCTTATCACAGAACGAAAAAGGAAATGTCATTTTGGGAAATGATAGAGGACTAATTATGAGAAGAAGAGGAGAATGGGTTTTTTTTAGATTCCTTCTGGTTCCTTGGAACACCGCCGACCTGGGAGGTCATATTTCTCTTATGAATCGAGGCAGCGTCAGGGCATTGGTTTACTTGAGCAAGAATGACATCCTAAGAGAGGATACTCGTTTAGAGTATTTCGCCTTGGTTTGATGATCAACTCTAGCTCTCCGAGGAAATGATATTGACCATCAAGTCTAGAGAACACCACATCCCACTTATAAAGACTATGATGCTACATGGCAATGGGCATACTCGATTGATCTGGCTCATAGTACTCTAGCGAGGGAGAAGGGAGAGCTTGAGTCAGCTTATGGGGAGTGAAAGAAGTAATTGTGTGCCAAGCATTATACTAGTTAAGTAGCAGTCAAAATTCGTGACATGAGGGATGGCTTGCAAGCTAAATAGCTAATGAAGTTGAGTGGGGATGGGCTCTTAAGAAGCAAGTGAAAGATTTGACTGGCGATAACATGAGGCTCCAATGAGAGATGATTTGAGGTGAATCAATTGTCAATGACGATAGAATCTCCAATTCTCATTTATGATGTGGAAAAGTACACAAAAGAAATTTTTTTTAAAAGAAATGACAAATAGGAGGAACGAGTGAGGAGAACAAAGGAGAGTTGTGAAAGGTTGGAATTTATGAAGGTGAAGTTCCCTAATTAAAGAAACAACTGGAGGGCAAGCGAACTTAAGAGGAGTTCTTCGCTACCCTCACTAATATATCGACGTATGAAGATCTCTATACTCATTACTATAAGCAGGCATTAGAGTCTGTCCTGAAAGTTTTAGTGAGTAGAGATTCTTCCTCCGGAATGGGGTAGCAAAAGTCATTTCCTCGAACTCTCCATGATGCTTCAAAACTATGATTTTGTCAGGGATGAAGGCGACGATGGGGATGAAGCCCCTAACGATCTATGATTCTTTTTGTTGTATCTTCTCTTCCCGAATATAAATTTTTTTTCATAACTATACTTGGAATTCTAACAATTTAATACAATTTCTCGTTGATTTCTGTTATGCATGTTTATATTTTTATCTTTATTATTGTCTCGGTGTTGTATTCCCTATTTTGAGAAGTAGTTATGGTCACATGACATGCATGTGACTCATTTTTATTTCTGTCATGCACTCTTCATTAGCGGTAATATCGTGTGTTTGTGTCAGTATTCGAACTGTTACAATTTTTGGTGTATTCACACTTATGTCCCTTAGGCTTGAATAAAATGAGTGTAACAAGTTTGAATTCTAGTGTTGCATTAATATTTTTTGTGTACTTTTGTAGTGGTGTTCAATCATTTTTCTTAACTTCTTCCTCCCAGATGTTTTACTTATTTCAACAATCATATCTTCACATATGAAATCCTCTTCTGTTTTGAAAGTGATGCATTCAATTGAGAAAAGCAAGGGCTCTTTACTAGCCTATAAATTTATGGCTAGATCGGAGCTTAAGACTTTCGCTGTGTATGATATGCAAAGTAAATGTCTTTGACAAGTTGATATCTTTGAGGGCTCCCAAAGAAGATGAAACATCGGACTTTATCTTCGAGGCTGAGGTTTACAACTATCACGATCAATTTCGATTAAGTATCTAATTTTCCAAGTGTGATGAGTTTGAGGAGATTTAAAGTTCTATGGGTTGGTACTCGTTCTGCTCCACCCAAGATCCATGTCAGTAATAATGATTGTGATCTTGTTCTTGTGAGCCAAGAACTTAGTGTAGTCAAGGAAACTCTTTAGGATTGTTCTTCGACCGAAAGTGTACATTGAAGAAATAGTGATTTCTTGGCTATAACAAAGATTGTGGTTGGCCTTGAGAACAAGATTCAGCAAGGAAAGTCTTTGGCTTTCCTGGAGCAATGGAGGTTGGAGGATTCCTAATTTGCCCCAACCTTACGAAGTGGAACATTTCAACCTCATATGTCTTGCGGAGGTGGGGTTCAATGTAAAATTTTATTAGCATGACGCGCCCGAGGAATGCACTGCTCAGTGAGTTCCTCTATTCGAATGATTGTTCTGAACTCTTTTACTGACATTTTTGCATCCACGTCATCAGAGGAAGTGTCAAGGCCTCCTTTCCTATTGACAAATGAGTTGAAGACGAAGTTGACAAGACTTCTCCTAGACGATGATTATACACTGGGACCATCGAGTTTGAGTGACTCGATCATCTTCACGGAAGATGAGGACATAGAAGATGTAGCCTCATTGTTTTTCTCAATGGGAAAAGCGATCATAAAGTAGACTGGTCTGAGTCATCGCACAAACTGACCTGGTGATCCACTGAAAATTTGATGGCTTTTTACTGTCTATTTCATACCTATTTTTGATGATATTACAATATAAAGGAAGATATTTGTTTATGTTTTCTGGTTTTTTGTACAAGAAATAGCTTTTGGAGAAAAAGAAGCAAAAATGGTGCAATTTGGAGCAAAAATAAACAAAAACGTAAATTTTGGCATGACACATTTTGATAAATCTTTCTTTGCTTAATCTCTTTTACACTTCTTGTAAATTTTTGAATGAGATTACGCTTTAAAGAAATATTATTTTTTATGTTTATTTTGTAGGGCTATCTGTTACGAACGCAACGCAACTGAAATGAGACGAATCAGAGTTAAAACGAAGTCAAATAGAGAGCTGCGCAGACTAGCGCTGGACAGCGCTAGGGAGAGCGTCGGACAGCGCCGGACAGTGCTAGAAGACAGGAAAACGAGATTTCAACAGAAAATAGCGCCGAACGCCGGACGTCGCCCAAACATGTTGGGCGCGATTTTTGACGGTTTGGATGCGTTTTTGGGCAGTTATTAGCCATATACGTCAAATCTAGATGTTTTTTTTGGAATGTTTCTTCAAGCACCTCTTGGAAAATTCATCCCTACACTTTAAACGAACGAATTTAGGTTAAAAAAGGGTGGTTTTTGAGAGGAATGTTAGGAAAAACGTGGAGAATATTAAGAGATCTTAGAATAGGAGTAGAAATATTGATTTCTACATTTTTGGAGAGATTGGTGAGGGGATTTTGAAGAATTTGTAAGGGTTTGTTCTAGCATTGCATGGATCAACGGGAGACTCTGTGGGAGAGATCTTCTTTCATTCAAGGGGAAAAAACTAAGTATTGTGTTTTTCATTATCTTATGATTTTGTAAACACTTATTTTGTGGATTTGCATTGAAATGAAGTTTTTCATTGTGTTTTCTTCGTGCTTTGTGATGTCTTTCTCTTACTCTTTCTTCTTCTTAGGAAATGGTGACATGAAAATATTATGTCGTTATTTTCCTTTTACTTTTCTTTTGCAATGAGTAGGATTCATGTTAAGGATATTGTGATGCATGTTAGAAGTGGATTTAATTATAAATGTGATGGTTTTTACTTACGCTTCATTTATATTACAAAAAGAGCTCATTGCAGTGTTAAAATTCATTACAATTGTGATCCGAGAGAGCGGTGTAATTCTCAACAAAGTCGAACCAGATTCAAATTCCATGGATGGTGAAGTTCATGGGAGTTGAGTGCAAATAAATAGAGAAATATACTTTGTTGGGCGTAAAATTGGAGATTTTAGGGTGACGCACTAAAATCCCAATTCGGTCCTAGTGTTTGGAAACTAAAGCGAGAGTTAACTCTTCAGCGAAGGGAAATGGGAGCTTTGGAGTGAGAGCCAGTATCATCCTAGCCTAACCACGGATTTGGGGACTAAACCTAGGATTAGCCAATGTTCTTTATGCACTCGGAAAAGGGTAAATAATAGGATAGCTCCTATTTAGCACATACAATATTTAATGCATCTCGTTTCTTTACATTATCCAATTCACTACATAAGAATAGTAGGTTTTATTATCTCATAATTCACCAAGCCAACTCATCCAGAAAGGTTATCTTTAAAAATAATATTTGCATTTAGGAATAGTTATTATCCTTACCTGTAATCATCTGCATTTATGAGTAGTTGCTAGATAAAACACCAATTATATCGACCTTCAAATCTAAAGTCTGATAATAGTAGACTAGAATTTGACTAAGAACCTCTTACCTCGCTTCTATGTGGGATCGATAAACGGGACTCCACTAGAGCCCTGTATTACTTGAGCGATACGTATACTTGCGTTTGAAATTGTGACTTTACGAAATTATTATAACTATATAAATCTGGGTTCATAAATTCTTGCATATAAAAAAGTCACATCACCTGACAGTTCCTCGATTGCTTACTCAAATCAATCAGAAACCTAAGTGTAAAGGCAATGCAGTTCTGAAGGAGGCAAAACCTGAAAAGCATTGCCTGAAGTGGCCAAGGGCTCCCTATGATGCTTCCTTAGTGGCTCTTGCCTGGGAAGAGTTTGTCTTGAAAGGGTAAACTCCCTTGTTCAATTAGGTGAAGACAAGGGCCCTCGTGGATCTGATCCAGGAATGGGTGTCTAATGAACCGTACTCCGAGATACCATACTTAATAGGGTCTATATTAAGTTCTACCAATTTGAAAAAATAGGCGGCAACTCCACTTGCTAGTGATAATGTGCTTGGCGAATGCATGTCAGTAGAGTACTTGATGTGCCAGTCAAATCGCCAGCTTCTTGACAGTTGCCATGAGTTGGTACCAAGTTATGAGGAGTTAAAGAAAGAGTTAGGGTCTTTGAACTTTGAGAACGTCAAGTTGCTGACAAAGTATGTGCAAAGAGTGACCACAAAAGTACCGCTTGCAGTTGGAACTATTTTGGCTCCCTCTAAATGAAAGACCAATTTTTTTTGGTTGATCAAAATACCTACTACATCGGGCTTAAAAGGGTAATTGAAGCCTTAGCAGAAGCGCTAAAGGCACATACTTTGGCTGTTAATAAGTTATGGTAAGAAGTTATGGTAAGAAGTTGATGAGACTATAATAAATAAGTTATGGTAAGAAGTTGCCAATTTGAAGAAATTGGTAGGGAGAAGGAAAACTTAAGAATAATTTCTTGTTAAGATTACAAAGATCTTGAAATATGAGCAGTTGCTTGTTGAGAATTATGAAGTCAAACTAAGCTTCCACAAAACCATGGTTAACAAAAGAATATTGCCTCTGATCTAGGATGATTTCAATTGATTCTTATTGCTATCACACAAATCCTTTGAGAAGGAAAAAATGATGATATTTTGGATCACTAATACTTTATATTTTGTTTGCTCCTTTGTAATACTAGTATTTCTACCTTTAGAGGTATGTTTGTAATGAATTTTTATGATAATGAATTTTGTTTCAAAATGATAGATTGATCCCATAATCACATTTCCAATATATATTGATGGTCATAAATGTATATATATTGACATCCTCACATCCTTTAGTTTGAGTCTTACACATACCAACGCTCGACCTAGATTTCTTAGTTAGATGAGTCATGTCTCACACAAAATGTACTAATTAGATCTTATCGCTATCGTAGCAAAGGACCCATTTAGACTTGCCATAGGGATGGCCTCGGGATACTTACCATTGTCTTTGCACAAAGGAGGGAACCAATCCGCTATGGCTTGGATGTGGCTAGGGAACTTGCCTTTAATTATTAGGGTGCTTTAATGCTCAAGCATTGAGGAGATATAATATTTTTGTATATCATGAAAAAATAAAATATAATCTCGATGTTTGAACTTGTGAAGATTTGATATACCTTCTTTTCAGTGAAGGAGGGAATAAATCCTCTCTTGGATTAACTATGCTATTTTATTGAGTACCATATATAGGAAGTCATGTTGGGCGTGACCGGACAAGAGATCATGTACAATGAGATATAAAGATTATAATAAGTGGAAGTGAAGGCGCTTTGATATTGTGGAGGGAAATACGGTCACGTTACTCCACTATTTTGCTCATGATTAGTGATCCTTGATGTATATAAAAGAAATGTAATTCAACATTCCTGCGACAGTTGTGAAGAAAGCGTTAAAAAAGTTTCTAGTAATAGATAATTCATGATGCATGGATCCGGAAGATCAACAGACTCTAAAGAAAGCAAATTGTGTACTTTTGTCTACTTCCCAATCTTTTTCCTGAGATCTCGCTTGTTGATATCAGAAAGAGAAAACTTCTTGTTCATTGACTTTGAATGCTATCTTGTTCTATTTGCTAAGAAGCTTTATATTAGATGCCAGGAGAACCCTTTTCTCCTTGTAAGGAGTGTTTGTAACCCGTTCTTTCGAGGAGGGAGTTCTTTACATCATTTTGGCATTGCTCAATGAGTCTCAGATATATAGGTGTTTTATTGCCTATATATTTTCTTTTCAGATATGGCCTTTTTATTGTAGATGAAAAATTAGACGGTATAAAATAGAGAATCACCAATGTGGCCCTAACCTATTCCCTTTTATATGTTCTTCAAAGATGAAGAGTAAGAAGAGAGGGATCACACACTTCAATTCTTGAATGCAAACGAGGTACACCAAAGGTTTATTGGCCATTTTTCACATTTCAAAGCTTTGAAGCGTGGAAATGTTTATTCTACCAAGGGAAAGTAGAAGGCATACCTTTGTAATTTACTTTTGTTCAAGACTTTGGATTAGTCTTGTAGTTGTACTTATTTTTTGCGTATATAATAAATTATGTTTGTCCTTTATCTGCTTCATTTTTTTTGTCAACATATGATCTTTAATAAATGGTATGTTATTGATTTCTGATTTCATGTGCCATATCAGAGTTGAACACTTCGAGTGTCGTTCCTGAAGGCTCTGCAGCTTCATTTTTTGCTTTTGAGAATAAATCACTCTGCCCTTTTCATAAAGAATTCTGAGAAATCATCATTTGGCAAGGTTAAGTCAGGTTTTGAATTTTTTTGTCATTATGACTACAGTGGAAGAAATAGTTCACTAAAGAATTTAATTTACGGCAAATTGCCCTCTTTTGTGAGGAAATGTATTTGCATTTTAGATATGTGACTCCTTGCTCAAAATGTCTTTAATTTTCATGAATTCTTACTTTCTTGCGGACTTTTAGCCACTCTTGCAGTATTTTTTTGTTGCATGGGTGTCTCCAACATTCCCGAGGATGAGGTCCATATCATTAGATCTTTTTTGCAATCATGGTTTGTTTTAGGTATTTCTACTAGTGAGAGTCTAGTTGTTTTATGAGTACTCTAATTTGTTACCAACAATAGGATTTTGGGGCTACTTAGCTTGTCGATGGACCCCGAGTCCAATAAGTTGCTCTAGTTCATATCAAGGCAAGGAGCTCGATGTTATAACCAAACAATATATATGCGAGTCTAAATTTTTTCCCTCTTTGTGAAATTCAAAAGCTTGATTATTTTTCGGCGGATAGCTTCCCACGTCTGACGGTTGTCGAGTGTCATTTGTTCTATTACTGTGAGAATTACCGAGAGGTTAAGTCTACATCAATTACAGTAATATTTAGAAAATAGTATTTAGGGATATGAACATGCAAATTGATTATTTTTTGTTTCTTTGGTGGCGCCGGTTTAGGAAATGTTGTGACATTTTCTCTTCTCGAATAATTGCCTTTTTGGCTCAACTTACACAAAGTTATCCCTACAAAGGTTCATCTCAATTAAACTCGGTTGTATAATTTTAGGAAGATGAAGGAGTTCGTGCTAGCATACTTGACGGTGGCGAAGGCTATTGAGGTAGAAGAGGTGAGCCTATGAACTCTTTGATTTTATCTTTACTAGCCTCAACCTTCTCGTTCATTGATATCTTAAGGGGAAAACTTCTTCGTTAACTCCGAATATGAATTTGGTTGGGTTTATTGACCAAGGTGTTCTTCGTTGGACTCCATTGGATCATACTCATGGTGGAGGAACTCATGGGATTTCCTTCACCAGTAGAAGACGAAGCCATGTCCCTGGTTTCTTTTGTGGCTGCCAGCTTTTCAGTTTTATAGACCTGAAGCTTAACTTAAGCCCCAACCTTTCTACCATAGAGATTCTTGAGGAAAAAAAGTCTCCAAACAGACATTTTTTGCTTTCTCTAGGCCTTCCAGCTAAGAATCAACAATCCCTTAGTTAGACATCTATTAGTAAAAGCCTCTGCTCTATTATCGCAAGGTTTTATGATTTCTCAGAAGGTCTTGAAGCTTAGTTTCTCAATTCCTGAAATAGGTAGAGATAAGTACCTGATATTTTTTTTTCTTTTTATTTATTGTAGGCAATAGCTTTGTACATGTAGCTTTTATACTATGAATAAAAATGTTTTATTTTTGTTTTATTGTGTTCATCTTATTTTATTTCTTTGAATGTTGTTATTCATTCTTATATTCGGCTTCAGGCAAGTTCCACAAGTCTAATGAAGATTGTCACTTTCTGTGTAACAAGTGTATCATGTGAGCTATTTATTTTTCTTATTTACTTTTTTCGAAAATCGAATGCATTTCTGTTGTCTTGCTCATTAGTTCGAGCTGTCATGGGTTTATGCTTCCTTACATGAAAAAAAAATTATTTCAGGTTAAGGGCTATCTTTTGTTAGGGGACCTTTGACTCTCTTGTAGGTCTTACTTCCTTGAGGGGTTTAAGCTATTTCTACAAGGTTTGCCATCTGAGGGTCTTTGATCTTCCCAATAGAAAATAGTTTGCTACATTTGGTCGAATAACATTTAATTTCTTAGATGCTTTTCTCATTTTAGTTTGTTGTTATATAAGTGAATACTAACAATTAAGGTTATGCTTATAAAAGGTATAAACTGTAGTTTGTGTATTGAGTACATAGCTTTTTATATGCATGGTCATGCTTTTTATATGCATGGTCATGTTGTTGCATTTATGGCTAAATATTTTTAATTCATCTCACTCCAAGTTTTGGGGACTTTTTAATGAGGAGACTAATTAATTGGTATGCTAGCCTGACTTGCTTCTTTATTATGTAAGGTTCGGACTAGCAAGGATCAAGTTTGCCCAGGGTTTGATCATGGACTATGGCGTCCATTTTCTTTAGTATCAAATTGCCTGCTTTGAACTGCTGTTCTTTGACGCTTGAGTTGTAGTACTTAGTTATCCTTCTTTTGGCTTCCTCTTGTCGTAGAGATGATTGATATCTAAGGTTTTCTAAGAAGTCCAGTGAATTTTAGTGTTCATTATTCACTATTCTCTATTCTTCTAGTTTTCATTCATCAAAATTTGAAGCTACGAGACTTGCCGACTGAAAACTTCATATTCAAAGATAGTACTACTTCCCCCCAGTGAGGACGGATGAAAGGAGTTTGGCTAGTGGAGGTTGAGGATGTAATGCGAAGTTCCCACGATACTAAAGGCAACACTTTTACTCATTTATTTTTCGCCCCTAACTTCTTTTTCAGTATGTAAAGGATTAGCTTGTTGGTTGCGTCTACCTCGACATTGACTTTAGGATGATGTATGTATGTGAATTTTAAGTGTATTCCTTGGATATTGCAATATTCCTTCACATTATTTTTGTCGAACTGTGTACTTTTATCGATAACAATAAACATTAGCAAGTTGTATTTGTAGATAATGTTAATCTATGTGAGGTTTTGGACAGTATTGGGCGTGTTTTTGGCCAAAGGTTTAGCTTAGATCCATTTACGAAGTAATGAGCATCACAATGATGCATTTTCTCTTTCCCTTGCCAGGCGAAAAGGGTTCTAAGAGGTCTAGTCCCCATCATGTGAAAGGTCAAGGACAATTTATTGGTTACAATTTATGTGACATTTGCACTTGCATGGGAGAAAACCTCTGATAATACTTGCACCTTTTGGAGAATTCTTCAGCATCTTTTATGAGTGTAGGGCAGTATTAGTCTCTGAGAATACTGTTTGTATGGGACCCTCTTTCAGAATGGCCTCCGCACTCTCATGAATGAACTTCCCGTAAGAATGTGGCCTTCTCACCCTATTTGATGCATTTGAGGAAGATAGAAGTGGATGACCTTTTGAACAGCTTTCCATTGACGATTAGGTAGTGCACAGACTTTACCTATAACTTTTGAGGATCCTTGACTTTTGCTGGTATGGTACATGATGACATGTTCTATTATTACATCGATCCAGGTAGCAAATGATTTCTCTTTGAGAGTCTAGAACTTTGGCTTCCTTGATAGAAGGCTCTAAGGTGATGAACCATCTATTATAAATGTCTTCTCATTTGGAGGGTACGTCGATGGACAATTTTTCCTCTTGTGTAATATATTCGATTAAGGAGTGTTCAAGCTTATTTATTTCTGCTTTTGTATTTTTTTGAAATTTATGCATGACATCATGTCTTATCTCGAACAATATGTGATTTTACTTACTACCAGTTGCGGGTTAGACATACTAGGTGATGAGTTACTCTAATTTTGAGTGAGAATCTAAATTTAACAACCAATTCTTCATATTCTAATTAATTGTTGGTTGCATCGAGGTTGCTCTAGATTGAATGATATAAAGTGAATTTAGAAGGGCTGCATAAGACAATCTTTACTCCTTTCCTTAGGTTTCTCAAGGCTTCATCTATATAGAGTGCTTAGAGCTTGTCCCCTCAACATTGATTTCTTCATTCATCAGTCCTTCAAAAAAAAAACATCAACAAAATTTGTCATTTCACTTAAATTTTTAGAAAATTAACATAGAACTGGGAGCATTTTTGAGTAAAAAACATTCAAATTATAATTAAAAATCGCTCAATGGAGTGTTATGGATACCTTGCTTATTTGCAGAGAGGTCACTCCAAGGCTCTATAAATAGAGCCCTAACCCCTTCATATGGAACCTAGTCCTTAAACCACCTAAACTTGAGGGAGGATCACAAAGAAATGAATTCCAGCAAATGTTTTCTGCTTTTGCATCCGTTGACCACTATCGACCACTGCTCCCTAGCTGTTGCCAACCATTATTGGCTCTCCTTGGTCGTTGTAGAGTAACGACGCATTGTGCTGAGCAATCATCGATGTCGTGAAGTAGCAAAGCATTCTATGAAGCCATGCATTGTTTTGAGCATGTGCAATGTCACGCGTCAAAGAAGGTATACCAAGCACCCGACCACTACTCCAAACTACGGCTGCTACGCGATGATTCCTACGACATATGAACATTGTACCTTCAAGTAATTGTGTAACCCTTTCTCACCTATGAGACAAGAGCTTGAAGGTGCAATCGCTAACTCATACTTGATCATTTCAGCTGGGTAAGGCCCTATGATTTTTTCCATTATGAGTTTTCCATGTAAAAAAGTTTTCGTGTCTTTACCTACTATTTATATTGTATGAGTGTCTGTTAGACATTCATGCAATGTTAAGATACTAAACAATCACTCTACCACTAAGACTCGTCTGACACAAATCAGTTTGACGTCATCTGTGGGTTCGATGATTCCTTCACAGAAGGACTTACAAAACATCTCTAATGGCCACTTAATGCAATGCTCGCAACATTGGAGCATCCAGCTGCAACACCCACCATTTCAAGGACTAGTCATAGAGCTAAGGACGACAAGCTTTCGCCTCTTTCCACTGTAGAAAATGTTATCCTTCCGACAAGGTGCCTTAGGTCCCTTTCTTGAGTATTTGTGTGCAGGAGCATGAGATCCTTCAGCTTTTACGTAAGGCCGGGAGCCGATGCGCTCATAGCCAAATGGGCCTTACGTACCATCAGTTCAGCAGCCAACAAAAAACTTCCCACTCAAGCATACTCGTACTGGGCCTCCTCCCCGTGATGGAACTCTTCATCTGTCTGGCCAAGATGTTGACCTCCTCAATTTATGTGTTCTACTCTCCCATCCTATGTAGCTAGGCTGGCCGGTCACCCTTTTTTCACACAAAACTTGGTCCAACAACATCATGTTGTCACTACTAATAATTTAATTCATGATGAACTAACTCACTTGATTCAATACGAGTTCCCTTAGGGGATAGAAATTAATTACTTCATCGCTCACCATAACTTTCAAGAGTCTTCTCCTTTAACTGAGGTAGTCCTCCAACACCCCATTCCAATAAATTTCAAACTCTCAAATATTAATTTTTATGAAGGCGTAATTGAACCCTACGAGCATGTTGACCACTTTCAAACAATCATGCACACTCAATGTGTCTCGAATGTGCTTCTTTGTCAAGTGTTCTATGTCACTCCCAAAATTCAAGCTTGCAAATGGTTTTACTCTCTTCTGGAAGGGTACTATGAACACCTTCAACAAGCTTTTCATGCTATTCATGAATCAGTTCATAGGAAATAGAAGGAACATCAAAGATTTATCCCAACTCTTAGGAATTCACCAAAATGAGGGAGAGTCTCTCAAGGACTAGTTCTGTAGATTCTCCAGTAAGGCTCATCAAATTCAGGGGTGGATTCAAAATTTTTAAATGGAGTCTTCCTCAAAGGGCTTCACTCAGAAACTTTCTTCTCATTGTTGGTGCAAGAGTTGATATGCTCTTATGCTAAACTCGTTCTCAAATCGTTGTAGACAAGACTATCAGAGCACACAAGGAACAATTCAGGAATTTTGGGAGAAAGCATAAGAGTAACTCTAGGGATACTAATCAAGCCTTACAATGAAGGAAGTTTGAACAACATCATGATCTCCCTCCCTAGCCTACAAACAAAAAACGGGAGACTTGACCATCGAAGGAAGATATGTCGCTCATCATGTCATGTGCCAACATTCTCATGGTCAGCAGGGATGAAGAGAACATCAAGTAGCTTCACACTTTAAAAGCAAACTCAAAAAATCAAAACAATGTTGTCACTTCTACTAAAGTCGTGTAACACCACCAAAGCATGTTATAGCTAGAAGAAGTAATCAAAAGATTGATTTGACAATGATACTTGGGTCAGTTTGTGTAAAATAAGCTTGTCCATAAGGAAAACATAGTCATTGGGGTAGCAAATGCAAAACCAATACCATGGGTCACCAGATTGTTGAAGAAATTCAAATAATTACTTAAGGCACATTACTGTCTAACTAAGTCCTCATCACCACACCCGAGGAACCAATGCAAAAGATATTGTGCTTTTAGTCCATCACTTTCGATGATTCTAACTTAGACTGAGTCCAAGTCCACTACTAAGATCCTCTAGTTTCAGTGTAGGAGTTGGCAATCCTTATTACAATGTGAATAGGATACTGATTGACAATGACAACTCTATTGAGATCTTGTTCTACTTAAACTTCAGCGGTCTGGGGTTGACTAGGGGGAAATTTCAACCTAACATGAGTCATTAAATAGGTTCAATAATTTACCATAGAAGTCGAAAGAACGTTCAATCTTTCTATCGTAATAGGAGAGTTTTGCAAACAAATTACTCATTACAACTAGTTCATCATCATTAAGTTGAAATTGGCATACAACACCATCTTCAAGAGGCCCCTCCAGTTCATTTTTGGCATCGTTACTTTGTCACAACTTAAGCTGAAGTTCTCAACCCTCGCCAGGATTGGTGTTGTGCACAAAAATCAATAGTTAACACAATTGCACTACCTTAGGCAAGCTCGGCTATGCTCATTAGCGATACTTAACTCCAAAAAAAATTGATCTTTTGGATGAGGATGTATCCCAACAAGCCTCTCCAGTACAAGACTTGATTCACATTTCATTATCGGGTGATCATCCCTCATGATTGGTGCAGCTTGGTTATTTACTCTCTGATGTGCAATGGTTGAATTACATAGATCTTCTCTAAAGTAGCCAAGATCATTGCTTGGACCTCAACCGAAATGCCTCAAGTCGACCTAAAGATAATCATGGACTACTTAAAGGTGGCCCCGACCTTCAAAACAGTCATCCAGAAGAAGCGAAACTTTGCTTCAGACAACTTACAAGCAATCAAATAAGAAGTCAATAAGCTTCTAGAAATAATGTTCATACGGGAGGTGCATAACCCTACGTGGTTTGTGAACATCATCATGGTTAAATAGACTAATAGTGCTTCGAGGATGTGTGTGACTACACTGACCTCAATAAGGCGTGTCTGAAGAATATCTACCCCCTTCCGCTTGATGCCTCATTACGCTAGTGGAATTGTTGAAGTAATTTTGTGATTTTGGTGTTATATGTATAAAAAAAAAAAGAATTTCATGCTATGTATGTAAATAAACCAAAATGATACGGAATACTTTTTATATGTAGCAAAAATACTCAATGACAAAGTAATTTGCTACAAGGACAAAAGTTAGTAAAAATTTTTATACTTTGTCATAACATCATCGGATAGTTAAAAAAATTAACAAAACTATATTATGAATTACTAGTTCAAATAACATTGGATTACAATGTAATTATATAAATAAATAACTAAATCAAATAGAATTGCATTTTAAGTGCAAATCCAGAGAGAGAGAGAGAGATATATAACTAAATCAAATAGAATTGCATTTTAAGTGCAAAGCCGGAGAGAGAGAGAGAGAGAGAGAGAGAGAGAGAGAGAGAGAGAGAGAGAGAGAGAGAGAGAGAGAGAGAGAGAGAGAGAGAGAGAGGGAGAGAGGGAGGGAGGGAGGGAGGGAGGGAGGGAGGGAGGGAGCATTTCACACAAACTAATCTTCACCTATGCAAAACTCAAGGACCCAAAGAAAGAGACAAAGGAACTAAAGTAAACTAATCTTCAAATTAGAATTAACAAGCTATCATATATGGCCAAATTTTAACCATGCAAAATGCCTCATTCTTCAGTAGAGATTAATTTGTTTATAAATAGGCGTCTTCTATATGATCTTTCTTTGTTATTGCTTGAATTATTGAAATTATGAGAAAATCTTATAGCATTTATTTTGCGTTTTTATTTTCATGGCTTTGTGGATTCAACAATTCAATGTTTTAATTATTCAACATTGACAATTTGAGGATTTGCCCATTAGTATTGATGTTTGAAGAAGTTGTGAGGCTATCAAGAATCACGCAAGTAGACGTTTCGATCACATAATATATAGTATTAGAATCCGTGTATCAATCTTTTGACAAAACTTGTCAATTTTTCTAATCAGTGAAGTTCTAGTTTACTAAACTGCTAAGCTTAGTTTGATGTTTTCAGGGTTGCAAAGTTTGAAAGGGTTATATATTGTTAATGAAAAAATCAAAAAATGGAAGAAAAGTTGTTGAAGTTTCTCAGAGGTGAAAGGTCCATACTCTTGTGACACCGGTCTAGTGGCTCCTCACAGTTTTTTCTATAAGTTCCTCACATATTGTTGACAGTCCGAGATAAATCATGTTTTTCATATGTTTAGGTCATAAAAAGCCTTGAAAGCATGTATTACAGTAAAGGGGACTTAATCATGCAAGGTTCTCCAAGAATCATCTAGTCTCTTGTATAGATTGTACTTTCCTACTAGTAATATGTCTACTCAACTAGGTAAATGTAGGTTAATCTACTTATTCCTTTAGTCAGTGGTAGAATTTTAAGATTACAAGGGGTGTGACCCACTTTTTTTTTATGTCTGCAAATTATGTTAACAACAACGACACCAAAAACTTGATCCCGCTTTAATATATATATATATATATATTTGATTTTATGATGGAATGTATAATGTGGATTCTACGCAAGTATACGTATCGTATCAAGTAATACAGGACTCTAGTGGAGTCCTGGTTATCGATCCCAGAGGGAAGTTTTTAACAGATTTGTATCAGCTAAAATTTAAAGGAATTACTTACTAATATAGTAAACGGAAATTTAAAGTAACTAAAGCAAACTAAAGTAAATTAATGCTTAAAATAAAGTTGATTTAAATAATTCAGAAAAAGTATCATTCTCCTTGTTTTTAGAAAATTAAGTGAATGATGAATCTAAATAGAATTTTTGAATTGTATTGTGACAAATAGGAGCATTCCTATTCTTTACCCTTTCGGTCCAGTGCAAAGAACATTGACTAGTCCCATGTTTGATCATCGAATCATGTAGCTAGGTCGGAGGATACTAGCTGCCACTTCGAGCTCCCACGTTCCCTCACTCGAGTGCTAACATCTACACTTCGACTCTCGAACAATAGGACTAAATTGAATATTTTAGTCGTCACACTATAATGTTCAATTCTACGTCCGATAAATAATATTTCCCTATTTATTTGCACCCTCCTTCCAAGGTTTTGACTTCCCGAATATTGGATGTAATTTTTACTATAGTTGATAATTCAACATATTTTAACAAATCGATTGGCCGGATTGAAAGTAAATTAAGTTTTAAGTAAAAATTATCACAACTTATTTTAATATATCGGTATTTCTATTTAATTTCATCATTTCGCATAATTTTCATAAACGAGGAGAAAGACTAGAAAACTACTCGGAATGCATGGGAATAAAATAAAGCATGGATTTCATTTAAAGTTAACAACAATAAACAAAGATACTTATCTTAATTTTTTCCCAAGCAGACTCGTCGAAGTTCCTTTGACTTTTCCTTCTAATACAACACACTTCTAACTCACTAATTATACTCTAAAACTCTTAAATTAACACACAAACACAAATAGACTCTCTAAATAGACACACTAAAGACTCAAGAGACACACACAGACACTAGAATTCGGCCTCTATTTATAGAGGTAGACAAAGGTCCAAGGGATGCTTAAACACCTCTTCAAAAGGCGTCCATGTTCAATGTATTTTGCATTTTGAACTGTCTCGCAGTCAGCGACAAACAACCTCGCCTCAGCGGGGCTTCTAGAAGGTCTTCAAACCGCGCGATCTCGATGTCGGCGGGCTCGGGCTCGCTGTCGGCGAGGTAGTTGTAATTCCTTCAAAAATTCTCCTCATGATCTCGCCGTCGGCGGTCTCGATCTCGCCGTCGGTGACTTAGTTCATTTTGCATGAATTTCTTTCTTTTTGATCCAAATTCGCTCCATTTCATGTTTTTTGCTTCCATCACTTATAAATCTTCGTTCCTGCAGTAAAATAAAAAAAATACATTTTTTTAAATTGCAATTTCATCAAAAATAGATATGAATTTCTTAATATATTTTTCTGTGATCAAAATCCCAAAACTTAATTATTACTTGTCCTCAAGTAATTTTAATACTAAATAAAAATAATAATTTCTATAATAAAATTTTTCGATTCGGATATACTTATGAATTAAATTTAAATAACATTATAGTAAAGTTGAATAGAAATATTTCTAAGTAATTAAATTAACTTTATAGGTATAAGATTATCCAGTTATCGTATGCTAAGATTTCTAAACTTTCTATTTATTTCGAGAATGACTATATTTAAAAGAATAAATTACTTAAGATATTTAGATGATATGAAGTTCGAAAATACTTATTTAGTAAAATACTAATCCATAAATATAAGTTTAGAAATATAATTAAGTTTTACCCTTTAGGTTGAATCCATTAGGTCGATTTTTGATAAGGCATCTCCTAAGCTTCTCCTTACTTATAATTTCTTCTTTTCTTTTCTTTCTTTTTGGATTGATTTTCAATCCTTCTTTTTTCTTTTTCGAGTGAGGATTCATCGTATCTGGATAACCTTGTTAATAATTTTGAAGTTCAATTTCTCTTCCTAAATTTGAAACTTAAAATATTTCCTTGCTTATATATATTTCATAGCCTTTACTTCATTAAGTTTCAATCCTTTCTTTTTCACTTAAATACTTAAGAATTTCAATTTTTAGAATATATTTTTCCTTTAAATAGTTTATTATATTATTATTCCTTTTAACCAAATATCTTATTCCATTAATTAATTGAATTACTAGAAACATTTTATTTAACTTTCTATAATAATTAAATAAAGTAATTCATGTTTATTGAATTGAAAAACTACTATAGAAAATCATTTGATAATAATTTTTGAAAATAGAAAATGAGAATAATTTAATAATTAAATTTGTATTTTTATCTTCCCCCAAACTTAAATTTTTCTATCTATACTAAATAGTGAAAAGGGAAAAATGTTCAAGAAGAAAAAAAAGTGAAGAAGGTATTGTTGTGGAAGTATTTAAATTTGTTGTGACAGATAGAAGCAAATGTGTTCTTTACCCTTACTTGGTTCTATAAAGAACATAGGTTAATTTGAAATTTTTATCATTTTGAACATGGTTAGGCGGGGAAGATACCGGTCTCTCACTTCTGGAGTTCCTCGATTCCCACCAGCTGGGCTAACTTCTCATAACAAAACTCAAAACTTCAAACTATATTAGGGGGTTTTAGCTTGTCACTCTAAAATCCTCTAATTTTACTCCCTTCCATAAAAATATCTTCTAATATTACATTCAACTATGTGGACTAGAATTCTCACCCATATAATTGCATGTGATTCTTACTAACTTTTATGAGACAATACCGCATTGGATCTTACATAATCTCGAAATTCTACAACTTAACGAGCCGAATTAAGAAGTAAACAAAGTTTTTCAGAATCAATTTTCACAACTTCTTCCAACTTTAAACACTTATACTTTCCACAACAATTCTCTATAAACTAATTACTTCTTCATTTAAGAAAAAAAAAAGATAAAGTAAACTACTCAGAATGATTTGAGAAAATACAAAAACACATTGATTTGAAATTAAAAACCATATGAAAAACAACAAACGAAAACAAGTATTAATTAAAATAACTAAATGTAAGAACAAATGTAAACACTTATATGAAAATCCTTTCCAAAAGACTTAGGAAGTTCCTCTAAAACTTTGACTCTTCGCTAAACTACTCCTCAGAGCAAGTCTCTCAACTCCAATGACTCAGAATATAGACTTCAGACTTCAATAAAAACTAAACTAAAAGAAAGAAAAGAAGTGGGAAGAAGAAGACTTCACTCCGAACTTTTTCTCCTTTCTACTCTCTACTCCTACTCCTAATAAAAACTCTCTTCAAAATGCAAAGGAAGAGCAGTGGAAGAACCTTTCAAAATGAAGTGGAAGAGCCTCCCCTTATCTTTCATAAGACTCTCTTTAAATAGTAAACCAAAATGTGCCTCGGTGTCTCTTCAAATGTGTCCAGATTCAATGTATCTACCAAGGAACGCACCCCTTCATTCAAACTTGCCGCCCAAAGGAAGTAATAGAAGTTACCACCAAGAGTTGCATCCCATCCCCTTTGAAATTTGCGTCAAATTCAATTGAATTTTGATTTTTAACTATGGCGGCTAAGCGCCGGCCCAGTGGTACTTAGCCACCAGTGCCCAATTTTCATTTTTCATCTTTTTTTGCTCCAAATTTTATCCAATTTTGCTCCTTTCATCATGACCGTCCATTTTTATCACACCTGCAAGAAAAACACAAAATACCTTCCATTAAAGTGCAATATCATTAAAAATAGGTATAAAAATGTGCATAAAAATAATATATATTTTAGGTGTATCAAAGTCCCCCAAACTTAAAATGTTACTTGTCCCCAAGTGACAATTAATCTCATAGAACATTTTAGCATGCA
This sequence comes from Papilionanthe hookeriana x Papilionanthe teres, assembly GCA_022702705.1. Taxonomy (NCBI): domain Eukaryota; kingdom Viridiplantae; phylum Streptophyta; class Magnoliopsida; order Asparagales; family Orchidaceae; genus Papilionanthe; species Papilionanthe hookeriana x Papilionanthe teres. Next base: position 11,171,913 of record CM040431.1, on the reverse strand, counting down.
AATTATGTAATGAGTTTCTTAGGAAGATAACAAAATTTTGTTCTAGAAATGGAATAATCCAATTTAGAAAAAATTTCAGTAATTAAGACCAACTTAATGTTTAGAAAGTTCTTAAGTAAAGGAAAATAACAAATATAAGTTCCTATCTAATTCAGAATTATTTGTAGATTCTTCAAAATATAGGACTCAAACACTTATTTTTCCCACTTAAAAATATTTATTTGAAAATAATTTTACTTGCTATATTATAACCTTAAGCTTTAGTTTTTCTCTGAACTTATATCTTAAACTTTAGGTATGAAACCAATTTTTGATTAGACCCTTAAATCCTCAAGCTTCTCTTCCCTTTTCATATACTATTTTTCACTTTTTCTTTTTCTTTTTTCTTTTTTTTTATAAGACAAGAATTACTATATCTGGATAGGCCTTTAATGATTTTGAATTCCACCATTTCATTTGAAATAAAGGTCAGATATACATCTTTCACTTAAAAATCATAATAATAGAATTTGAAAATTATTCTTCAATAAAAGAAATTTAAACTTTGAAGAATAAAAGTCAAATCTTCTATTTATCCTAAAATACAAAACTTCTTACTAAAGATAATTTAACTTTATTCAACACATCTTCATTAAGAAAATTTTAACTTTAAGTTTTTCATGATTACTATAAATTTTAACTAAATTCTTTTATTCATTTCTATATGCAAAATTTTTGTTGCCCTAATATAACTTCATGTACATAATTGCTCTCAATCAAAAATAAGATTTATTTTTAAGTATTCTTGAGAATCAAATAAAATTTTAGGTTTTTGAAAATCTTGTTTTTTAAAATTCCCACCAAAAAATTAATTTTTAGTTAAGATAAAACATTTAAGCATAAGAAATGATACATGGGTGAGAAATAAAAACTGACATATCATGCTTGCAGGAATTTTTAATATCCTAATATGCAAGTATAACAATTTAAATAACAGGAGTAAAATGAAATCAAATTTAGTTTTTCAAAACAATTTTTATTTTTATTGCATAGAAAAGTAAAAATTTCAAAAAGACTTCTACAGTAGTGGCGGTTTTCAAAGCAAATACACACCAACTAAAATAACACACTGATACAGATAATAGATGATAGTGGAATTTGAAAAACTTTAAACATGTTGTTTCCTAAGTAGAAGTTCCCAATAGTGGTTTATAATCTCCTAACAGTTTTTGAATTATAGTACACACTACTAAAAACTCTGACATAACATACACATTAAAACATTTATTATTACACATCACTACCACAAAGCAACATATAAAACATCAATACAACAACAACAATACATCGAAATATGCATAACAGAAAAATAATACAAACTACAGTTTGCATACTATCAAGGTTCACATCACAACACAATGATCAAACTAAATACTAAACAAAACACACATCAGTATATCAACAACAACACCACAACAAAAACAAATAACATAAATCTACTCATCATCCTCATCATCATCATCATCTTGCTCGTTCCAATCCTTAGATGGAACATAAGGTATGTAGAATGGATGAGGGGGCATCTCAACACTCTGATCACCTCTAATTAGTTTATCCAAATATTGCTGATAACTCTCCTCATACTCATCATTTTTCACAATATATCTTTCTACATTATCCATTTTACCATCCATATCTTTTAGATGCTCTCAAGTAAGACTCACTTTTTTCAAAATTTTTCTTAATAAACCAGTCTATGAATTAGTAGATGATGAAGCACATGAAGTAGAAGCACGAGAAGTAGATGCAGCAGAAGCAGAAGCAGTAGAAGCTCTACCAAATCCTCCTCTCCAACCAAACTCTGAATGCACAGTGTAAGCACCAACGTTTACACCGGTAGTTGATCTCGATAGGTCGAAATACCTCTTCCCGGGTTTCAAACTTTACTCCGGAGCGTTCACATAATGAATGAATCAAGGAAGGAAATCCCATACTCGCGAGTCATGGTTGATCTAGCACAGTTTAAAACATAATCATAAATTATACCTCCAATGTCAATAGGCTTCCCTTGCTGAATACAATGGTTCAACACAGCTCTTTCTCTCGTTACTTTACTAGTATGACTCGAAGGTAACAATTTAGATGAGATAAAATAATGCCACGCCTTAGAAATGGAATTCAATTTGGAAGAAGGAAAGTTCACTCTTCTGTCATTTGTTATTTTCCATAATCCTCTTCCATCAGTCAGAAACTCCATGATCTCATCTAATTCTCCTTCCGTAGGATGATAGTTAGAATAAAAATAGAACATGTCAGGAGGTAGTCCATAAAAAGTATTGATTGCCCCAGAAGAAAAGTTGACCTCATGCCTCCTAACCATCACTTGATTCTCTTATGCAGCAGGCAAATTTGCATAAAATTTTCTAACCACAGAAATAACAACAACAGTGGAGAAGCAACATTAATTCTCCCAATTCCTTCTAGCAATCATATCTTCAATCACCTCTCCTGGTTTACTAAACACACGCTCAGGAATCAACTTACGTGATTGTAATGCATCGACGTATCGTTCCTCAGCCCTCATACTAACAAATTTGTCAGAATTAAATCTTGTCTTTTCTCGTGCACGCTTTGACTTTGGAGCCATCTCTAAAAATTCACGAAAAATTCACCATAAATTCCAAAATCAAACTAAACTTGCTAAATTATCTTCCAAAAGATATTCCCACTAAATCCAAGCAATTTCTTAAGTTTTTCCTTAAATTTTCTCCATGAATAGTGATTTTAAGATTTTCCATAATGTACTCAAAATTCATGGTGAAAATAAAAAATTTTTACTAAGGAGTAGTGCTCTTACCTCAAGGAATCTAAATATAACATTTTTTGTTGAGATCGGCTCTTAAATGATCCACAATATGATGCCCTAGGCTCCTCTTTCGGGATAAACCGAAGGTTGAAGACAATGGGGTGTTTTAAACATGACATTTTTCAGGTTTTTAACTGTCGGGAACCAATTTTTACGAACTGTTGCCTAAGCGCGAACTCTAGGCGCCTAGTTGTAAAATCTGGCGCTTAAGCGCCAGCACTCTGCCGCTTAGCTGCCAATACCTAAATTTTCACAATTAAGGTATATGCACTAAACCATTTGGTTAATCACCCTTAATTACTCCAGAATAATTATTTCTCCCCACATAAATCTTCTAATACTCTAAATCAAAATTTCATATCCATTGATTCCACACGAATTTTACAAAAACAAAAACTTATATTAAAACAAACATAACACTTGATACAATTCTAGAATTTCTATTCACACATAAAGGATGAAATTCTCTAAATACAAGAGACTTTAATCTCAAACTAATAAGTATACATCTCTAGGATGTAACCATCACATCATCATGCTTAGTTAATACTTAAATATAAACACTAAACACACCAAACATAACACACATAAACACTAAGCATAACACATAAGAACACTAAACAAATAAGAACAAAGCACTCTTAGTTCTATTCTCCATTAGGCGGATTATATCCAGGACCACTATTATTCTCATCTGACCCTTCTGGAATATATATTTGATAGAACGGGCGATAATTGTTCATTCTTACATCTTCTTCTTCAATCCATTTGTTCTTTACAAACATCGCATTATCTGCTTCTTTCACATACCTTGAGTGACTGAATTGGATCTTGAGTTGCCAACCCATGTGCTCAAACTGTAAATTAGTTTCAATGATCTTTGCTTCCATTGAAGTCACTCGAGCTTCAATATTTGCAATCATTTCTGCAATACCTTGAATACTAACAGTGAGATATCCATTGAATAATTCTTTAGCACTATCACTAATGAACTTACTTTTGTCAAAATCTTTCTTCTTCTTCATCTCCTTCTCTTAGGAAAACATGATGCACTCAAAACTCTCTTCTTAAGACTCAGAAATGAAAATAAGACTTGGGGCAAGTGTTTCTCTTAAATCAGGTCCTTTTTATAGACTTGGGAAGTGCTAAATCTGCCCCAAGACGTTTTAAAACTCCAAAATAACTTCCAAAACTACTCCCCCACGATCTAGGCTTCTAGAACCTCATTTTTCACTTTTTTTTATAACTGCGGCGCCTAAGCGCCAACCAGTCGGCGCTTAGCCGCCAATGCTCAATTTAGAACAGGTCTGCTAAGTGTCTAAATTTTCATTCTGACTTCTCTAAATCATCAATTAAGGTCAATAAACTCTACTATAGTTTAAAAACTCCAAATTACTACCACTAAAAACATAAAAAAAATCAAACAAAGCACACAAAACAAACATAAAGCAAAGCACACCGATAATTATGGGTTGTCTCCCAGAAAGCGCTTGTTTTAACGTCTTCAGCCTGACATATCCAGAACTCATTCTGAGTGACCCGACATGAAATTATTATCGGATTTATATTTATTGGTCGAAAAATATGGTTTAAGTCTATGTCCGTTAACTTTAAATATTTTTCCGAGTCTTAGAATCTTGAATATCTACGACTCCATAAGAATAAACTTTTATCACAATAAATGGACCCATCCACTTGGACTTAAGTTTTTCAGAAAAAATTCTCAATCTGGCATTATACAGCAATACGTTTTGTCCTGGTACAAGATTTGTAGTAAGAATCTTCCGATCATGCCATAACTTCATCTTTTCCTTATAAATCTTAGCATTTTCATAAGATTCATTCCTTATTTCTTTAAGCTCATTCAATTGTAATAATTTCTTTTTAGCAACATCTTTCAAATTATAATTGAACTCTTTAATAGCCCAATATGCTTTATGCTCAGTTCAAAAAGTAAATGACAAGCTTTTCCAAAAATCGGACTATATGGGGACATTCCTATAGGTGTTACTGCAAGTGATTCATTAGGCCCACAAAGCATAATCCAGTTTGATTGACCAATCCTTTCTATTTGGATTAATAGATTTTTCCAATATTATTTTAATTTCACGATTGGATAATTCAACCAAACCACTTGTCTGCGGATGATAAGCAGTAGCAATGCGATGATTAATATGATATTTCTTTGTTAACTTCCCAATAATCACATTTCTAAAATGACTTCCCCCATCATTTATGATTACTCTTGGTATTCCAAATCTGCAAAATATATTTTTTTCTAAAAACTTTGCAACACTTTGAGCATCACATTGAGGTAAAGCAATAGCTTCAATCCATTTGGAAACATAGTCTACTGCCCTCAAAATATAAACATTTTCGAAAGATGGTGTAAATGGTGCCATAAAAAGCTAGTCCCCAAACATCAAATATTTCAACTTCCAACATATAATTGAGGGGCATCTCATTTCTTCTAGAAATATTGCCTACACGCTGACATCTCATAATTTTTAATATAAACATTCACATCTTTAAAAATTGTAGGCCAATAAAATCCTGATTGTAATATTTTATATGCAGTTTTATTACTTCTAAATTGTCCCCCATAATCAGAATCATGACATTTTTGAATAATTTCATAAGTCCCTTCCAAAGGTACACATCTTCGAATTATAAAATCATTTCCTTGTTTATATAAAAATGGGTCACCCCAAAAATAAGTCTTAGCATCAGACATAAATTTCTTTTTTTCTTGGTATGTCAAACCATATGGTATAATATTACTAACAATAAAGTTTACTATGTATACATACCATGGAATACACAATTCTTTAACAGTGAACAGTTTTTTATCAGGAAAATGTTCATTAATTTCTTCAATATCACAGAGAGATTTTTCAATTTCAAGCCTGGACAAATGATCAACAATTTGATTATCAGAACCATTCCTATCTGCTATCTCAAAATCAATTTATTGCAAAAGAAGAAACCATCTTATTACTCTCGGTTTTGCATCTTTTTTCATCATTAAGTATTTGATAGCAGAATGATCAGTATGCACCACACATTTAATTCCAATTAAATATGATCGAAATTTATCAAAGGCAAGTACTATAGCTAATAACTCTTTCTCAGTAATAGTATAATTAATTTGAGCTTCATTAAGAGTTTTACTAGCATAATAAATTAATTTGAAAATTTTATCATAATTATGTTGGCATATTTTTAGGTTAAGTGTTTTTAAAGGGGGTCGCCTACAGAGATTGTCGGCAGATTTTAGATTTTAAATTTAATTTAAATATATATATATATATATAATTTGGAAAGTAGCTTTTGATTTTGAAAATAATTTTATGTTTGAAAATTTCATGATGTGGAATCAAACCGATCTCACATCCCAAATAGTTTATGTAAATAAGCATCACATCACAAACTGCGTATCTTTCCCAAAGAATAGACACACTGCTTGATGATGGGGCTCGATTAAATAAACTAGAAAATTTGTGACATCCGTTTAGTCTGTGAACCAATTTAATATGCCGACAAGTTCCCCTGCTTAATATAAAGGAATTAAGTAGGGTTTATATTACCTGGGTTCTTAAAGTTCCCTATAAGGGCAAGCCCCTATAGTTAATTACATCTTAAATGACGGGAATCATTTAGGAAAACTCTTGATAATGATCAGTGATTTTGCTCTCAAGAATTTCAAAGTTTAAGGTTTCAAAGGATTAAATTTTGGAATTTCAAAAGGGATTAGCTCAAATTTAGAATAGTTTATTTCAGGAATACAAAGGAAAAGAAGTAGGGGATGTCACAGGCCCGAAATGAACTTCGGTGACTTCCTGACTATCCTATTGTTTGGCTTCAATTTGAGAGAATTATTTAATGTTTCAATCTTGCCAATTTTAGTTAATTAGGACTTATATTTATATGACATAATCACACAAATAGCCTCCAAGATGTGACGATTTATGTCGTACCAGATGACTACCTCGGAGTCCTAAGACCGATTAGGACTTAATTTACATAACACAATTATGCAAATGCCTAACGAAAATCTAAGGATTTATGTTGCACTAAGCAAACTACCTCGAAATCCAATGGCTTGGTTATTTAAAACTAGGAAAGGTTTTGCTGATGTAGATTTCAGTTTTACTGACGACGTTGGCCGAGCTGCCCACTATACTCCAAGCTCCTTGTCGTTGCAGAGGTTTAGTTTTAGAAAGCGAAAATCAGGAGATGAGAGAATTTTTTGGTTTAGAAGAGTTTTAGGTTTCAAATGTCTTATTCTTTTATTAGGGGAATCTTAAAGTTGATTATAACAACACCGGTTAAGATCCCACGGTTCCATCATTCCGGCACCGTTATTTCAATCGGATTCACTTAGTCCAAATGAATTGGCTAAACTCAACTAAATGAGTTCCACTCTTTCATTTAGACCGTGGTAAATCTTGTTAGCAACACGTGGGTTATATCATTCAAGGGATTCCTGATCATCCAATGAGACGTTTTAATTTAGTTGTAGTTGTAGTTTTGTTGTTCTGTTTGTGATTAAATTTTGAGTTGTTTTATATTTTGAGTGTTGTGGCGCTGAATTTTATCTTGTGTTGATTTTAATTTAGTTTTAGGTTTCAATTTTGTGGCTATCATAAAGGTTTCAAATTTCATGCATGGTGACATTGTTGTTTAGCATACAAGTAAAATAAAGTACAGTGCAAGTAAATAAATCACAATAAAATAAAAGCGTACCTGGAGGGTCTTTTCGTCATTCCCGGCTGCACTTAAAACACATATCAGAGCATTTATATATTTGTAACGAATACCTAGGTAAAGCTAAAGGAAGGTTTTGGTTATCTACCAAAATCCTAATCCTTTCACTAGTCACTTTCTATGACGTCTAGGTTTTTGTGTTTTATTAAGGATGATTTTCTTCACTGAAGAACAATTAAGTTCAATTGTTCTTCTAAAACATCTCATTATATTGAGAAAGTGCTTAAAATGAGTACTAAACATCTTTTCAATACTTCTGAGAATATTTCGAGTCCAACTGAATTTTATTGTACAGGTGAATTGATCCTTCAAAAATTTAGTTAAGTTTTGTTTCTATCTCAGTGAACTAGGATGTTTGATTATCCTATGAGTGAAGTGACATTTCACTTGATGCTCCATTTAAGAGTTATAATAATAATGAAAGCCTTCAGAGGCAAATTAGTTTGTTAAAGATTTTTAACCATTTAAAATTGGAATTGATGATTTAAAGTGATTTAATTTAGTTATAAAATTTTGATTAATAATTTTAAGTTTGGAATAGCATTCAAATTATTTTAATTAAATCTTTATATTTTAAATGATCTTAATATTTTAAATTTACTTAGGTTGAAAGAGGTGTTTAAATTATTTAATTTCATTAAATTTTGATGACTTGATTTGGATTAATTATAATACTTTAGGTTGATTTTAATTTGTTTGATTTTTATATTTTTTTTATTTTTTTATTATGAATTGTTTTAAAATTTACTTGAGGTTTCAAATTTGTTTTAAGTTTGTTCTTAAGTGATTTCAAATTGATTTTAAATGTTAAAAATTTATTTTAATTTGATTATTAAGTCATTTAATGTTTTAATCTTTAATTTAATTAAAGGTTATTTCCCTTGTTAATTATTGATTTCAATCATTATTTTAGAATTAATTAAAAGTTGAATATTGTTGAATTGATCTATTTAGGGATTGTAGATTGGGGAGTTGATATCTTCTTAAATCATATCCCTAATGTTAATAATCCAAATTTTAATTATTATTCTCCTAAAATTTACATGATTTAATTAATTAAAATTCCATTTTTGATATTTTCAAAATGACTAATGGGTTTCTACCCTTTTGTTTCCATAAGTTTCAATCATCCAAGAGAAAATTATGATCAAATATTTTACCCTTCCTTCAATTAAACTTAAAGTGTTAATTAGGGCTAAAATCCTTAATTACTTTTAATGCCCCTTTTAAGTCTAATCACTTCATAACTGACTAAATTGAGCTCAAATGAATTTAAAATTTTTATGTCACTTCACTCACATGCCAATTAAAACATTAGAGGAGAAAATGTGATTTTTTTTCTTTAATTTTAATTTATATCATTATTTTGATAAAAATAAGGATTTTCAATGAAAATTGAACAACATGACCAATGTAAAGTTTCTGTCCTTTAGAAAATTATGGGATGTCCCTGTTGACTAGAGGACCACTTGGACCAGTTTTGATAATTTTTTTAATTATATTTTATTTACTATAATTATTTTAACTTTTAGAGTATTAATTAATTATAAAATAAAATTAAAGTTGAAAATTAAGTTTTATATTATTCATAAATCTCTCGACCTCAAGGAACTCGGAGAAACAAATTTTATTATTTTTTTATTTCTCTTTGATTTATTAGAATTAATTTAGTGCAAAAGTTGGAAAATCTATTTTTTGAATATTAAATTGTCCTAAGCACTTAAAATTCAATATCTTAACCTAGGGATTTAGAAACAATATTTGGTTGGTCCCTAAGTGATTAGGGAACAAAATATGACATCTTTATGATTTAATATTTTTGTGATTTTTATTATTTTTTAACTATTATTAAAATATTCAAAAATAGGTTAAAAATGAAAATTTTTAGAAAATTTTAATTTTAAGTTTTTTAGACTCCTCTGATATCAGACAGCCTACAAAACCAATTTGGTGAATTTTTGAAGTGTATTTTGTGTTTTATGAATTTTTAAAATTTAAAAATGACCATGCAACTTAAATGATCCATTTAGTTTGTTAAATCATTTCCAATTAACTTCAAATTTTTATGTGAGGTTCTCTGTATCCTAAGTGACTGTGGATAATTGATTTCAGGTAATTTTTATGTGTGGTTACTCCTAATTAATTAAAGTTCAATTTTAGGTATTTGGGCTAATTAGGGTTATTCTTAAGGAATTAAATCAAACCATAATTTTCCTAGGGTCCTCTGGTCCTAAGATACTTCCCCTAATTTTCCTAGAATTTTCTAGGCAACATGAAAATTATTGGAATTAAAATTCCAAAATAGAGACATAAAATCGGAAAATAGATAACTTGCCATAGAGATGGCCTCTGGCCTTAGAAAATTCAGGGAGTGTTCCCAAGAATAGAGGCTACAAAAGCCCTATGGTCTCATGTCATGGTGAATTATATGCATGAATGGAGAACTGAAATACTTAAAACATTATTAAATTAATAAAAAATAAAATACTTAACAAAACAACTTAATTCTTTTTCTAGATTATTTTTCTCTGTTTACTGAGCAAGAGGGTATTTTTATTTTTTTTTTATGATTTTTCTATGCAAAGATATGAATTTTCAAAGTTCTGGGTATTTAAATAAATCAGAAAATACCCTATTTTTCTACTTATCCATGCGGCGCCGCATCATCATCGGCAGCTCCGAAGCCTTACGTGTCGCGCTCCCATTCGACACTGCCATATGAGGCACCCTGCACTTTATGTCCTGTGGTTCGTCCGGTGCAATCTGGATTGTCCATTCGATACACGCGCGAATGGACGACATCTGTTCATTGTCCACGAGTGCCTGTACCCGAGAACCGTCTACCTTCTAACCCTAAGATCTCACTCAAAACTCCACCAAATTACATGATCTTGTGCTCTATGATCTCGTCTCAAAAAGACAAACACATCTATACGGTTAACAAGCATTGAAATGGAGAATCGAAAGAAGCTCTCAGGAAGGAGGAGTTCCATACCTTGGCTCTGAGAAGTGAAGCTTCAATTAGAAGGGCTTGGCACGTTAGTTGGAGCTGGGGAAGCCTAGGGATGAAGCCTCTGGCCCTGGTGAAATGCCTAAGTATGAAAGTGACCAAGGCCAATATCAAAGCTTGGTCGATAGGAAGAATGGCTGGCCTGGTGAGGGGGCTTTCGCTGGGGAACTTCTTCTCTTGGTCTGGGGAAGGTGTAGAGTCAATCAATTTGAAGATTGGGTCACTATGGTGAAGTTTCCTAGTTGTAGGCTTAAAATTGAGCTCAGAAATTGAGCTCATAGAGGAGGTTTTAGGGTTGGATTTCAGTGGGGATCAACTGCTCTATGTTAGGAGAAGGGTTTGGAATCGATTGAGCAGGGTTTTTGTAAGGCTCAGTGCATCCAACCTTTTGGCTATGGAGGTGAGGAGTTTAAATAGCCATGGCTGGAGGGCTTCCCAGGGGCAATTGGAGGCTGGGATCAGCTGCTCAGGGGAGGAGAAGAAGAGCTCTGGTGTCCACTAGGGTTGGGACAGCTCAACAAGGGAGAATGTGAATTTTTGGCTCACATGGAGCTCTCGACCATGGTGTTTTCTGGCGACCTAAGTGGCTGGCCGGCCAGGCATTGGTCACCATCTTGACCAGTGAGGTCAGGGCTGGGGTTTGGTGAGTTCAATTGGCTTTGAACATGTGTAAAGGATTTGATTTAAATGGAATGGGGGAGAATTCATTTTGTCTTAATTTAGTCCAATGCATGGATTCGGCTAGGTGCACCTCCCCAAGGCTGGTTTGGGCTGAAGAGAAAGCCATTTGGATCAGCTTGATTAGTGGGGTCAAGTCACAATCCAAGTACAATTAGGCTTAGGCATGGGTTAGGGGAGACATGGGAATGGTTAATGACTTTTAAGGAGTGCTTAAAGGCCTTTCTTCTTTTTCTACTTATGGGGTGTTGACAATCCTAAGATTCTCATGGCTCTCATGTGGCTTCTGCATGGCTCCAAGGCTTGCTCATGGCTTAGGAATGGCTTGGCTCACTTGCATGAGAAAGGGATTTTGGGATTTTTGAAATTTAGGGGTATTTTGGCATGAGGCTTGATTTAGATTTATTTTATCATGGAATTGGAACTTAGGGAATGATTTTGATTAAATGGATGACAAATGAAAATGTCATATGGGCTTTAGAGTCCATTTTGGGCTTTTGAAATTGTATTGGGATGGGCTTTTAAATGCTTTAAGGAAGTGAGCTTTTATGTTTTAAAATAAACTTTTAGATGAAAATTTTGTAAAAGATTGTACCAAATAAATGTTGCATTTAGTTTAGGGATGTGTCATGAGAATTTTAGAAAAGATTTGATGTCATTTGGGGTTAAATTGGGTTTAATTTGGGCCTCTTTAATAATAGGGTCAAAGTGGGTCAAATTGGGCTAACTTGGGCTTTAAGTTTTAAGTTGAAATTGGATCCACATGTTGATAAAATTGGGTTTGGATTTGATTTAGACTGATATTGGGGATATTTAATTGAATTTTAGTATTGAATTGGATTAAAATTGAGGTCAATTGAAGTGATTTGGTTGGACATTGGGTCCACTTAAGTTAAAAAAATTTCAAATTGGGGATTTTGATAAAAGTGGGCTAAATAGACAAAATTGGCGTATGATGTAGTTGAACAAAATTAAATTGGAAATATTTGGGATTTTTTGGAATTTTCTGGGATTTTTTGGAATTTTCTGGGATTTTTGAGAATTTTAGGATTTTTTTGGGCTAAAAAGGTATTTTAGGTATTTAGAGGTTATTGGGGGGAGGGGGTATTTTGGAAATTTTTGTATATTTGGCCATGGATGATCAATTTGAGTGGAGGAGAATATTTAGGATTGATTTTGAGGAATTTTAGGTAATTGAGGTAATTTTGCAAATTTTGGGCAATTTCAAGGGCATTTGGTAGGTTTGGTGGGTTTAGGGTCCCGGGGGTCAAAATTGAAATTTGGGAAAAATGGAGATTGATTAAGTGTGAGTGAAATGAAACCATTTAATTGAGCCATGAAGCCATATTAAGCTCACAAGAGCCATGAGAGGACTCATTTTAGGCACTTAATATGTTGTTCCTGACCCTCTTAGTCAGGGGCTTAGGGGTTAAGGTCCATCCATATAAGTTACCTACATGAGTCAGGGAGTCAAATTGAGTAAAAGTGGTTTTAAGATTTGAAATGAGTGTGAGAGTGTGGTGTGTGCAAGCTAGACCTCACCTGGACTGCGACCATCCAGGGTACTCCTAAGGCCAAAGAGTCCTATAGGAAACTCATACTTTAAACCTCCACATATTGGTCTTAACCCTCCAAGTGGCATGGGGGTTTACAATCAAACATGTGGGGTTTTTACGGAGTCAAGAAGTGTTTTGAATTTCTAAGTGGTGGGTCTCATTTTTAGTCCTCTAGGATAGTCGAAGGGGAAAAACCTATGGCTAGATCCTTAGTACTAAGGAAAGAGATCAGACCTCACCAAAAATGAGGTCAACAAATGGACTCCCAATAGGTGTGGTGTGCTAACCAAGCACACTGCGCTTATTGGCGTTGGCCGAAAAGATCAACAAAACCAACACAGCTGTTTAAGTGACACACTTAGAACAAAGTGCAGAAAATCTCCGCTGGAGAGTATCAGATAAATTTCCAAGGCTGAAGATTCCAGAACTCTCGCTGGGGAAGAAGAGGTGAATTCCAAATCACAAGATCTGGAGAGGGACATTTAGATTCATTTCATTTTCATTTCAAGTTTTAATTTTGAATTTGAATGTTCGATTCAAGTTTTAATTTCGGTTGCAATTTGACTTAATAGGAATCTTGATTTAATTTGAGATTGATTTAAGATGAATTTCAAGATCAATTTCGTGGAAATTCTGGATTTGAAATGAGAATTGGAAACTAAGTTCCAACCTCGAGCTTGCAAGGAGTGGAATTTAGGTACCAGCCTCGGAGAGAGAATTGAAATTTAGTATCAATCTCGGAAAGAGAGTCAGAATTTGGTACCGACCACGAAAGGAGAGAACTGGAATTTGGTACCAGTTTCGAAAGAGAGAATTGAAATTTAGTATCAATCTCGGAAGAGAGTCGGAATTTGGTACCGACCTCGAAAGGAGAGAACTGGAATTTGGTACCAGTCTCGAAAGAGAGAATTGAAATTTAGTATCAATCTCGGAAAGAGAGTCTGAATTTGGTACCGACCTCGAAAAGAGAGAACTGGAATTTAGTTCTCGAAAGAGAGAATTGAAATTTAGTATCAATCTCGGAGAGAGTCGAAATTTGGTACCGACCTCGAAAGGAGAGAACTGGAATATGGTACCAGTCTCGAAAGAAAGAATTGGAATTTAGTATCAATCTTGGAAAGAGAGTCGGAATTTAGTACCGACCTCAAAAGAAGAGAATTGAAATTTGGTACCAGTCTCAAAAGAGAGAATTGAAATTTAGTATCAATATGAGAAAGAGAGTCGGAATTTGGTACCGACCTCGAAAGGAGAGAACTGGAATTTAGTACCAGTCTCGAAAGAGAGAATTGAAATTTAAAATTTAGTATCAATCTCAGAAAGAGAGTCGGAATTTGGTACCAACCTCGAAAAGAGAGAACTGGAATTTGGTACCAGTCTCAAAAGAGAGAATTAAAATTTAGTATCAATCTCAGAAAGAGAGTCAGAATTTGGTACCGACCTCGAAAGGAGAGAACTGGAATTTAGGTACCAGTCTTGAAAGAGATGGGAATTAGAATTTAGGTGCTGATCCTAAAAGTTTGTATTTGATTTGGTTTAAAAGATTTTTTGGAAATTTTAATTTAGTGGAGGATTGGAATGAGACATGAAAGTGTTTCACATCCTAAGAGAGCTAATTAAAGTTTGATTTGTTTGGCGAAGGATGCGAATTCATTCCATCAGAATATAATCAAGAATTTCTTGGTTCTGTGTCAGTAGACTCAGCCGGCTTTCTCAAAAGAGGGAAAGAAATCATGTAGAGTCGAAAGGATTTCAAAACGACAAAAAAGTTTAGAAGTTTGGAATTAAGGTTTGAGTCTTCTGTGGGGAAGAACCAACTCAAAAGAGTGTTCAAAAGAGTTTCAAATGGATTTCAATTTGAAGAAGAATTGAAAGATTCAAATCGATGAATTCAGATCGGAATTCAATTCGAGATTTAGGTTCGTTTCATTTTTTTGGTGATTCAACTTCATTTTTGTTGTTTATTTAGAGTTCGTGTCAATTTGGAGTTTATTTTAACATTTGGATTCTTAAAAGAGTTCTTTATTTATTTTTTATTCTTTTCGTTCTTTGTTCGAAGTTCATTTAACTTAATGGCGTTTCCCAGTCAATTTGCACAAAAGAGATGAATGCAAAACAAGACATGGTCGTTTCCATTTCAAGTTGTTGAAAACACATCATATAGCTTGACCCAAAACATGATGATATTTTCCTTGAAAATTCAGCATCTCTTACAATCCACGTAAATCCAGAACGGATTGTGTAAGATTCTTGCAAGTTTCTTCCAAAAGCATCTGTCGAAATCCATGTCTGAATAGTTAGATACATGGATAATAACATCACCTTCCAAGCCATCGTTGGCAGTAAATGTCGTTTGGATGTGCATTGGAGGTGTGCTATCTCCCATGTAGCTCACAGCTCGTAGGGCCGAAGGCTCTCTAACTCTGGATCTGACTGAAAGTGGAAAGACATTTTTCTATCATCCATCCTCTTGAAAGTGACGGAGATCCACTCTACAGGCACTCCTGGAATGCAATGTTTTGCTATGTCTGCTCCATTTCTTTTTAACACCAAGACGAAACCTACCGGTAGAGGTATCTCCACCAGCCCTCGAAATTCTTCGGGGCCTGCTATCTAGAGGTCAGATCCGAACATGATGTTACACTGGTTAACAAAAGACACTATGCAGAAGGGTCTGACGAAGTCGTGATGATCTATGTGTGGCGGTATGCAGTCGCCCACTTTTTATATGTTAATGATGCAGCTGTTGGGTATGCAATCTGCAGGAAATACCCTCCATGTCACCATCCTTTTTACCATTCTCTTGATAATTCTTGGCATTGGATCCACCTCACTACGACAGAGTATCCCTGGTGGATTTCCCTTTCTGTCTTCAGTGAAGTTGTAGCAACACCCGCACTGGATCGTAACTCTTCCTTTTCCTTTCATCCACATTCGGGTTTCGGAATAGGTCTTCTCCCTTAAGTGACTAGCTCGGCCCATTTTCTAAAGCTCGATGACACAGTCCACAATTTGCTGCTGCTCATAGTCTAAGAACACATCTATATGCAGCTCAAGGCCCTCTAGGATGTTGATTCGCCTACCTCGGATTCTCTCAAAATATTTAAAGGCCTTCTTCTCAACTTGCTGCAATTTCTTCAGCTCGTACTCTGGGATTATCTGAAGTCCTCGGGGTCTGGTAACGTATTGTGGGATGTATGGTTCAACTCCAGCACACTCTCCTGCATGTCTCGGCTCCTCGGGGATAGTCTCTATCGGGACATCATCCGGGGTTGCTTTCGCAACAAGACTCTTCAAAACTGGTGCATCTGTCCGACGTCGTGGCACCGATTCTGTTTCTGCTCTTCTTGGAATTTCTTTCATCCTTTCTGTTGTTCTTGGAGTTGATTTCCTCCTTTTCGATTCCTGATGAACCGATTTCTTTGAAGTACTTGCATTAACGGTAGCAACTGTCTCTTCATGTTGATCCACTGCTAGCTTGGTCAGCATCTTGTAAATGAGACAAGTCTTGTTTCTTCGTTGGGTCGATGTGAGAGTAGCTCTTCCTACCTCTTGAACTTCTGTGGGCATGGCGCTGACAAGCCTGCCCTCTGCTGTAGCAACCACGGATTTAACTGTCTTGTCCTCTCCCATTGCATGAGCGGTGTTTGCTTTACTTTTCTTGCTGGTGGGCTGTTGACTTGGGCCACCAAATTTCATCACTGTCTGGCTGTGGAACTCTTCCAGGTCAATCGGGGTCCAATCAGTTTCGTTGTACTGTAGCCCGGCTGGTGTGAAATCAGAGTCGATCTCAATCACGGCCCCATCCTTCATCTTCTTTTCATCGAGTGCTAGACTCACGTCATTCTTAAAGTTCAGAAACAACTGCCCGTTCGACATTACCCTGCGAACAACAAGGAAATGATCAGGGGTTGTACTAAGAATGAGAACAATAAGAAAAATCATTTATCAATGAAAAATTTTTTATTTGTTTCTTTCAAATTTTAATAAGAGTAGGAAAAGATGAGGAAAGATCAGGAGTGAGCTGATTTAAAAGGAGTGATCAAAATTTTATTATTATGATTTCACATATTTTCTTTTTAACACATTTTTTTTGTTAATGATTTTTATCATCCCTTTTTTTATGTTTTTGTTACAAATGATTACTCCTCCCGTGCTTCTAGGAATGAGACTTCCTTTTTTAAAGTTCATCCTTTGAAACATTAGGTTGCTTAATACTTCTTCAAATATCAACCATTAATTGGAAGCATAGGTCGTTCTCCGCGGCAATTCACCAGTTGGTAGGAACCTCCAGAGTAGACTGTCTCGACCACGAATGGCCCCTCCCAAGTCGGTTCAAATTTACCTCCTATCTTGCGGTGTGAAAGAATAGGCCTCTTGAGAACTACAACCAAGTCACCGACTTTGAATGTCCTTGGGCGAACCAGTTTATCGTGGGCCTGGATCATCTTGGCTTGATATAGTTCCAAATTCTGCTGCGCTGAAAGTCGTTTTCCTTCCAAGCTTTCAAAT
The DNA here is from genome assembly GCA_022702705.1 of Papilionanthe hookeriana x Papilionanthe teres. Lineage (NCBI taxonomy): Eukaryota > Viridiplantae > Streptophyta > Magnoliopsida > Asparagales > Orchidaceae > Papilionanthe > Papilionanthe hookeriana x Papilionanthe teres. The sequence goes on along the minus strand of CM040431.1, from coordinate 11,154,548 downwards.
TTTTCTAATCGTAATTTGGCATTCTCTTCTGTAGTGATCCTGTTTGCAACTGCTATTCTGAGAGACAGAAGCTGGACTTCCTAGGGTAAGACGGCCTCGGACCCGTATACTAGAGCTTAGGGCGTGGACTGAGTAGGAGTTCTGAAAGTTTTTTTGTAGACCCATAAGGCTTCTAACAACTTCTCGTGCCAATTTCTTTTGTTATCGTCCAAAGTTTTTTTTAGAATTTGGACGAGAGTTTTATTAAAAGCCTCGGCCAAGCCGTTTGCTCTTGGGTAGTAGATCGTCGAATAGCGCCAGTCTATCCCATGTCTTCTGACAAAACTGTTGATCTTCGTGCTTCTGAATGCTGACCCGTTGTCTGAAATAATTCTGTGTTACTCCGAAACGGTAGACGACTTGATTCTTGAAGAATTATAGCATGTGATATGCTTTCACTTCTCTGAGCGGTACTGTCTCTGCCCACTTTGAAAAGTAATTTGTAGCTACAAGAATGAAGTGATATCCTCTTGAAGAAGGAGGTTCTATTGGGCCCACGATATCTGTGGCCCAACACTCAAACGGCCACGACACGATTGTCGGATGCAGCACATTTGAAGGTTGATGTAGAACCACTCCATGCACTTGGCATTGGTGACAACTTTTTGCAACTTTCATGCAGTCGGTCATCATTGAGGGCCAGTAGTACCCTAGTCTCTTAATCTTCATTTTCATTTTTGGACCCGACTGATGAGCGCCACAAAGTCTTGAATGCACTTCTTTAACGATTTCATGAGCCTCAGACCCACTCAGGCACCTTAGCCACATCTGGTCAAAAGACCTTCTATATAACATATTGTTTATTAATGTGTAAGACAGAGTTCTTTTCTTGATTTGATGGGTTAACGACTTATCATCCGGTAGGTTTCCTGTTTGCAGGTAGTTCATTAATGGCCGCCGCCAATCTTCTATAGTTTCAGCCACCGTTGCAACTGATTCTTCTTCTTTTTCTGACTTGTGTATTCCATCCATGTCGAGCAGTGAGAGGACCTATCGTCCCTGAATTGACATTTCAACTGACTCATCATGTAAGCAGGCAAACTCTTTTGCAAGGCGGGCTAGCGCGTCTGCAAGAGCATTTTCTCCCCTGGGGATCTTGTAGATCGTTACATTCAGAATCTGTTTCAGGAACTTCATTGCGTATTGAAAGCATTGTTCGAGTCTTGGCTTCATAATTTTGTACTGTCGTGCGACTTGTTGGATGATCAACTATGAATCTACGTAGATGTTTATGTCTGTTATACCCATCTGAATGGTCAATTCCGATCAGGTTGTGAGGGCTTCGTATTCTGCTTCATTGTTCGTACACGGTTCTGTTAAATGGTAGGAATATCTTAACATCCCCCACTCCGGTGTTGTAAATATTAATCTGATTCTTGCCTTACCGGGAACTGTCGTTTGCAATTCTTTTTCTTTTTGTGCTTAAGATGCTCCGTCGAAGTACAGTTGCCAACGTTGATCATCAGGGTTTTTTAGGCTCATTATCTGCTTGTCGGGCAAGTCATCGTTTAGAGGCGATTTTGCCGGTAAAGGGTGTGCTGCGAGGAAGTATGCTAGGACTTGTCCCTTTATAGCACGAAGAGGAACAAAAGTTATATTGAATTGAAATAGTATCATCGACCATCTGGCAAGTATGCTAGAAAGCGTCGGTCGGGTCATCAAATATTGCAATGGATTAAACTTTGAAATAAGGTTGACCTTATGAGAAAGCATGTAATGCCTGAGCTTTTTAGCGGCGAAGATCAGGGCTAAACAATGCTTCTTAATCGTGGGATACTTTAATTCCATCGGAACTAGATGACGACTTAAATAGTAAAGAGCATTTTCTTTACCCTCGTCATTGACATGGGCTAGCAGGTCTCCGAGGGAGTCATCTAGGGTTGCGGTATAAAGTATCAGCGGTCTACCCGAGGCTGGGGCTGCTAAGACAGGAGGTGTCATTAAATATTGTTTAATGTCCTCGAAGTCCCGCTAGAATTTCTCTTCCCAAATGAATTTGGCATCCTTTTTAATTAATGCCGAGAAGGGCTGACACGTACCTGATAAATTCGAGATAAAGCGTCAATGATACGCCAACTTCCCTTGAAAGGATCGTAGTTGTTTCAAAGTTTTGGGAGGCGGCATTCCTAAGATAGCTTTAATCTTCTCCGGATCGATTTTAATTCCGCGATATCGGACAACGAATCCTAAGAATTTCCCAGAGGCGACGCCGAAGGCGCATTTCAGGGGATTCATCTTAAGATTAAATTGTCTTAATTGCTCGAAAACAATTCTCAAATCATACAGGTGATCTTCTTTCAGTTTCCTCTTGATGACCACATCATCCACGTAGCACTCGACTTGGCTATAAATGAGATCATCAAAAATCCTTGTCATTGTTCTTTGGTAGGTTGCTCTTGCGTTCTTTAATCCGAAAGGCATTACTGTGTAGCAGTATATTCCGATTGGCGTGCTGAAGGCTGTAAATTTTTCATCTTCTGGTGTCATCTTTATCTGGTTGTATCTTGACGATCCATCCATGAAAGAGAAGACTTCGTTCGTCGAGGCGATGTCGATCATTAATTTTGGAATTGGTAGCGGGAATTCATCCTTTGGGCATGCTTTGTTCAAATCTCTGAAATCCAAGCAGATTTTGATCTGACCATTCTTCTTTCTGACCGGTACCACATTAGCCAACCAAGTCAGATATTGTTCTTCTATGACAAATTTAGCATCTATTAGCTTCTTAACTTCAGTTATAACTTGTTGTTTAATCTCTAGACGCATTCTTCTGGGAGCTTGCCTGATTGGAACGGCAGTGTGATCCACTCCTAGTTTGTGAACTGCAACTTCTGGAGCTAATCCTGGCATTTCATCATAACTCCAAGAAAAACAGTCTTTGAATTTCATTTATAGCTTGATCATTGCTTTAAAGTCTTCTTTATTGAGCAAGGAGCTAACAAAGGTCGCCCTAAACTCTTCACTATCACCTAAGTTAACTTCCACTAACTCATCTATCGTAGATTTAATTTCTTCTTCAAATTCTGGCGGAGCATCTCCAATTGGCAGATCTTCTGGATCGTCTGAAGCTTCCAAGTAGTCTTCACCAGGCTCGCAAGTGACAACCAAGCAAAATTCCGTATCATCAACTGATCCTACTGTGTCGAATCTAAGACCGTGCTTTGAGTTGGGAGGCCGACTGGCATTATTCCATAATTTCTCAAAGTGTTGTGATCGACCTTTTGTCCATTGTTTAGGTAAGACACCACGTTAAACTAAATTCTGAACACAGGGAGAGTACCACTCAAAAGACAATTCCATTAATTCGGATGAAGTAACATATTCAAATTGTACATCATTTTCAATTTTGGAAGAAGAAGCACCACGGTAGAATTTGATTGGCTTAGCACTACCACCATGCACTTCCTTGACCACTATACCCTCGAACTTATTAGGATAGATCGAGGTCAGGGTCATAGTATGTACATAGTGGTTAATCTTTTCGTACATTGATTTGTATTCTTCATTCTTTTCGTCTTCAAGAGAGATCTTGAACTGGGGTTTCTTCTGACTTATTGTCGCTGCTTCTTTCTTAATTTCTTCTTCTTTGAAACTTTTCTCCCAATCAACATCGATGCTCGGTTTCTTCTGTCCAACTATTCCACCGTTTCTTCCACGACCTCGTCCCCGGCCTCGACCTCGGGTGCTAGTTCTGGAGAAACCTTCACCATCTCACTGTAAGGGAGTGGTGAGTAACTGTTGGACAAGAATTTCAGGTTCTTCATCGTCTCGAATTTCTTTTGCTTCATTTGGTATGGTATTTCTGGAGAAGATTGTCTTTTTTGGAGGCACATAGTAAGCTGCATCTTTGTGAATTCCAATTTCATGCATGAAGAACGGTTGTAAATCACCTTTGATACACTATTCTCCTCCATAATATTTTATGCACTGGTGCAGAGATGACGGTACCATCCAGTTCTCATGGATCCACGGCCGACCCAGTAGAGCGTTGAACGATGTCTCAGAATCAATTATGTGGAATTTTGCTGTTGTCTTTGCTAAATCACCGGTCTTCATTAATAATGTTATTGATCCAAGAGCTCTTTCTCCTTTCTGATTGAAGCCTCTTAATAACATCTTATCTGCTTCAAGTTCGCGAGCATCAATTTCCAAATATGCTAACGTTTGAAGATTCATTATGTTGATTGATGCTCCCGGATCAACTAACACTTTGGAGAGCATAAACTTTCCGATAGTGAATGAAATGTACAACGACCGATTGTGATCAGCTGTTCCAAGTAGTAGATCATTATTCGTGAAGGTGACACCTCGCTGTTCTTTTAACGAGCAAACCTCATCTAAGGAAATACTGGCCATTTGAGCTAAGCAAATTTTTGGATCAAGTAAAGCCTTGATCAGAGTTTCCCTCATTTCCTTTGACAGGATCAGAGCGTCGTAGATGCTCAGTTTGGCTGGTAGCTTCCTAAGATGGGCTAGCACATTGTAATCCACTTTATTACCAGGCTCTTCAGTCTCTTCCCGAATGGGCAATTCTTCCACTAGGGTTGGCTCTTCCTGAGCAACCACCTACTATCCTTTATCCTTTAGACCCATTCTCGGGAGTAGAACTTTTATGATTCTTAGATTGACTGCAGTTATTTCTTCTGCATCTAGTGCTGAATCTGTTGGTGTCCCCTCTTGAATCGAAATGGCTGGCTCTTCTGGAGTTGCTTCGGAATCTGATAACTCTAATTCTATCGTGATTGCAGTTCCTCGGAATTCACAAATGGACTTGTTGCTTTTCGAACTTTCGTGGACATCCTTGTGAACGTCTTCTCCTTTGTCGGGGTCATCGAGGTTTAGTATGAATTGAGAATTGTTATTTGTATTGAAATCGAGATCCGGATTAGGTCGGTTGTCGTTAGTTACTTAATTGTTAGAAACAGTCAAAACGTAGCCAACTCCAAAACTCTTATCATTATAAGATCCCGCCGGGGAGCAAATAATCATACAGAGTCAGAGGTCCGAGGGATTTCTCCCCCGAATCGGAAACAACCATCCTAGGATAAGCAGCCCCTAGTCTACCCTTCGGAGCCTCAGTCTTCTTTTCCTCCACGATCTTCTCCTCCTTCTGGGGCGGTTCTTCAATCGCCAGTGACAGTGTCGGCTCGACAGGTTTCAAACTCTGAGTTGAAGCGCGCACCGAAGCGGTATGAATGTGATCCAAAATTTTCTTTGAAGACATTGTTCAGATGGTACTCCACCCATCGTCAGTCGTGTAAGGGTCTATCAGAGCAATAAGATCCATCGAGATAACATTGATGAAACCTCCTTTTTGGGGCTCCTTCATGTATTCCTTCGGGAAAGTTATGTTCCCTTTCCGGAGATTATCATCAAGCCAACTCTTGAAAGTGATGCAATCTTCTATTTTGTGTTCGAGCATCCGGTGGTAGGGACAGTAGTTCGGATGATCCTTCTTGTCGACTTCTTCTGGCCTTTTGGGCTCTGGTAGTTGAAAGTCGGGTGTTTTCATTAAACTGCGGAACATCTTGGCCACTGCCTCAGTCTTGAAGGGATATTCCTTATTCAATAGTTCCTTCAGGACACGTGGTGGACGAGGCCGCGGTTGATCATGCTGTCATGATTGATAGCTCGGTCGAGGCTGTTGATAGTTCTGTTGAGGTTGCTGATAATTCTGCTATGGTTGTTGATAATTTGGTTGGAGTGGTTGATAACTAGGTTATGGCCTCTCTGGCTGTATTTGCATTGGCTGCTTACCTCTGTCTACTGCCGCGACGATCCCAAATTTCTTTTTAAATGCTTTTACGGGTTTCTGCTTATCAGTCTTGTCAACAAAATTCAGCTGCTTTGCCTCCTCCTGCAAGCTCCCGGCCTTGCTAAGCAACTTCTCGAAAGTCTTAATTGTGAATCCTTTGAGGAGAAGTGTTATCGGGCCATGGATACTCTTTAGTAGGATACCGACTGCATGCTGTTCCTGAAGCTGAGGCTCACACTTCATACTTAAGTTCCTCCATCAAAGTATGTAATCCACTAAAGTTTCGTTCGGTTTCTGTTGCTCCACCACTAGATCACCGATAGTGATGTGGTGCCGAGCCCTGGCAAATCGTTTAACGAAGAGGTTTTCTAATTCTGAAAATGTCTTAACTGAACCATTCAGCAATTCTGCGTACCAATCGAATGCAATTCCCGACAGGCTACTGACGAACTGATGAAAGAGTAAAGCATCGCTCCCACCGGCATTACAACAACTAGCACGTAAATGTGCGACATGTTGTCGGGGTTTTCCCGTACCATCGAAAGTCTTGAACAGAGGTGCTACGAAGCCCTTCGGGTATTGGACTGCATCAAATTCTTCAGGGTAAGGTCTACCTGATTGAATAGATGCTCCACTCTTAGACTGAGCTAAGGCTTCTCGCACCTGATGTTCTACCATGTTCTTAATATCTTTTTCGGGAATCATGCTCTGTGCAGAATCTTTCTTTGGTTGTTTATCTACATTGACGGACGTAATCTCTTTCCCTCCATCTGCAATGTGAATGATCTCTGGGGGTGTTTCCTTTTGAGGGTGAAGCTGGCTTTGGAGTGTGGCTAAGGCGGCTGCCATCTCTTCCATCCTCTTTGTCATCTAGGAGATCGTATCATTCTTTTTTTGAAGACGTGCTCTCATTGTTTCTGGTTCGTCCCTTTTTGAAGCTGACAGAGCTCCTTGCGAAGCTGACAATCCTCAGGTCACGACCATATTGATCTCGGCATACTCTTCATCCATAAACTCTGATGAATCGACTTCAGTTTCTAATTTTTCTCCTCTTTCCTTTGCCAACCGTCGGATGTTTGTCCTCAGCTTTCCTATGGCATCCTCAAGTGGTCTTTTCCAAACAGTTTCTCGGTTGTCATGTGATGACTATTGAACTTCTTTTTCAGGAGTTTCCTTTAATGCAGTAGCACTTTCTTCAGATTCAGGTTCTCTGACGAGACTCTTCTTTCCAGAACATTGTGTCAGTATCGGTTCAGCAATAATAGGTTGCCACACCATCCTTCTTGCAGTAGAAGGCTTAGGATCAGATGGTCTGTCGAATGTACGTCCGTAGGTGATGTCCTCCCTAATATGGTGACTTGATACGACAACAAGCGAACTTCTTTCACTAGCTCGCACTTTCTTCCTGGGCCTTTCTGTGGCAGTGACGGGGTCTACTCGTGGTCCAAGGTGAGATTTAACTGGTACTCATCCCATTCTTCTCAGAATTTTTGATACGGGACACCCTTCTTTCTTAGCTAGTTTCTCTACTACGACTCGCAGTCGGGTAAGCGGCGTACTGTTGGCCCTCTTCCTCTTATAGTCACTATAGTATGAAGCTCAGGGTAATGCAGCGGCGATCCTCCAGACATCTTCTTCATCCGATGCAACAGAGAGAAGGTGGAACCTACCTCCTCCCATCAGAGGTGAAATTTCAGGTAGTTCTTCTTCTTCCTCAGGAATCTCTTCCAGAAAAGCAATTTCAACAGCCTTGGCCTTCTCGATCCTGGCAATCTTTCTGCTCCTATTTCTTCTTTGAGTCCGAGTTAAGGGTGTAACTTTAGAGCTGGACCCTATCTCAAAAACAGACCGCAATGCAGCAAAATTTGTACCCTCCACGATAACAGGCCCATCACCGACTTGGACTTCTTTTCATTTCAATTTAGGAGGAGCTGAGGTCAGTGTAGAGATGACCAAACTGGTGGGGGTAGAGATAACAATTCTCCTACAAACAGCAGTGTTTCTTTCAGTTGGGACCCTTTGCAGGGGAGGAAACTCTTAAGTCGATTTCAGGTTGAACTCAATTATAGGCTCCTCAGTTTCCGGTACTTTGTTCATTAGTGCGAAGAGAGTAACATCAGTGAACTTAATGTCTGTATTGTTGAACCCTTGTCCAAAACGAATGACCGCGTCATTAGGCAGCTCGTCCTTGTAAATAACCAAGTCTATCCTGTTGGTGAAGGAGAAAATCAGCTTTGGTGCAGACATTTTCTGCAGGGTAGATTCTAAGCGTCAGTTCCGATTTATGCTTCCTTACATCGGGACGAAGAAAGAGAAGAAATTTCTCTAAACAAGTCCGAACATGTTCCCATTTATCTTTTTGTTTTCTTAATTTTATTTACAAGATATTTTTGGATTTTGTTTTATTTGTGTATTTGTGGTTTAACAGAAAGTTCATTTATTAAAAGGTTTGTTTACTAGAAGGTTTGTTCATTAGGAACGAAACAAATTAAAAAGGGAGAGTTTAAAGGAAAGGTACAGGACCCAATCCAGAAATTGGAAAGGAAGAGAAAGTCTCACAAGACTTCTCGACCCGAGGAACCGCTCCTAAGCTAACACCTATTGCGGGTCCACCTCACCTCAAAGAGGTAAAAGGATTCTGGAACCTCTCTGTTTAGGGATGTCTAAACAGTGGCTCCAAAAACCAAAAGAGTTGACTATACCCGTTCAAGACAGAAATGAACGTGGTATTTCAACGGAAAAATGGTAGCTTGGTCCACTAGGGACATGGACTTGCCACCGATTTATGAAAGCAAAACCATCTGATCAAAATGGAGAGAGGAACTAGTCCCCAGCGGAGTCGCCAAAAGTTGTCGGCACATTTTTAGGTTAAGTGTTTTTAAAGGAGGTCGCCTACAGAGATTGATGACGAATTTTAGATTTTAAATTTAATTTAAATTTATATATAATTTGGAAAGTAGCTTTTGATTTTGAAAATAATTTTAAGTTTGAAAATTTCAAGATGTGGAATCAAACCGATCTCACATCCCAAATAGTTTATGTAAATGAGCATCACATCACAAACCACGTATCTATCCCGAAGAATAGACACACTGCTTGATGATGGGGCTCGATTAAATAAACTAAAAGATTTGTGATATCTCTTTGGTCTGCGAACCAATTTTATAAACCGACAGGTTCCTCTGCTTAATATAAAGGAATTAAGTAGGGTTTATATTACATGGGTTCTTAAAGTTCCCTATAAGGGCAAGCCCCTATAGTTAATTACATCATAGATGACCGGAATCATTTAAGAAAACTCTCGATAATGATCAGTGGTTTTGCTCTCAAGAATTTCAAAGTTTAAGGTTTCAAAGGATTAAATTTTAGAATTTCAAAAGGGATTAGCTCAAATTTGGAACAGTTTATTTCAGGAATCCAAAGGAAAAGAAGTAGGGGATGTCACAGACCCGAAATGAACTTCGGTGACTTCCTGACTATCCTATTATTTAGCTTCAATTTAAGAGAATTATTTAATGTTTCAATCTTGCCAATTTTAGTTAATTAGGACTTATACTTGTATTACATAATCACAGAAATAGCCTCGAAGATGTGAGGGTTTATGTCGTACCAAACGACTACCTCGGAGCCCTAAGACCGGTTAGGACTTAATTTGCATAACACAATTATACAAATGCCTAACAAAAAGATGAGGATTTATGTTGCACTAAGCAAACTACCTCGAAATCCTATGACTTGGTTATTTAAAACAAGGAAAGGTTTTGCTGATGTAGATTCCAGTTTTGTTGACGACGATGGTCTTGCTGCCCACTATGCTCCAAGCTCCTTGTCGTTGCAGAGATTTCGTTTTAGAAAGTGAAAATCAAGAGATGAGAGAAGTGTTTTGGTTTAGAAGAGTTTTAGGGTTCAAATGTCTTAATGTTTTATTAGGGGAATCTTAAAGTTGATTATAACAACACCGGTTAAGATCTCACGGTTCCATCATTCCAGCACCGTTATTTTCATCGGATTCACATAGTCCAAATGAGTTGCTAAACCCAACTGAATGAGTTCCACACTTTCATTTAGACCGTGGGAAATCTTGTTAGCAACACGTGGGTTACATCATTCAAGGGATTCCCGATCATCCAACAAGATGTTTTAATTTAGTTGTAGTTTTGTAGTTTTGTTTGTGATTAAATTTTGAGTTGTTTCATATTTTTAGTGTTGTGGCGGTGAATTTTATCTTGTGTTGATTTTAATTTAGTTTTGGGTTTCAGTTTTGTGGCTATCCTAAAGGTTTCAAATTTCATGCAGTGTGACATTGTTGTTTAGCATACAAGCGAAATAAAGTACAGTGCAAGTAAATAAATCGCAATAAAATAAAAGTGTACCTGGAGGGTCTTTTCGTCATTCCCGGCTGCACTTAAAACACATATCAGAGCATTTATATATTTGTAACGAATACCTAGGTAAAGCTAAGGGAAGGTTTTGGTTATCTACCAAAATCCTAATCCTGTCACTAGTCACATCCTATGACGTCTAGGTTCCTGTATTTTATTAAGGATGATTTTTCTTCACGAAAGAACAATTAAGTTCAATTTTTCTTCTAATACATCCCATTATATTGAGAAAGTGCTTAAGACGAGTACTAAACATCTTTTCAATACTTCTGAGATTATTTCGAGTCCAACTGAATTTTATTGTACAGGTGAATTGATCCTTCAAAAATTTAGTTAAGTTTTATTTCTTGCTCAGTGAACTAGGATGTTTGATTATCCTATGAATGAAGTGACTTTCACTTAATGCTCCATTTAAGAATTATAATAATAATGAAAGCCTTTAGAGGCAAATTAGTTTGTTAAAGATTTTTAACCATTTAAAATTGGAATTGATGATTTAAAGTGATTTAATTTCAATCATCGTTTTAGAATTAATTAAGGATTGATTACCATTGAATTAATTTAATTAGTGGACTTTAAATTAAAGAATTGGTATCTTCTAAAGTCACATCCCTAATAATTTAAAATTTTAATTATTCTCCCAAAATTTAAATGATTTAATTAATTAAAGTTGCATTTTGATATTGTCAAAGTCACTAATGGGTTTCTACCCCTTTATTCCCTAAGTTTCAATCATCCAAGAGAATATTAAGATCAAATATTTTTACCCTCCCTTTTGATTAAACCTAAAAGTAATAATTAAGGGTTAAAATCCTTAATTACCTTTATGCCCGTTTTAAGCCTAATCACTTCATAACTCACCAAATTGAGCTCAAGTGAATTTGAAATTTTTATGTCACTTCACTCATGTCAATTAAGACATTAGAGGAGAAAATATGAATTCTTCGTTTTTAATTTAATTTATATAATTATTTTGATAAAAATAAGGATTTTCAATGAAAATTCAACAACATGACCAAGATAAGATTTATGCCCTTAAGAAAATTATGGGACGTTTCTTCTGACTAGAGGACCACTTGGACCAATTTTGGTGAATTTTTGAATTATATTCGATTTATTATAATTATTTTGAATTTTACATAATTAATTATAAAATAAAATTGAAGTTAAAAAATGGATATTATATTTTTCTTAAGTCCCTCTGACCTCAGGGAAGTCAAACAAACAAATCTTATGTTTTTTTGATTTTTCTTTGATTTTTTAGAATTAATATGGTGAAAAGGTTGGAAAATCCATTTTTAATATTAAAATCGCCTTAAGCCTTTAAAATTCAATATCTTAACCTAGAGACTTAGGAAAATTTTGGTTGGTCCCTGAGTGATTAGTGGATAAAATATAACATTTTTATGAATTTTAATATTTTTGTGATTTTTATTATTTTTTAATTATTAAAATATTTAAAATATGGTTAAAATGAGAATTTTTATAAAATTCCAATTTTAATTTTCTTAGACTCCTCCGATACCAGATAAGCCCAAAAACCAATTTGGTGAATTTTTAAATGTATCCTGGGTTTTATGAATTTCACTAAAATGACCATACAACTTAAATAATTCATTTAATGCTACTTAAATTATTTCCACCGACTCGAAATTTTTATGTGAGGTTCTCTACATCCTAAGTGACAAAGTGAGAATTATTTTCAAGTGATTTCGATGTGTGGTTACTCCTAATTAATTAAAGATCAATTTCGAGTGTTTAGGATAATTAAGGTTATTGTTAAGGAATTAAATGAAACCATAATTTTCCTAGGGTCCTCTGGCCTAAGATACTTCCCCTAATTTTCCTAGAATTTTCTAAGCAATATGCTAATTATTGGAATTAAAATTCCAAAACAGACACATAAATTTGGAAAATCAATAACTTGCCATAGAGATGGCCTCTGGTCTTGAAAAATTTAGGGAATGTTCCCAAGCACGTAGGCTAAGCAAAAAGTCCAATGGTCTCATGTCATGAATTGTATTCATGCATGGAGAATTTGAAATACTTAAAAATTAGATAATTAATTAAAAATAAAATACTCTTCAAAATGTTAATTCTTTTCCACATTGTTCTCCTCTCGTTCACCGAGCAAGACAACATTTTTATTTTATTTTTGTGATTTTTCTATGTAAAGATATGAATTTTCAAAGTTCGTGTATTTAAATAAATCGAAAAATCCTATTTATCTATTTAAACCCGGGCCAAGACCGCGTCATCCTCGTCCGGATCGAGCAATGCGTCGTTCCGCCATTTGGAGGCCGTCATCCGATCAAGACTCGGCGCCCCGCGGTTCATGTCCCGTTCCCTAGTCCGTGCAATCTGTGTCGTCCATTCGATACACGCGCTATACGATAAGCTTCGGGTCATCATCTACGACCGGGTGCGTCCCGTGAGCCGTCCACACTAAAACCCTAAGATTTCATTTCTTCACCAAATCTCATGTTCCCGGATTCTATGGACTCATCTCGACAAGACGAACACATCTATACAAACCTAACATGGTCAATTCGACCTGCTAAATAAAATGCAGAATCGAAAGAAGCTCGGGAAGGGAGGAGTTCAATACCTTGGCTCTCGGGTGAAGCTTCAATCGTAGGGGCTCGGCACGTTCGTTGGAGTCCAAGGAAGCTAGCAGGATGAAGCTCCTGAGCTATGGTGAAATGCCTAGACTTGATTTCCACCAAGGCCGATTTCAAAGCATGGCCGATAAAGAAGAATGCTTGGCCCGGTGAGGGGGCTTTTGCTGAGGAACTTCCTCTCTTGGTCTGGTGAAGGTGTAGAGTCAATCAATTTGAAGATTGGCTCACCGTGGTGGAAGTGTCCCTGCTTTTGAGCTTAAGATCGAGCTCGTAAATTGAGCTCACAGAGGGGGTTTTAAGGCTGGATTTCAGCTGGGATCAAGTGCTCGGGTTTAGAGAAGAGTGTGGAGTGATTTTGGCAGAGTTTTGGTAAGGTTTGGTTCAAAACCCTTTGGCCGCGAGGTGATGGTGTTTAAATAGGCATGGTCGGAGGGCCTCCCCTGTGGGGGAGTTAGGGCTTGGGATCACCGCCTGTGGCAAGGAAGAACACTGCAGCCGACCATTTCCGTCGGACAGCTCGCCCAATTCAATTTGAATTTTTGAATCAAATGACTCTCACTGTGGTTTCCGTGACCGGTGGTGGTCCACTGTGGTCAGGTCACCCTCATGGTCGTGGAGGTCGTGGCTTGATGTTTGTGAGCTCAATTGGATGATGCCATGTGTAAAGGGATCGGGATTCAAATGGAATGAGGGAAGTGGCTCTTTGGCTCAAATGGGTAAAGTCATGTTCAAGTTTCGTGCACCCCCTGTGGCTTGACTTTGGGCTAAGGAAGAGTCACTTGAGTCAACTAGGAAAGGGTGGTGAAGTCCCCATCCAAGGTGATGTGGCTAAACTTCGTTAAAGTGTAACATGAACGCGGGTTAAAAAAGGTTTAACCTGAAGGTTTAAGAAAGAACCTCCTCCTTTTGCCATTAATGGCATGGTGAGGTAAAGGACTCACATGGCTTCATGTGGCTTGACACAAAGCCATGGCTTGCTCATGGCTTGGGAAAAGGTTGGCTCATTTCATGGAAGCAGTTTTTGTAAATTTTGGCATTTTGGTGGAAAATTTTTCAAGCTTCGATCTGAAATTTGGCTTAATGATGATTTTGAAACTTAAAGGGTGGTTTCGATTAAATGGATGAAGAGGAGTTTGTCATATGGGCCTTGGAATAAGTTTGGGCTTTTTAAATTTGGTAAAATCAGTTTTTAAATGTCTTTTCTAGCTGGCTTTTAGAATAGAAAAATGAATTTTAGGACAAAACTTTGTTAAAAGATTATGTCAATAAATGTCGTATTTAGTTTATGGATGTAATTAAGTGAAAATTTGAGAAAAGATTTGGTGTCATTTGGAGTTGAATTGGATTTAACTGGGTCTCTTTAATAATAGGGTCAAAGTGGGTCAAATTGGGCTAATCCCTGGGGTTAAGGTTGGGCTAATGTTGGTTTTGATGTAAAATTAATGTTGCAAAATGTTTATCGAGGTGTAACAAAGAGTTTTCAATTTTGTTTGGGTCTTGGTTTTGAGATTTGGGCCTATTTGGGTTCATGATCAGTTTAGGGAAAATTTTCAGAATTTTGGCTTAAGTTAAGCTTCGTGAAGTTTTGGGTTCAAATTTTGGGCAAATCAAGTTAGTGTTTTGTTTGTGGGGATGTTTGGAAGGTTTTAGAAAAAGATTCGGGGGCTAATCGAGTCAGGCTGGGTTGGTTTCAAAGGTTAGTCACAGTCAAAATTGGGCTTTAAGCTTCAAATTGAAATTGATCCACATGTTGATGAAATTTGGTTCGATTTGGTTTAAATTGACATTTGGGATATTTAATTGAAGTTTAATTGAATTGGATCAAAATTGAGGTCAATTGAAGTGATTTGGCTTGACATTGGGTCCACTTAAGTTAAAAAAGGGTTAAATTTGGGATTTTGGTAAAAGTGGGCTAAATTGACAAAATTGGACTATAGTGTAGTTGAACAAAATGAATTTAAGAATATTTGAAATTTTTGGGAATTTTCTGGGAATTTTTGAAATTTTTCGATTTTCGGCTAAAAGCAGATTTTTTGGGTATTTCCGAGGTTATCGGGGGGTATTTTGGAAATTTGCATATTTGGCCATGGATGATCAATTTGAGTGGTGGATAATATTTAGATTGATTTTGAGGGATTTTGGGTAATTTAGGTAACTTTGCAAATTTCTTGGGCAATTTCAAGTAAGATTGGTAAAGCCTGATGTTTGGTGGTCCCGGGTTAAAAATCGAAATTTGGAAAATGAAGATTTAGTAAATAGAGTGAAATGAAGCCTTTTTGGTTGAGCCATGAAGCCATATTAAGCTCACAAGAGACATGAGAGGACTCATTTTAGGCACTCAACATATTGCTCCTAACCCTCTTACCGTGGCTTATGTGTTGGCGTCCATCCATACGAGTTACCCGTACGAGTCGTGAGTCAAATTAAGTAAAAGTGGTTTTAAGATTTGAATGTGTGAGAGTGTGGTTTGTGCAAGCTTGCCCTCACCAAGACCTCGTACCACCTGTGGTAATCCTAAGGCCAAAGAGTCCTATAGGAACCTCATCCTTTAAACCTCCACATTCCGATCTTAACCCTTCCAAGTGGCCCGGGAGTTTACAATCAAACTTGTAAGGTTCAAGGGAGTTAAGAAGTGTTTTAAATTTCTAAGTGGTGGGTCCCATTTCTAGTCCTCTTAGATAGTCAAAGGGAAAACCTATGGCTAGATCCTGTGTACTAAGGAGAGAGATCAGACCTCCCCAAAAATGAGGTCAACAGGATGATCTTACACTATCCTTATAACTATTGCAGGTGCACACTTTACATAATATGTTGATGCTTAAGATTGGTGCTCGCGACCAATATATTAGGGATAATTGTATTCATAGGGTTAGTCCTTATAAAAATATGTAAAAGTACCTATCGATTACTAAAGTGATTCCGTCGTAATCGATGTAAGCACAGATGCAAAGAGTTAAGGGAAGAATTGACCTCATTTATCATGTGTGTTTGTGTTTATGTTAGAACAATATAGAGGACTTAGGAACACTTAAATATATATTCTTAAGTCAACATACCTACCGTGCTAATACACATTTTTTAGTTCAATTTCATTTAGACATGTTTAGTTTAGATTTAATTTCTGCTCCAAGTTATTTTGTCCCGATGAATACTTATAGATGTTTTCGATAGACATTTATGAAAGAAAGAATTTCTCGAACTATTCTCTTCTCGCTTATAATTTATGTATTGATTGTTATACTAAATATCAATTTTGAGGGGAGGAAAAAATAAATTTCAAAGTTAATTTTTTTTCCTAAAAGAAATACTTTTGAAAGATTATTTTAGTTATGTGGATTTTTCATAATATTAATAAAATTTTGGTTATATAGAAATATAATAGGAAAAACTTAGTAGAAACTTTAGTAAAATTGATAAAACTAAATTTATGATGTTTAGTAGAAAATAGTAGGAAAATCAATTTACTATTTAAAGTAGGAAAAATTCGAATTTTTAAAAGTTAAAGATTATTTATACTCTATTAAAAAAATTATTTTTCTAATACTACATTTTAAGTTAAAAGATAGAAAATATAATTTTCACTTTAGAAAAGGTATATTGAAATTCAAAATCATTAAATGCCTATCCAGATATAACAATCCTCACATAAAAAAAGTATGGATTTGAAATATCGCGAAGGAAAAAGGAAAAGAAAAGAAAAAGAAAAGAAGGATAAAATAAAAGAGAAGGAAAAGAAAAGTCAAAAGAAAATATGCTAGAGAATCTTCGAGGATTAAAACCTAATTAAAAAATTGATTCCACTTAGTTCTTTCTAAGGAAGAAAACTTAAGATCAATCCTAAGCTTATTTCAAAAGTATTAGTAAAATTATTTTCAAAATAAAATTCATAAATTCTAAAATTAATATTTTTCTAAGAATCCAATGTTCTGGAAAAAAGTTTAATTATTTCAAGTAAATAGAAATCAGATTCCTAAGTTTAGTACTAAATATTATGATACCTTAGTTATCATAATTTACTGGAAATTCTTCTAAGTTGAACTATAACATTTCTAGAACAAAATTTTAAGTCATCTTAAAGAAATACATTAACAAAAATCAATATATTTTGAAAGGTGTAGGGTTACCCGAGGACAGTAACCTTAAGTTTGGGGGAGTTGGTACAACTAAACAAGTGCTAATTCTTTATATACATTTTATGCTCATTTTTAATGATATTAAATTTTAAAGAAAGGTATTTTGCTTATTTTCGCTTTAGGTACAAGAACAGAGTTTTCGAGAAACGAGCAAAAATGCAATTTGGAGTCAAATCGAGCAAGGAAGAAAATTCTTGGATTCAGCTCATTTTCATATGTCATTCTGTGCTTAATATCTTTTGCATTTGGCATATGTTTTTGAATGAAATTTCACTTTAAAGAAATGTTATTTTCATGTTTATCTTGTGTATAACACTTTAGAAAGCATTCAGCCGAAACAGGGCAAAAATGGAAAGCAAACAGAGCAAAAACTGGGGTGTTGCCAAAAAGGTGGCACCTAACATGCCAGTCTCACCCAATTTTAGTGCCATGGTGCCATCGGTACCTAGGCACCATATATGGTTTTCTTGACATGTTCAAGACGCTCCGAGGAGTTTTAAGGCGACTTGGCACTTAGGAAGGAAACCTTTACATTTGAAAAGCTCCGAGACTCCAAGAACATCTAGAGGTCGTAGATAGGAGTAGGAAATGTAGATTTCTACCTTTTATAAAAAGATTGATGAGGATTATTGAGAGATATGTGTAAGTAAAGGGTACGAGCATTGCGTTGATCGTTGTGAGGTTTTGTCGTGAGATATTTACATCTTTCTTTCGAGAGAAAAATCTTAAGTATTGTATTCTTCAGTATCTTATAATTGTTGTAAACGCTTTCTAGTATATTAGCTTTGATTTAGTGAAGTTTTCTTCGTTGTGTTTTATCCATGCTTCATGAGTAACAGTTTTTCTTTTGATATGAAGTAGTGACATGAGTAAGAAAATTTGTTTTAAGATAGAATAATTTTATTTCTATGTAATGAGTAATATATACTTTGCTTCATTGGCATAACTTAAGTGGCAAAAGGTTATGCTAAAATTTGTTGTAAGTGATACTAAGACTCGAGAGAGCGGTGATCTCGTTAAATTCGAGTTCACTCACATTGTTCGTGGCCGGCTATGTTAAAGTAGTTTATGTGGCAATGAAACTTTTAAGGAATTATAATTCATGATCTATAACACTTGGGAGATGGTAGGTAATGAAACTATGTTAAAGCAGGTGCTCCTAGGTGATAGCTAGTTGTGTAACACTAATTTAATACTAAGCTACATATACACTTTGGAGATGGTAGTAGACATATTTTCTTTGTTGGCACATAATTACTACATAAGTCTATCAATTCTTTTATTTCTTATGCCATTATCTTCATTGTACTTTTCTTTTGCAATGAATTGGATTCATGTTTAGGAATATAGATTTTCTTAGAAATTCTATTATTGTACTTCGTTCAGTTACGTATTGCTAAAGTGCATTGCGAGAAAGTAAATTGCGAATAAAATAAAGTAAAAGCGTGCACGGAGGGTCTTCCCGTCATTCCAAGCTGCACTTAAAACTCAATTAGAATATTTAAGCAAGTTCCTAGGTAAAGCTAAGGGAAAGGTTATGGTTTTCTACAAATTCCTAATCCTATAGCTAGTCATTTCCTATGACGTCTAGGTTCTTTGTGTTTTGGTTTAAGGATGATTTTCTTCATCAAAGAATAATCAAATTCAATTGTTCTTATAAATATCCTATCATATTGAGGAAGTGCTTAAGAAGAATCTTAAACATCTTTTCGATATTTCTAGGATTGTTTTAAGTCCGAATGAATTTAATTATACAAATGAATTAATCGTCCAAGAATTTCAAGTTTTATTGTTACCTTGCTCAGTGAACTAGGACATTTGAATATCCTATAAGTGAAGTAACATTTCATTTAATGTTTTATTTAGGAGCTATAATAACTAAAGCTTTCAAGGGTAAGTTAGTATTCAAATGATTTGGTTTAAGTTAAAGAGTTTAAATTTGGAATAGTGTTCAAGTTGTTTTATATTTAATTTAATTTAATTTAATTGAATTTGATTTAGTTTAACATAGTTCAATTTAATTTGATTTGGTGTTTAATTAATTTGATTTGATTTAATTTAATTTAATTATTTAATTTAATTTAATTTAATTTAATTGTTTAATTTAATTTAATTTAATTTTAATTATTTAATTTAATTTAATTTAATTGTTTAATTTAATTTAATTTAATTTTAATTTAATTTAATTTTATTTAATTTAATTGTTTAATTTAATTTAATTTAATTTTAATTTAATTTATCTTTAATTTACTTTATTTTTAATTTTAATTGAAATTTTTGAAAGAGTTTAATAATTTGACTTTAGTTTAATGATTAAGTCTTTTAATATTTTGAATTTGAATTATCATTTTAATTAAGAGTTGAATATTAATGAGATGATTAATTTAGGGATTCTTAAATTAAAGAATAAATCTCTTCCTAATAAATATCCCTTATTTTAATGATTCCAATTTTATTATTCTTCCAAATTTAATCCATTATTTAATTAAAGTTTAATCATTTTGAAATTGTTTAATGGGTTTCTACCCTTTAATCATTTAAATTTCAATCATCCAAATCAGATTAGGATCAAATATTTTACTTGTTAAATTTTTATTAAGCCTAAAGTTTTAATTAAGGATTAAAGATTTTAATTACCATTTTACCCTTTAAGCTTAATAATTTCATAACTCACTAAATTGAATTCAAATGAACTTGAAATTTTTATGTGACTTCACTCATATGTCAATAAAGACATGAGAGGAGAAAAAGTGATTTTTCTGTATTTAATTTATTTATATAATTATTTTTGATGGAAAATAGAGATTTTCAAGGGAAATTTGATAATATGACCAAGGGAAAGTTTCTGTCCTTAAGAAAATTAGGGGACATTCCTAATGACCAGAGAAGCACTTGGACCAATTTTGGTGATTTTTTGAATTATATTATTTTTATTATAATTATTTTGATTTTTGGAGTGTTAATTAATTTAAAAATAAAATAAATGTTGAAAAATGAATTTTATATTTTTCAAAAATCTCTCTGATATCAAGGAAACCAGAGAATCAAATTTTGCAATTTTCTGATTTTTCTATGATTTATAATAATTATTTTAGTGAAAATGCTAGAAAATACATTTTTTTTAATTTTAAAATTACCCTAGGGCTTTAAAATTCAATATCTCACTAAATAGACCTAGGAAAAATGTGGGATTTGTTCCTAAGTGATTAAAATTCAAAATGTGACATTTTGGTGAATTTTATTATTTTTGTGATTTTTATTATTTTTTAATTATTAAAAATATTAAAATATTATTAAAAATCAACTTTTTTAGAAAATTGAAATTTTAATTTTCTTAGGTTCCCCTGATATCAGAGAGGCTCCAAAACCAATTTGGTGAATTTTTTAAAAAGTATTTTAAAATTTATGAATTTTTAAAGTTTAAAATGGCTAAGTGGCTTAATTAACCCAATTAGTGGGGTTAACCAAGTCCAATTGACCTCAAATTTTTATGGTGGATTCCTCTGATCCTAAAGGTCAGTGGAGAATTGATTTCAAGTCAATTTGATGCTTGGTTAACTCTAATTAATTAAAGACCTATTTTGGGTGTTTAAGCCGATTAGGGTTAATGCGAGTGAATTAACTCAAGTCCTATTTTTCCTAGAGTTCTCTGGTCATAAGGAACATCACCAAATATTTCTAGAATTTATTTCACAACATGCTAATTTTTGGAATTAAAATACTCAAAACAGCAACATGCATTTGAAAAATAAATAACTTTTCACAGAGATGGCCTCCGACCTTGGAAAATTCAGGGAATGTTCCCAAGTTCGGAGGCTTCAAAGCCCTATGGTCTCATGCCATGGTGAATTGTATACATGCATGGAGAATTAAATGTATGCGAGAGAGTAAATAAATTATAAAAAATAAAATACTTAATGAAATTAAATGATTTCTTTTCCACATTATTCTCCTCCGTTCACTGAGCAAGAGGGTATTTTTATTTTATTTTTGTGATTTTTCTACACAAAGATATGGATTTTTGAAGTTTAGGGAATTAAATAAATAAGAAAATACCCTAATTTTCTATTTATCCACGCGGCGCCGGCGCATCCTCGGCGACTCCGAAAGGCCACGCGGCGCGCTCCCATTCGACGCCGCCACCCGAGTCAGCAGCCCGGGCCCCGCGGTTCTCGTACCGTCTCCTGGTCCGACGCCATCTGAGCCGTTCGTCCGCGCGTGTATTGAATGGACGGCATCCGTTCATCGTCCCCAAGTGTCCTCACCCGAGAGCCGTCCATACTAAATCCCTAAGATCTCACTCGATTCTCAATGGATTTTTACGTTCTTATACTCTATGGATTCGTCTCGAAGAGACGAACACATCTATACGGTTAACATGCATTGGAACTAAGGCATTTGAAATAGAGAATCTTCGAAGCTCGGGATGAAGAGTTAGCTCATACCTTGGCTCGGAGAAGTGTGGCTTCAATCGAGAGTTGTTGCACCTTCGATTGGGTCCTAGCAAGCTCCGGATGAAGTCTCTCGGTCCGGTGAATTGTCCGGATATGATTTCGACCAAGCCCGATCACAAAGCTTGGAGGCTGGAGCAAGCTGGGTGGCCCTGGAGATGGGGCTTTTGATGGTGGACACCTTCCCTTGGTCCGGTGAAGGTGTAGAGCCAATCAATTTGGGAATTGGCTCATCGTGGAGAAGTGTCCTAGTTTTGGGTGGAATTTCAACTCCGAAATTGAGCTTACGGAGGAGAAATGGCAGGGGGATCTCACCTGGGATCAAGTGCTCTAAGAGTGGAGAAGGGTCCGGAACAATTTTGGCGAGTTTTGGTAAGGTTTGTGCTTCTCTCCTCTCATGGCCGAGAGGGGTGGAGTTTAAATAGAGATGGTGGGAGGCCTCCCGGGGGAGTTAGGGCTTGGGATCGAGCTGCTCCGGTGAGGAGAAGAACGGCCATGGTGGCCATTGGGCATGGGGCGGCTCGGCAAGGTGGAATTCCAAAGTTGGCTCACATGTGAGCTCTCGGGTGTGGTGTTTTCCGGTGATCCGGGTGGCTGGCCGGCGAGCATGGGTCACCATCTTGACCGGGGAGGTCAGGGCTTGGCAATGGTGAAGTCAATTGGGTTTGGACATGTGTAAAGGCTTTGATCCAAAGTGGAATGGGGCATGGCTAGATTTGGACCTAAATGGGTCAACCCACCCATTTGGGCTAGGTGCACCACCCAAGGCCTAGTTTTGGCTGAGGGAAAAGTGATTTGGCTCAGCATAATCGAGTAGGGTCAAGTCACCATCCAAGCACGATTAGGCTTAAGCATGGTTTAGTGGAATCATGGAAGTGGTTAATCACCTTTAGGAATTAAGGAAAGAGCCTCCTCCTTTTGCCCAAAATGGCATGGTGACATGTAAAGAGGCTCTCATGGCTTGCATATGGCTTGTGCATGGCTCCATGGCTCCATTTGGCTTGGGAAAAGTGAAGTCGATTTCATGGAAATGGATTTAAGGAAAATTTTGGTATTTAGGGGTGATTTGTCATGAGGCTTCATTTGGAATAATTTAATGATGATTTTAGGACTTAGGTAATGGATTTAATTAAATGGATGACAAATGGAGATGTCATGTGGGCTTTAGGGTAGATTTGGGCTTTTGAATTTTGAAGGAAATGGGCTTTTAGAAGGGTTTAAGGGAAGTGGGCTTTTAAGTTTATGAATGTGTTCATGGATGAAAATTTTTGTAAAAGGTTGGGCCAAATAATTGTTGGGTTTAGCTCATGGATGTGTCATGAGTAACTTGAAGCAAATTTGGGGTAGTTTGGGCTTGAATTGGGTTGGATTTGGATTCTTTTGGTGAATGGGCCAATATAGGTCCAAATGGGCCAAGTTGGGCCAATGTTGGGCTAGGGTTGAAATTTATGTAGAATTATTGTTGAGAAGTGTTTATGGGAGTGTTTCAAAGAGGTTTTGGCTTTGGTTGGGTTTTAATTTTGAGGTTTGGGCCTATTTGGGTTAGATTTGGGTTTAGGTCAAAATTGGGCTTTTTGATTTTGGGTTGAATTTGAGTGGGGTTTGGGTCAAAATCTTGGGCAAATCATGTTAGTGTTTTGTTTATGAGGATGTTAAGGAAGGTTTAGAAAAGATTTGGGGTTAATTGGAGTTGAATTGGGTGTGTTTGGGTTAAGTTTGGGTCATGGGTCCAAATTTGGGCTTTAAGGCCCAAAGTGAAATTGGATCCAAATGTCAATCAAATTGGACTTGGATTTGGTCTAAATTGGTATTGGGAATGTTGAATTGAAGTTTAGAATTGAATTGGACCAGAATTTGGGTCAATTGGATAGGTTTGGTTTAACATTGGGTTCACTTTGGGTTAAAAATGGGTCGATTTGGGGGTTTTGACAAAAGTAGGGTAAATTGATAAAATTGGCCCATGGTGTAGTTGGATAAAATGAAATTGGGAATATTTGGGATTCTCTGGAATTTTCTGGGAATTTTTTGAATTTTTGGATTTTTAGGCCAAGAAGGGTATTTTGGGTTATTTGGAGGGTATTGGGAGGTTTTCTTGGAATTTTTGGTATTTTTGGGTATGGATAATCAATTTGAGTGATGTGGAGGTGTTTGGGATTGATTTTGGAAAATTTTAGGTAATTTGGAAATTTTGCAAAAATTTGGGTAATTTCAAGGGTTTTGGGTAGGTTTAGTAGGTGTAGGGTCCGGGGGTCAAAAATTGAAAATTTGGGAAATTGAAGATTGGGTGGATGTAAGTGGAAAAAAGTCATTTTGGTTGAGCCATGAAGTCATTTCAAGCCCATATGAGCCATGAAAGGACTCATTTGAGGCATTCACTATGTTGTTCCTAACCCTCTTAGCGAGGGCTTAGGGGTTAAGGACCATCCATGTGAATCACCTACATGAGTTAGGAGGTTAAGTTGGGTATGGGTGTGGTTTTAGGAAGTGTGTGGAAATGTAGTGTGTAAGTGTAGTGTATGTCGGCCCCTTCACTGCGACCGAGGCCACCTGGGCGGTCCTAAGGCCAAAGAGTCCTATAGGAACTCATCCTTTAAACTTCCATATTTGATTTCAACCCTCTAGGTGATTAGGGGTCTATAGTCAAATTTGTGGAGTTTGCAGGGAGTTTAGAAGTAGTTTAAATTTTTAAAAGGTGGGTTCCAATTCTAGTCCTCTAAGATAGTCAAAGGAAAAGCCTAAGGCTAGATCCTAAGCACTAAAAAGAAGAAAGGAAGACCTCATCAAAAATGAGGTCAACGGCTCCTTACTCGATAAAGAAGACTCCGAAGAAATAATCAAGTTATTAATGGAATTTAAAGACTGTTTTGCTTGGAACTACGATGAGATGCCAGGATTAGCTCCAGAGGTCGCAGTCCATAAGCTAGGAGTGGACCCTACTTCTGTCCCAGTCAGACAAGGTCGAAGAATGCGTCCAGAAATCGAACAACAAGTCATAGCTGAAGTTAAAAAGCTAATAGACGCTAAATTTGTCCGTGAAGGACAATACGCGACTTGGTTAGCCAATGTGGTGCCAGTCAGAAAGAAGAATAGTTAGATCAGAATTTGTGTGGATTTCAGAGATTTAAACAAGGTATGTCCAGAGGATGAATTCCCTCTACCGATCTCAGAATTAATGATCGACATTGTTTCGACACATGAAATATTCTCATTCATGGATGGATCTTCAGGATACAACCAGATAAAAATGGCTCCAGAAGATGAAAAACTTACGGCGTTCGAACGCCGATCGGAGTATATTGCTACACGGTGATGCCATTCGGATCGAAGAACGCGAGGAGCGGCCTACCGCAGAGCGATGACAAGAATTTTGATGATCTCATCCACAATCAAGTCGAATGCTACGTGGACGATGTGGTCATCAAAAGCAAAGTAAAGGACAACCACCTATATGATTTGAGAATTGTTTTCGAACGATTAAGACAATTTAACCTTAAGATGAATCCCTTAAAATGCGCCTTCGGCGTCACCTCCTGGAAATTCTTATGATTCATTGTACGACATCGTGGAATTGAAATCGACCCGGAAAAGATTAAAGCTATCTTAGAAATGCCGCCTCCCAAAACCTTAAAGCAACTACGATCTTTTCAAGGGAAGTTGGCATATCTTCGACGCTTTATCTCGAACTTGTCAGGTAGGTGTCAACCTTTCTCGGCACTAGTTAAAAAGGACGCCAAATTTATTTGGGAAGAGAAATGCCAGAAGGCCTTCGAGGACATTAAACAATATTTAATGACACCTCCTGTCTTAGCGACCCCAGGTCTCGGGTAGACCGCGATACTTTATACCGCGACTTTAGACGACTCTCTCGGAGCCACTATTAGCCCGGGTCGATGATGAGGGTAAAGAAAATGGTCTTTACTACCTAAGCCGTCGTTTACTTCCAACGGAAATAAGGTATCCCGCAATTGAAAAGCACTATTTGGCCACGATCTTTGCCGCTCAAAGCTCGGGCACTACATGCTTTCTCATAAGGTCAACTTGATCTCGAAATTTAATCCATTGCAATACTTGATGACTCATCCAACGCTTTCGGCGGACTTGCCGGATGGTCGATGATTTTATTGCAATTCGATATAACTTTCGTGCCTCTTCGTGCCATAAAGGGACAAGTCCTAGCGGACTTCCTCACAACACACCCTTTCCGGCGGAATCTCTTCTCGATGACGACTTGCCGGATGAACAAATAATGAGCTTAGAAGACTACGATGATCGACATTGGGAATTATATTTCGACGGAGCATCTTCGACACACTAAGACGAAGAATTGCAAGTGATAGTGCCCGGTAAGGCAGGGATCAGATTAATCTTTATAACACCGGAGTGGGGGATGTTAAGATACTCCTACCACTTGACAGAGCAGTGTACAAACAACGAAGCATAATACGAAGCCCTCATAACAGGACTGGAATTACCTATTCAAATGGGGATAACAGACATCAACATCTATGGGGATTCGCAGTTAATCATTCAATAGATCGCCGGACAGTACGGAATTTTAAAACCAAGACTCGAGCAATACTTCCGGTATGCCATACGGTTGTTGGAACGGATTCCGAATGTGACGATCTACAAAATTCCCGAGAAAGAAAATGCTTTAGCGGATGCGTTAGCTCGCCTCGCAAAAGAATTTGCATGCTTGCAAGATGAGTCGGTGGAAGTGTCGGTTCACGGACGTCGGGTCCTATCACGGCTCGACATAGACACAATACACAAATCGAGAAAAGAAAAAGAATCGGTTGCGACGGTGACGAGAAAACACGAAAAGATTGGCGACGGCCATTAATAGACTACACCGCAAATAGGAAAACTACCGGACGATAGGTCGCTAGCCCATCGGATCGAAAAGAACTACGTCCTACGCATTAATAAACAACACGTTATACGAGAAGGTCTTTCGATCAAATGTGGCTAAGGTGCCTAAGCGGGTCCGAGGCCCGTGAAATTGTTAAAGAGGTGCATTCGGGACTACGTGGCGCTCACCGGTCGGGTCGAAGATGAAAATGAAAATTAAAAGACTAGGGTACTACGGCCCTCGATGATGACCGATTGCATGAAAATCGCCGAGAGCTGTCACCGATGCCAAGTGCACGGAGTGGTTCTACACCAACCTCCAAATGTGCTACATCCGACAATTGCGTCGTGGCCATTTGAATGTTGGGGCACGGATATAGTGGGTCCAATAGAACCACCATCTTCGAAAGGACATCGCTTCATTCTTGCGGCTACGGATTACTTTTCCAAGTGGGCGGAGGCAGTTCCACTCGGAGAAGTGAAAGCACACCACGTGCTATAGTTTTCGAGAACCAAGTTGTCTGCCGTTTCGGAGTGCCGCGCGGGATCATCTCGGATAATGGGTCGGCATTCGGAAGCACACAAATCAACAATTTTGTCGGGAGACACGGAATCGGCTGGCGATATTCAACAATTTACTACCCAAGAGCAAACGGCACAGTCGAGGCTTTTAATAAAACTCTCGTTCAAATCTTAAAGAAAACTTTGGACGATAATAAGAGAAGTTGGCACGAGAAGTTATTAGAAGCCTTATGGGCCTACCGGACAACCTTCGAGACTCCTACTCGAAGCTACACCTTACGCTCCGGTGTATGGGTCCGAGGCAGTGTTACCCTTAGAGGTCCGGCTTCCTTCACTCGGAATTGTAGTTGCAAACAAAATCACGACGGAAGAGAATGCCAAATTACGACTAGAGGAATTAGAGAGCACGGAAGGGAAAAGACTTGCGGCGCGACGGAATTTAGAACTATACCGAGCTAAGATGGTTCAAGCCCATGAAAAGCTGAGTCCTCCCGAGAACCTTTAAAGTTGGTGACTTAGTTCTCGTTCTCAAAAGACCTATTCTTGCACACCGCAAGATAGGAGGAAAATTTGAACCCACTTGGGAAGGACCGTTTGTGGTTGAGGCGGTCTACTCGGGAGGCTCCTACCGGCTAGTGAGTCGCCGAGGAGAACGACATATGCTTCCGATCAACGGACGATACTTGAAAAAGTATTACGCTACCTGATATTTCGAAGGAATGAATTCTTCATCCCTAGAAGCACGAGCGAAGTAGTTACTTATGACTGGGACCGAACCCAAAAATAATAAAAAATGTGCTAAAATAAATAAAATCATGATAATAAAGTTTTCCTTGTTTTCTCTTCCATATCAAAATCTCTTTCTCGATATTATCCCACTTCATTCCTGTAAATTTAAAAATACAAAAAGTTATATAAAAAAAACTGTCTTTAATAAACATTTTCTTAATGTTCTTGTTCTTAGTACATCCCCTGATCCTTTTCCTTGTCTTTTCGCAGGGAAATGTCGAACGGGCGGTTGGTCCTGAACTTTAGAAATGGCGTAAGCCTTGCACTCGACGAAAAGAGGGTGAAAGATGGAGCGATAATAGAGATTGACTCAGACTTCGCACCAGCAGGCCTGCAATACGAGGAAAGTGGCCCGGGTCCCGAGTTGACCGAGAGGCACTCGGTCGAGACGATAATGAAAGTGGGTGGCCCAAGCCATCGACCGAGCCGACGAAAAGGAAAACAAACAGCGAGGAGGACAAGAGAATCAAGTACGCGTAGTCGCTACGGCGGAGGGCGGGCTTGTCGGCGCCGCGCCCACGGAGATTCGGGAAGTACGAAGAGCTACTCTCACGGCAACTCGGCGAAGAAATAAAAATCGCCGTATTCGCAAGATGTTAACTAAACTAGCGGCGGACCGGCGCGACGAGGCGATTGCTGCCGGTACATATACTTCGAGGACGCCGGTTCACCGAGGTACTGAAGGAAGGAGGCCGGCTCTGAGGATAACGAAGAGACAAGGGAAATCTCGAAAAGATCGGAAGAAGGAAGGCTACCACGCCACCGGATAAAGCCACCGGTAATGCATAACCTTGTTGCGAAGCAACCCTGGAGGATGTCCCGATGGACACCATCCCCGAGGAGCCGAGGTATGCAGGAGAACGTGAAGGGATTGAGCCGTATATCCCACAGTACGTCACCAAGCCTCGCCATTAGCAGATTATTCCAGAACACGAGCTAGAAAGGATGCAGAATGTCGAGAGGCAAACTTTTGAATACTTCGAGAGGATTAGAGGCAGGAGGATCAATATACTAGAAGGCCTCGAGCTACATACGGACGTGTTCTCGGAATACGAACAACAACAAATCGTGGATTCGCATCCGGGATTTGAAAAGAATGGGCCGAGCGGGCCGCCTAAGAGAAAACACCTACTCGGAACCCCGGAGATGGATGTCGGGGAAAGGTAGAATTACAATACAATGTGGATGCTTGCTACAACTTCGCAGAAGACAGGAAGGGAAACCCACCGGGGATACTCCGTCATGGCCAGGTGGATCCAATGCCATTAGTCATCAAAAGGATGGTAAAAAGAATGATAACATGGAGGGTGTTGCCGGCAGATTGCATACCCAACAGTTGCATCATTAACATTAACAAGGAGGGTGACTGCATACCCCCGCACATAGAACACCACGACTTTGTCAGACCTTTCTGCACAGTTTCATTTCTAAACGAATGTAATATCATGTTCGGATTTGACCTCCGGATAGCAGGCCCAGGTGAGTTCCGAGGGCCAGTGAAGATACCATTACCGGTAGGTTCCGTCATGATACTGAAGGGCAACGGAGCAAACGTCGCTAAACATGGCATACCGGGAGTACCAATGAAGCGGATCTCAGGTACTTTCAGAAGGATGGATGACGGAAAGCACCTTACCACTTCCAGCCGGACCCGGAGCTAGAGAGCCTCCGGCCTTACGAGTCGTGAGCTACATGGAAAATATCACAGCTCCAACATACATCCATACGACATCCTTGCCGAGGATGGCTTGGAAGGTGATGTTATTGACCATGTACCTCACTATTCAGACATGGATTTACGACAGATGCCTTTTTGGATGGATCGACAAAGATCATACATAGTCCGTTTTGAGTCTACATGGATTGTATGAGATGTATTCCAGATCGAGTTGTATGATGTATCTTCAATATGATTGGAATGAAAGTGACCATGTCACATTTTTGGCCTTCACCTCTTTTGTGCAAGTTGACTGGGAAACACCATTAAAGTTAAATGAACTTCTAACAAAGAACAGAAAAGAAACAAATAGAATAAAATAAAACTTTCCTTAAAAATCTAAATAAAAAAATGATGAACGCCAAATTCACACGAACATTAAATGAATGATAAAGCAAATTTGAATCGTTAAAGGAAAAACAAAATGAGCATAAATTTTAAATCAAATTTTAAATTCAACCTTCCAGATTTCAAATCAAATCTCAATCAAATTTCAAATTCAATATTTCCAAATCTCAAATCAAACCTCAATCAAATTCAAATTCAATCTTCCAAATCTGAAATCCAATCCGTTCTACTCTCTCCCTTGTCTGGGATGGAAGCAGTTGATTCCATTGACACGGATCGAATCTGATGGCCAGGAATTGTATCCAATCCAAACCAGCAACTTCTGATCAACTCTTTTGAATGGGATATGTAGCATCTACATATTCCCTCCTAATTTGTTTCTTTCCACAAAATCTCTTACAACTTTCATGAAATTCTCGAAACACCAAAATTCCACACTTTTCAAATCAACACTGCAAATCTTTACAAAATCAATTACACATCAAATTCAAACTTTTGAGGTTGAGGATTTTACATCCGAGAATGCATTGCTTTAGGTTCTTTCCCTATCGCAATGAAATACATAGAATTCAAACTTTTGGAGTTGAGGATTTTACATCCGAGACTGCATTGCTTTAGATTCTTTCCCTATCGCAATGAAATACATCAAATTCAAACTTTTGGAGTTGAGGATTTTACATCTGAGACTGCATTGATTTAGATTCTTTCCCCATCGCAATGAAATACATCAAATTCAAACTTTTGGATTTGAGGATTTTACATCCGAGACTGCATTGCTTTAGGATCCTTTCCCTATCGCAATGAAATACATCAAATTCAAACTTTTGGAGTTGAGGATTTTACATCCGAGACTGCATTGCTTTAGGATTCTTTCCCTATCGCAATGAAATACATCAAATTCAAACTTTTGGAGTTGAGGATTTTACATCCGAGACTGCATTGCTTTAGGATCATTTCCCTATCGCAATGAAATACATCAAATTCAAACTTTTGGAGTTGAGGCTTTTACATCCGATATTGCATTGCTTTAGGATTCTTTCCCTATTGCAATGAAATACATCAAAAATCAAACTCTTGAAGTTAAGTATTTTACATCCAATACCGCATTGCTCTGAGATCTCTCCTCGTTGCAATGATTCAATCCGATCGATTCAATTTTCTTTCGAGGTTGAAGATGTTACATCTAAAACCACAAAATTCCATTTTTTTCATTTCAAATCAAATCCCTTCAAATTAATCTTGACAAAACTTCAATCTAAATTGAAACTCAAACTAAAATCTAAGCTCACACATCAAAACTTAAATTGAAACAAAATAAAATCTAAATCGAAATTCCCCGGGTCATGTGATTTGGGATTCACCTCCTTTTCCTTTCCCCAGCGAGAGTTCAGGAATCTCCAGTCTCAGAGATATACTTGACACTCCCCAGCGGAAACTCTTCTACTCTGTCTTAAGTTTGTCACTTGGACTTTTGTGTTGGTTTTGTTGATCGCTTCGGTCAACACCAATACGCGCGGTGTGCTTCGTCAGCTCACCACACCTATTGGGGGTCCATTTGTTGACCTCATTTTTGATGAGGTCTTCTCTTCTCTCTATAGTATTTAGGATCTAGCCTTAGGCTTTTTCCTTTGACTATCTTAGAGGATTAGAATTGGGACCCACCACTTAGAAATTCAAACCACTTCTTAACTCCCTGCAAACTCCACAAACTTGACTATAGACCCCTAATCACCTAGAGGGTTGAAATCAAATATGGATGTTTAAAGGATGAGTTCCTATAGGACTCTTTGGCCTCGGGACTACCACAGGTGGCTCAGGTGAAGGGCTGACTTACACACACACTACCCTTATACACTACACTTTCACACACCTCCTAAAACCATACCCATACCCAACTTGACCTCCTGACTCATGTAGGTGATTCACATGGATGGTCCTTAACCCCTAAGCCCTTGGCTAAGAGGGTTAGGAACAACATAGTGGATGCCTCGAATGAGTCCCTTCATGGCTCATGTGGGCTTGATATGGCTTCATGGCTCAACCAAGATGATTTCATTCCACTTACATTCACCCAATCTTCAATTTTCCAAATTTTCAATTTTTGACCCCGGGACCCTACACACTTTAGACTACCCAAAGCCTTGAAATCACCAAAAATTTTCAAAAATCCCAAATCACCCAAAATTCCCCAAAATTAACCTTGAACATTTCCACATCACTCAAATTGACCATCCATAGCCAAAAATATCAAAAATTCCAAAAATATCTCCCAATACCCTCTAAATACCCAAAATACCCCTCTTGACCCAAAAATCCAAAAATTCAGAAAATTCCCAGAAAATTCCAAAAAATCCCAAATATTCTCAATTTCATTTTGTTCAACTACACTATGGGCCCATTTTGTCAATTCACCCCACTTTTGTCAAAACCCCCAATTTGACCCATTTTAACCCTAAGTGAACCCAATGTCAAGCCAAACCTACCCAATTGACCCAAATTCTGGTCCAATTCAATTCTAAACTTCAATTCAACATTCTCAACACCAATCTAAACCAAATCCAAGTCCAATTTGATTGACATTTGAACCCAATTTCACTTTTGGCCTTAAAGCCCAATTTGGACCATGACCCAAACCTAACCCAAACTAACCCAATTCAACTCCAATTAACCCCAAATCATTTCTAAACCTTCCCTAAAATCCCCACAAACAAAGCACTAAAACGATTTGCCCAAAATTTGGACCCAAACCCCACTCAAATTCAACCTAAAGCTAAAAGGCCCAATTTTGACCTAAACCCAAACCTAACCCAAATAAGCCCAAAACCCAAAATCAAAACCCAACCAAAGCCAAAACCTCTTTCAAACACTCCCATAAACACTTTTTAACATTAACTTTACATTAATTTCAATCCTAGCCCAACATTGACCCAAGTTAGCCCAATTTGGCCCACTTTGGCCCCTTTACCAAAAAAGCCCAAATTCAAACCAATTCTACTCCAAATCACACCAAATTGATTCCAAACCATTCATGAAACATCCCTAAACTAAACCCAAGATTTATTTGGCATGGTTTTTTACAAAATTCTTCATCCAAAAGTCCATTTTGAAATATAAAGGCCCACCTATTGAAGCCTTTTAAAAAGCCCACTTCCACCAAACCCAAAAGCCCAAAAATTCCTCCAAAGCCCACAAGACAATTCCTTCTCATCACACACTTGATAAAATCATTCCCTAAAGTTTGAAACCTATGATTAAATCATTCCAAATTAGGCTTTATCCAAATTCCCATCAAAATGCCAAAATTCCTAAAATCCATTCCAATGAAATTGGCTAAGCCATATCCAAGCCAAAGACAAGCCATGAAGCCATCCTTAAGCCCCATGTAAAGCCATGAGAAGTTTGACATGTGACCATCCCATAAATGGCAAGAGGAGGAGCCTCTTTAAGGATTCTCTTAAAGGAGATTAAACCTTTTCATGCTTCCCTAAACTATGTTTAAACTTAAACATGCTTGGATAGTGACTTCTCCCTGCTAATCTAGCCGACTCACCGACCTCCCTCGGCCCAAATTAGAGCTTGGAAAGGTGCACCCAACCCAAACCCATAGGATGACCAAATTGAGCCTAAAAGAACCCCTTCCCCTATCCATTTTGAATCAAGCTTTCTACACATGGCCACTCTCCATTGCTTGCACCATTGCCAACCCCTGACCATCCCGATGACAACGATGACCGACCCCGGCCGGCCGGCCACCACGGCCGCCGGAAACCACCGGGCCGAGAGCTCACATGTGAGCCCAAAGTTGGAATTCTCACCTGCCGAGCCGCCCCATCCCCGGTGGCCAATGTAGCTGTTCTTCTCTTGCCAAGAGCAGGTCGATCCCAAGCCCTAACTCCCCCGGGAGGCCCTCCACCCTCTCCTATTTAAACACCACCCCCTCTCGGCCAAGAGAGGTGCTTGAACCATACCTTACTCGAAACCCCGCCAAAATTGTTCCGGAACACTCTCCATACTTAGAGCGAGTTGATCCCCGGTGACAATTTGCCCTAATCCCCACCAACGAGCCCAATTTCTCGACCAAAATTCCACCCAAAACCGGGACACTTCTCCACGGTGGATCAATCCTCAAATTGATTGGTCCTACACCTTCACCAAACCAAGGGAAGGAGTCCACCAGCAAAAGCCCCCTCTCCAGGCCACCCATCTATTCCAGACTCCAAGCTTTGTGATCGGGCTTGGTCGAAATCATACCTAGGCGATTCACCAGACCAGGAGACTTCATCTGGAGCTTGCTTGGACCCAATCGAAGGTGTCACAACCCTCAGATTGAAGCCACACTTCTCTGAGCAAAGGTATGAGCTAACTCTTTATCTCGAGCTTCTGGAGATTCTCCATTTCAAATGCCTTAATTTAAATCCCTGATCACCGTATAGATGTATTCGTCTCTTCAAGACGAATCCATAGAGCACAAGAACACGAAAATTCGTTGAGAAATGAGTGAGTTCTTAGGGTTTTAGTGTGGACGGCTCTCGGGTGAGGACGCTTGGGGACGATGAACGGATGTCGTTCATTCCATACACGCGCGGAAGGACGGCCAGGATCGCGCCGGATGAGAAGACGGAACGATACAGCGGGCCCCCGGATCGCTGAGTTGGATGGCGACGTCGAATGGCAGCGCGACACGCGGCGTTTCGGAGCTGCCGAGGATGGCGTGGCGCCGCGTGGATAAGTAGGAAATTAGGGTTTTTTTATTTATTTAATTCCCTAAACTTCAAAAATACATAACTTTGTGTAAAAAAGTCAGAAAAATAAAATAAAAATACCCTATTGCTCAGTGAACAGAGGAGAATAATGTGGAAAAGAAATCATTTAATTTCATAAAGTATTTTATTTTTAATAATTTATTTACCCTCTGCATTGTTTTAATTCTCCATGCATATAGGAAATTCACCATGGCATGAGATCATAGGGCTTTTGAAGCCTCTGAATTTGGGAACATTTCCTGAATTTTCCAAAGTCAGAGGCCATCCCTATGAGAAGTTATTGATTTTTCAAATTCATGTTGTTGTTTTGAGTATTTTAATTCCAATAATTAGCATGTTATGAAATAAATTCTAGAAAAATTTGGTGATGTTTCTTATGACCAGAGAACCCTAGGAAAAATAGGTTTTGAATTAATTCACTTGGAATAACCCTAATTGGCCTAAACACCCAAAATAGGTCCTTAATTAATTAGAGCTAATCATGCATCAAATTGGCTTGAAATTAATTCTCCACTGACCTTTAGGATCAGAGGAACCCACCATAAAAATTTGAAGTCAATTGGACTTGGTTAGCCCTACTAAATGGGTTGATTAAGCCATTTAGCCAATTTAAACTTTAAAAATTCATAACTTTCAAAATACTCTTCAAAAATTCACCAAATTGGGTTTGGAGCCTCTCTGATATCAGGGGAATTTAAGAAAATTAAAATTTCAATTTTCTAAAAAAGTTCATTTTTTGTATTATTTTAATATTTTAATAATTAAAAAATAATAAAAATCACAAAAATAATAAAATTCACTAAAATATCAAATTTTGAATTCTAATCACTTAGGAACAAACCCCATATTTTTCTTAGGTCTATTTAATGAGATATTAAATTTTAAAGCCCTAAGGTAATTTTAAAATTAAAAAAATGTATTTTTTAGCATTTCCACTAAAATAATTCTAATAAATCAAAGAAAAATGAGAAAATTGTAAAAATTGATTCTCTGATTTCCTTGATATCAGAGGAATTTTTGAAAAATATAAAATTTATTTTTCAACCTTTATTTTATTTTTAAATTAATTAATACTCCAAAACTTAAAATAATTATAATAAAAATAATATAATTCAAAAAAATCACCAAAATTGGTCCAAGTGGTCCTCTGGTCATTAGGAATGTCCCATAATTTTCTTAAGGACATAAACTTTCCCTTGGTTATATTATTAAATTTTCCTTGGAAATCTCTATTTTCCACCAAAAATAATTACATAATTAAATTAAATACAGAAAAATCACATTTTTTCCTCTCATGTCTTTATTGACATATGAGTGAAGTCACATAAAAATTTCAAGTTCATTTAAGCTCAATTTAGTGAGTTATGAAATTTTTAAGCTTGAAGGGGCAAAATCGTAATTAAAAAATTTTATTTTTTAATTAAAACTTTAGGCTTAATAAAATTAAAGAGTAAAATATTTGATCCTAATATGATTTGGATGATTGAAATTTAAATAATTAAAGGGTAAAAACCTACTAAATAATTTAAAATAATTGAAATAAACCTTAATTAAATAATTGATTAAATTTGGAAGAATAATAAAATTGGAATTATTAAAATAGGGATATTATTAGGAAGAGATTTGTTCTTTAATTTAAGAGTCCCTAAATTAATCATCTCAATAATATTTAATTCCTAATTAAAATGATAATTCAAATTTAAGATTTAAAATGTTAAAAGACTCAATCATTAAACTAAATTAAAGTTAAATTATTTAAATTAAACCCTTTTAAAATTTCAATTAAATTAATATTAAAAGTAAAATTAAATTAAAATTTAAATTAAATTTAATTAAATAAAATTAAATTAAAACAAATTAAAATTAAATTAAATTAAACAAAATTAAATTAAAACATATCAAATTAAATTAAATTAAATTAAATTAAATTAAATTAAATTAAATTAATTTAAATTAAACAAATTAAATTAAATTAAATTAAATTAAATTAAATTAAATTAAATTAAAGGAAATTAAATTAAATTAAATTAAATCAAATTAAATTAAATTAAATTAAGTCATATCAAATCAAACTAAATTGAATTAAATTAAATTAAATAATAAAATCAAGTTAAAATTAAAATCAAGTTAAATTAAATCAAAATTGAAACTAAACTAAATTAAATTAAATTAAAGTTAAATTAAATTGAATTAAAAAAAAGTAATAACATCACCTAAGACATAAAGAAATTCAAAATAAAGCAACTTGAACACTATTCCAAATTTAAACCCGTTAACTGAAATTAAATTAAATCACAAACCATTTGAACATCAATTTGCCCTCGAAAGCTTTGGTTATCATAACTCCTAAACATAACGTTAAATGAAATGTTACTTCACTTATAGGATATTCAAATGTCCTAGTTTACTGAGCAAGATAACAAAACTTGAATTCCCGGACGATTAATTCATTTGTATAATTAAATTCATTTGGACTTAAAACAATTCTAGCAATATTGAAAAGATGTTTAAGATTCTTCTTAAGCACTTCCTCAACATGATAGGATGTTTATAAGAACAATTAAACTTAATTGTTCTTTGATGAAGAAAATCGTCCTCAAACCAAAACACAAGAACCTAGACGTCATAGGAAATGACTAGCTATAGGATTAGGAATTTGGTAGAAAACCATAACCCTTCCCTTAGCTTTACCTAGGAACTTGCTTTAAAAGCTTAAATATGATAAATTGTGTTCAAGAGCAGCCTGGGATGATGGGAAGACCCTCCAGGTACGCTTTTATTTTATTGCAATTTACCTTATTGCAATTTATTTAATCGCATCGCACTTACTTTTCTTGCATGATAAACAACTGTTGCATGAAAACCCACACTTTTAGGATAGTCCCTAAAACTGAAACCAAAACTAAATTAAAAGTCATTACAAGATAAAATGCACCGCCACAACATTTCAAAATATAAAACAACTCAAAATTTAATCACAAACAGAACACAAAACTGCAATTACAACTAAATTAAAATGTCTTGTTGGATGATCGAGAATACCTCGGATGATGTAACCTACGTGTTGCTAACGAGATTTCCCACGGTCTAAATGAAAGTGTGGAACGCATTCAGTTGAGTTTAGCAAATTCATTCTGACTAAGTGAATTCGATAAAAATAACGATGCCGGAAGGATGGAACCGTGGGATCTTAACCGGTGTTGTTATAATCAACTTTAAGATTTGTTTTAAATAAAACATAAAAAACACTTGGAAATTAAGAATTCCTCTAAACCAAAACACTTTTCTCATCTCCTGATTTATGACTTCTAAAACTAAACCTCTGCAACAACAAGGAGCTCGGAGCATGGTGGGCAACACGACCATCGTCATCAGCAAAACTTGAATCTACATCAGCAAAACCATTCTTAGAATTAAATAACCAAGCCATAGGACTTCGAGGTAGTTTGCCTAGTGCAACATAAATCCTCAACCTGTTGTTAGGCGTTTGCATTGCAAATTAAGCCCTAACCGGTTTTAAGATTCCGAGGTAGTCGTCCGATACGACATAAACCCTCATATCTTCGAGGCTATTTGTATGATCATGTCATACGAACATAAGTCCTAATTAATTAAAATTGGTAAAATCAAAATATTAAATAAACATTAGGACTTTCCTAAATCCAAGCCAAACAATAGGATAGTCGGGAAATTACCAAAGTTCGCGATTTCTCCTACCTTTCTTCCTTTGAATTCACAAAACAAAATGTTCCAAACTTGATCCATTCCCTATTGAAATTCCAAAATTCAATCCTTTGAAAACTTAAACTTTGAAATTCTTGAGAGCAGAACTACTGATTATTATCGAGAGTTTTCTTAGGTGATTCCCGTCACTTAAGATGTAATTAACTATAGGGGCTTGCCCTTATAGGGAATTTTAAGAACCCAGGTAATATAAACCCTACTTAATTCATTTATATTAAGCAGGGGAACTTGTCAGCTTATAAAAATTGGTTCGCAGACCAAACGGATGTCACACATCTTCTAGTTTATTTAATCGAGCCACATCACCAAACAGTGTGTCTATTCTTCGAGATAGATACATAGTTTGTGATGCGGTGCTCATTTATATAAACTATTAGGGATGTGAGATCAGTTTGATTTCATATCTTAAAATTTTCAAATTTAACATTATTTTCAAAATCAAATACTATTTTTCAAATTATTTATTTAAATTAAATTAAAAATTTGCCGACAATTTCTATTTGGCGACCCCTTCTTTTAAAATATAACACAACCTAAAAATATGCCGACAACGTAGTGTGTGTGAGTCTTACCCAAACCACCCAGAAAAAGTCCCAAGGTTTGACCATCCTATAAGGATATCCTTTTAGCTTCCTAATACTTGGTCTCATCCTCCCAAGCATTTAGAGGTTAGACATTAAGCATTTGAAAACTCCAAGGGAAGCATAGAAGTGTTTTGATTTTCTATAGGGTAAGGGTTCCATCACTAGTCTTCTAAGTTGGTCACTAGGAAAGTCTTATGGCTAGACCTAGGCTATTCTAAAGAGAGATTCAACCTCAAAATACACCTCCACACATATCACCTACACATCATCACCACAGTAACACACCACTACCACCACACCAATTCACCTCCACCCTTAGCATCTACACATCACCACCACACTAACACACCACCACACATATCACCAACACATCACCATACATAACATCCAAGCACCACACCATCAACACACCACCAACACCACTCTTATATATATATCAACTACACAACACCAACACCATACATAACACCTACACACCACTGCCACACCAACACTCCTTCACAATACCATGGATGTTACTTTCACATCACCTCCATAAAATTCCAAGGCCTCTCATGGAATTCGAATTCCTTCAATCTACCCATTCTAACTAGCTAAATATTGCCTATTTTATTCAAAAAAAAATTATACACAAAATACCATTGGATAATTCTTCATAACTCTAATTCCAATTCAATGCCTCTACTCTATCAATTTCCTTAACTGACTATTCATTTATGTGGACTTGGATTCACATCCAAGGAATAGGGAAAGCTACCTAAACTAGAAAATAGATTATATATAAAGGCCATATATTAGAAAGACAATCCCAGCATCAAAACTCCGCATGTACCACAAAAATCAAATTTTCATATGCTACAAGTTCTAATTCCAACCATTTTAGGGCCCTCAAATTTTAAATTCATTTATTCTATGGTCCATAAACTGAGAAAGCAAGTCACAAAAGACCCTAAAAACAAAAACTAATTAGAGAAAATATCATAAACAAAAAAATATAGTAGAGCAACCAAAATCTAAAATCCCATCTTCCTGAAAATAGAATATCAATTTAACAAGTAGAACAAAGCAAAAAAATGCACTGAGAAAGCCACACATTCCAAATCAACCACAATTTGCAAAAAGGTATGTTAGAGGATACCGTGGGAGAGGGAGAGAAGAACATTTTTTGTGGCACATATGGAAGAGAGGTGATGACTTAAGGGCAGAGAGGCATGAGACACAATAGAGATGAGAGTGCCTCAGCTCGAGAGAGGTAGAGAAGTGAAAGAGGTAGAAATTTTAATGAACTAGGGTAGAGACACAAAGAAGCTAAGTAGAAGATAAGAGGGGCAGCTAGGGAAAAAGCAAAATAAGAAATGTGGGTTGCAAGGTGGTACCCACAACCTGCTACGTATGGCTCCTCGATGAAGCTGTTTTATTTCCAAACAAGAGATTTCACGGATTAAATTTAGCCACACAAGAAACACCATGCCAAATAGGGCCTTATGAATGTTCTGACATTATGATTAAGAACCTAGAAATGAATAAAAGAAAATTCACTTGGCTTGGTACTTTATGAGTTCTGATAGGCACATTTGTATGGTGCCTAATTGTTTGGGCATGTTCTTTCACTTGTTAAATTGGATTATTGGGCTTCTGTAGTGCTCTAGAAGAGTGTCTCTAAGAAGGGCATGGGTCCAACATAGCTTGGTGTGTCTCCTTAATTTATCCTACTACTTAGTTATGAGCTGAGGCGACTCTAATAAAGTTAATATTGCTAATTTGATTACGATAAGTGCCTATGAGCTTGGGTGAATCCAATGTAGTTGGGTGAGTCTCCTTCAAATCAGAAGAATGTCTTTAAGATGTGTCAATAGCTTTTAGAATCTAGGAAATGGTTCCCCTTTGATATAGGTGTGCTTCCTACTCTCATCATGAAATATATATTTGTGGTATAGTTTAACTCTCTGATTCTCATTTATTTTTGGAGAGTCATTTGAAAGAAATAAGATTACGTGTGATATTTTTTATATTTCTTAATTAAGAAAATATATTTTTCTCCATTATTTACTCATGTATTGAGAGTAATACCCTTATGAATTAATTTAGTAATGAAATTAATGTGATTGTATGTTATATGATACTTCAAATCATTTTTAAATTGGTGAACCAACAGAAGCAGGGCATTCGTGAACCAACATAAGAATACAATTATACTTATCATAGAGCTCATTTTCACTTTCCGTTTAATCACACATTGATCCAGAAAAAAAGTTCACGAAATTAAAGTAATTGCTAAGATGATTTTTCCTCGTTGGCATCAATTTTTTATATAAGAAAGCTATCATATAAAATTCATTCATAGCTTTCCATAACTTGATGAATTCATTTAACCATCTGATTCCCAAATATTTATGCTTACATTTTACACTTTATATTTCTTCCCAATGATATTATCTCTTTCTTTGCAACAACACCAAAAACTTAATTCCAAAGCAAATAAGAGCTCAACTTTAATTATTTTATAATATAGGATTCTAAGCAAGTATACGTATCATTTATCAATTAATATAGAACTTTCTGATTAAGCCCTGAGATATTGAACCCACAGGGAAATGTCTAAAATTTTAAAGAAAGCAGAAAAATAACTTTTTACTTTTTGACATGATTTTGTAAAGTATGTTTTATGATAGAAAGTTTTAAATTTTTTTGATATTTTTTAAGAAAAAGTAAAGCAAGCAACTAAAATTAACAAGACTATAAAACTATATGAAAGCAAATGAGAATGAAATATTTTCTTTGCCTTTCAAGGAATTAGTAATACTTATGGAATTTCACTGTGCAAGTATCTAAATGTGTTCTACCAAATATAAGCAATTATTTTCTTTACCCTTACTTGGTTCAATAAACAACATAGGTTAATATGAAGTTTTGAAATCTTGTAGATGAGTTAGGCAGGTGTCGGCATATTTTTTAGGTTGTGTGTTTTGAAAAGGGGTCGCCTACAGAAATTGTCGGCGAATTTTTAATTTAATAAATAATTTGAAAAGGTAGTATTTGATTTTAAAAATAATTTTTAAATTTGAACATTTTAAGATATGAAATCAAACCGATCTCACATCTCAAATAGTTTATACAAACGAGCACCGCACCACAAACCGTGTATCTATCCCGAAGAATAGACACACTGCTTGATGATGGGGCTCGATTAAATAAACTAAGAGATTTGTGACATAAGTTTGGTCTGCAAACCAATTTTATAAGCCGACAAGTTCCCCTGCTTAATATAAATGATTTAAGCAGGGTTTATATTACCTGGGTTCTTAAAGTTTCCTATAAGGGCAAGCCCCTATAGTTAATTACATCTTAAGTGACGGGAATCACCTAAGAAAACTCTCGATAATGATCAGTGGTTTTGCTCTCAAGAATTTCAAAGTTTAAGGTTTTCAAACAATTGGATTTTGGAAATTTCAATAGGGAATAGCTCAAATTTGGAACAGTTTATTTTAAGAGTCCAAAGGAAGAGGAGTAGGGGATGTCACAAACCTGAAGTGAACTTCAGTGACTTCCCAGACTATCCTAATGTTAGGCTTTGAATTTCAGGAATTCCTAATGTTTATTTAATCTTTTAATCTCGCCAATTTTAATTAATTAGGGCTTATATTTATATGACAGAATCATACAAATAGCCTCGAAGATATGAGGGTTTATGTCGTATCAGACGACTACCTCGGAATCCTAAGGCCGGTTAGGGCTTAATTTGCTATGCAAATGCCTAACGAAGGGTTGAGGATTTATGTTGCACTAGGAAAACTACCTCGAAGTCCTATGGCTTTGTTATTTAATTCTAGGAAAGTTTCTTTGAAGTAGACTCGAGTTTCTGTCGATGACGATGGCCGTGCTGCCCACCATGCTCCGAGCTCCTTGTTGTTGCGAGAGGTTCAATTTTAGAAGTCATAAATCGGGGGATGAGAAAAGTGTTTTGGTTTAGAGAAAATCTTAATTTCCAAGTGTTTTCAATATTTTAATTAAAACAAATCTTAAAGTTGATTATAACGACACCGGTTAAGATCCCACGGTTCCATCCTTCCGGCATCATTATTTTTATCGGATTCACTTAGTCCGGATGAATTTGCTAAACTCGACTAAATGAGTTCCACACTTTCATTTAGACCGTGGGAAATCCCGTTAGCAACACGTAGGTTACATCATCCGAGGTATTCCCGATCATCCAACGGGACGTTTTAATTTAGTTGTAATTGTAGTTTTGTGTTACGTTT
The DNA here is from genome assembly GCA_022702705.1 of Papilionanthe hookeriana x Papilionanthe teres. Classification (NCBI taxonomy): domain Eukaryota; kingdom Viridiplantae; phylum Streptophyta; class Magnoliopsida; order Asparagales; family Orchidaceae; genus Papilionanthe; species Papilionanthe hookeriana x Papilionanthe teres. The sequence continues at coordinate 11,111,590 of CM040431.1, read as the reverse complement.
GTGATTAAATTTTGAGTTGTTTTATATTTTGAAATGTTGTGGCGGTGAATTTTATCTTGCAATGACTTTTAACTTAGTTTTGGTTTCGGTTTTAGGGACTATCCTAAAGGTGTGGGTTTTCATGCAACGGTTGTTTATCATGCAAGAAAAGTAAGTGTGATGCGATTAATGAAATTGCAATAATGTAAATTGCAAGAAAGTAAATTGCAATAAAATAAAAGCGTACACTGGAGGGTCTTCCCGTCATCCCAAGCTGCACTTAAAACACAATTAGAATATTTAAGCAAGTTCCTAGGTAAAGCTAAGGGAAGGGTTATGGTTTTCTACCAAATTCCTAATCCTATAGCTAGTCATTTCCTATGACGTCTAGGTTCCTTGTGTTTTGGTTTGAAGACAATTTTCTTCATCGAAGAACAATTAAATTCAATTGTTCTTATAAACATCCTATCATATTGAGAAAGTGTTTAAGAAGAATCTTAAACATCTTTTCAATATTGCTAGAATTGTTTTAAGTCCAAATGAATTTAATTATATAAATGAATTAATCGTCCAAGAATCTCAAGTTTTGTTATCTTGCTCAGTGAACTAGGATATTTGAATGTCCTATAAGTGAAGTAACATTTCATTTAATATTACGTTTAGGAGTTATGATAACTAAAGCTTTTGAGGGTAAATTGGTGTTCAAATGGTTTGTGATTTAGTTTAATTTCCATTAATGGGTTTAAATTTGGAATAGTGTTCAAGTTGCTTTAGATTTATTTTGAATTCTTTGTCTTTGGTGATGTTATATTTAATTTAACTTAATTTAATTTAATTTAATTTAATTGAGTTTTAATTCTATTTAATTCTATTTAATTCAATTTAGTTTGATTTGATGTTACATTAAATTAATTTGATTTGATTTAATTTAATTTAATTTAATTTAATTTAATTTTAATTCATTTAATTTAATTTTTAATTTGGTTTAACTTAATTTAATTTGGTTTTATTTATTTAATTTAATTTAATTTAATTTGTTTATTTAATTTAATTTAATTTAATTTAATTTAATTCAACTTTTAATTTTAATTTAATTTAATTTAATTTAATCCAATTTAATTTACTTAATTTAATTTAATTTTTAATTTAATTTTATTTTTAATTTTAATTGAAATTTTTGAATGAGTTTAATAATTTAATTTTAGTTTAATGATTAAGTCTTTTAATGTTTTGAATTTGAGTTATCATTTTAATTAAGAATTGAATATTAATGAGATAATTAATTTAGGGATTTTTAAATTAAAGAATAAATCTCCTCCTAATAATATCCCTATTTTAATAATTCCAATTTTATTATTCTTCCAAATTTAATCAATTATTTAATTAAGGTTTAATCATTTTAAATTGCTTAATGGGTTTCTACCCTTTAATTATTTAAATTTCAATCATCCAAATCAGATTAGGATCAAATATTTTACTTGTTAATTTTTTATTAAACCTAAAGTTTTTGGTAGAAAATAGAGATTTTTCCAAGGAAAATTTAATAACATGACCAAGGGAAAGTTTCTGTTCTTAAGAAAATTAGGGGACATTCCTAATGACCAGAGAACCACTTGGACCAATTTTGGTGATTTTTTGAATTATATTATTTTTATTATAATTATTTTAAGTTTTGGAATATTAATTAATTTAAAAATAAAATAAATGTTGAAAAATGAATTTTATATTTTTCAAAAATCTCTCTGATATCAAGGAAATCAGAGAATCAAATTTTGAAATTTTCTGATTTTTCTATGATTTATTATAATTATTTTAGTGAAAATGCTAGAAAATACATTTTTTTAATTTTAAAATTACCCTAGAGCTTTAAAATTTAATATCTCACTAAATAGACCTAAAAAAAATATGGGGTTTGTTCCTAAGTGATTAGAATTCAAAATGTGACATTTTGGTGAATTTTATTATTTTTGTGATTTTTATTATTTTTTAATTATTAAAATATTAAAATAATATTAAAAAATCAACTTTTTTAGAAAATTGAAATTTTAATTTTTTTAAATTCCCCTAATATCAGAGAGGCTCCAAAACCATTTTGGTGAATTTTTAAAAAGTATTTTGAAAGTTATGAATTTTTAAAGTTTAAATTGACTAAATGGCTTAATCAACCCATTTAGTAGGGCTAACCAAGTCCAATTGGCCTCAAATTTTTATGGTGGGTTCCTCTGATCCTAAAGGTCAGTGGAGAATTGATTTAAAGTCAATTTGATGTATGGTTAGCTCTAATTAATTAGGGATCTATTTTGGGTGTTTAAGCCGATTAGGGTCATTCCAAGTGAGTTAACTCAAAATATATTTTTCATAGGGTCCTCTAGTCCTAAGGAACATTACCAAATTTTCTTAGAATTTATTTCACAACATGATAATTATTGGAATTAAAATACCACAAACAGTGACATAAACTTGGAAAATACATAACTCTTTATAGAGATGGCCTATGATCTTGAAAAATTCAGGGAATGTTCCCAAGATCGAAGGCTTCAAAAGCCTTATGGTCTCATGCTATGATGAGTTGTATACATGCATGGAGAATTGAATGATTGAAAACACTATTTAATTAATTCAAAATAAAATATGCATCAAATAAATATAAAATCTCTTCCACATTATTCTCCTCATTTCAGTGAGCAAGAGGGTATTTTTATTTTATTTTTTTGAGTTTTCTATGAAAAGTTATGAGTTTTTGAAGTTCAGGTTCAAAAATAAATCAAAAAAAATGCATTTCCCGCTCAAATGACACGTGTCGCGCTGCTGCTGGGCTGGCGTGGTTGCTGTTCACGGATAAAGCTGTCGTCCAACTCCATCGGCGCCGTCCATGGGATACATGCCCGATCGGACGGCTGCTTGCTCCTCTTTCTTTGTTCTATTCACTCAAAACCCTCCAACTTCAAACCTTGATATCTCCCTCGATTCTCAACGAAATTTAATGAATTTTTTTTAAAATGATCGTCTAATTGAATAGCACACATCTATATGGTGATGATATACTTAAAACATGTGAATAAGTACATAAAATTAAAACATGCTCGGTTGGAGGAGAAAAAAATTGATACCTTTGTCCAAGAGGTGAGGCCTCAATTGGAAATGATTTGATTGAACTTAGAAATGCTTGGAGAAGCTTTGGGAACAATTTGGCATAGTCTCCCCAAGGTAAATCTTGCATCTCCTCCCCTTGGTCATGGAGGTGGGGTTTAAATAAGGAAGGTTATGGTGGAGCTTGGGTGGCCATGAGGGTTGGCTTGGTTCATTCACCAAGGTTTTTTGCTGAGAAAAACTCACATGATTGAGCTTGATCTTGGTGCAATCAATTGGGTTATGCCATGTGTAAAGTCGAGGATTTAAATGGCATGGGTGTAAGGAGCATTTTTGGTCCAATTTGGGTCAATTCATGGTTTTGGCTTGGTTCACTCACCAAGGCTTGATTTGGGCTGATGTGAGATCATTTGGGTCAGCCTCATATGTGTGGTGAAGTCCCCATCCAAGGTGAGGTGGCCAATTTTGGTTAAAGTGTATCATGAATGGGGTTAAAAAGGTTTAGTGAAGGCTTAGGAAAGGCTCCCCTCTTCTTGCCATAAGTTGCATTGTGAGGTGGAAAGGGCTCCCCATAGCTTGCATATGGCTTATTCATGGCTCCATGACTTCATTTGGCTTGCTCATGGCTTGGGAAAAGGTTGGCTCACTTGCATGGAAAAGGGTTATTTGGAATTTTGAAAACTTTGGATTCCATTGATGGGATTTGTCATGATGCTACAAATGGGTTGATTTCATGATGGTTTAAGACTTTGGTCAAATAGGATTATCAAAGGAATGATGAAGAAAAGGTTTCATGTGGGCTTGGTAATGGACTTTGGACTTTTAAAATTTGGTAAATGTGGGCTTTTAAAATGGTTTAAGGGAATGGGCTTTTGAATTTTAAAATGGATTTTGGGATGAAATTTTGGTAAAGGCTTGGGCTAAATAATTGTTGGGTTTAGCTCATGGATGTGTCATGAGTGACTTGAAGCAAATTGGGGGTGATTTGGGTTTGAATTGGGTTGAATTTGGGCTCTTTTGGTGAATGGGCCAATATAGGTCCAAGTGGGCCAAGTTGGGCCAATGTTGGGCTAGGGTTGAAATTGATGTAAAATCAATGTTGAGAAATGTTTATGGGAGTGTTTCAAAGAGGTTTTGACTTTGGTTGGGCTTTGATTTTGGGGTTTGGGCTCATTTGGGTTAGGTTTGGGTTTAGGTCAAAATTGGGTCTTTTAGCTTTGGGTTGAATTTGAGTGAGATTTGGGTCCAAATTTTGGGCAAATCATGTTAGTGTTTTGCTTGTGGGGATGCTAAGGAGGATTTAGGAAAGATTTGGGGTTAATTGGAGTTGAATTGGGTGAGTTTGAGTTAGGTTTGGGTCATGGGTCAAAATTGGTCTTTAAGGTCAAAAGTGAAATTGGATTCAAATGTCAATAAAATTGGGCTTGAATTTGGTCCAGATTGACATTTGGGATGTTGAATTGAAGTTTAAAATTGAATTGGACCAAAATTGGGGTCAATTGGGTAGGTTTGGTTTGACATTGGGTTCACTTTGGGTTAAAATGGGTCAAATTGGGGGTTTTGACAAAATTAGGGTAAATTGACAAAATTAGCCCATGGTGTAGTTGGACAAAATGAAATTGGGAATATTTGGGATTTTCTGGAATTTCCTGGGAATTTTCTGAATTTTTGGATTTTTGGGTCAAGGGGGGTATTTTGGGTATTTGGAGGGTATTGGGAGGTATTTTTGGAATTCTTGGTATTTTTGGGTATGGATAATCAATTTGAGTGATGTGGAAATGTTTGGGATTAATTTTGAGGAATTTTGGGTAATTTAGGTGATTTTGAAAAATTTGGGTAATTTCAAGGGCTTTGGGTAGGTTAGGCGGGTGTAGGGTCCGGGGGTCAAAAATTGAAAATTTGGAAAATTGAAGATTGGGTGAATTTGAGTGGAATGAAATCATTTTGGTTGAGCCATGAAGCCATATCAAGCCCACATGAGCCATGAAGGGACTCATTTGAGGCATTCATTATGTTGTTCCTAACCCTCTTGCGCAAAGGCTTAGGGGTTAATGACCATCCATGTGAATCACCTACATGAGTCGGGAGGTCAAGTTAGGTATGGGTGTGGTTTTAGGAGGTGTGTGAAAGTGTAGTGTATAAGTGTAGTGTGTGTGTAAGTCAGCCCATTCACCGGACCGGGCCGCCCAGAGGCGGTCCTAAGGCCAAAGAGTCCTATAGGAACTCATCCTTTAAACTTCCACATTTGATTTCGACCGTCTAGGTGATTAGGGGTCTACGAGTCAAGTTTGTGGAGTTTGCGGGGAGTTAAGAAGTGGTTTGAAATTCTAGATGGTGGATCCCAATTCTAGTCCTCTAAGATAGTCAAAGGAAAATCCTAAGGCTAGATCCTAAGTACTAAAAAGAAGAAGAGAAGACCTCATCAAAAATGAGGTCAACAGCAGGGAAGATACTAGCTCTCACTCTAGAGTTCCCTCTTCTCCATCCACCTGGGGGCTAACATCTCATAACAAAATTTAAAACATCAAACTAAATTGGGGGGTTTTAGCCTGTCACTCTAAAGTCCTCTAATTTTACTCCCCATTAAAAAGCATATCTCCCTATTTTTTTTGTACTCAACAATATGGACTACAATTCTCACCCATAAAATTTCACGTGATTCTCTCCAATTGTTGATTGAGACAATATCGCAGTGATTCTTACATGTTCTCACAACAGATTTTAACATCTAAATTAGCTAAATCAACAAGAAAATGAAGTGCAAGGTAGTGAATCATCACAACTTCTTCCAACATTAAACACCTATACTTCACATAACTTCCTTCCATAATTTAATTACTTCATCATTTATAAGGAAAAGGATACAAAAAACTACACAAAACTCATGGAGAAAACACAAACACAATTTGATTTGAAAGAATAAATCATAGTAAAACACAACAAGTCTTACGTAAAAATGAAATGTAAAAACAAAGATAAAAACTTATTCGAAAATCCTCTCCACAAAACTCTTGACGTTCCTCTGAAACTTTGCTTTCCACTAGATAACTCCTTAGAGGTTGGTGCCCAACTCTAAGGATTAACTCTCCTAAATTCTAATACAAACTATGATAAAGTAAAGTGGAAAAGTAAAGAAAATATGGCGAGAAGAAGGCTCTCTTTCTTCCTTTATCCCTTCAACCACTTCAAGCTTTTCTCCAACTTCACCCACCAAAATTTCCTTTCAAAAATCTTCTCTTTTTCTGATCTTTAAGTCTTCATTTTAATAATTCACTAAAAGGTTTTTTGGTGTTTCTTCAAATTATGTACAGATTCAACGAATCTACCAAGAGATGCATCCATCCATTCAAAATTTAAATGAATTTTGGCACAAATGAGAAGTTAAGGAAGTTTAAATAAATGGGTGCTTCAAAAACCCCTTCAAATGTGTGCCAAAATTAAGTTAATTCGTCACTTTTAACTGTAGCGCCTATGAGCTAGCCATCGGAGCTTAGACGCCAGAGGCCAATTTTGTACACTTCATATTTTTGCTCTAAATTTGATCCTTTTTTTCTCCTTTCATCATAATCAGTCATTTTAATCATAACTGTAAGAAAAAACAAAAAAATACCTTCCATTAAAGTGCAATATCATCAAAAATAGGTATAAAAATTTACGTAAAAAATACTATATATTTAGGTGTATCAAAATCTCTCAAACTTAAAATGTTACATGCCCTTAAGTGACACTTAATCACAGAGAAAATTTTAACATGAAAATTATGTAAATGAGTTCCTTTAAGATGGTTTCAAAATTTTGTTCTAAAAATAAAATAGACCAATTTAGAAAAAATTTTAGTCAATATGACCAACTTAAAGTTTAGAAAGTTCTTTAGTAAAGGATAATGAAAAATTTAAGTTCATATCTTATTCAGAAATACCTGTAGATTTTTCAAAATATAGGATTTAAACATTTTATTTTTATCACTTAAAAAATTTTTATTTGAAAATAATTTTACTTACTATATTATAATCTCAAGCTTTAGATTTTCTCAAAAATTATACTTTAAACTTTAGGTATGGAACCAATTTTTGATTAGGCCCTTAAATCCTCAAGCTTCTCCTGCCTTTTCAAATACTATCTTTCAATTTTTTTCTTTTTCTTTTCTTAGACTTTTTCTTTTTGTTTTATTTTTTTTTTTTAATTTTTTTATAAGGCAAAGATTACTGTATCTGGATAAGCCTTTAATAATTTTGAATTCCACCCTTCCATTTAAAATAAAGGTTTAATATATATTTTTCACTTAAAATCATAATAACAGTATTGAAAATTATTCTTTAATTAAAGAAATTTAAGATTTAAAAAATAGAACTCAAATCTTTAATTTTTACAAAAATATAACATTTCCCACTAATGATAGTTTATTTATATTTAACATTTCTTTACGAAGAAAATTTTAACTTTAAAATTTTCATTATTACTATAAATTTTAAATAAATTCTCTTACTCATTTCTATATTCAATATTTTGCTTCGCTATCATAACTTCATGTACATAATTATTTTCAATAAAAAATCAAATTTGTTTTAAGTATTCTTGAGAACAAATAAAATTTTCGTTTTGAATTTTTTTTTTAATTCCCCCAAACTTTAAAATTTTTTTTAGGACAAAACATTTAAGCATAAGAAATGATACATGAGTAAAAATTTCAAACTAGAATAACATGCTTGTAAGAATTTTTAGATCTTAAATATGCAAGTATAACAGTTTAAAAATAGGATTATAAATAAATCAAATTCAGTTTTTCAGTTTTTTATAAAGAAAAATTTCAAAGGTCTTCTATAGTAGTGGAGGTTTTCAAAGCAAATACACACCAACTTAACATAAAAAAAAACCACCACAATACTATAAAAGATATGGTAGCAAATTTTGAAAAGTTTAAACTTGTAATTTAAATAGTGATTTCCAATAGTGTTCTAAATTTTCCTTACAGTTTTGGAATTAAATTATACACTATTAAAAATTAAACATTACATTACAACATTTAGTACCACAAACGTATCAAACATAAAACAAAAATCCAACACAGATATAATTGAATATGCATAATAGAAATGATCCAATTATAGCTCACACATATCAGTGTTCAAAGCATAACAAAATAAATAATAAAAGATTCAAGCATCACAACACAATACTAACCACAAGTATAAACACCACAAACTAAAAATAAATAAATTCCTACTAATCATCCTCATAATCATCATCTCTCTCATTCCAATCTCTGGATGGCACATAAGGTATAAAATAAAGATGAGGAGGCATCTCAGCACTGTGATATCCTCTAATCAGTCTATCCATGTAATGCTGATAACTCTTCTCATACTCATCATGATTTTGTATATACCTTTCAATATTTGCTACCTTTCCATCCATATCTCTAACATTCTCTTTGGTCAGACTCACTTCTTTAAAATCTTCCTTAATAATCCAGACTGTGAATTTCTAGATGATGATGCCTGTGAAGTAGAAGCAGCAGAAACAAAAGCACCAACAACTCTAACATATCCCCATTTCCAGCTAAACTCTGCATCCACAGTGTTAATGTTCACATTTACACTAGAGATAGGTCTAAGTGGTTGAAGAACTCTTCCCAAGTTTCAAAATTTACCCCAAACTGTTCACAAATCGAATGGATCAGAGAAGGAAATCCCATACCTGCAGTAGTGACAGCTCTGACACAGTTTAAAATATAATAAAAAATAATAGCTCCTATGTTAATCAGCTTTCCTTGTTGAATACAATAGTTCAAAATAGCTCTCTCTCATAACTTCACTGACATGAGTTGAAGGCAACAACTTAGATTAGATGAAGTAATGTCATGCCTTGGAAGTGCATTCAACTTAGAGGCTGGAAAATTTACTTTTCTCTCATTCGTAATTTTCCAGAGACCTCTTCTATCAGTAAGAAAAGACATAATCTCATCTAACTCTCCTTTCTTAAGATGATAATTAGCTTAAAAATAAAATATTTCAGTAGGTAATCAGTAAAAAGGTATTGATTATCACAGAATAAAAATCCACTTGCTGTCCCCGAACCATCACTATGTTTTCCTCTACTACTGGCAACTAAACATTAAACTCTCTTACCACAAAAACAATAGAAACAGCACAGAAATAAGAATACTTTTCCCAATTCCTTCAAGCAATGATCTTTTCAATATCTCCTCCTGGTTTACTAAAAACACATTCTGGAATCAACTTACATGATGATAGTGCATCGACGTAATGATTCTCTGCTCTAGAACTAACAAATTTATCTGAATCAAATATCGCTTTCTATTTCGAGTGCTTTGACTTTGGAGCAATTTCTAAAATTCACAAAAAATTCACCATAAATTCCAAAATCAAACTAAACTTGCTAATTTAGCTTCTAAAGGAAAAATCCAATGAATCCAAGCAATTTCTCATTCTTTTCCTCAAATTTTCATCATGAATAGTGATTTTCAGATTTCTCAATAGTGTACTCAAAATACATGGTGAAAATAAAAAATTGTTTGCTTAAGAGAAGTGTTTATACCTTAAGGAGTTCAAATCAAACAAATTTCATCGAAATTGGCTCTAAAATGATCCAAATCAGTGATACCCTAGGCTCCTTTTTCTCGAATTCGAGAGGTTGAAGTTGATAATGGGGTTAAAAATGGAAAATTTCAGGTTTTTAACGTCTGAAAACTAGTTTTCACGAACCCAAGCCTATGCAAGAAGCAATAGTGCATATCCGTGAAATCTGGCACTTAAGCGCCGAAGGTCTGGCGCTTAGCCTCTAGTGCCCATATTAGGCTCCTTTTTTTCGAATTTGAGAGGTTAAAGTTGATAATGGGGTTAAAAATGGAAATTTTCAGGTTTTTAACGTCTGAAAACTAGTTTTCACGAACCGAAGCCTATGCACGAAGCAATAGTGCATATCCATGAAATCTGGCGCTTAAGCGCCAAAGGTCTGGCGCTTAAGCGCCGAAGGTCTGGCGCTTAGCCTCTAGTGCCCATATTATGACAATTTATGTTAATCACACTAAAACACATAGTTAATCACCCTTATTCACTTTAAATAATTAATTCTACCCCATAACACTTCTAATACTCCAAAATTACACTATAATTTTCATCAATTCAACACAAATTTCACACAAACCCAAACTTATATTTCCTTAATAACAAAACACACTAAATACAAACTATAAATTTCTATCCAAACACCTTGGACGAAACATTCCAATACATAGATTCATAACACATATTTTAGACACAAATTTACCTCATTAAGATGTAATAAACACAAATTAAAATGCAACAAAACATAAATATTATAATAATCACAAACACAAAACACTAAGCACAAATAACTAAACCACAAGACCACACTTAATTTAATTTCAATCTCCTGTAGGTTGAATATATCCTGAATCACCATTAGTTCAATTTGAACCATCTAGAATGCAAATCTGATAAAACGACTGATGGTTAAAAACCCATACATCTTCTTCTTCTATCCATTTGTTCTTCAGAAACATCGATTTATCCGCTTTTTCTACATTACTTGTATGACTGAATTACATTTTGAGTTTCCATCCCATGTGCGCTAAATGTGCGTTAGTTTCATTTACCTTTGCTTCGATTGAAGCTACGTCAATCTCGAGCTTTACAAGCTTTTATGCAATTCCTTGACTACTAACGACCAGAAATCCGTTGAATAACTCTTGCACACGTTCACTAATGAACTTCTACTTGTTAGCTTCCTCTTTTTTCTTAACTTCGCTCTCCCAAGAAAACATTTTTGCACTCAAAATACTCTTCTTAAGACTCAGGAATGAAAATAGGAACTGGGGCTAGTATTTCTTTAATTCTGGGCCTTTTAATAGACTTGAGAAGTCTTAAAACTGACCCTAAACGTGTTAAAACATCTCAAATAATTCCCAAAACTACTTACCCATGATTTAAGCTTCTAGAATTTCATTTTTCATGTTTTTGTAACTCCAAAACCTAAGCGCGAACTTGCAGCGCATAGACGCAAGTGCTCATTTTAGCACGGGTATGGTAAACATCCAAATCTTCATTTTGACACCTCTAAGCCATCAAATAAGGTCAAATAAACACTACTATAATATAAAAAACTCTAAAATGCTACCAAATGATCTCAAATCAAACCAAACAAAACACATAATGCAAACATGAAGGAAAGCACCCCGATAACTATGGGTTGCCTCTCACAAAGTACTTAGTTTAACATCTTCAGCCTGACATACCCAGAGCTTATTTTGAGTGTTCCAACATCAGATTCTCATCAGGTTTAGATTGATCGACTAAAAAATAAGGTTCAAGTCTATGACCATTAACTTTAAATATTTTTCCAATCTTAGGATCTTTAATATTCACAGCTCCATAGGATTAAACTTTCATTACAAAAAAAGGACCAATCCACCTGGACTTAAGTTTTCCAGCAAATATTTCAATCTAGCATTATATAACAAAATATGTTGTCCTGGCTTAAGATTTTTAGTAAAAATCTTCCGATCATGCCATAACTTCATCTTTTCTATATAAATCTTAGCATTTTCATAAGATTCATTCCTTATCTTTTAAATCTCATTTAATTGCAACAATCTCTTTTCACCAGCATCATTCAAATTATAATTGAACTATTCTTTTCCAAAAATTAATCTATATGGGGAGATTCCTATAGGAGTTCTGTAGGCAATCGTATAGGCTCACAAAGCATAATCCAGTTTAATTGACCAATCCTTTCTATTTAAATTAACAGTCTTTTCCAAAATTCTTTTAATTTCACGATTGGATAATTCGACCTAAGCACTTATCTGCGGATGATAAGTAGAAATAATGCGATGTTTAATATGATATTTCTTTGCTAGCTTTTGCATAATCGCATTTCTAAAATGACTTCCCCCATCAGTTATGATCTCTCTTAGTATTACAAATCGTATTTCTTAAAAACATTGCAACACTTTGAGCACCGCATTGAGGTAAAGCAACATATTCTATCCATTTAAATACATAGTCTACTGTTATCAATATGTATGTATTTCTGAAAGATGGTATAAACGGATCTATGAAATCTAATCCCTAAATATCAAATATTTCAACTTCCAACATATAATTGAGGGGCATCTCATTTCTTCCAGAAATATTGCCTACACGTTGACATCGATCACAAATTTAATATAAGCATTAACATCCTTAAAAATTGTAGGCCAATAAAATCTAGATTGTAAGATTTTATATGCAGTTTATTAACACCAAAATGTCCCCCATAATAAAAATTATAATATTTTTGATTAATTTCAATATTTTCTTCTAAAGGCACACATCTTCAAATTATCAGATCCTTTTCTTATTTATATAAAAATAGGTCATCCCAAAAATAAGTCTTAGCTTTAGATAAAAATTTCTTCCTCTCTTGGTATATCAAACCATAGGCTATAATATCACTGGCAATAAAGTTTACAATTTTGGCATACCACGAAACACGTCACTCATTAATAGTGAATAATTTTTCAACAGGAAAATGTTCATTAATTTCTTCTTTATCATAGAGAGATCTTTAAGTTTCAAGCCTAGACAAATGATCAACAATTTAATTACCAGCACCATTCCTATCTACTATTTCAAAATCAAATTCTTGTAAAAGAATAATCCATCTTATAAGTCTCAGTTTTGCATCATTCTTCTTTATTAAATATTTAATAGCAGAATAATCAGTATGGACCACACATTTTGTTTCAAGTAAATATGATTTAAATTTATCAAAGGCAAATACTATAGCTAATAACACTTTCTTAGTTATGGTATAATTAATTTGAGCTTCATTAAGACTTTTACTAGCATAGTAAATCACTTTGAAAATTTTATCATATCTCTGAGCTAAAATAGCTCATATAGCATAATCATTTGCATCACACATTAATTTAAAAGGCTTTTCCCAGTTTGGTGAAACTATAATAAGTGCAGTGATTAATTTTTATTTTAATGTTTCAAAAGATTTTAGGCATTCATCATCAAAATAAAAAATCACATCTTTTTCCAGTAAATGACATAAAGGCTTTGAAATTTTTGAAAAGTCATTAATATAATATTTGTAGAATCCAACATGTCCCAGAAAATTTCTAACCCCTCTTACATTAGTTGGGCAAGGTAAATTAGAGATAACTTGAATTTTTGCAGGATCTTCCTCCATACCATTTTCTGATATACGATGTCCCAAAACAATTCCTCCTCCTATCATAAATTGACATTTTTCCTTGTTAAGGACCAAATTAGTTTCTTCACAACGTTACAAAACTCTTGATAAATGTTCTAAACATGATTCAAATGAAATTCAAAACACTGAAAAGTCATCCATAAAAATTTTAATCCCTTTTCAATTAAATCATAGAAAATTGCCATCATACATCTCTGAAATGTCACAGGGGCATTACATAAACCAAACGACATTCTTCTAAAAGCAAATGTATCATAAGGACTGTAAACATTATTTTCTCTTGATCTTCAAGAACAATTTCTATTTGGTGGTAACTAATATAACCATACAGATAACAAAAGTATTTTTGCCCAGCCAGTCTATCCAACATCTAATCTAAAAATGGTAGTGGAAAATGGTCTTTCCTTGTGGCAAGGTTTAATTTTCTATAATCAATGCATATTCGCCACCCTGTAACTTGTCTTATTGGTATAATTTCATTCTTTTCATTAACAGTCACAGTAACTCCTGCTTTTTTAGGAACACAGAGAATAAGACTAACCCATGCACTATCTGAAATAAGGTAGATAATTCCAACATCCAACCACTTTAAATATTGTTTCTTAACAACTTCTTTAATGATAGAATTTAATCTCCTTTGAGGATCAGCCTAATTTTTGCAGTTATCTTCCATAAATATTCTATTAATACAAATTGAAGGACTGATTCCTTTAATATTAGCTATTGTCCATCCAAAGAAATTCTTATATTATTTTAAAATTTCAAGCGAACTCTCTTCTTCTTTTTCAGTCAATTGAGAGGAAAATATAACCAACAAATTTAAGGAATCACCTAAAAAGTCATACTTTAAATGGGTAGGAAGCAACTTTAAATCAAGTTCAGGAGGTTTTTCAATTAACGGACTAAAAGATTCATCTTCTTCAGTAATGTCCAATAATTCAAAATTTTCATGAACATAGTTTAAATTTCCTCACGAAAATCTTTAGAATTTTTTAATTCCTCTTCGTGCTCGTGTTCCAATTCTTCACTTTCAGGTTTCTCTTCATAAGTTGACTTGAAATGATATTCAGTCAAATATCTGATAACATCCATCCTATAACACTCATCATATTCACCTCTTGCAGGATATTTTATTGATTTTGAATTATTCAATGTAACATTTTGATCATTGACTTGTATCATTAATTCCCCTTTTAGCACATCTATATCGATCTGCCTGTCGCTAGGAATGGTCTCTCTAAAATTATGGGTATCTCTTTATCTTCTTCCATATCCAACACAACGAAATCAATAAGAAAGATAAATTGATCCACTTTCACTGAAACATCTTTTATAACTCCTCTAGGATAGGTGATCAAACGATCCACTAATTGCAGAGTTATAGCCCTCGAGGTTATTTCTCCTAATCCCACTCTTTTGAATATAGATAATGACATAAGGTTAATGCTTGCACCCAAATCACATAAAGCTTTTCCATAAAATCTGTCTCATTTCACATATGGATTTGTGAAACTTCCAAGATCTTTAAGCTTTTTAGGAAGCTATTTCTAAATTATAGCACTGCACTCCTCACTGAGTGCAACAGTTTTATTATCTTCAAACTTCCTTTTTTTGTTGAGAATATTCTTCTTAAATTTCACATAGCTTGGCATTTGTTTTAAGGCTTCAGCAAATGGAATGTTTTGTAAGCTTCTTAGATATTTCCAAGAACTTCGAAAATTGCTTATCCAACTTTGGTTGTTGAAGTCTCTGAGGAAATAGAGGTGGTGGCTTTTCTAAATCAACCTTAGGTGGAGAAATAGGTCTTTCCAAACCTTTCGGAGCGTCCTCTTTTGGTTCTTTAATCTCTTCTTTCTCTACTTCAATCTCTTTTTAAACTTTACCTTCCAACTCTCTTCCACTTCTCAGTTGAACTGCTTTTACTTGCTCTTTATTCTTGTCTCTTAGCTTTACTTCTATATTACTAGGAAGTGTTCCTTGGGATCTATTCCTTAATTAATTGGCAATTTGTCCTGATTGATTCTTAATACTTCTAATTGTAGTTCCTTGACTTTGCAATTGATGTCCCATTTGTAACACCACTTCTTCAATAGAAAACTTCTTCTCCTTAAATTGTGAAGTATTGTTAAAACTTGTAGGATAGGTTGGTCTATAATTATTATTCCCTTGGATGTTCCAGTTACCCAATGGTTTTACTTGGTTGTTCCCTTATTGTTAATTATTACCACCCTGATTATTGGTATTCTAGTTAAAGTTTGGATGGTTTTTCCAACCTGGGTTATAATAATTGAAATATGGGTTATTAAGCTTACTTAAGGCATTCAAAGTTTCTGATGAAGTTTGAGAATCAACCATTTGGCCTAATGAATTTTCTTCAATCATAGAAATTGGCTGAGAAAAGTTCATTCCAAGTTGGTCTATCTTCCTTGAAATTGCAGTAACTTGATTTGCTAGCATTGCAAAAGCATCTTCTTCAGGAAAGTTGGCTACCTTTTTATGATTTAACCTTTCAGAAGGCCATTGATAATTATTAGTAGCCATTTCTTCAATTAAAGCATAAGCATCAGCAAACTGTTCAGACATCAATGAACCACCAAAGAACGACATCGATAATAGATCTAAGAGAACTAACTAATCCATTGTAAATATTTGAATTATTAACCAATCTGGTATCGAATGATGTGGACACTTTCTTAGAAGATATTTAAATCGTTCCCATGCTTCATATATTGATTCACTTTCAAACTGACAAAAAGATGTAATATCATTTCTAAGATTCGTAGTTTTTTATGGTGGAGAATATTAACAAGGAATTTTGGCGCTAAATCACCCCAAGTCTAATAGATCCAGGTGATAATGAATTTAAACATCTCTTAACCTTTTCCCTTTGTGAGAAAGGAAAAGGTATAAGTCTAATAGCATCATCCGAAACACCATCACATTTAGAAGTAGCACATAACTCTAGAAAACTGGCAAGATGCAAATTAGGATCTTCAGTTAGTACTCCCTCAAACTGATTATTAGATACCACTTCGATAATAGTAGGTTTAAGTTCAAAGGAATTAGTAGCTATAACATGGTGTTGAATACTACCATGAAGTTCATCCACTATAAGGCTAGCATAATCTCTTAAAGGTCTAGATTCTATATGGATTTCAACATTATGATTATTTTGATTTGTCTTTTCTTGAATATTTTTATCCTTTTCTGTATTTTAAATTTTTTTGATTTTTTTGATAGTTTTCTCTAATTCAAAATCGTAAGGAACAAGTTTCTCAGAACCTTAAGTACGCATACACAAAAATGAAATAAAATAAAATAAAACACACTATCAAAAATATGGAAAAGTAAAAATTTTGATTTTTCTTAAATTTTCTTTAAATGATATATTATTAATTTCCGTAGCAACGACATCAAAAACTTGATCCCTGATATTTATTCTTACGTTCTACACTTTATATTTCTTTTCAATGATATTATCTCTTTCTTTGCAACAACGTAAAAAAATTGATTCCAAAGCAAATAAGAGATCAACTTTAATTATTTTATAATATGGGATTTTATGCAAGTATACGTATCGTTCATCAAGTAGTATAGGACTTTTTGATTAAGTGCCGAGATATCGAACCCACAGGGAAATATCTAAAATTTAAAGAAAGCAGAAAAACAACTTTGCACTTTTTGAAATGATTTTGTAAAGTATGTTTTAAGATAGAAAGTTTTAATTTTTTTTTTGATATTTTCTTTTAAGAAAATGTAAATCAAGCAACTAAAATTAATAAGACTATAAAACTAAATGAAAGCAAATGAGAATGAAATATCTTTTCATCTTTCAATGAATTACTAATAATCATGGAATTTTATTGTGGAAGTATCTAAATGTGTTGTGCCAAATAGGATCAAGTATATTCTTTACCTTTACTTGGTTTTATAAAGAACATAGGTTAATTTGAAGTTTTGAAATCTTTTAGAAGGGTTAGGAAGGGAAGATACTAGCTCTCACTCTAGAGTTCCTCTTCTCCCTCTACCTAGGGGCTAACATGTCATAAAAAAATTTAAAATATCAAACCAAATTAGAGTAATTAGCCTGTCACTCTAAAGTCCTCTATTTTTACTCCCCATTAAAAAGCATATCTCCCTATTTATTGCACTCAGCCATATGGATTACATTTCTCACTCATACAATTTCATGTGATTCTGTCCAATTATTGATTGAGACAATACCACATTGGTTCTTACATGTTCTCACAACAAATTTTAAAATCTTAATTGGCCAAATCAAGAAGTAAATGAAGTGCAAGGTAGAGAATCATCACAAATTTTTCCAACATTAAATACCTATACTTCACACAACTTCCTTCCATAATTTAATTACTTCATAATTAAAAAGGAAAATGATAAAGAAAACTACTTAAAACTTATGAATACAAAACAATTTGATTTGAAAGTAGAAATCATAGTAAAAACACAACAAGTCTTACTTAAAAATAATTGTAAAAACAAATATTAAAACTTATCTGAAAATCCTCTCCACAAGACTCTTGAAGTTCCTTTGAAATATTATTTTCCATAAGATAACTCCTTAGAAGTTGGCGCCCAACTCTAAGGATTGACTCTCCTAAATTATAATACAAACTATGATAAATTAAAGTGGAAAGTAAAGAAAGTATGGCAATAAGAAGGCTCTCTTTCTTCCTCTTTCCCTTTCAAAACTCTTCTCTTTTTCTGATCGTTAGTCTTCATTTTAATAATTCTCCAAAAAGTGCTTTGGCATCTCTTAAAATTATTCTAGATTCAACGAATCTACCAAGAGATGCATCCATCTATTCGAATTTTAAATGAATTTTGGTGCCAATGAGAAGTTAAGGAAGTTTAAACCAAAGGGTGCTTTAAAAACCCCTTCAAATTTGCTCTAAAAATAATTTAATTTGTCACTTTTAACTGTGGCGCCTATGCGTCAGAGACAAATTTTGTACACTTCATATTTTTGCTCCAAATTTGATCCCTTTTCTCGCATTTCATTGTAATAAGTCATTTTAATAATACCTACAAGTAAAACATAAAAACACCTTCCATTCAAGTGCAATATCATCAAAAATGGGCATAAAAATACTATATATTTTAGGTGGATCACCATCCCACATGCAGTTACTAAAAAATCATGGTTTTGGGCTATACCCCCCACCTCTAACCCCAACCCCCCGGCAGTTCAGGGCATTTTTTGACATTAATATATGTGATATAAAATCTATAAAAGTGTTTTTTTATGTATCAGACCATGTTACAATCATACATAGTCTTTGATACCTTACAGGTCAGTAAAATCATTTTTAGAGACTTTTCACAAAGGTTAGGGTTAACCGGGTCAAACCGACGCTAGTCTCAGGTACCTAGGCGCCAGGCCCTAGGGCCTAGGCCCCCAGAGTAGCCCCAAAGGCAAGCAATTAGATAGCCTAACAACTAGGCACTAGGGCCAGGTGCCTAGGAACCTGAAAACATCTCCCTACAACCACGAAACCTGAGTGGGCGTAAAGTAGGTGCCTGATCCCTGATAAATATATGTGCACCAAAAACTTGACTCCACACCGAATAGATGTGCTAATGATTTAGATATGAAAATTATGATTTTATAATATGGGATACTACGCAAGTATACATATCATTTATCAAGTAATATAGGACTTTCTGATTAAGCCCCGAAATATCAAACACATAGGGAAATGTAAAAACTTTTTAAAGAAATAAGAAAATTATATTTTTCCTTTTTTTAAATTACTATTGAAAGTATGTTTTGATATGAAAAGCATGAAAAATGTTTTTGGTAATTTTAATAAAATCTAAGCAGGAAATGAAAATTATCAGAACTTTAAAATGTGGTATAAAATACTAGGAAATAAAATATCTTTTTCTTTCTCTTATAAAGCAGTAATAATTATGAAACTATTATTGTGGAAGTATTTAAATGCATCATGATAAATATGAGCAAATTTATTCTTTAACCTTACATTGTTCTATAAAGAACATTGGTTAATTTGAAATTTTAAAATCTTGAACATGGTTAGGTAGGGAAGATACCAGCTCTCACTCTAGAGTTCCCTCGATTCCATCCACCAGGGGGCTAACTTCTCATAACAAAATTTAAAATATCATACCAAATTAGGGGGCTTTAGCCTGTCACTCTAAAGACCTCTAATTTTACTCCCCATTAAAACCATATCTCCTAAGCATTCAATTATATGGACTACAATTCTCATCCATATAATTGCATGTGATTTATACAATTTGTTGTTTGAGACAATACCGCATTGGATCTTACATAATCTCACAACAAATTTATCATCTAAACTGTTCTAATTAAAAAGTAAATTAAGTTCATGGAATTAAATCTTCACAACTTATTCCAGCTTTAAAAACTTAAACATTCCACAACAATCCTATATAATTTAATTACTTCTTCATTTAGGAAAGAAAAAGATAAAGAAAACTACTCAAAATTCATGGAGAAAACATAAGCACACATTGATTTGAAAATAGAAATGATAAAGAAACACAATAAGAAAAACTAAATATAGAAAACAGTAGTAAACACTTATCTGAAAATCCTCTCCACAAGACTCTAGAAGTTCCTTTTAAACTTAACTTTCCACAGGACAATACTACAAAGGTTAGCGCCCAACTCTGTTGACTCCAACTCTGACTTTAGACTTTAATATAAACTAGATAAATGGATGAAAGAAAAATTAGTGGAAAGAAAGTTTCACACCAACCCTTTCTCTTATAAAACAAAACTAACTAAACTATAAAAAATAAAAGATTGAAAGTAAAACTAGGAAAGACTCTTTGAAACTAGAAGATGACTCTTGAAAACTAGACTCACTAAAAAGACTGTCTAATCACCATTATGACATAATTTTAATAATAACCTAAAAGGTTCCTTGGTGTCTCTTCAAATTATGTCCTAATTCAATATATCCACCAAAAGATGCATCCCTTCATACAAATTTGCCACCCATTGGAAGTTAAGGAAGTCACCACCAAAAGTTGCTTCAAACACCCCTTAAAATTTGCACAAAAAATGAAGACAATTTGATTTTTAACTGTGGCAGCTAAGCACCGACCAGGCGGCGCTTAGCAGCCAAGGTCCAATTTTTCATTTTTTTCTTTTCATTTTAATGCTCCAAATTTGATCCAATTTTGCTCCTTTCATAATAATCACTTATTTTCATCATACCTGCAAGAAAAACATAAAATACCTTCCATTAAAGTGCAATGTCATAAAAAATAGGTATAAAAATGTGCATAAAAACACTATATACTTTAGGTGTATCAAAATCCCCAAACTTAAAATGTTACTTGTCCTCAAGTGACTCTTAATCACATAGAAAATTTTAGCATGCAAATTATGTAATGAGTTTCTTAGGAAGATAACAAAATTTTATTCTAGAAATGAAATAGTCTAATTTAGAAAAAATTTCAGAAAATATTACCAACTTAAAGGTTAGAAAGTTCTTAAGTAAAGGATAATGTAAAATATAGGTTTTCTATCTAATTTAGAAATACTTGTAGATTTTTCAAAATATAGGATTCACACACTTATTTTTCTTACTTAAAAATCTTTATTTGAAAATATTTTTACTTACTATATTATAACCTTAAGCCTTAGATTTTCTCAGAACTTATATCATATACTTTAAGTATGTAACCAATTTTTGATTAGGCCCTTAAATACTCAAGCTTCTCCTTCCTTTTTACATACCATTTTTCACCTTTTTTTCTTTTTTCTTTTTCTCTTTCTTTTTCTTTTTCTTTTTTTTATAAGGCAAGAATTACTATATCTAGATAAACCTTTAATGATTTTGAATTCCACTCTTCCATTTAAAATGAAGGTCTGATATACATCTTTCACTTAAAAATCATAATAACAGTATCTGAAAATTACTCCTCAATAAAGAAATTTAAGCTTTGAAGAATAAATGTCAATTCTTCTATTTATCCAAAAATACAATATTTCTTACTAAAGATAGTTGAACTATATTTAACACTGCTGTACTTAGAAAACTTTAACTTTAAAATTTTCATTATTACTAAAAATTTTAACTAAATTCTCTTATTCATTTCTATATTCAAAATTTTGTCCCCCTAATAGAACTTCATATACATAATTCTTTTCAATCAAAAATCAAATTAATTTTATATTTTATTGAGAACAAATAAAATTTTAGGTTTTTGAAAAAATTTTTGTTTTAAAAATTCCCCCCAAACTTTAATTTTTAATTAGGATAAAACATTTAAGCATAAGAAATAATACATGGGTGAGAATTAAAAACTAATATAACATGCTTGCAGGAATCTTAATATCCTAAATATGCAAGTATAACAATTTAATTACAGGAGTAAAAAGAAATCAAATTCAAAATTTTCAGTTTTCAGTTAAATGAAAATTCAAAATTTCAAAGGACTTCTACAATAGTGGTGGTTTTAAAAGAAAATACAAACCATCTGAAAATAATTGAAATCACACCAATACCAGATAACAAATGGTAGTAGAAGATTTTGAAAAGTTTTAAACATGTAGTTTTAAATAAAAGTTTTTAATATTGTTCCAAATTCTCCTAACAATTTTGGAATTAAAGTACACACTATAAAAACTCTGACACAACATATACATTAAAACATTTACTACTACACAAATATCACAAAACAACATATAAAATATCAATCCAACACAGATACATCTGAATATGCAAAAATAGTTCAACTACAATCAACATATTACCAGAGTTCACACAACAAACACAATATCAAAATAAATCAACAGACATAACATACATCAACTCATCAACAAAAACTCAATAACACATAAAAGAAATCAACTAATCATCCTCATCATCATCATCATCTTGCTCGTTCCAATCTCTGGATGGCACATAAGGTATGTAGAATGGATGAGGGGGCATCTTAGCACTCATATCACCTCTGATCAATCTATCTTTATAATGCTGATAATTCTCCTCATATTCATCATGTTTTATAATATATCTTTCCATATTATCCATTTTACCATCCAAGTCTCTAATATGCTCACGAGTAAACCTTTTTCAAAATCTTTCTTACAAAACCATTCTGTGAATCTTTAGATGAGTAGCACGGGAAGTAGAAGCTGCAGAAGCAGAAGAAGAGGAAATAGAAGCCCTACCAAATCCTCCTCTCCAGCAAAATTCTGAATGTACAATGTAAGCTCCAACGTTTACACTGGTAATTGGTTTCAAAGGCTGAAGGAACTCTTCCCAAGTTTTAAATTTCACTCCAGATCGTTCACATAATGAATGGATAAAGGAAGGAAATCTCATACCTGCAGTAGCGGGAGATCTTGCATAATTTTAAATGCAATCATAAATGATTGCTCCAATATCTATAGGCTTCTCTTGTTGAAGGCAATAGTTCAGAGCAGCTCTCTCCCTTGTAACTCCACTAGTATGTCTTGAAGACAACAACTTAGATGAGATAAAATAATGCCATGATTTAGAAATGGCATTTAAATTAGAGGTTTAAAAATTTACTCTTCTATCATTTGTGATCTTCCATAAACCTATTCCGTCAGTCAAAAACGACATAATCTCATCTATCTCTCCCTCAGTAGGATGATAGTTCAAATAAAAACAAAACATATCAGGAGGCAGTCGAAAAAAGACATTGATTACCTTATATGTAAAATGTACTTCTTGCCTTTTCACCATCACCAAATTTTCTTCTGCTGCAGTTAAATTTGCATAAACTCTCTGACCATAGAAACAACAGCAACAGCTGAGAAGAAAAAGTAATTTTCCCAATTCCATTTAGTAATCATCTCCTCAATAACCTCTCCTGGCTTACTAAACACATGTTCATGAATCAATTTACATGACTGTAGTGTGTCAGCGTATCGTTCCTCAGCCCTTGCACTAACAAATTTGTCAGAATCGAATCTCGTCTTTTCTCTCGAGCGCTTTAACTTTGGAGCCATTTCTAAAAATTCATGAAAAATTCATCATAAATTCCAAAATCAAACTAAACTTGCTAAATTAACTTCCAAAAGTAATTTCTACTAAATCCAAGAAATTTCTCATCTTTTTCCTTAAATTTTCACCATGAATAGGATTTTAGAATTTTCAGGTTTTAACTACTTAAAACTAATTTTCGTGAACCGACGCCTAAGTGTGAGGCCTTCGGCTTTTAGCCGCGAAATCTGGCGCTTAAACCACTGCAATCTGACGCTTAGCCGCCAATGCCAAGAATTTCACAATTAAGAAAATGCACTAAACCACTTAATTAATCACCCTTAATCATCTCAAATAATTGTCTCTTGCTCAATAATCTCCAATACTCAAATTTCAAACTTTAATATCCATCAATTCCAATCAAATTTCACACAAATACAAATTTATATTCATTAAAATGAAACCACACTTAATACAAACTAAAAATTTCTATCTAAACACTTTGGATGAAATTCCCTAAATACAAACCAACTCAATAAACATAATGATAAGTTTACATCACTAAGCAACAAAACATAAACGTAAAACATTAAACACTTTAAAACATCACACACATAAAACACAAAATACTCAAAACAAACTACAAGATAAAAGCAACATTTAATTCCACTCTCGAGTAGGCAGAATATATCCAGAACCACTATTATTTTCATTTGACCTTTCTGGAATATAAATCTGATGAAAGGGCGATTATTGAACACTCTTACATTTTCTTCTTCTAACGACTTATTCTTTAAGAACATTGCCTTATCTGCTTCTTCCATGTGACTTGTATGACTGAATTGCATCTTCAGTTGCCATCCCATATGCTCCAAATGTTCTTTAGTTTCATTAATCTTTGCTTCAATTGAAGTCACTCGGGCTTCGATCATTGCAATATTTTATGCAATTCCCTGAATACTAACGGCAAGAAATCCATTGAATAACTCTTTAGCATTATCACTAATAAACTTACTCTTGTCAGACTCCTCTTTCTTCTTAATCTCATTCGCCCAAGAAGACATGATGCACTCAAAACACTCTTCTTAAGACTCAGGAATGAAAATAGGACTTGGGGCAAGTGTTTCTCTTAATCCAGGGCCTTTTATAAACATTAGAAGTGCACAAACCCGCCCTTTAACATTTAAGAATTCCAAAATAAATTCTAAAACCACTTCCGCACGATATAGGCTTCTAGAACCTCATTTATCACATATTTCATTACTCCGACGCCTAAGCGCCAACTAGGCGGTGCTTAGCCACCAGTGCTAAATTTAACACAGGTCTGCCAAAAGTCCAAAATTTCATTTTGACTCCTCTAAGTCATAAAATAAGGTCACCAAAACATAAAAACAAACCAAATAAAGCACAGAAAGCAAACATTAAGCAAAACACGCTGATAACTATTGGTTGCCTCCCACAAAGTGCTTGGTTAACGTCTTTAGCCTGACATACCCAGAACTTATTCTGAGTGTCCCAACATTAGATTCTCATCAGATTAAATTTGATCGACTGACAAATAAGGTTTAATTCTATGATTGTTAACTTTAAATATTCTTCCAGTCTTAGGATCTTGAATATCTATAGCTCCATAGGAATAAACTTTTATGACAATAAATGGACCCATCCACCTGGACATAAGTTTTCTAGAAAAAATATCAATCTGGCATTATACAGAAAAATTTTTTATCCTGGTACAAGATTTTTAGTAAGAATCTTTCGATCATGCCATAAGTTCATCTTTTTTCTTATAAATTCTAGCATTTTCATAAAATTCATTCCTTATGTCTTCAAGCTCATGTAATTGCAATAATCTCTTTTCAGCAGTATATTTCAAATTATAATTGAAATGTTTAATTGCCCAATATGCTTTATGCTCAAGTTTAAAGAGCAAATAACAAGCTTTTCCAAAAATCAACCTATATGAAGACATTCTTATAGGGGTTCTGTAGGTAGTTCTATAGGCCCACAAAGCATAATCCAGTTTGATTGACCAATCCTTTCTATTTGGATTAACAGTCTTTTCCAATATTATTTTAATTTCATGATTGAAGAATTCAACCAAACCACTTGTCTGAGAATGATAACAAGTAGCAGTGCGATGATTTATATGATATTTCTTTGCTAACTTCTCAATAATCGCATTTTTAAAATGACTTCCCCCAACTGTTATGATTACTCTTTGTATTCCAAATCTGCAAAATGTATTATTTCCTAAAAACTTTGCAATACTTTGAGCATCACATCGAGGTGAAGCAATAGCTTCAATCCTTTTGAAAACATAATCTACTGCTATCAAAATATAAACATTTTCGAAAGATGTTGTAAATGGACCCAAGAAAACTAATCCCCAAACATAAAATATTTCAACTTCCAATATATAATTGAGGGGCATCTCATTTCTTCTAGAAATATTGCTTAGACGCTGACATTTATCACAATTTTTAGTATAAGTATTCACATCCTTAAAAATTGTAGGCCAATAAAATCCAGATTGTAAGATTTTATATGTAGTTCTTTCAACTCCAAAATGTCCCCTATATTCAGAATCATGAGATTTTTGAATAATTTAATAAGTCTCTTCCAAAGGTATACATCTTCAAATTAGAAGATCCTTTGCTTGTTTATATAAAAATTGGTCTTCCCAAAAGTAAGTCTTAGCATCAGATATAAATTTCTTCTTTTCTTGGTATGTCAAACCATAGGGTATAATATTACTGACAATAAAGTTTACTATGTCGGCATACCACAGAACACACCACTCATTAACAGTGAATAATTTTTCATCAGAAAAATGTTCATAAATTTCTTCAGCAACACAGAGAGATCTTTAATTTTCAAGCCTGGACAAATGATGAGTGATTTGATTATCAGAACCCTTCCTATCTACTATCTCAATATCAAATTCTTGCAAAATAAGAATCCATCTAATCAATATCGGCTTCGCATTCTTCTTCTTCATTAAATATTTGATAGCAGAATGATCAGTATGCCCCACACATTTAGTTCCAATTAAATATGATCAAAATTTATCAAAGGCAAATAGTATAGCCAATAACTCTTTCTCAGTAGTGGTATAATTAATTTGAGCTTCATTAATAGTTTTACTAGCATAATAAATAAATTTGAAAATATTATCATATATCTGACCCAAAACAACACCAATAGCATAATCACTAGCATCACACATTAATTCAAAAGGTTTTTCCCAATTTGGTGAAACTATAACAGGTGCAGTGATTAATTTTTCTTTTAATGTTTCAAATGCTTTTAAGAAATCATCATCAAAATAAAAAATTTCATCCTTTTTGAATAATCGACATAAAGGTTTTGTGAACTTTGAAACGTCTTTGATGTAACGGCTGTAGAATCTAGCATGTCCCAGAAAACTCCTAATTCCCCTTACATTGGTCGAGCAAGGTAAATTTTAGATAACTTGAATTTTTTGGTGATCTACCTCCAAATCTCTTTCTGAAATTCGGTGTCCCAATACATTTCCTCCTCCTACTATAAATTGATATTTTTCCCAGTTAAGGACTAAATTAGCTTCTTCATAGTGTTTTAGAACTTTAGAAAAATGTTCTAAACATGATTCAAATGAAATTCCAAACACTGAAAAGTCATCCATAAAAATTTAAATCCCTTTTTCAATTAAATCACAAAAAATAGTCATCATACATCTCTGAAATGTAGCAGGGGCATTACATAAACCAAAGGGCATTCTTCTAAAAGCAAACGCACCATAAGGACAGGTAAACGTAGTTTTCTCTTAATCCTCAGGAGAAATTTGAATTTGGGGGTAACCTGTATATCCATTCAGAAAGCAAAAGTATTTATTCCCAGCCAGTCTATTCAGCATCGGATCTAGAAATGGGAGTGGAAAATGATCTTTCCTAGTGGAAACATTTAATTTTCTATAGTCAATGCATATTCATCATCATGTATCTTGTCTTGTTGGAATCATTTCATTCTTTTCATTAACAGTCACAGTTACTCCTCCTTTCTTAGGAACACAGTGAATAGGACTAACCCATGCACTATCTGAAATATGGTAGATAATTCCAGCATCCAACAACTTTAAAATTTCTTTCTTAACAACATCTTTCATGATAAGATTTAATCTCTTTTGGGGATCAACCCGAGGTTTGCAATTATCTTCTATAAGAATTCTATGCATACAAATTAAAGAACTGATTCCTTTAATATCAGCAAATGTCCATCCAAAGGCTTTCTTATACTTCTTCAAAACTTCAAGTAAACTCTCTGCTTCTTTTTCCAGTCAATTGAGATGAAATTATAACGGGAAAAGTTGAGGACTCACCCAAAAAAACATACTTCAAGTGATCAATAAGAATTTTTAACTCAAGTTTAGAGGTTTTTCAATTGATGGACCATAAGATTCATTCTTTTCAGTCATATCCAACAATTCAAAATTTTCATGAACATAATTTAATTCTTCCTCTTAAAAATCTTTAAAATGATGTAACTCTTCTTTTTGCTTATGTTCTAATTCTTCACTTTCAGGTTTTTCTTCATAAGTTGGTTGAAATGACATTCACTCAAATATCTATTAACATCCATCCTAAAATGTTTATGATCTTTACCTATTGCAAGATATTTCATTGATTTTGAAATATTGAATGTAACAGTTTGATCATTAACCCTCATCGTTAATTCCCCTTTTTGCACATTTCTCATTGCTCTGCCTGTGGCTAGGAAAGGTCTTCCCAAAATGATGGATATCTCTTTATCTTCCCCCATATCAAGTACAATGAAATCAACATGAAAGATAAATTGATCCACTTTATCCAAAACATCTTCTATAACTCCTTTTAGATATGTAATCGAACGATCTGTTAATTGCAGAGTTACAGTAGTTGGGGTTATTTCTCCTAATCCCAGTCTTTTGAATATTGATAGAGGCATAAGGTTAATGCTTGCAACCAAATCACAAAAAGTTTTTCCATAGAATCTGTCTCTGATTGCACATGGAATTGTGAAACTACTAGGATCTTTAAGCTTTTTCGGGAAGCTTCTTCTGAATTATTTCACTGCACTCCTCACTAAGTACAACTGTCTCATTATCTTCAAAATTCCTCTTTTTGTTGAGAATATCCTTCATAAATTTCACATAGCTCGGCATTTGTTCTAAGACTTCAGCAAATGGAAAATTAATGGTAAGCTTCCTAAATATCTCCAAGAATTTTGAAAATTTCTTACCCAACTTTTGTTGATGAATTCTCTAAGGAAATGGAGGTGGTGGTTTTTCAAAATAAACCTTAGGTGGAGAAATTGGTCTTCCAATCCTTTCAGAGCGTCCTCTTTTGGTTTTTCAATCTCTTCTTCCTCTACTTCAGTTTCTTTCTGAACTCTACCTTCCAACTTCCACTTCTCAGTTTAATTGCTTTTACATGCTCTTTATTTTTATCTCTTGGAATCACTTTAGTATTACTTGGAAGCATTCCTTGGGATCTATTACTTAATGAATTTGTAATTTGCCCTAATTGATTTTCAATATTTCTGATGCTTGCTCCTTGAAGTTGCAATTGATTTCCCATCTGTGACACCACTTCTTCAATAGACTACTTCTTCTCCTTTAATTGTAAAGAATTGTTAAAACTCGGAGGATATGTTAATCTGTAATTATTATTTCCTTGGTTGTTCCAGTTCCGCAATGGGTTTACTTGGTGGTTGCCCCATTGTTGATTAATACCACCCTGATTATTGGTATTCCAGTTGAAGTTTGGATGATTATTCCAACCTGGGTTATAATAATTGGAACATGGGTTATTTGGCTTACTTATAGCTTTCAAAGTTTCTGGTGAAGAATAAGAATCAACTATTTGGCCTAATGAATTTTCTTCAATCATGTAATTTGGCTGAGAAAAATTCATCCTAAATTGGTCTATCTTTCTTGAAATTGCAGCAACTTGGTTTGCTAATATTGCAAATGCATCATTGTCATGAATATTGGCTACCTTTTTAGGATTTAACCTTTTAGAAGGCCATTAAAAATTATTAGTAGCCATTTCTTAAATTAAAGCATAAGCATCAGGAAACTGTTTAGACATTAATGATCCACCCGCAGCAGCATCGATAATTGATCTAAGAGATCCAACTAATCCATTACAAAATGTTTGAATTATTAACCAATCTAGTATCTAATGATGTGGACACTTCCTGAGGAGATCTTTAAATCTTTCTCATGCTTCATATATTGATTCACCTTCAAACTGATAAAAAGATATAATATCATTTCTTAATTTTGCAGTCTTCGATGGTGGAAAATATTTAGCAAGGAATTTTTGTGCTAAATCACCCCAAGTTCTAATAGATCCAGGTGCTAATGAATTTAACCATATATTAGCCTTATCCCTTAGTGAGAAAGGAAAAAGTCTGAATCTAATACCGTCATCCGAAACACCATCATATTTAAAAGTAGCACAAACAACTTTAGAAAATTAGCAAGATGCAAATTAGGATCTTCAGTTGTTGCTCCCCTGAACTGATTATTAGACACCATTTGGATAATAACAGGTTTAAGTTCAAAGGAATTAGCAGCTACAGTAGGGTGTTGAATACTACCATGAAGTTCATTTGTTGTAGGGTTATCATAATCTCTTAAAGGTCTGAATTATTAATGGATGCCAATATTTTGATTTTGATGATTTGCCATTTCTTGAATATTTTTATCTTTTTAGAATTTTTGGCTTTTTTTAATTTTTCTAATATTTCTTTCTAATTTAGAATCGTAAGGCACAAGTTCCTCAGAACCTAAACTACGCATGCAACAATAAAATAAAACAAAACACAACACAATAACAAAAATAAAGATAAGTAAAAAATTTAAATTTTTCTTAATTTTCTTTAAAAAATGCAGTTTTAATTAATTTTCTCTGCAACGTCGCCAAAAACTTGATACCCGATAAATATATGTGCACTAATAAAACATGACTCCACACTGAATATATGTGCTGATGATTTAGATATGAAAATTATGATTTTATAATATGGGATACTATGCAAGTATACGTATCATTTATCAAGTAATATAGGACTTTCTGATTAAGCCCCGAGATATCAAACCCACAGGGAAATGTAAAAAATTTTTAAAGAATTAAGAAAATTATATTTTTACTTTTTCTAAATGACTTTTGAAAGTAAGTTTTGATTTGAAAATTATTTTTGGTATTTTTAATAAAAGCTAAGCAGGAAATGAAAATTATCAGAACTTTAAAATGCGGTATAAAATACTAGGAAATAAAATATGTTTTTCTTTCTCTTATAAAGCAGTAATAATTATGAAAGTATTGTTGTGGAAGTATTTAAATGTGTTGTGATAAATAGGAGCAAATTTATTCCTTTCCCTTACTTGGTTCAATAAAGATCATTGGTTAACTTAAAATTTTAAAATCTTGAACATGGTTAGGTAGGGAAGATACCAGCTCTCACTCTAAAGTTCCCTCGCTTCCAATCTCCTGGGGGCTAACTTCTCATTACAAAATTTAAAATATCAAACCAAATTAGGGGGCTTTAGCCTGTCACTCTAATGACCTCTAATTTTACTCCCCATTAAAAGCATATCTCCTAAGCATTCAATTATATGGACTACAACTCTCATCCATATAATTGCATGTGATTTATACCATTTGTTGTTTGAGACAATACCGCATTGGATCTTACATAATCTCACAAAAAATTTAACATCTTAACTGGCTTAATTAAGAAGTAAATTAGGTTCAAGGAATTAAATCATCACAACTTATTCCAACTTTAACACTTATACATTCCACAACAATCCTACATAATTTAATTACTTCATCATTTAAGAAAGAAATAGATAAAGAAA
Organism: Papilionanthe hookeriana x Papilionanthe teres; assembly: GCA_022702705.1. NCBI lineage: Eukaryota > Viridiplantae > Streptophyta > Magnoliopsida > Asparagales > Orchidaceae > Papilionanthe > Papilionanthe hookeriana x Papilionanthe teres. Next base: position 11,080,408 of record CM040431.1, on the reverse strand, counting down.
AATACTCAGAATTCATGGAGAAAACACAAGCACACTTTGATTTGAAAATAGAAATCATAAAGAAAACCCAACAAGAAAAATTAAATATAGAAAATAGTAGTAAACACTTATCTGATAATCTTGTCTACAAGACTCCGGAAGTTTCTTTCAAACTTGACTTTCCACAGGACAATACTACAGTGGTTCTCACCTAACTCTGTTGACTCCAACTCTAACTTTAGACTTCAATAAAAACTAGATAAATAGATGAAAGAAAAATTGGTGGAAAGAAAGTTTCCCACCAACCCTTTCTTCTCTAAAACTAAACTAACTAAACTATAAACAATAAAATATTAAAAGCAAAACTAGCAAAGACTCTTTGAAACTAGAAAATGACACTTGAAAAACAAGTCTCACTAAAAAGACACTCTAATCACCCTTATGACATAATTTTAATAATAACCCAAAAAATGCCTTGGTGTCTCTCCAAATTATGTCCCGATTCAATGTATCCACCAAAAGATGCATCCCTTCATTCAAATTTGCCGCCCATGGGAAGTTAAGGAAGTCACCACCAAAAGTTGCTTAAAACACCCCTTGAAATTATCGCCAAAAATGAAGAAAATTTAATTTTTAACTGTGGCGGCTAAGCGCCAACTAGGCGGAGCTTAGCTGCGAAGGTCCAATTTTTCATTTTTTTTCATTTTTTTGCTCCAAATTTGATTTAAATTTGCTTCTTTCATCATATTCACTTATTTTTATCATTCCTACAAGAAAAACAAAAAATAACTTTCATTAAAGTGCAATATCATTAAAAATAAGTTTAAAAATGTGCATAAAAACACTATATTTTTTAGGTTTATTAGTGCCTCGGCGCTAGGCCTTATGCCTCGGCGCTAGGCCTTATGCCTAGGCTTCCCAAGTGGCACCAAGGTGCCAATATACTTTCATATCCTAGTTTCCCTAGAAAAATTTACCAAATCAAGGCTAACCCCAGCTCCCATAAAGCCAAAAATGCAGATTCTCCTCGTAAAAAAGGAGATATGCTTGGGAGGATGCATAAAGTAGATGGGTTGACACCATTTTGGATACTTTATAAGATTTGAAGAAAGAGAGTGGTAGTAATTTTCAGTTAAAAGGAGAGGAGGAAGGCTAGTTCTTTTAATTTGGGGGTTTTTATGTATGTTTGGTGGTGGATAACACTTGAAGAAGTTTAGAATAGGCTTCTTCTTGCTTATCATCTTTATGCCCAAATTCATCATCGTATTATTCTTCCAGTAAATTTCTTCTTCACATTCCTCTTCTTCCTTCTCCATCTCTTAAAGTGTATGAGAGAGTTTCTTGGAGGATTCACATTAAGGAAGAAGGAGAGCTTCATCTCTCTTAGGGAAGAATGAAAGCTTCTTCCTAGCAAAGTCAGAGCAAGGAGCAAGCAAAGTAAATGCATCTCCAACCATCATGTAGTTGCGAAAGCTTCTAAGAAATTTAAAATCGACCCGGAAAAGATTAAAGCTATCCTAGAAATGCCGCCTCCCAAAACCTTAAAACAACTACGATCTTTTCAAGGGAAGTTGGCATATCTTCGACGCTTTATCTCAAACTTGTCGAGTAGGTGTCGGCCTTTCTCGGCACTAATTAAAAAGGACGCCAAATTTATTTGGGAAGAGAAATGCCAGAAGGCCTTTGAGGACATTAAGCAATATTTAATGACACCTCCTGTCTTAGCAGCCCCAGTCTCAGGAAGACCGGCGATACTTTATACCACGGCTTTAGACGACTCTCTCGGAGCCCTATTAGCCTGAGTCGATGATGAGGGTAAAGAAAATGCTCTTTACTACCTAAGCCGTCGTTTACTTCCGACGAAAATAAGGTACCCCGCAATTGAAAAGCATTGTTTGGCCCTGATCTTCGCCGCTCAAAAGCTCAGGCACTACATGCTTACTCATAAGGTCAACCTAATCTCGAAATTTAATCCATTGCAATACTTGATGACTCGTCCAACGCTTCCGACGGACTTGCCACATGGTCGATGATATTATTGCAATTCGATATAACTTTCGTGCCTCTTTGTGCCATAAAGGGACAAGTCCTAGCAGACTTCCTCGCAAGCACACCCTTTGCGGCGGAATCTCCTCTCAATGACGACTTGCCGGATGAACAAATAATGAGCTTAGAAGACCACGATGATCGACGTTGGGAATTATATTTTGACGAAGCATCCTCGGCACACAAAGACGAAGAATCGCGAGTGATAGTGCCGGTAAGGCAGGGATCAGATTAATCTTTATAACACCGGAGCGGGGGATGTTAAGATACTCCTACCACTTGACAGAGCCGTGTACAAACAATGAAGCAGAATACGAAGCCTCATAACAGGACTGGAGTTAACTATTCAAATAGGGATAACAAACACAACATCTACGGGGATTCGCAGTTAATCATTCAAAAGATCGCCGGACAGTACAGAATTTTAAAACCAAGACTAGAGCAATACTTCCAGTATGCCATACAGTTGTTGGAACAGATTCCGAATGTGATAATTTACAAAATTCCCGGAAAAGAAAATGCTTTAGCGAGATGCTTTAGCTCGCCTCGCAAAAGAATTTGCATCGCTTGCAAGATGAATCGATGGAAGTGTCGGTTCACGGACGTCGGGTCCTATCACGGCTCGACATAGACACAATACACAAATCGGAAAAAGAAGAAGAATCGGTTGCAACGGTGACGAGAAAACACAAGAGATTGGCGACAGCCATTAATAGTCTACCTGCAAACAGGAAAACTACCAAATGATAGGTCGTTAGCCTATCAGATCAAGAAAAAAACTCTGTCCTACGCATTAATAAATAACACGTTATACAGAAGTTCTTTCAATCAAATGTGGCTAAGGTGCCTAAGCGGGTCCGAGGCCCGTGAAATTGTTAAAGAGGTGCATTCAGGACTCTGTGGCGCTCACCAGTCGGGTCCGAAGATGAAAATGAAAATTAAAAGACTAGGGTATTACTGGCCCTCGATGATGACCGACTGCATGAAAATCGCCAAGAGCTGTCACCAATGCCAAGTCCACGGAGTGGTTCTACAATAACCTCCGAATGTGTTACAACCGACAATTGCGTCATGGCCATTTGAATGTTGGGGCACAGATATAGTTGGTTCAATAGAACCACCATCATCAAAAGGACATCACTTCATTCTTGCGGCTACAGATTACTTTTCCAAGTGGGCAGAGGCAGTTCCACTTAGAGAAGTGAAAGCACACCATGTGCTACAGTTTTTCAAGAACCAAGTTGTCTACCATTTCGGAGTGACGCGCGGGATCATCTCGGATAATGGGTCAGCATTCAGAAGCACACAAATCAACAATTTTGTCAGGAGACACGGAATCGACTGGCGATATTCAACAATTTACTACCTAAGAGCAAACGGCCTGGCTGAGGCTTTTAATAAAACTCTCGTTCAAATTTTAAAGAAAACTTTGGACGATAATAAGAGAAATTGGCACGAGAAGTTATTAGAAGCCTTATGGGCCTACCGGACAACCTTCAAACTCCTACTCGAAGCAACACCTTACGCTCCGGTGTATGGGTCGAGGCGAGTGTTACCTTTAGAGGTTCGGCTTCCTTCACTCGGAATTGCGGTTGCAAACAAAATCACGACGAAGAGAATGCCAAATTACGACTAGAGGAATTAGAAAGCACTGGAAGGGAAAAGACTTGCAGCGCAGCAGAATTTAGAATTATACCAAGCTAAGATGGTTCAAGCCCATGACAAACTGGTCCGCCCAAGAACCTTCAAAGTTGGTGACTTAGTTCTCGTTCTCAAGAGACCTATCCTTGCACACCGCAAGATAGGAGGAAAATTTGAACCCACTTGGGAAGGGCCGTTTGTGGTTGAAGTAGTATACTCAGGAGGCTCCTACCAGCTAGTGAATTGTCGAGGAGAACGACATATGCTTCCGATCAACGGACGATACTTGAAGAAGTATTACGCTACCTAATGTTTCGAAGGAATGAATTCTTCATCCCTAGAAGCACGGGCGAAGTAGTTACTTTTGACTGGGTCCGAACCCAAAAATAATAAAAAATGTACTAAATTAAATAAAATCATGATAATAAAGTTTTTCTTATTTTCTCTTCCAAATCAAAATCTCTTTCCTGATCTTATCCAACTTCATTCCTGTTAAATTTAAAAATACAAAAAGTAATAAAAAAAACTGTCTTTAATAAATATTTTCTTAATGTTCTTGTTCTTAGTACAGCCCCTGATCCTTTTCCTTGTCTTTTGCAGGGAAATGTCGAACGGGCGGTTGGTCCTGAACTTTAAAAATGGCGTGAGTCTCGCACTCGATGAAAAGAGGTGGAAGGATGGAGCAGTGATAGAAATTGATTCTGACTTCACACCAGCCAGCCTACAGTATGAAGAAAATGATTGGGTCCCAGTGGACCGAGAAGAGCTTCATAGCCAAACAGTGATGAAGATGGGTGGCCCAAGCCACCAATCCAGCAACAATAAAAGAAAGACAAACACCAAAGAAAGCAAGAAAATCAAGTCAGTAGTTGCCACGGCAAAGGGCAGGCTCGTCAGCACTGCACCCACAGAAATTCAGGAAGTACGAAGAGCTACTCTCACAGCAACTCAGCGAAGAAATAAAAATCACCGTATCCGCAAGATGTTAATTAAACTAGCAGCGGACCAGCGCGACGAGGCAGTTGCTACGGCCAGTGCATATACTTCAAGGACGCCGGTTCACCAAGAACCTAAAGGAAGGAGGTCAGCTCCGAGGATAACAGAAGAGACCAGGGAAATCTTAAGAAGAACAGAAGAAGGAAGGCTACAATGCCACCAGATAAAGCCACCAGTAATGCATAACCTTGTTGCAGAAGCAACCCCGGAGGATGTCCCGACGGACACCATCCCCGAGGAGCCGAGGTATGCAGGAGAACGTGAAGGGATTGAGCCGTATATCCCACAGTACGTCACCAGGCCTCGCCATTTGCAGATTATTCCAGAATACGAGCTAGAAAGAATGCAGAATGTCGAGAAGAAAACTTTTGAATACTTCGAGAGAATCAGAGGCAGGAGGATCAATATACTAGAAGGCCTCGAGCTACATACAGACGTGTTCTCAGAATACGAACAACAACAAATCGTGGACTGCATCCGTGATTTGAAAAGAATGGGCGGAGAGAGCCTCCTAAGAGAAAACACTTACTCGGAACCCCGAAGATGGATGCCAGGGAAAGGGAGAATTACAATACAATGTGGATGCTGCTACAACTTCGCAGAAGACAGAAAGGGAAACCCACCGGGAATACTCCGTCATGGCCAGGTGGATCCAATCCCATTAGTCATGAAAAGGATGGTAAAGAGAATGATAACATGGAGGGTACTGCCGGCAGATTGCATACCCAACAGTGCATCATTAACATTTACAAGCAGGGTGACTGCATACCCCCGCACATAGATCACCACGACTTTGTCGGACCTTTACGCACGAGTTTCTTTTACGAACGAATGTAATATCATGTTCGGATCCGACCTCCGGATAGCAGGCCCGAGTGAGTTCCGAGGGCCGGTAAAGATACCATTACCGGTAGGTTCCATCATGATGCCGAAGGGCAACGGAGCGGACGTCGCTAAACATTGCATACGGGAGTACCAATGAAGCGGATCTCGGTTACTTTCGGAAGGATGGATGACGGAAAGCACCTTACCACTTCCGGCCGGACCGGAGCTAGAAAGCCTCCGGCCTTACGAGCTGTGAGTTACATGGAAAATATCACACCTCCAACGTACATCCATACGGCATCCTTGCCAAGGATGGCTTGGAAGGTGATGTTATTGACCATGTACCTCACTCTTCAGACATGGATTTCTGATAGATACTTTTTTTGGATGTATCGGCAAAGATCATACATAGTCCGTTTTGAGTCTATATGGATTGTATGAGATGTATTCCAGATCGAGTTGTATGATGTATCTTCAACATGATTGGAATGAAAGTGACCATGTCACATTTTTGGCCTTCACCTCTTTTGTGCAAGTTAACTGAGAAACGCCATTAAAGTTAAATGAACTTCGAACAAAAAACATAAAAGAAACAAAAAAAAGAATAAAGAAAAATAAAAGAAAATTTTCCTTAAAAAATCTAAAAAATGATGAACACCAAATTCACATGAACATTAAATAAATGATAAAATAAATTTGAATTGTTAAAGGACAAACAAAATGAACACAGATTCCAAATCAAATCTCAATCAAATTCAAATTCAACCTTCCAGATCTCAAATCAAATCTCAATCAAATTCAAACTCAACCTTCCAAATCTGAAATCCAATCCGTTCTACTCTATCCTTTGTCTGGGATGGAAGCGGTCGATTCCATTGACATGGAGCCACGAGGTATTCGATTCGAATCTAGTGGCGAGGAATTATATCCAATCCAAACCAGCAACTTTCGATCAATTCTTTTGAATGGGATAAGTAGCATCTATATATTCCCTCCTAATCTGTTTCTTTCCACAAAATCTTTTACAACTTTCATGAAACTCTTGAAACACCAAAATTCCACACTTTTCAAATCAACAGTACAAATCTTTACAAAATCAATTACCATTCAAACTCAAATTATTGGGGTTGAGGATTTTACATCCGAGACTGCATTGCTTTAGGATTCTTTCCCTATCGCAATGAAATACATCAAAATCAAATTTTTGGGGTTGAGGATTTTACATCCGAGACTGCATTGCTTTAGGATTCTTTCCCTATCGCAATGAAATACATCAAAATCAAATTCTTGGAGTTGAGGATTTTACATCCGAGACTGCATTGCTTTAGGATTCTTTCCCTATTGCAATGAAATACATCAAAATCAAATTCTTGGGGTCGAGGATTTTACATCCGAGACTGCATTGCTTTAGGATTCTTTCCCTATCGCAATGAAATACATCAAAATCAAATTTTTGGGGTTGAGGATTTTACATACGAGACTGCATTGCTTTAGGATTCTTTCCCTATCGCAATGAAATACATCAAAATCAAATTCTTGGAGTTGAGGATTTTACATCCGAGACTGCATTGCTTTAGGATTCTTTCCCTATCGCAATGAAATACATCAAAATCAAATTCTTGGGGTCGAGGATTTTACATCCGAGACTGCATTGCTTTAGGATTCTTTCCCTATCGCAACGAAATACATCAAAATCAAATTTTTGGGGTCGAGGATTTTACATCCGAGACTGTATTGCTTTAGGATTCTTTCCCTATCGCAATGAAATACATCAAAATCAAATTCTTGGGGTTGAGGATTTTACATCCGAGACTGCATTGCTTTAGGATTCTTTCCCTATCGCAATGAAATACATCAAAATAAAATTTTTGGGGTTAAGGATTTTACATCCGAGACTGCATTACTTTAGGATTCTTTCCCTATCGCAATGAAATACATCAAAATCAAATTCTTGGAGTTGAGGATTTTACATCCGAGGCTGCATTGCTTTAGGATTCTTTCCCTATCGCAATGAAATACATCAAAATCAAATTCTTGGGGTCGAGGATTTTACATCCGAGACTGCATTGCTTTAGGATTCTTTCCCTATCATAATGAAATACATCAAAATCAAATTCTTGGAGTTGAGGATTTTACATCCGTGACTACATTGCTTTAGGATTCTTTCCCTATCGCAATGAAATACATCAAAAATCAAATTTTTGGTGTTGAGGATTTTACATCCGAGACTGCATTGCTTTAGGATTCTTTCCCTATTGCAATGAAATACATCAAAAATCAAACTCTTGAAGTTAAGGATTTTACATCCAATACCGCATTGCTCTGAGATCTCTCGTCATTGTAGTGGTTCAATCCAATCAAATCAATTTTCTTTTGAGGTTGAAGGTGTTACATCTAAAACCACAAAATTCCAATTATCATTTCAAATTCGAATCCCTTCAAATTAATTTTGACAAAAATTCAATTTAAATTAAAACTCAAGCTAAAATCTAAACTTACACATCAAAACTTAAACTGAAACAAAATAAAATCTAAATTCCCCCAGGTCATGTGATTTGGGATTCACCTCCTTTTCCTTTCCCCTTCCCCAGCGAGAGTTCAGGAATCTCTAGTCTCAGAGATATACTTGACACTCCCCAGCGGAAATTCTTCTACTTCGTCCTAAGTTTGTCACTTGGACATCTGTGTTGGTTTTGTTGATCTTTTCGGTCAACGCCAATACGCGCGGTGTGCTTCGTCAGCTCACCACACCTATTGGGGGTCCATTTGTTGACCTCATTTTGAATGAGGTCTTCTTTTCTCTCTTTAGTACTTAGGATCTAGCCTTAGGCTTTTCCTCTGACTGTCTTAAAGGATTAGAATTGGGAACCACCACCTAGAAATTTAAACCACTTCTTAACTCCCTGCAAACTCCACAAACTTGACTGTAGACCCCTAATCACCTAGAGTGTTGAAATCAAATGTGGAAGTTTAAAGGATGAGTTCCTATAGGACTCTTTGGCCTTAGGACCGCCTACAGGTGGCTCTGGTCGCAGTGAAGGGCTTACTTACACACACACTACACCTATACACTACACTTTCACACACCTCCTAAAACCACACCCAAACCCAACTTGACTTCCTGACTCATAGAGTTGATTCACATGGATGGTCCTTAACCCCTAAGCCCTTGGATAAGAGGGTTAGGAACAACATAGTGAATGCCTCAAATGAGTCCCTTCATGGCTCATGTGGGCTTGATATGGTTTCATGGCTCAACCAAAATGATTTCATTCCACTTACAATTACTCAATCTTCATTTTTGCAAATTTTCGATTTTTGACCCCGGGGACCCTACACACTTTAGCTTACCCAAAGCCCTTGAAATTACCCAAATTTTCAAAATTTCCAAATCACCCAAAATTCCCCAAAATTAACCTTGAACATTTCCTCACCAATCAAGTTGATCATTCATAGCCAAAAACACCAAATATTCCAAAAATTCCTCCCAATACCCTCCAAATACCCAAAATACCCCTCTTGACCCAAAAATCCAAAAATTCAGAAAATTCCCAAAAAATTCCAGAAAATCTCAAATATTTCAAATTTTATTTTGTTCAACTACACCATGGGCCAATGTTGTCAATTTACCGTAATTTTGTCAAAACCCTAAATCTGACCCATTTTAACCCAAAGTGAACCCAATGTCAAGCCAAACCTACCAAATTGACCCAAATTCTGGTTCAATTCAATTCTAAACTTCAATTTATCATTCCCAACACCAATCTAGGCCAGATCCAAGTCCAATTTGATTGTCATTTGAATCCAATTTCAGTTTTGGCCTTAAAGCCCAATTGGGACCCATGACCCAAACCTAGCCCAAACTAACCCAATTCAACTCCAATTAACCGAAAACCTTTTCTAAACCTTCCCTAACATCCCCACAAGCAAAAAACTAACATGATTTGCCCAAAATTTAGACCCGAACCCCACTCAAATTCAACCCAAAGCGAAAAAGCCCAATTTTGACCTAAACCCAAACCTAACCCAAATAAGCCCAAACCCCAAAATCAAAACCCAACCAAAGCAAAAGCCTCTTTGAAACACTCCCATAAACATTTCCCAACATTTATTTTACATCAATTTCAACCCTAGCCCAGCATTGGCCCAAGTTAGCCCAATTTGACCAACATTGGCCCATTTACCAAAGAGGTCCAAATCCAACCCAATTCAAGCCCAAACCACTTCAAATTTATTCCAAATTATTCATGGAACATTCCTAAATTAAATTCAACACTTATTGGATCTAATCCTTTACAAAATTCTCATCCTAAAATTTGTTTTAAAATCTAAAAGCCCATCCCCTTAGCCTTCCTAAAAGCCCATCTTCACTAAATTTCAAAAGGCCCAAAGCCCACATGACAATCCTATATCCTTATCCATTGGATGAAACCATCTCCTAAGTTCTAAACCCATGATAAAATAAATCCAAATCAAGCCATATGCCAAATCCCATCAAATCACCCCTAAATTACTAAAATTTCTAAAATCCATTTTCATGAAATTGACCAAGCTTTTTCCCAAGCCAAATGCAAGCCATGAAGCCACTCTTAAGCCACATGCAAGCCATGTAAGTTGCTCACATGTGACCTTACCACATTTGGCAAAAGGAGGAGATCCTTTCCACATTCCCTTAAGGTGATTAACCACTCCTATGATTCCCCTTAACCATGCTTTTGCCTAATTGTGCTTGGATGGTGACTTGACCCTACTGGTTATGCTGAACCAAATCACTTTCCCTTCAGCCTAAACCAAGCATTGGGTGGTGCACCTAGCCCAAAGGGATGGGTTGACCCATTTGGAACCAAAGTGGCCTCTCCCCCATACCATTTTAATCCAAGCCCTTTAAACATGGCATTTGCCAATTGCATACACTAAACCCCAACCCTGACCCACCTGAACAAGATGGTGACCAGTGCCTGGCCGGCCAGCCACCAGGCTGCCGGAAAACGCCATGGCCGAGACATGGGGAGAAGCCAAACTTTGAAATTCTCCCTTGCTGAGCTGCCCCATGCCCAATGGCCACCATGGCTGTTCTTCTCCTCACCAGAGCAGCTGATCCCAAGCCCTAACTCCCCCTGGGAGGCCCTCCAGCCTCTCCTATTTAAACACCCCCTCTCTCGGCCATGGAAGGGGGTGCTGAACCAACCTTAAGGAAACTCTGCCAAAATCATTCCAGACCACTCTCCACAGATAGAGCACTTGATTCCCAGTGGATTCCAGCCCTAATTCCCTCTAGCTGAGCTCAATTTTGAGTTCAAACTTCAGCACAAAACCAGGACACTTCTTCACAGTGGACCAATCCCCAAATTAATTGATCCTACACCTTCACCAGACCAAGGGAAGAAGTCCACCAGCAAAAGCCCCCTCTCCAGGCCACCCATCTGTTCCAGACTCCAAGCTTTGTAATCGGCTGTGGTCGAAATCCTACCTAGACAATTCACCAGACCAGGAGACTTCATCTGGAGCTTGCTGGGACGCAATCGAAGGTGACACAACCCTCAGATTGAAGCCACACTTCTCTGAGAAAAGGTATGAGCTAACTCTTTATCCCGAGCTTCTGGAGATTCTCCATTTCAAATGCCTTAATTTCAATGCATGATCACCGTATAGATGTATTTGTCTCTTCAAGACGAATCCATAGAGCACAAGAACACGAAAATCCGTTAAGTATTGAGTGAGTTATTAAGGATTTAGTGTGGACGGTTCTCGTGCTAGGAGGCTTGGGGACGATGAACGGATGCCGTTCATTTAATACACGCGCGGACGGACGGCCAGGATCGCACCGGATGAGGAGACGGAACGATACAGCGGGCCCCTGGAGCGCTGAGTCGGATGGCGGTGCCGAATCAGAACACGCCGCGTGGCCTTTCGGAGACGCCGAGGTTGAGTCAGCGCCGCGTGGATAAGTATAAAAATAGGCTATTTTTCTATTTATTTAATTCCCTAAACTTCAAAAATGCATAACTTTATGTAGGAAAATCAGAAAAATAAAATAAAAGTACCCTCTTGCTCAGTGAACAAAGGAGAATAATGTGGAAAAGAAATCATTTAATTTCATCAAGTATTTTATTTTTAATAATTTATTTACTCTCTGCACATTTTCAATTTTCCATGTATATAGGAAATTCACCATGTCATGAGACCATAGGGCTTTTGAAGCCTCTGAACTTGGGAATATTCCCTGAATTGTCCAAGGTCATAGGCCATCCCTATGAGAAGTTATTGATTTTTCAAATTCATGTTGCTGTTTTGAGTATTTTAATTCCAATAATTAGTATGTTGTGAAATAAATTCTAAGAAAATTTGGTGAGGTTTATTATGACCAAAGGAACCTAGAAAAAATAGGTTTTGAATTAATCCACTTGGAATAAGCCTAATTGGCTTAAACACCCAAAATAGGTCCTTAATTAATTAGAGCTAATCATACATCAAATTGACTTGAAATCAATTCTCCACTGATCTTTAGGATCAGTGGAACCCACCATAAAAATTTGAAGTCAATTGGACTTGGTTAGCCCTACTAAATGGGCTGATTAAGCCATTTAGCCAATTTAAACTTTAAAAATTCATAACTTTCAAAATACTCTTCAAAAATTCACTAAATTGGTTTTGGAGCCTCTCTGATATCAGGGGAATTTAAGAAAAATAAAATTGCAATTTTCTAAAAAAGTTGATTTTTGCATTATTTTAATATTTTAATAATTAAAAAAATAATAAAATTACAAAAATAATAAAATTCACCAAAATGTCACATTTTGAATTTTAATCACTTGGGAACAAATCCCATATTTTTCTTAAGTCTCTATAATGAGATATTAAATTTTAAAGCCTTAAGGTAATTTTAAAATTATAAAAAAATGTACATTTTTAGCATTTCCACTAAAATAATTCTAATAAATCAAAGAAAAATTAGAAAATTATAAAAATTGGTTCTCTGGTTTCCTTGATATTAGAGAGATTTTTGAAAAATATAAAATTCATTTTTCAACCTTTATTTTATTTTTAAATTAATTAATACTCCAAAACTCAAAATAATTATAATGAAAAGAATATAATTCAAAAAATCACCAAAATTGGTCCAAGTGATCCTCTGGTCATTAGGAATGTCCCATAATTTTCTTAAGGACAGAAACTTTCCCTTGGTCATATTATTAAATTTTCCTTGGAAATCATTATTTTCCACCAAAAATAATTACATAAATAAATTAAATACAGAAAAATCACATTTTCTCCTCTAATGCCTTTATTGACATATGAGTGAAGTCAAATAAAAATTTCAAGTTCATTTAAGCTCAATTTAGTGAGTTATGAAATTATTAGGCTTGAAGGGCAAAATGGTAATTAAAATTTTAACCTTTAATTAAAACTTTAGGCTTAATAAAATTAAAGAGTAAAATATTTGATCCTAATCTGATTTGGATGATTGAAATTTAAATAATTAAAGGGTAGAAACCTACTAAACAACTTAAAAATAATTAAAATAAACCTTAATCAAATAATTAATTAAATTTGGAAGAATAATAAAATTGGAATTATTAAAATAGGGATATTATTAGGAAGAGATTTGTTCTTTAATTTAATAATCCCTAAATTAATCATCTCAATAATATTTAATTCCTAATTAAAATGATAATCCAAATTTAAGATTTAAAATGCTAAAAGACTTAATCATTAAGTCAAATTAAAGTTAAATTATTTAAATTAAATCTTGTTGAAATTTCAATTAAATTAATACTTTAATAATCAAAATTAAATCATCTTAAAAAAAAAAAAAAAAATAAAATATTAAATTAAAATTAAAAAATAAAATTAAATTAAAATTAAAAATAAAATTAAATTAAAATTTAAATAAAATTAAATTTAAATTTAAATTAAATTAAATTAAATTAAATTAAATCAAATTAAATTAAATTAAATCAAATTAAATTAAATTAAATTAAATCATATCAAATCAAATTAAATTGAATTAAATTAAATGATAAAATCAAGTTAAAATTAAAATTAAATTAAATTAAATTAAAATTAATACTAAACCAAATTAAATTAAATTAAAGTTAAATTAAATTGAATTAAAAATAACATCACTTATGACATAAAGAAATTCAAAAATAAATATAAAGCAACTTGAACACTATTCCAAATTTAAACCCGTTAACTGAAATTAAATCATAAACCATTTGAACATCAATTTGCCCTCGAAAGCTTTTGTTGTCATAACTCCTAAACAGAACGTTAAATAAAATGTACTTCGCTCATAGGATATTCAAATGTCCTAGTTCACTGAGTAAGATAACAACAAAACTTGAATTCCTGGACGATTAATTCATTTGTTTGATTAAATTCATGTGGACTTAAAACAATTTTAGCAATATTGAAAAGATGTTTAAGATTCTTCTTAAACACTTTCTCAATATGATAGGATGTTTATGAGAACAACAGAACTTAATTGTTCTTTGATAAAGAAAATCGTCCTCAAACCAAAACACAAGAACCTAGACGTCATAGGAGATGACTAGCTATAGGATTAGAAACTTGGTAGAAAACCATAAGCCTTCCCTTACTTTTACCTAGGAACTTGTTCTAAATGCTTAAATATTCTAAATTGTGTTTAAGTGCAGCTTGGGATGACGGGAAGACCCTCCAGGTACGCTTTTATTTTGTTGCAATTTACTTTATTGCAATTTACTTAATCGCATCGCATTTACTTTTCTTGCATGATAAACAATTGTTGCATGAAAATCCACACTTTTAGGATAGTCCCTAAAACTGAAACCAAAACTAAATTAAAAGTCATTACAAGATAAAATTCACCGCCACAACATTTCAAAATATAAAACATCTCAAAATTTAATCACAAACAGAACACAAAACTGCAACTACAACTAAATTAAAAGGTCTTGTTGGATGATCGGGAATACCTCGGATGATGTAACCTACGTGTTGCTAACGGGATTTCCCACGGTCTAAATGAAAGTGTGGAACTCATTTAGTTGAGTTTAGCAAATTCATACGGACTAAGTGAATCCGATAAAAATAACGATGCGGAAGGATGAAACCAGTGGGATCTTAACCGGTGTTGTTATAATCAACTTTAAGATTTGTTTTAATTAAAACATAAAAAACACTTGGGAATTAAGAATTCCTCTAAACCAAAACACTTTTCTCATCTCCTGATTTATGACTTCTAAAACTAAACCTCTGCAACAACAAGGAGCTCGGAGCATAGTGGGCAGCACGGCCATCGTCATCAGCAAAACTTGAGTCTACTTCAGCAAAACTTTCTTAGAATTAAATAACTAAGCCATAGGACTTTGAGGTAGTTTGCCTAGTGCAACATAAATCCTCAACCTTTTGTTAGGCATTTGCATTGCAAATTAAGCCCTAACAGGTCTTAAGACTCCGAGGTAGTCGTCCGATACGACATAAACCCTCACATCTTCGAGGCTATTTGTATGATTTTATCATACGAATATAAGTCCTAACTAATTAAAATTGGCAAGATCAAAATACTAAATAAACATTAGGGCTTTCCTAAATCCAAGCGAAACAATAGGATAGTTGAGAAATTACCGAAGTTCGCTTCGAATGCGTGATTTCTCCTACCTTTCTTCCTTTGAATTCCCAAAACAAAATGTTCCAAATTTGATCCATTCCACTATTGAAATTCCAAAATTCAATCCTTTGAAAACTTAAACTTTGAAATTCTTGAGAGCGGAACTACGATTATTATCGAGAGTTTTCTTAAGTGATTCCGTCACTTAAGATGTAATTAACTATAGGGTCTTGCCCTTATAGGGAATTTTAAGAACCCGAGTAATATAAACCCTATTTAATTCATTTATATTAAGCGAGGGAACTTGTCGGCTTATAAAATTGGTTCGCAGACCAAACGGATGTCACAAACCTTTCTAGTTTATTTAATCGAGCCCCATTATCAAGCAGTGTGTCTCTTCTTCGGGGTAGATACACGATTTGTGGTGTGGTGCTCGTTTATGTAAACTATTTGGGATGTGAGATCAGTTTGATTTCATATCTTAAGATTTTCAAACTGAAAATTATTTTCAAAATCAAATGCTACTTTCTAAATTATATATATATATATTTAAATTAAATTTAAAATATAAAATTCGCCGACAATTTCTGTTAGGCGACCCCCTTTTCAAAATAAAACACACCAACCTAAAAATATGCCGACAATAATTTCAACCTCTAGCACATTGAAGGTTGTATCCAGCATAAGGAAACTCAAAGAGAGTCCTCATACGGCTGTCAGACCGTAGGGCAACCCTGGGTGGCTCTAGATTGGTCTCCCTCACATACACACCTAATAATATCACTATCACACTCTACCAAAAACCTAAAATCATTCACTTGACTCTGTTTCCCCACTCTTTTGGAAACTACTGTGGGTGGTCTCCAAGCTCTTAGCCTTTGGCTATGATGGCTAGGACAAGCACATGGAGGATTCAAAATGGGAATGCCTTGGTCTCATAGCACCAAAAAGAGTAACATTATGATTAGTATCTTCGATGAACTACAACTCTACCAAAACGCATAATTTTGACCTTCTACCCCAAAAATTTTCCAAAATTATCAAAAGACCCTTGAAACCCTAAATTTCTCAAAATTGCCTAAATTATCAATTCTCGCCCAAAAATCATATTATACCATGCCAAATCATCCAAATTAACCAAATATCTCAATTTCCTCAAAATTTTCACAATACCCATACACCATCCAAAATTATCAAAATGTCCCTCATGTCCCAAAAATTCCTAAAATCTCAATATTTACTCTAAACCTCACCCAAACCAATCCTAACAACCCACCCCAATTGCACCCAAATTCACCAAAATTGGCTAAAATTCCTAAGGTGCCCCTATTATAAGATTCTGACTAAAAATATTGCGCCAGGACAACAAGTTTTGCTATAATATAATACCTTATGGAGATTATTTGCTGGAAAACTTAATTCCAGGTGGATAGACCCATTTATTGTCATCAAAGTTTATCCCTTTGGAGCTGTGGATATAATGTTGGGTCACTTAGAATAAGCACTGGGTATGTCGGGCTGACGACATAAAACCAAGCACTTTGTGGGAGGCAACCCATAGTTGTCAGTGTGCTTTGGTTTGAGTTTGTTTTGTGTGCTTTGTTGTTTAGTTTGAAGTAAGAATTATGTGGTAGTAATTTGATTATATTATGTTAGTGGACAATAATGAGACCTTCATTGATAACTTGGATTAGTTTAAATGATTATTTAGACGTTTTAACAGACCTATGCTAAAAATTGAAGTAATGGTAAATAAAACTAACACACATTCAACGCATATTGGATGGAAATTAAAGATGCAATTTAGTCATACTAGTCATATTGAAGAGGAGGATAAAGCGATATTTTTAAACAATAAGTGGATAGAAGAAGATTCAGTTAGAGTTTTCAACCATCACCGGTCTTTTCAAATTTATATAAATGGTTCAGAAGGAACTAATGGAGGTTCTAGATACTTTCTACCCATTGATGAATGGACTTAAGATCTTATGTTGTATTAAGTTGTTAGTTAGACATGTTTAGTTGTTAGTTTTTTGTAGTTTTATGTATTGTTTGTGTTATAAGTTTGTTGTGTCTTAAGTGTTTGTTTTTTGCTTTGTTTAATGTGTTAAAGTGTGAGTAAAGATGAGATCTTATCCAAGGATATTGGATTGGAGATTTGTAGTTTGTACTTATTTGCTCTTTAGTAATAAAGTGTATGCTTGTGTGAAACTTGTATTAAATTTATTTTTATATTAATGCATTATTCTGGAGATAAGAAGATTACACAGAGAAGATATATTTGTTAAGACCATTTAGCAAATGAGCTTAGAAGTGCATTTAGGAAAACATCAAATTTAGCAAATTTATTGGAAAGCCCTCAGACCTGGCACTTACGTGCAAGAGCTTTGTTGTTAACCTCTGAAATTTATGCGCTTAGGCACTGGTTCGCAAAAACTGATTCATGAGATGTTAGGAACCTAAAAAATAGCCATTTTTCTCCTCCCCGACTTCTTCTTCATTCAGAGTTAACGTCCGAGAGAGTTAGGGCATCTCCAAATTTGTGATTTTTGAGCCGTTTTAAGCCAAATTTCCTAGATTTGATCTTCTTAAGGTAAGAATACTATTCCTCTGTAAAAATTATTTATTTTCATCATCTATTTGAGGAACATGGTGAAGAAATCTGAGATTTACTATTCATGGTGAAATTTTGAGAAAACACATTAGAAATTACATAGATTTAATATTTTTAACACTTATAAGTTGAGTTTGGTGATCTTACCTTAATTTTGGAAATTATGGTAATATTTATCCAAATTTTAGAAATGGAACCAAAAATAACAAGGAGAAAGGGGAGAACCACTTTTGAATCGGACAAGTATGTGAGTTCGAAGGCTCAAGTTCTTTAGTGTAAGCACTACAGTCACATAAATTGATTATGGAGCGAGGATTTAATAAGCCCGGTGGTAAGATAAATGATATGATGGTTAGAAGTATTTGGGACGAATTTTGTTGTTTCTCGGCCATAGCTATTATTTCTATCGTTCAGGAGTTTTATGAAAACCTCCCCGAGGCAGAAGAAAATTTTGAGTTGGTTCGAGGGCAATTTGTTCATTTCACTCCCAAGGTAATTAACAAGTTTTACCTATTGTCACCTACTACATTATGTTTTTATTCTAATTATAATCCTATAGAGAAAGAATTGGATCAAATTATATCTGCTCTGACTGATGGAAAAGAACTTAGGAAAATAACAAATGAAAGAAGAGTTAACTTCTCTGCCTCAAAGTTGAATGCCACCTCTAAGGCATGTCATTACTTTATATCATCTAAATTGATTCCTATGAATCATTTAAGTAAAGTCACAAGAGAAAGAGCTCCATTAACTTATTATATCCCGCAGGGGAAGGCAATTGATATAGAAAAGATTATTTATGATTGTATTTGGAGTTCTGCCAAAGCTGCTACTACTGTAGGTGTGGAATTTGCTTCCCTTATTCATTAATTATGTGAGCAGGCTGGTGTGAGAATAGATAACTGGAAAGAAGTTCTTCAGCCTCTTAAGCTCATTAATAGTATGAATGTGAAGACTTATGCTGAGCAATGTATTTTTGGCTGGAGAGGAGGATTCTCTAAAGCTTCAGGTGCTTCTACTTCTGCTGCTTCCACATCTCGTGCTTCAACTTCTCATGCATCATCAAGTCTGTTTACAGATTCACAAAAAGAACTTTTGAATAGAATGAAAGATAATATTACTTATACTACGGATCGAGTACAAAAAGAACTTTTGAATAGAATGAAACATAGGGAGTATGAGGAGAATTATCACAGTTTTATGGATAGACTGATTAGAAGATATTATAGTGCAGTGTTACCTTCACATCCACACTATACCCCATATGAGCCAACACATGCCTAGAATGAAGGAGATAATGATGAGTGATGATTAGGATTAGGATTGATATTTCTTATGTGTTGTAAACTTTTTATTTGTGGTTCTTACTTAGTTATTTTAGTTGTATTTGTGATTGAAAAAACTGATGTACTGGTTGGTGAACTATTTTATTTTATTTTTATGTTATTTTTGTTTGTGTTATGTTATGAGAGTGTTTAGTGTTTTTGTGGTAGTAAATGTGTTAACAAATTTGAAGTGTATTTTTTTTGTGTAGAACTTATTCCAGAAATTATTAGGAAGGTTTAGAGCACTATTAAAATCCACTGTTTAATATCATGCTCAACTTTTAAATTTACTACCATATATTTTAGTTGTGGATTTTTGTCTAAGTATGTGTGAAATTGCTTTTTTTACCTCCACTACTTTAGAAGCCTTTTGAATTTCTTTTATATAAAATATAAAGTTAAAATTTGATAGAGTTATTTTTGCTCATATTTTTACTTGTTATACTTGCATAATTAGGATATAAAAATTCCTGCAAGCATGATAAATATAGTTTTCAAATCCTACCCATGTATCTTTTTACTATGCTTAAATGTGTTATCATAACAAAAACTTAAAGTTTTGGGGGAAATGAAAAACAATTTTGAAAAACTTAAATTTCATTTGTTCTTAAATGTGCTAAAAATTTTGATTTTGATTGAAAATAATTATTTGTATCAAGTTATATTAGGGAAGTAAAATTTTGAATACAAAAATGAGTAAGAGAATTTAGTTAAAATTCGTAGTACTAATGAAAAATTTAAAGTTAAAAATTTCTTAGTAAAGAAATGATGAATATTTTATAACTATCTTTAGTAGGAAAAGTTGTATATTTGGAAAAATAGAAGAATTAGAATTCTAATTTTAAAACTTAAATTTTATTTTTCAAAATAATTTTTAAAACTTTTATTATATCTCTAAGTAAAATATATATATCTACATTACACTTTAGGAAAGGAAGGGTAAAATTCAAAATTATTAAAGGCCTATTCAGATATAGTAATCCTTGCCTATTAAAAAATTTGAAAAAAAAGAAAATAATAGAAATAGTATGTGAAAAAGAAAGAAGAAGCTTGCGGATTAAAGGGCCTAATAAAAATTGGTTCCACACCTGATCTTCTTAGACTATAAGATTTGATAAAATCTTGAATCTTATGAATAAAATATAGTTAGTATAATTATTTTTAGTAAAAATTTTTAAGTAAAGAAAATAGAATGCCTAAGCCGTATAATTTGAAAAATGTACAAGCATTTCTGAATAAGATAGGAGCTCATATTTCTCATAAACCTTTACCTCACAGATTTCTAAACATTAAAAGTGTCACTTGAGGACAAGTAACAAGTAAAGTTTGGAGGATTTTGATACACGTAAAATATATAGTATATTTATATACATTTTTATACCTATTTTTGATGATATTGCACTTTAATAGAAGGTATTTTGTGTATTTTTCTTGCATTTATGATTAAATAGATGAATGTGATGAAAGGAGCGAAAAAAGATCAAATTTAAAGTAAAATGAAGAAAGGTGCAAAATTGATCTGTGGCTGCTAAGCACCCAAACCTGACGCTTATAAGTCAGAGCCTCATGGCTAAGCACCCAGACCTGGAGCTTACAAGCCAGGAGCCTTTCGGCTAAGCACTGAGACCCTGCGCTTACACGCGATAGTTGGTTTAGAGGATTTAAATAATTTTTTGCACCATTATGAAGGGGTGTTTAAGACATCCTTCGGTACAAACGTGGGTAACTTTCTATTGGCGCCAAAATTATTTTAAATTATTCTTGAATGGATGGATCTCTTTTTGGATTCATTGAATCTCGATTTACTTTTAAGAGATACAAAAGCACCTTTTGAAAACTTATATAAGGAAGGCTTGAAGATCAGAAAATGGTTGTTTTTGAAGGTTGTGAGGTTTATGTTTATTGTGTAAAAGAGTTTTTTTAGTAACACACCACTCCACTTCACCATTTAAACTTACTTTAGTTTAGTTTGTATTAGGATTAGAAGAGAGAAGTGGAGTCCTTAGAGTTGGGTGCCACCCTCTAAGGAAGATTGTAAGGAAAAGAAATGTTTCAAAGGAACTTCAAGAGTATGGTGGAGAGGATTTTCATACAAGTCTTTATATTTGTTATTACATTTAGTTTTTAATTAAGACGTCTTTGTTTTCACTATGATTTCTTCTTTTAAACCAAGTTGTGATTGTATTTTCTTTATGTATTCTAAGTAGTTATCTTCATCTCTTTCCTTAAAATGTTGAAGTAATTATGTTATGGATGGAAGTTGTGTGAAGTATAGGAAATTAATGGTTGAAGAAGTTGTGATGATTCAAAATCGTACACTTCATTTACTTCTTGATTTAGCTAATTTAGATGTTAATATATGTTGTGAGAACATATAAGAACCAGTATTGTATTGTCTCAGTCAATAATTGGTAAAAATCACATGAGATTATATGGGTGAGAATGTAGTCCATATGGCCGAGTGAAAATAAGTGGGGAGATATACTTTAAATGGTGTAGAATTAGATGCCTTATAAGTCACAGACTAAAGCACCCAATTGGATTTATTATTTTATGTCTTGATACGTGATGTTAGCCCCTAGGTGGAGGGAGAAGAGGAAACTATAGAGTGAGAGCTAGTATCTCTTGCCTAGCCCATCTCCAAGATTACTAAAACATTAGATTAACATATGTTCTTTATAGCATCTCTAGTAATGATAAAGAATATAATTGCTTCTATTTGGCTATTTGGCACAACACATTTTAGATTCTTCCATAACAAAATTCCATAACTTCTTACTGATTCATAGAAACGAAAAATATAATTTATTTGCATTTGCTTTAATCTTACAAAAATCTAGTTAAATTTAGTTGTTTTCTTTTATTTAATATTATAAAAATCACCAAAAAGAATCAAACTTTATTTCCTTTAATATTATCTTTAGTTTGGGTAAGATCTTTCTTAAAAAGTAAAGAGTTATTTTTCTGTTTTCTTTTTTTTTAGAATATTTAACATTTTTTTGTGAGTTCGATATCTCGGGGCTTAATCAGAAAGTCCTATAATACTTAATAACAGTATTTATACTTGTGTAGAAACTCATTTTATAATAATAACAATTAAAACTTTCATTTACATTGGCATCAATTTTTTAGCGTCGTTGTAAAGAAAGAGATATCATTAAAAAGTACTATAAAGTATAAATTCATATATAAAACATAAGCATAAATATCAAGGATCAAAGGTCATCTCCTAATCATTTACCCTCATAGTTAATTCTCCTTTTGTACATCAATCATAGCTCATCCAGTAGCTAGGAAAAATCTACCTAAAATGATTGAAATTTCTTTAGCTTTCTCCATATTTAGGAAAAAATAATCCACAAGGAGAATAAATTTATCCACTATCACTAAAATCCTCTATAAACCCTTTTAAATAAGTGATTGATTGATTAGCTAGCTGAAGGGTTAGAGTAGTAGGGGAAACTTCTCCTAATCCTAACCATCTGAAGATAAACATTGGCATAAGGTTTATACTTGTTCCAATCATTTCTTTTATTGCACATGGGATAATAAAACTCCTAGGATCCTTAAAATTGTGAGGAAGCTTCTTATGAATAACAGCGCTGCACTCTAATTAAGTGCAATTGTCTCATTATCTCTAAACTTTCACTTCCTGTTAGGAATGTCTTTCATGAACTTTATATAACTAGGCATTTTCTCCAATGTCTTAGTAAAAGGCATATTAATAGTTAGCTTCTTAAATACCTCCAAGAATCATTAAAATTGTTGATCTAATTTCTATGTTTTTAAGGAAAATAATTTGGTGGTTTTTCTATGTTAATCTTAGTTAGTGAAAATAGTTTTTCTTATTCTTAGAGATACCTTCTGTAGGTTTTTTTAGGCTAAAATTTCTCTTCTTCCAACTCATGATCCTTCTAAACTACCTCCTCTCTTCGACTTCTTGATTTAATAGCCTTAACGTGCTCACTATTCTTCTCTTTAGTGTTAATCTCAGTGTTACTAGGAAGAGTTTCTTGGGGTTGATTGCTAAGTGAGTTAGCAACTTGTCCTAACTGGTTCTCTATATTCCTAATAGTTGCACCTTGACAATGTAATTGATTCCCCATCTATAAAACAACTTCCTTTAATGGTAACTTCTTATAAAATTTTGGTTTAGAGTTAAATCTAGAAGAATAAGAATGACTATAGTTAGTACTACCCTGGTTCGTTTAATTCCCTACAGGATTTGTTTTACTAGTCCCCCATTGTTGGTTTCCTTCACAAGAATTGTTATTCCACTTAAGGTAAGGGTGATTCGTCCAACCTAGGTTACAAAAATTTGATTAAGGGTTGTTAAGAATGTTTTTTATTGTACTTAGAGTCTCAAAAGATGAATTGTTAGCATCAATCAATTGTTCAAATGAATTTTTCTCAATTACTGGATGTAGTTTAGGTTAACGCATCACAAATTGGTCTAGTTCCTTAGAGATAGCTGCTACCTGACAAGTTTGAATATAAAGCACATTTGTACTATATACACTAGCTAACTTTTTAGGTTTTACTCTTTTAGAGGCTATTAGAATTTATTTGTGGCCATCTCTTCAATCAGAGAGTATACCACGTTAAATGCCTTTGACATTAGTGATCCACTAGTAGCAGTAAAAATAATAGATCTAAGAGATTCTACTAAACCATTATAAATAGTTTGAATAATGAATCAAAAAGGCAGTGCATGATATGAAACTTATTAAGAAGCTCCTTAAATCATTCTTAAGCGTCATATATCGAGCCTTCTTTATGCTAGCAAAATGAAGTAAATATCATTCCTATGTTTTGTCATTTTTGAAAGCGAGAAATACTTAGCTAGGAATTTTTAGGCTAAATCAGCCCTTGTTATAACTAATCTAGGAGCTAGTGAGATCAACCAAATTTTTTCATTATCCTTTGAAGAAAAATAAAGCCTAAGCCTAACAACATCATTTGACATGCTATTATAGTGAAATGTAACTAAAAGTTCTCAAAAACTTGCTAAGTGCAAATTTGGATCCTTAGACGGGGTTCTCACAAATTTGTTGTTCCGCTCCATTTAGATAATAAAAAGCCTAAGTTCAAATGTGTTAGCTTTAATGACAGGATTTTATATACTTAAGAGAATTTCATTTGTCGAAGAATTAGTGTAATCCATTAACATTCTATGTGCGTTATAGTTTGGTTCATGTGTCTTCTCATTAGTTGTAAATTGTTCGTTATTTCCTCTATAAGTTCTTAAAGTGTCTTCTAATTTCTAATCCTCTGAATTTTTTTTCCTAGTTCTGAGTCATAGCGTATAAGTTCAATAGGTTTTGAGCTACACATACACAACTAAAAGCTCAACCAGTATGTTCCTACATAAACGCTCAAATCAAACACAAAAAAATATTTTTGAAAATTTTATTTTTCAATAAAGCACACAACTACATATAAAAATAAAATAAAACTTTCCAATTCTGATTCATAACAATTCAACATTTGCTTCTCGAAAACAGTGCCAAAATACTTGATTTGAGTGCGATATGATGTGGCCTTAAATTAAGTCAAGATGCACTCACACCCTAGGGCCTAACACAAGTGTATGTATCGCTTATAAATAAGGAACTTTTAAGTCCAGTTTGTTAAACCCATAGGAAGTGAGGTGTTTAAGTTTTAGGAAAATTCTAGCCTACTAATAGTCTGTTTGGCGCAATCGCATCTTCTTAGCTTTTCAGCTGCAGCTGTGCAACCATAGAAAGCTGCTTACAGGGAAGCAGCTGTGGGGAAGCTGGCTCTTTGTTTGGTGCAGCTGTGTGAAAATAGCTGCGGGGCAGCTTTTTCTAGATAAATGACCAAACTGACCCTGTTTGCTAAAACTTTTAAAAATTGTTAATTATTTATATGAAAATGTTTAATATATGTAAAATTATTAATAATATTAAGTATTAATAATTCATATGAAATAAATTTAAATATTATATATGTGCGTATTATAAATAGTAATTAATTTTAAAAAAAATTATAAATGAATGATATTATGTGTGTGTGTATGTGTGTGTGTGTGTGTGTGTGTGTATATATATATATATATATATATTAGAAAAATTTAAATGTTTATTTGCTTTACTATAAAATTTCACCATAAACGTTGTAAATGTATATGTTTAAAAAATTTGTGTATGTATACATATATATGTTTAAGAAATTTTTGAATAAAGAATTTAAACGTCTACTTTAAATTTTCAATCATACCACGCAGATTGTTAATATCAAATTTAAAATTCCACAATTGTGAATTTTAAATATTCTATTTTTTTGGTGTAATAAAATACTTAAGCGGTGGACATGTAAAAGCATAGGAAATGAGTTCGATCCGTAAATATAAATGGTGCTATAAACAATTACATTACAAACTGTAGTAGCCAGGATCTACTATATTACATCAAAAATTAATCGTTCATTATCAAGTACAAAATATTTTTAAGCGAAAATTTACATTAAAAGCAATATAGTATGACAAATACAACTCCCACGTAGCAGCGAGTATAAGGAGAGTAAAAAGAAGTCTAAATAATGAGAATGGCTATCAGTATGATTATTATAGTACTTTTCACATTCACACTATGTAAGTCTCATGCTAGAATTTCCTCAATTGATGTTCTCCATTCCTGATTATCGTCCTTAGGGGAATCAATTGAATTGTCTACCCAATGGAAGAAGATAAACTATTCTGTGATGCTCCGTGGGCACATATAGAATTTTCTGCCATAGCTGTGCACCCGACGTGATGTTAGCAGGGAAGTTTGGAGGCCAGAATGGCACAGCGCTCGACGGGATGTCTCAGAAACCCATGAGCTCATTTTTCTTAACTGTAACAGAAGTGAAAATAATAACGTATATCAGTTACTCTTACAAGAAATCAAAAGTATTTTAATTATACAAACTTAAAGTTGCATTCATAATGCAATGGTTGACATGGAGCTACTCATTCATATCCAACACAAGTAAGGTAAATAATAAATGACAAGTTCTTTTGTTTCACACAACTGTCCAATAAGAAATGCTTACATCAGTAGTAAAGTACAATCATTATTTCCATATAACAAATTACATGAAAATCAATCACAAAAAAACTACAACAGTTAGGTCCTTATAGCGAATTACATGGAAATCCATCACCCACAAACTCACTCGCTAGTGATATGCTCTTAATGGCCACCATTTCATCCGCACCTTCCCCTTACTTCGAGTAAATGGTGAAATGGTCATTGTCATCATGTAATATATAACAACCAATTTGGTATTGAGATGATTCTACAGCTATTTCCACTTGATTCAATTCAGCATTGCGAAAGTCGACGTCAAATCGTGACGGATGCCGCTTAATAGAATTGTGAAGTTTCATTGTCGCTATCACTATCTGCACTTGTTTGGGAAAGCGGGTAAGGTGGCATATGTTAACCTTATTTTTTGCGAGGTCTTTTCTTTTTTCTTAGTGCCTAAGACCTAGTTATAGAACTTCTCCTTGACTATCTTAGAAGACTAGAATTAGGACCCACCCTTTAGCAATTCAGCTGCTTCTTGACTCTTCTTGAGACCCCACTTTGATGGTTACAAACCTCTAAATCACCTTGGAAGGTTAAAACCACCATATGAGCAACCAATAGTGAGTTCCTATAGGATTGTTTGGACTTAGGATGACCTTGGGTGACTTGGGCTTCTCTTGCACACACACACACCCTTAAGCCACTTAACCTAAACCTTGAAACCTTGGCTTCTACCCTTTATGAAACACACATTATTGAATCCAAGCTACTAATCTTTGATTAAGATGGCTAAGGTCAATATGTGAAGGATCATAAAGTGGTTACCATTTGGCTAGACTTGGTCCCAAACTGATTAGACTTGGCTAAGTCCATGGCTCAAGCTTCCAAACCCTAATTCCATTCCAAATCACTTTTTACTCAATCTTGACCCCACTAAAATGGTCTCATTCTTCCTTTTTTGAAACCCCATTCATTTTGCCAAAATTTCCGGTTTTGACATCGGGTCCTCTAAACTTACCCAAAATTACCTAAATTGCCCCCACATCCACCAAAACCTCCAAAAATTTCCAAAAATTACCTAAAATTCCCAAAAATCCTAAGAATCATTT
Source organism: Papilionanthe hookeriana x Papilionanthe teres (assembly GCA_022702705.1). Classification (NCBI taxonomy): domain Eukaryota; kingdom Viridiplantae; phylum Streptophyta; class Magnoliopsida; order Asparagales; family Orchidaceae; genus Papilionanthe; species Papilionanthe hookeriana x Papilionanthe teres. The sequence goes on along the minus strand of CM040431.1, from coordinate 11,053,244 downwards.
TGAAACAATTCCCACCTTTTAAATCTACCATAAATACCCCAATACACTCCAAGTAACCTCCAAATACCACAAATACCCCTGTTAGCCAAAAATTCCAAAAAATACCAAATATTCTCATTTTCATTTTGTTCAACAACACCATAACATAATTGTGCCTATTTAACCTAATTCTATCAAAATCGCCAATTTGACCTATCTTTAACCTAAATGGACCCAATGTCAAACCAAATCAACCCAATTGACGTCAATTTTGCTCTAATTCAATTCTAAACATTAATCCAACATCCACAATGCCAATTTAAACCAAATCCAATCCCAATTTGATTCACATTTGAATTCAATTTCAACTTGAAAACTAAAACCCCAATTTTGGTCTATGACCCAAACTTACCCCAATCTTACCCAATTCAACTCAATTTTCCCCAATTTCAATTCCAAACTCTTCCCAATACATCCCTACACCAAGCACAACATCAATTGGCCCTCAATATAAACTCAACCCCTACTCAAAATCCCTTTGAAATCAAAATCCCCAAATTTTCCCTAAAGTTGTCACCTACCCCTAATTCCCCAAATTGGATCCACTAAACTCAAAATTTCCACCCAATTCCTATCATAAACCTTTCCTAACAATCATTTGTGACATTTTGAACCATCAATTGGTGTTGAACCAAACTCTAGCCAAACCTAAATCCAAACTAAACCATGGTGTCTAAAATTAACCAAAACTCTAAAATCCTCCAAATTGAAACTCCAAATGAACTTAAATCCACTTCATGTCTTCATGAAAAATCTTCCCTACAATCATTTACGTAATGTTAATCAATCAATTTGATCCAATTCAAACACAAACTCAAGTTAGCCTAACTCAAACCCAAGTGAACCCAATTGAACACATGAGCCAAATCAAACTTAACCAATCCAAATTTGATCAAACCGACCCCTTGGTTGCCAACCCTAGACCTCCAAGGGTGGGTTTGACCTGACCCAATCCAAGACTCATGAGCCATGGACCAATGGTCCACCACTTTGGACCAAGGGACCAAGCCACATGGCTAAGGCCATGTCCCATCCTTAATCTCCCTTTAAGCAAGCTCCCTGTCAAAATTAATTAAGCTAAACTCCTCCTCCACTCTTCCTCAGCCTACCTAGTTGCCTAACTATCCTTGCTAGCCACCCCAGCCGCCGGAACAGACACGGCCGTGTTCCCCTTTTGTCCTTGAAACCCAAAATTTGGGCTTGGCAGTGTGTAATCCCCTCTCCAGCCACCTGCTCAACCCTCACCTTAAGCGGCCTAAACCACTCATTGCCTAGCCCCGAACTCCCCTCTCCGGCCATGGCTATAAAATCCCCTCCTTTTGGACTTGCCAAAAGTGCTAAATTTTTCTCCACAGAACTCCCCAAAACTATTCCCAACCTTCTCCTAGCCTAGAGAAGAAGAGCCCCACTGTCCTCCTGCCCTGAAATCCCCTGGCTGAGCCCAATTTCTCAGCTGAAAATCAGGCTAGAAATAGGACATCTCCTGAACCTTCACCAAAACCAAATTAAAATCACCCACACCTTCCCAACAGCAAGAGAAGAAGTTCCCTAGTGGAAGCCCCCTCACCAGGCCAGCTAATTGCTCCAGATGTGAAAACACTAAATCGAGTTTGGAGGAAATCACACCTAGGCAGCTCACCAAGACCAGAGACTTCATCCAGAGGCTCCTCTTACTGCCACGAACGTGTCGAGCATTTCTGATTGAGGCTTCACCTCTCAGAGCTAAGGTATTGACCTCTCCTCCCTCCTGATCTTCCAGCAATTCTCTATTTTGTTCTGTGCAATTTCGATGGATGTTAGCCATATAGATAGCATTGTCTAGGCTAGATGCATCGATAGAGACCAACCGCACTCGATTTGGTTGAGTCTAGAGTGAGATCTTAGGTCTACAAGGCGAATGACACTCGGGTTAAGTCAGTTGGTGATGATGAACAGCCACCATTGGATCGAGCGTGTATCGGATGGACGGAGGAGATTGAGCCGGGCAGAACCACGGAACGACAAGTGCACGCTGGCTGAAATGGCGGTGCTGAATAGGAACACACCACGTGGAGTTTCAGAGCTACCTAGGTTTAGCTGGCGCGACGTTGGATAAGTAGGAAATTAGGGTTATTTTATATTTATTTAAATGCCCGAACTTTAAAAATGCATATCTTTGCATAGAAAAATCCTAAAAATAAACTAAAAATATCTTCTTGCTCAGTGAACAGAGGAGAATAATGTTGAAAAGGAATTAAGTTATTTTGTTAAGTATTTTATTTCTAATTAATTTAATAATATTCTGAGTATTTTATTTCTTCATTCATGCATACAATTCACCATGGCATGAGACCATAGGGCTTTTATAGCCTCTGATCATAAGAATATTTCCTAAATTTCCAAGGCCAGAGGCTATCTCTGTGGAAAGTTATCTATTTTTCAAGTTTATGTGTCTGTTTTGGTATTTTAATTCCAATAATTAGCAGGTTAATTAATAAAATCTAAGAAAATTAAAGAAAGTATCTCTAGACTAGAGGACCCTAGGAAAATTATGGTTTGGCTTAACTCATTCAAATGAACCTTAATTTGGCCAAAATCCTAAAATTAAGATTAAAGTAATTTGAAACAACCACTCATTAAAAAGATGCAAAATCAATTCTCCACTGATCTTTAGGGCCAGAGGAGTCTCACATAAAAAATTGAAATCAAATGAAAATGATTTAACCCACTAAATGAATTATTTAAATCACATGGCCACTTTTAAACTTTAAAAATTCATAAAACTCAAAATGTAATTAAAAAATTCACCAAATTTATTTTGAGGCCTCTCTGGTATCAGAGAAGTCTAAGAAAATTAAAATTGGATTTTTTTCTAAAATATGCATTTTTAACCTATTTTTGAATATTTTTAATAATTTAAAAATAATAAAAATCACTAAAATAATTAAATTCACAAAAATGTCATATTTGGTCTCCTAATCACTTAGGAACCAACTAAATATTTTTCTTAATTCCCTAAGAAAACAAATTAAATTTTAAAGGCTTAATGCATTTAATATTAAAAAAGGATTTTTCAACCTTTCCCACTAAAATAATTCTAAAAATTCAAAGAAAAATTATAAAAATATAAAATTTATTTCTCTAAGTTCCTTGAGATCAGAGAGATTTAAGAAAAATATAAAACTTAATTTTCAACTTTAATCTTACTTTATAATTAATTAATACTCCAAGACTTAAAATAATTATATTAAATAAAATATAATTCAAACAATTACCAAAATTAGTCCAAGTGGTCCTCTAGTCAGTAGGAACATCCCATAACTTTTCTAAGGATAAAAACTTTATCTTGGTCATGTTGTTGAATTTTCTTTAAAAATCCTTATTTTTAATTAAATAATTATATAAAGTAAGTTAAAAACAGAAAAATCACATTTTCTCCTCTAATGTCTTAATTGACGTGTGAGTGAAGTGACATAAAAATTTCAAGTTAATTTGAACTCAATTTAATGAGTTATGAAGTGAATATGCTTAAGAGGGCATAAAGGTAATTAAGGGATTTTAACCCTAATTAATATTTTAGGCTTAATCAAAGGGAGGGATGAACATTTGATCCTAAATTTTCTCTTAGATGATTGAAACTTAGGGAATTAAGGGGTGGAAACCCATTGATCACCTACAACATAAAAATGAAAATCTCAATTAATTAATTCTTTTAAATTTTGGAGGAATAATTAAAATTTTGGATTTTTAAAATTAGGGACATGACTTAAGAAGGTACCAATTCTTTAATCTAAAGTCCCTAAATGGATTAATTAAATTGTATTCAACTCTTAATTAATTCTAATAATGATGATTGAAATTAATAAAAAAGAAACTAACCCTTAATTAAATTAAAGTTTAAAATATTAAATGATTTAAATTAAAATAAACCGAAAACATTAAAGTTAATTTGATATCACTTACAACTTAACTTAAAAAAAACTTGAAATGTTAATGAAATTACTTTCAAAATAATTTACAATTAAAATGTAATAATAAAACATCAATCCAAAATACTTAAAACAAACTTGAATCATCAAAACTCAATGGAATTAAATAATTTAAGCACCACTTTAACTTAAACAATTTTAAAACTTTTAAAAATCAATTTAAAATTTCATAATTAAATTGTCTTGAGATAACAATTCAACTTTAATGGTTAAATCCCTTAAGAAACTAATTTGTTCTTAAAGGCTTCCCCACTTATAACCCTTAAGTGGAGTATCAAGTGAAATGTTTCTTTACTCATCGAATAATCAAATGTCTAAGTTCACTGAGCAAGAAATAAAACTCTTGGATGATCAATTCACCTATACAATGAAATTCATTTGAACTTGAAATAATCCCAAAAGCATTAAAAAGATGTTTATGACTCGTCCTAAGCACTTTCTCGACATGATGGGATGTTTTAGAAGAACAACTGAATTTAATTGTTTGTTGGTGAAGAAAATCATCCTTAACAAAACACAAGAACCTAGACGTCATAGAAATTGACTAGCAATAGGATTAAGATTTTGGTAGACAATCAGAACCTTCCCATAGCTTTACCTAGGTATTTCTTACAAATATTTAAAATGCCCTGACATGTGTTTTAAGTGCAACCTAGAATGACGAGAAGACCCGCTAGGTAAGCTTTTATTTTATTGCAATTTATTTACCTGCGCTGATCTTTACTTTCTTTCTTGCAAAACTTGCATGTTAAACAAAAGTTTCACCCTGTATGAAAACTGAAACTTTTAGGATAGCAACAACACTGAAACCCAAAACTAAATTAAAAAATCGATACAAGATAAAATTCACCGCCACAACATTCAAAGATAAAACAACTCAAAATTTAATCACAAACAGAACAACAATACTACAACTACAACTAAATTAAAACGTCTCATTGGATTATTGGGAATCCCTCGGATGATGTAACCCAAGTGTTGCTAATGAGATTTTCCATGGTCTAAATGAAAGTGTGGAACTCATTCAGTTGAGTTTAGCAAATTCATTTGGACTAAGTGTATCCGATGAAATTAGCGGTGCCGAGATGACGGAACCGTGGGATCATAATCGGTTCTGCTTAATCAACTTTAAGATTTGTTTTAATTAAAACACTAAGACATCTGAACCTTAAGACTCTTCTAAGCCAAAACACTTCTCTCATCTCTTGATTGCCATTTTCTAAAACCAAACCTCTACAACAACAAGGAGCTTGGAGCACAGTGGGCAGCACGACCATCTTCAACAGCAAAACTTGTGTCTTCTTCAGCTAAACCTTTGTTAGAATTAAATAACCAAGCCATAGGATTTTGAGGTAGTTTTCCTAGTGCAACATAAATCCTCAACTGTTCGTTAGGCATTTACATAATCATATTATGCAAATTAAGCCCTGACGGGTCTTAGGACTCCGAGGTAGTCGTTTGGTACGATATAAACCCTCAAATTTTCAAGGCTATTTGTGTGATTATGTCATAAAAATATAAGTCCCAATTAACTAAAATTGGCGAGGTGTCGGCATATTTATAAGTTGTATGTTTTGAAAAGGGGGTCGCCTAAAGATGTTGTCGGTGAATTTTAAATTTAAGTTAAATTTATATATATATATATATATATATATATATATATATATATATATATAGTTTTAGAAAGAAGCATTTGATTTTGAAAATAAATTTAAGTTTGAAAATTTTAAGATATGAAATTAAACCGATCTCACATTCCAAATAGTTTATATAAACGTGCACCTGTTGACCTCATTTTTGATGAGGTCTTTTGCTTCTTTTTTTAGTACTTAGGATCTAGCCTTAGGCTTTTCCTTTGACTAATCTTAGAGGACTAGAAATGGAACCCACAATTTAGAAATTCAAACTACTTCTTAGCTCCCTGCAAACCCTTAAGCTTGATTGTAGACCCCTAATTACCTAGAGGGTTGAAATCAAATGTGGAGGTTTAAAGGAAGAATTCCTTATAGGACTCTTTGGCCTTCGGAATACCCTGGGTGGCCCGGTCTGGTGAGGGTCGACTTGCACATACACTACACTATCACACACATTCCAAATCCTAAAACCACACTCTCACCCAACTTGACTTCCTGACTCATGTAAGTAATTCATATGAATGGTCCTTAACCCCTAAGCCCCTAGCTAAGAGGGTTAGGAACAACATAGTGAATGCCCCAAATGAGTCCTCTCATGGACCATGTGGGCTTAATATGGCTTCATGGCTCAACCAAAGTGATCCCATTTCACTCACATTTGATCAATCTTTCTTTTTTCAAAATTTCAATTATTGACCCCCGGGGCCACGGACCTACTAAACCTACCAAATACCATTGAAAAGACACAAAATTTGCAAAATTTCCCAAATTACCCAAGATCCCTCAATATCAATCCTAAACACTTCCCACCATTCAAATTGACCATCTCTGGCCAAAAATACCAAAATTTCCAAAAATACCCCTAAACCCCCCCAAAATTACCAAAATACCCTTTTAACCAAAAATAATAAAAATTCTAAAAATTCCCAGAAAATTTCCAAAAATCCCAAATATTATCAATTTCATTTTGTTCAACTACACCATGGGCCAGTTTTGTCAATTTAACCCACTTTTACAAAAATCCCCAATTTGACCCATTTTCAACCCAAGTGAACCCAATGTCAAACCAAACCACCCCAATTGACCTCAATTTTTGTTCAATTCAATTCTAAACTTCAATTCAATATCCCCAATATCAATTTAGACCAAATTCAAGTCCAATTTGATTGACCTTTGGGCCCAATTCCAATTTGAGGCTTAAGGCCCAATTTTGGCCCATGACCTAAACCTAGCCCAAACCAACCCAATTCAACTCCAATTGGCCCCAAATCTTTTCTAAGGCCTTCCTACCATCCCCATAAACAAAACAATAGCTTGATTTTCCCAAAATTTGAACCTAAACTCCAACCAAACCTAACCCAAAACCAAAATCCCTTAAATTGACCTAAGCACAAACCTAACCCAAATGGGCCCAAATCCGAAAATTAGAGCCCAACCAAAATTGAAAACTCTTTGTAACACTCCCATAAATATTTTTCAACATTAATTTTACACCAAATCCAACTTTAGCCTAACCTTAAACCAATTTAGCCCAATTTGACCCACTTTGACCCCTTTACTAAAAGACCCACATTAAACCCAATTCAATTGAAAATCACTTCAAATTTGTTCCAAATCACTCATGACACATCCCTAAACTAAACCCAACATTTATTGGGCATGGTCCTTCACAAAAATTTAATCGAAAAGCCCATTTTAAAAAAACCTAAAAGCCCACTCCTATAAAGCCTTTAAAAGCCCATTTTCACCAAAATTCAAAAGGCCCAAAACCTATTTCAGAAACCCATATGACATTTCTTTCTATCATCCCTTTAATCAAAATCACTCCTAAGTTTTAAAATCTTCATTAAACCATTCCAAATCAAGCTTCATGAAAATTTCCACCAAAATTCCTAAATTCTACTTCCATGAAATTGACCAAGCCTTGCCCTAAGCCACATGGAGACATTGAGCCATGCATAAGCCATATGCAAGCCATGGGAGCCACTTTCCACCTCACCAAGCCATTAATGGAAAGAAGAGGGGGGTCTTTCTTAAACCTTCATTAAGCATTTTTAACCTCATCCATGTTACACTCTAAACTAAGCTTAGCCACCTCACCTTGGATGGAGACTTCACCACCCCTTCAAAGCTAACCTAAATGATTCTTTTCAGCCCAAAACCAAGCCTTGGGTGGTGCAACAAGCCTAAAACCATGGGTTGACCAAATTGAACCCAAAATAAGCCTCTCCACATTCCATTTCAATTCAGCCTCTTTACACTTGGACAACTCCAATTGACTTCACCAAATTAAAGCCCTGACCCTCCTGATCAGGATGGTGACCTGACCCTGGCTGGCCAGCCACCACAGCGGTAGGAAAACACCAGGCCGAAAGCACCCATGTGAGCCAAATTTCAAATTCTTCTCTGCTGAGCTGTCTCATGGCCAGTGGACACCATGGCTGTTCTTCTCTTGCATAGAGCAGCTGATCTCAAGCATCAAACCCCCCTAGGAAGCCCTCCAGCCATGTCTATTTAAACCCACCACCCCCTCGGCCAAATGAGGTGATGAACCAGACCTTAAGGAAACTCTGCCAAAATTGCTCCAGGACCTCCTCCTAACCCAGAGCAGTTGATCCCCAGTGTTCCTTTGCCATAATCCCCATTAACAGAGCTCAATTTCTGAGTTGAAAATCCACCCAAAAAACAGGACACTTCACCACTGTGAGCCAATCTTCAAATTGATTGATCCTACACCTTCACCAGACCAAGAGGAGAAGTTCTTCAACAAAAGCCATCTCACTAGGCCAGCCATTGCTTCCAGCCTCCAAGCTTTATGATTGGCCTTGGTCACTTTCATACTTAGACAATTCCCTAGAGCCAGAGACTTCATCTGGAGCTTGCCTGGACTCAATCGAAGGTGACACAACCCTCAGATCGAAGCTTCACTTCTCTAAGCAAAGGTATGAACTCTTTCTTCCTCCCAAGCTTCCAAGAACTCTCCATTTCATTTGGGTTAATTTTATAGCCTATAAACTGTATGGATGTGTTCGTCTCATCAAGAAGAATCCATAGAGTATAAGATCTCGAAAATCCATTGAGAATCGAGGGAGATATTAGGGTTTGAGTGTGGACGGTCACGGGAGCACACCAGTTGTAGACGATGACCAGGAGTCATTGGATCGCGCGTGTATCGAGCTGACGGTCGAGATCAAGCCGGACAGCGGAATGTTACGTGAACTGTGGGCCCCTGAAGCGCTGAGTCAGATGGCGACGGCGAATCATGGAGCGACGCGTGGGATTTCGATCCGCCGTAGGATGACGCGGCACCGAGTCAGATAAGTAGGAAATTAGGGTATTTTTGAATTATTTAAATGCCCTGAACTTCAAAAATCCATATCTTTGCATAGAAAAATCACAAAAATAAAATAAAAATACATTTTTGCTGAGTGAACAGAGGAGTATAATGTGGAAAAGAAATCAAATTAATTGGATGAGTATTTTACTTTTAATAATTTATTTACTGTTTCCAATGTTTTGATTCTCTATTTGCATAAACAATTCACCATGGCATGAGACCATAGGGCTTTTGAAGCTTCTGATCTTGGGAACATTCTCTGAATTTTTCAAGGTCAGTGGCCATCTCTGTGAGAGTTATTGATTTTTCAATTTCATGTCACTGTTTTAGGTATTTTAATTCCAATAATTAGCATGTTGTAAAATAAATTCTAGGAAAATTTCGTAATGTTTCTTAGGACTAGGAGACCCTATGAAAAATATATTTTGAGTTAATTCATTCATAATAAACTTAATTGGCCTAAACTCCCAAAATTGAATTTGAACTAATTAAGGTTAACCTTACATCAAATTGACTTGAAAATAATTCTCCATTACTCTTTAGGGTCAGAGGAACCTTACATAAAATTGTGAAATCAATTGGACTTGATTAATCCCACCAAATGGATTGATTAAGCCTCATAAGCAAAATGGAAGTTTAAAAATTCATAACTCTGAAAATACTTTTCAAAAATTCATAAAAATGATTTTGGAGCTTCTCTGATATCAGGGGAATTCAGGAAAATTAAAATTGGAATTTTCTAAAAAAGTTAATTTTTCATAATTTTTTAATATTTTAATAATTAAAATATAATAAAAATCATAAAAATATTAAAAATCATAAAAATGTCACATTTTGACTCTTAATCACTTAGGAATAAACCAAATATTTTTCCTAATTCCCTAGGATAAGATATTGAATTTTAAAGGCTTAATGTGATTTTTAATATTAAAAAAATGAATTTTTAACCTCTTCACTAAAATAATTCTAATAAATCAAAGAAAAATCATAAAATTATAAAATTTGTTTTTCTGGACTCCTTGAAGTCAGAGAAGTTTATGAAAAATATAAAATCTATTTTTCAACTTTTATTTTATTTTAAAATTAATTAAAACTCTAAAACCAAAAAATAATTATAATAAATAAAATATAATTCAAAAAATCATAAAAATTGGTCCAAGTGGTACTCCAGTCATTAGGAACATTCCATAATTTTCTTAAGAATAGAAACTTTTCCTTGGCCATGTTGTTGAATTTTCTTTGAAAACCCCTAATTTCTATTAAAAATAATTATATAAATAAGTTAAATTTAGAAAAATCACATTTTCTCCTCTAATGTCTTAATTGACATGTGAGTGAGGTGACATAAAAATTTCAAATTCATTTAAGCTCAATTTAGTGAGTTATGAAATAAACAAGCTTAAAAGGGCATAAAGGTAATTAAGAATTTTAACCCTTAATTAAAGCTTTAGGTTTAATCAAAATGGAGGGTAAAATATTTGATTTTAACTTTCTCTTGGATGATTGAAACTTAGGGAAATTAAAAGGGTAGAAACCCATTCAACACTTTGGAATTATCAAAATGAAACTTTAATTAATTAAATAATTTAAATTTTGGAAAGAATATATTTAAAATCTGGATTATTAAAATAGGGATATTATTAAGAGGATATTTATTCTTTAATTTAAAAATCACTAAATAGGTCACATCAATAATATTTAGTTCTTAATTAAAAATTAAAATAATAATCCAAATTAAATAGATTAAAAATTAAAAGAAGATAACCCTTAAACGAATTAAAGCAAAAAATTTTAAATGGTCTAATAATTAAAAAATCAAATTTAAAATCTTCGAATTAAATTAAATTAAATTAAATTAAATTAAGTCAAGTCAAAGTTTAAATTAAATTAAATTAACACTTTAAAATTAAATTAAATCAAATTTAAAATATTGGAACTAAAATTAAATTAAATTAAATTAAAATTAAATTAAAATTAAAGTTAAACTAAAATTAAAATTAAATTAAAATTAAATTAAGTTAAAATTAAATTAAAATCAAATTGAATTAAATTAAATTAAAATCATTTAACAACAAACTTAAATGAAATCATTAAGAGTTAAATCAAAATATATCAATAATTTCAATACATCTTCCTATCTAAGTAAATTTAAAACATGAACATCAATTTGAAATACTAAGATAATTAAAAATGTAAAGATTTAAATTAAATCTAAAATAATTTGAACACAATTCCAAACATAAAATTATTAATTAAAACCCCATATTTAAATTAAATCACTTTAAAACATTAACTCAAACTTTAAATTAAGAATGATTAAAATTCTCGACAAACCAACTTGCCCTTAAAGGCTTTAATTATTATAAATCTTAGATTGTATTAAGTGAAATGTCACTTCATTCATCAGTTAATCAGATACCCAAGTTCACCGAGCAAGAGACAAAGTTTAATTATACTCCTGGATGATTAGTTCATATGTGCAACTAAATTTACTTGAATTCAAAATGATCCCAGATGTGTTGAAAAGATGTTTAGGACTCGTCCTAAATACTTCCTCAATATGACAGGATGTTTTAGAAGAACAATTGAATCTAATTATTCTTTGATGAAGAAAATCATCCTTAAATCAAACTAAGAACCTAGACGTCATAGGAGATGACTAATTATAGGATTAGGAATTTGGTAGACAACTAAAACCCTTCCCTTAGCTTTACCTAGGTATCTGTTGAAATATTTAAATGTCTTAACATGTGTTTTAAGTGCAGCTTGGGATGATGGGAAGACCCTCCAGGTACGCTTTTATTTTATTACAATTTACTTTATTGCAATTTACTTACATGCACTGTACTTTACTTTTCTTGCATGATAAATAAGACTATCGCATGAAAACTAAAACCTTTAGGATAGTCCCTGAACTGAAACCAAGACTACATTAAAAGTCATTGCAAGATAAAATTCAACGCCACAACACTCTAAAATATAAAATAACTCAAAATTTAATCACAGACAGAACAACAAAACTACAATTGTAACTAAATTAAAACGTCTCATTGAATGATCGGGAATACCTCGGATGATGTAACCCACGTGTTGCTAACGGGATTTCCCACGGTCTAAATGAAAGTGTGGAACTCTTTCAGTTGAGTTTAGCAAATTCATCTGGACTAAGTGAATTCGATGAAAATAACGGTGCCGGGATGATAGAATCGTGGGATCTTAATCTGTTCTGTTTAAACAATTTTAAAATTTGTTTTAGTTAAAATATTAAAAATATTTGAACTTTAAGATGTCTAAAACAAAACACTTCTCTCATCTCATGATTTATGACTTCTAAAACTAAACCTCTGCAACAACAAGGAGCTTGGAGCATGGTGGGCAGCCTGGCCATCGTCATCAACAAAACTCGGATCTACTTCAACGAAACTTTCTTAGAATTAAAAAACCAAGCCATAGGACTTCGAGTTAGTTCACCTAATGCAACATAAATCCTCAACTCTTTGTTAGGCATTTGCATGATCATGTCATGTAAATTAAGCCCTAACCGGTCTTAGGACTCCGAGGTAGTCGTTCGGTACGACATAAACCCTCATATCTTCTAGGTTATTTGTATGATCATGTCATAAAAATATAAATCCTAATCAAGTAAAATTGATAAGATTGTAACAACAAATAAAATTCCTAAATCTAAGCCAAACAATAGGATAGTTTGGGAAGTTGCCAAGATTCTTCTTGGATCCTCAGCTTCTCCTACTTTTCTTCCATTGGACTCCAAAAAATAACTGTTCCAAATTTGATTCATTCCCTATTTAAATTTCCAAAATTCAATCCTTTGAAACCTTAAACTTTTAAATTCTTGAGAGCAAAACCACTGACCATTATCGAGAGTTTTCTTAAATGATTCCCGTCATTTAAGATGTAATTAACTATAGGGGCTTGCCCTTATAGGGAACTTTAAGAACCCAGGTAATATAAACCCTGCTTAATTATTTTATATTAATCAGGGGAACTTGTCGGCTTATAAAATTGGTTCGCAGGCCAAACGGATGTCACAAATCTTCTAGTTTATTTAATCGAGCCCCATCATCAAGAGTGTGTTTGTCCTTCGAGATAGGGACACAGCTTGTGATGTGGTGCTCGTTTATATAAACTATTTGGGATGTGAGATCGGTTTGATTTCATATCTTAAAATTTTCAAACTTAAAATTATTTTCAAAATCAAATGCTACTCTTTGAATTATATATTTATTTATTTAAATTAAATTTAAAATCTAAAATTCGCCGACAATTTTTGAGGCGACCCCCTTTTGAAAATACAACATCAACCTAAAAATATGCCGACAACTTATGGCGGCTCCGCTGGGGACTAGTTCCTCTCTCCATTTTTGATTAGATGGTTTTGCTTTCATAAATCGATAGTGAGTCCACATCCCTAGTGGACCAAAACTACCATTCTTCCATTGGAATACCCGTTCATTTCTGTCTTGAACGAGTATAGCCAACTCCTCTCGGATTTAGGAGCCACTATTTAGACACCCCTAAAAGGAGAGGTTTCGAGATCCTTTTACCTCTTTTCTGAGATGGGGTAGACCCCCAATAGGTGTTAGTTTAGGAGAGGTCCTTGGAGTCGAGAAGTCTTGCATAAGACTGTCTCTTCCCTTCCAATTCTAAATCGGGCCCTTTACCTTTTCTATTTTTTTCCCTTAATCGATTTGTTTCTAACAAACGAACCTCCTAATAAACAATCTCTTTTAAAAATCACAAATACACTAAGATAAACAAAAATGTGTTCGAACTCTTTCTTTTTTCGTCCTAAAGTTTTGTGATAAAGGGAAGCATAATTCGGGACTGACGTTCGGAATCTGCTTTGCAGAAATTGACTGCCCCAAAGTTAATCTTCTCCTTCACCAATGGAATCGACTTCACCGTCTATAAGGATGAGCTGCCTGACAATGGGATCATCCGTTTTGGACAAGGATTTGATAATACAGATATCAAGTTCGCTGACGTCACTCTCTTCACACTAATGGATAAAGTGTTAGAAACTGAAGAGCCTGTGATTGAGTTCAACCTGAAGTCGACTCAAGAATTCCCTCCCCTGCAAAGGGTTCTAGCTGAAAGAAGTACTATTGTTCGTAGGAGAACTGTTGTCTCTACCCCCACCAGTCTAGTCATCTCTGCACCTATCCCGACTTCTGCCAAACTGAAGGAGAAGGAAATCCAAGTCTATGATGAGCCTATCACCGTTGAGGGTATAGATTTTGCTACAATACCATATGTTTTTGAGATTGGGTCCAGTTCAAGAATTGCACCCCTAACTAGGACTCAAAAAAGAAATAGAAGCAGAATGATTGCCAAGATCGAGAAAGCCAGAGCTACTGAAGTTGCTTTTCTAGAAGAAATTCCTGAGGAAAGAGAAGAACTGCCTGAGCATATACCTCTGTTGGAAGGGACCATGTTTCACCCTCTCTCTACCGCATCAGATGAAGAGAATGTCCGTAGGATTGCCGCTGCATTACCCCGACCTATGTAATTCAAGAGGAAAAGGGATAAGACTACGCCATTGGCTCGACTGCAAGTTGTGATGGAAAGATTAGCAAAGAAAGAAAGATGCCCTGTGTTAGAAATCTTAAGAAGAATAGGACGGGTGCCAGCTAAATCCCGCCTCGGACCGCGAATAGAGCATGTTGCTGCCACAGAGAAACCAAAGAAGAAGATAAAAGCCAGTTCACCCGTTGTTGTATTGGGTCTAGAAATTAGGGAGGATATCACCTTCCAACATATAGCCGACAAATCATTCGGTCCTAGGCTTCCGACTGCAAGAAGGATGGTATGGCGACCTACTACGGGCAAGCTAAGACCAAAATAATGTCCTGAGAAGAAAAGTTTCATAAGGAGACTTGAATCAGAAGAAAGTGGTACTGCAATAAAGGGGACTCCCGGAAAGGAAGTTCAACAACCGTCACGAAACAACTGCGAGACCGTGCGGAAAAGGCTACTAGAGGATGCCATGGACAAGTTAAGGACCAACATCCGACAGTTAGCAAAAGAAAGAGAAGAAAAACTAGAGGATGAAGTTGACTCATCAGAATTCATGGATGAGGAGCATGCCGAGATCAACATGGTTGAAATGCGAGCATCATCTGCTTCACAAGGTGCTCCAGCAGTTGCGGAGAGAGATGATCCGGAAGTAATGAGGGCACAACTTCATGAAAGAGATGACACAATTTCCCAGATGGCAAAGAGGATGGAAGAGCTGGCTGCTGCCTTAGCCACTCTCTAGAGTCAGGTACAACCTCATAAAGAGACACCCCTAGAAATTATCCATATTGCAGATGGAGGAAAAGAGATCACATCCGTCAACGAAGACAAACAACCAAAGAAAGATCCTGCATAAAGCATGATTCCAGAAAAGGACATTAAGAGCATGGTAGAACAACATGTCTGAGAAGCCCTAGCACAATCTAAGAGTGGAGCATCTATTCAGACGGGTAGACCTTACCCCGAAGAGTTCGATGCAGTCCAATATCCGAAAGGCTTCGTACCACCACTGTTTAAGACTTTTGATGGAACGGGAAATCCCCGGCAGCATGTCGCACATTTTCGTGCAAGTTGCTGCAATGCCGGTGGGAGTGACGCTTTACTCTTCAGTAGTTTGTCAGGGATTGCCTTCGACTGGTACACATAATTGCCAAACGATTCAGTAAAGACCTTTTCAGAACTAGAGAATCTCTTCATTAAGCGGTTTGCTGGGGTTCAGCACCACATCACTATCGGTGATCTTGTGGTGGAGCAACAAAAGCCGAACGAGACTTTAGTGGATTACATACTTCGATGGAGAAATTTAAGCATGAAGTGTGAACCACAGCTTCAAGAACAACTTGCAGTCGACATCCTACTTAAAAGTATCCATGGCCCAAAAGCACTTCTCCTTAAAGGATTTACAATCAAGACTTTCGAGAAGTTGCTTAGCAAGGCCGGGAGCTTGCAAGAAGAGGCAAAGCAGTTAAGTTTTGTGGACAAGAACGATAAGTAGAAGCCCGTAAAAATATTCGAAAAGAATGCTGGAATCGTCACGGCAGTAGATAAGGGCAAGCAGCAAGTTCAGATACAGTCAGAGCGGCCACAGTCTAGTTATCAACCACCGCAACGAACTTTTCAGCAACCTCAATAGGGCTATCAGCAGCCTCGTCTGAGCTATCAGTTGCCTCAGCATTATGAACAACCGCCTCGTTCATCGCGTACCTTAAAAGAACTTCTAAATAAAGAATATCCATTTAAAACTGAAGTAGTAGCGAAGATGTTCCGCAACTTAATGAAGACACCGGATTTTCAGCTGTCAGAGCCCTAGAAGCCGGAGTAAGTCAATAAGAAAGATCATCCGAACTATTACCCTTACCACCAGATGCTCGGACACAAGATAGAGGATTGCATCACTTTCAAGAGTTGGCTTGATGACAATCTCCGGAGAGGGAACATAACGATCCCGAAGGAATACATGAAGGAACCCTAGAAAAGAAGGTTCCATCAATGTTATTTTAACGGATCCCATTGTTCTGATAAACCCATACACGACTGATGATGGATGGAGTACTGTCTGGAGAAGATCATCGAAGAGAATTTTGGATCACATCCAGACCGCTTCGGTATGCGCTTCAACTCAGAGTTTAAAACCTATCGAGCCGACACTATCACTTGCGATTGAAGAACCGCCCCGGAAGGAGGAGAAGATCGTGGAAGAAAAGAAGATAGAGGCTCCGAAGGGTAGACTAGGGGCTGCTTATCCTAGGATGGTTGTTTCCGATTCGGGGGAGAAATCCCTCGAACCTCTGACTCTGTATGATTATTTGCTCGCTCCGGCGGGATCTTTAATGATAAGAGTTTTGGCATTGGCTACGTTTTGATTGTTTCTAAAGATTACGTAACTAGAGACAACTGGATTAATCCGGATCTCGATTCCAATACAAATAACGATTCTCAAATCATACACAACCTTGATGACCACGACGAAGAAGATGTTCACAAAGGAGGCTATGAAAGCTCGACAAGCAACAAGTCCATTTATGAATTCCAAGGAGCTATGATCACGATAGAATTAGAACAATCAGACACCGAAGCAACTTCAGAAGAGCCAGTTGTTCCAATTCAAGGGGAGACACCGACAGATTCAGCAGCAGATGCAGAAGAAATAACTGAAGTCAACCTAAGAAGCAGAAAAGTTCTACCCCCGATAATGAGTCCAAAGGATAAAGGAAAGCAGGTGGTTGCTCAAGAAGAGTCAACCCCAGCAGAGGAACTACCCATTCAGGAAGAAACCGAGGAACATGGTAATAGAGTGGACTATAAAATGCTAGCCCATCTTAGGAAGCTACCAGCAAAGCTAAGCATTTACGATGCTCTGATCCTGTCAAAGGAGATGAGGGAGGCTCTGATCAGGGATTTACTTCATCCAGAGATTTGTTTAGCCCAAATGGCCAGTAATTCCTTTGACGAGGTTTGCTCGTTAAGAGAACAACGAGGTGTTACCTTCATGGACAATGATCTATTACTGGGAACAGCTGATCACAACCGACCGTTATACATTTCAGTCACTATTGGAAAGTTTACGCTCTCTAGAGTGTTGGTTGATCTAGGAGCATCAATCAACATAATGAGCCTTCGAACGTTAGCTTATTTAGAAATTGATGCTCGTGACCTCGAAGCGGACAAGATGTTATTAAGAGGGTTCAATCAGAAAGGACAAGGAGCTCTCGGATCGATAACATTACTGATGAAGACCGGTGATTTCGCAAAGACAACCGCAAAATTCTACATAATTGATTCTGAGACATCTTTCAACGCTCTACTGGGTCGGCCATGGATTCATGAAAACTGGATGGTACTGTCATCTCTTCACCAGTGCATAAAGTATTACAAAGGAGGGGAACAGTGCATCAAAGGTGAGTTGCAACCGTTCTCCCTGCATGAAATTGGAATTCATGAAGATGCGGCATACTCCGCACCTCTGAAGAAAATAATCTTTTCCAGAAATACTAAAATGAAGCAAAAGAAATTCGAGACAATGAAGAACCTAAAGTTCTAGTCCAATAGTTACTCACCACTCCCTTATGGCGAGATGGTGAAGATTCCTCCAGAACTCGCACCTGAGGTCGAGGCCGGGGATGAGGACGTGGAAGAAATGTTGGAACAGTTGGACAGAAAAAACCGGTCATCGATGTTGATTGGGAGAACAGTTTTGAAGAAGAAAAAGAAATTAAGAAAGAAGCAGCGATAATAAGTCAAAAGAAACCCCTGTTCAAGATCTCTCTCAAAGATGGAGGGAATGAAGAATACAAATCAACGTACGAGAAGATTAACCATTATGTACATACTATGACCCTGACCCCAATCTATTCTAATAAGATCGAGGGTATAGTGGTCAAGGAAGTGCATGGTGGTGGTACTAAACTAATCCAGTTTTACCTTGGTGCTTCTTCTTCCAATACTGAAAATGATGTACAATTTGAAGATGTTACTTCATCTGAATTAATGGAATTACCTTTTGAGTGGTACTCTCCCTGTGTTCAAAATTTAATTCAACATGATGTTTTACCTAAATGCTGGACAAAAGATCAATCACAACACTTTAAAAAATTATGGAATAATGCCAGTCCGCCTCCCAATTCAAAACATGGTCTCGGATTCGGCACGGTAGGGTCTGTTGACGATACGGGATTTTTCTTGGTTGTCACTTGCGAGCCTAATAAAGAGTGCTTGGAAGCTTCAGAAGATCTTGAGGATCTACCAATCGGCGACGCTCCACCAGAATTCGAGGAAGAAATCAAATCTACAATAGACGAGTTAACGGAAGTTAACTTAGGTACTAGCGAAGAGCCTAGGCCTACCTTTGTTAGCTCCTTACTCAATAAAGTAGACTCTAAAGACATAATCAAGCTACTAATTGAATTCAAGGACTGTTTTGCTTGGAGTTACGACGAAATTCCAGGATTATCTCCAGAAGTCGCAGTTCATAGACTAGGAGTAGAGCTTACTACCGTTCCAGTCAGACAAGCTCCCAGAAGAATGCACCTAGAAATTGAGCAACAAGTAATAGCCGAAGTTAAGAAGCTAATAGACGCTAAATTTGTCCGTGAAGAACAATACCCTACTTAGTTAGCTAACATGGTACCAGTCAGAAAGAAGAATGGTCAGATCAGAATCTGTGTAGATTTCAGAGATTTGAATAAAGCATGTCCAAAAGATGAATTTCCACTACCAATCCCGGAACTGATGATCGACATAGTTTCGACGCATGAAATCTTCTCATTTATGGATAGATCATCGAGATACAACCAGATAAAGATGGCACTAGAAGACGAAAGCTTACAACATTCAGAATGCCGATCGGAGTGTATTGCTACACAGTAATGCAATTCAGACTAAAGAACGCAGGAGCAACATACCAAAGAGCGATGACAAAGATTTTTGACGATCTCATTCACAACCAAGTCGAGTGCTACGTGGATGATGAGGTCATCAAAAGTAAACTGAAGGAAGATCATTTATATGATTTGAGAATTGTTTTCGAGCGACTAAGACAATACAACCTTAAGATGAATCCCTTAAAATGCGCCTTCGGCGTCACCTCCAGGAAATTCTTAGGATTTGTTGTCCGACATTGCGGGATTAAAATCGATCCGGAGAAGATTAAAGCTATCTTAGAAATGCCACCTCCCAATACCTTGAAACAATTACGATCCTTTCAAGGGAAGTTGGCATATCTTCGATGCATTATCTCGAACTTGTTAGGTAGGTGTTAGCCCTTCTCGACATTGGTTAAAAACGACGCCAAATTCATTTGGGATGAGTAATGCCAGCGGGCTTTCAAGGACATTAAGCAATATTTAATGTCACCTTCTGTCTTAGCAGCCCCAGTCTCAGGTAGACCGTTGATACTTTATTCTGCGGCTTTAGACGATTCTCTCAGAGCCCTGCTAGCCCAGGTCAATGATGAGGGAAAAGAAAACACTCTCTCTACCTAAGCCGTCGTCTAATCCCGACGGAAGTAAAGTATCCTTCGATTGAGAAGCATTGTTTGGCCCTGATCTTCGCCGCTCAAAAGCTCAGGCAATACATGCTTTCTCATAAGGTCAACCTTATTTCGAGAGTTAATCCGTTGCAATACTTGATGACCCGACTGACGCTTTCAGGCAGACTTGCCAGGTGGTCGATGATACTATTGCAATTCGACATAACTTTGGTTCCTCTTCGTGCTGTAAAGGGACAAGTCTTAGAAAACTTCCTCGCAGCACACCCTTTACCGGCATAATCGCCTCTCAAGGACGACTTGCCTGACGAGCAGATAATGAGTCTAGAAGACCCTGATGATCGACGTTGGGAACTGTACTTTGACGGTGCGTCCTCAGCATAGAATAACAAAGAATTGCAAACGATAGTACCCGGTAAGGCAGGAATCAGACTGATCTTTATAACACCGGAGTGGAGGATGTTAAGATACTCCTACCACTTAACAGAATCGTGTACAAACAATTAGGCAGAATAAGAAGCCCTTATAACCGGATTGGAATTAATCATTCAGATGGGAATAACGGACATCAACATCTACGGAGATTCTTAGTTGATTATTCAACAGGTCGCCGGACAGTACAAAATTTTAAAGCCAAGACTCGAGCAATACTTTCAGTATGCCATGAAACTGTTGGAGCAAATTCCAAACATAATGATCTACAAGATTCCCAGGAGAGAAAATGCTCTCGTAGATGCGTTAGCTCGACTTGCAAAAGAATTTGCCTGCTTAAAGGATGAGTCAGTTGAAGTGTCAGTTCAGGGACGTCAGGTTCTCTCACAGCTCGACAAGGATACAATACATAAATCAGAAAGAAAAGCAGAAGAAACAATTGCAGCAGTGACAAAAAAAATAGAAGATTGGCGGCAGCCATTAATAGACTACTTGCAGACAGGAAACCTGCCCGACGATAAGTCGTTAGCCCATCAAATCAAGAAAAAAACTCTGTCTTACGCATTAATTAACAATACGTTATACAGAAGGTCTTTTGACCAGATGTGGCTAAGATGCCTGAGTGGGTCCGAGGCTCGTGAAATCATTAATGAAGTACATTCAGGACTTTATGGCGCTCATCAGTCGGGTCCGAAAAGGAAAATGAAGATTAAAAGACTAGGGTACTAGTGGCCCTCAATGATGACCGACTGTATGAAAGTTACCAAACGTTGTCACCAGTGCCAAGTGCACGGAGTGGTTCTACATCAACCTCCAAAAGTGCTACATCCGACAATCGCATCGTGGCTATTTGAGTGTTGGGGAATAGATATAGTGGGTTCGATAGAACCGCCTTCTTCAAGAGGACATCGCTTCATTCTTGCAGCTACAGACTACTTTTCTAAATGGGCAGAAACTATACCACTTAGAGAAGTGAAGGCACACCACGTGCTACAGTTTTTCAAGAACCAAGTTGTCTACCGTTTGGGGTACCATGTAGGATCATTTCAGATAATGGGTCTGCATTCAAAAGTACAAAGATCAATAATTTTGTCAGAAGACGCGAGATCGATTGGCGATACTCAACGATCTACTACCCAAGAGCGAACGGCTTGGCCGAGGCTTTTAATAAAACTCTCATTCAAATTTTAAAGAAAACTTTGGATGACAATAAGAGAAATTGGCACAAGAAGTTGTTAGAAGCCTTATGGGCCTACAAAACGACTTTTAGGACTCCTACTCTGTCTACGCCTTGCGCTTTAGTATACGGGTTCGAGGCCGTCTTGCCCCTGGAAGTTCAGCTTCCGTCACTCCAAATTGCAGTTGCAGAAATGATCACTACAGAAGAAAATGCCAGACTACGACTGGAAGAATTGGAAAGCTTGGAAGGGAAAAGACTTTTCGCATAGCAGAATTTGGAACTGTATCAAGCCAAGATGATCTCGGCCCATGATAAACTGGTCAGCCCAAGAACTTTCAAAGTCAGTGACTTAGTTTTGGTTCTCAGAAGACCTATCCTTGCACACCGTAAGATAGGAGGTAAGTTTGAACCAACATGGGAAGGGCCCTTCGTGGTCGAGACAGTCTACTCAGGAGATTCCTACCAACTGGTGAATTGCCATAGAGAATGACCCATGCTTCCAATCAATGGATGGTTTTTAAAGAAATATTACACAACCTGATGTTTCGAAGGGTGGCCTCTAAAGTAGAATCTTATCCCTAGAAACACGGTTGAGGTAATCACTTTGTGACTGGGTCCGAACCCAAAACAAAATAAAATTGATAATAAAAAAATCTCATCAACGAAAATGTTAAAAAAGAAAACATGAGAAATCGTAATAATAAAATGTCAAATCTTTCCTTTTAAATCCGTTCATTCCTGGTATTTTCTCATCTCTTCCTACTTCCTTTAAATTTAAAAGAAGCGAATAAGAATTTTTAAGTGTTTTTCTTATTGTTCTTGTTCTTAGTACAACCCCCGATCCTTTCCTTGTTTTTTTTTGCAAGGAAATGTCGAACGGGCGGTTGGTTCTAAACTTTAGAAATGGCGTGAGTCTAGCACTTGATGAAAAGAGGGTGAGGGATGGAGCAGTGATAGAGATTGACTCAGACTTCACACCAGCCGGCTTACAATACGAAGAAAATGATTGGATCCTAGTTGATCGAGAAGAACTTCACAGCCAGACAGTGATGAAAATGGGTGGCCCGAGCCACCAATCCAACAACAAGAAAAGAAAAGCAAACGCCGCGCATGCAACCGGAGAAAATAGGAAAATTAAGTTTTTTGTTGCCACAATAGAGGGTAGGCTTGTCAGCACCTCACTAGCAGAAATTAAAGGGGTAAGGAGAGCTACTCTCACAGCTACCCAGCGAAGAAATAAGAATCGTCGCAATCGCAAAATGTTGACCAAGTTAGCAGAAGATCAATATAAACAGACAGTGGATACCGTTAGTGCAAATGCTCCAAGGAGACCGGTTCGTCAGGAACCAGAAAGAAGAAAGTCAACTCCAAGGTCGAAACAGATAAAAGAAATAACAAGAAAAGTAGAAATAGAGTCGATACCTCGACGCCGAGCAGATGTACTGGATCCGAAGAGTCTTGTTGCGAAAGCAACCCCGGAGGATGTCCCTATAGAGACTATCCCCGAGGAGCCGAGACATGCAGAAGAACGTGTCGATGTTGAGCCATACATCCCGCAGTATGTTACTAGACACCGAGGACTTCAGATAATCCTGAAATACGAGATGAAGAAAATGCAACTAGTCGACAAGAAAACCTTTGAATACTTTGAAAGAATTGGAAACAAGAGGGTCAACATCTTGGAAGGCCTCGAGCTGCATACAGATGTTTTCTCAGATTATGAGCAACAAAAAATTGTAGATTGCATCCTTGAATTACAAAAAATGGGTCGAGCAGGCCGCCTGAGAGAAAAGACATACTCAGAACCCCGAAGATGGATGCCAGGAAAGGGAAGAGTTACAATCCAATGCGTATGTTTCTACAATTTTGCCATAGACAGAAAAGGAAATCCACCAGGGATACTCTGTCACAGTGAGGTGGATCTGATGCCAAGAATTATCAAGAGAATGGTGGAAAGGATGATAACATGGAGGGTATTGTCTGCAAATTACATACCCAACAGCTGCATTATTAACATCTACAAGGAAGGCGACTGCATACCTCCACATATAGACCATCATGACTTTGTTAGACCCTTCTGCACAGTATCATTCATCAAACAGTGCAACATCATGTTCAGATCTAACCTCCGGATTGCAGGCCCAGGTGAGCTCCGAGGGCCGGTGGAGATACCACTACTGGTAGGTTCTGTCGTGGTGTTAAAAGGAAATGGAGCAGACGTTGAGAAGCATTGCATTCCAGGAGTGCCTGTGGAGCGGATCTCAGTTACCTTACCACTTTCAACAAAATCCAGAATTAGAGAGTCTTAAGCCCTACGAGCTATAAGTTACATGGGAAATAACACACCTCCAATACACATCCATGCGACATTCCTGCCAAGGGTGGCTTGGAAGGTGATGTTATTGTCCATGTTTGTTACTATTCAAACATGGATTTTTTGACAGACGCTTTTGGATGGATCAACAAGAATCTTACATAATCCTTTTTGGATTTACACGGGTTGTATGAGACATTACATTTCTGAGGAAAATGTCATCATGATTAGATCAAGTTGTATGATGTTTTTTCAGCAAGTTGGAATGAAAACGACTACGTCACGTCTTTTTTGTGCAAATTGACTGGGAAACACCATTAGAGTTAAATGAAATTTGAACGAAGAACAGAAAAGAAAAGAAAATAAATGATAACTTTTCCTAAAAAAAATTTGAATATTAAAATGAACTTCAAATTCACATGAACACTAAATAAACAACAAAAAAATAAAATGGGATCTTTAAAGGACAAACACAACGAATCTAAATCTCAAATTGAATTCCGATCTGAATCCTTCGATACGAACCTTTCAGCTCTTTCCTCAATTGAAATCAGTTTGAAACTCTTCTGAAATTTGAATATTCTCTTCGACTTGTCGTTAAGTTAAATCTTTTCAGCTTGGTACACTTACCAGCTCCTTTAAATTCTCGTTCTTCTATGTCTTAGAGGATCGACTAGTTCTATTGACACGGAGCCACGAACTTTGTTCGATTTGGTTCTGATGACATGAGACTGGGTCCCTGTTCATACAGATAAAACTTTGAGATTGGAACCAGTTTCAATTTCTCATTAAATTTCCGAGACTGGTACCTAAATTCCAGTTCTCTTTCCTCGAGGTCGGTAACTAAATTCTGACTCTCATTTGAGATCGATACCAAAATTTTGATTCTCTTTCGAATTGATACCTAAATTTCAATTCTAAATTCCAAGACTGGTACCTAAATTCTAGTTTTCTCCTTCCGAGATCGTTACCTAAATTTCGATTCTCTTTCGAATTGATATCTAAATTTCAATTCTAAATTCCGAGACTGGTACCTAAATTCCAGTTCTCTTCCTTTGAGGTCGGTACCTAAATTCCGCCTCTCATTCGAGATCGATACCTAAATTTCGATTCTCTTTTGAATTGATACGTAAATTTCAATTCTAATTTTCGAGACTGGTACCTAAATTCCAGTTCCCTTCCTTCGAGGTCGGTACCTAAATTCTGACTCTCATTCGAGATCGATACCTAAATTTCGATTCTCTTTCGAATTGATAGCTAAATTTCAATTGTAAATTTCGAGACTGGTACCTAAATTCCAGTTCTCTCCTTCCAAGATCAATATCTAAATTTTGATTCTCTTTAGAATTGATACCTAAATTTCAATTCTGAATTCCAAGACTGGTACCTAAATTCCAGTTCTCTCCTTTCGAGATTGATAGCAAAATTTCGATTCTCCTTCGAGGTTGATACCAAATTTCAATCCTCTCTTTTGAGACTGGTACCTAAATTCCAGTTCTCATTCTGAGGTCGGTACCTAAATTCTGACTCTCTTTCCGAGATCGATACCTAAATCTCGATTCTCTTTCAGGATTGATACTTAAATTTCAATTCTCACTCTCTCGAGATCAGTACCTAAATTCTGATTCTCACCCTTTTTTCCGTCGATACTTAAAACTCTGATTCTCACTCTGAGGCTGGTACCTAAAATCCAGTTCTCTTCGCAATCCCGAGGTTGAAACCTATGTTTCAATTCTCATTTCAAATCTAAACTTCAATTTCAAAATTTCCTTAAATCGATTTTAAATTAAACTTTAATCGAAATTGAGACTCAGAACAAATCAAAATATGAACTCACACATTGAAACTTGAAATTTAAAAGTAAAATTAAATCTAAATTGAATTCCCCAAATCTTGTGATTTGGAGTTCACCTCCTTTTCCATTCCACAGCGAGAGTTCAGGAATTCCAGTCTTGGAAATATACCTAATACTCCCCAGCGGAAATTCTTCTACTTCGTCCTAAGTTTGTCACTTGGACATCTGTGTTGGTTTTTTTGATCTCTTCGGTCAACGCCAATACGCGCGGTGTTCTTGATTAGCACACCACACCTATTGGGGGTTCATTTGTTGACCTCATTTTTGATGAGGTCTTTTGCTTCTCTCTTTAGTACTTAGGATCTAGCCTTAGGCTTTTCCTTTGACTAATCTTAGAGGACTAGAAATGAAACCCACCATTTAGAAATTCAAACTACTTCTTAGCTCCCTGCAAACCCTTAAGCTTGATTGTAGACCCCTAATCACCTAGAGGGTTGAAATCAAATGTGGAGGTTTAAAGGAAGAGTTCCCTATAGGACTCTTTGGCCTTATGAATACCCTGGGTGGCCTGGTCTGGTGAGGGTTGACTTGCACATACACTACACTATCACACACATTCCAAGTCCTAAAACCACACTCTCACCCAACTTGACTTCCTGACCCAACTTAACCCCTAAGACCCTGACTAAGAGGGTTAGGAACAACATAGTGAATGCCCCAAATGAGTCCTCTCATGGCCCATGTGGGCTTAATATGGCTTCATGGCTCAACTAAAGTGATCCCATTTCACTCACATTTGATCAATCTTCCTTTTTTCAAAATTTCAATTTTTGACCCTCGGGCCCCGGACCTACTAAACCTACCAAATACCCTTGAAATAACCCAAAAATTGCCAAATTGCCCAAATTACCCAAAATACCTCAAAATCAATCCTAAACACTTCCCACCATTCAAATTGACCATCTTTGGCCAAAAATACCAAAATTTCCAAAAATACCCCTAAACCCCCCCAAAATTACCAAAATACCCTTTTACCCCAAAAAATTCAAAAATTCTAAAAATTCCTAGGAAATTCCAGAAAATCCCAAATATTTTCAATTTCATTTTGTTCAACTACACCATGGGCGAATTTTGTCAATTTAACTCACTTTTACCAAAACGCCCAATGTAACCCATTTTCAACCCAATTTAACCCAATGTCAAACCAAACCACCCCAATTGACCTTAATTTTTGTCCAATTCAATTCTAAACTTCAATTCAATATCCCCAATATCAATTTAGACCAAATCCAAGTCCAATTTGATTGACAGTTGGGCCTAATTCCAATTTGGGGCTTGAGGCCCAATTTTGGCCCATGACCTAAACCTAGCCCAAACCAACCCAATTCAACTCCAATTGGTGCCAAATATTTTCTAAGGCCTTCCTAACATCCCCATAAACAAAACACTAGCTTGATTTTCCCAAAATTTGAACCTAAACTCCAACCAAACCTAACTCAAAACCAAAATCCCATAAATTGACCTAAGCCCAAACCTAACCCAAATGGGCCCAAATCCCAAAATTAGGGCCCAACCAAAATTGAAAACTCTTTATAACACTCCCATAAATATTTCTCAACATTAATTTTACACCAAATCCAACTTTAGCCCAACCTTAAACCAAGTTAGCCCAATTTTACCCACTTTGACCCCTTTACTTAATGACCCATATTAAACCCAATTAAATTCAAAATCACTTCAAATTTGTTCCAAATCGCTCATGAAACATCCCTAAACTAAACCCAACATTTATTTGGCATGGTACTTCACAAAAATTTCATCCAAAAGCCCATTTTAAAAAACTAAAAGCCCACTCCCATAAAGCCTTTAAAAGCCCATTTTCACCAAAATTCAAAAGGCCCAAAACCTATTTCAAAAACCCATATGACATTTCTTTCTATCATCCCTTTAATCAAAATCACCCCTAAGTTTCAAAATCATCATTAAACCATTGCAAATAAAGCTTCATGAAAATTTTCCACCAAAATACCAAAATTCCTAAATTCTACTTCCATGAAATTGACCAAGCCTTGCCCTAAGCCACATGGAGCCATTGAGCCATGTATAAGCCATATGCATGCCATGGGAGCCACTTTCCACCTCACCAAGCCATTAATGGCAAGAAGAGGGGGATCTTTCTTAAACCTTCATTAAGCATTTTTAACCTCATCCATGTTACACTCTAAACTAAGCTTAGCTACCTCACCTTGGATGGAGACTTCACCACCCCTTCAAAGCTGACCTAAATGATTATTTTCAGCCCAAAACCAGGACTTGGGTGGTGCACCAAGCCTAAAACCATGGGTTGACATAATTGAACCCAAAATATGCCTCTCCCCATTCCATTTCAATTCAGCCCCTTTACACTTGGCCAACTCCAATTGACTTCACCAAATCAATCCCTGACCCTCCTGATCAGGATGGTGACCAAACCCTAGCCGGCCAGCCACCACAGCCGCCGGAAAGACCAGGCCGAAAGCACCCATGTAAGCCAAATTTCAAATTCTTCTCTGTTTAGCTGTCTCATGGCCAGTGGACACCATGGCTGTTCTTCTCTTGCATAGAGCAGCTGATCTCAAGCATGAAACCCCCTAGGAAGCCCTCCAGCCATGTCTATTTAAACCCACCACCCTCTCGACCAAATGAGGTGATGAACCAGACCTTAAGGAAACTCTGCCAAAATTGCTCCAGGACCTCCTCCTAACCCAGAGCAGTTGATCCCCAGTGTTCCTTTGACCTAATCCCCATTAACAGAGCTCAATTTCTGAGTTGAAAATCAATCTAAAAAATAGGACACTTCCCCACAGTGAGCCAATCTTCAAATTTATTGTCCCTACACCTTCACCAGACTAAGAGGAGAAGTTCCCCAGCAAAAGCCCCCTCACCAGGCCAGCCATTGCTTCCAGCCTCCAAGCTTTGTGATCGACTTTGGTCACTTTCATACTTAGACAATTACCCAGAGCCAGAGACTTCATCTGGAGCTTACTTGGACTCAATTGAAGGTGACACAACCCTCAGATCGAAGCTTCACTTCTCTGAGCAAAGGTATGAACTCATTCTTCCTCACGAGCTTCCAGGAATTCTCCATTTCGTTTGGGTTAATTTCATAGCCTATAAACCATATGGATGTGTTCATCTCTTCAAGACGAATCCATAGAGTATAAGAACTCAAAAGTCCATTGAGAATCGAGGGAGATATTAGGGTTTGAGTGTGGACGGTCAAGGGTGCACACCAGTCGTAGACGATGACCAGGAGTCGTTGGATCTCGCGTGTATCTAGCGGACGGTCGAGATCAAGCCGGACAGCATAATGTTACGTGAACCGTGGGCCCAGGAGCGCTGAGTCAGATGGGGCAGGCGAATCACGGAGCGACGCGTGGGCTTTCGATCCACCGTAGGATGACGCAGCACCGAGTCAGATAAGTAGGAAATTGGGGTATTTTTGAATTATTTAAATGCCCTGAACTTCAAAAATCCATATCTTTGCATAGAAAAATCAGAAAAATAAAATAAAAATACCCTCTTACTCAGTGAACAGAGGAGAATAATGTGGAAAAGAAATCAAATTAATTGGATGAGTATTTTATTTTTAAAAACTTATTTACTGTTTCCAATGTTTTGATTCTCCATTTGCATAGACAATTCACCATGGCATGAGACCATAGGGCTTTTGAAGCCTCTGATCTTGGAAACATTCCCTGAATTTTTCAAGGTCAGAGGCCATCTCTGTGAAGAGTTATTGATTTTTCAAGTTCATGTCACTTTTTTAGGTATTTTAATTCCAATAATTAGTATGTTGTAAAATAAATTCTAGGAAAATTTGGTGATGTTTCTTAGGACTAGGAGACCCTATGAAAAATATATTTTTAGTTAAATCATTCATAATAATCTTAATTGGCCTAAACTCCCAAAATTTAATTTGAATTAATTAGGGTTAACCACACATCAAATTGACTTGAAAATAATTCCCCATAGCTCTTTAAGGTCAGAGGAACCTTACATAAAACTTTGAAATCAATTGGACTTGATTAACCCCACCAAATGGATTGATTAAACCTCATAAGCAAAATGAAACTTTAAAAATTCATAACTCTGAAAATACTTTTCAAAAATTCATAAAAAAGATTTTGGAGCTTCTCTAATATCAAGGGAATTTAGGAAAATTAAAATTGAAATTTTCTAAAAAATTTGATTTTTCACAATATTTTAATATTTTAATAATTAAAAAATAATAAAAATCAGAAAAATATTAAAAATCATAAAAATGCCGCATTTTGACTCCTAATCACTTAGGAACAAACCAAATATTTTTCCTAAGTCCCTAGGATAAGATATTGAATTTTAAAGGCTTAATGTGATTTTTCATATTAAAAAAATGAATTTTTAACGTCTTCACTAAAGTAATTCTAAAAATTATAAAATTTGTTTCTCTGGACTCCTTGAGGTTAGAGAAGTTTAAGAAAAATATAAAATCTATTTTTCAACTTTTATTTTATTTTAAAATTAATTAATACTCTAAAACTCAAAAATAATTATAATAAATAAAATATAATTCAAAAAATCACAAAAATTGATCCAAGTGGTCCTCTAGTCATTAGAAACGTCCCATAATTTTCTTAAGGACAAAAACCTTTCCTTGGTCATGTTGTTGAATTTTCTTTAAAAACCCTTATTTTGTACTAAAAATAATTATATAAATAAATTAAATTCAGAAAAATCACATTTTCTCCTCTAATGTCTTAATTGACATGTGAGCGAGGTGACATAAAAATTTCAAATTCATTTGAACTCAATTTAGTGAGTTATGAAATAAACAAGCTTAAAAGGGCATAAATGTAATTAAGAATTTTAACCCTTAATTAAAACTTTAGGTTTAATCAAAATGGAGGGTAAAATATTTGATTTTAACTTTCTCTTGGATGATTAAAACTTAGGGAAATTAAAAGGGTAGAAACCCATTAACCACTTTGGAATTATCAAAATGAAACTTTAATTAATTAAATAATTTAAATTTTTGAAAGAATATATTTAAAATCTAAATTATTAAAATAGGGATATTATTAAGAGGATATTTATTCTTTAATTTAAAAATCCCTAAATAAGTCACTTCAATAATATTTAGTTCTTATTTAAAAATTAAAATAATAATCCAAATGAAATAAATTAAAAATTAAAAGAAGATAACCCTTAAACGAATTAAAGCTTAAAATTTTAAATGGTCTAATATTTAAAAAATAAAATTTAAAATCTTGGAATTAAATTAAATTAAATTAAATTAAGTCAATTCAAAGTTTAAATTAAATTAATTAACACCTTAAAATTAAATTAAATCAAATTTAAAATATTGGAACTAAAATTAAATTAATTTAAATTAAAATTAAATTAAAATTAAATTAAAATTAAAGTTAAACTAAAATTAAAATTAAATTAAAATTAAATTAAATTAAATTAAATTAAATTAAATTAAAATTAAATTAAATTAAAATCATTTAACAACAAACTTAAATGAAATCATTAAGAGTTAAATCAAAATATATCAATAATTTCAATACCTCTTCCTATCTAAGTAAATTTAAAACATGAACATCAATTTGAAATACTAAGGTAATTGAAAATGTAAAGATTTAAATTAAATCTAAAATAATTTGAACACTATTCCAAACTTAAAATTATTAATTAAAACCCCATAATTGAATTAAATCACTTTAAATCATTAACTCAAACTTTAAATTAAGAATGATTAAAATTCTCGATAAACCAACTTGCCCTTAAAGGCTTTAATTATTATAACTCTTAGATAGAGTATTAAGTGAAATGTCACTTCATTCATCAGGTAATCAAATACCCAAGTTCACTGAGCAAGAGACAAAGTTTAATTAAACTTTTGGATGATTAATTCATATGTGCAACTAAATTTACTTGGACTCAAAATGATCCCAGAAGTATTGAAAAGATGTTTAGGACTCGTTCTAAACTCTTCCTCAATATGACGGGATGTTTTAGAAGAACAATTGAATATAATTGTTCTTTGATGAAGAAAATCATCCTTAAATCAAACCAAGAACCTAGACGTCATAGGAGATGACTAGTTATAGGATTAGGAATTTGGTAGACAACAAAAACCCTTCCCTTAGCTTTACCTACGTATCTGTTGAAATATTTAAATGCCTTAACATGTTTTTTAAGTGCAGCTTGGGATGACGGGAAGACCCTCCAGGTACGCTTTTATTTTATTACAATTTACTTTAATGCAATTTACTTACATGAACTGTACTTTACTTTTCTTGCATGATAAATAAGACTGTTGCATGAAAACTAAAACCTTTAGGATAGTCCCTGAACTGAAATCAAGACTAAATTAAAAGTCATTGCAAGATAAAATTTTCCGCGACAACACTCTAAAATATAAAACAACTCAAAATTTAATCACAAACAAAACAACAAAACTACAATTGTAACTAAATTAAAATGTTTCATTGAATGATTGGGAAAACCTCGGATGATGTAACCCACGTGTTGCTAACGAGATTTCCCACGGTCTAAATGAAAGTGTGGAACTCATTCAGTTGAGTTTAGCAAATTCATCTGGACTAAGTGAATTCGATTAAAATAACGGTGTCGGGATGACGGAACCGTGAGATCTTAATCGGTTCTATTTAAACAATTTTAAGATTTGTTTTAATTAAAATATTAAAAATATTTAGACTTCAAGATGTCTAAACCAAAACACTTCTCTCATCTCCTGATTTATGAATTCTAAAACTAAACCTCTGCAACAACAAGGAGCTCGGAGCGTGGTGGGCAGCCCGGCCATCGTCATCAGCAAAACTCGGATATACTTCAGTGAAAATTTCTTAGAATTAAATAACCAAGCCATAGGACTTCGAGGTAGTTCACATAGTGCAACATAAATCCTCAACTCTTCGTTAGGCATTTGCATGATCATGTCATGTAAATTAAGCCCTAACCGGTCTTAGGACTCCAAGGTAGTCGTTCAGTATGACATAAACCCTCATATCTTTCAGGTTATTTTTATGATCATGTCATACAAATATAAATCTTAATCAATTAAAATTGACAAGATTTCAACATCAAATAAAATTCCTAAATCTAAGCTAAATAATAGGATAGTTTGGGAAGTTGCCAAGATTCTTCTTGGATCCTAATCTTCTCCTACTTTTCTTCCATTGGACTCATGAAAATAACTGTTCCAAATTTGATCTATTCCCTATTGATATTTCCAAAATTCAATCCTTTGAAACCTTAAACTTTGAAATTCTTGAGAGCAAAACCACTGATCATTATCGAGAGTTTTCTTAAATGATTCCCGTCATTTAAGATGTAATTAACTATAGGGGCTTGCCCTTATAGGGAACTTTAATAACCCAGGTAAACCCTGCTTAATTCATTTATATTAAGCAGGGGAGCTTGTCGGCTTATAAAAATTGGTTCGCAGACCAAACGGATGTCACAAATCTTCTAGTTTACTTAATCGAGCCCCATCGTCAAGCAGTGTGTTTGTCCTTCGAGATAGATACATGGCTTGTGAAGTGGTGCTCGTTTATATAAACTATTTGGGATGTCAGATCGGTTTGATTTCATATCTTAAAATTTTTAAACTTAAAATTATTTTCAAAATCAAATGCTACTTTTTAAATTATATATATATATATTTATTTAAATTAAATTTAAAATCTAAAATTCGCAAACAAATTCTGTAGGAAACCCCCTTTTCCAAAATACAATATCAACCTAAAAATATGCCGACAGCACCACATCATAAACCGTGTATCTATCCTGAAGAATAGACATACTGTTTGATAATGGGGATGGATTAAATAAACTAGAAGATTTGTGACATCCGTTTGGTCTGCGAACCAATTTTATAAGCCGACAAGTTCCCCTACTTAATATAAAGAAATTAAGCAGGGTTTATATTACTTGGGTTCTTAAAGTTCCCTATAAGGGCAAGCCTCTATAGTTAATTACATCTTAAATGAATCACTTAAGAAAACTCTCGATAATGATCAGTGGTTCTACTTTCAAGAATTTCAAAGTTTAAGGTTTTCAAAGGATTGGATTTAGGAAATTTCAATAGGGATTAGCTCAATTTTGAAACAGTTTATTTCAGGAGTCCAAAGGAAGAGAAGTAGGAGAAGCTGAGGATCCAAGAGGAATCTTGGCAACTTCCCAAACTACCCGATTTTTTGGCTTCAACTTAAGAGTATATTTAATGTTTAAATCCTGCCAATTTTAATTAATTAGGACTTATATGCGTATGACATAATCACACAAATAGCCTCGAAGATGTGAGGGTTTATGTCGTACCAAATGACTACCTCGGAGTCCTAAAACCAGTTAATGCTTAGGTTGCATAACATGATTATGCAAATGCCTAACGAGAAGTTGAGGATTTATGTTGCACTAAACAAACTACCTCGAAATCCTATGGCTTGGTTATTTAATTCTAGGAAAGGTTTTGCTGATGTAGATTCTAGTTTTGTTGACGACGATGGCCGTGCTGCCCACTACGCTCCAAGCTCCTTATTGTTGTAGAGGTTTAGTTTTAGAAAGTGAAAATCATGAGATGAGAGAAGTGTTTTAGTTTAGAAATGTTTTAAAGTCCATATATTTTTAATGTTTTATTAGGGGAATCTTAAAGTTGATTATAACAACACCGGTTAAGATCCTACGGTTCCATCATTTCAGCACCGTTATTTTTATCGGATTCACTTAGTCCAACTAAATTTGCTAAACTCAACTGAATGAGTTCCACACTTTCATTTAGACCATGGGAAATCCTATTAGCAACACATATGTTACATCATCCGAGGTATTCCCTATCATCCAATGAGACCTTTTAATTTAATTGTAATTGTAGTTTTGTTGTTCTGTATGTGATTAAATTTTGAGTTGTTTTATATTTTGAATGTTGTGGCGATGAATTTTATCTTGTTGTGATTTTTAATTCAGTTTTGGGTTTCAGTTTTGTGGCTACCCTAAAGGTTTCAGTTTTCATGTAGGGTGACATTCTTGTTTAACATGCAAGAAAACTAAAGTGCAGTACAGGTAAGTAAATTGCAATAAAATAAAAGCGTACCTAGAAGGTCTTCCCGTCATTCCAAGCTACACTTAAAACACATGTCAGAGCATTTATATATTTGCAAGATAATACTTAGGTAGAGCTAAGGGAAGGTCCTGGTTGTCTACCAGAGTCCTAATCCTATAGCTAGTCAATTTTTATGACGTCTAGGTTCTTGTGTTTTGTTAAGGATGATTTTCTTAATTAAAGTACAATTAAGTTCAATTGTTCTTCTAAAACATCTCATCGTATTGAGAAAGTGCTTAGGACGAATCCTAAACATCTTTTCAATATTTCTGATATTATTTTGAGTCCAAATGAATTTTATTATACTAGTGAATTAATCATCCAAGAATTTAGTTAAGTTTTTCTTCTTGCTCAGTGAACTTGGAAATTTGATTATCCGATGAGTAAAGTGACATTTCACTTAATGCTTCATTTAAGAGTTGTGATAATGAAAGCCTTTAGGGGTAAATTAATTTCTTAAGATTTTTAACAATTCTTAATTTAGGAAATTGATGATTTAAAGTGATTTGGTTTAGTTATAAAACATTGATTAATAATTTTAAGTTTGGAATAGTTTTCAAGTAATTTTAATTCTATAAAATCTTTTATTTTAATGATCTTAATATTTCAAATTAGTTTTAATGTTTTAAATTTGTTTGAGGTTTGTTTTCAAATGATAAATTAATTTTACTGTTCTCAATTTAATTTAATTAAGTTATTAAATCTCTTAATATTTTAAAGTTGAATTTAATTAAGGGTTATTTTCTTTTTAATTACTTAATTATTAAATTCTATTATCATCTTAATTTTAATTAAGTGTTAAATATTATCAAAGTGAATTACTTAGGGATTTCAAATTAAAGAATTGGTATCTTCCTAAGTCACATCCCCAACTTTAATAATCCAAAATTTGATTATTCTTCCAAAATTTTAATTATTTAATTAATTAAGGTTTACTTTAATTATTTTCAAGATGATTAATGGGTTTCTACCTCTTAATTATTTAAGTTTCAATCATCCAATTAAAAAAAATAAGATCATATATTTTACCCTCCCTTTGATTAGACCTAAATATTAATTAGGGTTAAAGTCTTTAATTACCTTTATGCCACTTCAGGCTTGTTTATTTCATAACTCATCAAATTAAGCTCAAATGAATTTAAAATTTTTATGTCACTTCACTCATATGTCAATTAAGACACTATAGAAGAAAATGGGATTTTTCTGAATCTAATTTAATTTATATACTTATTTTTGTGGGAAAATTAGGGTTTTCAATGAAAATTCAACAACATGACCAAGGTTAGGTTCCTATCCTTTGGAAAATTATGAAATGTTCCTACTAACCAGAGGACTACTTGGACTAATTTTGGTGATTTTTTTGAATTATATTTTATTTATTAAAATTATTTTGAGTTTTGGATTGTTAATTAAGTATAAAATAAAAATAAAGTTGAAGAATGGATTTTATATTTTTCTTAAGTCCCTCTGACCTCAAGGAGTTTACAGAAACAAATTTTAAATTTTTCTAATTTTTCTTTGATTTATAGAATTAATTTAGTGAAAATGTGGGGAAATTCATTTTTTAATATTAAAAATTGCCTTAAGCCTTTAAAATCCAATATCTTAACCTAGAGACTTAAGAAAATTATGGGAATGGTTCCTAAGTGATTAGGAGACCAAATGTGACATTTTTTGTGATTTTTAATATTTTTGTGATTTTTATTATTTTTTAATTATTAAAATATTAAAAATATGGTGAAAAATGAAAATTTTTGAAAAATTCAAATTTTAATTTTATTAGACTTCTCTAATATTAGAGAAGTCCCAAAATCAATTTGATGAATTTTTGAAATATATTTGGGCTTTATGAATTTTTTAAATTTAATAATGACCATGACACTTAAATAATTCATTTAGTGGGGTTAATCATTTTTAATTGATTTCAATTTTTTACGCAAGACTCCTCTGACTCTAAAGATCAGTGAAGAATTATTTTCAAGTAATTTTGATGTTTGATTAGTCTTAATTAATTTAAATTCAGTTTTAAGTGTTTAGACCAATTAGGGTTATTCTTAAGGAATTAAACCAAACCAAAATTTTCCTAGGGTCCTCTGGTCATAAAATACCATCCAAATTTTTTCTAAAATTTTCTAAGCAATATGGTAATTACTGGAATTAAAATGGTAAAACAGACACATAAATTTGAAAAATCAATATCTTGCCACAGAGATGGCCTCTAGTCTTGGAAAATTCAGGGAATGTTCCCAAGAATAGAGGCTACAAAAGCCCTATGGTGTCATGACATGGTGAATTGTATAAATGCATGGAGAATTAAAATACTGAAATCAGTAAATAATTAATTAAAAATAAAATGCTCCTCAAAATAACTTAAATCTTTTTCCACATTGTACTCCTCTGTTCATTGAGCAAGAAGGTATTTTTATTTTATTTTTTTGATTTTTCTACACAAAGATATGGATTTTTCGTATAAACGAGAGCTACAAATTCATACTGCTAGCATGCATTGAAATCAAATCAAACAAAATGGAGAATCGAAAGAAGCTCTTGGGAAGGAAGAGTTCCATACCTTGGCTCTAAGAAGTGAAGCTTCAATCAGAGGGGCTTGGCACGTTCGTTGGAGCTGGAGGAGCCTTGGGATGAAGCCTCTGGCCCTGGTGAATTATCTAGACCAGACTTCCACCAAGCCAGATTTCAAAGCTTGGCCGATAGAAGAAATGGCTGGCATGAGAGGGGGCTTTTGCTCGGAAACTTCTTCTCTTGGTATGATGAAGGTGTAGGGCCAATCAATTTAATGATCGGCTCACTGTGGTGAAGTGTCCTATTTTTGGGCTCAAAATTGAACTCAGAAATTGAGCTCACAGAGGGGGTTTTAGGGCTGGATTTTAGTGGGGATCAAGTGCTCTGTGTTTGGAGAAGGGTCTGGAGTGATTTTGCCAAAGTTTTGGTAAGGTTTTGTTCAGTACCTCTTTTGGCCTAGAGGGTGGTGATTTTAAATAGAGGTGGCTGGAGGGCTTCCCAAGGGCAATTGGAGGCTTGGATCAACTGCTCTGGGGAGGAGAAGAACAGACATGGTGTCCATTTGTGTTGAGACAACTCAGCTAGTGGGTTCGAATTTTTGGAAGCCAAATAAGGCTCTCAGCCTGGTGTTTTCCGGCGGCTGTGGTGGTTGGCCAGCCAGGCATAGGTCACCATCTGACTCAGTGGGGTCAGGGCTGGAAGTTGGTGAGTTCAATTGAGGCTTGACATGTGTAAAGGAGTTTGATTTAAGTGGTATGGGAGAAGGGTCATTTTGGGTTCAATTTGATCAAGTCATGGTTTAGGCTAGCTGCACCTCCCCAAGGCTGGTTTGGATTGAAGAGAAAGTCACTTGGGTCAGCTAGGAAAGGGTGGTGAAGTCCCCATCCAAGGTGATGTGGCTAATCTTAGTTTAGAAATTAGCATGGATGAGGTTAAAAATGCTTAATGAAGTTTTAAGAAGGAGCCCCCTCTTCTTGCCATTAATGGCTTGATGAGGTGTAAAGGGGCCCTTATGGCTTGCATGTGGCTTATGCATGGCTCCATGGCTCCATTTGGCTTGGGGTAAAGCTTAGTCAATTTCAAGGAAGTAGATTTTAGGAATTTTGGCATTTTGGTGAAAATTTGGATGAAGCTTGATTTGGAATGATTTGATTATTGATTTAGGACTCAGGGAATGATTTAAATCAAAGGTAAGATGAGAGGAAACTTCATGTGGGCTTTGGAATAAGCCTTGGGTTTTTTGAAATCATTTTGTTTGGGATTTTAAAATGGTTTAAGGAAGTGGGCTTTTAGGTTTTGAAATAAATTTATGGATGAAAATTTTTGATGGGTTGTGTCAAATAAATGTTGGGATTGGTTTAAGAATGTGCTATGAGTAATTTGGAATAAGTTTGGGGTGATTTTGAGTTTAAATGGGTTTAATTTGGGTCTTTCTGGTAATGAGGTAAAAGTGGATAAAATTGGGCTAACTTGGGTTAAGGTTGGGCCAATGTTGGGTTTGATGTAAAATTAATGTTGAAAAATATTTATGGGGGAGTGACAAAGAGTTTTCAACATTAGTTGGGCTTTGATTTTTGGGATTTGGGCTCATTTGGGTTCATGATGGATTTAGGCTAAATTGGGGATTTTTGGTTTGGGTTAGGTTTGGGTGGAGTTTGGTTTCAAATTTGGGCAAATCATGTTAGTGTTTTGTTTGTGGGGTGTTAGGAATGTTTAGGAAAAAATTTGGGGTTAATTGGAGTTCAGTTGGGTTAGTTTGAGCCATGTTTAAGTCATGGGCCAAAATTGGGCTTTAAGCTTCAAATTGAAATTGGATCCACATGTTGATAAAATTGGGTTTAGATTTGGTCTAAATTGGTATTGGGGATTTTAAACTGAAGTTTAGGATTGAATTGGATCAAAATTGAGATCAATTGGAGTGGTTTGGTTGGACATTGGGCTCTCTTAGGTTAAAAATAGGTCAAATTGGGGGTTTTAGTAAAAGTGGGCTAAATTGAAACAATTGGCTTATGCTGTAGTTGAACAAAATGAAATTAGGAATATTTGGGATTTTTTGGAATTTTCTGTGAATTTTCTGAATTTTTGGAATTTTTGGGTTAAAAGGGTATTTTGGGTATTTGGAGGGTATTGAGGGGGTATTTGGAAAGTTTTGGTTTATTTGGTCATGGATGATCAATTTGAGTGGGGGGGATGTATAGGATTGATTTTGAGGAATTTTGGGTAATTTAGACAATTTTGGAAATTTTGGGCAATTTCAATTGCATATGGTAGGTTTGGTGGGTTTAGGGTCCCCGGCGTCAAAAATTGAAATTTTGGGAAAATGAAGATTGATTAAGTGTGAGTGAAATGAAACCATTCTGGTTGCCATGAATCCATGTTAAGCTCACAAAAGCCAAGAGAGGGCTCATCTTAGGCACTCAATATGTTGTTCCTAACCATGTTAACCAGGGGCTTAGGGGTTGAGGAGCATTCATATGAATTACCTACATGAGTCGAGAAGTCAAATTGAGTAAAAGTGGTTTTAAGATTTGAAAAGAGTATGAAAGTGTGGTGTGTGCAAGCTAGTCCTCACCAGACCAGACCATCTGGGGTACTCCTAAGGCCAAAGAGCCCTATAGGAAACTCATCCTTTAAACCTCCACATATTGGTCTTAACCCTCCAAGTGGCCTGCGGGTTTACAATCAAACATGTGGGGTTTGAAGGGTGTCAAGAAGTGTTTTGAATTTCTAAGTGGTGGGTTCCATCTCTAGTCTTCTAGGATAGTCAAAGGGAAAGCCTAAGGCTAGATCCTAAGTACTAAGGAGAGAGATCAGACCTCATCAAAAATGAGGTCAACAGCAGGATTGAAACATTAAATAATTCTCGCAAATTAAAGCCAAATCATACGATATTTTGGGATGTTGCCAAGATTTCTCTTGGATCCTCAGCTTCTCCTACTCCTCTTCCTTTGGACTCTCAAAATAACTGTTCCAAACTTGATCCATAACCTATTGAAATTTCCAAAATCCAACTGTTTGAAAACTCTAAACTTTGAAATTCTTGAGAGAAAAACTAGTGATCATTATCAAGAGTTTTCTTAGATGATTTCTGTCATTTAAGATGTAATTAACTATAGGGGCTTGCCCTTATAGGGAATTTTAAGAACCCAGGTAATATAAACCCTGCTTAATTCCTTTATATTAAGTAGAGGAACTTGTCGGTTTATAAAATTGGTTCGCAGACCAAACGGATGTCACAAATCTTCTAGTTTATTTAATCGAGCCCCATCATCAAGCAGTGTGTCTATTCTTCGGGATAGATACACGATTTGTGGTGTGGTGCTCGTTTATATAAACTATTTGGGGTGTGAGATCGGTTTGATTTCATATCTTAAAATTTTCAAACTTAAAATTATTTTCAAAATCAAATGCTACTTTCCAAATTATATATATATTTAAATTAAATTTTAAAATTAGCCGACAATTTCTGTAGGCGACCCCCTTTTTCAAAATACATAACTGAAAAATATGCCCACAACTTCTAGAGACTTCGCTAGGGACATGTTCCTCTCTCCATTTTTGATCAGATGGTTTTGCTTTCATAAATCAGTAGTAAGTCCATGCCCCTAGTGGATCAAACTATCATTCTTCCGTTAAAGTATCTGGTTCATTTCTGTCTTGAACGGGTATGATCAATGCTTTTTGGATTTTGGAGCTGCTGTTTAGACACCCCTATACAGAGAGGTTCCGAAATCCTCCTTTTTCACCTCTCCAAAGAGGCTAGGTGAGACCCCTAATAGGTTTGGTTTAAGACCAATCTACCGAATAGAGTTTTCTACAGGGTTTTACCTTTCCTAAAATTCAGGATAAAGGTCCCACGGCTTCCTACTCTTAATCGAATCTTTATCAACTTTTTGTTTCTTGAATTCCTCTAATTAACTATGAACGAAATAAAACTGTGAAACCTGAAAAGCTTTACAAATTAAATAAATGAAATCAAAATGAAATTAATAAAAAATCGTTTGGACTTTACCTTGAGTTTTTTTGTTTTGTCCAAAAGATCGTTGCGATGATAAGGGAAGTATAGGATAGTTCTGACGTCCCGAATCTTTTCTGCAGAAGATGTCTGCACCGAAGCTGATCTTTTCCTTCGCTACCAGAATTGACTTGGAAATCAACCGGGATGGACTGCCTGACAACGTAGTCATCCGTTTTGGACAAGGGTTCGACTAGAAGGACATAAAGTTTGGGGACATCACGATCGCCTTACTCAAGTCCAAGACTCCTGAATCTGTGGAACCTATAGTGGAGTTCAGACTGAAGTCGACTCAAGAGTTTCCTCCCATGAAGAGGGTCCCAACTAGAGGGAACACCGTTGCCCGTAAGAGATTGGCTGTCAAAGCTGACAGGATTGCCTCCCGAGCTGTTGTTGCTACCCCCGCTGGTCTAGTCATCACTGCACCAAGCCTTGCTAAATGGAAAGGGAAGCAAAATCCAGACCAGTGATGAGCCTGTTACCATGGAGGGTACGACTTTTGCTGCGATACCTCCCATCTTCGAGATAGGG
Organism: Papilionanthe hookeriana x Papilionanthe teres; assembly: GCA_022702705.1. Taxonomy (NCBI): domain Eukaryota; kingdom Viridiplantae; phylum Streptophyta; class Magnoliopsida; order Asparagales; family Orchidaceae; genus Papilionanthe; species Papilionanthe hookeriana x Papilionanthe teres. The sequence continues at coordinate 11,011,308 of CM040431.1, read as the reverse complement.
TCCAGCTCAAGGTTGGCACCCTTAACTAAATCTTAGAGAAAGAATAAGAACAGAAGAACGGCTAAAGCCAAAGCCACTGAGATTGCCATTCCTGAGTAGATTCTAGAGGGAGAAGAAGAACTTCCATTACTTTCACCCCTGTTGGAAGGGAATAGATTTTACCCGCTTTCTGCCGCTCCTGAGGAAGAAAGTGCTCCGCAGATCACTGTCGCATTACCCCGATCGGCATATTACAATGAGCATAAAGGAAGAAAAGCATGAAATACACTGCTCACTCGATTACAGACGATAATCGAGAAGTTGGAAAGGAAAGATAATTTCTCTGTGCATGAGATCCTGAGAAGGATGGGGAGAATACTTGCCAAGGCACGTCTAGGACCGAAGGTACTTCCCCCTACCGTTCAAAGGGAACTTTCACAGAAGAAAAGGAAACCAAACAACAAGAAGTTACCAGCCGTGGTATCTGGCCTGCATTTTAATAGGCACACCACCTTCCAACCTACTGCTGATGAGCCATCCGGCTCTAGGCACCCAATCTCAAAAAGGATGGTGTGGTGACCTAAAATTGCGGAGCCAATACTGACCGAGCAGCCATAAATGAGAAGTTCTAATGCCGAGTCTAGAGCTAAAAGGAGTACTACCATCTCAGAGACAACTCCAGAGAATGAAGTTCACTAACTGCAGTCTACCAGCCATAGGACCGTTAGAGGAAAATCACTCGAGGTCACGCTGGAAAGGTTAAGATCAGACATTCAGTAGTTAGCCAGAGAACTGAAATATAGATGAGAGAATGAAGAAGACTTGTCAGGATACATGGACGAGGATATTGCTGAAATCAACGTGGTCGAGACCCGAGCATCGTCAGCCCTACTGGGAGCTCCAGTAGCTACAGAAGGAGAAGATAAGGAGGTGATCAGGCTACGTCTTCGAGAAAAGGATGATATAATTCGTCGAATGGAAATGAAAATGAAGGAGATGGCGACTTCTTTAGCCACGCTTCAGAGTTAGTCTCAGCCCCAAAAGGAAACACCTCCAGAATTCATTCACATCACTGACGGAGGTAAAGAAAATATGTCCGTCAATGGAGACGAGCAGCCAAAGAAGGATTCCACTCAAAGTCTAATACCGGTGATGGCGATGCGGAGAGTTGTCGGGTCCGCTTGGATGTCGTCGCCGTCAAATTCTCATGTCAATGTCATGGAGTCGCCACTCTATTTTGATATTGCCCTAATCTTATTTCTATGAATCCTATAAAGGAATCAACAAATTTAGGGGTAATGTAAAACAGAGAAAAAGAAGATGTTTTGTGATAATCCTTATAAAGAAGACCCTAGAATGCCATATCCTAGAGTTTCTATATAAAGAAGATCGTGAAGTGTCAACCAGAGATTCTGTCATGGGTTCTTTAATTCTCCTATAGAAGTAAGCTTTTATAGTTAATTACATCTTTGACAATTTATAATTGTCTAAGTAAACTTCTGATTAATGTTGATCACTAGTTTTCTGGAAATTTTTTTATTTTGAGGAAAAGATGTACACACTATCAATCCGAAATGTCGTTGTGTTATGTCGTTTTCATGTCATGTTGTTTTGTTTGTCGAATGTTTTAGGTTTTGTGGCTAACCTAAAAGTTTTAGTTTTGTCATTGTTGTCGATGTCATTTTTTTGTTAAAAGTTTTAGGTTTTGTGGCTAACCTAAAAGTTTTGATTTTTTCATTGTTGTCGATGAGTTGAAAGTTTTAGGTTTTGTGGATAACCAAAAAGTTTTGGATTTGTCATTGTTCGTCCAGAATGTTGTTTTGCAAAACAGAGTTAGCTCACCCTTTAACATGCAAAAGAAATCTAAACTACATTTGTCTTCATCCTGCAAAGAAAACATTATCAAAAATAGTGTCACATTCATTGTCTCAGAATTTTGTAGGATGTTTTGATTTAACATATCCTGAATATCAGTTAATGTCATTTGAAATATTTGGATTGATATCGGTGTTTGTCAAATTTGCATTTGAAATGCCAATTTTATGTCAAAATTTGTTTGAAATGTCAAATTTATGTCAATTATGTCGATTTAGGTTAGCAATATCAAATTTATGTCGATTATGACAAATCTTGTTTGAAATGTCAAATTTATGTCGATTATGTTAATTTTGGCTTGAAATGTCAAATTTATGTCGGTTGTGTTGATTTTTGGTTTGAAATGTCGAATTTATGTCTGTTATGTTTATTTTTGGTTTGAAATGTCGAATTTATGTCGGTTATGTTTATTTTTTCTTTGAAATGTTGAATTTATGTCGGTTATGTTGATTTTTGGTTTGAAATATCGAATTTATGTCGGTTTTGTTTATTTTGGTTTGAAATGTCGAATTTATGTAGGTTATGTCGATTTTCGTTTGAAATGTCAAATTTATGTCGGTTATGTTTATTTTTGGTTTGAAATTTCAAATTTATGTCGGTTATGTTGATTTTTGGTTTGAAATGTCGAATTTATGTCTTGACTTAAGTTTAAACATAAATCTTGAGTTCATGTCTAATGTTGACCTCACTTTTGGTTGAGGTATAGTATCTCTTTAGAATAGCCTAGGGTCTAGCCATAGGACTCTCCTGGTGACTTTCTTAGAAGACTAGTCATGGAACCCCCCCCCCCCCCAAAGAAATTTAAAACTCTTCTTGTTTCACTAGGGGTTTTCATATGCTTAAGGCCTAACCTCCACCTTTTGGTAGGAAAAAGGCAAGCATAAGGAATCCTAGGGTAAGTCTCCTATAGGTGGTCAGACCTTAGGATTTTCCCTGAGGGAGGTCTGGACTTCACCACTCACATGCACACATTCCCCTAAACCTTTGGAAACTCATGTAGATGGTTCTTCTCAACTCTCGGCATCGAGCTAGGGTTTGACTAGTACCAATACATAGAGGACCAAATGTGAGTGACCCTTGGTCCATAGCTTAATTTAAACCATCTCATGACATTCATCTCAAACCAAGCTTCAATTTTCTAAAATTTCAAAAATTTGGCCTCAATATCCTCAAAATACCTAAAAAACCCTTTTAGCCAAAAAAAGCCAAAAATTCCAAAAATTTATGAAAAAAATCCAAAAAATCCTAAAAATTCCCAATTTTATTTTGTTCAACTACACCATAAGCTAATGTTGTCAATTTAACCCAATTTAAATAAAAAAATCCAATTTGTCCTATGTAGTCCAAAAGTGCCCAAATCAAACCCAATCTTGACCCAATTGACCAAAATCATGCTCAATTTCAATTCCAAACTTCAATTTGACATCCCAAATATTAATCTAAACCAATTTCAAGCCCAATGTGACTCACATTTGAATTCAATTCCACTTGAAATCCAAAATCCTTAATTTTGCCTAAATAAACCAAAATCCCCTAAATAAACCCACTGTCAATCAATTCCTCCCAAATTTCAATCCCAAACTCTTTATAACACCTACTTAAACTTAATTGGATCATCAATTGTCCACAATTTGAGCTCAAGTCTTACCCAAATCCATTTTGGACCAAAACCCCCAATTTTGACCCAAATTGAACACATGTCCTAAATCCAACAAATTGACCCTCCAAACTTTGTGAAAACCATTTCATATCTTCATGAAAAATCTTCAAGACAACCATGTATACACTATTTTTGAAGACCTCTGAACCTCATTCCCACTCAAACTCAAGATAACTTGACCCAAATCCAATATGGTTCAAAAAAATCAAAAATCCTATCCATACCAAAATTGAACTTCTAAATGAGCTCAAAACCACATTGTGTCTTCATGAAAGATCTTCATTACAATCATATGGACAATATTGATCAAGGCACTTGGGCTTCGTTCAAGCTCTAACCCAAGTTAAGTAAACCCAAACCCAAATGAACCTAATTGATCTAATAATTCAAATCAAACCAAATTAAACCAAAATTATCCAAATTAACCTCATGGCATGCCCTAAAATAAATAAATAATATATATATATATATATATATATATATAATCTAAAAAATTAATAAATAAATAAAATAATTTTTTAAAAAAAATAAAAAAAATATCCCTCACCTCTCCCCTCACGTCTTCCTTACCTTCACCATATCTCCACCTCACCTCCTCCTTACCTTCACCATATCTCTCCCTCACCTCTCTCTCATTCCTTTTTGACTCCAAAACCGTGAGCCTCCCCCTAAAAAATCTCTCATCATCTCATTTTCACCACTCTTACACACTCACTTACTCACTTCACTAACTTCACAACAACACCCTCCAATCTCTCCTAGCCGTATGCTTTAACAAGGGAATCCCCTGTTCAAGTTTCTTCCATCAACTCCTCCATATCAAGGTAAGTTTCTTCACCATTCTCATGTTTAGCCTAAGATCCCACACATACATGCTTATTGTTTAGTTTTCTTCTTCCTCTTACAAAGATTTTTAAATTTATATGCAAGCTATTTAGAATCACAAATCTCCATGTATATCTTCAAAAATCATGTGTAGGTACTTTCTTTTCACAAATTTAAATGTTTCCATGTTTAGGCATATGAATTCCTTTTTTCATGCAAGTTATTTAGCTATTTAGTTTTTTAAATCTTTCCTTGTTTAGCCTTAGGATTTCTTTTTGATGCAAATTATCTAATTATTTAGATTAACTAGTTTAAATATTTACAAATCTACCACATAATTTTTATTACCTTGAAAAATAAATTTTAAAAAAATTTTAATACAACATAAAGGAACTAAAAATAAAAGAAAGGAAAAATAAACATAAAGAGGGAATAAAAAAATAATAATAATAATAAAAAGAAGAAAAAGAAATAAAAATCTAGAATAATAAATAACTAAATGAATAATATATATATATATATATATATATATATATATATATATATATATATGTAAATTAATAATAACAATATTAAATTTAAAAATAAATAAATACCACTAAAATATTAAAATACTAACTAAATGCTAAATATGTATATTTGTAAATTAATGATATTATGAAAATAATGAAAATAATGTTATATTTTTAAATAAAAACCAAAAGTATGAGAAAAAAATGATAATAATAATAACTCAAATAATAATTGTAAATATAAATAAATAATAAAAATAAATAATAAAAATAAATAAATAAAAATATCATTCTTTTTAAAATAATGTAAATGTAAATATATATGAAAATAATAATTTTAATATATAATAACCTAATATAAATAATAATAACTTTAAATAAATAAAAGAATAATCAAGGAGAGCGAAAATGAAAAGCTTTATAATTAAATAAATAATAATATAAATGATAAATAAATGATATAAATAATAAATTTAAATTAAAATCTAAATAATAACAATAATAAATTAAAATAAAAATAACTTATAATTTAAATATATTAAAAGATAAGAATATAAGGGATAATAAAAATAAATAACACACACACACACATATCTATATATATATATATATATATATATATATATATATATATATATATATATATATATATATATATATATATATATATATATATATATATATAAATTGAAAATAATTTAAATAATATAAATGAATAATAAATTAAATTAAAATTAAATAGTTAAAATTAAATAAAACCAAAATATAAATAATAATTAAATTAAACAAATTAAATTAAATAATAATTAATTAAATAAACCGAAAACAATTATATAAACCAATATTAAATTAAATTAAATTAAATAATAAATAATAAATTAAATTAAATTAAATTAAATAATAATGTAAATAAATAATAAATGGAATTAAATTAAATTAATTAAATAAATTAAATTAGATTAAATTAAATTAAGCAATAATGTAAATAAATAATAATTTATACTAAATTAAATCAATTAAATTAAATTAAATAATAAAATAAATTAAAATAAAACCGAAAATAATAATTTAAATAAATAAACATTAAGTAATTATAAATTAAACTAAACTAAAATAAATAATTAACAACTGAATAAATAAAACAAATAAATAACGATCAATTAATTAAATAAAATTAATAAAAAATAGTTAAATAAATAAATGATAATAATGTAAATAAATCACAATGAATTAAATAAGATAATAAATTAAAGAAATAATAAAGATAATAATAATTTTAATTACAAATAAAAGATAATAATTTTAAATAACACATAAATAATAAATAACAATAATAACATAAAATAATAATACATAACAATATAAACACTAATAACCTAATACAATACAATAAAATAACATACAACAATAACAAAACACGACCATCACAAATCACAACAATCACAATATACAACAACAATGCCGACCACAATACAATACCAACACGATAACAATCAAACCTAGGATTGACCTCCTGAGGCATGTTTTATTTTTCCCTTTATAAAGACCCCTAGGAAATCACAACTTGGCGTAGAAAACATAATAAGAACAGCCTTATGCTCAGTGAATGCATGGAGTAACCCAAAATTTACCTGATGTCTATATAACCTTTTCAGTTCACATTCCAAACTCAAAATCCATAGTTTCAAATCCAAACACAAACCAAACTTAAACATAAACCAAAACCAAACCCAAACCAAAACCAAAACCAAATCCAAACATAAACTCAAGCAAATCTTCCACAATTAAAATCACAAACTCTTCACAGCACTCCCATAAGTCTAAATCAAACTACCAATTGCCACCAATCCAAATCCAAACCACACTTAAACCCATCTGTCCCAACCTACCCCGAACACCTGTGTTCATTAAGCATAAGGTATAGGTAGGATGAGTTGTTAAGCAACATAATAATTTAAATGAGCCCTAGACTCTTCACCAGGCTGTGAGAGGGAAGCATGGACCTGCATCCTTCTCTGACCTTTTGGATACCTCAGAGGTCTATTAAACTTAATATATCTTCTTAACGAAACCATCCTCAATTAATTTAACAAAGTTAAATGAAACACAACATAGAAATTCACATAAACATCATATGACTTGGTAGAAAACCAGGACATTTACATGGACATCATAGGATTGAGTAGTTACTGCTTGTTGGTCCTACTTCTTCCTGTTTTCTGGCATGCTTTAATTTCTGCAAAATTATAAACACATACATGCAATGCAATACAAAAGTTTCAGGTGGTGGAACTTGAAGACTCGCCAGGTACACTTTTATAGTTTTAGTAATTTACTTACATGTACTGTACTTTACTTTTCTTGCATGTTAAACAAGAATGTCACCCCGCATGAAAACTAAAAACCTTTAGGATAGTCACAAAACTGAAACCCAAAACTAAATTAAAAGTTATAACAAGATAAAATTCAACGCCACAACATTCAAAAGATAACACAACTCGAAATTTAATCACAAACAAAACAACAAAACTACATCTGCAACTAAATTAAAACGACTCGTTGGATGATCGGGAATACCTCGGATGATGTAACCCACGTGTTGCTAACAAGATTTCCCATGGTCTAAATGAAAGTTTGAAACTCATTCAGTTGAGTTTAGCAAATTTATCTAGACTAAGTGAATCCGATGAAAATAACGGTGCCGGGATGACGGAACCGTGGGATCTTAATCAGTTATGTTTAATCATCTTTAAGATTTGTTTTAACTAAAACACTAAAACACTTGGATTCTAAGACTTTTCTAAACCAAAACACTTCTCTCACCTCCTAATTTTCACCTTCTAAAACTGAACCTCTGCAACGACAAAGGAGCTTGGAGCATAGTGGGCAGCACAGCCATCTTCTTCAATAAAAACTTAGTCTACTTCAACTAAACCATTCTTAGCATTAAGCAACTAGCTATAGGACTTCGACGTATTAGTCTGATGCAAAGTAAACCCTCATCTCATCTTTTAGGCTTTTGCACCCGGTGCATTATAAGCCCTAACTCGTCTAGGTTTCCGAGGTTGTCATCCTGATATGACATATACCCTCACATCTTCCAGGCTATTCATATGATCGACATCAAATGAATATAAGCCCTAAAAAATAAAATTGGCAGGATGAAATATAAATTAAATCTTTTCCTAAACTGAGCCAAACAATAGAAGAGCTTGGGAAAACACCAGGATTCTTCTCGAATTTGTGTTCTTCCCCTTGTCTTCTTTCTTTTGGACTCTGATAAAATGAAATGTTCTGAAATTTGAACCATTCACCTATTAAATTCTGATAATCACATTTCGTTGAAAGAAATCCTTACCTTTGGAAGTCATGAATATAATTATTTCCTGATCTTTATCAAGAGTTTTCTTAGGAGACTTCAGTTGTCTAAGATGTAATTAACTATAGAGGCTTGCCCTTATAGGAAACCTAAAAGACCCTAGATTTATATAAACCCCATTTAATCCTCTTATATTAAATGGGGTAAATTGTCGGCAAACATACAGGTTCCGCAGACCAAAGGGATGTCATACTTTTCCTTAGTTCATTTGATTGAGCCTCATCCTCGAGGTTTGTGTTCATCCTTCGGGATATATACAAAGCTCTTGGTATAGTGCTCTTTCGTTCGAACTTTGAAAAATATGAGATCAGTTTGACTCCATATTTTCTAAACTAAATTATAATTAAAGTAAAATTGTTCTTTTGAAGCGGGCGATGGGACTTCGATTCAGCGACTGACAGCTTCTAATGGGCAACCCCAACTAAAACACATATATTTAAAACTTTTTTATACGTCAAAAACTTCTGGTGACTCCGCTGGGGAAAAAAGGAGGATGGAATACCTTTCAGCTGGAGCTGTGAATTTCAAGCTCCCAAACTCTGAAGGAATCCAAACCGATTTGATTTGAAGAGGGGAACGAAGAATTTGATTCCATGTTTCTGCTTTAATTTTAGTTTGAAATTTTTTTTTGAATTTGAGGTTTGGAATTTTGTTTTTTGAATTTAATTTTAGGATTTGAATTTGTGGGAATTTGAAATTTTAAGCGAAATCGAAATTTCGGTACCGCTAGCAGGAGGAGAATCAGAATTAAGGTACTGACTCAGAAGGATGAGAACTGGAATTTAGGTACCAGCCTCGGGAATGGAAGTCAGGATTTAGGTATTGACCTCAGCAAGATGAGAATTAGAATTTAGGTACTAACCTCAGAGGGAGAGAACTGGATTTTATGTACCAGCCTCGAAAATTCAAGGAAAGTTTTCTTTTTTGGGAAATCAAACGACTAAGCTCCGACCCCAGAATATCATGGAAGGCGGAAAAATATCTCAGAAGGGAGATGGAAATTTAGGGAATTTTTGGGAAATCGAACGACTAAGCTCCAACCCCAGAATATCATGGAAGGCGGAAAAATATCTAAGAAGGGAGATGGAAATTTAGGGAATTTTTGGGAAATCGAACGACTAAGCTCCGACCCGAGAATATCATGGAAGGCGGAAAAATATCTAGGAAAGGAGATGGAAATTTAGGGAATTTTTGGGAAATCGGATGACTAAACTCCGACCCCGAAATATCATGGAAGGCGGAAAAATATCTCGAAAGGGAGATGGAAATTTATGGAATTTTTATTTTCTTGGGTTGTTTCACTTTATTTACTTTTGACTTTGTCTCATTTGTTTTCATTTCTTTTCATTTTCATGTCACTTCATTTGATTTTTTTTGACTTTCCATTTCATTTTCAATTTTCATTACTTTATGGTTAATTTACTTTTCAATTTTCATTTATTTTATCCTTTTATCCTGTATCATTCTTTTTTTGGAACCAATGGGTGGTTCAACGGCTTTCGACCGTCGCATTGAAAGAAACATTTTTGAAAAGTCAGAAAATCTTCATTGATTCATCTGAAAAAATACAACTAATCTAACACTAACAAGCATCCAAAACTGATCACGTGTACAGGACTGAACAAAACTGATCGCATGTACAAAATTGAACAAAACTGATCGCATGTACAAAACTGAACAAAACAGGTGTATCATGTCATCTGGCTGCTACGAAAGTAGTGACAACAACTGCTGCACTCTGTTGTAAGCTGTACTAGCATTCTGCCTCTGAGGCTGCTGCAGGGGACGGGCCAACCTGCCAAGGTTACACACCGGAACAAAAGTCCCCTTGCGAACACCCTGAGGTACCACCGTCACAGTGGCAAAGGACGAAGGTTCTCCAGCTCTGGCTCAGGTTCATAGTAGAACGACGCTTTGTCTTCATCCATTCTCCTGGAGGTGACTGATACTCTTTTTCCTGCAACTCCGGGGATGCAGTGTTTTTCCAAATCCACTCCATTTCCTTTTAAGACCAGCACTGATCCGACTGGCAAGGGAATCTCAACAGAACCTCGAAATTCACCCGGTCCAACTATCCAAATTTCACGTCCGAATAGAATATTGCATTCACTCACAAAGGAGACCGTGCAGAAGGGCCTCACGAAGTCGTGGTGGTCAATATGAGGAGGGATGCAGTCCCCATCCTTATAAATATTTATAATGCAGCTGTTTGGGATACAGTCTACAGGCAGTATGTGCCACTTGACCATCCTCCTAATCATTCCCTTGATTTATGGTGGCATCTGATCCACCTCATCATGCTGTAAAATCCCTGGGGGGTTTCCCTGTCTGTCTCTGGCAAAGTTGTAGCAGCAACCACACTGAATAGTGACCCTGCCTTTTCCTCTCTTCCATTTAGATGGCTTCGTATACGTTCTGGGCTTCGAGAGACCTACTTTTCCCATGGTCTTGAGAGCTTTCACGCAATCCAGAATATCTTTTTCATCTTCTTTTGAGAACACATCAGTATAGAGCTCGAGTCCTTCAAGGATGTTGACCCATTTTCCTTGAATGTCCTCGTAATGCTCAAATTCATGCTTTCTGATTCTTCGTATCTTTACCATGATGTAGTACCAGACTCCTTGTGGCGGCGGAAAAACATACTCTCATACGTAAGGCTCCACACTCAGAAATTCCCTACTCTGAAGTAGCATCGAGGCGGCTGCATATGCCTCAAAGGTGCCATTTTCCTCAAGTTGTAGAACATGGCATTCTGGGCATTCTGAAAATGCCTCTATATCTGAAGGCAGCCTGGGCAAGCTCGAGTTACAAATCGAGCATCCGACAAAAGCTTCCTTCATTGGATCTCATGTCAGAATGGGCTCCTTGATGGTTTCTGGCTCAGTCTCCGTGCACGGAGAACTGTCTTCAGTCTCTTTCATTTTTGGCTGATGAAATTCTTCTGGCACAGGTGGTAGTTCAGCGGCTAACTCCCTAGCCTGTCTTCTCTCCATCCTTTCCAAAAGGCGGCGCTTGCGGCAATTTTTATTTCTTATGCTTGTATTTGCTAACGGAGTGTCCGTAATTCTGTCGGCTGAAGCGGCAACCAGATCACCTTATGGAGTGGTGATCATGGATGAGACATGAGTACGTCTCTTAGTAAGGAGGTGTGAGTCAACCGATCCTCCGATGCCCCCATGTCCTGAGGTTTGTCCTACCTCCCTGTGACTGAATTTCTTCATTGGCTTCATTTTCTTCGTTCGCTTCAGTATACATTTCTAGATGCGAGGTTGGAGCCGTATCAAAGAGCAAACACCGACTTGAAACTTGACACTTCCTACACAAGTAAACAAGGGGAATGTCAGCGAGTGGTGTTGTGCACAAACAAAAGCAAATTATCATTTACTTCAAACAAGTTTTAGTAATTAACTTGATGCCATTATTTTATTTAATATGTTTTTATAAAATTTAGATTTGCAATTTAGAAAACACATTTTCATTTTGTCGGAAGGGCATTTCTTTTATTTTATGCAGTTTTTTTTATTACAAAATTTTGGACCCAGTCACAGACACTAGCCCTACAGCTATATTGGAACAAATATCATTTTTTTTAATCTTTTCATGTCGCGTAATATTTCTTTAAATATCTTTCATTGATGGGCAACATGGGTCTATCCCCTTAAGAATCCACCAACTGGTAAGATCCTTCTGTGTAGACCTTCTCCACCATGAATGGTCCTTCCCAGGTTGGTTCGAATTTTCCACCTATTTTACGGTGTGCAAGAATAGGACTTCTAAGAACAAGCACGAGGTCACCAACTTTGAATGACCTCGGGCGGACCAATTTTCCATGTTCTGTTGTGCAAGCAATCTTTTTCCTTCAAGGCTTCCCAATTTTTCAAGTCGTAACTTGACATTCTCTTCTGTTGTAATTTGATTGGCAACGGCAACCCGGAGCGACGGTAGCTGAACTTCTAGCGGAAGAACTGCCTCGGACCCATACACAAGAGCGTACGGCGTAGACTGTGTCGGCGTTCTGACTGTCGTCCGGTACGCCCACAAGGCTTCTAGCAGCTTCTCGTGCCATCCTCTTTTATTGTCGTCGAGCATCTTCTTCAGAATCTGAACAAGCATTTTATTGAAGGCTTCTGCCAAGCCATTTGCTTTAGGGTATAGATCATCGAGTATCTCCAATCTATCCCGTATCTTCTGATGAAGTTGTTGATTTTCATGCTCTTGAAAGCAGACCCGTTATGGGAGAGGATTTTGCGCGGTACACCGAAATAGTAGACGATTTGATTCTTGAAGAACTGTGAAACTTGATGCGCTGTGACTTCCCGTAGTGGAACTGCTTCTGCCCACTTGGAAAAGTATTCTGTAGCGGTGAGTATAAACATGTGTCCTTCTAAGGAAGGAGGTTCTATCGGACCCACTATGTCCGCACCCCAACACTCGAATGGCCACGAGGCAATCGTTGGGTGTAGAACATTCAGAGGCTGGTGCAAGACCACTCCATGCAAATGACACTGATGGCATCTCTTAGCTACGTCCATACAATCTGTCATCATTACTGGCAGTAGTATCTGAGCCTTTTGATTTTCTTCTTCATTTTCGGTCCTGACTGGTGAGTACCACACAATCTAGCATGTACTTCTTTGATAATTTTTTGCGCTTCTTCTCTGCTCAGACATCTCAGCCACATCTGGTCGAAGGATCTCCTATACAGAACATTGTCGATCAGGGCATACAACAAAGCCCTCTTCTAAATCTGGTGCGCTACTGACTTATCTTCTGGTAGCTTTTCGGTTTGCAGATATTCCATTAATGGTTGACGCCAATCTTCTGTATCTTCTGCCACTGCAGCAACTGTCTTTTCTTTTTCAATTTCATGTAGACTATCGAGGTCGATCTGAGACAACACCTAACGTCCTTGTACTGTAATATCTATAGAATCTTTAGGTGGACAAGCCAATTCTTTAGCATGTTTTGCTAAAGCATCCGCATGGGCATTGTCTGCTCAAGGAATCCTATAGAATATCACATTCAAAATTTACTCTAGTAACTTCATCGTATACCGGTGGTATTCTTCTAATCTTGGCTTTAGAATTTTGTACTGTCCTGCCACTTGCTGGATGACGAGCTGTGAGTTGCCATAAATGGCAATGTCTGTTATATCCATTAGTATTGCTAATTCCAATCCGGTGATTAGGGCTTCATACTCTGCTTCATTGTTTGTACACAGCTCTATCAAGTGGTAAGAAAACCTCAGCATGGCCTGATCTAGTGTCACGAAGATTAAACCAATTCCTGCTTTGCCTGGTATAACTGTCCTGATCCTTTGTCTTTTCGAGATGATGACGCTCCATCAAAGTACATTTCCCAAAGTTGAGCATTGGGATCTTCTATCTGTAGTATCTGCTCATCTAGTAACTCATCATTGAGCAGGGACCCTGCTGGCAGTGGGTGCGCTGTGATAAAATCTACATGAATCTGCCATTTGATAGCGTGAAGGGGCACAAAGGTTATATCGAACTACAATAATATCATTGACCACCTTGCTAAGCGTCTGGAAAGCGTTGGTCGGGTCATCAAATATTGCAAAGGATTAACCTTTGAAATCAGGTTGACTTTATGAGACAACATGTGATGTCTGAGCTTTTTAGTGGCAAAAACTAAAGCTAGACAATGTTTCTCAATAGAAGGATACTTTACCTCCGTGGGTATTAGACATCGACTCAAGTAGTAGAGTGCATTCTCTCTACCCTCATCATTGACTTGGGAAAGTAGAGCTCTGAGAGACTCATCTAACGCAGCGATATAAAGTATCAACGGTCTACCTGGGATAGGGGCTGGTAAAACAAGAGGTGTCATTAGATATCATTTAATATCTTTGAAAGCCTGTTGGCACTTTTCTTCCCAAATAAATTTGGCATCCTTTTTAATTAATGCTGAGAAAGGCTGACACCTACCCGACATATTAGATATAAAGCGCCTCAGATATGCCAATTTTTCTTGAAATGAACGTAGTTGTTTCAAGGTTTTAGGGGGGAGGCATTTCTAAGATGGCTTTAATCTTCTCTGGGTCGATTTTTATTCCCCGATGATGAACAATGAATCCTTGAAATTTCCTAGAGGTAACGCCAAAAACGCACTTTAAGGGATTCATCTTCAGATTATATTGTCATAATCGTTCAAATATGATCCTCAAATCATATAGTTAGTTTCCTCTTATCTTGCTCTTGACGACCAAATCATCCACATAGCATTCCACTTGGTTGTGAATGAGGTCATCGAAGATCCTCGTCATTGTTCTTTGGTATGTAGCTCCTGCGTTCTTCAGTCCAAACGGCATCACGGTGTAGTAGTAAATCCCGATCGGAGATCTGAAAGTTGTGAGCGTTGCGTCTTCTAGTGCCATCTTGACCTAATTGTACCCTGAAGACCCATCCATAAAGGAGAAAGTTTCATGTGTTGACACGATGTCCACCATTAATTCTGGTATCGGCAACGGGAATTCATCTTTTGGACATGCTTTGTTTAAGTCCCTGAAATCGACACACACTCGAATTTGTCCATTTTTCTTTTTCACTGGCACAACATTAGCTAACCATGTCGGATACTGTTCTTCTCGAACAAAATTAGCGTATATTAATTTCTTAATTTCTGCTGTAACTTGATGTTCTATCTCAAGGCGCATCCTTCTGGGAGCTTGCTTTACTGGCATCACATTCTTATCCACTCCAAGGCGGTGAACTGCGACCGCTGGAGATAGTCCTGGCATTTCTTCATAGCTCCAAGCGAAGCAATCTTTGAATTCTGATAGTAACTTGACCAAGTATGCAACCTCTTCTTCGTTGAGTAACGAACTTATGAAAATCGACAGGGGCTGCTCCCCAGTCCCGAGATTGATTTCTCTTAATTCATCGATTGTTGATTTGATTTCTTCTTCAAATTCTGGCGAAGCATTGTCTATTGGCTGATCTTCATATTCATCTTGAATGTCCAGGCAATCTTCTCTTGACTGACTAGTAACAACCATACTAAATTCTGAGTCATCGACGGGTCCGAGCGTACCAAACCCAAGACCTTCTTTCGAATTGAGTTTCTTTCCTTTTACATTCCATAATTTTTCGAATGATTGTAACATATCTTTTGGCATTTTCTTTGACACACATCCTTGTTGAATTAACTTTTGTACACACGGCGAAAGGTAGCCAAAAGGTAATTCCATTAACTCATTTGAGTCTTTTTCTTCAAGAATTACACAAGGTTCAGAAGTAGAAGGGGAAGCTTTGTAAAACTTGATAGGTTTAAAACCATCGTTATGAACTTCCTTGACCTCTATACTCTCTACCTTTTGAGAATGGATCGGAGTAAGGGTCATGGCATGAACATAATGGTTAATCCGATCGTACATCGATTCATATTCATCCTTTACTTCGTCATTCAGAGAGATCTCGAACTGAAGCTTCTTCTGACTTATCATCATTGTTTCTTTATCTTCTTCGGAGCTTCCGTCCATGTCGATGTTGATTGTTGGCTTTGTCTGTTCAACAATCTGGGAAATTCTTCCTCGACCACGTCGCCAGCCTCGACCTCGGATGCGTGGGCTAAAAGAACTTTTACCAACTCGTTGAGAAGGAGCGGTATGAGATTGTTGAACTGGAGCCATACGGTCTCGTCCTTGTAGTTCCTTTGAGTCTTCAATTTTGTTTATCACAATGTCTCTTGAAAATATTGTGTTCTTCGGAGGACCATTGTAAGCAGTGTCTTCATGGATGCCCGCTTCATGTATTGAAAATGGCTATAGATCCCCTTTAATGCAATGTTCTTATCCATCTTTGTAGTATTTGATGCACTGGTGAAGCGACGACGGGACCATATTGTACTCATGGAGCCACGGTCGACCGAGTAGGGTATTGAACGAAGTATTCGCATCGATGACATGGAATTTTGCAGTTGTTACTAGATTCCTGACTTTCATTTGTAGCATTATAGATCTGAGGGCTCTTTCTCCCTTCTGATTGAGCCACGGTCTGAATCATCTTCAGTTGTTTTCCTTTATCGACCGTGGCCACTACGCCAGATCTCTTCTCATAAGCCTTTACTGGTTTTGTTTTCTCCGTCTTTCCTACAGGCTCCATGTGCTTGATTTCTTCCTGTAAGCTGCTGGCCTTGCTGAGCAGTTTCTCGAAGGATTTGATCATGAGACCCTTAAGCATGAAAGCTACCGAACCGTGAATACTCTTGAGTAGTACATCGATCGCATGTTGTTCTTGTAGCTGAGGTTCGCATTTCATGCTTAAGTTTCTCCACCTCAAGATGTAGTCAACCAAAGTCTCGTCGAGCTTCTGATGTTCTACCATGAGATCTCCTATGGTGACATGATGTTGAGCACTGGTGAATCTCTTCACAAACATGCTTTTCATTTCTGCGAAAGTCTTTACTGATCCATTAGGAATTTCAGCATACCAATCGACAGCTATTCCCGACAGGCTGCTGACAAAGTAACGGAACAATAGCGCTTCACTTCCTCCTGTATTGCAACAGCTGGCTCTGAAGTGCGCTATATGTTGCCGACAGTTTCCTGTTCCGTCGAATGTTTTGAAGGTCGGTGGCACGAAGCCTTTGGGGTAAGGTACAAAATCAAATTCCTCCGGGTAGGGTCTACCCATTGAAACGGATGTTGCGTCTTTGGACTGGGCCAAGGCCTCCCGAACTTGTTGTTCGACGATTTGCTTAAGATCCTTTTCTGGTAGACTTGGGGTTGAATCCTTCTTCAGAAGCTCATTCTCATTGGCAGAGGAGACCTCTCTTCTTTAATTGGTGATGTGTATTATCTCAGGCTGATTGATTTCTGGAGATGCTATCGGTCGTGACTGAGATTATCCATGTAATATAGCCATGGTAGTCATAGCGGCAGTCATCTCCTCCATTTTATTTTCTAATTGGGTGATCATTTCATCTCTGGTGGACACAGCTCTTTGAAGCTCTTCTATTGCATCCTCCCCACGAGGAGCTTCATGCGCAGACGCTGTGGCCTTGGTATCGACCTTGTTGATTTCCATGAATTCAGCATCCAAGTAATCTGACAGGTGGAGATCCTCATTATCGACCTCCAATCCTTGCTCCCTAGTTAACTTTGAAATCTCTTCACGAAGTTTATGAATTCTATCCACTATCGACCCTCCTTCTCCCATTGACTCTGAAGTACCAGGAGTGGTGTCGATAGGAGTGCCGGACTTATAATCCATTTGATGATTTATAGACTTCTCGAAGTGGACAGGTGCAGCGACTTTCGGTAACCACACTCTCCTCTCAAGAATTGATGCCTTGAGATGGAATGATTCAGCGGGGACAACAGGACCAAGAGAGGAAGTGTGGTCCCTAGAGTGCAGACCATGTATAGAGGAAAGTAATCCTCACTTCCTCCTTAGGAGTTCCTTGGGTGGTATTCTTGGACCTAGCTGAGACTTTACTGGTCTTCGTATTGCGGGTGTCGAATCGGTGGCAGTTGTCTCAACACGCTTTCCCAAACGGTGCTTGACAGAAACCCTGCTAGGCTTTTCCATTTTCAAATTGGACATCTTTCACTTCTGGGGATATTGCACATCCCATCCTTTTAAGAAGCTTGAAGACAGAACATCCTTCTAATTCAGCCAATCTCCGTTGAAGAGTATGAGCTCGAGTGATGGGTGTGGGCTTCTTTCTCCCCTCATCACGACTGTGCAGTGCTGGAAGCACAGCGACAATCCTATGAAGACTTTCATTTCCAGTAGTACCAGCTAATGGGTGGAACCTACTACCTCGGAGGAGAGGAGAGGTATTTCGTAAACCGAGTTCCTCCTGCTGAGGAATCTCATCAATCACTGGCATATTTGGAGCTTGTGCCCTGGCGGCCTTGCGAAGCTTCCAGTTGCGATTCTTCCTTTGGGATTTTGTCAACGGGGGAACCCTGGAACTAGAACCAATCTCAAAGACAAACGACAGAGCAAGGAAAGCTTTGTCAGAATCTTTCTCATGCAGAATTTCCTTCCTTTTAGCAGACGGGGAAGTAGGTGCTGTAACGGCGAAGCCGGAAGTAGTAGAGGTGACGACTCTCCTTGTCACGGAGCCAACTGGTTTGATGGGGACAGCAGTCATCTTCACCTCTTAGCAGAAGGGAAGTCTTCACGGGAGTTCAGATCAAACTCGGCAGATGGTTCTTGTACTTCGGGGGCGGCAACTTTCAGGACCACGAACAGGGCTTTTCCAAGCTTGACTTCAAACTCACTGTAGCCGGCTCCAAACTGAATCAAAAGTACTGCGAGATGAGCCTCGCAGGAAGAGGGCAGGTCACAGGAGAAAGTCAGCGAAGGGGTTGACATTTTGACTGTCAAAAGAAACATTCCAAAATTTAGGAAGGGCCAAAGACCTTGTCATCATAGTATGAACACTATGAAAAAGATTGTTCTATGAACCGGGTTAAATTTTTTATTTCATTTAATATATTATTATTTTCTCTTATCATATTTTGTTCTTCTTTTTCTTTTATCTTCTTTTAGATTTTCATGTGTTTGTTTTAAATGATATTTAGAATTTTAAAGGTGGATTAACTTGCCAAAGGCAAAAAATTAAATCCAAGAGGCAGAGGAAAAAGGTGAAGCAAAGGACCCTTCTAAGGATCCCTTTCCACAATGCACATTGCCCAAGTTGAATCAATCCACCAACACCCCTATTGGGGGTCTAACCCCACAAGATCAAAATAAAAAAAATCCTAAGGATCCCTGAACCTCTCTATTTAGGAGTGGCTAAATAGATGGTCCTGAAATCCAGGAGAGTTGATCATACTTTCCCAAGAAGGAAATGGGTAAAGTATGTCAACAGAAGAATGGTAATTTAGCTCATGAGAGACATGAGTACATTACCGATATATGAATATAGCATTTCTTGATTTTTATGAAGAGAGAAACTCTATCCCCAGCAGAGTCGCCAGAAGCTGTCGTTCGAGCATATAAAAAGTTTTAAATATACGTTTTAGTTGGGGTTGCCCATTAGAAGCTGTCAGTCGCTGGAATCGAAGTCCCATCACCCGCTTCAGAAGGACAATTTTAATTTAATTATAATTTAGTTTAGAAAAATATGGAGTCAAACTGATCTCATATTTTTTAAAGTTTGAATGAAAGAGACTATTCCCCGAGCTTTGTGTTCATCCTTCGGGATATATACAAAACTCAGGGTATAGTGCTCTTTCATTCGAACTTTGTAAAATATGAGATTAGTTTGACTCCATATTTTTCTAAAATAAATTATAATTAAATTAAAATTGTCCTTCTGAAGCGGGCGATAGTACTTTGATTCCAGCATCGATTGACCTTCTAATGGGCAACCCCAACTAAATTGTATATTTAAAACTTTTTATACATCGACAACTGTCTGCACTTAAGTTGAATTAACTTGAGTTCATGTCTTTTTAAGTTAATAGTTGGATTAGATTAACTTGAGTTCATGTCTATTTGAACTTAAGTTAAAAGTTTAAGGTTAGATTCAATATTGATTGAATTAAGTTGGGGTTCATGTCCGGTTGAACCTAAGTTGAATTAACTTAAGTTCATGTCTGTCTGAACTTAAGTTAAAGGTTTAGAAGTTAGGTTCAATATTGATTGAATTAACTTGGGTTCATGTCTGGTTGAACCTAAGTTGAATTCAATGTTGATTGAATCTAATTAATTTGAGTTCATGTCTGTTTGAACATAAGTTAAAAGGTTGAAAGTTAGATTCAATATTGATTTAATTAACTTGAGTTCATATCTGGTTGAACCTAAGTTGAATTCAATGTTGATTGAATCTAATTAACTTGAGTTCATGTCTATTTGAACTTAAGATAAAAGGTTTGGAAGTTAGGTTCAATATTGATTGAATTAACTTAGGTTCATGTCTGGTTGAATCTAAGTTGAATTCAATGTTGATTGACTCTAATTAACTTAAGTTCATGACTGTTTGAACTTAAGTTAAAAGTTTGAAAGTTAGATTCAATATTGATTGAATTAACTTGAGTTCATGTATGGTTGAACCTATGTTGAATTCAATGTTGATTGAATCTAATTAACTTGAGTTCATGTCTGTTTGAACTTAAGTTAAAAGGTTTGGTTTAATCAGAATATACTTAATTAAGTTTTAAGCCTTTTTAAATAAGACTTAAAGGTTAATTAAGTCTAATATATTAGACTTAATTAGAATTGCAGACCATCTAAGTCCTTTTTAGGTAAGGCTTAAGTTTTAATTAAGTCTAATTTGATTTAACCAAAATTTGTTTAGATATTAAGTCTTAGTGAATTAGACTTAATCATGGTTTGTGTTTATTTAAACCTTAGTTTATTAAGGTTTAATGATTTAACTAGATCTAACGTGATAGACTTAATTAAGGTTTATATCAGATTTAGGTTAAACTTAAGTTCATGTTAGGTTGAATCTTAAGTAATGTTTGACTTAAGTCTAATGTGAGTTAGACTTAAGTTAGGTTTAAGTTAGGTTCATGTCAGGTTAAACCTAAGTAGTGTTTGACTTAAGTCTAATATGGGTTCGACTTAAGTTAGGTTTGGGTTAGACTTAAGTTCATGTCAGGTTGAACCTAAGTATGGTTTGACTTAAGTATAATGTGGGTTAGACTTAAGTTAGGTTTAGGTTTGATTTAGGTTCATGTCGGGTTGAACCTAAGTATGGTTTGACTTAAGTCTAATGTGAGTTAGACTTAAGTTAGGTTTAAGTTAGGTTTAAGTTAGGTTCATGTCAGGTTGAACCTAAGTATGGTTTGACTTAAGTCTAATATGGGTTAGACTTAAGTTAGGTTTGGGTTAGACTTAAGTTCTTGTTAGGTTGAACCTAAGTATGGTTTGACTTAAGTCTAATGTGGGTTAGACTTAAGTTAGGTTTAGGTTTGATTTAGGTTCATGTTGGGTTGAACGTAAGTTGAAGATTGAAAGTTTATTTTGGGTTTGGGTTTGGTTAAACCTTAGTTAGTTAAGGTTTAGTAATTAATTAAGTCTAATGTGATAGACTTAATTAGAGTTTAAGTTTGATTAAGTCTAATTTAGTTAAAACTTAATAGCTTAATCGGGTCTAATGGGCTGGACCTAATTAGGGTTTGTGTTTGATTAAACCTTAGTTAGTTAAGTTTTAATGGTTTAATTAGGTCTAATGGGTTAGACCTAATTAGGGTTTAGGTTTGATTAAACCTTAGTTAGTTAAGGTTTAATGGTTTAATTAGGTCTAATGGGTTAGACTTATTTAGGGTTTAGGTTCGTCTTAAACCTAATGTGTAAAGAGGTTAATTAAGTTTAATTTGTCCTTAAACTTAATTAAAGGTTTTGTTTTGTATTAAACCTAATTTAGTTATGGTTTAATGGGTTAATTAAGTTTAATATGTCCTTAAACATAATTAAAGGTTTGATTTTAAATTAAACCCTAAGGTTCAATGAGTTAATTAAGTTTAATATGTCCTTAAACTTAATTAAAGGGTTTGGTTTTGATTAGTTAAGTTTAATATGTCCTTAATCTTAATTAAAGGTTTGATTTTGATTAATTAAATCTAATATGTCCTTAAACTTAATTAAAAAGTATAATTTTGATTAATTAAGTATAATATGTCCTTAAACTTAATTAAAAGGTTTGATTTTGGTTAATTAAGTTTAATATGTCCTTAAAGTTAATTAAAGGTTTGATTTTGGTTAATTAAGTTTAATATGTCCTTAAACTTAATTAAAAGGTTTGGTTTTTGATTAATTAAGTCTAATATGTCCTTAAACTTAATTAAAAGGTTTGGATTTTTGATTAATTAAGTCTAATATGTCCTTAAGCCTAATTAAAAGGTTTGGTTTAAGCTAATATGTCCTTAGACTTAATTAAATGGTTTTGATTTTAGTTAATTAAGTTTAATATGTCATTAAACTTAATTAAAAGGTTTGATTTTGGTTAATTAAGTTTAATATGTCTTTAAACTTAATTAAAAGTTAATTTTGGTTAATTAAGTTTAATATGTCCTAAAACTTAACTAAAGAGTTTTGATTTTTGTCTTAAACCCTAAGATTTAATGGTTTAACTAGGTTTAAGTTGTCTTTAAAAATAATTATTGTGCGATTTGAGTTCATTTAAGTTTGGATTCATCACTTGCTTAATCCATGATGAGATGGATTAAATGTGTGAAGAGGAGGTTTTGAATTACTAATTTTAAAATTAATAAATCATAACCTTGTTTCAAAATGTCTTTTAAATGATTTGATGACTTGAGAATTGTTGTTTTAGGATTGTTGTCTGTTATCCTAAGGTTCTCATCATTTTGCATTTAAATTTCCCAATTTTCCTAATTTTATAATTATTTTTGAAAATATTTACAAAATATCATGAAAATTAGAAAATCACATCCTAGAGAGTTATCCTAGCATTAGAAAAATCAGAAGATGTGCCTAAGGACTTAAAGGTCATTCCCTAAAAATTTCATATTTTTGTGACTTGTAAATAATTTTCAATAATTAAAATACTCCGGAGAGTATTTAATTAATTAAAAATTAAATACATAGAATAAAATCATGATTTTGGTCTCATAATTTTCTTCTCTTCAAGAGCTTTCCAGAGGTATTTTTGTTTTATTTTTATGACCTCTGGATCGAGAGATATGGAATTTTGAAGTTTTTAAGGATTTTCTAGATTAAATCCAGCCCAAAAAATCGAGGCTTCGACGCGTGTCCTTGTACGCGTCGAAGAGCGAGAATATCCGGTGCACGGATTCAAATAGAGGACATGGCAGGCGCAGATCAGCGCCGTCCGTTCCAAAACACGGGAACGGACGGCGGAGATAAATTTCTCATTAATTCAAAAATTTTCGAACCGTTAAACTTCAAAGCTCAATATCTCACTTATTTCTCAATGAAATTTAGTGATTTTTGAACCTATGGAATCATCTGGACGTATATATTTTATCTATATGGTGATGATACATTTCTGGGCTAGTATAACCCATGATATTTTGAATATATGAAATATTTTTGAGAAAATAAATCCATACCTTAGCCACAAGTTTGTTGAGCTTGATCAGGCTTGATGGTCAGCTTCTAGGACTCCCAAAGAAGATCCTTGTCACATCAATTTGGTTTTGTAGCTAGCCTTGGAGAGCAATTTTGGCAAAATGGCTAGTTTGGGCTGATTTTGGGTATTGGCCAAGCTTGATTTGGCTAACCCTATGGCTTGGATTTGATTGGAATAGGTTGCTGAGGTCCCCAAGAAGATTTTTTGTGTTAGGAGCCAAGGGATTTGGGTAGCCTATAGGTTTCTATGGGATCATCCTCTCCTCTTGGTATTTTCTGCCAAGGGGGGTATTTATAGCCATGAATGGCTATGGATTACCTTGGTTAGCTTTGCTTTGATCATAGTATTGTTAGGGCTTTAGAGTACAACCTTCCCCATGTAAACCATGCTTCACCTTATCTTTCTCCATGAGAATTTTGCCACTTAAGCAAGTGCACATTTCATGGCAATTTTGGCTTAAATTTTGTCATGATGGATTTTAACCTCTTTGCTTCCATTTCATTGGCTAAGTGGGAGGTTCATGGTGACTCAAATGGTTGAGACCTTCTCCTTGCAACACCTCATTTATCATTTCATGAGGTTGTGACACATTAGCCCCTCTCTTAATATTTTCAATGAAATATTATTATGAGTTTAAGCATGGTGTGAAGGATGGTTAAAGCTTTGTCGCCTCACTATTGGGTGGCTAGGGAGGTGGCTAAACTAACCTCACCATGGTAAAATACCTCACACTTTAAATTACCATGGTTTTGCCACCTCATTTTTCATGTTTACCATGGTTAAATGTGAGTGATTCATGGGTTGTTTTCTCTTTAATGAATCATGTGTGATGTCATAAAAGAGTGTTAGAATTTTTAGAAAACCATATGTCATAGGATTTAAAAATTCCATTTAATGCCCTTTTCATTTTAATTTCCATATTTAATTAATTATTTCATTAATTAAATACTGGAAATTATTTTATTAATTAATAATTAATTGAAAATTATTCCAAATTAAATATTTGATTAATATCCATGTCATTAAAATTGATTTTTGTCTCTTTTCATGACTTTTCAATTTAATTTTCACTTTAATTAATTATGTCATTAATTAAAACTTGAAAATTAAATTATTGGTCAATTAATTAATTAAAAATAATTTTGGAATTAATTATTTGATTAATTCCATTCTTTTTAATCAATTTGTGGATTTTGATATTTTATGGCTTTTGAATTTAATTTTTCATTTTAATTAATTATGTCATTAATTAAAATTTGAAAATCAATTCTTTAGCCAATTAATTAATAAAAATAATTTTGAGATCAATTATTTGATTAATTTTGTCATTTAATGACTTCTTATTTAATTTTCATTTTAATTAATCATATCATTTGATTATTTAAAATATTGAAAACTAAACTGTTAGTCAATTTAATTAATTAAAATAAATTTTGAAATTAATTTAATTAATTTTTGTCATTGTGAGGTCTTAAACATGTCATTGGTTATTTGATCAAAAATTGAGCTTTTTAACCAAAATTGACTTTTCAAGTAATGTGTCGACCCATTGGGTCAATAAGGTTGGTGATTGGATCTGGATTGACAATTTTGACCAAAATTATCATTTTAAGTCAAAATGTTGTCTTATGGGGTCAACAGGGTTGGTCATAGGGTCTGGATGGACCATTTTGGGTAAAATGGTTGACCTATGGGGTCAACACAATTGGTCATTTGGTCAGGATTGACCATTTTGACCAAAATTGTCATTTTGGGTAAAACGTTTGACCTGTGGGGTCAACAGGGTTGTTCATTGAGTCTGGATTAACCATTTTAACCAAAATTATCATTTTAGGTAAAAAGGTTGACCTGTGGGGTTAACATGGTTGGTCATTGGGTCTGGATTAACCATTTTGACGAAAATTATCTTTTTTGGGAAAAAGGTTGTCTTGTGGGGTCAATAGGGTTGGTCATTAGGTCTAGATTGACCATTTTAACCAAAATTGTCATTTTGGGTCAAAAGGTTGACTTGTGGGGTCAACATGGTTGGTCATTGGGTCTGGATTGACCATTTTCACCAAAATTGTCATTTTGGGTCAAAAGGTTGACCTGTGGGGTCAACACGGTTGGTCATTGGGTTTGAATTGACCATTTTGACCAAAATTGTCATTTTTGGTCAAAAGGTTGACCTGTGTGGTCAACAGGGTTGGTCATTGGGTCTGGATTGACCATTTTGACCAAAATTGTCATTTTAAGTGAAAATATTGACCTATTGTAAAAATGAGGTCAACAAAAGGGCCTCCAATATGTGTGGAATACTGTATGAGTATGTCGCACATATTAGTGTTGACCGAACTGATGAAATGTTTCATGATAATCAGGAAAAGAGTGGGTGTAATACCACTCTTAGAGAATGTCAGATGTCTCATATGTCAGTTCTGAGAAGGAATGTCCTTTTCGTGTCTGAAAAGGGATTTACTCAGAGAGAAAATGGATGTCATATTCCTTTTCTCAAAATGTCAATATCAATATTTGGTTAAAGGAAAACCGTGAATTTCGTGTCAGGAAGGATTTACATCCAATAACCGGAGAGAGAAAATGGATGTCATATTCCATTTCTCAAAATGTCAATGTCAAGATTTGGTTAAAGGAATGTCATGATTTCTGTGTCAGGAAAGGACTTACATCCAATAACCAGAGAGAAAATGGATGTTATTTTCCATTTCTCGGAATGTCAATGTCGATATTTGGTTAAAGGAAAACCGTGATTTTCGTGTCAGGAAAAGGATTTACATCCAATAACCGGAGAGAGAAAATGGATGTCATTTTCATTTCTCAGAATGTCAATGTCAAGATTTGGTTAGAGGAAAGCCATAATTTCTGTGTCAGGAAAGGACTTACATCCAATAACCGGAGGGAGAAAATGGATGTCATTTTCCCTTTCTTAAAATGTCAATGTAAAGATTTTGTTAAAGGAATGTCGTGATTTCCGTGTCAGGAAAGGACTTACATCCAATAACCGAAGAGAGAAAATGGATGTCATTTTCCATTTCTCGGAATGTCAATGTGAAGATTTGGTTAGAGGAAAGCCATAATTTCCGTGTCAAGAAAGGACTTCATAAAAAAACCAGAGGGAGAAAATGGATGTCATTTTCCATTTCTCAAAATGTGAATGTTGATATTTGGTTAAAAGAATGTCGTGATTTCCATGTCAGGAAAGGGCTTATATCTAATAACCAGAGAGAGTGGCGAACTCACTAAGATATTTGCTGGGGATATCCGCTGGGGATTTGACCTATGTAGGTCGAATGATAATTCTCATTTCAGTTATCACAAGTTATTCATTATGTCATATTAGTTCATTTTGGCATTTTTGGACCTGACGATGCATCAGTTTGGAAATATCTCACAAGATTTCATTCCACTTCCAATAATGTACATAGATGTCAAAAGTTCAGGGTACATTATGTATTATACAATACATACATACACACTGCAAACTACTATGTCGAAGTTCTCAGATACTGCTAGATCTACCACAAACTGTCTAACACTCCGAGACAATGTTCATAGAATATGTCTTAGGTGTTTAAACCTTCATGAGGTCATGGTAGTTCCAAGGGTTGTAGTTCCTCCAGTTCTGGTATTGGTCTATATCCATCAGGACGTTTTTCTGGGCTCATTCTTCTTAGCGTTATCGATATGTGTTGTCGACTCACACTTGGTATGCAGTGTTTTAAGACATCAGCTCTATTGTCTTGTAGGACTAAAACTGATCCCCGCGTTTAGAGAATTTGATAAGATCCACGAAATTCTCAAGGGCCCACAATATGTATTTCTCTTCCAAACAGAATGGAACATCTGTTCATAAGGGAGAGAGTGCAAAATGGTCTTTCAAAATCCCGACTGTCAATATGAGGTGGTATACAGTCGCCCTCCTCATATATATTCATAATGCAACTGTCCGGAATACAATCAGCAGGCCTTATATTCCACATTCTGAATCATCTGATAATTTGAATTATGACTCCCTGAGGGATTGCCGTCTTTGTACACAGCATAATTGTAACAGCATCCGTATTAAATTGTCATGCGACCTTTCCCACGAATCCATCTGTTCAGTTCGGTGTATGTCCTTCTTTTCAATTGTCCAGCTCGCCCTTGATCATGTGCATCCATCACATGCTCAATGATAGCTCCTTGCTCCACTTCGTCAAAAACTTGTGTGAATAATTGAATGCCTTCTAATATATTAATAGTTTGACCATTAATATGTTGAAATTGTTCGAATGTCTATTTTCTGTTAACTCTGATACGTCTTACCTCCTCTTGAGAAGCAATTCGTTTTTCATTTACTATTTCGGTTGTCAAGAGGTCCAATGCTGGCTCATAAGGAATAGGAGTGAATACTGTCCTTTCAATCCTTTCCTCCTCTTCGATCATTTCTTTCGCTAAGACATAAAACGTCTCTTTGGAGATGTCCTCAAGTATTGGAAATTTGAATTTGTCATCTTCTTCCATTTGTTTCATGTCTTGTCTTTCTTTTTCTACCAGCTTTTTGAGCCTTTTATTGCGATTTCTTCTTTGGGCTCTTGTCATTCCAGAAGTTGACTTCTTCACTCCACTAGTGGATGCCATTCCATCTGACTTCAGTTTTCCATCATCGGTAGGATTTTCTGTTTCATTGGCTTGCTGACGAAGCCTAAACTCCAATACAGATGGTCTTCCTTTTGCTTCTTGTTGATTAGTAATGGATAGTAAAGGTTCGTCATAGAGTAATTCAACTTGGTAGAGTTCAAAATTGAAGTGAATTCTAGATCTTTTTTCAACACAACGTCGGTCCAAGGCCAGACAAACACCACTTCGGAATGTGAAAATAAGTCTTTTGTTAGGCTTTTTTCCTAAAAACGACAGGATAATGTAACATTTCAGACTTTTACGTTAAGGAAGGATGCTTATAATCATTGGTTTAATAAGCAAAACAGATGTTACGAGACATAGAAGTCAAGATTCATATCATAAAGATGATTTGAAGATAGGATTTTTTATTATTTTCCCAGTTTATAAACAAGTCATTAATTTTCAAGTCGCATTATATTTCTTCAGGAAACGACCATTGATTGGAGGCAAAATTCTTTCTCCTTGACAATCCACCAGTTGGTAGGATCCTCCGGAATGTCTTTTCAATTACATATGGGCCCTCCCATATTGGTTCAAATTTGCCACCTATCTTTCAATGAGCTAGTATAGGTCTTCAAAGAGATAAACCTAATTCACCGATTCGAAAGGTTCTGGGACGAACTAATTTATCGTGGGCCCGTATTATTTTTGCTTGATATAGTTTAACATTTTGCTGAGCTTGTAGAAGTTTGCCTTCTAAACTCTCAAGTTCTTCATGTCGTTGTTTGGCATTTTCTTCTTCAGTTATCTTATTTGCTATTGCAACTCTGAGAGAAGGGATTTGAACTTCAAGTGGTAAAATAGCTTCAGAACCATATACCTAACAAACGATGTAGACTGTGTTGGCGTTCGATATGTAGTTATATAACCCCATAAAGCTTCTATCAATCGTTCATGCCACTATCTCGGGCTATTGATTAATGTCTCATTCAAAATTTGAACCAACATTTTATTGAAAGCTTCAGCTAAACCATTAGCTTTAGGATAATAGATTATGGAATACCTCGAGTCTATCCCATGTCTTTAGATAAAGTTGTTGATTTTCGCATTTTTAAAGGCCAATCCATTGTCTGATATGACCCTTCGAGGAATTCCAAATCTATAGACAATATGTGTCTTAAAAAAATGAAGGACTTGTTCTGCCTTAACTTCTCTAAGTGGTATCGCTTCTGCCTATTTGGGGAAATAGTCAGTGGCTGCCAGAATAAATCGATGTCCCTTGGAGGACGGAGGATCTATAGGGCCCACTATGTTAGTGCCCCAACATTCAAACCACCAAGATACAATATTTGGGTGTAAAACATTTGGAGGCTGGTGTAAAACTACCCCATGTATCTGGCATTGATGGCATTTCTTTGCAATGTTAAGACAATCGGTCATCATTGTAGACCAATAATAACCCATCCTTTCTATTTTCATTTTCATTTTAGGTCCAAATTGATGTGCATCACATAAACCTGAATGGACCTCATTAACAATCTCTTGAGCTTCAACTTGGTTTAGGCATCTTATCCACATTTGATCAAAAGATCGTTTATAAAGGACATCATTTATTAAGGCATATGATAATGCTCTCTGTTTAATTTGAGTGGCAATAGAAGTGTTTTCAGGTAACCTTCCAATTTGTAAATATCGAATAATTGCTTGTCGCCAATCATCCTTTTCGTCATTTATTGTCATTTTCATATTTTCACCAATTTTATGCAGATTATCCATGTCAATTTGAGAAAGAACCTGTGGTCCTCTTATAGAAATCGGTATGTCGTCTTCTTCTAGACAGGAAAACTCATTTGCATGTTTTGCCAGAGCATCCGCTAGAGAATTGTCTCATCTCGGGATTAAGAAGAACGTCACGTCAGGAATTTGCTGAAGCAGTTTCAGAGTGTAATGAGAATATTGTTCGAGTCGCGGTTTCAAAGTCTTGTATTTTCCAGTGATTTGATTGATAATCAACTGGGAGTCTCTGTAGATGCCAATATTTTTAATTTCCATTAATATTCTCAATTCTAGACCGGTGATGAGCGCTTCATATTCGGCTTCATTATTTGTGCATGGTTCTGTCAAATGATAGGAGAAAGGCATCATCGTTTTGTCTGGAGTGATGAAAATCAATCCCACTCCAGCTTTGCCTGGTATAATTTTCTGTTTGTCTTTGTCTTTCCATGCGGATGATGCTCCATCAAAGTAGAGTTCTCATCGTTGCACATTGGAATCTTTTATTTATGATATTTGTTCATCAGGTAAATCATCATTGAGAGGTGATTTAGTTGGAATTGGGTGTGCAGCTAAGAAATCTGCCAAGATTTGTCCTTTGACAGTACACAATGGTACAAATGTTATGCCGAACTGGAGTAAGATCATTGCCCATCTTGCTAATCTCCCAGAAAGTGTCGGCCTTGTCATTAAGTATTGTAGTGGGTTAACTCTTGAAATAAGAGTTACTTTATGAGAAGGCATATAGTGCCTTAGTTTTTGAACTGCGAAAATCAAGGCTAAGCAATGCTTGTCGATTGTCGGGTATTTTATTTCTGTCGGAACCAGACAACAGCTTAAATAGTATAATGCATTTTCTTTTCCCTCATCTTTTACTTGTGCCAATAATGCTCCAAGGGAATTGTCCAACTCCACGGTGTAAAGGATTAGAGGTCTTCTTAATACAAGGGCTGCTAAGGCAGGAGGGGTTGTCAGGTATTGTTTGATGTTTTCAAAGGCATGTTGGCATTTTTCGTCCCACACAAATTTGGTATCTTTTCTGGTAAGGGCAGTAACAGGCTGACACCTACCTAATAGATTGGAAATTAAACGTTGTACATATGCTAACGTTAATTGAAATGATCTTAATTGAGTTAGATTTTTAGGAGGAGGCATATTTATGATAGCTTCAATTTTAAGAGGATCAATTTCTATCCCACGATGTCGAACCACAAATCCTAAAAATTTTCCTGAAGTGACACCGAAAGCGCACTTTAAGGGGTTCATTTTAAGATTTTATTGTTTTAGTCGTTCAAAGACTATTCTCAAATTGTATATGTGATCATCTTTTTGTTTATTGTTGACAACCAGATCATCCACATAACATTCGACTTGCTTGTGTAATAATTCATCGAAGATCCGTGTCATGGCTCCTTGATAGGTTGCACTGGCATTTTTTAGTCCAAATGGTATAACCTTATAACACTATTTCCCCATGGGTGTTTGGAAAGCTGTATTTGCTTCTTCCTCCAAAAACATTTTTATTTGCTTATATCCTGCTGATCCATCTATAAAGGAAAATATTGCATGTTTCGATGCTATATCAACCATTAATTCAGGAATTGGTAAAGAGAATTCATTTTTTGGACATGCTTTGTTTAGATCTCTGAAGTCTATGCAGACCCTTATCTGACCATTTTTCTTTTTAACTGGCACCACATTGGCTAACCATGTCGGATAATTTTCTTCTCGTATGAAGTCAGCTTCTATCAATTTTGTGACTTCTGCAATGACTTGTAGCTCTATTTCAACACGCATCCTTCTTGGAGCTTGTTTAACAGGGATTGTGATTTGACTTATCCCCAGTTTATGGACTACAATTTCTAGAGATAAGTCAGGCATCTCGTCATTAGTCCAGGCAAAGCAGTCTTTATATTCTGTCAACAATTGAATTATGTCTTTTGCTTTCTCGTCATTAAGGAATGAACTAATGAAAGTTGGTTTCAGATTTTCATCAGTTCCTAAATTTATTTATTTTAGTTCATCAATTGTCGATTTAATTTCTTCTTCCAATTCTGGAGGAGCATCCAATTGGAAGATCAAGTGCCAGTTCCTCAGTGACGATGTTGACCTCATTTTTGATGAGGTCTGATCTCTATCCTTAGTACTTAGGATCTAACCATAGGCTTTCCCTTTGACTATCCTAGAGGACTAGAGATGGAACCCGCCACTTAGAAATTCAAAACACTTCTTGGCTCCCTTCAAACCCCATAAGTTTGATTTTAAACCCCAAGCCACTTGGAGGGTTAAAGTCAAATATGAAGGTTTAAAGGATGAGTTTCTTATAGGACTCTTTGGCCTTAGGATTACCTTGGGTTGTCTGGTCTGGTGAGGGTAAGTTTGCACACACCACACTCCCACACACACACATTCCAAACCCTAAAACTACCTTTAGCCAATTTGACTTCCAGACTCATGTTGGCAATTCATATGGATGGACCTCAACCCCTAGGCCCCTGGCTAAGAGTGTTAGGAACAGCATAGTGAATGTCTAAAATGAGTCCTCTCATGAATTTTGTGAGCTTAATATGGCTTCATGGGTCAACCTAAATGATTTCATTTCACTCACACTTAATCAATCTTCATTTTCCCAAAATTTCAATTTTTGACCCCCAGGGCCCTGAAGCCACCAAACCTACCAAATACCCTTGAAATTGCCCAAAATTTGCAAAATTGCCTAAATTACCCAAAATTCATCAAAATCAGTCCTAAACATTTCCCACAATTCAAATTGATCATCCTTAACCAAACATACCAAAAATTTTCAAAAATACCCCCCAATACCCTCCAAATACTTAAAATGCTCTTCTTAATCAAAAAATCCATAAATTCCAAAAATTCCTAGAAAATTCCAAAAAATCCCAAATATTCCTAATTTCATTTTGTTCAACTACACCATAAGCCAATTTTGTCAATTTAACCCACTTTTCCCAAAACCCCCAATTTGACCCTTTTTTTAACCCAAGTGGACCCAATGTCAAACCAAATCAACCCAATTGACCTCAACTTTGACCCAATTCAATTCTAAACTTTAATTCAATATCCCCAATATCGATTTAGACCAAATCCAAGCCCAATTTGATTGATATTTGGATCCAATTCCAATTTGAAACCTAAAGCCCAATTTTGGCCCTGACCTAAACTTAGCCCAAACCAACCCAATTCAACTCCAATTAACCCCAAATCTTCTCTAAAACCTTCCTAACATCCCCACAAGCAAAACACTAACAATATTTAACCCAAATTTGAACCTAAAATCCACCCAAACCTAACCCAAATCCCAAAATAAAAACCTAACCAAAGTTGAAAACTCTTTGTGACACTCCCATAAGCATTTCTCAACATTAATTTTACATCAAATCCAATCTTAGCCCAAACGTAGCCCAACCTTAGCCCAAAATAAACTAAACCCACCATTTGTTTGGCCCAATCCTTCACAAAATTTCTATCCACCAATTTGTTTTCTAACCTAAAGGCCCACTTTCTTACACCATCCTAAAAAGACCATTTTCACCAAATCCAAAAGCCCAAAATTAGCTCCAAAGCCCACATGACAATTTCTTCTCATCATACCTTTAATTGATATCATCCCTAAGTTCTAAATCAATCATCAAATAAATCCAAATTAAGCCTCATAAGAATTTCCCTTAAACTCATCAAAAATCCCAAAACCCATTCCTATGAAAATAAGCCAACCTTTTCCCAAGCCATGAGAAAGCCAAATGAATCCATTTACAAGCCATATGAAGCCATCAGAGCTTTGACACCTCACCAGGCCATTAATGGCAAGAAGAGGGGGCTCTTTCTTAAACCTTCATTAAGCATTTTTAACCTCATCCATGCTACACTCTAAACTAAAATTAGCCACATCCCCTTGGATGAGGACTTCACCACCCCTTCCTAGCTAACCCAACTGATCCCCTTCAGCCCAAATCAGATCATGAGGGGGTGAACCTAGCCAAAATACATGAGTTGAACCAAACCAAGCCAAAATGAGCCTTCTCCCATTCCATTTAAATCAAACTCCTTTACACATGTCCATGGCTAATTGACTGCACTAAACCCTAGCCTTGACCTCCCTGAGCTTGAGGGTGACCTGTCCCTGGCCGGCCAGCCACCACAGTCGTCGGAAAACACCAGGTCAAGAGCACCCATTTGGTTCAAAAATTCAATTCTTCCTTGTTGAGCTGTCCTAACCTAATTAGACACCATGGTTGTTCTTCCCTTGACCAGAGCAGCTGATCCAAAGCCTCAACCCCCCTGGGAGGCCCTCCAGCCATGTCTATTTAAACCCACCATCCTCTTGGCCAAAGGGGGTGATGAACCAGACCTAAACAAAACTCTACCAAAATTGCACCAGGACCTTCTCCTCACCTAGAGCAATTGATCCCCACTGTTCTCCTGCCCTAAACCCCATTGATTGAGCTCAATTTTGGAGCTCGATTCTCGGCCAGAACCGGGACATCTCCCGAACCTCCACCAAATCCAAATTAAACTCACCCACACCTGCATAGGATCAAGAGAAGGAGTTCCCCAGTGAAAGCCCCCACTCCAGGCCACCCAGTTGCTCTAGCCTCCAAGATTTGAAATCGACTGTGGACACTTTCATATCTACACAATTCCCTAGAGCCAGAGACTTCATCTGGAGCTTCCTTAGGTGCAATCGAATGTGACAAAACTCTCTGATTGAAGCTACACTTCTCAGAGCAAAGGTGTGGATCATTCCTTCCTCCGAAGCTTCCAGTGAATCTCCATTTTGTTTTACTTAATTTCATAGCATGTAAACCATATGGATGTGTTCGTCTCTTCAAGATGAATCCATAGAGCATAAGAACACGAAAATTCGTTGAGAAATGAGAGAGTTCTTAGGGTTTTAGTGTGGACGATCACGGGTGCACACCAGTCGTAGACGATGACCAGGCGCCGTCCGATCGAGTGTGTATCGAGTGGACGGTCCAGATCGCGCCGAACCGAAGAACATTACATGAACCGCGGGCCCCTGGAGCGCTGAGTCAGATGGCAGCGTCGAATGGGAGCTCGACGCGTGGTTTTTCGGAGCTGCCGAGGATGAGTCGGCGCCGCGTGGATAAGTAGAAAATTATGATTTTTTTTATTTATTCAAATACCCAGAACTTAGAAAATCCATATCTTTGTGTAGGAAAATCATAAAAATAAACTAAAAATACCATCTTGCTCAGTGAACAGAGGAGAATAATGTGGAAAAGAAATCAAGTTATTTTGATGAGTATTTTATTTTTAATTAATTAGTTACTCATTTCAGTATTTTGATTCTCCATTTGCATAGACAATTCACCATGGCATGAGACCATAGGGCTTTTGAAGCCTCTAATCATGGGCACATTCCCTGAATGTTTCAAGATCAGAGGCCATCTCTATGGAAAGTTATATATTTTTCAAATTTATGTCACTGTTTTTAGTATTTTAATTCCAATAATTAGCATATTATTCAATAAATTTCAGAAAAATTTGGGGAAGTTTCTTAGGACCAGAGGACCCTAGGATAATTATGGTTAGGTTTAATTAATTAAAAATAACCCTAATCAGCCTAAATACCTAAAATTGAATTTTAATTAATTAGGGATAACCACAAATTAAAATAACTTGAAATTAATTCTCCATTGATCTTTAGGATACAGAGAATCTTGCATAAAAATTTGAAGTCAATTGGTAATGATTATCCCCAGTAAATGAATTAATTAAGTCACATGATCAAAATTAAACTTTAAAAATTCATAACTCCAAAAATACACTTTAAAAATTCACCAAATTGGTTTTGTGGGCTTTCTGACATCAGAGGAGTCTATAAAAAATTAAAATTGAAATTTTCTAAAATTTTTCGTTTTGATGATATATTTAATATTTTAATAATTAAAAAATAATAAAAATCATAAAAATGTCACATTTTGACTCCTAATCACTTAGGAACAAATCAAATATTTTTCCCAAGTCTCAAAGTAAAGATATTGAATTTTAAAGCCTAAAAACAATTTTCAATATTAAAAAATGTATTTTCCAATCTTTTCACTAAATTAACTCCAATAAATCAAAGAAAAATCAGAAACTTGTAAAATTTTTTTCTCTGAACTCCCTGTGGTCAGAGAGATTTAAGAAAAATATAAAATCCACTTTTTAACTTCAATTTTATTTTATAATTAATTAACACTCCAAAACTCAAAATAATTATAATAAATAAAATATATTTCAAAAAATCACCAAAATTGGTCCTAATGGTCCTCTAATCATTATGAACATCCCATAATTTTCTCAAGGACAAAAACCTTACTTTGGTCATATTGTTGAATTTTCGTTGAAATTCCTTTTTTTCATTAAAAATAATTATATAAATAAATTAAATTCAGAAAAATCACATTTTCTCCTCTAAGGTCAAATTGACATATGAGTGAAGTGACATAAAATTTTTAATTTTATTTGAACTTAATTTAGTGAGTTATGAAATAAATAAGCCTAAAAGGGCATAAAGGTAATTAAAGAATTTAAACCCCTTTATTAAAATTTTAGGTTTAATTAAAATGGAGGGTAAAATATTTGATTTTATTTTTCTTAGATGATTAAAACTTTGGGAAATTAAAAGGGTAGGAATCCATTAATCACTTTTTAATAAACCAAAATGAAACTTTAATTATTTAAGCAATTTAAAATTTTGGAAGATTAATGAAAATTTGGATTATTAAAAATAGGGATATAATTTTAAAGGATATTAATTCTTTAATAAAAAAAATCCCTAAATAAATCATTTCAATAATATTTAACTCTTAATTATGATTAAAATGATAAACCAAACTAAGTAAATTAAAAGTAAAATAAATAAATAAATAAATAAATAACTCTTAAATTAAAGAAAAGCTCGAAAATATTAAATATTTTAATAATTAAATTAAATTAAATTAAATTAAATTAAATTAAATAAAGTAAAAATTAAATTAAAATTAAAATTAAATTAAACTATCATTTTAACAATTAAGTTAAGTTAAATTAAAAATATTTAAATTAAATTAAGTTAAATTCAATTAAATCAAATTTAAATTATATTAAAGTTAACATCATTCAATAATAAAATTAAAACAAATTTAAAATATTAAGATCACCTAAGGTATAAAGATTTAAACCAAAAATAATTTGAACACTATTCCAAACATAAAATTATTAATTAAAACCTCATAATTAAACTAAATCACTTTAAACCTTTAACTCAAACTTCAAATTAAGAATGATTAAAATTCTTAACAAACCAACTTACCCCTAAAGACTTTAACTATTATAACTCTTAAATGGAGTATTAAGTG
Source organism: Papilionanthe hookeriana x Papilionanthe teres (assembly GCA_022702705.1). NCBI lineage: Eukaryota > Viridiplantae > Streptophyta > Magnoliopsida > Asparagales > Orchidaceae > Papilionanthe > Papilionanthe hookeriana x Papilionanthe teres. The sequence goes on along the minus strand of CM040431.1, from coordinate 10,974,303 downwards.
AGATGTCACTTCACTCATCAAGTAATCAAATGCCCAGGTTCACTGAGCAAGAGAAAAACCTTAACTAAACTCTTGGATGATTAATTCACCTGTGCAATTAAATTTACTTGGACTCAAAATAATCTCGGAAATATTGAAAAGATGTTTAGGACTCGTTCTAAGCACTTTCTCAATATGATGAGATGTTTTAGAAGAACAATTGAATTTAATTGTTCTTTAATGAAGGAAATCATCTTTAAACAAAATACAAGAATCTAGACGTCATAGGAAATGACTAGCAATATGGTTAGGACTTTGGTAGACAACCAAAACCTTTCCCTTAGCTTTACCTAGGTACTTATTATAAATATTTAAATGCCTTAATATGTATTTTAAGTGCAGCTTGGGATGACGGGAAGACCCTCCAGGTACGATTTTATTTTATTGCAATTTACTTTATTGCAATTTACTTACATGCACTGCACTTTACTTTTTCTTGCATGTTAAACATGATTGTTGCATGAAAACTAAAACCTTTAGGATAGTCACAAAATTGAAACCCAAAACTAAATTAAAAATCACCACAAGATAAAATTCACCGCCACAACATTCCAAAATATAAGACAACTCAAAATTTAATCACAAACAAAACAACAAAACTACAATTGCAACTAGATTAAAAGGTCTCGTTGAATGATCGGGAATACCTCAGATGATGTAACCCACGTATTGCTATCGAGATTTCCCACGGTCTGAATGAAAGTGTGGAACTCATTCAGTTGAGTTTAGCAAATTCATCTGGACTAAGTGAATTCGATGAAAATAACGGTGCCGGGATGACGAAACCGTGGGATCTTAATCGGTTCTGTTTAAACAACTTTAAAATTTGTTTTAATTAAAATATTAAAAATATTTGGACTTTAAGATTTCTAAACCAAAACACTTCTCTCATCTCCTGATTTTTACCTTCTAAAATTAAACCTCTTCAACAGCAAGGAGCTCGGAGCATGGTGGGCAGCACGGCCATCGTCATCTGCAAAACTTTGGTCCACTTCAGCAAAACATTCTTAGAATTAAATAACAAAGTCATAGGATTTCGAGATAGTTTGCCTAGTGCAACATAAATCCTCAACTTTTCGTTGGGCATTTCCCTAATCATGTTATGCAAATTAAGTCCTAACCGGTCTTAGGACTCCGAGGTAGTCGTTCGGTACGATACAAACCCTCACATCTTCGAGGCTATTTGTATGATTATGTCATACTAATATAAGTCCTAATTTAATAAAATTGGCAGGATTGCAACATTAAATAATTTTCCTAAACTGAAACCAAAATATATTATAGTTTAGGAAGTTGTCAAGATTCTTCTTGGATCCTCAACTTCTCCTACTTCTCTTTCTTCGGATTCTTAAAATAAACTGTTCCGAATTTGAGCTAATCCTTATTGAATTTTCCAAAACTCAATCCTTTGAAAACCTTAAGCTTTTGGAATTCTTGAAAACAAAACCACCGATCATTATCGAGATTTTTCTTAAATGATTCCCGTCATTTAAGATGTAATTAACTATAGGGGCTTGCCCTTAAAGGGAACTTTAAGAACCTAGGTAATATAAACCTTGCTTAATTTCCTTATATTAAGCTGGGGAACCTGTCGGCTTATAAAGTTGGTTCGCGGACCAAACAGAAGTCACAAATCTTCTAGTTTATTTAACCAAGCCCCATCATTAAGCAGTGTGTCTATTCTCAGGGAAAGATATACACTTTGTGGTGCAGTGCTCGTTTATATAAACTGTTCAAGATGTAAGATCAGTTTGATTTCATATCTTAAAATTTTCAAACTCAAAATTATTTTCAAAATCATATACTACTTTCTAAATTACATATATATTTAAATTAAATTTAAAATCTAAAATTCGCCGACAACTTCTGTTTCTAAAAACAACACTCAACCTAAAATATGCCGACAGACGATTAGGCAAAATTTCGTATCATCTAGAGGTTCCAGAGGACCAAATCGAACACTTTCTTTTGAGTTAGGATTTTGTTTGTTATTATTCCAAATTTGTTCAATGAAATGTGGTTTTTTCAAAGACCGTTATTTGAGCATTAAACTAATTTGAATAAATTTTTGTGCCCAAGGAGAGTACAACTCAAAAGGAATTTTCGTTGATTTTGGAAGATTTTCATCTTCTATTTTTACATCATTTTCAGTACTAGAAGAAGTAGAGCTAGGTCTAAACTTAATTGTCTTTTTGTCATCTTTACATACTTCTTTGACTATTAAATTCTCAATCTTAACTATGGAGATTGGAGTCAGAGTCATAGAATGTATATAATGATTGATTTTGTCATACATAGATTCAAATTGACTTTCCTTGCCTTCTTCTTCTAGAGATATTTTGAATTGAGGTTCCTTTAAAACCACAGATGTCGTTTCTTCTTCAGAGTTCAGGTGGATTTTGAATTTTAATGGTTTCTTCATTGTGACAATTGGATCTTCTATCCCTCCTCCTCGTCCTCGACCTCAACCTAGAGTTTGAGTCTGAAGGGAATTAGTTCCTTTTGTCTTTATTGAAGAAGAATGATCTTTTTCATTTATTGAAGAAGAATTTTCATCAATGTTTTTGTCATTTTGATTTTCATTAGATTGATCAAAATCATATAAGATTTGAGCATTGTCTACGGGATTAAGATTTGAATGATCATTTTTACAAGCATCACCCAAAATAGACAAAATGTAAGTAGAACTAGAATTATTATTATTCACAGTAGGAGCAAAAAGGAAGTCATATAAAGTCATCGGTTCAAGGATTTTTTGTCCTTCATCCGATATAACTATCTTAGTAGAAGATGGGGAAACATAAGAACGAGAAGGTACAAGAGGAATTACAGCCCCTATATCTAAAAGACCTCTTGTTCTTTTTGGATCTTTGTCTTTCTTTCTCTTTTCCTTCTTGGGAGGCTTGGTAACCTGATATTCAGTGAGGATCTCCTTAGAAGATTTACTTCGAACAATGTTGTCTTTTTTCTTGTTCTTGGATTTGAATTGAACCTTTGTCAGGTTCTTTCAAATATTCTTTCGGAATTACTATATTTCCTTGTTTAAAGTTGCGCTCTAACCAGTCTTTGAAGACAAAACATTCTTCAATATTGTGTCTGAGCATTCTATGATAAAGAAAATAATTGTGATTGTCCTTCATGTCTACTTCTGCTGGACTTTTAGCTTCTGGTAGCTTAAATTCAGGTATTTTAAGCAAGCTACAGAATATTTTGCCGACGGCTTCAGTTTTAAATGAATATTATTTATTCATGCATAAAGCCATTGTTCTTTTGTCTGTCGGTGCTGGGATTGGTTTTTGAAGTTGTAATTGAGGTGATGTCTGTGATGTCGACGGGTTCTAGCATTGTTTCTTTTGATCAGGTTGAACCTGCATCACTTGTTTGCCTTTTTCCACAACATTCCCCGGTCTCTTTTCAAATGTCTTGACAGTCTTTATCTTTTCAGTCTTTTCTATTACACACATTTGCTTAGCTTCTTCCTGAAGATTGGCAGCTTTGCTGAGCAATTTTTCAAAAAATTTTATTGTAAATACTTTATGCATAAATGTTATAGGACCATGAATATTCTTAAGCAGGATTTCAACAGCATGTTGTTCTTGGAGTTGTGGTTCACATTTCATGATGAGATTTCTCCAGCGTAAAATGTAATCCACTAAGCTTTCGCCTGTTTTCTGTTTTTCCACTATAAGATCAACAACTGTGGTGTGATGTTGTGCTCCAGTGAATCTTTGAATGAAGAGGCTTTCAAGCTCTAGAAAAGTTTTAACAGACCCATTAGGAAGTTCTGCATACCAGTCAAAGGCAACTCCTATGAGGCTCGTTAACAAATTGTACGAATAGAAGAGCATCACTTCCCCCGCATTACGGCGACTCTCCACGAAATGTGCTAGATGTTGTCAGGGATTATCTGTTCCATCAAACATTTTGAAGACAGGAGGAACAAAACCTTTAGGGTATTGGACAAAATCAAATTCCTCTGGATATGGTCTACCCTTTGGAAATAGTGATCCAGCTTTTACCTGAGCCATCGTTTCTTTTATCTTTTGTTCCACGAGTTGAGTGATATCTTTTCTGGAATTCTGCTATGAGTGGAATCATTTTTCTTTTAAGTGCTTTCTTCAACGTTTATTGGCTCTCCTTTGTCTTCTAAAATGTGGACAGCCTTTGGCCTAACAATTTCAATGGTCGGTGATGGATTTGTTGGTGGATTTTACAAAGCTGCTACCAACTCTTTGATTATTTACTCAAGACGACTGATTTGCTCGTCTCACTATCGTATAATTGCTTGTAATTCAATCTTTGCATCTTCTTCATTTAGTTCCCGTACTAAGGAAGTGGATCGTGTTTCTACCACATTAATACTGGTAACATTTTCATTTGAGCTGTCAGAAGTGTTTTTCTTTCCTCGCACTGAGAATTGTTTGATATCATTTTTTAATTTTTTCAATCTTTCTTCAAATGAATTTGCAAGATTTTCTTTACAAGTTCCTTCTTTTAAACTGTCTGCAGGGGTGCTTGTAGCATCTGAATTTCTTTCAGACGATCTTCGTTTCCAAACATTGTCTTTTAGTATGGGACGAGATCCTCTAGGAGGTGTATCATCGTATGGATAATCTGCATTTTGTAGCATATAAACCAAATTTGTCATTCTAGTGGATGTATCTTCCACTTCAGACAATATTTTGTATTAGCTTTGTCTTTTGTATTTGTCACATTTTTCACCCTTGGCCCTAATCGAAACTTCACAGGCACTCGAGTACATTGATCTTCTATCGAAGATTGATAACCTGTTTCTTCATAAATAGAATCTTCTATTGCTAGAATTCTCCTTTTCATTATTTTGGAGACTACACATCCCATTTTTTTCAACAATTGGAAAATTGAACATTTATTTTTCTGTGCTAGTCTTTTAAGAACTAAATGTATAGCATGAATTGAGGGAGAACTCTTTGGTTGAAAGAAATTGTTAGTATATTCAACATGAATAGGGATATACCGATTTTCTTCTGAAAAGGAAGGGTTTCCGAAAACACTTTGTTCAAATTCAGGTGTTTCAAAATTATCATTCTCATTCTATCTTCTCATTCTTTTAAGCGGACGAGCTTTGTTTTTGTGAAGGTTTTTGGAACATGATCCAACTTCATATATGGATGGTGGCGGAACATCATCCTAATCATGGATTTGTTTTCCTTTGTCATCAATTTTCTTTTCATTTCTTCAAGAACATAAGGATCTTCAGGTATATACTCAAGTGGATCCTCTGTAAAATTCAGAAAGTCATGATAAGGTTGCAGGTCAAATTCTTCAAAAGATTGCATATCACTTTGATATGGATTATCTAATGTAAATTCTGTTTCACGAAATAATCCATAATCATTCTGATAAAAGGGAAAGTCTTCCTCCATTGGTACATTGAAGTCTTGAAAATAAGAAAAGACTGAATTCGGAGAATCCATTGCAACTTTTCTGAAATTTCAAAAAAGATAAATATTATTGACTTGTTTATGAACTGGGAGTTAGTTTTTTTTTTAAAGAAAAATTTGTAGTTCTTATTTATCAAAGAACGAAATGTCAAATGAAAACTAGTGATAACAAAAGATGAGAAGAAAGAATGTCCCCAGCGGAGTCGCCAAACTATCTTTGATGGCGACGCGGAGGGTCGTCGGGTCCGCTTGGATGTCGTCACCGTAAAATTCTCATGTCGATGTCATGGAGTCGCCACTCTATTTTGATATTGCCCTAATCTTATTTCTATGAATCCTATGAAGGAATCAAGAAATTTAGGGCTAATATAAAACAGAGAAAAAGAAGATGTTTTGTGATAGTCCTTATAAAGAATATCCTAGAATGCCATATCCTAGAGTTTCTATATAAAGAAGATCGTGAAATGTCAGCCAGTGATTTTGTCATTGGTTCTTTAATTCTCCTATAGAAGCAAGCTTCTATAGTTAATTACATCTTAGACAATTTATAATTGTCTAAGAAAACTTCTGATTAATGTTGATCACTATTTTTCTGGAAATCTTTTTCTTTTTAGGGAAAGATGTACCCACTATCAATCATAAATGTCATTGTGTTATGTCGTTTTAATGTCATGTTGTTTTGTTTGTCGAACGTTTTAGGTTTTGTGGCTAACCTAAAAGTTTTAGTTTTGTCATTGTTGTCAATGTCATTGTTTTGTTGAAAGTTTCAGGTTTTGTGGCTAACCTAAAAGTTTTGCTTTTGTCATTGTTGTCGATGTCGTTGTTTTGTTGAAAGTTTTAGGTTTCGTGGCTAACCTAAAAGTTTGGGTTTTGTCATTGTTCGTCCAGAATGTCGTCCTGCACACCCTATAACATGCAAAGGAAATCTAAATGAAATTTGTCTTCATCCTACAAAAAAACATTGTCAGAAATAGTGTCACATTAATTGTCTCAGAATTTTGTAAGATGTTTTGATTTAACCTATCCTGAATGTCAGTTAATGTCATTTCAAATATGTGGATTGATATCGGTGTTTGTCAAATTTGCATTTGAAATGCCAATTTTATGTCAAAATTTGTTTGAAATGTCAAATTTCTGTCAATTATGTCGATATATGTTTGCAATATCAAATTTATATCGATTATGTCAAATCTTGTTTGAAATGTCAAATTTATGTCGATTATGTTGATTTTGGTTTGAAATGTCGAATTTAAGTCGGTTATGTGAATTTTGGTTTGAAATATCGAATTTATGTCGGTTATGTTGATTTTTGGTTTGAAATGTCGAATTTATGTCGGTTATGTATTTTTTTGGTTTGAAATGTCAAATTTATGTTGGTTATGTCGATTTTGGTTTGAAATGTCGAATTTATGTCGGTTATGTTTATTTTTGGTTTGAAATACCGAATTTATGTCGGTTATGTTGATTTTTGGTTTGAAATGTCAAATTTATGTCTTAACTTAAGTTTAAAATTAAATCTTGAGTTCATGTCTGTCTGCACTTAAGTTGAATTAACTTGAGTTCATGTCTGTTTAAGTTAAAAGTTGGATTAGATTAACTTGAGTTCATGTTTGTTTGAACTTAAGTTAAAAGCTTAAAGTTAGACTCAATAATTATTGAATTAACTTGGGTTCATATCTGGTTGAACCTCAGTTGAATTAACTTGAGTTCATGTCTGTCTGAACTTAAGTTAAAGGTTTGGAAGTTAGGTTCAATATTGATTGAATTAACTTGGGTTCATGTCTGGTTGAACCTAAGTTGAATTCAATGTTGATTGGATCTAATTAACTTGAGTTCATTTCTGTTTGAACTTAAGTTAAAAGGTTGAAAGTTAGATTCAATACTGATTGAATTAACTTAGGTTTATGTCTAGTTGAACCTAAGTTGAATTCAATGTTGATTGAATTTAATTAATTTGAGTTCATATATGTTTGAACTTAATTTAAAAGTTTAAAGTTGGATTCAATATTGATTAAATTAACTTGGGTTCATGTGTGGTTGAACCTAAGTTGAATCAACTTGAGTTCAAGTATGTCTGAACTTAAGCTAAAGGTTTGGAAGTTAGGTTCAATATTAATTGAATTAACTTAGGTTCATGTCCGGTTGAACCTAAGTTGAATTCAATGTTGATTGAATCTAATTAACTTGAGTTCATATCTGTTTGAACTTAAGTTAAAAGGTTGAAAGTTAGATTTAATATTGATTGCATTAACTTGAGTTCATGTCTGGTTGAACCTAAGTTGAATTCGATGTTGATTGAATCTAACTAACTTGAGTTCATGTTTGTTTGAACTTAAATTAAAATGGTTTGGAAGTTAGGTTCAATAATGATTGAATTAACTTGGGTGCATGTCTGGTTGAACCTAAGTTGAATTCAATGTTGATTGAATCTAATTAACTTGAGTTCATGTTTGTTTGAACTTAAGTTAAAAGGTTGAAAGTTAGATTTAATATTTATTGAATTAACTTGAGTTCATGTCTGGTTAAACCTAAGTTGTATTCAATGTTGATTGAATCTATTTAACTTGAGTTCATGTCTGTTTGAACTTAAGTTAAAAGGTTCAGTTTAATCAAAATAGACTTAATTAAGTTTTAAGCCTTGTTTAAATAGGACTTAAAAGATAATTAAGTCTAATAATTTAGACTTAATTAGAATTGCAGACCATCTAAGTCCTTTTTAGGTAAGGCTTAAGTTTTAATTAAGTCTAATTTGATTTAACCAAGATTTGTTTACATATTAAGTCTTAGTGAATTAGACTTAATCATGGTTTGTGTTTATTTAAACCTTAGTTGATTAAGGTTTAATGATTTAATTAGATCTAAAGTGATTGACTTAATTAAGGTTTATGTCGGATTTGGGTTAAACTTAAGTTCATGTGAGGTTGAATCATAAGTATGGTTTGACTTAAGTCTAATGTGAGTTAGACTTAAGTTAGGTTTAGGTTTGATTTAGGTTCATGCCTGGTTGAACCTAAGTATGGTTTGACTTAAGTCTAATATGGGTTAGACTTAAGTTAGGTTTGGGTTAGCCTTAAGTTCATGTCGGGCTAAACTTTAGTATGGTTTGACTTAAGTCTAATGTGTGTTAGACTTAAGTTAGGTTTAGGTTTGATTTAGGTTCATGTCGGGTTGAACCTAAGTATGGTTTGACTTAGGTCTAATGTAAGTTAGACTTAAGTTAGGTTTAAGTTAGGTTCATGTTAGGTTGAACCTAAGTATGGTTTGGCTTAAGTTTAATATGGGTTAGACTTAAGTTATGTTTGGGTTAGAGTTAATTTCATGTCTGGTTTAACCTAAGTATGGTTTGACTCAAGTCTAATGTGGGTTATACTTAAGTTAGGTTTAGTTTTGACTTAGGTTCATGTCGGGTTGAACCTAAGTTAAAGATTGAAAGTTTATTTTGAGTTTTGGTTTGGTTAAACCTTAATTATTTAAGGTTTAGTAATTAATTAAGTCTAATGTGATAGACTTAATTAGAGTTTAAGTTTTATTAAGTCTAATTTAGTTAAGACTTAATAGTTTAATCAGGTCTAATGGGTTGGACCTAATTAGGGTTTGTGTTTGATTAAACCTTAGTTAGTTAAGGTTTAATGGTTTAATTAGGTCTAATGGGTTAGAACTAATTAGGGTTTAGGTTTGATTAAACCTTAGTTAGTTAAGGTTTAATGGTTTAATTAGGTCTAATGGCCTAATTAGGGTTTAGATTTGATTAAACCTCAGTTAGTTAAGGTTGAATTGTTTAATTAGGTCTAATGGGTTAGACTTAATTAGGGTTTAGGTTTGTCTTAAACCTAATCTGTAAGGAGGTTAATTAAGTTTAATATTTCCTTAAACCTTATTAAAGGTTTCGTTTTGTATTAAACCTAATTTAGTTAAGGTTTAATGGGTTAATTAAGTTTATTATGTCCTTAAACTTAATTAAAGATTTGATTTTGAATTAAACGTAAGGTTCAATTAATTAACTAAGTTTAATATGTCTTTAAACTTAATTAAAAATTTTAATTTTGATTAATTAAGTTTAATATGTCCTTAAACTTAATTAAAAGCTTTGATTTTGGTTAATTAAATTAAATATGTCCTAAAACTTAATTAAAGGTTTGATTTTGGTTAATTAAGTCAAATATGTCCTTAAACTTAAATAAAAGGTTTTTTTTTTGATTAATTAGGTCTAATATGTCCTTAAACTTAATTAAATGGTTTGGTTTAAGTCTAATATGTCCTTAGACTTAATTAAAGGGTTTTGAATTTGATTAATTAAGTTTTATTTGTCCTTAAACTTAATTAAAAGGTTTGATTTTGGTTAATTAAGTTTAATATGTCTTTAAACTTAATTAAAAGTTGATTTTGGTTAATTAAGTTTAATATGTCCTTAAACTTAATTAAAGAGTTTTGATTTTTGTCTTGAACCCCTAAGGTTTAATGGTTTAACTAGGTTTAAGTTGTCTTTAAACCTAATTATTGTTTGATTTGAGTTCATTTAAGTTTGGATTCATCACTTGCTTAATTCATGATGAGATGGATTAAATGTGTGAAGAGGAGGTTTTGAATTATTAATTTTAAAATTAATAAATTTTAACCTTGTTTCAAAATGTCTTTTAGATTGATTTCATGACTTGAGAGTTGTTGTTTTAGGATTGTTGTCTGTTATCCTAAGGTTCTCAATCATTTTGCATTTAAATATCCCAATTTTTCTAATTTTATAATTATTTTTCAAAATAATTACAAATATCATCGAAATTAGGAAAATACATCCTAGAGAGTTATCCTAACCTTAGAAAAATCAAAGATGTGCCTAAGGACTTAAAGGTCATTCCCTAAAAATTTCATATTTTTCTGACTTGTAAATAATTTTTATTAATTAAAATACTCCAGAGAGTATTTAATTAATTAAAAATTAAATACTGAGAATAAAATCATGATTTTTGTCTCATAATTTTCTTCTCTTCCTGAGCTTTCCAGAGGTATTTTTGTTTTATTTTTATGATCTCTGGATCAACAGATATGGAATTTTGAAAATTTTAAGGATTTTTTGGATTAAATCTTGCCCAGAAAATCGAGGCTTTGACACGTGTCCTCGTACGCGTCGAAGAGCGGGAAGATCCCATGCATGGATCCGAACAGTGGACACAGCATGCGCAGATCAGCGCCATATGTTCCAAAATATAGGAACAGATGGCAGATATAAATCCCCCATTAATTCAAAAATTTTTGAACTCTTGAACTTCAAAGCTCAATATCTCATTCATTTCTCAATGAAATTGAGTGATTTTTTAACCTATGGAGTCATCTGGACGTATAGATTGTATCTATACGGTGATGATACATTTCTGGGCTAGTATAACCCATGATATATCAAATTTATGAAATATTTTAGAGAAAATAAATCCATACCTTATCCACAAGTTTGTCGAGCTTGATTAGACTTGATGGTCATCTACTAGGACTCCCAAAGAGGATCCTTGTTACTTCAATTTGGTTTTGTAGCTAGCCTTGGAGAGCAATTTTGGCAAAATGGCTAGTTTGGGCTGATTTTGGATATTGGCCAAATAGGCTTGATTTGGCTAACCCTATGGCTTGGGTTTGATTGGAATAGGTTGCTGAGGTCCCCAGGAAGATTTTTTGTGTTGTGAGCCAAGGGATTTGGTCAGCCTATAGGTTTCTATGGGATCATTATCTCCTCTTGGTATTTTTGGCCAAGGGGGGTATTTATAGCCATGAATGGCTATGGATTAACCTTGGTTAGCTTGGATTTGATCATAGTATGGTTAGGGCTGTAGAGTACAACCTCCCCCATGTAAACCAAGCTTCACCGCTTCTTTCTCCATGAGAATTTTGCCACTTAAGCAAGTGCACATTTCATGGCAATTTTGGCTTACATTTTGTCATGATGGATTTTAACCTCTTTGTTTCCATTTCATTGGCTAAGTGGGAGGTTCATGGTGACTCAAATGGTTGAGACCTCCTTGCAACACCTCATTTATCATTTCATGAGGTTGTGACACATTTTCCCCTCTCTTAATATTTTTCATGAAATATTATGATGAGTTTAACCATGTGAAGGATGGTTAAAGCTTTATCTCCTCACTATTGGGTGGCTAGGGAGGTGGCTAAACTAACCTCACCATGGCAAGACACCTCACACTTTAAATTACCATGATTTTGCCACCTCATTTTTCATGTCATGACGGCCCTTTCCATGGTTAAATGTGAGTGATTCAAGGGTTGTTTTCTCTTTAATGAGTCATGTGTGATGTCATAAAAGAGTTTTAGAATTTTAGAAAACCATATGTCATAGGTTTTAAAAATTCCTTTTAACGCCCTCTTCATTTTAATTTCCTTATTTAATTAATTATGTCTTTAATTAAATATTGGAAATTATTTTATTAATCAATAATTAATTGGAAATAATTACAAATTAATTATTTGATTAATATCAATGTCATTAAAATAGATTTTTGTCTCTTTTCATGACTTTTTAATTTAATTTTCACTTTAATTAATTATGTCATTAATTAAAACATAAAAATTAAATTATTGGTCAATTAATTAATAAAAAATAATTTTGGAATTAATTATTTGATTAATTCCATTATTTTTAATCAATTTGTGAATTTTGAGATTTTATGGCTTTTGAATTTAATTTTTCATTTTAATTAATTCTGTCATTAATTGAAATTTGAAAATTAATTCATTAACCAATTAATTAATAAAAATAATTTTGAGATTAATTATTTGATTAATTTTGTCATTTTATGACTTTTAATTTACTTTTCATTTTAATTAATCATGTCATTTGATTAATTAAAATATTGGAAATTAAATTATTAGTCAATTTAATTAATCAAAATAATTTTTGAAATTAATTTGATTAATTTTAGTCATTGTGAGGTCTTAAACATGTCATTGGTTATTTGATCAAAAATCGATCATTTTAACCAAAATTAACTTTTAGGTCATGTGTTGACCCATTGGGTCAATAAGGTTGTTGATTAGATCTGGATTGGCTATATTGACCAAAATTGTCATTTTAATTCAAAAAACTATCCTATGGGATCAACAGGGTTGGTCATATGGTCTGGATTGACCATTTTGACAAAAATTATCATTTTAGCTAAAAAGGTTGACATATGGGGTCAACAGGGTTGGTCATTGGGTCAGAATTGACCGTTTTGACCAAAATTGTAATTTTGGGTAAAAAGGTTGACCTGTGGGGTCAACAAGGTTGGTCATTGAGTATGTATTGACCATTTTGACAAAAAATTTCATTTTGGGTAAAAAGGTTGAGCTGTGGGGTCAACAGGGTTGGTCATTGGGTCTGGATTGACCATTTTGGGTAAAAAGGATGACCTGTGGGGTCAACAGGGTTAGTCATTAGGTATGGATAGACCATTTTGACAAAAATTGTCATTTTGGGTCAAAAATTTGACCAGTGTGGTCAACAGGGTTAGTCATTGGGTCTGGATTGACCATTTTGACCACAATTGTCATTTTGGGTCAAAAGGTTGACCCGTGGGGTCAACAGGGTTAGTCATTGGGTCTGAATTGACCATTTTGACCAAAATTATCATTTTGGGTCAAAAGGCTGACCTGTGGGGTCAAAAGGGTTGGTCATTGGGTATGGATTGACCATTTTGACCAAAATTGTCATTTTAAGTGAAAATATTGACCTTTTGTAAAAATGAGGTCAACAACCAGAAAAGGACATTAAGAATATGGTAGAACATCTGGTGCTAGAAGCATTAGCCCAATCCAAAGGCGGGGCATTGATTCTAAAGGGTAGACCATACCCCAAAGAATTTGATGTCGTGCAATACCCTAAAGGCTTCGTACCACCTCTGTTCAAGACTTTTGATGGAACGAGAAACCCTCCACAAAATATTACACACTTCCGCGCAAGCTGCTACAACGCGGGGGTAGCGACGCTTTGTTGTTCCGCCAATTTGTCAGCAGCCTTTCAGGAATTGCCTTTGGTCGGTATGCGGAGGCTGCCGACGACTCGGTAAAGACATTCGCGAGAATTAGAAAACCTATTCACGAAACGGTTCGCTGGAGCTCAGCACCGCATCACCATCGGTGATCTTGTGTTCGAGCAACATAAACCAAACGAAACTTTGGTGGACTACATCCTTCGATGGAGGAATTTAAGCATGAAATGTGAGCCGTAGCTCCAGGAACAACATGCCATTGGAATTATGCTAAAGATTATTCACAGTCCGATAGCATTTCTCCTTAAGGGATTTACAATTAAGACATTCGAGATATTGCTCAGCAAGGTCGCTAGTCTATAGGAGGAAGTGAAACAACTCAACTTCACCGATAAGAGCGATAAGTAGAAGCTAGTTAGAGCCTTCAAGAAGAATTCTGAGACCGTCGCAGTGGTAGACAAGGGCAAGCAACCTATTCAAATACAAACGGAACGACCTCAGCAGAGCTATCAACAACCTCCGCTGACTTACCAACCGCCTCAACAGAGCTATCAGTCGTCGCAGCAATATGGCCAGCAGTCATCTCAGCAATATAACCAGCAGCTATTTCAGTTAAAGTGTAGCCTAGCACAACTGCTAAAGAAAGAGTACCCTTTCAAAAATGAAGTAGTTGGCAAGATGTTCCGCAGTTTAACCAAGAAGGACGGATTCCAATTGCTAAAGCCTAGAAAGCCGGAAGAAGTCGATAAGAAAGATCACCCGTTGTACTGCCCTTACCACCGAATGATTGGACACAAGATCTAGGACTGTTTCACTTTCGAGAACTGGCTCGAGAACAACCTTCGGTAAGGGAACATAACGATCCCAAAAGAATACATGAAGGAGCCCCAGAAAGGAGGTTCTGCTAATGTTATTTCAGCAGATCCTATTGTTCCAATAGACCCGTACATAACCAACGATGGATGGAGTACAGTTTTGACGAAGTCTTCATAGAAAATTTTGGATCACATTCAAACCGCTTCGGTGCGCACTTCAATTCAAAGTTTGAAACCTGTCTAGCCAGCACTATCAATTGCAATCGAGGAACCACCCCAGAAGGAGGAGAAGATCGTAGAAGAAACGAAGACCGAGGCTCTGAAGAGTGGAGTAGGGGCTGCTTTTTCTAGGATGGTTGTTTCTGATTTGGGAGAGAAATCCCTCAAACCTCTGACTCCGTATGATTATTTGCTCGCCCTGGCGGGATCTGATAATGATAAGATTTATGGTGTTGGTTACGTTTTGACTGTTTCTAGCGATTACGTAACTAACGACAACCTACCTAATCTGAATATCGATTTCGAAACGAATAACGATTCTCAAATCATACAAAACCTCGACGGTAGCGATTGCGATGTTATGGAAGATGACGAACCTGTCTATGAATTCCAAGGATCTCCTATCGTGATTGAGCTAGAGTTCTCAGATGCCGAAGTGATTCTAGAAGAATTTGCTGCTCCGACTCAGAAAGAGGAAGCTCCTACTAATCCAGAATCAAACTTAGAGGAAGAGATAACAGAGGTCAACTTAATAAGCGGAAAAGTTTTACCAACGAGAATGGGTCCGAAAGATAAAGGAAAGCAGGTGGTTGTTGAAGACGAGCCAACCCCAGAAGAAGAATTACCCGTTCGAGAAGAAGTTGAAAGACCAAATAATAAATTAGAATAAATGTGCCAGCCCATCTTCGGAAGTTGCCGCCAAACTAAGCATCTACAATGCTTTAATCCTTTCAAAGGAGATGATAGAAACTCTTATCAAGGCCTTACTTGATCCAGAGATTTCCTTAGCTCAAATGGCCAGCAACTCCTTAGACGAGGTTTGCTTGTTAAGAGAACAGTTTGGTGTTACTTTTACGAACAGTGACTTGCTACTCGGGACAGCCGATCACAACCGGCCCTTGTAAATTTCAGTCGCCATCAGAAAGTACACGCTCTCTAGAGTGTTAGTTGACCTGGGAGCATCAATCAACATAATGAACCTTCGGACGTTAGCTTATTTGGAAATTGATGCCTGCAAGCTTCAAGTAGACAAAATGTTACTAAGAGGATTCAACCAGAAAGGAGAAAGAGCTCTTGGATCAATAACACTGTCAATGAGGATCGGTGATTTAGTAAGGACAATCGCAAAGTTCTACATAATTGACTCTGAAACTTCATTCAACACTCTACTGGGCCAACCGCGGATCCATGAAAACCAGATGGTACCATCGTCTCTACACCAGTGTATAAAGTATTATGAAGGAGGACAAGATCAGTGCATCAAAGGTGACTTGCAACCGTTTTCTGTGCACGAAATTGGACTACATGAAGATGCTTCCTACTACGCACCTCCGAAGAAAACAATTTTCTCCTGAAATGCCATGTCGAATGAAGTAAAAGAAACTCAAGATGACGAAGAACCTGAAATTCTATTTCAAAAATTACTCACCACTCCCTTACGGTGAAATGGTGAAGGTTTCTCTAGAGCTTGCATCCGAGGTCGAGGCCGTGGACGAGGTCGAGGTAGAAACAGTGGAATAGTTGAACAAAAGAATCTGGTTATTAAAGTTGATTGGGAAGACAATTCTGAAGAATAAGAAGAAGAAATCCAGAAAGATGCAGCAATAATAAGTCGGAAGAAACCTCAGTTCAAGATCTCTCTAGAAGATGAAAATAATGAAGAGTACAAAGCGATGTACGACAAGATGAACCACTGTGTACATACTATGACCCTAACCCCGATCTATCCTAGTAAGATTAAGGGTATGGTGGTCAAGGAAGTACATGGTGGAGGTGCTAAGCCAATCAAATTCTACCAAGGTGCTTCTTCCTCCAAAACTAAAAATTGATGTAAAATTTGAAGATGTTGCTTCATCCGAATTAATGGAATTGCCTTTTCAGTGGTATTCTCCCTGTATTTAAAATTTAATTCAACGTGGTGTCTTACCTAAGCAGTGGTCAAAAGATCAATCACACGACTTTGAAAAGTTATGGAGTAATGCCAGAAGACCTCCCAACTCAAAGCATGGTCTTAGATTCGGCACAGTAGGGCCAGCTGACGATTCAGAATTTTGCTTGGTTGTCACTTGTGAGTCTAATGAAGACAACCTGGAAGCTTC
Organism: Papilionanthe hookeriana x Papilionanthe teres; assembly: GCA_022702705.1. Taxonomy (NCBI): domain Eukaryota; kingdom Viridiplantae; phylum Streptophyta; class Magnoliopsida; order Asparagales; family Orchidaceae; genus Papilionanthe; species Papilionanthe hookeriana x Papilionanthe teres. The sequence continues at coordinate 10,957,744 of CM040431.1, read as the reverse complement.
AGATGAGTTTGAGGACTTGCTAATTGGAGACGCTCCTCCAGAATATGAAGAAGAGATTAAATCTACTATAGAAGAGTTAATGGAAGTTAAATTAGGTACTAGCGAAGGGCCTAGGCCTACCTTTGTTAGCTCCTTACTCAATAAAGAAGACTCCAAAAACATGATCAAGCTATTAATGGAATTCAAGGACTGTTTTACTTGGAGTTACGATGAAATGTCGGGATTAGCTCCAGAAGTTGCAGTTCACAAATTAGGAGTGGATCACACTGTCGTCCCAGTCAGATAGGCTCCAAGAAGAATGCATCTAGAAAACGAACAACAAGTTATAGCTGAAGTTAAGAAGCTAATTGACACTAAATTTGTCCATGAAGAACAATACCCGACTTAGTTAACCAACGTGGTACCTGTCAGAAAGAAGAATAGTCAGATCAAAATCTGCATGGATTTCAGAGATTTGAATAAAGCATGCCCAAAAGATGAATTCCCGCTACCAATTCCAGAATTAATGATCGACATCGCTTCGACACATGATGTCTTCTCTTTCATGGATGGATCATCAAGATACAATCAAATAAAGATGAAACCAGAAGATGAAAGCTCACAGCTTTCAGAACGTCAATCGGAGTATACTGCTACACAGTAATGTCCTTCGGACTGAAAAATGAATTAGCAACCTACCAAAAAGCAATGACAAGGATTTTAGATGATCTTATTCATAAACAAGTTGAGTGCTACGTGGATGATGTGGTCATCAAAAGCAAACTAAAGGAAGATCACCTGTATGATTTGAGAATTGTTTTCGAGTGATTAAGACAATTTAACCTTAAGATGAATCCCATGAAATGCGCCTTCGGCATCACCTCTAGAAATTCTTAGGATTTGTCCTCCGACATCGCGGAATTGAAATCGATCCAGAGAAGATTAAAGCTATCTTAGAAATGCCACCTCCCAAAACCTTAAAACAACTACGATCCTTTCAAGGGAAGTTGGCATATCTTTGACGCTTTATTTCGAATTTGTCAGCAAGGTGTTAGCCTTTTTCAGCTTTGTTTAAGAAGGATGCCAAATTTACTTAGGACTCTAAATGTCAACATGCCTTCAATGACATCAAACAATATCTAATAACACCTCATGTCTTAGCAGCTCCGGTCTTGGGAAGGCCATTGATACTTTATACAGCAGCTTTAGACGACTCCCTCGAAGACCTGCTAGCCCAGGACAATGACGAGGATAAAGAAAACACTCTCTATTACTTAATTCGTCGTCTAATTCCGATAGAAGTAAAGTATCCTTCGATTGAGAAGCATTGTTTAGCCTTGGTCTTTGCAGCCCAAAAGCTCAGACACTACATGCTTTCTCATAAGGTCAACCTTATTTCGAATTTTAATCCATTGCAATATTTAATGACCCAACCGACGCTTTCCAGCAAGCTTGCCAGGTGGTCGATGATACTATTGCAATTCGATATAAATTTTGTTCCTCTTCGTGCCGTGAAGGGACAAGTCCTAGCAGACTTTCTCACAACGCACCTTTTGTCGGCATAACGCCTCTCAACAACGACTTGCCAGACGAGCAGATAATGAGCTTGGAAGACCCCGATGATCAACATTGGGAATTGTACTTCGACAGAGCATCATCAGCACAACAAGATAAAGAATTGCAAATGATAGTGTCTGGTAAGGCAGGAATCGGACTAATATTTATAACACCAGAGCGGGGAATATTAAGGTACTCCTACCATTTAACAGAACTGTGTACGAACAATGAAACAGAATATAAAGCCCTCATAACAAGATTGGAATTAACCATTCAGATGGGTATAACAGATATCATTATCTACAGTGATTTGCAGTTGATCGTACAACAGGTCACAGGACAGTATAAGCTTCTGAAACAAAGACTCGAGCATTACTTTCAATATATAATGAAGTTGCTAAAGCAGATTCCGAATGTGACAATATACAAAATTCCCAGAAAACAAAATGCCCTTGCAGAGGCTTTGGCCCGACTTGCAAAAGAGTTCTCATGTTTACAGGAAGAACCAGTTCTAGTGACAGTACATGGACGACAGGTCCTATCGCAGATTGACATAGACACTTTGCGCAGACTCAGAAATGAAGAGACAGTTTCCACAGTGGCAGAAACTACAAAAGATTGGCAGTAGCCATTAATAGACAACCTGCAAACAGGAAACCTACCAGATGATAAGTCATTAGCCCGTCAAATCAAGTAAAGAACTCTGTCATACGAATTAATAAACAATACGTTATACAGAAGGTCTTTCGACCAGATGTAGCTGAGGTTCCTTAACGAGTCTGAGGATCGTGAAATTGTTAAAGAAGTGAACTTAAGACTTTGTCGCGCTCACCAGTCAGGTCCGAAGATGAAAATGAAAATTAAGAGACTAGGGTACTACTGGCCCTCAATGATGGATGACTGCATGAAAGTTGCCAAAAGTTGTCACCAGTGCCAAGTGCATGGAGTGGTTCTACATCAACCTCTAAATGTGCTACATCTGACAATCACGTCGTGGCCATTTGAGTGTTGGGGCACAGATATCGTGGATCTGATAAAACTGCCTTCTTTAAAAGGACATCGTTTCATCCTTGCAGCGATAGATTACTTTTAAAAGTGGGCAGAAGTAGTACCACTCAGAGAAGTGAAAGCACATCATGTGTTACAGTTCTTCAAGAATCAAGTCGTCTCTCAGATAACGGTTCCTCTTTCAAGAGCACAAAGATCAACAATTTCGTCAGAAGACATGGGATAGATTGGCGTTATTCGACGATCTACTACCTAAGGGCAAACAGCTTGGCCAAGGCTTTTAATAAAACTTTCGTCCAAATCATAAAGAAAACTTTGGATGATAATAAGAGAAATTGGCACGAGAAGTTATTAGAAGCCTTGTGGGCCTATAGGAAAACTTTCAGAACTCCTACTCAGTCTACACCTTACGACCTAGAGTACGGGTCTGAGGTCGTCTTGCCGTTGGAGGTCCAGCTTCCCTCACTCAGAATTGCAATCGCAAATTAGATCACTATAGAAGAGAACGCTAGATTAAGACTGGAAGAATTGGAAAGCTTGGAAGGAAAACAACTTTTAGCACAGCAGAATCTCGAAATGTATCAGGCCAAGTTGATTCAGGCCCATGACAAGCTGGTCTGCCCAAGAACATTCAGAGTTGGTGAATCAGTTCTCATTCTCATAAGACCTATTCTAGCACACCGCAAGATAAGAGGTAAATTTGAACCGACGTGGGAGGGACCGTTTGTAGTCGAGAAGGTCTACTTGGGAGGCTCTTACCAACTCGTGGATTGCCGTGGAGAGCGACCAATGCTTCCCATCAATGAATGATATCTAAAGAAGTATTGCACGACATGATGTTTTGAGAAGCGGACCTTTCGCTCGTAGAAGCACCGGCGTGATAATTGTGTGCAACTGGGTCCGAACCCAAAATAATAATAATAACAAGAAATTTTAAAAATAAAAAATCCAAAAGAAATTTTATAAAATAAAATAAAATTGAAAGTTGTTCCAATTTTTAAAATCCAAATCAGATCTTTCCTTCTCCTAATAAACTTACAAAATAAAATAAATTACAATGAATTTGAAACTCTTATTGTTCTCGTTCTTCTTTGGTTTGGCCCCTGATCCCTTCCTTGTTTTCGCAAGAAGATGTCGAGTGGGAGGCTAGTCCTTTCTTTTAAAGATTGCGTAAGTCTTGCACTTAACGAAGAAGAGCTAAAAACTAGTGCTATGATCGAGGTTAACTCGGACTTTGCACAGCTGAAGCTAGAATATGAAGAGACTGTTTAAATTACTATAGACCTCAGGGAGTCCCATGGAAAGACAGTGCTGAAACTCAGCGAGAAAGTTCAGCATACTGTAAATCAGAAAAGGAAGATCAACGCGATCGACGACCACAAAATAAAATCAGTGATAACTGCCGCAGGAAGGAAGCTTATTAGTGTCGACCCTACCAAAGTCCAGGGGGGAGAGGAGAGCTACTCTGACCCCAACTCAAAGAAGAAATAAGAACCTCCGTATCCACAAAATTCTGAAGAAATTGATGGAAGGATAGAACCAAGAAGAAATTTCGACGACTGCAGCAATTGTCCCAAAGAGGCCAGCCCTCAGGAGCACCATAGCAGAGGTTGTTCTAAAGGAGGTTACTACAAAGCCTGCATCTGAGACAGTGATGATTCTAGAAGAACATGCTGGCGTGGAGCCATACATCCCACAGTACACCACTAGACCCCGACAGTTTCAGATAATTTCAGAGCAAGAGTTGGAGATGATCTAAGGGGTGCAGAAGCAGAATTTTGAATACTTTTTGAGAATCCATGGCAGGTATGTCAACATCCTGGAAGGACTTAAGTTGCATACAGATGTCTTCTCTCACTACGAGTAGAGTGAGATCGTGGACTACGTCTTCAAGATAAAGAAACAGGGTCGTGCAGGACGACTACAAAGCAAGACCTACTCCTAGCAGAAGAAATGGAAACGAGCCAAGGGGAGGATTACGATCCAATTCAGAAGCTGTTACAACTTTGTTGAAGACAAGAAAGGAAATCCTCCAGTGATACTCCTCTAGGATGAAGTGGATCCAATGCCAGTTCTGATTAAGAAAATGAAAACGAGGATGGTGGCTTGGCGAGTCTTAGCCACTGATTGCATACCAAACAACTGCATAATCAACATTTATGCAGAAGGAGACTGCATTCCACCTCAAGTGGACAATTTTGTGAGACCCTTTTGCACTGTTTCCTTCATCAACCAATGCAACATCATGTTCGGGACAAAACTCTGGATACTCAGCCCTGGAGAATTCTGAGGGCCAGTAGAGATACCCTTACCGGTAGGCTCTGTCCTCATACTACAAGGAAATGGTGCAGATATGGCGAAGCACTGCATTCCAGGAGTCCCCTACGAGCAGATCTCCATCACCTTCAGGAGGATGGATGAGAGCAAGATTCTGGTCTACATCAATCCAGATCCAGAATTAGATAATTTGCAGCCCTATGAGCTGTAAGCTACATAGTAGTATCACACATCTAATGCACACTTGCGTGGGATTCTCCTCCGGAAAGTGACTTAGAAGGTGATGTTATTACCTATGTAGTTTAATTTTCAGACATGGATGAATCAAACAGACAGTTTTGTCAGAATACATGAAGATAACAGTACAGTCTATGTTCAGACATACATGGATGTTGTAAAGTTCGATTTCAGAAACATGTCATCAAGAAATGTTTTGATGGAATCACCTGATGTACTTCAGTCATTTTTAATGGAAATGACTAGGTCATATTTTGCCTTCAGTTTTGTGCAGTTGACTACAAGCGCCACTAAATCTGAGTTTGACTCGAATTAAAGAAAAGTTGAATGAAGAACGATTTGAATGAAATTATAACAACAAAAATAAAAATTCAAACTCAAAGTCTGAATAAAACACGAAACCGAAACTCAAAGAGAATCAACTTAAAATCTCAAATTGTAAACCAAAATAAATGAATGAAAACCCGAATTGAAATAAAATTTCAAACGAAACATAAAAAATCAAAACAAAATCAAATCACTAAAAATAAACAGTGAAAATGAATTCCCGAATCCGAAATCCCCGGCCTCAGGCTGTTCTCAAATCTTTTCGACTCCCGGAGATTCCTTTCCTCTTTTGAGAAGGTCAACTGAGTCCACTAACACAGAACCACAAAATTTTCAATTTGGTTGTGATGGCATGGATTTATATCCTTCACCAAACAATCAAACTTTGATCAAGTCTCTCGGGATGTGAAACACTTTCATGTCTCATTCCAATCTTCTACTACACCAAAATTTTCGCAGAATCTTCATAAACCAAATCAAATACCAACTTTTGGGATTGGCACCTAAATTCTAATTCCCATCCTTCTGAAGCTGGTAACTAAATTCCAGTTCTCATTTCAAGATCAATACTTAAAATTTGATTCTCTTCTCTGAATTTCCACCAAATATTCACATTTCTTATGAGAAACTTTTCCGCATTCTAATCCTCTGAGCTAGGTGTAAGACCAACAAGGCATCCTGTTCTCTAAGCCGCCTATCTCGCATTCCTTCCAAGAAACTTTTCCGCATTCTAATCCTCTAAGCTAGGTGTGAGACCAACAAGGCATCCTATTCTCTGAGCCGCCAACCTCGCATTCTATCCGAGAAATGTTTATGCATTCTAATCCTCTGAGCTGGGTGTGAGAACAACAAGGCATCCTTTTCTCTGAGCCGCCAATCTCGCATTCTATTAGAGAAACTTTTCTGCATTCTAATCCTCCGACTTGGGTATGAGACTAACAAGGCATCCTAACTTTGGTGACCGTAAATCTCACACTCTTTCCGAGAAAATTTTTGCACTCCCGAAATCTCGGGGTCAGTACCTAAATTCTGATTCCCATCCTGAGGATTGACGTAACATTCTAAATGGTAGTCATTTCCTCGACTAGAGCTAGGTTGGACGTAATGTCTTTAACGGTAGCCCGAGCTGGTATAGTTTTTTCTTGAGGTCGGTATCTAAATTCTGACTCTCTTTCTGAGATTAACACCTAAATTTCGATTCTCATTCCGAGACTGGTACCAAAATTCCAGTTCTCTCAATTCCGAGATCAGTACCTAAATTCTGATTCTCATCCCATTCGAGACTGGTACCTAAATTCCAGTTCTCATTCTGAGGTCTGTACCTAAATTCTGACTCTCATCTTTTTGAGATCGATACTTAAATTTTGATTCTCATTCTAAGGCTGGTACCTAAATTCCAATTGTCTCCTTTCTGAGATCGGTACCTAAATTCTGATTCTCATCCTTTTCGATCGGTACCTAAATTTCGATCCTTACATCGAGGCTGGTACTTAAATTCTAGTCCTCATCCTCTTTCCGATTTGAACTTTACTTTTGTCAATTCTAGATTCCCTTTCAATTTTAATCTCAAGTCAATTTCAATCAAAAAATTTAAAATCCAAAATCAAATTTCAATCAACTTCGAAATTAATCATAAACTAAACTTTAATCAAACTCAAAATCAAAATTATAAAAAAAATCAAAAGATCAAAATCAAAATTGAAGTTTGAAACTTCAACCTTAATCATTCTTGATGTCAATCAGCTTGAACTCACCCCTTCCTCCCCAGTGAGAGTTCTGGAATCTTCAGCTTCGAAGATTTACCTGATACTTCCCAGTGAGAACCTTCTCTTTTTTATGTTCCGTTCCAAGTGTGCAGGCGGGACTATCTGTGTTGGTCGGTTGATCTCTTCGGTCAACGCCAATACGCGCGGTGTGCTTGGTCAGCACACCACACCTATTGGGGGTCCATTTGTTGACCTCATTTTTGGTGAGGTCATTTATTTTTTCTTAGTGCTTAGGACCTAGCCATAGAACTTCTCCTTGACTATCCTAGAATACTAGAATTGGGACCCACCCTTTAGCAATTCAGCTGCTTCTTGACTCCTTCTGAGACCCCAATTGGATGGTTGCAAACCTTTAAGTCACCATGGAAGGTTAAAACCACCATATGGGCAACCAATAGTGAGTTCCTATAGGATTGTTTGGACTTAGGATGACCTTGGGTGACTTGGGCTTCTCTTGCACACACACACACCCCTAAGCCACTTAACCTAAACCTTGAAACATTGCCTTCTACCCTTTATGAAACTCACATTATTGAATCCAAGCCACTAATCTTTGAGTAAGATGGTTAAGGTCAATATGTGTGAAGGATCATAAAGTGTTTACCATTTGGCTAGACTTGGTCCCAAAGTGGTTGGACTTGGCTAAGTCCATGGCTCATGCTTCCAAACCCTAATTCTCTTCCAAATCACTTTTTACTCGATCTTGACCCCACTAAAATGGTCTCATTCTTCTAATGATACACATCTTTGAATAATTAGATCGTTTTCTTATTTATATAAAAACGGGTAGTCTCAAAAATAAGTCTTAGCTTCAGATAAAAATTTCTTTCTTTGTTGGAATTTCAAACTTAGGGTATAATGTTACTAACAATAAAGTTCATAATGTCGGCATACCATGGAACACACCACTCATTGTTAGTGAATAATTTTTCATCAGGAAAATGTTCATTAATTTTTTCATTGGGACAAAAAGATTTTCCATTTTCAAGCCTAGACAGATGATCAATAATTTGACTATCAGCACCCTTCTTACCTAATATCTCAAAATCAAATTCTTTTAAAAGAAGAATGCTTCTTATCAGTGCTGGTTTTGCATCCTTCTTTTTCATTAAATATTTAATAGCAGAATGGTTAGAATGCACTACACATTTTGTTTCAATTAAGTATGATCTAAATTTCTCAAAAGCATATATTATAGCTATAACTCTTTCTTAGTTGTGGTGTAATTAGTTTGAGCTTCATTAAGAGTTCTACTAGCATAGTTGATAACTTTGAAAATCTTATCAAGTTTTTGTCCTAAAATAGCTCTAATAGCATAATCACTTGCATCACACATTAATTCAAAAGGTTTTTCTCAATCTGGTAAAACAATAACTGGTGCAGTGATTAATTTCCCTTTTTACAGCTCAAAAGCGTTTAGGCATTCTTCATTAAAATTAAAAATTGCATCTTTTTCCAATAAATGGCATAGAAGCTTAGAAATTTTTAAAGGTCTTTAATATAACTCCTGTAGAGTTCAACGGGTCCTAAAAAACTCCTAATCTCCCTTACATTTGTTGTACAAGGTAAATTAGCGATTATTTGAATTTTTGCAAGATCTGCTTCCATGCCTTTTTTGGATATATGATGTCCCAAAACAATTCCTCCTGCTACCATAAATTGACATTTTTTTCCCAATTAAGGACTAAATTTTTTTCTTCACAGAGTTTAATAACTTTAGATAATTGTTCTAAACATGATTCAAATGAAATTCCAAACACTAAAAAATCATCCATAAACACTTCAATTCCTTTTTCAATTAAATCACAGAAAATTTCCATCATACATCTTTGCAATGTAGTAGGGGCATTATATAAACTAAAGGGAATTCTTCTAAAAGCAAATGTACTATAAAGACTGGTAAAAGTTGTTTTCTCTTGATCCTCAGGTGCAATTTGTATTTGGTTATAACTAGTCTATCCATGCAGAAACAAAAATATTTATGCCCAGCTAGTATATCCAACATTTGATTTAGAAAAGTAGTGTAAAATTATCTTTCCTGGTGGCATGATTTAATTTTCTATAACCAATGCATATTCATCATCCTGTAATTTGTCTTATTGATATTAGTTCATTCTTTTCATTAACAGTTACAGTTACTCCTCCTTTCTTAGCAACACAGTGAATACGACTAACCCATGCACTATCTTAAATAGGGTAGATAATTTCAGCATCTAACCACTTTAAAGCTTCATTCTTGACAACCTCTTTCATAATAGGATTTAATCCCTTTGAGGATTAGCTTTGGGTTTATAGTTTTCTTCATTAATGATTCTCTGCATGCAAATTGAAGGACTGATTCATTTATTATCAATTATAGTCTATCCAAAGACTTTCTTATATTTCTTGAAAGATTCAAGCAAACTCTCTTCTTCTTCTATATTTAATTTTGAGAAAATAGAACTAACAAAGTTGAGGAATCACCTAAAAAGACATATTTTAAATATACAAGAAGTAACTTTAATTCAAGTTCAGGAGGTTTTTCAATTGATGGACAAAAAGATTTGTCTTTTTCTGTCATGTCCAAAATATCTAAACTTTCTCGAACATAATTTAAATCTTCTTCATAAAAATCATCAAAATATTGTACTTCATCTTCTTGCTCATGTTCCAATTTTTCACTTTCAGATTTTTCTTCATAAGTTGCTTTAAAATGGCATTCACTTAGATATGTTATAACATCCATCTTATAACATTCATCATCTTTACCTTTTGCAGGATATATTATAACATCTTTACTCCATCTTATAACATTCATCCATCTTATATTAAATATAACAGTTTGATCATTGACATGAATAGTTAATTCCCCTTTCACATCTATCCTTGCTCTTCCTGTAACTAGGAAAGGTCTCCCAAAAATAAAATGTATCTCTTTATCTTCCTTCATATCTAGCATAATGAAATCAACATGAAAGATACATTAATCTACTTTTACTAAAACATCTTTTATAACTCTTTTAGGATATGTTATCGAAAGATCCACTAACTGTAGAGTTAAAGAGTTCTGGGTTATTTCTCCTAATCTCAGTCTCTTATATATAGATAATATCATAAGGTTAATGCTTGCACCTAAATCACATAAAGCTTTCTCATAAAATCTATCTTTTATTGCACATGGAATTGTGAAGCTGTCAGGATCTTAAAGCTTTTCAGGAATTTCTTTTGAATTATAGCACTACATTCTTCACTAATTACAAAAGTATCAATATCTTCAAACTTCCTTTTTCTGTTGAGAATATCCTTCATAAACTTCACATAGCTTGGCATTTGTTCTAAGGCTTCAACCAATGGAATATTAATTGTAAGTTTCTTAAAAAATTTAAAGAATTTTGAAAATTGCTTATCCAACTTTTGTTGTTGAATTCTCTAAGGAAATGGTGGTGGTCGCTTTTCTAAATCAATTTGTGGTGGAGAAATAGATCTTTCCAATCCTTTTAGAGCGTCCTCTTTTGGTTCTCCAATTTCTTCTTTCTCTATTTCTAAGCTTCGCAGTCTTTGATGGTAGAAAATATTTAGCAAGAAACTTTCGAGCGAAATCACCCAAAGTTCTGATAGATTCAGGTGCTAACAAATTTAACCACATCTTATCTTTATCTGTCAATGAGAAATGAAAAATTCTAAGTCTAATAGCATCATTAGAAACACCATCATATTTAAATGTAGCACACGATTCTAGAAAATCAGCAAAATGTAAATTTGCATCCTTAGTTGGTGCACCCCCAAACTGATTACTAGATACCATTTCGATAATAGCAGGTTTAAGTAAAAATGAATTAGCCGCTACAGCAAGATTTTGAATACTACCATGATGTTCATCTACTGTAGGATTAGCAAAATCTCTTAAAGGTTTAAATACATGATGGATTTCAGCATTTTGATTATTTTGATTTTTCATTTCTTAAATATTTTTATCTTTTTCTATGTTTTTAGTTTTTCTGATTTTTTAATACTTCTTTCTAATTCACAATCGTAAGGTACAAGTCCTTCAAAACCTTAACTACACATACACTATTATAAATCACAATAAAAACTATAACTTATATAAAAAAAACAACAAAACAATTTTTTAAAATAAATCTAACAAGTTTAAATAATACTTTTAAAAAGTAAAAATTAGTTTTTCACAAAGTTGTTTTACATATATATATTTTTTAAATATTGTTTTAATAATTTTTCCCCATCAACACCACCAAAAACTTGATCCCTGATATTTATCTTTACATTTTATCTATGAATTTATACTTTATACTTCTTTTTAATGATATTTCTTTCTTTACAACGACGCCAAAAACTTGATGCTAATACAAATGAGAGTTTTAATTGTTATTATTATAAAATGGGATTCTACGCAAGTATACGTATCATTATCAAGTAATATAGGACTTTCTAATTAAGTCCTAAGATATCAAACCAACAATAAAAAATGTTAAATATTCTTAAAAAAAACATAAAAATAACTCTTTACACTTTAAGAAACTTCTTATCCAATCTAAAGATAATATTCTTAGAAAGACAATTTGATTCGTTTTGGTAATTTTTATAATGTTAAATGAAAGCAAACAACAAAATTTATCTAGATTTTTGTATGATTAATGTAAATGCAAATAAAATATCTTTTTTCCTTACTATGAATCAGTAACAAGTCATGGAATGCTGTTGTGGAAGCATCCAAAATGTATCGTGTCCAATAAAAGTAATTATATTTTTTACCCTTGCTAGAGATGCTAGAAAGAACATAGGCTAATATGATGTTTTAGTAATCTTGAAGACGGGTTAGGCAGGAAAGATACTAGCTCTCTCTAGAGTTTCCTCTTTTCCCTCCACCTAGGGGCTAACATCAAGTATCAAGACATAAAAAAATAAATCAAATTGGGGGCTTTAGTCTGTCATTCTAAAGATCTCTAATTCTACACTCTTCAAAGTATATCTCCCTATTTATTTGCACTCAAACATATGGACTACTTTCTCACCCATATAATCTCATGGGATTCTTACCAATTGTTGACTGAGACAATACCATAACGGTTCTTATATGTTCTCACAACATATATTAACATCTTAATTGTCTAAATCAAGAAGTAAAAGAAGTGCATGGTTTTGAATAATCACAACTTCTTCGAACATTAATTTCTTATACTTCACATAACTTCCATCCAAAACTTAATTACTTCATCATTTTAAGGAAAAAGATAAAGAAAACTACTTGGAAATCATGGAGAAAATGCAATCACAAATTGGTTTAAAAGAAAAAATCATAGTGAACATACAAGAAGTTTTAATTAAAAACCAAATGTAGTAATAAAGATAAAGATTTATCTAAAAATTCTCTACACCAAACTTTTGAAGTTCCTTTGAAACTTTGCTTTTCCTTACAATCTTACTTAGTGGGTGGCACCCAGCTCTAAGGACACCAATTCTCTCTTTTAATCCTAATACAAACTACGCTAAAGTAAGTATAAATGGTGAAGTTGAGTGGTGTGTTCCTAAAAGAACTCTCCTACACAATAAACATAACCACACACCCTCTAAAAACAACCATTTTCTGATCTTCAAGTCTTCTTTATATAATTTTCCAGTAGATACTTTTGTATCTCTTCAAATTATGTATGTCTTCAAATTATGTTTGTATTAAATGAATCCTCCAAGAGATGCATCCATTCAATAGTAATTTAAATTATTTTTGGTGCCAATAGGAAGTTACCCACGTTTGTACCAAAGAATTCCTTAAACACCCCTTCAAACTGGTGCCAAAAAATTATTTAAATCCTCTAAAGTAACTATCACACGTAAGCGCGGGGTCTCGGTGCTTAGTCACAAGGCTCCTGGCGTGTAAGCTCTAAGTCTGGGTGCTTAGCCGCGAGGCTCTGGCCCGTAACCGTCGGGTTTGGGCACTTAGCCGCCACAGATAAATTTTACACCTTTCTTCATTTTGCACCAAATTTGATACTTTTCACTCCTTTCATTACATTCATCCAAATAATCGTACTTGTAAGAAAAATGAACAAAATACTTTTTATTAAAGTATAATATCATCAAAATAGGTATAAAAATGTGTATAAAAATACTCTATACTTTTTGTGTATCAACCTTCAATCTATTATTATGAGATATTCATATGAATTTCTTTGTATAAGTATCTCAAGAGTCAAACCTTTCTGATTTCTCTCTATAATGTTTATCACAATGAATTCCTCCTGCACATTTCTTTTATCTGTTTTCCATTCTCATTTTCCCTTTCTATTCCTCCGCCAAGTTTCTTAATATCTCAAGATCATTCACATGATTTGAGAGAAAAAGTGATTTGGATATTAGGGGAATGTAATGAATAAATAGAGTGGCAAATCATCTATAAAAATGATAATCATCAATTGTGGAGAATTGGTGGCAACTACAGCGACAATTCGGCGGTGACACTCGACTTATGAGATATTATCTGTATATTAACGATCTGTATATGCCTTCTCGATGTGTATATTAACGACTTACATTTTATTTTAGACTAATCTACTCCCATATTTTTTTCAAAAATGTCTTTATCTTATAAATTTTTAGATAAAACAAAAAATAAGAATAAAGCCAATCCGGAAGGGTTCGATTAGCAAAACATACTTGCTACAAGAGATAATTAATTTTTGTTCTTACTAATTCAAGAAAAGATAGTAAATACATCAAACTATTGGTGACATGCCCTCACAGTCAAAATTATCTGAAGTTCAGATATCTGGAGAGCCATTAGGGAGTCATGATACACTCTATCTCAATGATAAAGAACTAACTCTGAGCAGGTATATTATATATTCTATTCAACTGCGATGAAGTGAAACTATTTATAGGGTTAGATTTCTAGTAATAATAAATTATCTTAGTTATTATTTAGAATGTTATAGTAAGTAACCCGAACATAAAAATAATGATAGTGTGGGCAGTTTATTTACGAACAGTTTGAATAAAGGGGAGGATTCTCTACTAAGCAAAAAGAACGTAGCATAATTTTTGACATGTTTTAAATTATACATATGTTGAAGTAACATTTCAATTCACCCGTAGGTAATATAATTTTCATGTTCAAAATAAAACAAATTACATTTCGGAACTTCTTCTAGGTTCGTAATACAAGCAACAAAACTACATACCAGAGCTTATTGGATCTGGCTTAGAGGCCGAATCACAGCATCATGACATGTCAAACAATTAATTGCAAAGATTATAGATTTCTTATAATTTTCTTTTGTGTTGGGAAGAAAACTTATAATTATGATATTTGTATTAGAGAAAATGCACACGTATAGTGTGATCAGCTATTATTGAATAGTTGAAAAGAAGTTTAGTTGTAGTATCCTAGTTTTGTTGCGCACAATGTTTACATGATCAATTTTGAGTTGTTTGATTATGTTTCTAATCGAGGAACATAACCACTTAGCCTGTATAATATTACCAAAGTTAAAGTTAATTGAAAATATGCAAAGTTTGATCCATTTATTCTAGCACATCAAGCTAGTCAAGTTTATTACCATTGATACCTTGGTAGAGCAAGGGATAAACTATATTTTCCCATTGTTAAAAGGATAAAACTAAGAAAAATTATTAAGATGCAAATTATTATTGAACCCATTCACCAAGAGCAAGGTATGTCAGATTTTTGTATTTTGATTTATTCCATCAATGAAATGTTTGTCCTAGAGAATACTACAGGAAAATATGAAGAAGTCCTCAAACTATGGATGAAAATGATGATCACATTGAAGAAGAAAATTTATGTTTGTCATAGACGGGCTCATCTAATGAAACATAATGAAAATGATATGTATGCTTTGATGGTTTGCTTCTTTTATTATGTTTACATTTGTTATTTTTAGACATGGTTATGACATGATTTTTATTTTGATGTGCACCTTCCTAGTTTTACTTTTATTGTTTACATTACTTCTCTTGCTTACTTTTATTATTTTTACACGTATTTATATCATGTTTCCTACTTTTTCTATGGATCTTCCTGATTTTACTTCTGTGGCTTATATTATACTGCTCATTTCTTTTTTTGTTGGTAGTATTAATTTTTTATGGCTTTATTCTTGTTATCAATGGCATCATGTGGTGTTGGTGGTCAGCCACCTTGGCATCCACTTGTTTACGACACATTAGGGACTATATACATGGGGCTAAAAAAGTATGTTTCTTGCTCTGACAGACACGACACTTCTCTAATGGTGAGCAAGACCACAACCACTACAACATCTTCTACATTGTTCTGGCCACAAGGCCTCCCAAACAACCCCTCCCACACAAACTACCTCTTAGGCATCAGCTCTTACACCTGCACTAGTTTTCACTAAGCCTTCAACAGCCACCTCTGATGAGCTAAGTCTAGACTCCTGCCCCTCTAATGGAGGACACTTCTAGCATGATACGTATTAAGCTAGATGGTGACTCCTAAGATGTTTAACATTGGAATAAGTTGGATGTTCATCTCAGTAATTTGTGTAACTAATCTTTCTATTATAGTTTCATTTCTCTAAGGCCACTCGTGACACATATAATGAAGAACACCGGGAGAAAAGACAATAGTGCGTTTCTCTCCTATAAGCATATCTGGATTGTGACTCTGGACATATGATTCTTAGAAATTAAGACAAGATTAATTATTTTTAATTAGAATACTAACTTTAAGATATTTTACTATCCGAACCAACACTGCATAATTTCTAATTTTTAGAGCAACTTCTACTTGTTGTTAGAGTAGCAGTAGCAGATCAAATATACGATTGAGATTCGTGGCAGTCATCAGTTGGGTGAATTGATCATCATAGCCCGCAGGAAGGGGAAGTGGCCCATCTGGGTAGGGAAGAAGGTTTGATTTGAATTGAATAGAGCCCGAGCCTCTCTAGGTTATCAGTGGAAGAGGCATATGAACTAGCAGAACAAGAAAATTTAGGGGTAAGGGGCTAGACACTCTATTTTAGAGGCTAGCTCTCCTACACAGAGAACTATTGGTGTCTGATAAAATATTCAAACATTGTATGATTGATGTAATTATGTGTGTTGACCTCATTTTTACAATGGGTCAATACCTTTTTATCCAAAATGTCAATTTTGGTCAAAATGGTCAATCCAGACCCAATGACCAACCCTGTTGACCCCATAGGTCAACCTTTTGACCCAAAATGACAATTTTAGTCAAAATGGTCAATCCTGACCCAACGACTAACCCTGTTGACCCCATAGGTCAACCTTTTAACCTGAAAAGTCAACTTTGGTCAAAATGGTCAATCCAGACCAGATGACCAACCCTGTTGACCCCATAGGTCAATCTTTTGACCTAAAAAGTCAACTTTGGTCAAAATAGTCAATCCAGACCCAATGACCAACCCTGTTGACCCCACAAGTCAACCTTTTTACCTAAAATGACAATCTTGGTCAAAATGGTCAATCCTGACCTAATGACCAAACCTGTTGACCCAACAGGTCAACCTTTTGACCCAAAATGACAATTTTGGTCAAAATGGTCAATCCTAACCCAATGACCAACCCTGTTGACCCCACAGGTCAACCTTTTGGCCTAAAATTACAATTTTCATCTAAATGATCAATCCAGACCCAATGACCAACCCTGTTGACCTACTTTACAGGTCAACCTTTTAACCTAAAAATGATAATTTTAGTCAAAATAACCAATTCATATCTAATCACCAACCTTATTGACCCAATGGGTCAACACATGACCTAAGAAGTCAATTTTGGTTAAAATGATCAATATTTTATCAAAATGTTTAAAACCCCACAATGATACAAATTAATCAAATTAATTTCAAAAAATAATATAATGATTAATTAAATTGACTAATAATTTGATTTTCAATATTTTAATTAATCAAATGACATGATTAATTAAAATGAAATTTAATTTAAAAGTCATAAAATGACAAAATTAGTCAAATAATTGATTTCAAAATTATTTTGATTAATTAATTAGCTAATGAATTAATTTTAAAATTTTAATTAATGACTCTAATTAATTAAAATGAAAAATTAAATTCAAAAGCCATAAAACCACAAAATCCACAAATTGATTAAAAATAATGGAATTAATCAATTAATTGATTCCAAAATTATTTTTGATTAATTAATTAAATAGTAATTTAATTTTCATATTTTAATTAATGATATAATTAATTAAAATGAAAATTAAATTGAAAAGTCATGTAAAGAGACAAAAATCAATTTTAATGACATGGATATTAATCAAATAATTAATTTGGAATTATTTCCAGTTAATTATTGATTAATAAAATAATTTCCAATATTTATTTAATGACATAATTAATTAAATATGGAAATTAAAATGAAGAGGGCATTAAATATAATATTTAAAACATATGACATATGGTTTTCTAGAAATTCTAAAAACTCTTTTATGGCATCACACATGACTCATTAAAGAGAAAACAACCCATGAATTACTCACATTTAACCATGGTTAAAGGCCATCTTGAAAAAATCATGATAAATGAAATGAGGTGTCATCTCCCCTTCATTTCAAAACATGAGTCACCTCTCTCTAAGATGAGGTGGCTAGCCACTTTAAAAATAATTTTGATCACTGCCTTAAGCATCCAGTGAGAAAGGAGGTTAGCATGGATTAAACATTAACCATGGTAAAATTAGGTAATGATGAAATCATGCATGAAATGAGTCACGGAGCTTATTTGTCATGCTACTATTAAATCCTAAGTGACATGGTGAATGAAGAAGAGCTTTCATACTTTGAGTCATCACTCACCTTCTCCATAACCAATGGGAGAGAGACAAAATTTAAACCCATGGTTAAGTGCAATCATGGAAAAACCATGCATGAGGTGAGTAAGAGGGTTAAGTGTTACGTTTCCCCTAAATCTAAAGCATGACTTGGATGAACAAATATTCAGTTCAAATTTAAAATTCCTTCCACCTCATGGAGGAGCCAATGGAAGCAAGCCAAGCTAAGAAGCAAATCCTCACCATGGATGAACTTCACATGGCTTACTCTTAGGAAAATTAATTCCCTTATCCATAGCCTAAAATCCTATCCCTAAGTCATCATGGTGAAGATAACAACCTCCCAAGATGAACTCAAGCAAAATTAAGCTTAGCCATGGCCTCCCCATGGCTATAAATAAGCCATACCCGAACCTAAGCATGAAGGAAACAAAAACCCATAGAAACCTATAGGCTGCCCAAATCCCTTAGCTCCCAACATAAAAAGTCTTCCTAGAGACCTCAGGAATCTATTCCAACCAAAATCAAGCCATAGGATTAGCCCAATCAAGCCAATTTGGTCAAAATCTAAAATCAACCCAAATTAGCCATTTTTACCAAAATTGCTCTCCAAGGTTAGCTACAAAACCAAATTTAAGTGACAAAGATCTTCTTTGGGAGTCCTAGAAGCTGACCATCAGGCCTGATCAAGCTTGACATACTTGTGGCCAAGGTATGGATTTATTTTCTCCAAAATATTGCATGTTTTTGAAATATCATGGGTTATACTAGCCCAGAAATGTATCATCACTGTATAGATACATTCTACACATTCAGATGATTCCATAGGTTCAAAAATCACTCAATTTCGTTGAGAAATGAGTGAGATATTGAGTTTTGAAGTTTAACGGTTGGAAAATTTTCGAATTTTCGGGTGATTTATCTCCGCCGTCCATTCCCGTGTTTTGGAACAGACGGTGCTGATCGCGCCAATCGGTGTCCACTGTTCCATGCTGCGCATGGGATCATCCTGTCCATTTGACGCGTACGAGGATGCATGGCAACGCGTGGGTTTTTCTGGATTAAATTAATTCAAAAAAGCCTTAAAAACTTCAAAATTTCATATCTTTTGATCCAAAGCTCCTAAAAATAAAATAAAAATACCTCTGGAAAGCTCTTGAAGAGAAGAAAATTAACAAATTAAAATCATAATTTTATTCCTAGTACTTAATTTTTAATTAATTCATTATTCTCTGGAGTAATTTAATTATTTAAAATTAATTATAATTCCAAAAATTATGAAATTTTCACAGAATTATCTCTCTGTTATGACACACATATTCTAATTTTCCTAAGGACAGAAAATTTCTTTAGGATATTTTTCTTTAATTTCTAAGCTACTTTGTAATTATTTATAAAATAATTATAAAAATTAGAAATTAATGAAAATAAAATTGAAAAATTGTTTGAACATTTAAGGTAACAGACAATAACCTTAAAATAATATTTCTTAAACCATTAAAGAATTTTAAAAGACATTTTTAAAAATAGGGTTAAAATTTATTATTTAATAAACTTAACCCTAAAATTCCAAAAACCCTATAATTACTTTGTCTATTCTATGATAAACTAGGTTCAAAATAACTCACAATAAACCTATAAATAAACCATAATTAAGTCTAAAATGACATATTATACTTAATAAACTCTAATTAGGTTTAAGACACCATTTAAACCAAATTAATTAAAGTTAAACTTTAATCACATTAAGTTTAACTAATTAAACCATAATTAAGTCTAAAATGACAAATTAAACTTAATAAACCCTAATTAGGTTTAAGACACCATTTAAACCTACTTAAGTGAAGTTAAACCTTAATCACATTAAGTTTAACTAATTAAACCATAATTAAGTCTAAAATGACAAATTAGACTTAATAAACCCTAATTAGGTTTAATCCACATTAAACGTAGTTAATCAACTTAAACCTTACTTACATTAGGTTTAAGTAACCCTTAATAAACCCTAATTAGGTTTAATCCACATTAAACCTAGTTAATCAACTTAAACCTTACTTACATTATGTTTAAGTAACACTTAATAAACCCTAATTAGGTTTAATCCACATTAAACCTAGTTAATCAACTTAAACCTTACTTACATTAGGTTTAAGTAACCCTTAAACCCTAATTAGGTTTAACCCACATTAAACCTAGTTAATTAACTTAAACCTTACTTACATTAGGTTTAAGTAACCCTTAAACCCTAATTAGGTTTAATCCACATTAAACCTAGTTAATCAACTTAAACCTTACTTACATTAGGTTTAAGTAACCCTTAAACCCTAATTAGGTTTAACCCCTATTAAACCTAATTAATAAAGTTAAACCTTACTTACATTAGGATTAAGTAACCTCTAAACCTTAATTAGGTCTAACCCATTAGACCAAATTAAACCATTAAGTCTTAACTAAATTAGACTTAATTAAACCAAAACCCTAATTAGGTCTAACACATTAGACCTAATTAAACCATTAAGTCTTAACTAAATTGGACTTAATCAAACCTAAACCCTAATTAGGTCTAACCCATTAGATCTAATTAAACCATTAAGTCTTAACTAAATTAGACTTAATCAAATCAAAACCCTAATTAGGTCAACCCATTAAAACTAATTAAACCATTAAGTCTTAATTAAATTAGACGTAATCAAACCTAAACCTTAACTAGGTCTAACCCATTAGAGCTAATAAAACCATTAAGTCTTAACAAAGTTAGACTAAACTTTAACACAAACATAAGTTAAGTCTAACCCATATTAGACTTAAATCATACTTAGGTTCAACCTAACATGAACCTAAGTTTAACACAAACCTAACTTAAGCCTAACCCATATTAGACTTAAATTAAACCATACTTAGGTTCAACTTGACATAAACCTAAGTCTAACATAAATCTAACTTATGTCAAACTCATATTAGACTTAAATTAAACCATACTTAGGTTCAACCTGTCATGAACCTAATTCTATCCTAAATCTAACTTAAGTCTAACCTATATTAGACTTAAGTCAAAACCTATACTTAGGCTCAACCCAAGTTAAACCTAAGTCAAACTCAAACCTTAGGTTTAACATAAATGAACCTAACCTTAATCTATACTTAGGTTCAACCCAAGTTAAACCTAAGTTAAACTTGAACTTCAGATCCAACGTAACCTTAACTTAGGTTCAATCCAAGTTAAACCTAATTCAAACTTAAACCTTAGGTTCAACGTACATGAACCTAACTTCAACATACACTTAAGTTCAAATTAAGTTAAACCTAAGTCAAGTCTAGACCTTAGGTTCAACATACATATACTTAGGATCAACCCCAACTTGAACTTAAGTCAAACATTAAACTTTTTAGGTTCAACATACATGAACCTAACCATTAACCTATACTTAGGTTCAACCGAAGTTAAACCTAAGTCAAACTTAAACCTTAGGTTCAACGTACATGAACCTAACTTCAACATACACTTAAGTTCAACCTAAGTTAAACCTAAGTCAAGTCTATACCTTAGGTTCAACATACATATACTTAGGATCAACCCCAACTTGAACTTAAGTCAAACATTAAACTTATTAGGTTCAATATGAACCTAACCTTTCTATACTTAAGTTCAACCCAAGTTAAACCTAAGTCAAACTTAAACCTTAGGTTCAACACATTTGAACCTAACCATAACCTATACTTAGGTTCAACCCAAGTTAAACCTAAGTCAAACTTAAACTTTAGGTTCAACTCACATGATCCTAACCATAACCTATACTTAGGTTCAACCCAACTTGAACCTAAGTCAAACTTAAACCTTAATTAAGACTACCACATTAGACTTAATTAATCTATTAAAACTTAACCAACTAAGGTTTAATCAAACTTAAACTTTAATTAAATCTACCACATTATACTTAATCAAACCTATTAAACCTTAACCAATTAAGGTTTAATCAAATCCAAACCTAACTTAAGTCTAACCCATATTAGACTTAAGTTAAACCATACTTAGGTTCAACTTGACATAAACGTAAGTCTAACCTAAACCCAACTTAATTTTAACTTAATTCAAACCATACTTAGGTTCAACCTGACATGAACCTAACCAAAAACCTAACTTAAGTCTAACTCATATTAGACTTAAGTCAAACCATACTTTGGTTCAACTTGACATGAACCTAACCCAAAAACCTAATTTAAGTCTAACCCATATTAGACTTAAGTCAAACTATACTTAGGTTCAACCTAACATGAACCTAACCCAAAAACCTAACTTAAGTCTAACCTATATTAGACTTAAGTCAAACCATACTTAGGTTTAACATGACATGAACCTAAGTCTAACCTAAACCTTAGGCTCAACCTAACTTGAATTTAAACCAAAACCTAACTTAAGTTCAACTCATATTAAACCTAAGTCAAAATCTAAGCCTTAGGTTCAACTGACAATGAACCTAACTCAATTCAACTTGACATAAATCTTAGGTTTAACTGACAATGAACCTAACTAAACTCAAATCGACATAAAACTCAAAAATAAACTCAAATCGACATAAAACTCAAAACCAAACCCAAATCGACATAAAAGCCATAACTAAACTCAAATCAAGATCAAAACCTGAAACCAAATTTAAACAAATAAAAGTCGACATAAACCTTAGGTTCAACCCAAATTAAAACTAAATCGACATAAACTTTAGGTTCAACCCAAATTGAACCTAAATCGACATAAACCTTAGGTTCAACCCAAATTGAACCTAAATCGACAAAAACCTTAGGTTCAACTTAAATTGAACCTAAATCTGACAAAATTGAATCTAAATCAACATAAGCCTTAGGATGGAAAAAATTGATCTTAAATTAACATAATTTTGACATTTCAAACATAAATCAACATAACCGACATAAATTTGACATTCCAAACAAAACTCAACAAATTTGACATAAATCCAACATTCAAAACAAAATTCAACAAATTCGACATAAATTCGATATTTCAAATCAAACTCAACATAATTCGACATTAATCAACATTCCAAATATAATCAAACATAATTTGTATTAATTAACATTTCAAACATAATTTGACATTAACCGACATTTTAAATAAAATTAAACAAACACTGACATTAACCGACGTTAATTGATATTTCGAATGAAATTTAACAAACACCGACATTAACCGACTTTAATCAACATTTCAAATCAAATTCAACAAACACCGACATTAAATGACATTAACCGACATTTCGAACCAAACTCAATAGAACTCAACATAAATTGATATAATTCGACATAAATCGACATGATCGAACTTAACACGACATGAACTGACATAGTTCTTATGTTCGACCTTTATCGAATTTAATTTAACATATGACATCATAATTCTTAAAGTTCGACCCACGTTGAACTTAACTCGACATAAAATTAAACTCAAATTAACATAAAATCCAAAATCAAATCCAAATTGATATAAAATCCAAAATCCAACCCAAATCAAAATTTAAACATAAATTGACATAAACCTAAATCGACATTTCAACCAAACTCGGACATCCAACAACTCTTGATCAATAGAAACTTTGACCAGGTGAGCTAAATATTTCGATATGACATTATTTCTAATTTTGTTTTCCTTGCAGGATGAAGACATGAAATTTCGTTTAGATTTTCTTTGCATGTTATAGGGTGTGCTAACTCTGTTTTGCAGGACGTCGACAACGGAACTTTGACAACAAAACCAGGACATTTAGGATAGCCATAAAACCCAAACTTTCTACAAACAACAAAACAAAAATGACATGACAACAAAGACAACTGAACTTTTAGAGTAGCCACAAAATCTGAAATAAAATGATAAAATTATTAACTTTGAAATCGACATAACATCAACATTAACAAAAACATACAATGACATTTCTATACCACAATAAAATGATGACATGACAAAATGACATGACACCACAAAATAAAATTTAAAACAAAATGGAATCATAAACAAAATAACAATAATAAATTAGTAATGATATCTTCTTGACATCATTGAAGGTATCTCATGACATAATAACGACATAGGAGATAAAATATCTCATGACAAATTGAGATATTAATCACGGCATCTTATGACATTACGACATCACATTAAGACAGGACATAAAATGACAAGATATTATGATTCACAAAATGACATGACAAAATGACATGACAAAACCAAAATTTAAAACAAAATGGAATCATAAACAAAATAACAAAAATAAATAAGTAATGATATCTTCTTGACATCATTGAAAGTATCTCATGACATAATAACGACATAGTAGATAAAATATCTCATGACAAATCGAAATATTAATCACGACATCTTATGAAATTACGAAATCACATTAAGAGATGACATAAAATGACATGATATTATGATTCACAAAATGATATGACAAAATGACATGACAAAACTAAAATTTAAAACAAAATGGAATCATAAACAAAATAACAAAAATAAATAAATAATGATATCTTCTTGAGATCTTTGAATGTATCTCATGACATAATAACGACATAGGAGATAAAATATCTCATGAAAAATCACGATATTAATCACGACATCTTATGAAATTACGACATCACATTAAGACATGACATAAAATGACATGACATTATGATTCACATTAAGACACAACATAAAATGACATGACATTACGACATCACATTATGATATAACACGACATACAAACAATGACATCCCGACATAACACATGACATGATATGATACTAAACCAAAATAAATAAAAAATCGACACTTGACATAACACGACAAAATCATTGACATTGACATCGACATGATATCTAACATAAAACCGACACTTCTAAAACAAACGACAAATCAAAATAACAATAGTCAGGAAAAATGACAATAAAACATAACGACAACAAAATGACCTTAATAAACACAAAACAATGATGAGATTAAAACAAACAAAACAAACATAAAACCAAACGACACGACAAGATAATATCATCATGACAATATAACAGCTTGACAAAATGACACCACGACATCATGACATAACAAAGCGCAATATGATAAAATAATATTAAAACAATAAAAATGACATTACAACATGACATAAAACAACATGACATATAAACTACGACATCTCGACATGACATATGACATAACATACAAAATGACAAAAATGACATTACAATAACAAAACAAAACACCACAAAGTAACGACATACATCCAACATAAACAAAACTTTCTGGTAGTATCGATTCTTCTGAAACGCACTGTCACAACAACACTTACACTTTTTTGAGGATAAATGTTAACCTTAATCGGGAGTTTTCCTAGGCAGTATTAATTGCTCAGGATGTAATTAACTATAGGAGCTTGCTCCTATAGGAGATTAAAGAACTTAGGATAGGTATTTTACCTACAAGACCTCTCTGGTTACACAAGATCTTCATATGATTTTCTCATATGAAAAACTTCAGTAATTACACAATTTGAAGACTTATTCTATGAGATTATCATTTAATCTTCTTTTCTCTTAATCTCTATCAAGATTAATCCTTCTTTATCCAAAGACTTCTGGCAATAAGTCTAAGTAAGATAAGAATTAGGGCGATAGATAGAGAAAGAGAGTGGCGACTCCATGACATTGACATAATACGAGAATTGATAGCGATGCAAGTCGACAAAAAAAAAAATTTCATCGCCATCAATGTGGTATTTACCATTTTCTCTTGTACAGAGGTTAAGGAGCATGGTCAGCTGCTGACCACTGCTGAGTTCCATGTTCTAATGCATCGGTGCCATTGGAGACATTAGTGGGTCTTCGACCTATCTCGGCTTGTTAATGCAAGTAAGAAAATTCATTTTATTATATTTTTTACAATTAATGTTAAAAATGACAACTAATCCTTCATTTTATTATACAGAAGAAGTATGAGAAGCTCTGGGAGAGGTAAAGGGAGTTGGAGAGCTAGATCCTGACATCCACCAGCAATAATGGTAGCCAGTCCACCACTGTACTATTTGATTTTTTAGCTATAGATGCAAGCGGCGGAGAAGAAGAAAAGGAGGGTCTTCGACCCGACCATGAAGGGCATAACAGTTATACTGGAGCTCTACCTTGCTCTTGTGCATGACTTAAGGTCGTTGCAATCAAAAAACGAGGAGCTTGCCGGACAAGTTAGTACTATAAATGAAGAGTTCCATCAAATGCATGATAAGATGTGTTAAGGCTAGCTAATCTAAAGTGCCTGACGGTGAGTATTCCAAATCGCAAGGGTATACAGCCTATGACTTCTGTGGCGGAAGAGGAGGGAGGGAAAAATGATTAGATGTTTGGTGATGTTTCCTTATAATAGGGGTTTATGTATTTTTAAAAAATTTTTTAGCATGGAACACATATTATGGGTTTAGATGTAATCTTTCATGAACTTAGATTAGCGTTTTTTTCGTTATGATTTATTGTTTGTACGTGTTTGTGATAAAAATTTTGAGTTGTAATGATGAATACTTAAATCAATATGCTATTCGTATTTGTTTTGTGCAGGTTGCAAAACATAATCGTTCTTTTATTTATTTATTTATTTTTTGTTATAGGTTTAAGTCAGAAGTTGCGACTCCACTTCAATTTTTTCAACACTCGTCGATATAAATTGATGTAAATACGTCGCCAATTTACGTTTGCCATATTACATTAACCATTATGCGTTCGCAAAATATACCTTTAGAACTTGTCATCACGGGGAGCCTTGAAGCTAGATAATGACGAGCTTGACGGTCGCTAAATTTGAGGCAATCAATTAGGGTCAGGCATGTCGCGGTTTTAACGTCGACTTTATGTCTAACACCAATACGATGTTAGACATGTTTAGCGTCAGATTTTTCCCATATTAGTGTTGGATTAATCAAATGCTAATTGACATAAATCGTATAGTGCAAAATATTGTCAATCATCTTGCAAGCTCACCATGACTTTTATTTTTTTTAGCCATATGAGGACGGCCAAAATAGATTTTTAATTATATCCAAGATGTAATATCATTATCCTTTCACCTACATGACCAAGAGCTTACGAATGTATAAAGCTCGAGAAGGCAGGAAAATATTTCAACTCCCTTCGCTTTGCAAATCAATCTCCCCATTTATTTATAAAAAAATCTAGTGCCGAAGAATTTTACTAGCAACTACAGCTAAATTAGCTAACATCACCTCTAAAATTATTATAATTGTTTCTCGTAATTAAACGAAATTTCGGTTTCACGAACTCTTGCAGTTTATAGGGGCCCATCACATCTTTAACTTGTCTACTTTCTCTTATAATATATCTCTTATTGTTTTTTTTTTTTTGCTTAATTTTTTTTAATAATATTTATATACATAATACTCAAATCCTTTATATTTACATATCTAACACTTAAACTTTTAATTTATACATGCGTAAATCTTACCTATCCATGAAAATATGTAAGTAACATTTAAAAGTTAAAATTGCGGTATTTCTATTGTGATATAAACCATTTAGGTAGTATAAATGTGAAAAGAAAAATTTAGGTTCTAGATATATGTAAATACACAAGAATTGGTTGATATGTTTGTAATTGCCCATCTTTTTTTAATGGTAACGTTAGAAATCTCTTAGCTACTAGCTTTTGGCATTAAATTTTTCGGTAGAATATGGATTATAAAATGTATTTATAGAAATTTTTTAGGATAACAATAAGTGACAGATGGCAACATAATATCAGCAATGACGACTAATATATTGCCAGATTGCCAATGCTTTAATTGACCTTCTTCTTTCCCGATGTCTTCTTAGTTTTAGCTTCTAAAAATTACGTAACATGCATGTAGAATTTGTATGTAAGGGAGTTACAATGAGATTAAATTGAGGTTATTTGGAGGGTACAGTGATGTTATTGGAAGGTTATTTTTTAATAACCTCACGGTAACCCCCAAATATATTTGATCGAACATATTACATACCATTATCTATGATAAGGCCTTATATGGACCTTAATTTTTTTTCTGATCCACTTAGGGGCAATTTAGAATCACTGTTATATATTTACTTTATTTTATTTATATTTTTATTTAAAATAAAATATGTTTAATACATTATAACTATTTGAGAATTATTTTTAAAATAACTCAAAAAATTTTTTAAATATTTTCAGTATTTATTTGGAAAAAAATTATTTGTTTTTTAAAATAAAAAAATAAAAACATGCTATAAAACGTATTAAATAAGTATATTTTTAAAATAAAAGTAAAATAAATAAATAAATAAATAAAAGATGGCAAACAAACTCTTAGTTAATCAAAATTTGACTATAAAAATATTCACTATGCATTTGTTTACATATTAGGTCAAATTTATTCTTATCGAGTTGGTAGTCTTTATAGAGAATAGAGTGACACCTAGAGTGTGTTTTGTGCAATTTATGCTTATCTAGATAAGCCACATAACTGCAAAATATGAATCGCATAATTTGACCTGCGTTTTGCGTTTAATGTAAAAAATCAACTACATTTTCAGATAAGCTACGCAAACAAAGATTCCAAACTGTGAGACGGCGTTATCAAATCGCTACCACAGAGCTGGCCCAAACACACCCTATCTAATGTAAAATTTTTAACTATGATGCTTCATTAGGATTCTAAATCAAAAGTGGCTAGAATTCGACCAACAATTCTCGTGAGCATTGGTCCAAAAAATTCTTTCAATCACATCAAACAATCTCAATTATTATGATCAGATATTAGTCGTAAATTCATCAGAAGGAAGGAAAAGAATACATCAGAAAGAAGGAGAACATAAGGTAACAAAAGGCAAACCTGAAACCAACTTGGTGAATCGAAGGAAGCAAAGGAAGAACACATAGTAATGGTAAAAGTTTAGAATACGGCTGCCACCATCGAGACAAAAAAAAAGGCCACAGAGTCCACAAATACTAGAGGAAAAGAATAACTCCACAACAAATTAAATCACCACTTACAGCACCCAAGGTTAACAAAATAAACAAAATAAACCACTCCAATAAAAGTCAGACCGAATGCCAGAACTATCGCCATAAAGCTGACAAACCACACAGTGCTAAAAAGCTAAAAACAATAAAAGGAGGCAACATATTGCCAGCATAATAGAAAATATGGATGTTACCTTACAAACAAAATGAATTCAAGCCACAAATTAAGGAAATAACAAAACAAAAGGGATACAACTAACATAAGCATGGATGCACCCATTAGTAGGGGAACACAAGAGACACCAAAATAAACTCACAACCAACCACGAGATATCAAAATAAACCCTCAATAGAAGCAAGCAAGAAAAAAAAAAGATGCACTCAAAGTAAAATAGAACAACTTAGGCACCCTAACAAGATTTAAGATAGGGAAGATCAATTTTGTCTAAGAAAATCATGCATTTGATGTGCTTATTCAGGTCAACAAAAGAAAATGTTTGAAATTTTTTTACGGAGAGACCCTAAGTTAGTAAAAAAATCAACACAAGAATTATCCTCCCTGAAGATGAGCGACAACTTCCAATTGATGGAATTCAACGAATAGTGGATCTCATGTAACAGATAGAAAATATGACATTTATCATTGTCATTCATACAAAAATTTAAACAAAATTTCCCCGATAGCTTAGCATCTAACTCAAATTATACATTACGAAAATTAATAGGAATAACTAAAATGAAGCCCTCTTTCAGAGCAAATTATTCTATATAGATAATGGAAGAAGTATTAATCGGACAAGTAAAAGAAATTAAAAATTACCCTAATGTTATTCATGATGCCACCAAAGCTACCATATGTTTTAGAAATTGAGCCATCTATATTGGAATTTACCCACCCTAAACGAGGAACAAACCATTCATCATAGAAAAGAAAGAGTTAGGAGGGTCCAAATTCCGGAGACTAAAGGTAGATAGAGCATGACAAAAGCCTTTAGAACTTTTAGAACCAATTAAATTGGCTTTAACCAATAGGTGAATTTTATGATAAATATTAAAAATGATAGAAGATTAATTCATATTAATATTGTCTTGCTTCGAGATATTCCTAGCATTCCAAATGAACCACAAAATAAGACAAAACAATATGGATAATACGATTTCTAGAAGCCTTGAGAGTAAGATCGAACCAATTACATTCAAGCTCATTTAGAGAGACATCATGTTGAAAATAATTTTTATTGAAGATTGAATCCCCACATTTCCCTACGAAAGTAGCAATGCGACATTGAACAAAAAGGTGTTGAACATCCCCCATGTTAGATCTACATTGGCATTTAGAGGATAAATAAATAGCACAACAGGAAAAAAAATATGTAAGATCTTACAAGAAAAAATAGGAAAGGACGGAGAAATAACAATACCTCAAAAAAGGGAAAAGTTATTATTTATCTCTTTCTTAGTACGATACTGATTCTAGACTTCTTTAAAGGAAAAGCAAATACTATCTGAAGAAGGAAATAATATTTTATCATTCAAATTCTAAAGTTTTTCAAATTCGGTGACCAGATCAACTAAGCACAAAGGAACGAACTCCAGAAGAAATTGCATGTTCCACACTGTCGGCCGCATTTTTGTGCTTTCTTTGAAAGATATAATATTTAGTGATTTAGTTTAATATAAAAAGGTATACGATTTTTTAAAGTAGTTTTGAAAGTAGTGTATTTTTAATTTTGAAAAATGAGACCGCCTGGATCTCATTTGTCCAGTAATTTGCATAATCGTGCCTGGTGTCACAAGTGATACATCTTCTCGAAAGAGTAATGTATCTTGCGACGGTAGACCCAGTCATACGAACTAAAGGACTCGTGACATCCGTTTGGTCTGCGAATCTTTATATATGGTCGACAAGTTCCCCTTCCTAAGAGAAATACTAGGTAGGGTTTATTTTACCTGGGTTACAAGTTCCCTATAGAGGCAAGCCCCTATAGTTAATTACATCTCAAATGACTGGTGTCACTTGAGAAAACTCTCGATAATGATCGGTGGTTCTGTCTTCAAGAATTCAAGGGTTTAGGTTTTCACGGTAGGACGTGGAAAAGCAAGTGGGAGTGACTCAAATTGGAACAGTTATTTCCGGGAGTCCAAAGAAAGAAAAGGTAGGGGATGTCACAGATCTGAGGTGAGCCACAGTGACTTCCCAGCTATCCTATGGTGCGGCTGCGTTTTGGAAGAGATATTATTTAATTGTTTAATCCTGCCAATTTTATTATTTGGGACTTACACTTGCATAATACCCAATCATGCAAATAGCCCGCATAGATAGAAGGGTTTACGTCGTACCGTACGATAACCTCGGAACCTAAAGCGAGTTAGGACTTACGCTGTGCAACACGGTTGCACAGAAGCCTAAAGAGAAGAGTGAGGGTTTCTGTCGCGCTGGGCGAGATACCTCGAAGTCCTATATGTTGTTATTTAAACTAGGTATGGTTAGCTGTTGCAGAATGACGACGACCTCCACTTGTGGTTTGCTCCTTGCTCCTCATCGTGCTGCCCACGGTGTATGCTCCAAGTTTCTTGTTGGAGTAGCAGTCCTAAGGTCTAAGGTTCAAATGGTTTTATCAGGTGTATATGTCAAGTTTTGTTGCCAAAGTTTTGATTTTTGTTTTGTTCCTTTCGTTTTGGTTTTAGTCTCAGTTCAGGTTTTGCATGAAGAATAGACAATTGTAGGTATATGAAAAATACATGAAAAGTAAATTGCAGTGAAGTAGACTTCAGTAAAGTAAATTGCAGTAAATAAACTATAAAAGCGTACCTGGGCATCTGCTACTGCCGCCATATTTGTATTGCAAGCATGATATCATTTTGCAGGAAATAAACTTGCAGGAAAATTAAGTAAAAAGAGAAAACCCAGCACGAAGGTCAAAAAAAAGAACGAGTCGTAGAAATCACAAATAAAATTTGTAGTCACATATGAAAAACCGGAACTGGGTATAGGACATCAGTAAAGGTGGGGGCTCAGAGCTGGACTGTGTGCTATCCGACCTTGGATAAGAGTTACCAACCCGACGATCTAAGGAGGGTAGTCCTTAACCCAATCCAAGTGACTAACCATGGACCTTTATATATTTTATAAGAAAAATTCTCTGATTTTCATGCAAAAGTTGTTGTTTAAGTTTTTATGCAGAGTTCTTTTTTTTAACAAGCAAAAGAGATTTTTGTTTTATTTATTTATTTATTTATTTATTTTTTTGTAAGATAATAGTCCACAGGCTAGTCACTCTAATCGTGCTAGGACTACTAACGACCTAAGATCGTCGGGGGAAACGATCTCACCAAGAGTCGGCGAATAGTATCATCGGTCCTTTCCTCTCCCTTATTGAAGGTCCTTGAGGTAAGAGATATTATTCTAATTATCCCTCGAATCCCTCGTATCCCTCGTATAGCACACATAAGCATTATCATCATCGCCCTCGCCACCTAGACCTCAGACTTATACCAGTCCGATGATCCATATGTGGCAAAACAAATGTCCCCAATTGCCAGGAGGATTTGAGTGTATGTTCAAGCTCAAATCCCGATGCATTGGGTTTCAATATTGGTTAAGTCATTTTAGGGAATTCCACAGTTGATTTAATTAAGGAAGGGTGAACCAAGCCTCGGTGCATTCTCTGGTCTGATGTTTTGATCAGCTTGTGAATTAGGGTCAGGTACTTAGTTTCATGTGCATTCAAAGCTTAGATGGACAGGCTCTCACCTATGGTGTATTCCTAAGGTCTAAGAAGCCTATGCTGTGAATTAGGTGGGTGGCGCTCACCTAAGGTGTGCTCCTAAGGTATAGGAAGCCTATGCTGTGATTTAGGTGGATGACTCTCACCTAAGGGTGTGCTCCTAACTTTAGGAAACCTATGCTGAGGATTAGGTGGGTGACTCTCACCTAGGGTGTCTACCTAAGACCCAGGGAGTCTACACTGCGGGTTAGGTAAATGGGGTTCACCTAAGGTGTATACCGAAGACTCATGGAGCCTACACTCTAACTTGTGCTTGAAGTGACTAAGAGTGATTTACCTTCCCCAACTTAAATCAGAAATTCCCCCTTTTTTATGACTTAACCGTTTTAAAAGAACAAAAATAAGTCAAGAGAACAAAAGAGGTCGACTCACTTCCAAGAACTAGTAAAGCCAAAAAAAAAGTATAAAAAGCAAGTGAGTCGGGCTGAAAAATAAATGTTCAAATGGTGCGTTGAAGTATTGTCGGGCAACAGCTAGCAAGCCTACGCGATAACCCTGCAAGCTCCTACGACTCGGGGCAGCAAGTTAGACACTCCAAACAACAGTCCTAAGCGTTGGACGGCAATCCTACAGCTTCCAAATAATCCAAACAATGCTCAAACGGCTTCTCTAAATCCCCAACAGCTCCAAACATTAGCTAGAAACATTACACAACAGTTTTAAAGTCACCAACTGTTTTAAACAGCAATTAATTGTTCCAAATCACAATATATAACAATTAATAACTCCCAAACAACCACCTATGACGATTGACAACTCCAAAATCGCCACCCACAGCTCTCATGGCATTTATAAACCCCGAACAGCACTTCCATGGCATCCCACAACAATTTGCAATTCCAAACATCAATTTCGATTCTCCCCACAGCATTCTACAGCCCTGAACAATTCCAAACAGCAATTTATTGGTGTTAGACAGCACTTTCTAACTTTCAAATATCATCCTACAACTTTTCTATTCCTCCAAACAACAAATCCAGACTTCCGAACTGCCCCCAACAGCAATTCCAAGCTTCCGGACAACAGCTATACTCCTCCAAACATCAAACGGCTACCCCCTAAGCCTCCTACAGCGAGTATACAACAATTAATGGCATCCTACAGCGGCCCTAGGCACCCTTGCAGTTTCAACAGCACCAAGCGAGTCATCTTAAACACAAAACATCAATTTAAAAGCTTTCACGGCAATCTCAAATGATCAAACTACACTTTTAATACCTCAAGCAACATTTAAATGATGTGAAATTAATATCCGGGAGAGCATAAAATAATACTAGAAAATGTTCATATACATACTACTTAATTCCCATGTGTTTACATTTTTAACACCTTAACATTTCACATCATATCAAAAATATCATAATTTAAGCTCTTAAAAAAACTTGAATCTACTTCATCATGTGTAAAATTGGTGACAAGCATGCAGAGATTAATGTTTAAGTGTCAAATGATAAATACGAGAGAATTAAATGGCATGTATGTAAACCTTCCAAATAGTGCAACAAGATTAACTGCAGCTCTATATAACAAAGCAAAGCGAAATCCAATTATAACATCCAAAAGATCTAGCTATGAGGTAAATAATAAGCTAGCTGTAGCTTTCCCCAAGTCCAAATTGCAAAGCAACACAAATTTGACAACAACCTTCCAATTCCAAAATCATAAAGCAATGCAAAGCTAGTTTTATAATTTCTGAAAACATCCGAATCATGAAGCGAAAGAAAGCAAAAAAAAATTGATGTTTCCAAATAAGAATAAACTAATTATAGCTTTCGACAGTTGAATGCAATTCAGGTATTTTTATGCATGTAAATCTTTCAATATTTTAAAGGGAAATCATCAAAACAGATTATGATTTATATTCAAACACCTCCTGCAAAAAATCAAATTAGATCCAAGCATCTCGATACATGGAATAAGCAATAGAAGCTAAAATTGAACT
The DNA here is from genome assembly GCA_022702705.1 of Papilionanthe hookeriana x Papilionanthe teres. Lineage (NCBI taxonomy): Eukaryota > Viridiplantae > Streptophyta > Magnoliopsida > Asparagales > Orchidaceae > Papilionanthe > Papilionanthe hookeriana x Papilionanthe teres. Next base: position 10,923,064 of record CM040431.1, on the reverse strand, counting down.
TTTTATACCAAAGGAAAAAAAAATTCATCAACAAAAATGCATTTTTCTTTTACAGGAGAGGCCAGAGAAATAAAAAAAAATGTCCTTGATTTAACAAAGAGGATCCACGTGAGACCTATTTGGTAGACGGATATGAGCAATATTTAACCAAAAATCTTACGAAATCTGTAATCGTGTTTCTCCTCCATATTGCATTAAATCTCGGATTCAGAACAGGATTTTGACCTAGAATTTGCTAGGCAGTGAATTTGAACAAAATAAAGCAGCAGTTTCATAAGTCCGGGTTTCACGGATTTCAACTTTAAATTCTAGATTTACAAAATCCTATGAATCAGCAGATTTAGTAAATCCGGGAAGAGTGAAGAGAAATAATGGTGTGAACCGGCTTACCTTTTTCAATGATTTCGAGTAAAAGCTGAGCTGAAAGATGGGAATTATGGTGTTCTCCGTAAGCCGCAGTCGAGTCGTTGCCTCCCAAGCTAGCTCCAGTTGCGATTTTGCTGCAAGGATTTGGTTACGATCAGTTGCTGGGTCGTGCGAGAGAGAGGGGCGAAAGAGACGGGAGCAGCCTTCGGTTCGACGTCTGAGAGAGGCGAGGCTTTCAGTGCGGAGCTTCGATGGAGGCGATCGGGAGAGGGGGAGCAGGAGAGCTGGCTCGGTTTGGAGCAGGGAGGCGAGGTGAGCGGGAGAGATCAAGAGAGGAAGGAGGAGCTGGCGAGCGGAGTTTCTGTGCGAGCGTACGGGAGATGGGGCGATCGAGCGAGAACCAGCGGGAGACGAGCGGCGGTTCTGCGCGGGTCGAGCGGGAGTTCTTCTCTTTCGCGTGGAGCAGCGAGCGGGATTTCTGTGCTAGCGTACGGGAGATGGGGCGATCGAGCGAGAACCAGCGGGAGACGAGCGGCGGTTCTGCGCGCGGTCGAGCGGGAGTTCTTCTCTTTTGCGTGGAGCAGCGAGCGGGCGAGGGATCGGATGCCGAACTTCTGTTCGGTGCAGAGGGAGAGGGAGTCGAGCGTCGATCGGTATCGTGCAGGGGAGATGGCAGCGAACGGGATTCGGTCGCGCGGGGAAGAAGGTTCTGCGGAATCGAGCGGGGGAGGCTAATGTCGAATCAGGAGAAGAGCGATCCCGCCTATCCTATAGCCGCGTTCGTCCGTTACAGGTGATTGGGCGCCAAATTAATTGCTTTCCATATAGGGGACCGTTTATTTGGCAAGGATTAATTTCAAATCAAGCCTAATTAATTATCAAATCAATTGATTTATTTGAAATTCAAAATTTGAATTTTAAAATCAAATGGCTGAGGTGTGCAGCCCAATTCAGACCAGAATTAAACCAGAGTCGAGCCCGGATCTGCATCCCGCAAATAAAAATAAAAAAAAATGTTCATCGATTTTCGTGCCGTTCGCGCGAGCGTGGAATCACAGCAATATGGGTATCCTTCCTAGCTAAAATTGACGTCTCGGACGCATCCGTGTGGTCTGTTTCGTCATCCGGGATCGTCCGGACAAGTTCGCCAACGGTCGGGCTAAAAAGTGTCAAATTATGGTGTGCGCGAATTCGAACGTCATTAAGGGTTCACCTAAAGCCGTCTGCCCCTATGGGAACTCATTTTCGGGCCCTCTACATGTTAGTCCTTAGCCCTTGCAACAAGGAGTCGAGTGCTTGGGACTACTCATGCGAGGTCTTGCAAAAATGAGTCTAGAAGTGGTTCGAAGCTCTATGTGAGGTGGGCTCCATTACTAGTCCGCTAGGATGGTCAATACGGAACTCTTAAGGCTAGATCCTAGGGTCTAGGAGGAATAGCCTAAGACCTCACTAAAATGAGGTCAACAAAAGGACCCCCAATAGGTGTGGTGTGCAGGTCAGGCACACCGCGTGTATTGGTGTTGACCGAAACAATCAACACGACTAGGAGACTATGTAAGCATGTCACACTCAGAACAAATTGCCTCGGAGTCGGAGTAAATTTGAGTTGGGGCTTTCCACTGGGGACCCCCAACCCAGAGACAAGAGCAATTGAAGATCTTTAAAAGTTTCTGCTGGGGATGATGAAAGGATTGCAACATGATGTGTTGTTTGGTTGTTTTGTCATAAGCCTTGTTTGAGTGATGTAAATTTGATTAAATGAGGAAATCAATTTGGGCAGAAAAGTACGAGGCCACTAACACGAGATTTATGCCAAAAACAGTCACCATGAAGAGGTTTATGCTAAAAGAGGGCCACCAACTAGGGAATTTATGCCAAAAGAGACCACCACCTAGGGATTTACGTCAAAAGAAATAGCCACCAACTAGGGAATTTACGTCAAAAGAGACCACCACCTAGGGATTTACGTCAAAAGAAATAGCCACCAACTAGGGAGTTTACGCTAAAAGAAGGCCACCAACTAGGGAATTTACGCCAAAAGAAATAGCCACCAACTAGGGAGTTTACGCTAAAAGAAGGCCACCAACTAGGGAATTTACGCCAAGAGAGACCACCACCTAGGGATTTACGTCAAAAGAAATAGCCACCAACTAGGGAGTTTACGCTAAAAGAAGGCCACCAACTAGGGAATTTACGCCAAAAGAAATAGCCACCAACTAGGGAGTTTACGCTAAAAGAAGGCCACCAACTAGGGAATTTACGCCAAGAGAGACCACCACCTAGGGATTTATGTCAAAAGAGATAGCCACCAACTAGGGAATTTACGCTGAAAGAAGGCCACCAACTAGGGAATTTATGCCAAAAGAGACCACCACCTAGGGATTTACGTCGAAAAAGATAGCCACCAACTAGGGAGTTTACGCTAAAGGAAGGCCACCAACTAGGGAATTTACGCCAAAAGAAGACCACCACCTAGGGATTTACGTCAAAAGAAATAGCCACCAACTAGGGAATTTACGCTAAAAGAAGGCCACCAACTAGGGAATTTACGCCAAAAGAGACCACCACCTAGGGATTTTACGCTAAAAGAAGACCACCACCTAGGGATTTACGTCAAAAGAAATAGCCACCAACTAGGGAATTTACGCTAAAAGAGACCACCACCTAGGGATTTACGTCGAAAAAGATAGCCACCAACTAGGGAGCTTACGCTAAAAGAAGGCCACCAACTAGGGAATTTACGCCAAAAGAGACCACCATCTAGGGATTTACGTCGAAAAAGATAGAGAACTGAGAAGAGTGCAGTTCTATGCAAGTAAAACCAGCTAAACTCTTCTACCTGAGATTTAGGACCCAGTGTTCCCGTGGGATGAGATTTTGGCCTGAGGAAAGGGATAATGATAGCGACATATTGAGAAGGTTCAACCCAATTTGGGTCGAAATTTGGATTTGAAATTGGTTGATTTTGATCGTTTTGATTTCGAATGCCATTTTAATTTCAATTGTTTTATGGACAAGTGCAGAGTCGTATAAAGTTAGATTATTATTTCATTCGTCGAGTTTTGTCACTGTTTCAATTTAAGATTGTGGAGTTTATTTAATTTCATATTGTTTTCGTATCGTTCCTGGTTCGTTAGCATTTGCAAAGCCGAATCAAACATTCAGCTTAACGGCATTAAACCAATCGCACGACGTAGCAAAAGCAAACTTTATTAATACTTCGAAATCAGATAAGATGAAACATAGTCTGAATACGCAACGTCGATAAATATAAAGAGATACATATGAGTAATATACTGTACGTAGAATGCAATCTTCGATCATAAGCTATCGATGATTTCTTCGTCGAGTCTCTTTCGAGCCATCCGGAATTATGTAGAGACTAACCCTCCTCTCAAGACGTACTTCGAGACGAAAGTCCCTTGTACACTCTTAGAGGTGTGCTGTCTCACAACTCTAGAGGCTGCAACCCTTCAAGGTCCGGGTCAGGGCGGTATCCAAATGGTGCTTTCCTGTCGTCCATTTTCCTGAAAGTGATGGACACTCTCCTTTGCGGTACTCCTGGAACGCAGTGCTTTGCCAGATCGGCTCCATTTCCTTTAAGCACAAGCACTGATCCAACTGGAAGAGGGATCTTTACTGGCCCACTGAATTCACCTGGGCCAATGACTAGCAACTCTCTCCCAAACATAATATCGCACCTCGCCGAGGAAGGAGAGCGTGCGGAATGGTCTCGAGAAAATCATGGTGATCTATATGGGATGGAATGCGGTTCCCTCTTTGTAGATATTTATAATGCAACTATTCGGCACACAATCCGTGGCAAGATGTGCCAAAAAACCATCCTTTTAATCATACTCTTTAATATCGAGGGCATCGGGTCTACCTTGTCGTGTCTTATGATGCCCGGCGAATTCCCTTTGCTGTTATGGGCGTAGTTGTAGCAACAACCAAACTGAATAGTAACTCGTCCCTTGCCTCGCATCCATCTTCGGGGTTCAGAATACGTCTTCTTCCTTAAACGGCCTGCCCGACCTAAGTCCCTGAGGTAAAAGACATAATCAATTATGCCCTCTTGTTCGCTACCTGAGAACACATCTGTATGCAATTCCAGCCCTTCCAGAATGTTAACATATTTCCCCCGAATTCTTTCAAAGTGCTCAAAATTTTGCTTTCGAACCCTTTGAAATTTCTCTGGTTCATCCTCCGAAATTGTCGGCGGTAGCTTTGATTTAACGAGTCGTGAAATGTAAGGCACGATTTCCTGTTGATTTTCATGACTTTGAGTCGCTGGGACTATGATGTGATCCTCATGGGATTCAACTGGCATGTTTTCTGGTAAGGAAAGCTTTGCAACTGGCTTGGTCTTTCTCTTCTTTATCAATGGCTGGGGAATGACGTCCCCTACCGGCTGGTTCTGCACCTGTTCTTTCCCCTGTGCTACTGGGGCATCTGCTGCAGCTGACTCTCGGGCTACCCTTTTCTCCAAGCGATACTGCATCAGGAGTTCGCGGCGCTTCAAATTACGGCGTTGTGTGCGTGAAAGTGGAATCTTCCTAGATGCATCTGCTGGTACCACCTGTAATGGAACACTAGTGGGGTTCCCCTGTATGGCATTCACAATCGGGCTGTCAGCTCCCTGTATCTCTTCTTTGTCATCCTCGAACTTTCTCTTATTTATCGTCGTAGTGTGTTCTCTGCTCTTGAAACTGAGTACTGTCTTCAGGTTTTCTGCTTCATCTGGATTGATTACCTTTAGCATGTGGCCCTCATAATCCATCTTCACCTGTTCAAAGTCCAGATCAAATTCTATGATGGCGCCCTGTGCCACCTCTTCCTCGTTGAGTGCGAGTTTGATGCCGTTTTTAAATGAGAAAATCAGCCTCTTGCTCGACATTTTCCTGCAAAAAGACAGGAAAAACGTCAGCGTGCTAAAATTCAAACCGAACAGGAACAATACTAGTTTATTATTGAATATATTTTACAAAGTCATGTTTTTATTTCATTTCAAGCATGTAAATTTATGAAAGAATGTGGAATTTGTGGCATTTCAGATTTCAATATGAAAGAAATATAATTTTATTCAGGAGAAATCAACTTATCATTTTCATTACAGACACACATTTTTTTTTTATTTATTGGACCCAGTTACAGACAATTGTCACATCGGCATATCTTAGGACTCGCAATCGGGTCCCTCGAAACGTCACGATGCATAGTACTTTTTCAGATATCGCCCATTAATTGGTAGCATGGGCCTTTCACCCTGGCAATCTATCAGCTGGTAGGCTCCTCCGGAGTAGACTTTTTCAACCACGAACGGTCCCTCCCAAGTCGGTTCAAATTTTCCTCCCATCTTACGGTGCGCAAGAATGGGCCTTCGGAGTACAAGGACCAAGTCACCAACTTTAAACGTTCTTGGGCGGACCAGCTTGTCGTGGGCTTGCGTCATCCTCGCTTGGTATAATTCAAGGTTCTGCTGTGCTACGAGTCGCTTCCCTTCGAGACTTTCTAGCTCTTCGAGCCGGAGCTTGGCATTCTCCTCCGTTGTGATTTTGTTAGCTACGACGATTCTGAGGGATGGTAATTGCACTTCCAAAGGAAGCACAGCCTCGGACCCATACACCAGGGCGTAAGGTGTCGATTGAGTTGGGGTTCTGAACATCATCCTGTACGCCCATAACGCCTCAAGTAACTGCTCGTGCCACCCTCTTTTATTATTGTCTAATGTCTTTTTTAGAATTTGCATGAGAGTCTTATTGAAGGCCTCCGCTAGACCGTTCGCTTTCGGGTAGTAGATCGTAGAATATCTCCAATCTATCCCATGCCGTTTGACGAAACTGTTGATTTTAGTGCTTTTGAATGTTGTGTCGCTATCTGAAATAACCCTGCGGGGAACACTAAAGCGGTAGACAATTTGGGTTTTGAAAAACTGAAGAACATGATGTACTGTGACTTCCTTCAACGGCATCGCTCTGCCGCATTTTGAAAAGTAGTGCGCATTGCTAGTATGAACCGGTGTCCTTTAGATGACGGAGGGTCTATCGGACCCACTATATCTGTGCCCCAACACTCGAATGGCCACGACGCAATCGTCGGGTGTAACACATTCGGCGGTTGATGCAAGACCACTCCGTGCACCTGACACTGATGGCAGCTTCTGGCAATTTCCATGCAGTCATCCATCATTGATGGCCAATAGTACCCCATTCTTTTGATCTTCATTTTCATTTTTGGACCTGACTGGTGGGCACCACATAGTCCTGCATGTACTTCCTTGACGATATTCTGCGCTTCTGCCTCGCTTAGACATCTTAATCACATCTGATCGAATGATCTTTTGTATAACACGTTGTCAACTAGGGCGTATGACAATGCCCTCCTCTTAATCTGATGTGCTGTTGATCTGTCTTTTGGCAGTGTCCCGGTCTGCAGGTATTCGACAAATGGTCGACGCCAATCGTTCTCATCTTCAGCTACTGCAGCAACTGTGTTCTCACTTCCCTGCTTATGCACGGTATCCATGTCGATTTGAGATAGGACTTGACACCCCTGTATCGTAACGTTGATAGAATCTTCCGGTGGGCATGCAAACTCCTTAGCTAATTTGGCTAAAGCATCTGCATGAGAATTGTCACCTCGGGGAATCCTATACAACGTCACATTGGGAATCTGTTCTAACAACTTCATAGTGTAGCAGTGGTACTGTTCTAGCCTGGGTTTTAAGATCTTGTACTGTCCGGTTACCTGTTGGATAACAAGTTGAGAATCTCCGTAGATAGCGAGGTCTGTTATTTCCATTAAAATTGCTAACCCTAATCCCGTTATTAAGGCCTCATATTACGCTCGTTATTTGTACACGGCTCGGTCAAGTGGTGAGAGTATCTTAACATCCCTCGATCTGGTGTAATGAAAATTAGGCCAATTCCTGCTCTGCCCCGGGAATTATTGTTTGTGAATCTTTATCTCTACTGGCTGACGAAGCTCCGTCGAAGTACATCTCCCAACGTTGAGCATTGGGATGTCCTACGTTCATTACTTGTTCGTCAGACAAGTCATCGTTGAGGGGAGAATTAGCTGGCAACGGGTGTGGCTAAAATTTGTCCTTTGACGGCGCGAAGAGGTACGAAAGTTATATCGAATTGCAACAGTATCATTGACCATCGCGCCAATCTACCAGAAAGGGTCGGCCGAGTCATCAGATATTGCAACGGATTAACTTTCGAGATTAGGTTGACCATATGAGCTAGCATATAGTGTCTAAGCTTTTGGGCAGCGAAAATTAAAGCTAGACAATGCTTCTCCATTGGAGGATACTTTACCTCCACAGGTATTAGACGACGACTAAGGTACTAAAGGGCATTTTCTTTACCCTCTTCATTGACCTGAGCTAGCAGGGCTCCGAGGGAGTCGTCTAAAGCCGCGGTATAAAGTATCAACGGTCGGTCTGAGACTGGGGCTGCTAAAACAGGAGGTGTCATTAAGTATTGTTTAATACTTTCAAAGGCCCGTTGACATTTTTCGTCCCAAGTAAACTTGGCATCTTTTTTTATTAACGCGGAAAAGGGCTGACACCGTCCTGACAGATTAGATATAAAGCGTCGTAGATATGCCAATTTCCCTTGAAAGGATCGTAATTGCTTTAAGGTTTTAGGGGGTGGCATTTCCAAGATGGCTTTAATCTTCTCTGGATCGACTTCAATTCCCCGGTGTCGGACAACAAATCCTAAAAATTTTCCTGAGGTGACACCGAAGGCGCACTTTAAGGGGTTCATTTTAAGATTAAATTGTCGCAACCGTTCAAAGACAATCCTCAAATCGTACAAGTGGTCTTCCTTCTGTTTGCTTTTGATGACCAAATCATCCACGTAGCATTCAACTTGGTTATGGATAAGGTCGTCAAAAATCCTTGTCATGGCTCGTTGGTATGTTGCTCCAGCATTTTTTAGTCCAAACGGCATTACTGTGTAGCAATAAATTCCGATCGGTGTCCTGAAAGCAGTAAGTGTCGCGTCTTCTGGTGCCATCTTAATCTGATTATATCCTGAAGATCCATCCATGAATGAGAAAATTTCGTGTGAAGATGCGATGTCCACCATTAGTTCCGGGATGGGTAATGGGAATTCGTCCTTCGGGCAAGCCTTGTTTAAATCTCTGAAGTCGACACAAATTCGAACTTGTCCATTTTTCTTTCTAACTGGCACAATATTAGCCAACCATGTTGGGTATTGTTCTTCTCTTACAAAATTGGCATCTATTAACTTCTTAACTTCGTGGATGACTTGTTGCTCTATTTCAAGACGCATCCTTCGGGGGGCTTGCTTAACCGGGGTCATGGTCGGGTCTACTCCAAGTCTGTGGACCGCGACCTCCGGTGCTAACCCGGGCATCTCGTTGTAGCTCCATGCAAAACAATCTCTAAATTCTGACAATAGTTCGATTAAATCTGAAGACTCCTCATCGCTTAGTAGTGAGCTAATGAAAGTAGGTCTAGGGGCATCTTCAGTCCCTAGATTGATCTCCTTCAATTCATCAACTGTAGATTTGATTTCCTCCTCAAACTCCGGCGGGGCATCTTCTATTTGAGTTTCTTCTGAGTTCTCTTCCACTTCAAGGCAATTTTCCTCTAACTGGCTAGTAACGACCAAGCAAAATTCAGTGTCATAGACCGGCCCTACCGTGCCGAATCCAACACCCTCTTTCGATTTAGAGGTTCGATTTTTATTATTCCACAATTCCTCGAAGAGGTGCATCCTTTCTTTTGATAATTTACCAGGTACAAAACCACGCTGAATTAATCTTTGCACATAAGGAGAGTAATAATCAAGAGGCAATTCCATTAATTCATTAAAAGTATTTTCTTCCAATTTTACATTGTTTTCAGAACTGGAAGAAGAAGAACCACGGTAAAATTTTATCGGCTTCATGCCAAGACTTTGTACTTCCTTAACCTCCAACCCCTCAACTTTATTGGAATGAATCGAGGTTAAGGCTATGGCTTGTACATAGTGGTTGATCCGGTCATACATTGATTCATATTCTTTTTTCTTTTCTTCTTCCAAGGAAATCTCAAACTGAGGTATCTTTTGATTTCTTGTCCTCGCTATTTTTGTTATCTTTTCTTCCTCGGAGCTGTCTTCCAATTCAATGTTGATGACCGGATCTCTCCGTTCACCAATCTTGTTAACTCTTCCTCGCCCTTGTTCTCGGCCTTGATCTCGAAAACGGGAGCTAAAAGAGATGCCACCATCTCTCTGTAAAGGAGTGATGGGAGGTCGCTGAACTGGAGCTGGCTGGCCTCGTTCTTGCAATCCCTTTGACTCTTCAAATTTCTTTGGAATGACGTCTCTGGAGAAAACTGTCTTCTTTGGTGGCGCGTAGTAGGCAGCATCTTCATGAAGGCCTATCTCATGTATTGCAAAAGGTTGTAGATCTCCCTTGATGCACCATTCCTGACCTCCTTCATAGTATTTTATGCACTGGTGTAGGGACGATGGAACCATTTTGTACTCATGGATCCAGGGTCGACCCGAGTAGGGCATTGAACGAAGTCTCTGAATCTATGATGTGGAATTTTGCGGTCGTTACTAGTTCACCAATTCTCAGTGACAGTGTTATCGATCCGAGAGCCCTTTCTCCTTTTTGGTTGAAGCCTCTTAACATCATTTTGTCAGTAGAAAGCCTGCGGGTTTCGATGTCTAAGTAGGCTAACATTCGTAGATTCATTATGTTAATTGATGTTCCCGGATCAACCAATACCCTGGAGAGTGTGAATCTGTCGATGTTCACGGAAATATATAGGGGTCGGTTGTGGTCGGCTGTCCCAAGCAACAAGTAATCATCCGTGGAAGTGATAACAGACTGTTCCTTTAACGAACAAACCTCGTCTACTGAGCTGCTGGCCAAATGAGCTAAGCAAATCTCTGGGTCGAGCAAAGCCTTAACCAGAGCCTCTCTCATCTCTTTTGACAGTATCAGGGCGTCGAGGATGCTTAGTTTGGCTGGCAACTTTCGTAGATGGGCTAGAACGTTATATTCCACTTTGTTATTCGAGCTCCCCGATTCCTCTTGAACATGTGTCTCTTCAGTTGGTGGGGTTGGTTCTGCGAGAGGTAGGTGTACGTTTTTCCTTTCTTCGTTGGACCCGTTGTTGGGGGTAACACCTTTCCTCTTCTCAAATACACCTCCGTTATTTCTTCCGCCATTTGGGTTGGACCCGGAGGATTATCTTCCGGAGTGCTTGGTCGGCTCTTCCGGTGTTATCTCCGAATCTAAAAACTCTAATTCAATCGTAACTCGCGTTCCTTGAAATTCAAAAACGGGCGCTTCGCTATCCGAACTGTCGTATTTTGTGTTGTTAATATCTTCTTTGGTCATGTTAATAAGTTCATCAGAATTTTATACGATTTGAGGATCGTCGAGGAAATTAAAATTCGTATTAGATTGGTTGTTAGTTATGCAATCATCAGAAATAGTAAAAACGTAGTCAAAATTAGAATTCTCTGCATTACGTGATCCTGGAGGGACAAAGAAATCATACCCGGTGAATGGTTCGAGGAATTTCTCCCTCGAATCTGAAGCAACCAACCGTGAAAAAGCAGCCCCTAGTCTACTCTTCGCGCTATCATCCTTTACATCTTTGACACTTTCATCCTTTATCTCCGGCGGTGATGACTTTCCAGGTGTGCATGACAGTGCTGGCCAAGTGGACTGTAGGCTCTGAGCGGAGGCTTGTGTTGAGGCTGCATGTATCTGCTCCAGAGTTTTCTGAGATGATCTAGTCCAGATCGTGTTCCGTCTAGCTTCTGTTACATAGGGGTCGATCGAAACTATGGGCCCAGTCGAAATCACATTGACCGAACCTTTTTCAGGTTCTTTCAAATATTCCTTTGGAATTGTGATATTCCCGTGCCTGTAGTTCCTCTCAAGCCAACCTTTGAAACTGAAGCAATCCTCTATCGTGTGTCCGAGCATTCTGTGGTATGGGCAGTACGTGGGGTGATCCGTCTTATCGACCTCATCTGGTTTCTTTGGCTCTGGCAACCTGAACTCGGGCTTCTTGATCAAATTTCTGAACATCTTTCCCACTGCCTCATCCTTGAAGGAGTAAACTCTGTTCAGTCTGTCAGCCATGGTTGGACCCTGCCCTCTGTCTGTGCGGTAAGTTCCTTGCTGGTACTGTGGCTGATGGTACTGCTGGTTGTCTTGCTGGCCAAACTGTTGGGTGTGTTGTTGACGTTGGTATGTCTGTCGAGGTTGTTCAACCTGAATCTGCATTGGCTACTTACCTTTATCAACTGCTGCCACTGTTCCAGATCTCCTCTCGAATGTCTTTACTGGCTTTGGCTTATCAGCTTTCTCCAGGAATCCGAGTTGCTTAGCCTCCTCTTGCAGGCTCGCAGCTTTACTAAGTAACTTTTCAAAAGTTTTGATTGTAAATCCTTTGAGTAGAAAAGCTACTGGACCATGAATGCTCTTGAGTAAGATCTCAATCGCATGTTGTTACTGCAATTGTGGCTCGCATTTCATACTTAGATTCCTCCACCGTAGGATGTACTCCACTAGAGTTTCTGTCGGCTTCTGTCTTTTTACTACAAGATCACCCACGGTGATATGGTGCTGAGCTCCAGCAAACCTCTTAACGAACATGTTCTCCAGTTCTGTGAATGTCTTTATTGACCCATTCGGTAATTCTGCATACCAATCGAATGCAACCCCGGGAGACTCGCTCGCAAGCGGCGAAATAATAGTGCTTCACTACCCCCGCGTTGCGGCAACTTGCCCGGAAGTGTGCAACATGCCGACGGGGTTTCTGTTCCATCGAACGTTTTGAAGGTAGGTGGCACGAAGCCTTTCGGGTAGGGCACTGCATCGAATTCCTCTGGATATGGTCTACCCTTTGGAATCAATGCTCCTCCTTTGGATTGGGCTAAGGCCTCCTTTACTTGTTGTTCAACCATTTGTTTGATGTCCTTTTTTGGTATAGTGTTTTGGGCTGAACCATTTATTTCATATGCGACATGAATGGTCTCTGGCCGATTTATTTCTGGAGAGGCTGCTCTCGGAGATTGAGGTTGATTCTGAAATGAGGCTATAACGGCCGCCATCTCCTCCATCCTTTTCTCCATGCGAATGATAAGCTCATCCCTCTGTCGGATGGCCCTTTGTGACTCATCCTCGGCGTTCTCCTCGGTAGGCGAAGGAGCACCGCGCGATGACGCGAGGCTCTAGTCTCGACCATAAAGATTTCGCAAAATCTTCATCCATATGAAATGACAAATCGTGTTCTTCATCCTTGATGCTTCCACTTTGTTCTTTTGAGAGTTCAGCGATGTCTGCCCTGAGCTTCTCTAATCTTTCCTTAATTGACTTCCCGTTAATGATCTTGAGATCGACTGGGGACTGTTGTTGTACACCTTCCATCAACACTGATTTCGGCGTGGCCGGAACACTAATGATTGGAGCATCAGACTTGGAATCCTTTGCGGGGAGACGACTTTTTGATCTCTGTTGAGGCACCGGTCCAGCGACCTTAAGACTCCGCAACTTCTCCTTCGGAACCAAGGCCCGGAGACTAGACGTCTCTTTGGGGGCCTCGGCTCTCCTGGATAAATCACGGTCCCTAATGCGCGGTCCTGATGCAGTAACTAGTGATCCTCTGTGGGAATCTCCCCTCGTGGTGGCAAACTGTGTTCTCGGACCCAGTCGAGACTGAATCGGTCGGCGCTCTGCAAGTTTCTGAGAGGCGACAGCAGTAACTGTATGGTTAGCACCAGTATCTACACGTTCTCCCAGACTACGGTGCTCTTCCTTCCTGGGTAGATCCATGAAATTGGCTAGCGGTTTCATCCTTTTTCAAAGTTTCTGCTCGGACTCGGGGCGACACAGCACACCCCATCCTTCTTATTATCTCAGCGACGGAGTAACACTCCTCTCGAGCCAACTTTTCAAACACCCAACGAACATGAGGTAGGGGCTGAGGCCTCTTTCTCTTTTCAACCTGACGACGAGGCGAGGGCGGTAATTTAGCAGCAACCTTGTGAGCACTCTCTTCTCCAAGAGCGGCGGACAATGGGTGAAACACTGCTTCCTCTAAGGAGAGGTGCGGTCTCGGCCCATCCAATTTCTTCTTGCCGAGGAATCTCGCGGTCGGAACGATTTTCAAGGTGTTTGCCCATTTGGCCTTTAAGATATTGCGATTTCTATTCCTTCGTTGCGTTCGGGTAAGCTTACCGGACTTCGAGCTAGATCCAATCTCAAACACAGATGGTAACGGGGTAAGGGCATGAGCTGACTTGTCCTTATATAAGATTCCCTTTCCTTTCGACATCGGCGAAAGCGCGGGCGTGGTGGTAGTAAGTCCGAGGGAGTAGATGAAGCTTTAGCGATAACGGGAGCGACGAGACTTCATGGGGGCAGTGGTGACCTTCGCCTTCTTGAGGGAAGGGAAGTCTCGGTCACAGTTCAAGTTGAATTCAGCGGACGGCTCCTGAACATCTGGGCCAGCGACTTTCTTTAAGAAGAACGGGATCTTTCCAAGTGTACCTTCAAATTCGTCAAAACCGGATCCAAATTTAATCTTGGACTCCACCAGGCGGGCATCCCCTTTGGTAAGCAAGTCGCACGAGAATATCAAAGTTGGGGATGACATCTTTCTTTCCTGGCAGTTGAAAAAAAGATTGTTGAACGTTAGAGGAATCCCACACTCAATCTCTGGGTAAAAATTACTTTATTGCAAGCACAAAAGTTGACGAAATTGTCAAACTCGGGCGTTTCTTTCGAAACTTATCCAAATGATTTTGAATTACATTTGTTTTCGTTGTTGCTTCTATCGTGAATGTTCCGTTTTGGTATGAAGTCACAAAGTTTGATATTACCGAGGAAATTTTCGGGAGATGATTTCACGTGATTTGTAAAAAGAACAAGTCAAACTTGGGGAAGAGGTGAAGCGACCAAGAGGTAAAGGACCCAGTCCAAAATTAGAAAGGACTCATTCCACACCGAACGTACTCCTATTCTAACCTACCACACCTATTGGGGGTCCACCCTACTAAACCCTAAGGATTCCCGAACCTCCTGCTTAAGGATGATTAAACGAGGCGGTACTCGGAATCCGAGAAGAGTTGACTATACTTGGCTCGAGGAAGAAATGGGCACGATATGTCAACGGAAGAACAACGATCCGGCCCACGAGGGACATGGACACACCTGCCGATGTATGAAAACAAAACCTCCTGATCAAAAATGGAGAGAGGAATTAGTCCCCAGCGGAGTCGCCAGAATTTGTCGGCCGCATTTTTGTGCTTTCTTCGAAAGATATAATATTTAGTGATTTAGTTTAATATAAAAAGGTATATGATTTTTGAAAGTAGTTTTGAAAGTAGTGTACTTTTAATTTTGAAAAATGAGATCGCCTGGATCTCATTTGTCCAGTAATTTGCATAATCGTGCCTGGTGTCACAAGTGATACATCTTCTCGAAAGAGTAATGTATCTTACGACGGTAGATCCAATCATACGAACTAAAGGACTCGTGACATCCGTTTGGTCTGCGAACCTTTATATATGGCCGACAAGTTCCCCTTCCTAAGAGAAATACTAGGTAGGGTTTATTTTACCTGGGTTACAAGTTCCCTATAGAGGCAAGCCCTTATAGTTAATTACATCTCAAATGACTGGTGTCACTTGAGAAAACTCTCGATAATGATCGGTGGTTCTGTCTTCAAGAATTCAAGGGTTTAGGTTTTCACGGTAGGACGTGGAAAAGCAAGTGGGAGTGACTTAAATTGGAACAGTTATTTCCGGGAGTCCAATGAAAGAAAAGGTAGGGGATGTCACAGATCTGAGGTGAGCCCCAGTGACTTCCCAGCTATCCTATGGTGCGGCTGCGTTTTGGAGGATATATTATTTAATTGTTTAATCCTGCCAATTTTATTATTTGGGACTTAAACTTGCATAATACCCAATCATGCAAATAGCCCGCATAGATAGGAGGGTTTACGTCGTACCGTACGACAACCTCGGAACCTAAAGCGAGTTAGGACTTACACTGTGCAACACGGTTGCACAGAAGCCTAAAGAGAAGAGTGAGGGTTTACGTCGCGCTGGGCGAGCTACCTCGAAGTCCTATATGTTGTTATTTAAACTAGGTATGGTTAGCTGTTGCAGAATGACGACGACCTCCACTTGTGGTTTGCTCCTTGCTCCTCATCGTGCTGCCCACGGTGTATGCTCCAAGTTTCTTGTTGGAGTAGCAGTCCTAAGGTCTAAGGTTCAAATGGTTTTGTCAGGTGTATATGTCAAGTTTTGTTGCCAAAGTTTTGATTTTTGTTTTGTTCCTTTTGTTTTGGTTTTAGTCTCAGTTCAGGTTTTGCATGCAGAATAGACAATTGCAGGTATATGAAAAATACTTGAAAAGTAAATTGCAGTGAAGTAGACTTCAGTAAAGTAAATTGCAGTAAATAAATTATAAAAGCATACCTGGGCATCTGCTACTGCCGCCAGATTTGTATTGCAAGCATGATATCATTTGCAGGAAATAAACTTGCAGGAAAATTAAGTAAAAAGAGAAAACCCAGCACGAAGGTCAAAAAAAAAGAACGAGTCGTAGAAATCACAAATAAAATTTGTAGTCACATATGAAAGACCGGAACTGGGTATAAGACATCAGTAAAGGTGGGGGCTCAGAGCTGGACTGTGTGCTATCCGACCTTGGATAAGAGTTACCAACCCGACGATCTAAGGAGGGTAGTCATTAACCCAATCCAAGTGACTAACTATGGACCTTTATATATTTTATGAGAAAAATTCTCTGATTTTCATGCAAAAGTTGTTGTTTAAGTTTTTATGCAGAGTTCTTTTTTTTAACAAGCAAAAGAGATTTTTGTTTTATTTATTTATTTATTTATTTATTTTTTTGTAAAATAATAGTCCACAGGCTAGTCACTCTAATCGTGCTAGGACTACTAACGACCTAAGATCGTCGGGGGAAACGATCTCACCAAGAGTCGGCGAATAGTATCATCGGTCCTTTCCTCTCCCTTATTGAAGGTCCTTGAGGTAAGAGATACTATTCTAATTATCCCTCGAATCCCTCGTATCCCTCGTATAGCACACATAAGCATTATCATCATCGCCCTCGCCACCTAGACCTCAGACTTATACCAGTCCGATGATCCATATGTGGCAAAACAAATGTCCCCAATTGCCAGGAGGATTTGAGTGTATGTTCAAGCTCAAATCCCGATGCATTGGGTTTCAATATTGGTTAAGTCATTTTAGGGAATTCCACAGTTGATTTAATTAAGGAAGGGTGAACCAAGCCTCGGTGCATTCTCTGGTCTGATGTCTTGATCAGCTTGTGAATTAGGGTCAGGTACTTAGTTTCACTGTGCATTCGAAGCTTAGATGGACAGGCTCTCACCTATGGTGTATCCCTAAGGTCTAAGAAGCCTATGCTGTGAATTAGGTGGGTGGCTCTCACCTAAGGTGTGCTCCTAAGGTATAGGAAGCCTATGCTGTGATTTAGGTGGATGACTCTCACCTAAGGGTGTGCTCCTAACTTTAGGAAACCTATGCTGAGGATTAGGTGGGTGACTCTCACCTAGGGTGTCTACCTAAGACCCAGGGAGTCTACACTGCGGGTTAGGTAAATGGGGTTCACCTAAGGTGTATACCGAAGACTCATGGAGCCTACACTCTAACTTGTGCTTGAAGTGACTAAGAGTGATTTACCTTCCCCAACTTAAATCAGAAATTCCCCCTTTTTTATGACTTAACCGTTTTAAAAGAACAAAAATAAGTCAAGAGAACAAAAGAGGCCGACTCACTTCCAAGAACTAGTAAAGCCAAAAAAAAGAATAAAAAGCAAGTGAGTCGGGCTGAAAAATAAATGTTCAAATGGTGCGTTGAAGTATTGTCGGGCAACAGCTAGCAAGCCTACGCGATAACCCTGCAAGCTCCTACGACTCGGGGCAGCAAGTTAGACACTCCAAACAACAATCCTAAGCGTTGGACGGCAATCCTACAGCTTCCAAATAATCCAAACAATGCTCAAACGGCTTCTCTAAATCCCCAACAGCTCCAAACATTAGCTAGAAACATTACACAACAGTTTTAAAGTCACCAACAGTTCTAAACAACAATTAATAGTTCCAAATCACAATATATAACAATTAATAACTCCCAAACAGCCACCTATGACGATTGACAACTCCAAAATCGCCACCCACAGCTCTCATGGCATTTATAAACCCCGAACAGCACTTCCATGGCATCCCACAACAATTTGCAACTCCAAACATCAATTTCGATTCTCCCCACAGCATTCTACAGCCCTGAACAATTCCAAACAGCAATTTATTGGTGTTAGACAGCACTTTCTAACTTTCCAATATCATCCTACAACTTCTCTATTCCTCCAAACAACAAATCCAGACTTCCGAACAGCCCCCAACAGCAATTCCAAGCTTCCGGACAATAGCTATACTCCTCCAAACATCAAACGGCTACCCCCTAAGCCTCCTACAGCGAGTATACAACAATTAATGGCATCCTACAGCGGCCCTAGGCACCCTTGCAGTTTCAACAGCACCAAGCAGTCATCTTAAACACAAAACATCAATTTAAAAGCTTTCACGGCAATCTCAAATGATCAAACTACACTTTTAATACCTCAAGCAACATTTAAATGATGTGAAATTAATATCCGGGAGAGCATAAAATAATACTAGGAAATGTTCATATACATACTACTTAATTCCCATGTGTTTACATTTTTAACACCTTAACATTTCACATCATATCAAAAATATCATAATTTAAGCTCTTAAAAAAACTTGAATCTACTTCATCATGTGTAAAATTGGTGGCAAGCATGCAGAGATTAATGTTTAAGTGTTAAATGATAAATACGAGAGAATTAAATGGCATGTATGTAAACCTTCCAAATAGTGCAACAAGATTAACTGCAGCTCTATATAACAAAGCAAAGCGAAATCCAATTATAGCATCCAAAAGATCTAGCTATGAGGTAAATAATAAGCTAGCTGTAGCTTTCCCCAAGTCCAAATTGCAAAGCAACACAAATTTGACAACAACCTCCCAATTCCAAAATCATAAAGCAATGCAAAGCTAGTTATATAATTTCTGAAAACATCCGAATCATGAAGCGAAAGAAAGCAAAAAAAAATCGATGTTTCCAAATAAGAATAAACTAATTATAGCTTTTGACAGTTGAATGCAATTCAGGTATTTTTATGCATGTAAATCTTTCAATATTTTAAAGGGAAATCATCAAAACAGATTATGATTTATATTCAAACACCTCCTGCAAAAAATCAAATTAGATCCAAGCATCTCGATACATGGAATAAGCAATAGAAGCTAAAATTGAACTTTTTATACCAAAGGAAAAAAAATTCATCAACAAAAATGCATTTTTCTTTTACAGGAGAGGCCAGAGAAATAAAAAAAAATGTCCTTGATTTAACAAAGAGGATCCACGTGAGACCTATTTGGTAGACGGATATGAGCAATATTTAACCAAAAATCTTACGAAATCTGTAATCGTTTTTCTCCTCCATATTGCATTAAATCTCGAATTCAGAACAGGATTTTGACCTAGAATTTGCTAGGCAGTGAATTTGAACAAAATAAAGCAGCAGTTTCATAAGTCCGGGTTTCACGGATTTCAACTTTAAATTCTAGATTTACAAAATCTTATGAATCAGCAGATTTAGTAAATCCGGGAAGGGCGAAGAGAAATAATGGTGTGAACCGGCTTACCTTTTTCAGTGATTTCGAGTAAAAGCTGAGCTGAAAGATGGGAATTATGGTGTTCTCCGTAAGCCGCAGTCGAGTCGTTGCCTCCCAAGCTAGCTCCAGTTGCGATTTTGCCGCAAGGATCTGGTTACAATCAGTTGCTGGGTCGTGCGAGAGAGAGGAGCGAAAGAGACGGGAGCAGCCTTCGGTTCGGCGTCTGAGAGAGGCGAGGCTTTCAGTGCGGAGCTTCGATGGAGGCGATCGGGAGAGGGGGAGCAGGCGAGCTGGCTCGGTTCGGTGCAGGGAGGCGAGGTGAGCGGGAGAGATCGAGAGAGGAAGGAGGAGCTGGCGAGCGGAGTTTCTGTGCGAGCGTACAGGAGATGGGGGCGATCGAGCGAGAACCAGCGGGAGACGAGCGGCGGTTCTGCGCGCGGTCGAGCGGGAGTTCTTCTCTTTCGCGTGGAGCAGCGAGCGGGGTTTCTGTGCGAGCGTACGGGAGATGGGGCGATCGAGCGAGAACCAGCGGGAGACGAGCGGCGGTTCTGAGCGCGGTCGAGCGGGAGTTCTTCTCTTTCGCGTGGAACAGCGAGCGAGCGAGGGATCGGATGCCGAACTTCTGTTCGGTGCAGAGGGAGAGGGAGTCGAGCGTCGATCGGCTTCGTGCAGTGGAGATGGCAGCGAACGGGATTCGGTCGCGCGGGGAAGAAGGTTCTGCGGAATCGAGCGGGGGAGGCTAATGTCGAATCAGGAGAAGAGCGATCCCGCCTATCCTATAGCCGCGTTCGTCCGTTACAGGTGATTGGGCGCCAAATTAATTGCTTTCCATATAGGGGACCGTTTATTTGGCAAGGATTAATTTCAAATCAAGCCTAATTAATTATCAAATCAATTGATTTATTTGAAATTCAAAATTTGAATTTTAAAATCAAATGGCTGAGGTGTGCAGCCCAATTCGGACCCGAATTAAACCAGAGTCGAGCCCGGATCTGCATCCCGCAAATAAAAAAAAAAAAAAATGTGCATCGATTTTCGTGCCGTTCGCGCGAGCGTGGAATCACAGCAATATGGGTATCCTTCCTAGCTAAAATCGACGTCCCGGACGCATCCGTGTGGTCCGTTTCGTCATCCGGGATCGTCCGGACAAGTTCGCCAACGGTCGGGCTAAAAAGTGTCAAATTATGGTGTGCGCGAATTCGAACGTCATTAAGGGTTCACCTAAGGTCGTCTGCCCCTATGGGAACTCATTTTCGTGCCCTCTACATGTTAGTCCTAGCCTCTGCAACAAGGAGTCGAGTGCTTGGGACTACTCATGCGAAGTCTTGCAAAAATGAGTCTAGAAGTGGTTCGAAGCTCTATGTGAGGTGCGCTCCATTACTAGTCCGCTTGGATGGTCAATACGGAACTCTTAAGGCTAGATCCTAGGGTCTAGGAGGAATAGCCTAAGACCTCACTAAAATGAGGTCAACACACACATGGCCACTAAAATATTGATGAACCTTCTAAGAGGAAGTAAAGTGAGAATTAAGCAAGGACTCTAGAGAGCCACACCCAAGCCAATTGTCTTGCCAGAAAAAAGGTGTCGCATTTACCCCATCCTCACTTAATGAAAGCCTCTGTAACCCATTTCACTTTACATGGCCTTTTCCAAGCAGAGGAGTCACCACTTATAAAAAAGGCTAAAGAAGGATGAATGTTACTACGGTACTTTCTGTTTTGGAACTTGGTCCGTAGTCTAAAACCCATCTGAAATGAACACTAAAGTTTAATGGAGAAACAATGTGTTAAATCTAAAAAAGACTCACCCAAATTCACCGTCATCAACAGGACAACACATTTTATTCCAAGTGGACCAAAGAAAGGAAGACTTAGTACTACAAAAGAATCAATTTGCTGTTTGATCCAGCTTTAATAACCTCGATAAAATGTCCTACATCGGTATGTATAAATTTTTTTTTTCCACATAAAATGAGTGTTGGAATTCAGTATTTTAGAATTTTTCATTTTATTTTTAACTAATATGTTGCACACTTGATCAGAACAATAATATTTATTACATGTATAAATTTAAATCGGTTGTGATGTCTGCATTAATTATGGAGATAATTATGCATTCGTTATAGGCATTATATGTTTGTTGTTTTGCTTGTGAAAGTGCTCTATGGGAATTTGCGTGTCGTGCTGCACGTGAATTGTATCACTTATAAAGCTCTTTTTTAAACTGGTTTGATGTGTAGTATGGATAATAGATATTGATTACGAATCTCGTCTGACGTCACTTTTATTTTTCAGCCTTGAGTTTGCTGTGTGCTGCTTTTTGACATGGTTCTTTTGTCTTCACTATAAAGTGATTTGTATTTATTATAATCAATACCTATTTGCAATTAGTTGAAGCCAATTCAAACACTTCAAACAGGGCAAAAACGCAAAAGAAATAAATATAAAAATGAATGTGCATAAATAATACAAGAGTTATGCACAACTTCACTCAATTAATAGTACAACAACGAATTACAAATCTCATTCTTCTGTTGTATCGATGAACATGTTGAATTAATCAAGAGATTAGTGATATGAATAAACTTTCTTCAGATTGTATCCCTAATAGTTGTATTACCAATATTTCTGAAGAAGAAGATTTCATTCTACCTCATATTGACCACCACGACTTTGGAAGACCTTTCTGCATGATTTCGCTGCTAAGTGAATGTGATATACTATTCAAGACAGAGATATAGGTTTGAGGACCTAGTGATTTCAGATGTTCATTTAAATATCCCTCCCACCTGGATCTGTGTTGATCTTACAAGGAAATGGAGTCGATGTGGCCTAACGTTGCATTCCGGGAGTGAGCCGACAAAGGATCTAAAAAATGCTGAGGAGAATGTGCCCTGACAAACACACGATTCACTATCAGCCTAATCTGGAATTGCACGCGCAGCCTTTTTGAGCTATAATGACCTTGTGAATATCTGAGCACTTGAGTTACACTTGAAAGGGCTTATCTCTGATAGTACCTCGGAGTAAAGGGTGTTCATAGTAGGTCCTATAGCAATAGATATCAATGCATGATGAGGAGTTTGATAGATCAGTATGACATACATCAACATGCTCGATGTTAGAAGTTGTTCATTGCCCCGGGAGGCCAGAACTATGGGATCTTGATCAGATCACCCCCAAATGACAAGAATAAAAATGACAAAAAAAAGGTTAAGAAGTCATAAGAAACCTAAAATTTCGACCCCTAAAATCTGAAAAAGACATTAAAAATTAAATGAAATCCTAATAAAAAAGTTCACCAAACGCAACTTTAACCCAGCTACTTTGAACTACGAAGATCATTTGGATGATAGAACTTTTGATTGATGATAAGAATCTTCTTGTCAAAGTTGGCTTATTAGACTAAGTAGATCAGGGTAACCAACGACCTAGGGATGACGGAGCCATATACATCTTGACCGGGTTGTCTAAAACTTAAAAATTTAACCAATAAGAGCAATAACAAAAAATTCTGCAAACTTTTTTTACAGGGCAGTTAAAAAAGGCAGATGTCACCCAAGATTTCGTTTACATGTTATTAGGTTGTTCCAAATCTGTTTTGCTGGAATGATAGTTTGTGTTACTGACAGGTTTGGGGCGAATGAGTATAACTATATAAATTTTTTAACAAGTATAAAAATAATATTCAATAATAGCAAGTTACCCCTTTTATCAACGCAAGTATACGTATTGTTCAAGTAATACGGGGCTCTAATGGAGTCCTAGATATCGAACCCACAGAGAAGTTAGAGATTATGAACTAATTTTAGCAGATGCAATTATTATCTAGTATACGGAAGTAAAGAACACTTACACTAAGCTCTATTAATAATTTTCGAATGGAAGACTGCAATTTATAAAATTATCTCTCCCCTTGTTTAAGTGAATTAAGTGAATGGATAATCAAATTAGTTAGAATTATATTGTGCAAATAGGAGCATTCATATTCTTTACCCTTTGGTCCAGGCATAAAGAATATTGACTAATCTTATGTTTGGTTACTGAATCTGCGACTAGGCTGGGAGGATACTGGCTCTCACTTAGGAGCTCCCACATTCCCATCGCCTGAGGGCAAACATCTACACTTCAGCACCCAAACGATAGAACTGAATTGAAGATTTTAGTCTGTCACTCTAAAATATCTAATTCTACGCCCGATAAATAATATTTCCCTATTTATTTGCACCCTCCTTTCAAGGCTTTTGCTTTCCCTGAATCTTGGATGTAATCTTTACTTTAGTTGTGAAATCAACAGATTTTAGCAGTTCAATTGGCCAAATTGAAAGCAAATTAAGATTTAAGTAAAAGTTTATCACAATTTTAATTTAATATTTTATGCAAAACAAATTCAATTATCCATTTCATAAAATCTCAAAAACAAGGAGAAAGACAGAGAAAAACTACTCAGAATGCATAGGAAGAATAACACAAAACTTGGATTTCATATAAAGTTAAAGTTATAAAACAATAGACAAAACTTATCTCGAATTTTCTCCCCAAGCAGACTCCTTGAAGTTCCTCTGACTCTTCCTTCTTGTACAACACACTCAATTAAACTCACTAATATACTCTCTAAAACACTCTTACACACTAATTACACTAATTAGACACTTAAAAATGACACACCAAAGACACAAAAAGGACACACATTCGGCCTAAAATCGTCTCTATTTAAAGAGGAAGAAAGATTTCCAATGGTTGCTTAAGCACATCTTCGAAAAGTATCCAAATTCAATGTATCTTGCTTGAGCCGACCTTCTCGCCGTCGGCGGGCTCCTTTATAATATATTCAAATGCTCTCGGGAAAAACATGCCGTCGGTGACCTATTTCTCGCCGTCGGCGGGCTAGTTCGATTTTTATCTCTTTTAGTCCTTTTTATTCCAGATTCGCTCCTTTTTCTATCTTTTTGCTCCATTACTTATAAATCTCATACCTGCAATAAAACATAAAAAATAACTTTCTTTAAAGTGTAATTTCATCAAAAGTTAATATAAAATTGGTATGAATTTCTCAATACATTTTTCTCTGGTCAAAATCTCCCAAACATAACTATCACTTGTCCTCAAGTAATCTTGATACTACATAAAAGTAATGATTATTTTGTAGTAAAAAATTAATTGAGAAATACTATGAATTTAATTTAAATAAATATTATAGTAAAGTTTATTAGAAAAATTTTTAAATAATTAAATTAATTTTATAGATGTAAGATTATTTAGTCATCAAGTCTAAGATTTCTAGTCTTCTATTTATTTTAAGAATAACTATATATTACAATATTAAATTACTTATGATATTCAGATGATAGGAAATTCATGAAAGCACTACTTAATAAAATACTTATTCATATATATATAAGTTCAGAAATGTAACTGAGTTTACCTTTTAGGTTGATTCAAATGAAGCCAATTTTTTATAAGGCATCTCCTCAAGTTTCTCCTCACTTACTTTTTTTCTTTTATTTGGATTGTATTTTAATCCTTTTTTTTTCTTTTCTTTTCAGGGATTGTTTTTCAATCCTTCTTTTTCTTTTTCAAGTGAGGATTAATGTATCTGAATAGCTTGTTAATAATTTTAAAGTTCATTTTTCTCTTCCTAAATTTGAAACTTAAAACATTTCTTTTTCTTTACCTTATATGTATTTCATAATTTTCACTTCATTGAGTTTCAATCTTTTCTTTCTGAACTAAATACTTAAGAATTTAATATCTTAAAATATAGTTTTTCTGACTTTAAATAGTTAACTATATTCTTATCCTTTTATTCCAAATATCTTAATTTACAAAATTAGTTTAATCATAAAAAAATATTTCTTTTAACTTTCTATAATAATTAAATAAATTAATTATAGTTTACTGAATTAAATTCACTACAAAAAATTATTTTTATAATAATTTTTGAAAATATAAAATATATAAAATTTAATAGTTAAAATTTTGTTTTTCCCTCCCACAAACTTAAATTTTTCTATCTAATCAAATAGGGTGAAAATAAAACATACTCTAAATTTAAATCATACCTTCATGCTTTAGGTATTTCTCTTTTTGAAGTTCTGTAGGTTCTTTTCTTTACTTAATTAACCTGTACTGTCAATAACATTCTACACATATAACATTAGAGAATTTGCTGGGTAAGGAAATTTTGTAATAAGTACAAAATACTAACACAATTTCTTACCACATTTAATTATTTTACCTAATATAATACTAAGCACAATTAACACAACATCCACATACATTTTACTAATTTAATTTCAGAGTTAAAATCACGGTCTGAAATATAAAAATTCAACAACTACACTGATGTAAATAACGTACACAACAAATTTTTAATGACTTACACAACATAATAATCAAAATACATAAACTAAACAACAGTACTGAATTAAAGAAAATAAACAAACACATAACACTAGTATCTAATCGTCGAATCTAATCTTCAGCATCAAAATCCCAAGCTATATCCTCATCTCCTTGTTCAGCAGGTGGAGTGAGCTGGTAGTGAGTATAACGAGGGTACTCGGGAAATATAACATCAAGCTCTCCTCTCCTATAACAATTTTCAGCATCATAGTAGGCCATCTAAAAGTCACAATGCCTTTGGAGATATTCAATGTCATAATCGTGCCTCCGCTCTAATTCTACAATTCTTTGATCTATTTGCTCCAACCTTTCATCAATTTTCTCAAAACTCCATTGCAGAGTCAGTTCATTCATCAAGTCATAAAGGGTAGGAGAACTATATGTAGGAGGGTCATAACTAGTTGAGGGAATATCCCTACTAGTCGAAGGTGCAGAGCTCCTAATCCCAGATCTCCATCCTTTGTGGGATTCATAATTTTTTATATTAGCCTTGGTAATGGGTTTCATAGGTTCAACCCATTCCTCATCATCTCCTGCCTCTACTCCAGATAGCTGGCAGAGTGCATAAATCAGACCAGGATGTCCTAGTCCTCCTACACTTTCACTTTTTGCAATGGCTAATATATTTTTATAAATAATACTTCCCACATTTATACTTCTGTGGTTCTGAATACAAAAATTCAAAACTGCTCTATCTC
Source organism: Papilionanthe hookeriana x Papilionanthe teres (assembly GCA_022702705.1). Taxonomy (NCBI): domain Eukaryota; kingdom Viridiplantae; phylum Streptophyta; class Magnoliopsida; order Asparagales; family Orchidaceae; genus Papilionanthe; species Papilionanthe hookeriana x Papilionanthe teres. The sequence continues at coordinate 10,896,840 of CM040431.1, read as the reverse complement.
TTGAAACTTCACTATGATGATAAGTGGGTAGAAAAGTAGAGAAAATAAAATAATGCCAAGCCTTAGAGGTTGCATTTAACATAGAAAGAGGGAAGTTTACCCATTTACGCTGCTTTATTTTCCCTTTCCCATCAGTGAGAAAGTTAATCACCTCCTCCAGCAGTCCTACCTTTGTTCCAAATGTATTGTATTCGCTGGTATGAAGATCTTGTATTTCGTAGAAAGAATTAATACTTGCAGCATTAAAATCAACTAAAAATCCTCTAACCTTTATCGGTTCATCCTCTATCTGGGTAAAATTGGCATAAAACTCTTTTACAACTTTAACTGCAGCTCTGTTCGTCGTATAACAAAAAAATTTTCATCTTCACTCTTTGATCGTCTGTTCTACTTCTCCTCCTGGATTCTTGAAAACTTTATCTTGGATGCATTTTCTTGCTTTCATACTAAAGTTGTATCTTGACTGAGCCTTAACATTCACAGCTCTTGTCTCATCAAAATCTAGTCGCCTCTTTCGTCGTGGAGCCATTTCTCGATCTATCAAATTTACAAAAATCTCAACTAAATTCCACAATAACACTAGAATGGCTTCCAAATGTGACTTAAAGTAATCTAAAATGAATTCCATGAATTTCTTCCAACTATTTTCTCCATATTTTGATTTTTCCATAATTCCTAAATGTGGAAGAAATACATGGTTAAAATCAAAAATTTTTGCATGGGAGTGAAGCTCTTACCAAGGGAAGATGAAATCCGGTGTTAAAATGTGTTGAAACTGCTCCAAATACAAGATCTCTCAAGCCCTAGGTCGGGTTTTTCAAAGTTTTGAGGAAGGGGACAATGAAAAGTGGCGGTTGACCGGTCAAATAAAGGTATTTTTCGGGACCTCGCCGTCGGCGGGCAAAATTTAGCCGTCAGCGAGCTAATTAATTCAAATAGGTTAAAGTCTCTGGAAAAAGTCGCCGTCGGCGGCGTCGATCTCGCTGTCGGCGGGTTTTTTCGAAAATTAAAATTTTTAATATTTTATAATTTTTTTAATTCATTTTAAGCCTCGTTAATGTCCGATCAATCGATTAAATATATTCTACTGTGATTAAATACTATTTTAACTCAAAAAAATTCACACAACACAAAACATCACAAATTTTATATAAAATCCAAGTGTTTACAATATTCGTACACAACATTACTAACAAGGTATTTTCTCAACCTTAATACATCAAATTCAGCGTCGCAATCCAAACCACAATACTCAAAACGCTAAATACAAACAAACAATGCATAATCTCATATATACTGAGATCAAATATCAAAATCTAAAATATCAAAAGTGCAGATTACATAAAATTAAATTCAAACTAACACAACACATAAATAAATACGAACGTCTTCTACTCGTCAGGATCAGTGCTAAACTCATCTCTGATATCACCGATAGAACGTAAATGAAAAAATAGATTGTAAAAGGGTCTGTAAGGAAACTCTTTTGTAGAATCTTCTTCTATCCATCCTTTCTTTCTCATAAGTCATATGAAACTAGCTTCAAGATGTCCAAAATGATCGAAGTGTTCTTTCATCCTCCAGTCAATATGATCAAATAAATTAGAGATGTTATTAATTGAAGTCATTACATTTTGCACCTCTTTTTCCATCCCTTTGAGTTTTCGTAAGATCAAATTAGTTTTATCAGTCAAGGGCCAGATTGAAAAAGAACTCTAAGATGTTTGATCCACAATAATTTCTCCATCGTTATCATCAACAAGTGTAGGAAACATATCAGTTGGATATAAAGGTTTCCAAGGCAGAAGTACCTTCTCCCATGCTTCATATGAAACTTGGTACTAATTGCATAGTGCAAAAATTGTACGAGGATGTCCAAGCCCATAAATTGATCCATGAAGAATCAGGCCTAAGGTAGACTTCACAATAATCGAACCAACATTACTAGGTAGTCCCGCTTGAATACAATAATTCAGAATTGCACACTCCTTAGAAACTTTATTGACCCTCATAGTGGGTAATAGTTTTGAAGAAATAAAGAAGTGTCAGTCTTTAGAAACGGGGTTTAGAAGTGATGCAAAAATACTAACATACCCGTCTCCTCTTGTTTCCTAATCTTCATCTTCATCAGTCAAATAACGATAGATCTCATTCATATTATTACTTGTAGGGACAAAGTTAGAGTAGTGGCAAACGAGTGTATTCTCAATTGAATATAACAGATTAATTCTAAAAGGAGTGAAATTTACCCATCTGCTTCGCACATAGACGACTCTGTTATTCATTCCATGTAGATTCGAATAGAATTCTTTTACCACAGGGATGACTACTGCAGAAGTGGTATAGCACAATACCTCCCAACGTCATTGCACAATCATCTCCTCGACAGGCGTTGTCAAATTCTCCACTCCTCTATTCATGAATCCTCGTTCCTTGATCAATCTTTTTTTCATCATTACCTTATTGAAGATTCGATGAGCTTCACAACTGATAAATTTTCTTCGATTGAACACTCAAGATCTAGGGATTTCAAGGTTATTGGATGCCATAATGATGAGTTTTGGTGGAGTTTCAAATCGTATTTAGGAAGTAGATAGTTTTGAATTCGAGTTCTGGGAGTTTTTAAAGGGTTAAAACACTTGGAATCGCCATAAAACGTCAAAATAACTCCCAAAATTGTTCATTCGCTGATCTCGCCGTCAGTAGCATCGATCTCACCGTCGGTAGGATTCTTAAATAATATAAACTGAATTTGGCGGGTAAAACTCACTGTCGGAGGGATAGATCTCGCTGTCGGTGGCCAAGGCAAAATTTGCCCAGTTTTGCTCTGGTCCGAATGCTTTCCAAATTTTTTCTATGGATCCAATATCGTGATGATTATAAGGGTAAATTCGATTAGTAGAATTCATTCATATCACAAACTAATAATAGATCAAACAGATATACAATCATTGCACCTAAATAAAGATAACTATGGGTTGCCTACCATAAAGCGCTTGGTTTAACGTCGTCAGCCCGACCTATTCAGGGTGTTAATTAGGTTGACTGAGCATTAAAACCTCTCTAAAATTAGACTTTTACCCTCAAAATATGGTTTTAATATGTGTCTATTTACTTTAAATCTGTTTCCAGTCTTTGGATCTTTAATTTCAATAGCTCCGTATGTACATACTTGAGTTATAGTGAAAGGTCCTAACCATCGAAATTTCAATTTCCCAGGAAATAATTTCAGCCTCGTATTGTACAACAATGCTCCTTGTCCTCATTAAAAATTCTTTTGGTTAATCTTATGATCATGCCATATCTTCATTTTCTCTTTATAGATTCTATCATTATTATAGGGTTCATTCCTTAATTCTTCTAATTCATTCATCTGCAACAATCTCTTCTCACCAGCATCTTTAAAATTATAATTAAATTCTTTAATCGCCCAATACGCTTTATGTTCTAATTCAACTAGTAAGTGGCAAGTCTTTCCATAAATAAGTCTGTATGGAGACATTCCAATCGGGGTTTTATAAGCTGCCTTGTATGCCCATAATGTAGTGTCTAGTCTTGTGGACTAATCTAATCTACTAGGGTTTACAGTCTTTTCTAAAAATCGTTTAATTTCTCGATTAGAAACTTCAGCTAATCGACTGGTTTGTGGATGATAATAAGTCGATATTTTGTGAATAATATTGAATTTCTCTGCCAATTTTTTAATATATTTTTTCCTAAAATGGGATCCTCCGTCAGTGATAATCACTCTCGGCATTCCGTATCTTGTGAAAATATTTTTCATTAAAAATTTTGGAACACTCTTAGCATCACAATGAGATAAGGCATGTACTTCAATCCATTTAGAAACATAATCAACATCAACTAATATATATGAGTTTCCAAATGAAGGAATAAATGGTCCCATGAAATCTAATCCCCAAACATAAAAAATTTCAACTTTTAATATAAAACTCAGAGGCCTTTCATTTTTAGTAGATATATTAGATACTCTTTGGCATTTATCACAAGTTTTGATATATATATAAACATCTCTAAATAGAGTAGGCCAATAAAATCCAGATTGTAAAATTTTATAAGATGTTTTATCAGTCCCAAAATGTTCTCCAAACTCAAAATCGTGACATTTTTGTATAATCTGTTCAGTTTCTTCATAAGACACACATCTTCTAATAATTAGATCCTTACATTGCTTATATAAATATGGTTCATCCCAAAAATACATTTTAGCATCATGAATGAATTTTTGTTGTTGTTGCAGAGTTAGCATGAGTGGTAAAATATCATTTACAATATAATTAACTATATCAGCATACCAAGATATTTTCCACTCATTTATATTATAAAGTTGTTCGTCAGCGAAACTTTCTGGAATTTCATTTTCAGTGTCAGATAATTCGCAATATTATAATGTTGACAAATGATCTGCAATTTGATTATCAGTTCCCTTTCTATTAATTACTTCAAAATCAAATTCTTACATCAGTAATATGCATCTGATTAATCTTTGTTTGGTATCCTTTTTTTGCATTAAATATTTAATAGCAAAGTGATCAGTATACACAATACATTTAGTTCTAATTAAATAAGATATAAATTTATCAAAAGCATATACAATTGCTAATAATTCTTTTTCTGTAACTGTATAGTTAATTTCAGCATTATTAAGAGTTTTACTAGCACAGTATATGACTTTAAAAATTTTATCGTATCTTTGTCCAAGAATAGCTCCTATTGCATAATCACTAGAATCACACATAAGTTCAAATGTTTTCTCCCAATTAGGTGAGACTATTATAGGTGTTGTGATTAATTTATCTTTTAATAATTTAAATGCATTTAAGCATTCTTTAGTAAATTCAAATTTCTTGTCCTTTTCTAAAAGTTGGCATAGATGTTTGGTAATTTTTGAAAAATGTTTTATGTAGCATCTGTAAAATCCAGCATGTCCAAGAAAACTTCTTACCCCTCTCACTATAGTAGAAGGTGGTAATTTAGCTATAACTTGAATTTTTGCAGGGTCTACTTCCATGCCTTTTTTTGAAATTTTATGTCGTAATACAATTCCTCCTGCAATCATAAATTGACATTTCTCCCAGTTTAGAACTAAATTAGTTTCTTCGCATAGCTCCAAGACTTTTTCAAGATGATCCAAGCATGCGTCAAATGATGTTCCAAAAATAGAGAAATCATCCCTAAATACTTATATTCTATCATCAATTAATTTACTAAATATAGACATCATACATCTCTGCATTGTTGCAGGTGCATTACATAGTCCAAAAGACATTCTTCTAAAGGCAAATGTTCCATACGGACTAGTAAATGTAGTTTTCTCTTGATCCTTAGGAGCAATAAGAATTTGATGGTAGCCAATTTATCCATCTAAAAAATAAAAGTATTTGTGCCCAGGAAGTCTATCCAACATTTGTCCTAGGAATGGTAAAAGGAAGTGATCTTTCCTGGTGGCTGGTTTAATTTTCTATAATCAATACATATACGACATCCAGTAACTTGTCTGATAGGTATTAAATCATTATTTTCATTAGCTTCAACAGTCACTCCTCCTTTCTTAGGAACAAAATGAATTGGGCTTACCCAAGCACTATCCGAAATAGGATATATAATACTATTTTCTAACCATTTTAATATTTCTTTCTTGACTACATCTTTCATCATCAGGTTTAATCTCCTTTGGGGATCAACTCTTGGTTTATGTTCATTATCCAAAATAATTCTGTGCATACAGATTGAAGGACTAATTCTTTTAATATCTGCTAAGGTCCAACCAAAAGCTGTCTTATACTTCTTTAATGTGTCCAGAAGTTTTTTCTCTTGTAATTCGTTTAACACTGTCGATATAATGATCGGTAAAGTTAAAGAGTTACCCAAAAATGAATACTTCAAATGAGTAGGTAAAATTTTTAACTCAAGTTCAGGAGGTTTTATAATTGATGGAACTATATTCTTTTCAGCATTTTCTGTAATATCCAACATCTCAAATCTTTCTTGCATATAATCTAATTCTTCATTTTCTGCTTCTTCAAATAATTTTGTATTTTCTATTTTTGATTTATCTTCAAACTATTCTTTAAAATGTTTATTTCACGGATGTTCAAGAATTTCCATTAAAAACATTCATCATCTTTTTTAATAGCAGGATATTTCATTGATTTTGCAATGTTGAAAGTTGCTTCTTGATCATTTACTCTTATAGTTAATTCTCCTTTTTGAACATCAATCATAGCTCTTCCTATTGTTAAAAAGGGTCTTCCTAAAATTATGGGTATTTCTTTATCTTCCTCCATATCTAAAACAATAAAATCCACAGGAAAGATAAATTTATCCACTTTTACTAACACATCTTCAATAACTCCTTTAGGATAAGTTACTAAATGATCAGCTGAGTGAAGAGTTACTGATGTAGGTGAGACTTCTCCCAATCCTAATCTTTTAAAAATTGATAGAGGCATTAGATTAATGCTGGCTCCTAAATCACATAAAACTTTTCCATAAAATTTTTCTCCAATAGCACAAGGTATAGTGAAACTACCAGGATCTTTTAATTTCTCAGGAAGTTTTTTCTGAATAATTGCACTACCTTCATCGCTAAGTGCAACAATTTTATTGTCTGTGAACTTTCTCTTCTTGTTTAAATTATTTTTCATAAATTTCACATAATGGGGCATTTGTTCTAATGCTTCTATAAAGGGAATATTCACCATTAATTTCTTTGGGATTTCAAGGAATTTAGAAAATTGCTTATCCTTTTTATGTTGCTTTAATCACTGAGGAAATGGTGGTGGTGGGTTTTCTACAAAAATTTTCATAGGTTTTAGTGGATATTCTAAATCCTGATCTTGCTGATCCTTTTCTTTTTCAGTTTCCACTTTCACTTTTTCACTTTCCGTTTCTTTTTGTACTCTTGTTTCTAACTCTTTTCCACTTCGTAACTGTATCGCTTTAATTTGTTTTTTTTCCTTGGTCTTTAGGATTTATTTCCACATTACTAGGAAAAGTTCCAGGAATTCTATTATTAAGAGTAGTAGTGATATGCCCAAGTTGAGTTTCAATATTTTTTATAGCAGTTCCTTGATTTTGTAATTGGTTCCCTTGAATTTGTAGTTGATTTCCTTGATTCTACAAATGCTGACCCTTATTTAATATTAAATCGTCCATAGATAACTTCTTTTCCTTAAATTGAGAGTTATTATTAAATACAGGTGGATAAGAAGGTTTATAATTAGAATTTCCTTGGTTAGATGAATTTCCTAATGGGTTTACTGAGTTGTTCATCCATTGTTGATTAGTAGAATTGTTATTCCAATTAAAATTTGGATGATTTTTCTAACCAGGGTTGTAATAATTTGCATAAGGATTATTGAGTCTATTATCAATAGCATTTAAAGTTTCATAGGAAGGTTGAGCATCCTCAAATTGTCCAGATGAATTTTCTTCTATTATATGAGGAGAATAATTCATTCTAAAATGATCTAATTTTTTAGATATAGCAGCAATCTAAGAAGCTAACATAGATATTGCATCAAAATCATGGATACTAGCTATTTTTTCAGGATTTAACCTTTCAGAGGGCCATTGAAAATTGTTGGTAGCCATTTCTTCAATTAATGAATAAGCATCATCAAATGGTTTTGACATTAATGAACTACCAGTGGCAGCATCAATGATAGATCTAAGAGATCCTACTAATCCATTATAAAAAGTTTAAATGATTAACTAATCTGGTAAAGCATGATGTGGGCATTTCCTAAGAAGATCTTTAAATCTCTCCAAAGCTTCATATATCAATTCTCCATCAAACTGACTAAAAGAGGTTATATCATTTCTAAGCTTTGCAGTTTTTGAATGAGGAAAGTATTTGGATAGAAATTTTTGTGATAATTTTCCCCAAGTTCTAATAGATCCAGGTTCTAACTAATTTAACCATATCTTAGCCTTATCCCTTAAAGAGAAAGGAAAAAGCCTAAGTCTAACAGAATCATTAAATACTCCGTCATATTTAAAAGTAGCACAAAGTTCTAAAAAACTAGCGAGATGTAAATTAGGATCTTCGTTTGATGAACCACTAAATTGATTATTCTGTACCATTTGGATAATTGCAGGTTTAAGCTTAAATGAATTAGCCGCTACATCAGAGGTTTGAATAGTTAAATGAATTTCATCTAATTTAGGGTTTGAGTAATCTCTTAAAGGTCTCGGTTAATTTGTATTTTTAATTGCCGGATTATTTGCCATTTGGTTTAAATTTATAATTTTTTTTTCTATTTTCTAATTTTTTTAATAGTGTGCTCTAATTCTGAATCGTAAGGTAATAAATTTTCAGTTCCAAATTTACGCATACAAAACTTAAGTAAATTTTAAATATCCTGTTACTCTAGTAATTATTTTAATAATTATTTACTTTACTTTAATAATTACATTTCTTCCCCGGCAACGACGCCAAAAACTTGACAGCTTCGGGGTGAAGGCGTATAACTATATAAATGTTTAACCAGTATAAAAATAATATTCAATAATAGCAAGTTACCCCTTTTATCAACGCAAGTATACATATTGTTCAAGTAATACACAGCTATAATGGAGTCATAGATATTGATCCCACAGAGAAGTTAGAGATTATGAACTAATTTTAGCACATGCAATTACTATTTAGTATACGGAAATAAAGAACACTTACACTACGCTCTATTACTAATTTTTGAATGGAAGATTGCAATTTAGAAAAGTATCTCTCCCCTTGTTTAAGAAAATTAAGTGAATGGATAATCAAATTAGTTAGAATTATATCGTGCCAAATAGGAGCATTCTTATTCTTTAACCTTTGGTCCAGGCATAAAGAATATTGACTAATCCTATACTTGGTTACTGAATCTGCGGCTAGGCTGGGAGGATACAGGCTCTCACTTCAGAGCTCCCACGTTCCCCTCACCTAAGGGCAAACATCTACACTTCAACACCCAAACGATATGAATGAATTGAAGATTTTAGTCTGTCACTCTAAAATATCCAATTCTACGCCCGATAAATAATATTTCTCTATTTATTTGCACCCTCGTTTCAAGGCTTTTGTTTTCCCTGAATCTTGGATGTAATCTTTACTTTAGTTGTGAAATCAACAGATTTTAATAGTTCAATTCGCCAAATTGAAAGTAAATTAAGATTTAAGTAAAATATTATCACAATTTTTATTTAATATTTTAGGCACAACTAATTCATTTTTATATTTCACAAAATCTGAAAAACAAGGAGAAAGACATAGAAAAACTACTCAGAATGCATAGGAAGAATAACACAAAACTTGGATTTCATATAAAGTTAAAGTTATAAAACAATAGACAAAACTTATCTCGAATTTTCTCCCCAAGCAGACTCCTTGAAGTTCCTCTGCCTCTTCCTTTATGTACAACACACTCAATTAAACTCACTAATATACTCTCTAGAACACTCTTACACACTAATTACGCTAATTAGACACTTAAAAATGACACACCAAAGACATAAAAAGGACACACATTCTACTTAAAATCATCTCTATTTAAAGAGGAAGAAAGATTTATAATGGTTGCTTAAGCACCTCTTCAAAAAGCATCCAGATTCAATGTATCTTGCTTGAACCGACCTTCTCGCCGTCGGCGGGCTCCTTTATAATATATTCAAATGCTCTCGGGAAAAACACACCGTCGGCGGCCTATTCCTCGCCGTCGGCGGGCTAGTTCAATTTTTATCTCTTTTATTCATTTTTATTCCAGATTCACTCTTTTTTCCATATTTTTTCTCCATTACCTATAAATCTTCATACCTGCAATAAAACATAAAAAATATCTTTCTTTAAAGTGAATTTCATCAAAAGTTAATATAAAATTAGTATGAATTTCTCGCTATATTTTTCTCTGGTCAGCTACTGATCCCCGATTAATATACGTGTGCAAATGATTTAGATATGAAAATTATGATTTTATAATATGGGATACTACGCAAGTGTACATATAATTTATCAAGTAATTTAGGACTTTCTGATTAAGCCTCGAGATATCTAACACATAGGAACAGGTAAAACCTTTTTAAAGAAATAAGAAAATTATATTTTTACTTTTTAAATTATTTTTGAAAGTATGTTTTGATTTTTAAAATTTGAAAATTGTTTTCGTTATTTTTGATATAAAGCTAAGAAGGAAATGAAAATTATCAGAACCTTAAAATGCGGTATAAAACACTAAAAAATAATTTTTTTTTTCTTTCTCTTGTAAAGCAGTAATAATTATGAAAGTATTGTTGTGGAAGTATTTAAATGTGTTATGATAAACAGGAGCAAATTTTATTCTTTACCCTTACTTGGTTCTATAAAGAACATTGGTTAATTTGAAATTTTAACATTTTGAACATAGTTAGGCAGGGAAGATACCAACTTTCACTCTAGAGTTCTCTCGATTCCCTCCACCTGTGGGCTAACTTCTCATAACAAAATTTAAAATATCAAACCAAATTAGGGGGCTTTAGCATGTCACTCTAAAGACCTCTAATTTTACTCCCCCATTAAAAACATATCTTCTTATATATCATACAATTTTATGGACTACAATTCTCACCCATATAATTGCATGTGATTTTCACCAATTGTTGTTTGAGACAATACCACATTGGATCTTACATAATCTCACAACAAATTTTAACATCTTAAATGACCAAATTAAGAAGTAAATTAAGTACATGTAATTAAATCTTCACAACTTATTCCAACTTTAAACACTTATACATTCCACAACAATCCTACATAATTTAATTACTTCTTCATTTAAGAAAGAAAAAAATAAAGAAAACTACTCAGAACTCATGGAGAAAACAAAAGCACACATTAATTTGAAAATAGAAATAAAAAAGAAAACACAACAAGAAAAACTAAATATAAAAATAGAAATAAACACTTATCTGAAAATCCTCTCCATAAGACTCCAGAAGTTCCTTTGAAACTTGATTTTCCACAGGACAACACCAGAGGTTGGCGCCCAACTCTGTTGACTCCAACTATCACTTTAGACTTTAATAAGAACTAGATAAATGGATGAAAGAAAATTGGTGGAAAGAAAGATTCACACCAACTCTTTATCCTCTAAAACTAAACTAACTCTAAACAATAAAAGACTGAAAGTAAAACTCTTTGAAACTAGAAGATGAAACGGAAAACTAGAAGAGACTCTTGAAAACTAAACTAAAAGACTAACTCTCTCACACACACACTTAATACATAAGACACAATTTAGTAATAATCCAAAAGGTGCCTTGGTGTCTCTTTAAATCATGTCCAGATTCAACGTATCCACCAAAAGATGCATCTCTTCATTCAAATTTGCCACCGATCCGAAGTTAAGGAAGTCACCACCAAAAGTTACTACAAACACGCCTTAAAATTGGCGCCTACAATGATGAAAATTAGATTTCTAACTGTGTCCAATTTTTCATTTTTTTTCATTTTTTGCTCCAAATTTGATCCAATTTTTTTCCTTTCATCATAATCACTTATTTTCATCATACATGCAAGAAAAACACAAAATACCTTCCATTAAAGTGCAATATCATCAAAAATAGGTATAAAAATGTGCATAAAAATACTATATATTTTAGGTCTATCAAAATCCCCAAACTTAAAATGTTAATTGTCCTCAAGTGACTCTTAATCACATAGAAAATTTTAGCATATAAATTATGTAATGAGTTTCATAGAAAGATAAGAAAATTTTGTTCTAGAAATGAAATAGTCTAATTTAGAAAAAAAATTCCAGTAATTAAGACCAACTTAAATTTAGAAAGTTCTTAAGTAAAGGATAATGTAAAATATAGTTTTCTATCTAATTGAGAAATACTTTTAGATTCTTCAAAATATAGGATTCACACATTTATTTTTCTCACTTAAAAATCTTTATTTGAAAATAATTTTACTTACTATATTATAACCTTAAGCTTTAGATTTTCTCTGATCTTATATCTTATAGTTTAGGTATGAAACCAAATTTTTTATTAGGCCCTTAAATCCTCGAGATTCTCCTTCCTTTTCACATATTATTTTTCACTTTTTTCTATTTTTCTTTTTCTCTTTCTTTTCTTTTCTTTTCTTTTTTTTATAAGGCAAGGATTATTGTATCTGGATAGACCTTTAATGATTTTGAATTCCACTCTTTCATTTAAAATAAAGGTCTGATATTCATCTTTCACTTAAAAATCATAATAATAGTTTTTGAAAATTACTCCTCAATAAAAGAAATTTAAGCTTTGAAGAATAAAAGTCAAATCTTCTATTTATCCAAAAGTACAACATTTCTTACTAAAGATAGTTGAACTATATTTAACATTTCTTTACTAAGAAAATTTTAACTTTAAATTTTTCATTATTACTATAAATTTTAACTAAATTATCTTATTCATTTCTATATTTAAAATTTTGTTCCCCTAATATAACTTCATATACATAATTTTTTTCAATCAAAAATCAAATTAATTTTAAGTATTCTTGAGAACAGATAAAATTTCAGGTTTTTGAAAAAAAAATATGTTTTTAAAATTCCCCCCCAAACTTTAATTTTTAGTTAGGATAAAACATTTAAGCATAAAAAATGATACATGGGTGACAATTAAAAACTAACATGACATGCTTGTAGGAATCTTAATATCCTAAATATGCAAGTATAACAATTTAAAAATAGGAATTAAAAGAAATCAAATTCAAATTTTTCAATTTTTTATTAAATAGAAATTTTAAAATTTCAAAGGATTTTCTACAATAGTGGAGGCTTTCAAAGCAAATACACACCAATTTAAAATAACTAAAATCACACCAAAATTAGATAACAAATGGTAGTAGTAGATTTTGAAAAGTTTTAAACATGCAGTTTTTAAATATTAGTTTTTAATAGTGTTTCATATTCTCCTAACAGTTCTGGAATTAAAGTAAACACTATAAAAACTTTGACACAACATACACATTAAAACCTTTACTACAACACATATATCACACAAAACAACCTATAGAATATCAATCCAACAAAGATACATCTGAATATGCAAAAATAATAATCCAACTATAATCAACATATTACCAGAGTTCACACAACAAAACACAACGTCTAAAATAAAACACATACATATAACATACATCAATACATAAACAATAACTCAGTAAAATATTAAAAAAAATCCTCTAATCATCCTCATCATCATCATCATCATCTTGCTCGTTCCAATCTCTGGATGGCACATAAGGTATATAGAATGATGACATCTCAGCACTCATATCACCTCTAATCAATCTATCCAAATAATGCTGATAATTCTTCTTATATTCATCATGTTTTACAATATACCTTTCCATATTATCCATCTTACCATCTATGTCTCTAATATGCTCATGAGTAAGACTCACCTTCTTCAAAATCTTTCTTAACAAATCATTCTGTGAATCACTAGATGATGATGCTCTCGAAGTAGTAGCACGGGAAGAAGAAGCAGCAGAAGCAGAAGCAGAAGCAGTAGAAGCCCTACTAAATCCTCCTCTCCAGCTAAATTCTGAATGTACAGTGTAAGCTCTAATGTTTACATTGGTAATTGGTTTCATAGGCTGAAGGACTGTGGGCGGTGTGGGCGGAAAGAGATTGGGTTTGGGTGTCAATGTCAAGGAGTCGCCATCTAATATTAGCCTAGTTTTATTCCTATAAATCCTATGAAGGATTTAGAGAATTTTTAGGACTAATAGTGGAAAAAAGATGTTTATGACAATTCTTATATGAGGATATTCTAGAATAACATATTCCATAATTTTCATATTAAGAAGATCATGGTAAACCAGAGATTTCTATTTCAGGTTATTTAAGATCTCCCATAGAAGCAAGCTTCTATAGTTAATTACATCTTAAACAATTTTCAATTGTTTAAGAAAACTTCTGATTAATGTTAATCATTTGTTTTCTAAAAGATTTTATTTTTAAGGAGAGATGTACCCATTATCACTCCCGAATGTTGTTATATCATGTTATTGAATACTTTAGGTATTATGTCTAACCTAAAGGTTCTGTTTTTGTTTTTATTGTCAATGTCGTTGTTTTGTTGAAAGTTTCAAGTTATATGTCTAACCTAAAAGTTTTGGTTTTGTTTTTGTTGTCAATGTCGTTGTTTTTTGTTGAAAAGTTTCAAGTTATATGTCTAACCTAAAAGTTTTGGTTTTATTTTTGTTGTCAATGTCGTTATTTTTGTTGAAAATTTTCAGGTTATATGTCTATCCTAAAAGTTTTGGTTTTATTTTTGTTGTCAATGTTGTTGTTTTTTTTGAAAAGTTTCAGGTTATATGTCTAACCTAAAAGTTTTGGTTTTGTTTTTGTTGTCAATGTCGTTGTTTTTGTTGAAAAATTTCAGGTTATATGTCTAACCTAAAAGTTTTGGTTTTGTTTTTGTTGTCCAAGAATGTCGTCCTGCAAAACAGAGTTAGTACACCCTATATCATGTAAAGAAAATCTAAGTGAAATTTCTTGTTTTCACCCTGCAAAGAAAGCATTGTCAAAAATAATGTCACAGAATATTTGGATATATTTTGGATGTCAATTTATGTCAAATTATTTTGAAATGTCAATTTTATATTGGTTATGTTGTTTCATTTTTGAAATGTCAAATTTTCGTTGATTATGTCAGTTTTGGTTTTAAATGTTGAATTTATATCTTGATATTAAGTTTAAACTTAAATTCAGAATTAACTTGAGTTCATGTTTGTCTGAACTTTGAGTTAAAAAGGTTTGAAATTAGATTCAATATTGATTGTATTAACTTGGGTTCATGTATGGTTGAACCTAAGTTAGATTCGATGTTGATTGGATCATTTAACTTGTGTTCTTGTCTGTCTGAACTTAAGTTAAAAGGTTTGAAATTAGATTCAATATTGATTGAATTAACTTGGGTTCATGTCTGGTTGAACCTAAGTTAGATACGATGTTGATTGAATCTATTTAACTTGAGTTTATGTCTGTCTGAACTTAAGTTAAAATGTTTGAAATTAGATTCAATAATGATTGAATTAACTTGGGTTCATGTCTGGTTGAACCTAAGTTAGATTCAATGTTGATTGAATCTATTTAACTTGAGTTCATGTCTGTCTGAACTTAAGTTAAAAGGTTTGAAATTAGATTCAATAATGATTGAATTAACTTGGGTTCATGTCTGGTTGAACCTAAGTTAGATTCAATGTTGATTGAATCTATTTAACTTGAGTTCATGTCTATCTGAACTTAAGTTAAAAGGTTTGAAATTAGATTCAATATTGATTGAATTAACTTGGGTTCATGTCTGGTTGAACCTAAGTTAGATTCAATGTTGATTGAATCTATTTAACTTGAGTTCATGTCTATCTGAACTTAAGTTAAAAGGTTTGAAATTAGATTGAAGATTGATTGAATTAACTTAGGTTCATGTCTCGTTGAACCTAAGTTAGATTCAATGTTGATTGAATCTATTTAACTTGAGTTCATGTCTGTCTGAACTTAAGTCAAAAGGTTTGGTTCAGAATAGATTTAATTAAGTTTTAAGTCTTGTTTAAATAGGACTTAAAGGTTAATCAAGTTTAATAAATTAGACTTAATTAGATTTGCAAACCATCTAAGTCCCTTTTAGATAAGACTTAAGTTTTAATTAAGTATATTTAAAGTTAGATCTAGACTTAGGATTAAATTTAATATAGGTTGAACTTATGTTTAGGTTTCATTTAAGTCTAATATAGGTTAGACTTAAGCTTCTTTTATTTTTGTTTGGGTTGAACTTAAATTATGTCAAGTTGAACTTTAGTTTAACTTAAGTCTAGTGTGTGTTAGACTTAAGTTGAGTCTAATTTTGACTTAGATTCATATTTAAGTTGAACCTAAATTTGGTTTTACTTAAGTCTACTATAGGTTAGACTTAAGTTAAACCTGGGTTTGACTTAGGTTTATGTTGAATTGAACCTAGGTCTGGTTTCACTTAAGTCTAATGTAGATTACTTAAGTTTGGTTTGAATTGAATTTAGGTTCAATGTGGGTTGGACCTAAGGTTTAGGTTGACTTGAGTTTAAATTGGATTGGACTCAAGTTATGTTTGAGTTTAGATTAGGTTCAATTATGGGTTGAACCAAAGGTTTAAATTAACTTGAGTTCAAGTTGGATTAGACTCAAGTTAGGTTATGTTTGAGTTTAGGTTAGGTTCAATATTGGTTGAACCTAAGGTTTAGGTTAACTTGAGTTCAAGTTGGATTGGACTCAAGTTATGTTTAAGTTTAGGTTAGGTTCAATGTGGGTTGAACCTTAAGGTTTAGATTAACTTGAGTTTAAGTTAGATTGGAATCAAGTTAGGTTATATTTGATGTTTATGTTATGCTGGACTTGGGCTAAGGGTTGGATTTGGGTTTAATTAAACCTTAGTTGATGAAGGTTTAATAATTAATTAAGTCTAATGTGGTAGACTTAATTAGAATTTGTATTTGATTAAGTCTTACTTAGTTAAGACTTAATAGTTTAATTAGGTCTAATGAGTTAGACTTAATTAAGGTTTATGTTTGATTAAGTCTAATTTAGTTAAGACTTAATGGTTTAATTAGGTCTAAGGGTTAGACCTAATTAGGGTTTAAGTTTGATTAAACCTTAGTTAGTTAAGGTTTAATAGTTTAATTAGGTCTAATGGGTTAGGCCTAATTAGGGTTTATATTTGATTAAACCTTAGTTAGTTAAGGTCTAATGATTTAATTAGGTCTAATGGGTTAGACCTAATTAGAGTTTAGGTCTGATTAAGTCAAATTTAGTTAAGACTTAATGGTTTAATTAGGTCTAAGGGTTAGACCTAATTAGAGTTTAAGTTTGATTAAACCTTAGTTAGTTAAAGTTTAATGGTTTAATTAGGTCTAATGGGTTAGGCCTAATTAGGGTTTATATTTGATTAAACCTTAGTTAATTAAGGTATAATGGTTTAATTAGGTCTAATGGGTTAGACCTAATTAGAGTTTAGAGTACGATTAAGTCAAATTTAGTTAAGACTTAATGGTTTAATTAGGTCTAAGGGTTAGACCTAATTAGAGTTTAAGTTTTATTAAACCTTAGTTAGTTAAGGTTTAATGGTTTAATTAGGTCTAATGGGTTAGGCCTAATTAGAGTTTATATTTGATTAAACCTTAGTTAGTTAAGGTCTAATGGTTTAATTAGGTCTAATGGGTTAGACCTAATTAGAGTTTAGGTCTGATTAAGTGTAATTTAGTTAGAACTTAATGGTTTAATTAGGTCTAAGGGTTAGACCTAATTAGAGTTTAAGTTTGCCTTAACCCTAATGTGTAAGGAGGTTAATTAAGTTTAATATGTCTTTAAACGTAATTAAAGGTTTGGTTTTGATTAGTTAAGTTTAATATGTCCTTAAACTTAATTAAAAATGTTGATTTTTGTATTAAACCTAATTTATGTAAGGTTTAATGGGTTAATTAAGTTTAATATGTCCTTTAACTTAATTAAAGATTTGATTTTGGTTAATTAAGTTTAATATGTCCTTAAACTTAATTAAAGAATTTAATTTTTATATTTAAACCTAATTTAAGTAAGGTTTAATAAATTAATTAAGCTTAATTTGTCTTTAAACTAAATTAAAAGGTTTGACTATGGTTAATTAAGTTTAATATGTCTTTAAACTTAATTAAAATTTAATTTTTATATTAAACCTAATTTAAGTAAGGTTTAATGGGTTAATTAAGTTTAATATGTCCTTAAACTTAATTAAAGATTTGATTTTGGTTAATTAAGTTTAATATGTCCTTAAACTTAATCAAAAATTTAATTTTTATATTTAAACCTAATTTAAGTAAGGTTTAATAAATTAATTAAGCTTAATTTGTCTTTAAACTTAATTAAAAGGTTTGATTTTGGTTAATTAAATTTAATATGTCTTCAAACTTAATTAAAATTTAATTTTTATATTAAACCTAATTTAAGTAAGGTTTAATGGGTTTAAATGTTATTTTAAATCTAGTTAAGTTTAATTTGGTCATTTTAGACTTAAGTGAAGTTTATCATTAGTCTATCATAGACTAGAATCATTTTCAAACTTAGATTGTTGATGAAAATAAGTTAAATTTATAAAGGGTTATTTTTAGGATTAAAATTATTTAATTAATAAAGAATTTCAACCCTAAATTTCAAAATACCATTCAAAATAATTTCTATGACTTAGAAATAGTTTTCTTAGGGTTATTATCTGTTGCCCTATCATTTCTAGTCATTTGCATTTTATCTTTCCCAATTTTCAATTTTTTATAATTATTATTTGAAATAATTACAAAGAAACTTGAAAATTAAAGAAAAGTGTCTTAAACATTTTTTTTATCTTTGGAAAAATTATGCAAGATCCCTATGAACATAAGGATAAATGCCTCAAAGTTTCATAATTTTTTTATTTATAAATAATTTTTAATAATTAAAATACTCCAGAGAGTATTTAATTAATTAAAAATTAAATACTGAGAAAAAAATTATGATTTTGGTCTCATAATTTTCTCCTCTTCAAGAGCTTTCTAGAGGTATTTTTATTTTATTTTTATGACCTCTGGATCAAAAGATATGGATTTTTGAAGTTTTTAAGGTTTTAATGTATTTTTTATTAAATCCCGCGGCCAAACTCACCGTCGTTCGACGCGTGTCCTCGTACGCATCGAACGAACGGGAGGATCCGCTGCGTGCAGCTGAACAACAGATATCGGCGGGGAAGATCAGCGCCGTCCGTCCCTAAAACGCGGGATCGAACGGCTGAGAAATATCGGCCGAAAATTCGAAAATTTTCGAACCATTAAACTTCAAACATCAATATCTCACTCATTTCTTGATGAAATTGAGTGATTTTTTTTAAAATGATCGTCTGGATGAGAAGTATCCATCCATATGGTGATGATACACTTTTGGGCTCGTATAACACATGATATATCGAAAATACGAATTATTTTGTAAAGAAAAATTCTATACCTTTGCCACAAGCAAATCAAACTAGATCAGACCTTATGGTTGCCTTCTAGGACTCCAATGGAAGGTTATTGCTGCAGCAATTTAATCCAGAAGTCGGGCTTAGGGGAGAATTTTAAAGAAGTACCTAATTTGGGCTGTTTTTGAAATTTGATCAAATCGGCTCAAATAGGCTCAATATATGGCTTGGATTTGATCCTAATGGATTGCTAAGACTCTTAGGATGAGTTCTTATGTTGGGGACCAGAGGATTTGGGCAGCCTATGGGTCTCCCTAATTTTTTTTTCACCTCCTTGCTAGGCTCGGGTATGGGCTCCTTTTATAGCCAAGGGGAGGCCATAGTATAGCTTAGGTTGTTCTAGGGGAGTAGTTATCTCCCCTATCTGTCCATTGGATGAAAAAATCGGCTGAGGATATGCATGGCTCCTTCTCCCTAAGTTTTCCGTGATGATTTCCTTTACTTTGTTTCTCCCCCATTGGCTTACGTAAGAGGTGCATGGTGAGCTACCTCTATCCTTCTTAGGGAGCTTACACATCATCTCTTGAGCTTGGCAAATTGTGACACACAAGCTTATTCCTCATCATTCCTTCTAACCATGGTGAGGGGGGGGTTTCATGCATGGTTTTACTTCCATTGGGTAGCTTGGGAGGTGGGAGACGAGGCCTCATGTTGGCCGGCCACCTCATAGCTAAATGAAGCCTAGGGTGAAGGAGGAAGAGACACCTCACCCCATGCATCATGATGGGTGTTAACCCATGGCTAAGTGGTTTTAAAGTGGGCTTAATTATGTGTTAATTAGCCTTACTAATTATGAGAAGGTTATGTGTCATTTCTTTTCTTTCTTAATTCCCATTTTAATTAATTATTTTAGTAATTAAAATTGTTGGAAAATGTTTTATTAATCAATTTATTAATTAAAAATAATTTCAATTTTATTATTTGATTAATTTTATCATTTTTGTCATTTTATGATTTTATTTTAATATTCATTTTAATTAATTATGTCATTTAATTAAAATATCAAAAATTAAATCATTAATCATTTTAATTAATCAAAATAATTTTGGAATTTATTATTTGATTAATTTTGTTGTTTTTATTTCATTTTTATCTATTTTAATCAAAATAGATAAGTGTTGACCAATTTTCACCTGGGTTGACCCAAGTCAGCTTAGATTGATCATTTTAATTTTAAAAATGTCCAGTATTTGTGATTTTATCATTGTGGGGTTTTAAATGTGTCATTGGGTGAAAGGGTTGACTTATCGCTCAATAGGGTTGGTCATTGGGTTTGGTTTAACCATTTTGACCAATGTTGACTTTTTAGGTCATAAGGTTGATCTATGGGGTCAACAGGGCTGGTCATTAGGTCTGGTTTGACCATTTTGACCAAAGTTGACTTTTTAGGTAATAAGGTTGACATATGGGGTCAACAGGGTTGGTCACTGGGTCTGGTTTGACCATTTTGACCAATGTTGACATTTTAGGTCATAAGGTTGACCTATGGGGTCAACAGGGTTGGTCACTAGGTCTGGTTTGACAATTTTAACCAATGTTGACTTTTAGGTCATAAGGTTGACCTATGGCGTCAATAGGGCTGGTTTGACCATTTTGACCAATGTTGACTTTTTAGGTCAAAAAGGTGACCTATGGGGTCAACAGGGTTGGTCATTAGGTCTGGTTTGACCATTTTGACCAAAGTTGACTTTTTAGGTCATAAGGTTGACCTATGGGGTCAACAGGGTTGGTCATTAGGTCTGGTTTGACCATTTTGACCAAAGTTGACTTTTTAGGTCATAAGGTTGACCTATGGGGTCAACAGGGTTGGTCACTAGGTCTGGTTTGACCATTTTGACCAATGTTAACTTTTTAGGTCATAAGGTTGACCTATGGGGTCAACAGGGTTGGTCACTAGGTCTGGTTTGACCATTTTAACCAAAGTTGACTTTTTAGGTCATAAGGGTGACCTATGGGGTCAACAGGGTTGGTCATTAGGTCTGGTTTGACCATTTTAACCAAAGTTGACTTTTTAGGTCATAAGGTTGACCTATGGGGTCAACAGGGTTGGTCATTAGGTCTGGTTTGACCATTTTGACCAATGTTGACTTTTTAAGTCATAAGGTTGACCTATAGGGTCAACAGGGTTAGTCACTAGGTATGGTTTGACCATTTTGACCAATGTTGACTTTTGAGGTCATAAGGTTGACCTATGGGGTCAACAGGGTTGGTCACTAGGTCTGGTTTGACCATTTTGACCAATGCTGACTTTTTAGGTCATAAGGTTGACCTATGGGGTCAAAAGGGTTGGTCACTAGGTCTGGTTTGACCATTTTGACCAATGTTGACTTTTTAGGTAATAAGGGTATTGACTCATTCTAAAATGAGGTCAACAAAAGGGCCTCCAATATGTGTAGAATACTATATAAGTCTTCTGCAACAATTGGCGTTGACCGAAGTGGTCTAAGAGATGTCTCATAGTGGTAAGGAAAGGAGGGGATGTCATATCGCTCCCAGAGGATGTCCGATGTCTTTTATGTCGGTTCTAAGAAGAGATTTTCTTCTTGTATTTGAAAAGAGTTTTATTGGGAGGGAAAATGGATGTCATATTTCATTTCTCAAAATGTCAATGTCGATATTCTGCTAAAGGAATGCCGTGATTTCCGTGTCATGAAAGGACGTATATCCTATAACAGGAGGGAGAAAATGGATATCATTTTCCATTTATCAAAATGTCAATGTTGATATTTTGTTAGAGGAAAGTCATGACTTCCATGTCAGGAAGGGACTTATATCCAATAACCGGAGAGAGAAAATAGATGTCATTTTCTATTTCTCAGAATGTCAGTGTTAAGATTTGGTTAGAGGAAAGTCGTAATTTCCGTGTCAGGAAAGAACTTATATCCAATAACCGAAGAGAGAAAATAAATGTCATTTTCTATTTTCCTCAAAATGTCAATTTCAAGATTTGATTAAAGGAAAGTCGTAATTTCCGTGTCAGGAATAACTTATATCCAATAACCGAAGAGAGAAAATAGATATCATTTTCTATTTTCCTCAAAATGTCGATGTCAAGATTTGGTTAAAGGAAAGTCGTAATTTTCGTGTCAGGAAAGAACTTATATCCAATAACCAAAGAGAGTAAATAGATTTCATTTTCTATTTTCCTCAAAGTGTCGATGTCAAGATTTGGTTAAAGGAAAGTCGTAATTTCCGTGTCAGGAAAGAACTTATATCCAATAACTGAAGAGAGAAAATAGATGTGATTTTCTATTTTCCTCAAAGTGTGAATGTCAAGATTTGGTTAAAGGAAAGTTGTAATATTCGTGTCAGGAAAGAACTTATATCCAATAACCGAAGAGAGAAAATAGATGTCATTTTCTATTTTCCTCAAAGTGTCAATGTCAAGATTTGGTTAATGGAATGTTGTGATTTCCACATCAGGAAAGGACTTATATCCAATAACCGAAGAGAGAAAATAGATGTCATTTTCTATTTTCCTCAAAATGTCGATATCA
Source organism: Papilionanthe hookeriana x Papilionanthe teres (assembly GCA_022702705.1). NCBI lineage: Eukaryota > Viridiplantae > Streptophyta > Magnoliopsida > Asparagales > Orchidaceae > Papilionanthe > Papilionanthe hookeriana x Papilionanthe teres. The sequence goes on along the minus strand of CM040431.1, from coordinate 10,874,314 downwards.
AGATTTGGTTAAAGGAAAGTCGTAATTTCCGTGTCAGGAAAGAACTTGTATCCAATAACCGAAGAGAGAAAATAGATGTCATTTTCTATTTTTCTCAAAGTGTCAATGTCAAGATTTGGTTTAAGGAATGTCGTGATTTCCACATCAGGAAAGGACTTATATCCAATAACCGAAGAGAGAAAATAGATGTCATTTTCTATTTTCCTCAAAATGTCGATGTCAAGATTTGGATAAAGGAAAGTCGTAATTTTCGTGTCAGGAAAGAACTTGTATCCAATAACCAAAGAGAGAAAATAGATGTCATTTTCTATTTTCCTCAAAATGTCGATGTCAAGATTTGGTTAAAGGAAAGTCGTAATTTCCACATCAGGAAAGGACTTATATCCAATAACCAAAGAGAGTGGCGAACTCACTAATATTTTTGGTGGAAATATCCGCTGGGGTTTTGATCTATATAGGTCGAAAGATAATTCTTATGTTTAGTTATCACACGTTATTCATTTCATCATTAAAATTTATTTATTATTTTTTAGGACCTGTCGACATATCACAGACAAAGGGGGAACATTTTTCCAACATTTCATTTTATTTTCATAAAAAGGTCACCAGTACATATTATCACAAGAAAAAGCTAACGGTACATATATGTGTACATATCATATAGCGTGCTGCAACAAACTACTGATATTTTACATACCAACAGCTACCGATATATCACACATCGACAACTATAGATATATCACATGTCAAAAGTTCTTATATGTCATAACACAGCTCTGGATATTTAACAGACTGTCCATAAACGTCCTACACTCCAAAACATTATTTATTAAACATGTTTCAGGTGTTTCGACATTTATGGGGTTATGGTAATTCCAAAGGTTGTAGATTCTCCAGTTCTGGTATAGCTTTATATCCGACAGGTCGTTTGTTGGGCTTCATCCGTCGCAAGGTAATTGAGATGCATGGCTTGTTGACACTGGGTATGCAGTGTTTTACAAAATCTGCACCATTCCCTTGAAACAGGAGAACTGATCCTCGAGTTAAAAGAATACGGCATGTACCTTCAAACTCTCCAGGTCCCAAGATTTGTATCTCCCTTCCAAACACAGCAGAACAACGGTTCAGGAGTGACACGGTGCAAAACTGTCTCTCAAAATCATGGCTGTCAATGTGAGGAGGGATACAGTCTCCTTTATCATATATATTGATAATGCAACTGTCAGGAATACAGTCTGTAGGTAAAATTCCCCAAGTGACGAGTCGTTTGATAACTTGGATTATCACAGTGGGTAAAGGATCAACTTGTTCGTGTCACAAAATTCCAGGAAGATTTCCTTCTCTGTCTCTTGCATAATTGTAGCAGCATCCATATTGTAGGGTTTGTCTACCCTTACCACGAATCCATTTATTAGGTTCAGAATAGGTTCTCCTTTGAAGGAGTCCAGCCCTACCCTGATTTTGGGCTTTTATAATGTGATCAATGATAGCAATTTGTTCAGCTTCATCAAATATTCTGGTAAATAATTTAAGGCCATCCAAAATATTTATTGTCCTTTTATTCATGTTTTTGTATTGTTCAAAAGTTCTCCACTCGATAGAGCGAATTCGTCGCACCTCTTCCCTTGAGTGACTTTTTTCATCAACCTTTTTATCTGACACCTTTAAACTCTGAGCAGGTGAGGTGATAACTGCTTTTCCATTTTCATTTTTCTTTGCAGGGTCTAGATCTGTCGTTTCTGAGGCAGAGTTTATTTCCTCAAATGGAGTGTTAATAGTTCGTGATTTCGATTGACTAATATCTTCCATGTTTTGTTTTTCCTGTAATTGTTTTTGTCGTTTCAGTTGTTTATTATGATTTTGTCTTTGTGATCTAGTAAGTCCTGTCGCCATATTTTTTGTACCCGATGTGGATGCTCCTTGTACTGAAGTAGTCATGAATTCTCCCTCATCTGAGCTATCACTGATTGTGAAGTCATATTCTTCAGGTTGTCGGAGTTTGAATTCTATCAAAGGTGTTTGCATATTAACTTCACTGTGATTCACCAGATAAAGTAACGATCCATGATATATGGATTCAACTCCGCAATGAGTCAAAGTTGAAATGAATTCTGGTTCCCTCGTCCATGTGTCGACGGTCCAAGGCGAAATTCATATTATTTTGAAATGAGAAAATAGTCTGCCTTCAGACATTTTTCCTGAAAAATAAAAAGACACAATGACATTTTAGCCTTTTAAACATTTGTTCAGCAAATGAAACAGATGTCATTAAGAAAAATCAAAGATGATTTTGGAAAGAATAATTTATTGTCCCAGTCTATAAATAAATCGTTATTCATTTTTATTTTTATGTTGCATAGTATTTCTTTAGAAAATGTCCATTGATTGGAGGCAGGATTCTTTCTCCTTGACAATCCACGAGTTGGTAGGATCCTCCTGAATATGTCTTTTCAATTACATATGGGCCCTCCCATATTGGTTCAAATTTACCATTTATCTTTCGATTAGCTAGTATAGGTCTTTGAAGAACTAAAACTAATTCACCAATTCGAAAGGTTCTGGGGCGAACTAATTTGTCGTGAGCTCGTATCATTTTTGCTTGATATAGTTCAAGATTTTGTTGGGCTTGTAGACGTTTGTCTTCCAAACTTTCAAGTTCTTCAATTCGTAGTCTAGCATTTTCTTCTTCAGTAATTTTGTTTGCTATCGCAATTCTGAGAGAAGGAATTTGGACTTCCAAAGGCAAAATGGCTTCAGAACCATATACCAAAGCAAATGGTGTAGACCGTGTTGGAGTTCGATATGTAGTTCTATAATCCCATAAAGCTTCTACTAGTCATTCATGCCACTGTCTTGGGCTATTACTCAATGTCTTTTTCAAGATTTGAACCAATGTTTTATTGAAAGCTTCAGCTAATCCATTGACCTTAGGGTAATAGATTGTGGAATATCTCCAGTCAATCCCATGTCTCTGGATAAAGTGATTCATTTTTGTGTTTTTGAAGGCCAATCCATTGTCTGATATGACTCTTCGAGGAATTCCAAATCTATAAACGATATGTGTTTTAAAGAAATGGAGAACTTGTTCTGCCTTGACTTCTCGAAGGGGTATTGCTTCTACCCATTTAGAAAAATAGTCAGTAGCTGCCAGAATAAATTTATGGCCCTTGGAAGATGGAGGATCTATAGGGCCCACTATGTCAGTACCCCAACATTCAAATGGCCATGATGCAATGCTCAGATGTAAGACATTTGGAGGTTGATGTAAAACTACTCCATGTATTTGACATTGATGACATTTCTTTGCAATGTCAAGACAATCGGTCATCATTGTTGACGATAATAACCCATTCTTTTTATTTTCATTTTCATTTTGGGCCCAGATTGATGTGCACCACATAAACCTGAATGAACTTCTTTAACAATCTCTCGAGCTTCAATTTGGTTTAAACATCTTAACCATACTTAATTAAAAGATCATTTGTAAAGGACGTCATTTATTAGAGCATATGATAATGCTCTTTGTTTAATTTGGTTGGCAATAGAACTATTTTCAGGCAATTTTCTAGTTTGTAAATATTGGATGATTGGTTGTCGCCAATCATCCTTCTCGTCACTTATTGTCATTGTTATATTTTCACCGATTTTATGCAAATTATCCATGTCAAATTGAGAAAGAACTTGTCGTCCTTTTATAGAGATTGGTATGTCATCTTCTTCTGGATAGGCAAATTCCTTTACAAGTTTTGCTAAAGCATCCGCCAAAGAATTGTCTCTTCTTGCAATTAAGAAGAATGTTACATCAGGAATTTGTTGAAGCAGTTTCAGAGTGTAACGAGAATACTGTTCGAGTCGAGGTTTCAAAGTCTTGTATTTACCAGCGATTTGATTGATAATCAACTGGGAATCCCCGTAGATATCAATATTTTTAATTTCCATTAATATTGTCAATTCTAGACCGGTTATGAGCGCTTCATATTCGGCTTTATTATTCGTGCAAGGTCCAGTCATATGATAGGAAAAAGGCATCATTGTTTTGTCGGGAGTAATGAAAATTAATCCTACTCTAGCTTTGCTTGGTATGATTGTATGTTTGTCTTTGTCTTTCCATGCAAATGATGCTCCGTCAAAATAGAGTTCCCATCGTTGTACATTGGAACTTTTTATTTCTGATATTTGTTCATCAGGTAAATCGTCATTAAGAGGTGATCCGAGTTGGAATTGGATGTCTTGCTAAGAAATCGCGAGATTTGTCCTTTGACGACACGTAACGAGTACAAATTTTATATCAAATTGGAGTAAGATCATTGCCCATCTAGCTAATCTCCCAAAAAGTGTTGGTGGTGTTATTAAATATTGTAATGGGTTAACTCTTGAAATAAGAGTTACCTTATGAGAAAGCATATAATGTCTTAGCTTTTGAACTGCGAAGATCAAGGCTAAACAATGCTTTTCAATTGTCGGATATTTTATTTCCGTTGGAACTAAACAACGACTCAAATAGTATAACACATTCTCTTTTCCTTCATCATTTACTTGTGCTAGTAAAGCTCCAAGTGAATTGTCCAATGCCGCGGTGTAAAGGATTAAAGGTCTTCCTAATACAGGGGCTGCTACGACAGGAGGGGTTGCCAAATATTGTTTAATGTCTTCGAAGGCATGCTGACATTTTTCATCCCACACAAATTTGGCATCCTTTCTAGTAAGGGCAACAAGGGGTTGACATCTACCCGATAGATTAGAAATGAAACGTCGTATATATGCTAATTTTCCTTGAAAGGATCTCGATTGAGTTAGATTTTTGGGAGGAGACATATTTAGGATAGCTTGATTTTGAGAGGATCAATTTCTATCCCACGATGTCGAACTACAAATCCTAAAAATTTTCCTGAAGTGACACCAAAGGCGCACTTTAAAGGGTTCATTTTAAGATTATATCGTCGTAGTCATTCAAAGACAAATCTCAAATCGTATATATGATTATCCTTTTGTTTACTATTGACAACCAGATCATCGACATAACATTCGACTTGATTATGTATTAGTTCATCAAAAATCCGTGTCATGGCTCTTTGATAGGTTGCACCCGCATTTTTTAGTCCAAATGGCATAACCTTATAACAATATATGACCATGGGTGTTCGGAAAGCTGTATTTACTTCATCCTCCGAAAACATTTTTATTTGGTTATATCCTGATGATCCATCCATGAAAGAAAATATTGCATGTTTTGATGCAATATCAACCATTAATTCAGGAATTGGTAAAGGAAATTCATCTTTTGGACATGCTTTGTTCAAGTTCCTGTAGTCTATGCAGACTCTTATTTGTCCATTTTTCTTTCTATCTGGCACCACATTGGCTAGCCATGTTGGAAAATTTTCTTCTCGTATGAAGTCAACTGTTGACCTCATTTTTGATGATGTCTTCTCTTCTTCTTTTTAGTACTTAGGATCTAGCCTTAGGCTTTTCCTTTGACTATCTTAGAGGATTAGAATTGGGACCCACCACCTAGAATTTCAAACCACTTCTTAACTCCCTGCAAACTCCACAAGCTTGATTGTAGACCCCTAATCATCTAGAGGGTTGAAATCAAGTGTGGAAGTTTAAAGGATGGGTTCCTATAGGACTCTTTGGCCTTAGGACTGCCCTGGGTGGCCTGGTCTGGAGAGGGCTGACCTACACACACACTACACTTATACACTACACTTTCACACACCTCCTAAAACCACACCTATACCCAACTTGACCTCCTGACTCATGAAGGTGATTCACATGGATGGTCCTTAACCCCTAAGCCCTTGGCTAAGAGAGTTAGGAACAACATAGTGGATGCCTCAAATGAGTCCCTTCATGGCTCATGTGGGCTTGATATGGCTTCATGACTCAACCAAAATGATTTCATTCCACTTACAATTACCCAATCTTCAATTTTCCAAATTTTTTATTTTTGACCTAGGGACCCTACACCCGCCTAACCTACCCAAAACCCTTGAAATTACCCAAAATTTTCAAAATCTCCAAATCACCCAAAATTCCCCAAAACCATTCCTAAACATTTCCTCACCAATCAAATTGATCATCCATAGCCAAAAATATCAAAAATTCCAAAAATACCCCCCAATACCCTCCAAATACCCATAATGCCCCTCCTGACCCAAAAATCCAAAAATTCAGAAAATTCCCAGAAATTTCCAGAAAATCCCAACTATTCCCAATTTCATTTTGTTCAACTACACCATGGGCCAATTTTGTCAATTTACCCCACTTTTGTCAAAACCCCCAATTTGACCCATTTTAACCCAAAGTGAACCCAATGTCAAACCAAACCTATCCAATTGACCCAAATTCTGGTCCAATTCAATTCTAAACTTCAATTTAACATTCCCAACACCAATCTAGACCAAATCCAAGTCCAATTTGATTGGCATTTGAATCCAATTTCACTTTTGGCATTAAAGCCCAATTTGGACCCATGACCCAAACCTAGCCCAAACTAACCCAATTCAACTCCAATTAACCCCAAATATTTTCTAAACCTTCCCTAACATCCCCACAAGCAAAACACTAACATGATTTGCCCAAAATTTAGACCCAAACCCCACTCAAATTCAACCCAAAGCTAAAAGGCCCAATTTTGACCTAAACCCAAACCTAACCCAAATAAGCCCAAACCCCAAAATCAAAACCCAACCAAAGCCAAAACCTATTTGAAACACTACCATAAAGTTTTAAAAACATCTATTTTACATCAATTTCAACCCTAGCCCAACATTGGCCCAAGTTAGCCCAATTTGACCTACATTGGCCCATTTACCAAAGAGGTCCAAATCCAACCCAATGCAAGCCCAAACCACTTCAAATTGATTCCAAATCATTCATGAAACATTCCTAAATTAAATTAAACACTTATTGGATCCAATCCTTTGCAAAATTTTCATCCTAAAATTAGTTTTGAAATCTAAAAGCCCACTCTCTAAACCATCTTGAAAGCCCATCCAAAGTGAAATCCAAAAGCCCAAAGCCCGCATGACAATTCCTTCTCATCATCCCTTTAATTGGAATCAATTCCTAAGTCCCAAATCAATCATCAAATCAACCTAAATCAAGCACCATCTAAATTTTTCACTAAATTGCCAAAATCTCCAAATTCCTTTTTCATATAAATGAATCCACTTTTCCTAAGCCAAGGATGAGCCAAATGAAGCCACATGCAAGCCATGGACAAGCCACATGAAGCCATGGGGGGTTTGACTTGTCACCAAGCCATTAATGGCAAGAGAAGGGAGTCCTTTCCTAAGCCTTCCTTAAGCCATTTTAACCTCTTTAATGCAACACCATAACCCAAAATTAACTTAAACTATTTTGATGGAGACCACACCATTTTCTCCTAGCTGACCCAAGTGACTCTTTTCAGCCCAAAACCAGGCCTAGGGTGGTGCACCTAGCCCAAAAGGATGGGTTGACCCAAATCAAGCCAAAATGGCCTCTCCCACATACCATTTTAATCCAAGCCCTTTACACATGTCCAAGCCCGATTGACTTCACCATTGCCGAGCCACTGACCTCCTCGGTCAAGATGGTGACCCTTGCTCGGCCGGCCGGCCACACAGGCCGCCGGAAAACACCACACCCGAGAGCATCATGTGAGCCTAAGCTTTGAATTCTCACCTGCTGAGTTGCCTCATGCCCAATGGCCATCATGGCTGTTCTTCTCCTCACCAGAGCAGCTGATCCCAAGCCCTAACTCCCCCTGGGAGAGCCTCCAGCTAGCTCTATTTAAACCCCACCTCTCTCGGCCATGGAAGAGGTGCTGAACCAACCTTAAGGAAACTCTGCCAAAATAATTCCAGACCACTCTCCACACATAGAGGACTTGATTCCCACTGGATTCCAGCCCCAATTCCCTCCAGTTGAGCTCAATTTTGAGTTCAAACTTCAGCACAAAAACCAGGACACTTCTTCACAGTGGACCAATCCCCAAATTGATTGATCCTACACCTTCACCGGACCGAGGGAAGAAGTTTACCAGCAAAAGCCCCCTCTCCGGGCCACCCGTCCGTTCCGGACTCCAAGCTTTGTAATCGGGCTGTGGTCGAAATCCTACCTGAGACAATTCACTGGGCCGAGGGACTTCATCCGGAGCTTGCTTGGACCCGATCGAAGGTGTCACAACTCTCGGATCGAAGCTTCACTTCTCCGACCAAAGGTATGGACTCACTCTTCTTCTCGAGCTTACAGAGATTCTCTATTTAATTTGAGTCAATTTCAATACATGTTTACCGCATGGATGTGTTCGTCTCCTCAAGACGAATCCATAGAGCATAAGAACACGAAAATTCGTTGAGAATCGAGTGAGAAATTAGGGTTAGAAGGTTGACGGTCACGGGTTCACACCAGTCATAGACGATGACCAGGAGCCGTTGGATCACGCGTGTATCAAGCGGACGACCAGGATCACGCCGGACGGAGCAACGGGACATGAACCGCAGGCCGCGTGGCATCCTAGTCAGGTGGCAGCGTCAAATGTGAGTGCGCCGCGTGGTAGTTCGGAGATGCCGAGGATGACAGAGTGCCGCGCTGGATAAGTAGGAAATTAGGTTATTTTCCTATTTATTTTATTCCCTAAACTTCAAAAATGCATAACTTTATGTAGGAAAATCAGAAAAATAAAATAAAAATACCCTCTTGCTCAGTGAATAGAGGAGAATAATGTGGAAAAGAAATCATTTAATTTCATCAAGTATTTTATTTTTAATAATTTATTTACTCTCTGCACATTTTCAATTCTCCATGCATGTATACAATTCAACATGGCATGAGACCATAGGGCTTTTGAAGCCTCTGAATTTAGGAACATTCCCTGGATTTTCCAAAGTCAGAGGCCAACCCTATGGAGAGTTATTGATTTTTCAATTCTAGGTCACTATTTTGAATATTTTAATTCCAATAATTAGCATGTTGTGAAATGAATTCTAGGAAAATTCGAGGATGTTTCTTATGACCAGAGCACTCTAGGAAAAATAGGTTTTGAATTAATCCACTTGGAATAACCCTAATTGGCTTAAACATCCAAAATAGGTCCTTAATTAATTAGAGCTAATCATACATCAAATTGACTTGAAATCAATTCTCCACTGACCTTTAGGATCAAAGGAACCCACCATAAAAATTTGAAGTCAATTGGACTTGGTTAGCCCTACCAAATGGGTTGATTAAACCATTTAACCAATTTAAACTTTAAAAATTCATAATTTTCAAAATACTTTTCAAAAATTCACCAAATTGGTTTTGGAACCTCTCTGATATCAGAATAATTTAAGAAAATTAAAATTACAATTTTCTAAAAAAGTTGATTTTTTGCATTATTTTAATATTTTTAATAATTAAAAAATAATAAAAATCACAAAAATAATAAAATTCTCCAAAATGTCACATTTTGAATTTTAATCACTTAGGAACAAACCCCATATTTTTATTAAGTCTATATGATGAGATATTAAATTTTAAAGCCCTAAGGTAATTTTAAAATTAAAAAAAAATGTATTTTTTAGCATTTCCACTAAAATAATTCTAATAAATCAAAGAAAAATCTGAAAATTATAAAAATTGGTTATCTGATGTCCTTGATATCAGAGAGATTTTTGAAAAATATAAAATTCATTTTCCAACCTTTATTTTATTTTTAAATTAATTAATACTCCAAAACTCAAAATAATTATAATAAAAAGAATATAATTCAAAAAATCACCAAAATTGGTCCAAGTGGTCCTCTAATCATTAGGAATGTCTCATAATTTTCTTAAGGACAGAAACTTTCCCATGGTCATATTATTAAATTTTCCTTGGAAATCCCTATTTTCCACCAAAAAAAATTACATAAATAAATTAAATACAGAAAAATCACATTTTCTCCTCTCATGCCTTTATTGACATATGAGTGAAGTCACATAAAAATTTCAAGTTCATTTAAGCTCAATTTAGAGAGTTATAAAATTATTAAGCTTGAAGGGCAAAATGGTAATTAAAATTTTAACCTTTAATTAAAACTTTAGGCTTAATAAAATTAAAGAGTAAAATGTTTGATCCTAATCTGATTTGGATGATTGAAATTTGAATAATAAGGGTAGAAACCTATTAAACAATTTAAAAATAATTAAAATAAACCTTAATTAAATAATTAATTAAATTTGGAAGAATAATAAAATTGGAATTATTAAAATAGGGATATTATTAGCAAGAGATTTGTTCTTTAACTTAAGAATCCCTAAATTAATCATCTCAATAATATTTAATTCCTAATTTAAATGATAATCCAAATTTAAGATTTAAAATGCTAAAAGACTTAATCATTAAATCAAATTAAAGTTAAATTATTTAAATTAAATCCTTTTAAAATTTCAATTAAATTAATAATTTAACAATTAAAATTAAATCATCTTTAAAACATAAAAAATAAAATTTTAAATTAAAATTAAAAATAAAATTAAATTTAAATTTAAATTAAATTAAATAAAATAAAATAAAATTAAAACATATTAAATTAAATTAAATTAAATTAAATTAAATTAAATTAAATCAAATTAAATCAAATTAAATTAAATTAAATTAAATTAAATCAAATTAAATTAAATTAAATTAAATTAAATTAAATTAAATAAAAAAATAAAATCAAGTTAAAATTAAAATTAGATTAAATTAAATAAATTAAATTAAAATTAAAACTAAACCAAATTAAATTAAATTAAAGTTAAATTAAATTGAATTAAAAATAACATCACCTAAGACATAAAGAATTTAAAAATTAATATAAAGCAACTTGAACACTATTCGAAACTTAAACCCATTAATCGAAATTAAATTAAATCATAAACCATTTGAACATCAATTTGCCGTCGAAAGCTTTTGTTGTCATAACTCCTAAACAGAACGTTAAGTGAAGTGTTACTTTACTCATAGGATATTCAAATGTCCTAGTTCACTGAGTAAGATAACAACAAAACTTGAAATCTCGGACGATTAATTCATTTGTATAATTAAATTCTCTTGAACTTAAAAATAATCCTAGAAATATTGAAAAGATGTGTAAGACTCGTCTTAAGCACTTCCTCGATATAATGGGATGTTTATAAGAACAATTGAACTTAATTGTTCTTTGATGAAGAAAATCGTCCTCAAACTAAAACACAAGAACCTAGACGTCATAGGAGATGACTAGCTATAGGAGTAGGACCTTGGTAGAAAACTATAACCCTTCCCTTAGCTTTACCTAGGGACTTGCCTTAAATGCTTAAATATTATAATTGTGTTTTAAGTGTAGCTTGGGATGACGGGAAGACCCTCCAGGTACGCTTTTATTTTATTGCAATTTACCTTATTGCAATTTATTTAATCGCATCACACTTACTTTTCTTGCATGATAAACAACTGTTGCATGAAAACCCACACTTTTAGGATAGTCCCTAAAACTGAAACCAAAACTAAATTAAAAGTCATTACAAGATAAAATTCACCGCCACAACATTTCAAAATATAAAACAATTCAAAATTTAATCACAAACAGAACACAAAACTACAATTACAACTAAATTAAAATGTCTTGTTGGATGATCGGGAATACCTCGGATGATGTAACCTACGTGTTGCTAACGAGATTTCCCACGATCTAAATGAATGTGTGGAACTCATTTAGTTGAGTTTAGCAAATTCATCTGGACTAAGTGAATCCGATAAAAATAACGATGCCAGAAGGATGGAACCGTGAGATCTTAACCGGTGTTGTTATAATCAACTTTAAGATTTATTTTAACTAAAACACTAAAAAGCATTTGAATTTTAAGATTTTCTCTAAACCAAAACACTTTTCTCATCTCCTGATTTATGACTTCTAAAACTAAACCTCTGCAACAACAAGGAGCTTGGAGCATGGTGGGCAGCACGACCATCGTCATCAGCAAAACCTGAGTCTACTTCAGCAAAACTTTCTTAGAATTAAATAACCAAGTCATAGGATTTCGAGGTAGTTTGCCTAGTACAACATAAACCCTCAACCTTTTGTTAGGCATTTGCATTGCAAATTAAGCCCTAACCGGTCTTAGGATTTCCGAGGTAGTCGTCTGATACAATATAAACCCTCACATCTTCAAGGCTATTTGTATGATCATGTCATACGAACATAAGTCCTAATTAATTAAAATTGGCAAGATCAAAACATTAAATAAACATTAGGACTTTCCTAAATCCAAGCCGAAACAATAGGATAGTCGAGAAATTGCGAAGTTCGCTTCGAATCGTGATTTCTCCTACCTTTCTTCCTTTGGATTCCCAAAATAAAATATTCCAAATTTGATCCATTCCCTATTGAAATTCCAAAATTCAATCCTTTGAAAACTTAAACTTTAAAATTCTTGAGAGCAGAACTACTGATTATTATCGAGAGTTTTCTTAGGAGATTCCCGTCACTTAAGATGTAATTAACTATAGGGGCTTGCCCTTATAGGGAATTTTAAGAACCCAGGTAATATAAACCCTAATTAATTCATTAATATTAAGCCGGGGAACTTGTCGGCTTATAAAATTGGTTCGCGAAACCAAACGGATGTCACAAATCTTCTAGTTTATTTAATCGAGCCCCATCATCGAAGCGAGTGTGTCTATTCTTCGGGATAGATATACGGTTTGTGGTGTGGTGCTCATTTATATAAACTATTCGGGATGTGAGATCGGTTTGATTTCATATCTTAAAATTTTCAAATTTAAAATTATTTTCAAAATCAAATTCTACTTTTCAAATTATTTATTTAAATTAAATTAAAAATTCGCCGACAATTTCTGTAGGCGACCTCTTTTCAAAAATACAACACTCAACCTAAAAATATGCCGACAATTTCTGGCGACTCTGCTGGGGACAATTCCTCTCTCCATTTTTAATCAGATTGTTCTGCTTTTAAAAATCGGTAGTGTATCCATGTCCCTAGCGGATCAAACTATTCTTCTTTCTGTTGGAATACTATGTTCATTTCTACCTTGAACAAGTACAACCAACATTCTCTCGGATTTAGGAGCCACTGTTTAGACACGCCTAAACAGAGAGGTTTCGAGATCCTTTTACCTCATTTCTAAGGTGGGGTGGACCCCCAATGGGTATTAGTTTAGGAGCAATCTTCCGGGTCGAGAAGTTTCTACAAGACTTTCTCTTCCTTTTCCAGTTCCTAATTAATTCCTTTTACCCTTCCTACAACTCTCCTTCTTTTAATAATTCTCCTTCCTAACAAACAAATCTTTTCGAAAAAACAATTTTCTTTTAATATCATAAATAAACTAATATAAACAGAAATGTGTTCGGACTCTTTCTTTTTCGTCATAAGTTCTACGACAAGAAGAAGCACGATTCGGAGACTAACACTTGGAATCTGCCCTGCAGAAATGGAAGCCCCAAAACTGATCTTCTCCTTCGTCAACTGACTCGACCTGGCCGTGTTTAAGGACGAACTGCCTGATAATGGAATCATTCGATTCAGACAAGGATTCGGGGACACCGACATCAAAATCTCTGACGTGACTCTCTTTTCACTCACAAGCAAAGTACTGGAAACTGAGAAGCCGTTGATTGAGTTTAACCTTAAGTCAACTCATGAATTCCCTCCTCTGCAAAAGATTCCAACTAAGAGGAGTACTGTTGTTCGCAAAAGGACTGTTGTTGCTACCCCCACTGGTCTAGTTGTCTGCGCACCTACCCCGGCATCGCAGTACTAAAGGGGAAGGAAATTCATAGCTGTGATGAACTTGTTGTCGTGGAGGGTACAGATCTTCCTGTAAAACCTTCTGTTTTTGAAATCGAGTCCAGCTCGAGAATTCCATCACTGACACGAACTCAGAGGAGGAACAGAAGTAGAAGGATTGCTAGAGATGCCAGAGCAGCTGAAGTTGCTTTTCTGGAGGAAATCCCAGAACTACCCGAGTATACACCGCTGCCTGAATATATACCACTCTTGGGAGGAAGTAGGTTCCATCCCCTGTCCGCCGCAGAGGATGAGGAAAATGTCTGCAAGATTGCTGCTGCATTGCCCCAGCCCGCATATTACAACTATGGCCGCAAGAAAAGGGCTAGAATTACGCGGTTTGCTCGACTGCAAACCCTGATAGAAAAGTTAGCAAAGAAAGAAAAATGCCCTGTGTTAGAGATTTTAAGAAGGATAGGGCGGGTACCAACCAAGTCCCGTCTTGGGCCGCGAGTAGAACCTGCTATCGCTGCGGAAAAGCCGAATAAGAGAATGAAAGCTAGTCCACCTATCGTTGTTTCAGGACTACAAATTAGGGAGGATACCACCTTCCGACATTTGGGTCGACGTGACCATCCGGTCCTAGACCTTCTGCTGCTAGAAGGATGGTATGGCGTCCCACTACTTGGACAATTAAGGTTAAAACAACAACCTAAGAAGGAAAGTCTCGTCGGGAGACTTGAGTCGAAGAAAGTGCTACCGCGATGAAGAGGACTCATGAGAAGGAGACCCGACAGTTTTCCCATGACGACTGCAAAGATGTACAGAAAAGACCACTAGAAGATGTTATGGAAAAGCTAAGAGCCGATATTCGGCGATTAGCAAGAGAAAGAGAAGAGAAATTCGGAGATGAAGTTGACTCGTCAGAGTTCATGGATGATGAATATGTAGAAATTAACATGGTTGAAACACGAGCTTCGTCGGCTTCACAAGGTGCTCCTGCGGTCGCGAGAAAGAGAGGAGCCGGAAGTAATGAGGATGCGGCTTCGGAGAAAGATGATACGATCTCCCAAATGGCAAAAAGATGGAAGAGATGGTTGTAGCCCTAGCCACTCTCCAGAGTCAGGTTCAACCCCAAAGAGAAACACCCCCGGAAGTTATTCACATTGTAGACGGAGGAAAGGATATTACATTCGTCAAAGAGGATGATCAATTAAAAAAGGACACAACACAAAACATGATTCCGGAAAAGGATATCAAGAGCATGGTGGAATAGCAGGTGCGAGAAGCCTTGGCACAATCAAAGAGTGGGACATCCATTCAGACGGGTAGGCCTTACCCCGAAGAATTCGACGCTTTCCAATACCCGAAAGGCTTCATACCACCTCTGTTCAAGACCTTTGATGGAACCGGAAACCCCGACGAGCATGTTGCACATTTTCGTGCCGGTTGTTGCAATGCCGGCGGAAGTGATGCTTTACTCTTCCGACAATTTGTCGGCGACTCGTCGGGGATCGCCTTTGATTGGTATGTGGAATTACCAAACGGTTCGGTGAAGACATTTTCGAATTAGAGAACCTCTTCATCAAGCGATTTGTCGGAGCTCGGCACCACATCACTATAGGTGATTTAGTGGTAGAGAAGCAGAAGCCGAACGAAACTTTGGTGGATTAAATACTTCGATGGAGGAAGCTAAGTATGAAGTGTGAGCCGCAGCTACAAGAACAGCATGCAGTTGGCATTTTACTAAAGAGCATTCACGGCCCGATAGCACTTCTCCTCAAGGGATTTACTATTAAGACTTTCGAGAAGTTGTTAAGCAAGGCCGGAAGCTTGCAAGAGGAGGCGAAGCAATTAAGTTTCACCGACAAAATAGACAAACAGAAGCCCGTGAAAACTTTTGAAAAGAAGTCCGGGATCGTCGCAGCTGTCGATAAAGGCAAGCAGTCGATACAAATACCGTCAGAACGGCTGCAGCAACCCCAACCCAGCTATCAGTCATCTCAACAGTATGAACAACCGCCTCGTCCACAATTTACGCTAAAGGAGCTTCTGAGCAGGGAATATCCGTTCAAGAATGAGGCAGTGCCGAAAATATTCCACAGTCTGATGAAGACTCCAGATTTCCAACTGCCAGAGCCTAAGAGACCAGAAGAAGTCGACAAAAAAGGTGATCCCAACTTTTGCCCTTACCACCGGATGCTTGGACATAAGATAGAAGATTGTATTACCTTCAAAAGTTGGCTCAACGACAATCTTCGAAAAGGGAATATAACGATCCCGAAGGAGTACATGAAGGAACCCCAGAAAGGAGGTTTAGTCAATGTTATCTCGACGGATCTCATTGTTCCGATAGATCCCTATGCGACTGATGATGGATGGACTACCGCTTGGACAAAGTCTTCGAAGAAGATTTTGGATCACATCCAAACCGCTTCGGTGCGAGCCTCAATTCAGAGTTCGAAACCTGTCAAGTCAGCACTATCACTTGCGATAGAAGAAACACCTCAATAAGAGACGACTGAAGAAAAGAAGAAAATTGATGAAGAAGAGAAGACCGAGGCTCCTAAGGCTAGACTAGGGGCTGCTTATCCTAGGATAGTTGTTTCCGATTCGGGGGAGAAATCCCTCGAACCACTGACTCTGTATGATTATCTACTCACTCTGGTGGGATCTTATAATGATAAGGGTTATGGCGTTGGCTACGTTTTGACTGTTTCTAATGATTACGTAACTTGCAACAATCAACCTAATCTGGACGTCGATTCTGATACAAATGACAATTCTCAAATCATATACAATCTCGACGATCACAATGACCAAGAAGACATCCACCAAGGAGGCTACGAGAGTTCAACAAGTAACGAATCTATTTGCGAGTTTCGAGGAGCTCCAGTCGCAATAGAGTTAGAGCCTTCAGACTCCGAAGCTGATCCAGAAGAAACTGTCATTCCAATTCAGAAGGAGACATCAACAAACTCAATACCAGATTCGAAAGAAATCACAGAAGTCAACTTAAGAAGTGGAAGAGTTCTACCTCCGAGAATGGGTCCAAAGGACAAAGGAAAGCAGGCGGTTGTTCAGGAAGAACCAACCCCGGTAGAAGAAATACCCATTCGGGAAGAGATCGAGACACATGGAAATAAAGTGGACTACAACGTGCAAGCCCATCTTAGGAAACTACCGGCCAAACTAAGCATCTACGATGCTCTCATCTTATCAAAGGAGATGAGAAAAGCTCTGATCAAGGCCTTACTTGATCCAGAAATTTGCTTAGCTCAAATGACCGGAGATTCCTTAGATGAGGTTTGCTCGTTAAAGGAACAGCGAGGTGTTACCTTCACGGACAATGACCTGCTACTTGAAACGGCAGACCACAACCGACCGTTGTACATTTCAATCACTATTGGAAAGTTTACGCTCTCCAGAGTATTGGTGGATCTAGGAGCATCAATCAATATAATGAACCTTCGAACGCTAGCATACTTGGAAATTGATGCTCGCGAGCTCGAAGCGGACAAAATGTTATTAAGAGGATTCAACCAGAAAGGAGAAAGTGCCCTCGGATCAATAACACTGCTAATGAAGACCGGTGACTTGGCAAAGACAACCGCGAAATTTCACATAATCGATTCAGAAACATCATTCAACACTCTACTGAGCCGAACATGGATACATGAAAACAGGATGGTACTATCATCCCTACATCAGTGCATCAAATACTACGATGGAGGGGAACAGTGCATCAAAGGTGACTTACAACCATTCTCCGTACATGAGATTGGAATCCATGAAGATGCAGCTTATTACGCACCCCCGAAGAAAACAATCTTTTCCAGAGATACTATAACGAATAAAGCAAAGAAAGTTCGGGACGACGAAGAACCTGAAGTTCTAGTCCAACAGTCACTCACCGCTCCCTTACGGCGAGATGGTGAAGGTTTCTCCACAACTCGCATCCGAGGTCGAGGCCGAGGACTAGGTTGTGGCAGAGACGTTAAGACAGTTGGACAGAGGAAATCAGCTATCAATGTTGATTGGGAAGACAGTTCTGAAGAAGAAAAAGAGATCAAACAAGAAGCAGCTATAATAAGTCGGAAGAAGCCGCAATCCAGGATCCCTCTCAAAGATGAAAAGAACGAAGAATATAAATCGATGTACGAGAAGATTAACCACTATGTACATACTATGACCCTGACCCCGATCCATTCTAATAGGATCGAGGGTATGGTGGTCAAAGAGGTACATAGAGGCGGTGCAAAGCCCATCAAATTCTACCGTGGTGCTCCTTCCTCCGAAACTGAAAATAATGTACAATTTGAAGATGTCACTACTTCATCAGAATTAATGGAATTACCTTTTGAGTGGTACTCTCCCTGTGTTCAAAATTTAATTCAACGTGGTTTCTTACCTCGACAATGGACAAAAGGTCAATCACAACATTTTGAAAAATTATGGAATAACTCCGGTCGTCCACCCAATTTAAAGCATGGTCTCAGATTCGGCACAGTAGGATCAGTTGACGATACTGAATTTTTCTTGGTTGTCACTTGCAAGTCCAATGAAACTGCATGGAAACTACAGAAGAACTTGAAGATTTACAAATTGGAAACGCTCCACCAGAGTTCAAAGAAGAGATCAAATCTACAATAGATGAGTTAACGGAAGTTAACTTAGGTACTAGCGAAGAGCCTAGACCTACCTTTGTTAGCTCCTTACTCGATAAAGAAGACTCCGAAGAAATAATCAAGTTATTAATAGAATTTAAAGACTTGTTTTGCTTGGAGCTACGATGAGATGCCGGGATTAGCTCCAAAGATCGCAGTCCATAAGCTAGGAGTGGATCCTACTACGTCTCGGTCGGACAAGGTCCCGGAAGAATGCGTCTAGAAATCGAACAACAAGTCATAGCTGAAGTTAAAAAGCTAATAGACGCTAAATTTGTCCGTGAAGAACAATACCCGACTTGGTTAGCCAATGTGGTGCCGATCGGGAAGAAGAATGGTCAAATCGGAATTTGTGTGGATTTCGGAGATTTAAACAAAGCATGTCCAAAAGATGAATTCCCTCTACCGATCCCGGAATTAATGATCGACATTGCTTCAACACATGAAATATTCTCATTCATGGATGGATCTTCGAGGATACAACTAGATAAAAATGGCTCCGGAAGATGAAAAACTTACAACATTCGAACGCCGATCGGAGTATATTGCTACACGAGTGATGCCATTCGGATCGAAGAACGCGGGAGCAACCTACCGAGAGCGATGATAAGAATTTTTGATGATCTCATCCACAATCAAGTCGAATGCTACGTGGACGATGTGGTCATCAAAAGCAAAGTAAAGGAAAACCACCTGTATGATTTGAGAATTGTTTTCGAACGATTAAGACACTTTAACCATAAGATGAATCCCTTAAAATGCGCCTTCGTCGTCACCTCCGGGAAATTCTTAGGATTCGTTGTCCCACATCATGGAATTGAAATCGACCCGGAAAAGATTAAAGCTATCCTAGAAATGCCGCCTCCCAAAACCTTAAAACAACTACGATCTTTTCAAGGGAAGCTGACATATCTTCGACGCTTTATCTCAAACTTGTCAAGTAGGTGTCAGCCTTTCTCGGCACTAGTTAAAAAGGACCAAATTTATTTGGGAAGAGAAATGCCAGAAGGCCTTCGAAGACATTAAAAAATATTTAATGACACCTCCTGTCTTAGCAGGCCCAGTCTCAGGTAGACCGTTGATACTTTATACCGCGGCTTTAACGACTCTCTCGGAGCCCTATTAGCCCAGGTCAATGATGAGGGTAAAGAAAATGCTCTTTACTACCTAGGCAGTCGTTTACTTCCGACGGAAGTAAGGTATCCCGCAATTGAAAAGCACTGTTTGGCCCTGATCTTTGTCGCTCAAAAGCTCAGGCATTACATGCTTTCTCATAAGGTCAACCTGATCTTGAAATTTAATCCATTGCAATACTTGATGACCCGTCCAACTCTTTCTGGCAGACTTGCCACATGGTCAATGATATTATTGCAATTCTATATAACTTTCGTGCCTCTTAGTGCCGTAAAGGGACAAGTCCTAGCAGACTTTCTCGCAGCACACCCTTTGCCGGCGGAATCCCCTCTCAATGACGACTTGCCAGATGAACAAATAATGAGTTTAGAAGACCCTGATGATCGACATTGGGAATTATATTTCGATGGAGCATCTTCGGCACACAAAGACGAAGAATCGCAAATGATAGTGCCCGGTAAGGCAGGAATCGGACTAATCTTTATAACACCGGAGTGGGGGATGTTAAGATACTCCTACCACATAACAGAGCCATGTACAAACAACGAAGCAGAATACGAAGCCCTCATAACAGGACTCGGAATTAACTATTCGAATGGGGATAACAAACATCAACATCTATGGGGATTCGCAGTTAATCATTCAACGGATCGTTGGACGATACGGAATTTTAAAGCCAAGACTCGAGCAATACTTCCAGGTATGCCATACAGTTGTTGGAACAGATTCCGAATGTGACGATCTACAAAATTCCCGGAAAGAAAATGCTTTAGCGAGATGCGTTAGCCCGTCTCGCAAAAGAATTTGCTCGCTTGCAAGATGAATCGGTAAAAGTGTCGGTTCACGGACGTCGAGTCCTATCACGGCTCGACATAGACACAATACACAAATCAAAAAAAGAAAAAGAATCGGTTACGGCGGTGACAGAAAACACAGAAGATTGGTGACAGCCATTAATAGACTACTTGCAAACAGGAAAACTACCAGATGACAGGTCGTTAGCCCATCAGATCAAGAAAAGAACTCTGTCCTAAGCATTAGTAAACAACATGTTATACAGAAGGTCTTTTGATCAAATGTGGCTGAGGTGCCTAAGCGGGTCCGAGGCCAGTGAAATTGTTAAAGATGTGCATTCAGGACTCTGTGGCGCTCACCAGTCGGGTCCGAAGATGAAGATGAAAATTAAAAGACTAGGGTATTACCGGCCCTCAATGATGACCGACCGCATGAAAATTGCCGAGAGCCGTCACCAATGCCAAGTGCACGGAGTGGTTCTACACCAACCTCCAAATGTGCTACATCCGACAATTGCGTCATGGCCATTTGAATGTTGGGGCACGGATATAGTGGGTCCAATAGAACCACCATCTTCGAAAGGACATCGTTTCATTCTTGCGGCTACGGATTACTTTTCCAAGTGGGCGAGAGGCGGTTCCACTCGGAGAAGTGAAAGCACACCACGTGCTATAGTTTTTCAAAAACCAAGTTGTCTACCATTTCGGAGTGCCGCGCGAGATCATCTCAGATAATGGGTCGGCATTCAGAAGCACACAAATCAACAATTTTGTCAGGAGACACGGAATCGACTGGCGATATTCAACAAATTATTATCCAAGAGCAAACGGCCTGGCTGAGGCTTTTAATAAAACTCTCGTTCAAATTTTAAAGAAAACTTTGGACGATAATAAAAGAATTTGGCACGAGAAGTTATTAGAAGCCTTATGGGCCTACCGGACAACCTTCGAACTCCTACTCGAAGCTACACCTTACGCTCTGGTGTATGGGTCCGAGGCGAGTGTTACCCTTAGAGGTTCGGCTTCCTTCACTCGGAATTGCAGTTGCAAACAAAATCACGACGGAAGAGAATGCCAAATTACGACTAGAGGAATTAGAAAGCCCGGAAGGGAAAAGACTTGCAGCGTCGACAGAATTTAGAACTATACCAAGCTAAGATGGTTCAAGCCCATGACAAGCCGGTCCGCCCGAGAACCTTTAAAGTTGGTGACTTAGTTCTCGTTCTCAAAAGACCTATTCTTGCACACCGCAAGATAGGAGGAAAATTTGAACCCACTTGGGAATGACCGTTTGTAGTTGAAGCAGTATACTCAGGAGGCTCCTACCAGCTAGTGAATTGCCAAGGAGAACGACATATGCTTCCGATCAATGGACGATACTTGAAAAAGTATTACGCTACCTGATGTTTCGAAAGAATGAATTTTTCATCCCTAGAAGCACGGGTGAAGTAATTACTTATGACTGGGTCCGAACCCAAAAATAATAAAAAATGTGCTAAAATAAATAAAGTCATGATAATATGTTTTCCTTGTTTTCTCTTCCAAATCAAAATCTTTTTTTCGATATTTTCCCACTTCATTCCTGTTGAATTTAAAAATACAAAAAGTAATTAAAAAAAAATGTCTTTAATAAACATTTTCTTAATGTTCTTGTTCTTAGTACAACCCCTGATCCTTTTCCTTGTCTTTTCGCAGGGAAATGTCGAACGAGCGGTTGGTCCTGAACTTTAGAAATGGCGTAAGCCTTGCACTCGACGAAAAGAGGGTGAAAGATGGAGCGATAATAGAGATTGACTCAGACTTCGCACCGACGAGGCTCGCAATACAAGGAAGGTGATTGGGTCCCGATTGACCGAAAGGAATCGCCCGATCGGACGATAATGAAAGTGGGTGGCCTAAGCCACCAATCCGGCAGAAGAAAAGGAAAACAAACACCGAAGAAGACAAGAGAATCAAGTCCGTAGTCGCTACGGCGGAAGGCGAGCTTGTCGGCACCGCGCCCACGTAAATTCGGGAAGTACGAAGAGCTACTCTCACGAGCAACTCGGCGAAGAAATAAAAATCGCCGTATCCGCAAGATGTTAACTAAACTAGCGAGCGGACCGGCGAGACGAGGCGGTTGCTCGCCAGGTGCATATACTTCAAGGACGCCGGTTCACTAGGAACTCGAAGTAAGGAGGCCGACTCCAAGGATAACGAAGAGACCAGGGAAATCTCAAGAAGATCAGAAGAAGGAAGGCTACCACGCCACCAGATAAAGTCACCAGTAATGCATAACCTTGTTGCAGGAGCAACCCGGAGGACGTCCCGACGGAGACCATCCCCGAGGAGCCGAGGTATGCAGGAGAACGCGAAGGGATTGAGCCATATATCCCACAGTACGTCACCAGGCCTCGCCATTTGCAGATTATTCCAGAATAAGAGCTAGAAAGAATGCAGAATGTCGACAAGCAAACTTTTGAATACTTCAAGAGAATTAGAGGCAGGAGGATCAATATATTAGAAGGCCTCGAGCTACATACAAACGTGTTCTCAAAATACGAACAACAACAAATCGTGGACTGCATCCGAGATTTGAAAAGAATGGGTCGAGCAGGCCGCCTAAGAGAAAACACTTACTCGGAACCCCGGAGATGGATGCCAGGGAAAGGGAGAATTACAATACAATGTGGATGCTTCTGCAACTTCGCAGAAGACAGGAAGGGAAACCCACTGGGGATACTCCGTCATGGCAAGGTAGATTCAATGCCATTAGTCATCAAAAGGATGGTAAAAAGAATGATAACACGGAGGGTACTGCCGACGGATTGCATACCCAACGGTTGCATCATTAACATCTACAAGAAGGGTGATCGCATACCCCCGCACATCGATCACCACGACTTTGTCGGACCTTTACGCACGGTTTCGTTTTCGAACGAGTGTAATATCATGTTCGGATCCGACCTCCGGATAGCGAGGCCTAGGTGAGTTCCGAGGGCCGATAAAGATACCATTACCGGTAGGTTCCGTCATAATACTAAAGGGCAACGGAGCAGATGTCGCTAAACATTGCATACCGGGAGTACCAATGAAGCGGATCTCAGTTACTTTCAGAAGGATGAATGACAGGAAAGCACCTTACCACTTCCAGCCAGACCCAGAGCTAGAGAGCCTCCGGCCTTACGAGCTGTGAGTTACATGGAAAATATCACACCTCCAACGTACATCCATACGGAATTTTTGCTAAGGATGGCTTGGAAGGTGATGTTATTGACCATGTACCTCACTATTCAGACATGGATTTTTGACAGATACCTTTTTGGATGGATCGACAAAGATCATACATAGTCCGTTTTGAGTCTATATGGATTGTATGAGATGTATTCCGAATCGAGTTGTATGATGTATCTTCAACATGATTGGAATGAAAGTGACAATGTCACATTTTTGGCCTTCACCTCTTTTGTGCAAGTTGACTGGGAAACGCCATTAAAGTTAAATAAACTTCGAACAAAGAATAGAAAAGAAAAAAAAAGAATAAAAGAAAACTTTCCTTAAAAATCTAAATAAAAAAAAATGATGAACTCCAAATTCACACGAACATTAAATGACTGATAAAGCAAATTTGAATCGTTAAAAAATAAACAAAATGAACACAAATTTTAAATCAAATTCAAATTCAACTTTCCAAACTTCAAATCAAATCTCAATCAAAAAATTCAAATTCAACTTTCCAGATTCCAAATCAAATCTCAATCAAATTCAAATTCAACCTTCCAGATCTCAAATCAAATCTCAATCAAATTCAAACTCAATCTTTCAAATCTGAAATCCAATCTGTTCTACACTCTCCTTTGTCTGGGATGGAAGCGGTCGATTCCATTGACACGGAGCCATGAGGTTTTCGATTCGAATCTGATGGCAAGGAATTGTATCCAATCCAAACCAGCAAGTTTCGATCAACTCTTTTGGAATGGGATATGTAGTATCTACATATTCCCTCCTAATCTGTTTCTTTCCACAAAAATCTTTTACAACTTTCATGAAATTCTCAAAACACAAAAATTCCACACTTTTCAAATCAACACTACAAATCTTTGCAAAATCAATTACCATTCAAAAATCAAACTTTTGGGGTTGAGGATTTTACATCCGAGACTAAATTGCTTTAAGTTCTTTCCCTATCGCAATGAAATACATCAAAATCAAAATTTTGAGGTTGAGGATTTTACATCCGAGACTGCATTGCTTTAGGATTCTTTCCCTATCGCAATGAAATACATCAAAATCAAATTCTTGGTGTTGAGGATTTTACATCCGAGACTGCATTGCTTTAGGATTCTTTCCCTATCGCAATGAAATACATCAAAATCAAACTTTTGGGGTTGAGGATTTTACATCCGAGATTGCATTGCTTTAGGATTCTTTCCCTATCGCAATGAAATACATCAAAATCAAATTCTTGGGGTTGAGGATTTTACATCCGAGACTGCATTGCTTTAGGATTCTTTCCCTATCGCAATGAAATACATCAAAATCAAATTCTTGGGGTTGAGGATTTTACATCCGAGACTGCATTGCTTTAGGATTCTTTCCCTATCGCAATGAAATACATCGAAATCAAACTTTTGGGGTTCAGGATTTTACATCCGAGACTGCATTGCTTTAGTATTCTTTCCCTATCGCAATGAAATACATCAAACTCAAATTCTTGGGGTTGAGGATTTTACATCCGAGACTGCATTGCTTTAGGATTCTTTCCCTATCACAATGAAATACATCAAAACTCAAATTCTTGGGGTTGAGGATTTTACATCCGAGACTGCATTACTTTAGGATTCTTTCCCTATCACAATGAAATACATCAAAATCTAATTCTTGGAGTTGAGGATTTTACATCCGAGACTGCATTGCTTTAGGATTCTTTCCCTATCGCAATGAAATACATCAAAATCAAACTCTTGAGGTTAAGGATTTTACATCCAATACCGCATTGCTCTGAGTTCTTTCCTCATTGTAATGATTTAATTTAATCAATTCAATTTTCTTTTGAGGTTGAATATGTTACATCTAAAACCACAAAATTCCGATTTTCATTTCAAGTTCAAATCCCTTCAAATTAATTTTGACAAAACTTCAATCTAAATTGAAACTCAAACTGAAATCTGAGCTCACACATCAAAACTTAAACTAAAACAAAATAAAATCTAAATTGAAATTCCCCGGATCATGTGATTTGGGATTCACCTCCTTTTCCTTTCCCCAGCGAGAGTTCAGGAATCTCCAGTCTCAGAGATATACTTGACACTCCCCAGCGGAAACTCTTCTACTTTGTCCTAAGTTTGTTACTTGGACTTTTGTGTTGGTTTTGTTGATCACTTCGGTCAACATCAATACGCGCGGTGTGCTCTGTCAGCTCACCACACCTATTGGGGGTCCATTTGTTGACCTCATTTTTGATGAGGTCTTCTCTTCTTCTTTTTAGTACTTAGGATCTAGCCTTAGGCTTTTCCTTTGACTATCTTAGAGGATTAGAATTGGGACCCACCACCTAGAATTTCAAACAACTTCTTAACTCCCTACAAACTCCACAAGCTTGATTGTAGACCCCTAATCACCTAGAGGGTTGAAATCAAGTGTGGAAGTTTAAAGGATGGGTTCCTATAGGACTCTTTGGCCTTAGGACTGCCCTGGGTGGCCTGGTGCGGTGAGGGCTGACCTACACACACACTACACTTATACACTACACTTTCACACACCTCCTAAAACCACACCTATACCCAACTTGACCTCCTGACTCATGAAGGTGATTCACATGGATGGTCCTTAACCCCTAAGCCCTTGGCTAAGAGGGTTAGGAACAACATAGTGGATGCCTCAAATGAGTCCCTTCATGGCTTATGTGGGCTTGATATGGCTTCATGGCTCAACCAAAATGATTTCATTCCACTTACAATTACCCGATCTTCAATTTTCCAAATTTTTAATTTTTGACCCAGGGACCCTACACCCGCCTAGCCTACCCAAAACCCTTGAAATTACCCAATTTTTTCAAAATCTCCAAATCACCCAAAATTCCCCAAAACAATTCCTAAAAATTTCCTCACCAATCAAATTTATCATCCATAGCCAAAAATACCAAAAAATCCAA
This sequence comes from Papilionanthe hookeriana x Papilionanthe teres, assembly GCA_022702705.1. Lineage (NCBI taxonomy): Eukaryota > Viridiplantae > Streptophyta > Magnoliopsida > Asparagales > Orchidaceae > Papilionanthe > Papilionanthe hookeriana x Papilionanthe teres. The sequence continues at coordinate 10,847,865 of CM040431.1, read as the reverse complement.
AAATACCCCCTAATACCCTCCAAATACCCATAATGCCCCTCTTGACCCAAAAATCCAAAAATTCAGAAAATTCCCAGAAAATTCCAGAAAATCCCAAATATTCCCAATTTCATTTTGTTCAACTATACTATGGGCCAAGTTTGTCAATTTACCCCACTTTTGTCAAAACATCCAATTTGACCCATTTTAACCCAAAGTGAACCCAATGTCAAACCAAACCTATCCAATTGACCAAAATTCTGGTCCAATTCAATTTTAAACTTCAATTTAACATTTTCAACACCAATCTAGACCAAATCAAAGTCCAATTTGATTGGAATTTGAATCCAATTTCACTTTTGGCATTAAAGCCCAATTTGGACCCATGACACAAACCTAGCCCAAACTAACCCAGTTCAACTCCAATTAACCCCAAATCTTTTCTAAACCTTCCCTAAAATCCCCACAAGCAAAGTACTAACATGATTTGCCCAAAATTTAGACCCAAACCATACTCAAATTCAACCCAAAGCTAAAAGGCACAATTTTGACCTAAACCCAAACCTAACCCAAATAAGCCCAAACCCCAAAATCAAAACCCAACCAAAGCCAAAACCTCTTTGAAACACTCCCATAAACATTTCCCAACATTTATTTTACATCAATTTCAAACCTAGCCCAACATTGGCCCAAGTTAGCCCAATTTGACCTACATTGGCCCATTTACCAAAGAGGTCCAAATCCAACCCAATGCAAGCCCAAACCACTTCAAATTGATTCCAAATCATTCATGAAACATTCCTAAATTAAATTCAACACTTATTGGATCCAATCCTTTGCAAAATTTTCATCCTAAATTTTGTTTTGAAATCTAAAAGCCCACTCTCTAAACCATCTTGAAAACCCATCCAAAGTGAAATCCAAAAGCCCAAAGCCCACATGACAATTCCTTCTCATCATCCCTTTAATTGGAATCAATTCTAAGTCCCAAATCAATCATCAAATCAACCTAAATCAAGCACCATCTAAATTTTTCACTAAATTTCCAAAATCTCCAAATTCCTTTTTCATATAAATGAATCCACTTTTCCTAAGCCAAGGATGAGCCAAATGAAGCCACATGCAAGCCATGGACAAGCCACATGAAGCCATGGGGGGTTTGACTTGTCACCAAGCCATTAATGGCAAGAGGAGGGAGTCCTTTCCTAAGCCTTCCTTAAGACATTTTAACCTCTTTAATGCAACACCATAACCCAAAATTAACTTAAACTATTTTGATGGAGACCACACCATTTTCTCCTAGCTGACCCAAGTGACTCTTTTCAGCCCAAAACCAGGCCTTGGGTGGTGCACCTAGCCCAAAAGGATGGGTTGACCCAAATCAAGGCAAAAAAGGCCTCTCCCCCATACCATTTTAATCCAAGCCCTTTACACATGTCCAAGCCCAATTGACTTCACCATTGCCAAGCCACGACCTCCCTAGTCAAGATGGTGGCCCTTGCTCGCCGGCCGACCACACTGGGCCGCCGGAAAACACCACACCCGAGAGCATCATGTGAGCCTAAGCTTGGAATTCTCACTCGCCGAGTTGCCTCATGCCCAATGGCCACCATGGTTGTTCTTCTCCTCACCCGAGCAAGTCGATCCCAAGCCCTAACTCCCCCAGGAGAGCCTCCAGCCAGCTCTATTTAAACCCCACCTCTCTCGGCCATGGAAGAGGTGCTTGAACCAACCTTAAGAAAACTCGCCAAAATCATTCCGGACCACTCTCCACACATAGAGCACTTGATTCCCACCGGATTCCGACCTCGATTCCCTCCGAGTGAGCTCGATTTTGAGTTCGAACTTCAGCACATAAACCAGGACACTTCTTCATAGTGGACCAATCCCCAAATTGATTGATCCTACACCTTCACCGGACCGAGGGAAGAAGTTTACCGAGCAAAAGCCCCCTCTCCGGGCCACCCATCCGTTCCGGACTCCAAGCTTTGTAATCGGTCGTGGTCGAAATCTTGCCTAGACAATTCACCGGGCCAAGGGACTTCATCCGGAGCTATGCTTGGACCCGATCGAAGGTGACACAACTCTCGGATCGAAGCTTCACTTCTCTGAGCAAAGGTATGGACTCACTCATCTTCCCGAGCTTACAGAGATTCTCTATTTAATTTGAGTGAATTTCAATACATCTTTACCGTATGGATGTGTTCGTCTCCTCAAGATGAATCCATAGAGCATAAGAACACGAAAATCCGTTGAGAATCGAGTGAGAAATTAGGGTTAGAAGGTTGACGGTCACGGGTTCACACCAGTCGTAGACGATGACCAGGAGCCGTCGGATCGCGCGTGTATCAAGTGGACGGCCAGTCCAAGCCAGGTGGCGGCGTCGAATGGGAGCGCGCCGCGTGGTAGTTCGGAGATGCTGAGGATGACGGGGCGTCGCGGCTGGATAAGTAGGAAATTAGGTTATTTTCCTATTTATTTAATTCCCTAAACTTCAAAAATGCATAACTTTGTGTAGGAAAATCAAAAAAATAAAATAAAAATACTCTCTTGCTCAGTGAACAGAGGAGAATAATGTGGAAAAGAAATCATTTAATTTCATCAAGTATTTTATTTTTAATAATTTATTTACTCTCTGCACATTTTCAATTCTCCATGCATGTATACAATTCACCATGGCATGAGACCATAGGGCTTTTGAAACCTCTGAATTTGGGAACATTCCCTGAATTTTCCAAAGTCAGAGGCCACCCCTATGGAGAGTTATTGATTTTTCAATTCTAGGTCACTATTTTGAATATTTTAATTCCAATAATTAGCATGTTGTGAATTGAATTCTAGAAAAATTCGAGGATGTTTCTTATGACTAGAGGACTCTAGGAAAAATAGGTTTTGAATTAATCCACTTGGAATAACCCTAATTGGCTTAAACATCCAAAATAGGTCCTTAATTAATTAGAGCTAATCATTCATCAAATTAACTTGAAATCAATTTTCCACTGACCTTTAGGATCAGAGGAACCCACCATAAAAATTTGAAGTCAATTCGACTTGGTTAGCCCTACCAAATGGGTTGATTAAACCATTTAACCAATTTAAACTTTAAAAATTCATAATTTTCAAAATACTTTTCAAAAATTCACCAAATTGGTTTTGGAGCCTCTCTGATATCAGAGGAATTTAAGAAAATTAAAATTGCAATTTTCTAAAAAAGTTGATTTTTTGCATTATTTTAATATTTTTAATAATTAAAAAATAATAAAAATCACAAAAATAATAAAATTCACCAAAATGTCACATTTTAAATTTTAATCACTTAGGAACAAACCCCATATTTTTCTTAAGTCTATAGGATGAGATATTAAATTTTAAAGCCCTAAGGTAATTTTAAAATAAAAAAAAATGTATTTTTTAGCATTTCCACTAAAATAATTCTAATAAATCAAAGAAAAATCAGAAAATTGTAAAAATTGGTTCTTTGATTTCTTTGATATCAGAGAGATTTTTGAAAAATATAGAATTCATTTTTCAATCTTTATTTTATTTTTAAATTAATTAATACTCCAAAACTCAAAATAATTATAATAAAAAGAATGTAATTAAAAAAATCACGAAAATTGGTCTAAATGGTCCTTTAGTCATTAGGAATGTCCCATAATTTTCTTAAGGACAGAAACTTTTCCTTGGTCATATTATTAAATTTTCCTTGGAAATCCCTCTTTTCCCCCAAAAATAATTACATAAATAAATTAAATACAGAAAAATCACATTTTCTCCTCTCATGCCTTTATTGACATATGAGTGAAGTCACATAAAAATTTCAAGTTCATTTAAGCTTAATTTAGTGAGTTATGAAATTATTAAGCTTGAAGAGCAAAATGGTAATTAAAGTTTTAACCTTTAATTAAAACTTTTGGCTTAATAAAATTAAAGAGTAAAATATTTGATCATAATCTGATTTGGATGATTGAAATTTGAATAATAAGGCTAGAAACCTATTAAACAATTTAAAAATAATTAAAATAAACCTTAATTAAAAAATTAATTAAATTTGGAAGAATAATAAAATTGGAATTATTAAAATAGGGATATCATTAGCAAGAGATTTGTTCTTTAATTTAAGAATCCCTAAATTAATCATCTCAATAATATTTAATTCCTAATTAAAATGATAATCCAAATTTAAGATTTAAAATGCTAAAAGACTTAATCATTAAATCAAATTAAAGTTAAATTATTTAAATTAAATCCTTTTAAAATTTCAATTAAATTAATACTTTAACAATTAAAATTAAATCATCTTTAAAACATAAAAAAAAATATTAAATTAAAATTAAAAATAAAATTAAATTAAAATTTAAATTAAATTAAATTAAATTAAATAAAATTAAATAAAATTAAAACATATTAAATTAAATCAAATTAAATTAAATTAAATCAAATCAAATGTAATTAAATTAAATTAAATTAAATTAAATTAAATTAAATTAAATTAAAATAAAAAAATAAAATCAAGTTAAAATTAAAATTAGATTAAATTAAATAAATTAAATTAAAATTAAAACTAAACCAAATTAAATTAAATTAAAGTTATATTAAATTGAATAAAAAATAACATCACCTAAGACATAAAGAATTTAAAAATAAATATAAAGCAACTTCAATACTATTCCAAACTTAAACCCATTAACGTAAATTAAATTAAATCATAAACCATTTGAACATCGATTTGCCCTCGAAAGCTTTTGTTGTCATAACTCTTAAACAGAACGTTAAGTGAAGTGTTACTTCACTCATAGGATATTCAAATGTCTTAGTTCACTGAGTAAGATAACAACAAAACTTGAAATCCCGGACAATTAATTCATTTGTATAATTAAATTCTCTTGGACTTAAAAATAATCTTAGAAATATTGAAAAGATGTTTAAGACTCGTCTTAAGCACTTCCTCGATATGATGGGATGTTTATAAGAACAATTGAACTTAATTGTTCTTTGATGAAGAAAATCGTCCTCAAACTAAAACACAAGAACCTAGACGTCATAGGAGATGACTAGCTATAGGAGTAGGACCTTGGTAGAAAACCATAACCCTTCCCTTAGCTTTACGTTGGGACTTGCTTTAAATGCTTAAATATTCTAATTATGTTTTAAGTGCAGCTTGGGATGACGGGAAGACCCTCCAGGTACGCTTTTATTTTATTGCAATTTACCTTATTGCAATTTATTTAATCGCATCGCACTTACTTTTCTTTCATGATAAACAACTGTTGCATGAAAACCCACACTTTTAGGATAGTCCCTAAAACTGAAATCAAAACTAAATTAAAAGTCATTACAAGATAAAATTCACCGCCACAACTTTTCAAAATATAAAACAATTCAAAATTTAATCACAAACAGAACACAAAACTACTATTACAACTAAATTAAAACGTCTTGTTGGATGATCAGGAATACCTCGGATGATGTAACCTACGTGTTGCTAACGAGATTTCCCACGGTCTAAATGAAAGTGTGGAACTCATTTAGTTGAGTTTAGCAAATTCATCTGGACTAAGTGAATCCGATAAAAATAACAATGCCGGAAGGATGGAACCGTGGGATCTTAACAGGTGTTGTTATAATCAACTTTAAGATTTATTTTAACTAAAACACTAAAAAGCTTTTGAATTTTAATATTTTCTCTAAACCAAAACACTTTTCTCATCTCCTGATTTATGACATCTAAAACTAAACCTCTGCAACAACAAGGAGCTCGGAGCATGGTGGGCAGCACGGCCATCGTCATCGAGAAACTCGAGTCTACTTCAGCAAAACTTTCTTAGAATTAAATAACCAAGCCATAGGATTTTGAGGTAGTTTGCCTAGTGCAACATAAACCCTCAACTTTTTGTTAGGCATTTGCATTGCAAATTAAGCCCTAACCGGTCTTAGGATTTCCGAGGTAGTCGTCTGATACAACATAAACCCTCACATCTTCAAGGCAATTTGTATGATCATGTCATACGAACATAAGTCCTAATTAATTAAAATTGGCAAGATCAAAACATTAAATAAACATTAGGACTTTCCTAAATCCAAGCCAAACAATAGGAAAGTCGGGAAATTACCGAAGTTCGCTTCGAATGCGTGATTTCTCCTACCTTTCTTCCTTTGGATTCCCAAAATAAAATGTTCCAAATTTGATCCATTCCATATTGAAATTCCAAAATTCAATCATTTGAAAACTTAAACTTTGAAATTCTTGAGAGCGTAAATACCGATTATTATCGAGAGTTTTCATAGGTGATTCCCGTCACTTAAGATGTAATTAACTATGGGGGCTTGCCCTTATAGGGAATTTTAAGAACCGAGTAATATAAACCCTACTTAATTCATTTATATTAAGCGGGGAACTTGTCGGCTTATAAAATTGGTTCGCAAACCAAACGGATGTCACAAATCTTCTAGTTTATTTAATCGAGCCCCATCATCGAAGCAATGTGTCTATTCTCCGGGATAGATATACGGTTTGTGGTGTGGTGCTCGTTTATATAAACTATTCGGGATGTGAGATCGGTTTAATTTCATATCTTAAAATTTTCAAATTTAAAATTATTTTCGAAATCAAATACTACTTTTCAAATTATTTATTTAAATTAAATTAAAAATTCGCCGATAATTTCTGTAGGCGACCTCTTTTCAAAAATACAGCACTCAACCTAAGAATATGCCGACATCAGCCCCTATCAATTTTTTGACTTCCACAATGATTTGTTGCTCTATTTCAACACACATCCTTCTTGGAGCTTGTTTAACTGGGTTTATGATTTGGTCTATCCCGAGTTTATGGACTACGACTTGTGGAGATAAACCAGGCATTTCGTCATAAGTCCAAGCAAAACAGTCTTTATATTCCATCAACAATTGAGTTATGTCTTTTACTTCCTCATCCTTAAGGAATGAACTAATAAAAGTCGATTTTGGATTTTCATTAGTTCCTATATTTATTTCTTTTAGTTCATCAATTGTCGATTTAATTTCTTCTTCCAATTCAGGGGGAGCATTTTCAATTAGAAGATCAGGCAATGATTCAGAATCACATTCTTCTGTGACAGTCAAACAAAATTCTGTATCATCTAATGTTGCCAAAGTTCCAAATCCAACACCTTCTTTAGAGTTAGAATTTCATTTATTATCATTCCACATTTGTTCAATGAAATGCAGTTGTTTTAAAGACCATTGTTTGAACAATAAATTATTTTGAATGAATTTTCGTGCCCAAGGAGAATACAACTCAAAAGGAATTTTCATTGATTGCGGAAGATTTTCATCTTCTATTTTTACATCATCTTTAGTATAAGAAGAAGTAGAGCCAATTCTAAACTTAATTGGCTTTTTGTCATCATTATATAGGTCTTTGACTATTAGATTCTCAATCTTAGCAGTGGAGATTGGAGTTAGAGTCATAGAATGTATATAATGATTGATTTTGTCATACATAGATTCAAATTTTTTCTCTTTTTCTTCTTCTTCTAGAGATATTTTGAATTGGGGTTCCTTCAAAACCATGGATGTTGTTTCTTCTTGGGAGTCCAGGTGGATTTTGAACTTCAGTGGTTTCTTCAATGTGACAATTAGATCTTCTCTCCCCCGTCCTCGTCCTAGGCCTCGACCTCGAGTGCGAGTCTGACGGAAATTAGTTCCTCTTGTCTTTATTGAAGAAAAATCCTTTTCATTTATTTTCTTTTCTTTGTTCTTTTCTTCCATATTTACTGTTGTCTCTTTGAAAGATATTGTTTTATTTATAGAAGCATAATATGTTGCATCTTCATGTATACCGATTTCATTGATTGAAAATGGTTGCAGATGTCCTATAATACGAAATTCTTGTCCTTTTCATAAATATTTGATACATTGATGTAATGAAGAGGGTACCATTTTATATTCATGGAGCCATGGTCTGCCAAGTAAGGCATTAAAAGAGGTGTCCGAACAATAATATGAAATTTTGTTGTTGTTGCCAAGTTGGCTATTTTTAAGAGTAAAGTTATTGATCCAAGGGCCTGTTCTCCTTGCTGATTGAATCCTCGTAACATCATCGTATCCCTTGATAGTTGAGAGGTATCAATGTCCAAATATGCAAGAGTTTTCAAATTCATAATGTTAATTGAATCACACGGTCAATAAGAACTCTTGAAAGAATTGTGTCATTGGTGTTTACTGTAATATATAATGGACAATTGTGTTCAGTTGTTCCGAGCAACAAGTCTTTGTCAGAGAAGGTAATCTTTGTTGATTCCTCTAACGAGTAAGCTTCATTTTGGGTAGTACTAGCAAGTTGAGTTAAGCAAATGTCAGGGTCCGAAAGGGCCATTATTAATGACTCTCTCATTTCTTTGGAAAGTATGAGAGCGTCATAGATGCTTAATTTTGCGAGCAATTTTCTCGAATGGGCCAAGTACGTTATAATCCACCTTGTTGTGAAGATCATCCTTATTTCCTTCAGAAGTTTAGGGATATATTGGAGGAATGATCTTGTCTGGTGTAATTATTTGTTTTTCTTTTTCTTGTGGAGTTATCCTAGGAGGTAGGATTTTTCCACTTCTCAAGTTAATTTCAACTATTTCTTCAAGTTGATTATCCGATTCATTCGTTTCTGAATCCGAGGACTCCAATCCTATAGAAATTGGAATTCCTTGTAATTGAAGCGTAGCAATGTCATTTTCATTTTTGTCGTTGTCAGATTTCTCATTTTCATTTTCATTGTTCTGGTTGTCCTTAGATTGATCATATACGATTTGAGTATTGTCAATAGGGTTTGAATTCAAATGGTCACTCTCAGAAGCATCATCCAGAATAGACAAAATGTACGCAAAACTAGGATTGTTATTATTCATGGTAAAAAGGAAGTCATACAAAGTTATCGGCTTGAGGATTTTTCGTCCTTCGGCCGATATAACTATCCTAGTACAAGAGTGAATTGAACTAGAAGGTACAAAAGGAGTTGCAGCCCCTATATGTGGAAGACCTCTAATCTTTTTCATTTTCTTGATTTTCTTTTTCTTTTCTTTCTTTGAAGATTTTGTAATTTGATATTTAGCGACGATCTCTTCAAAAATGCTATCTTTGTTTTTAGGATTAAGTTGCTCTATCGAAATCATATTGACTGATCCCTTTTCAGGTTCTTTCAAGTATTCTTTCGGGATGACTATATTTCCATCTTTGAAATTATGCTCTAACCAGTCTTTGAAGATAAAACATTCTTCAATTTTATGTCCAAGAATCCTGTGATAAGGGCAATAATTAGGATTGTCCTTCATGTCAATTTCTGCTGGCCTTTTAGCTTCTGGTAGCTTAAATTCAGTTATTTTAAGCAAGCTACGAAATATTTTGCTAACGGCTTCTGTTTTAAATGAATATACTTTATTCATTCTCTCAGCCATTATTTTCTTTTCGTTTGATACTGAGATTGGTTGTTGAAGTTGTAAATGAGGTGACGTCTGTGATGTCGAAGGATTTTGTCGTTGCTTCTTTTGCTCCGGTTGGATTTGCATCACCTGTTTTCCTTTTTCTGCAATATTCCCAGGTTTCTTTTCAAAAGTTTTGATAGTTTTTGTCTTTTCAGTTTTCTCCATTACACTCATCTGCTTAACCTCTTCCTGAAGATTGGTAGCTTTACTGAGTAATTTTTCAAAACTTTTTATCATAAATCCTTTAAGCATAAATGCTATAGGACCATGGATATTTTTTAGCAGTATTCCAACAACATGTTCTTATAACTGTGGCTCACATTTCATGCTGAGGTTTCTCCAGCGTAAAATATAATCTACCAAGATTTCTCCTGGTTTTTGTTTCTCTACCACCAAATCACCAACAGTGGTATGATGTTGTGCTCCTACAAAGCGTTGAATAAAAGGCTTTCAAGCTCTACAAAGGTTTTGACAGATCTGTTGGGAAATTCTTCATACCAGTCAAAGGCAACTCCGTGAGACTGTTAACAAATTGTCAAAATAAGAGAGCATCATTTCCTCCAGCATTACAACATCTTGCTCTAAAATGTGCCAGATGTTGTCGAGGATTTCCTATCCCATCAAACATTTTAAAGACAGGAGGAACTAAACCTTTAGGATATTGTACATAATAAAATTCCTCTGGGTATGGCCTACCCTTTGGAGTTAATGCTCCTGCTTTTGCCTGTGCCATTGTTTCTTTAATCTTCTGTTCCACTATTTTTGTGATATCCTTTTCTGGAGTTTCATCATGTGGAGAATTCTTTCTCTTTTGAGTGCTTTCCTCGACATCCATTGGTTCTTCTCTGCTTTCAAGGATGTGAATAACCTCCAGTCTAATGATTTCAATAGCTGGAGAAGGGTTTGTTGGTGGTTTTTGCAAAGTTGCTACCAGTTCTTCATTTTTTTGTTCAAGACGACCTATTTGTTCATCTCGTTGTCGTATCACCTCTCGCAATTCATTTGTTGCATCTTCTTCAATCGATTCACGTGCTAAGGAAGTAGATCGAGTTTCTACCATATTAACACTGGCAACATTCTCATTGGAACTGTGAGAAGTATTTTGCCTTTCTTGTCTTGAAAGTTATTTAATATCTTCTTTTAATTTCTTTAATCTCTCTTGAAATAATTTTGTAGAATGTTTTATGCAAATATCTTCTTGTGAACTAGTTGCAGGAGTGTTGGTGGTATCAGAATTTCTTTCAGATGATTTTCGCCTCCATACATTATTTTTAAGTATAGGGCGAGAACTCTCAGGTGGTGTATCATATCCGTTATAAGGACAATTTGCTTTTTGTAGCATCTGGACCAAGTCCGTCATTTTAGCAGTTGTATCTTCTGCTCCTGATATTAATTTGTCATATCGAGTTTTGTCATTGGTGACCACTACATCTTTTATTCTAGGGCCTAATTGAAATTTTACTGGCACTCGAACACAATGTTTAACAGTTGGGAATTGATAATCAATTTCTTGATAATCAGAATTTTCCATTGCTAAAATTCTCCTTTTCATGGTGTTGGAGACTGCACAACCCATTTTATCTAATAACTTAGATGGTGAACATTTTTCTTTTCGTGCTAATCTTTTACACACTGAATGTACAACACGAAATGGAGGAGATCTTTTCGGTTGAAAGGAATTGTCAGTGTGCTCAACAGGAATTGGAATATATTGATTTTCCTCTAAAAAGGAAGGATTTCCAAAAATATTATGTTGAAATTCAGGTGTTTCAAAATTGTCGTTTTCATTCCATCTTTTCTTTCTTTTAAATGGAGTTTTATGAACTTTCCTTGAAGAAGATCCGATTTCATACATAGATGATGGTAGAACATCATCTTCCTCGTAAACTTGTTTTCCTTTCTTATCACTCTATCTTTTCATTTCTTCAAGGATATAAGGTTCTTCAGGTGTATATTCAGGTAAATTGTTAGTAAAATTTAGAAAGTCTTCATAAGGTTGCAAGTTAAATTCTTGAAAAGATTGAGAATCAGTTTAATATGGATTATCTAATATGAATTCTGTTTTACTAAATAATCCATAATCATTGTGATAAAAGGGAGGATTTTCCTCTATGGGTATGTTAAAGTCTTGAAAGTAAGAAAAGATTGAATTCGGAGAATGCATTACGATTTTTTTGAAATTTTAAGAAAAACGAATATTATCGATTTATTTATAAACTGGGAACTTTTATTTTCAAAATTTTGAAATTAAAACAAATGATAACAAAAGATGAGAAGAAAAATTTTCCCCAGCGGAGTCGCCACAAAATCTCTCTTGTCGGCGGTGTGGGCGGAAAGAGATTGGGTTTGGGTGTCAATGTCAAGGAGTTGCCATCTAATATTAGCCTAGTTTTATTCCTATAAATCCTATGAAGGATTTAGAGAATTTTTAGGACTAATATTAGAAAAAAGATGTTTATGATAATTCTTATATGAGGATATTCTAGAATAACATATTCTAGAATTTTCATATTAAGAAGAACATGGTAAACCAGAGATTTCTATTTCGGGTTCTTTTAGATCTCCTATAGAAGTAAGCTTATATAGTTAATTACATCTTAAAAAATTTTCAATTGTTTAAGAAAACTTCTGATTAATGTTAATCATTTGTTTTCTAAAAAGATTTTATTTTTAAGGAGAGATGTACCCACTATCACTCCTGAATGTTGTTATATCATGTTATTGAATACTTTAGGTATTATGTATAACCTAAAGGTTCTAGTTTTGTTTTTGTTGTCAATGTCGTTGTTTTGTTGAAAGTTTCAGGTTATATGTCTAACCTAAAAGTTTTGGTTTTGTTTTTGTTGTCAATGTCGTTGTTTTTCTCGAAAAGTTTCAGGTTATATGTCTAACCTAAAAGTTTTGGTTTTGTTTTTGTTGTCAATGTCATTTTTTTTGTTGAAAAGTTTCAGGTTATATGTCTAACCTAAAAGTTTTGGTTTTATTTTGTTGTCAATGTCGTTGTTTTTGTTGAAAAGTTTCAGGTTATATGTCTAACCTAAAAGTTTTGGTTTTGTTTTTATTGTCAATGTCGTTATTTTTGTTGAAAAGTTTCAGGTTATATGTCTAACCTAAAAGTTTTGGTTTTATTTTTGTTGTCCTAGAATGTCGTTCTGCAAAACAGAGTTAGTACACCCTATAACATGTAAAGAAAATCTAAGCGAAATTTCTTGTTTTCACCCTGCAAAGAAAGCATTGTCAGAAATAATGTCACAGAATATTTGGATATATTTTGGATGTCAATTTATGTCAAATTATTTTGAAATGTCAATTTTATATTGGTCATGTTGTTTCATTTTTGAAATGTCAAATTTTGGTTGATTATGTCAGTTTTGGTTTGAAATGTTGAATTTATATCTTGATATTCAATTTAAACTTAAATTCAGAATTAACTTAAGGTTATGTTTGTCTGAACTTTGAGTTAAAAAGGTTTGAAATTAGATTCAATATTAATTGAATTAACTTGGGTTCATGTTTGGATGAACCTAAGTTAGATTCGATGTTGATTGGATCTATTTAACTTTAGTTCATGTCTGTCCGAACTTAAGTTAAAAGGTTTGAAATTTGATTCAATATTGATTGAATTAACTTGGGTTCATGTCTGGTTGAACCTTAGTTAGATTCGATGTTGATTGAATCTATTTAACTTGAGTTCATGTCGGCCTAAACATAAGTTAAACGGTTTGAAATTAGATTCAATATGGATTGAATTAACTTGGGTTCATGTGTGGTTGAACCTAAGTTAGATTCAATGTTGATTGAATCTATTTAACTTGAGTTCATGTCTATCTGAACTAAAGTAAAAAGGTTTGAAATTAGATTCAATATTGATTGAATTAACTTGGGTTCATGTATGGTTGAACCTAAGTTAGATTCAATATTGATTGAATCTATTTAACTTGAGTTAATGTCTATCTGAACTTAAGTTAAAATGTTTGAAATTAGATTCAATATTGATTGAATTAACATGGGTTCATGTCTGGTTGAACCTAAGTTAGATTCAATGTTGATTGAATCTATTTAACTATAGTTCATGTCTATCTGAACTTAAGTTAAAAGGTTTGAAATTAGATTCAATATTGATTGAATTAGTTTGGGTTCATGTCTGGTTGAACCTAAGATAGATTCAATGTTGATTGAATCTATTTAACTTGAGTTCATGTCTGTCTGAACTTAAGTTAAAAGGTTTGGTTCATAATTGATTTAATTAAGTTTTATGTCTTGTTTAAATTGGACTTAAAGGGTAATCAAGTCTAATAAATTAGAATTAATTAGATTTGCAGACCATCTAAGTCCCTTTTAGATAAGACTTCAGTTTTAATTAAGTCTATTTAAAGTTAGATCTAGACTTAAGATTAAGTTTAATATAGGTTGAACTTAAGTTTAGGTTTCATTTAAGTCTAATATATGTTAGACTTAAGCTTCTTTTTTTTTGGGTTGAACTTAAGTTTATGTCAAGTTGAACTTTAGTTTAACTTAAGTTTAGTGTGGGTAAGACTTAAGTTAGGTCTAGTTTTGACTTAGATTCATTTTTAAGTTGTAGGTTAGACTTAAGTTAAACCTGGGTTTGACTTAGGTTTATGTTGAATTGAACCTAGGTCTGGTTTCACTTAAGTCTAATGTAGATTAGACTTAAGTTTGGTTTGAATTGAATTTAGTTTCAATGTGGGTTGGACCTAAGGTTTAGGTTGACTTGAGTTTAAATTGGATTGGACTCATATTATATTTGGGTTTAGATTAGGTTCAATTATGGGTTGAACATAAGGTTTAAATTAACTTGAGTTCAAGTTGGATTGGTCTCAAGTTAGGTTATGTTTGAGTTTAGGTTAGGTTCAATATGGGTTGAACCTATGGTTTAGGTTAACTTAAGTTCAAGTTGGATTGGACTCAAGTTATGTTTAAGTTTAGGTTAGGTTCATTGTGGGTTGAACCTTAAGGTTTAGATTAACTTGAGTTCAAGTTAGATTGGACTCAAATTAGGTTATATTTGACGTTTATGTTATGTTAGACTTGGGCTAAGGGTTGGATTTGGGTTTAATTAAACCTTAGTTGATTAAGGTTTAATAAATAATTAAGTCTAATGTGGTAGACTTAATTAGAATTTGTAATTGATTAAGTCTTTGTTGGTTAAGACTTAATTAAGGTTTATGTTTGATTAAGTCTAATTTAGTTAAGACTTAATGGTCTAATTAGGTCTAAGGGTTAGATCTAATTAGGGTTTAAGTTTGATTAAACCTTAGTTAGTTAAGGTTTAATGGTTTAATTAGGTCTAATGGGTTAGACCTAATTAGGGTTTATATTTGATTAAACCTTAGTTAATTAAGGTCTAATGGTTTAATTAGTTCTAATGGGTTAAACCTAATTAGAGTTTAGGTTTGATTAAGTCTAATTTTGTTAAGACTTAATGGTTTAATTAGGTCTAAGGGTTAGACCTAATTAGAGTTTAAGTTCGATTAAACCTTAGTTAGTTAAGGTTTAATGGTTTAATTATGTCTAATGGGTTAGGCCTAATTAGGGTTTATATTTGATTAAACCTTAGTTAGTTAAGGTCTAATGGTTTAATTAGGTCTAATGGGTTAGACCTAATTAGAGTTTAGGTCTAATAAAGTCTAATTTAGTTAAGAGTTAATGGTTTAATTAGGTCTAAGGGTTAGACCTAATTAAAGTTTAAGTTTGATTAAACCTTAGTTAGTTAAAGTTTAATGGTTTAATTAGGTCTAATGGGTTAGGCCTAATTAGAGTTTATATTTGATTAAACCTTAGTTAGTTAAGGTCTAATGGTTTAATTAGGTCTAATATTTTAGACCTAATTAGTGTTTAGGTCTGATTAAGTCTAATTTAGTTAAGACTTAATGGTTTAATTAGGTCTAAGGGTTAGACCTAATTAGAGTTTAAGTTTGTCTTAAACCTAATGTGTATGGAGGTTAATTAAGTTTAATATGTATTTAAACTTAATTAAAGGTTTGGTTTTGATTAGTTAAGTTTAATATGTCCTTAAACTTAATTAAAAATGTTGATTTTTGTATTAAACCTAATTTATGTAAGGTTTAATGGGTTAATTAAGTTTAATATGTCCTTAAACTTAATTAAAGATTTCATTTTTGTTAATTAAGTTTAATATGTCCTTAAACTTAATTAAAGAATTTAGTTTTTATATTTAAACCTAATTTAAGTAAGGTTTAATAAATTAATTAAGCTTAATTTGTCTTTAAACTTAATTAAAAGGTTTGACTTTGGTTAATTAAGTTTAATATGTCTTAAGAACCCAGGTAATATAAACCCTACTTAATTCATTTATATTAAGCAGGGGAACTTGTCGGCTTATAAAATTGGTTCGCAAACCAAATGGATGTCACAAATCTTCTAGTTTATTTAATCGAGCCCCATCATCAAGCAGTGTGTCTATTCTCCGGGATAGATATACAGTTTGTGGTGTGGTGCTCCTTTATATAATCTATTCGCGATGTGAGATCAGTTTGATTTCATATCTTAAAATTTTCAAATTTAAAATTATTTTCAAAATCAAATACTACTTTTCAAATTATTTATTTAAATTAAATTAAAAATTCGCCGACAATTTCTGTAGGCGACCTCTTTTCAAAAATACAACACTCAACCTAAGAATATGCCGACATCAGCCCCTATCAATTTTTTGACTTCCGCAATGATTTGTTGCTCTATTTCAACACGCATCCTTCTTGGATCTTGTTTAACTGGGTTTATGATTTGGTCTATCCCGAGTTTATGGACTACGACTTGTGGAGATAATCCAGGCATTTCGTCATAAGTCCAAGCAAAACAGTCTTTTTATTCCATCAACAATTGAGTTATGTCTTTTACTTCCTCATCCTTAAGGAATGAACTAATAAAAGTCGGTTTTGGATTTTCATTAGTTCCTACATTTATTTCTTTTAGTTCATCAATTGTCGATTTAATTTCTTCTTCCAATTCCAGGGGAGCATTTTCAATTAGAAGATCAGGCAATGATTCAGAATCACATTCTTCTGTGACAGTCAAACAAAATTTTGTATCATCTAATGTTGCTAAAGTTCCAAATCCAACACCTTCTTTAGAGTTAGAATTTTGTTTATTATCATTCCACATTTGTTGAATTAAATGCGGTTATTTTAAAAACCATTGTTTGAACAATAAATTATCTTGAATGAATTTTCGTGCCCAAGGAGAATACAACTCAAAAGGAATTTTCATTGATTGCGGAAGATTTTCATCTTCTATTTTTACATCATCTTTAGTATAAGAAGAAGTAGAGCCAATTCTAAACTTAATTGGCTTTTTGTCATCATTATATACGTCTTTGACTATTAGATTCTCAATCTTAGCAGTGGAGATTGGAGTTAGTGTCATAGAATGTATATAATGATTGATTTTGTCATACATAGATTCAAATTGTTTCTCTTTTTCTTCTTCTTCTAGAGATATTTTGAATTGGGGTTCCTTCAAAACCATGGATGTTGTTTCTTCTTCAGAGTCCAGGAGGATTTTGAACTTCAGTGGTTTCTTCATTGTGATAATTAGATCTTCTCTCCCCCGTCCTCGTCCTAGGCCTCGACCTCGAGTGCGAGTCTGACGGAAATTAGTTCCTCTTGTCTTTATTGAAGAAAAATCCTTTTCATTTATTATCTTTTCTTTGTTCTTTTCTTCCATATTTACTGTTGTCTCTTTGGAAGATATTGTTTTATTTATAGAAGCATAATATGTTGCATCTTCATGTATACCGATTTCATGGATTGAAAACGGTTGCAGATGTCCTATAATACGAAATTCTTGTCCTTTTCATAAATATTTGATACATTGATGTAATGAAGAGGGTACCATTTTATATTCATGGAGCCATGGTCTGCCAAGTAAGGCATTAAAAGAGGTGTCCGAACAATAATATCAAATTTTGTTGTTGTTGCCAAGTTGGCTATTTTTAAGAGTAATGTTATTGATCCAAGGGCCCGTTCTCCTTGCTGATTGAATCCTCGTAACATCATCGTATTCATTGATAGTTGAGAGGTATCAATGTCCAAATATGCAAGAGTTTTCAAATTCATAATGTTAATTGAAGCACCTGGGTCAATAAGAACTCTTGAAAGTATTGTGTCATTGATGTTTACTGTAATATATAATGGACGATTGTGTTCAGTTGTTCCGAGCAACAAGTCTTTGTCAGAGAAGGTAATCTTTGTTGATTCCTCTAACGAGTAAGCTTCATTTTGGGTAGTACTAGCAAGTTGAGTTAAGCAAATGTCAGGGTCCGAAAGGGCCTTTATTAATGACTCTCTCATTTCTTTGGAAAGTATGAGAGCGTCATAGATGCTTAATTTTGCAGGCAATTTTCTCAAATGGGCCAGTACGTTATAATCCACCTTGTTGTGAAGATCATCCTTATTTCCTTCAGAAGTTTAGGGATATATTGGAGGAATGATCATGTCTGGTGTAATTATTTGTTTTTCTTTTTCTTGTGGAGTTATCCTAGGAGGTATGATTTTTCCACTTCTCAAGTTAATTTCAACTATTTCTTCAAGTTGATTATCTGATTCATTCGTTTCCGAATCCGAGGACTCCAATCCTATAGAAATTGGAATTCCTTGTAATTGAAGCGTAGCAATGTCATTTTCATTTTTGTCGTTGTCAGATTTCTCATTTTCATTTTCATTGTTACTGTTGTCTTTAGATTGATCATATACGATTTGAGTATTGTCAATAGGGTTAGAATTCAAATGGTCACTCTCAGAAGCATCATCCAGAATAGACAAAATGTACGCAAAACTAGGATTGTTATTATTCATGGTAAAAAGGAAGTCATACGAAGTTATCGGCTTGAGGATTTTTCGTCCTTCGGCTGATATAACTATCCTAGTACAAGAGTGAATTGAACTAGAAGGTACAAAAGGAGTTGTAGCCCCTATATGTGGAAGACCTCTAATCTTTTTCATTTTCCGGATTTTCTTTTTCTTTTCTTTCTTGGAAGATTTTGTAATTTGATATTTAGCAACGATCTCTTCAGAAATGCTATCTTTGTTTTTAGGATTAAGTTCCTCTATCGAAATCATATTGACTGATCCCTTTTCAGGTTCTTTCAAGTATTCTTTCGGGATGATTATATTTACATCTTTGAAATTACGCTCTAACCAGTCTTTGAAGATAAAACATTCTTCAATTTTATGTCCAAGAATCCTGTGATAAGGGCAATAATTAGGATTGTCCTTCATGTCAATTTCTGCTGGCCTTTTAGCTTCTGGTAGCTTAAATTCAGGTATTTTAAGCAAGCTACGAAATATTTTGCTAACGGCTTCGTTTTAAATGAATATACTTTATTCATTCTCTCAGCCATTGTTTTCTTTTCAGTTGATACTGAGATTGGTTGTTGAAGTTGTAAATGAGGTGACATCTGTGATGTCGAAGGATTTTGTCGTTGCTTCTTTTGCTCCGGTTGGATTTGCATCACCTGTTTTCCTTTTTCTGCAATATTCCCAGGTTTCTTTTCAAAAGTTTTGATAGTTTTTGTCTTTTCAGTTTTCTCCATTACACCCATCTGCTTAACCTCTTCCTGAAGGTTGGTAGCTTTACTGAGTAATTTTTCCAAACTTTTTATCGAAAATCCTTTAAGCATAATTGCTATAGGACCATGGATATTTTTTAGCAGTATTCCAACATCATGTTGTTCTTATAATTGTGGCTCACATTTCATGCTGAGGTTTCTCCAGCGTAAAATATAATCTACCAAGATTTCTCCTGGTTTTTGTTTCTCTACCACCAAATCACCAACAGTGGTATGATGTTGTCCTCCTACAAAGCGTTGAATAAAAAGGCTTTCAAGCTCTACAAAGGTTTTGACAGATCTGTTGGGAAATTCTTCATACCAGTCGAAGGCAACTCCGTGAGACTGTTAACAAATTGTCGAAATAGGAGAGCATCATTTCCTCCAGCATTACAACATCTTTCTCTAAAATGTGCCAGATGTTGTCGAGGATTTCCTGTCCCATCAAACATTTTAAAGACAGGAGGAACAAAACATTTAGGATATTGAACATAATCAAATTCCTCTGGGTATGGCCTACCCTTTGGAGTTAATGCTCCAGCTTTTGCCTGAGCCATTGTTTCTTTAATCTTCTGTTCCACTATTTTTGTGATATCCTTTTCTGGAGTTTCGTCATGAGGAGAATTCTTTCTCTTTTGAGTGCTTTCCTTGACATCCATTGGTTCTTCTCTGCTTTCAAGGATGTGAATAACCTCCAGTCTAATGATTTCAATAGCTGGATAAGGGTTCGTTGGTGGTTTTTGCAAAGTTGCTACCAGTTCTTCAATTTTTTGTTCAAGATGACTTATTTGTTCATCTCGTTGTCGTATCACCTCTCGCAATTCATTTGTTGCATCTTCTTCAATCGATTCACATGCTTAAGGAAGTAGATCGAGTTTCTACCATATTAACACTGGCAACATTCTCATTGGAGCTGTCGAAGTATTTTTCCTTTCTTGTCTTGAAAGTTGTTTAATATCTTCTTTTAATTTCTTTAATCTCTCTTGAAATGATTTTGTAGAATGTTTTCTGCAAATCTCTTCTTGTGAACTAGTTGCAGGAGTGTTCGTGGTATCAGAATTTCTTTCAGATGATTTTCTCCTCCATACATTATTTTTAAGTATAGGGCGAGAACTCTCAGGGGGTGTATCATATCCGTTATAAGGACAATTTGCTTTTTGTAGCATCTGGACCAAGTCCGTCATTTTAGCAGTTGTATCTTCTGCTCCTGATATTAATTTGTCATATCGCGTTTTGTCATTGGTGACCACTACATCTTTTATTCTAGGGCCCAATTAAAATTTTACTGGCACTCGAACACAATGTTTATCAGTTGGCAATTGATAATCAATTTCTTGATAATCAGAATTTTCCATTGCTAAAATTCTCCTTTTCATGGTGTTGGAGACTTGCCTGACCCATTTTATCTAATAACTTAGATGGTGAACATTTTTCTTTTCGTGCTAATCTCTTAAACACTGAATGTACAACACGAAATGGAGGAGATCTTTTAGGTTGAAAGGAATTGTCAGTGTGCTCAATAGGAATTGGAATATATTGATTTTCCTCTAAAAAGGAAGGATTTCCAAAAATATTATGTTGAAATTCAGGTGTTTCAAAATTGTCGTTTTCATTCCATCTTTTCTTTCTTTTAAATGAAGGAGTTTTATGAACGTTCCTTGAAGAAGATCCGATTTCATACATAGATGATGGTAGAACATCATCTTCCTCGTAAACTTGTTTTCCTTTCTTATCACTCTGTCTTTTCATTTCTTCAAGGATATAAGGTTCTTCAGGTGTATATTCAGGTAAATTGTTTGTAAAATTCAGAAAGTCTTCATAAGGTTGCAAGTTAAATTCTTGAAAAGATTGAGAATCAGTTTGATATGAATTATCTAATATGAATTCTGTTTTACTAAATAATCCATAATCATTGTGATAAAAGGGAGGGTTTTCCTCTATGGGTATGTTAAAGTCTTGAAAGTAAGAAAAGATTGAATTCGGAAAATCCATTACGATTTTTTTGAAATTTTAAAAAAAATGAATATTATCGATTTATTTATAAACTGGGAACTTTTATTTTCAAAATTTTGAAATGAAAACAAATGATAACAAAAGATGAGACGAAAGATTTTCCCCAGCGGAGTCGCCACAAAATCTCTCTTGTCGGCGGTGTGGGTGGAAAGAGATTGGGTTTGGGTGTCAATGTCAAGGAGTTGCCATCTAATATTAGCCTAGTTTTATTCCTATAAATCCTATGAAGGATTTAGAGAATTTTTAGGACTAATATTAGAAAAAAGATGTTTATGATAATTCTTATATGAGGATATTCTAGAATAACATATTCTAGAATTTTCATATTAAGAAGAACATGGTAAACCAGAGATTTCTATTTCGGGTTCTTTTAAATCTCCTATAGAAGTAAGCTTCTATAGTTAATTACATCTTAAACAATTTTCAATTGTTTAAGAAAACTTCTGATTAATCTTAATCATTTGTTTTCTAAAAAGATTTTATTTTTAAGGAGAGATGTACCCACTATCACTCCTGAATGTTGTTATATCATGTTATTGAATACATTAGGTATTATGTATAACCTAAAGGTTCTAGTTTTGTTTTTATTGTCAATGTCATTGTTTTGTTGAAAGTTTCAGGTTATATGTCTAACCTAAAAGTTTTGGTTTTATTTTTGTCGTCAATGTCGTTATTTTTATCGAAAAGTTTCAGGTTATATGTCTAACCTAAAAGTTTTGGTTTTGTTTTTGTTGTCAATGTCGTTTTTTTGTTGAAAAGTTTCAGGTTATATGTCTAACCTAAAAGTTTTGGTTTTATTTTGTTGTCAATGTCGTTGTTTTTGTTGAAAAGTTTCAGGTTATATGTCTAACCTAAAAGTTTTGGTTTTGTTTTTATTGTCAATGTCGTTATTTTTGTTGAAAAGTTTCAGGTTATATGTCTAACCTAAAAGTTTTGGTTTTATTTTTGTTGTCCTAGAATGTCGTTCTGCAAAACAGAGTTAGTACACCCTATAACATGTAAAGAAAATCTAAGCGAAATTTCTTGTTTTCACCCTGCAAAGAAAGCATTATCAGAAATAATGTCACAGAATATTGGGATATATTTTGGATGTCAATTTATGTCAAATTATTTTGAAATGTCAATTTTATATTGGTCATGTTGTTTCATTTTTGTAATGTCAAATTTTGGTTGATTATGTCAGTTTTGGTTAGAAATGTTGAATTTATTTCTTGATATTCAGTTTAAACTTAAATTCAGAATTAACTTGAGGTCATGTTTGTCTGAACTTTGAATTAAAAAGGTTTGAAATTAGATTCAATATTGATTGAATTAACTTGGGTTCATGTTTGGATGAACCTAAGTTAGATTCAATGTTGATTGGATCTATTTAACTTTAGTTCATGTCTCTCCGAACTTAGGTTAAAAGGTTTGAAATTAGATTCAATATTGATTGAATTAACTTGGGTTCATGTCTGGTTGAACCTAAGTTAGATTCGATGTTGATTGAATCTATTTAACTTGAGTTCATGTCGGTCTAAACTTAAGTTAAAAGGTTTGAAATTAGATTTAATATTGATTGAATTAACTTGGGTTCATGTGTGGTTGAACCTAAGTTAGATTCAATGTTGCTTGAATCTATTTAATTTAAGTCCATGTCTGTCTGAACTAAAGTAAAAAAGGTTTGAAATTAGATTCAATATTGATTGAATTAACTTGGGTTCATGTATGGTTGAACCTAAGTCAAATTCAATATTGATTGAATCTATTTAACTTGAGTTCATGTCTATCTGAACTTAAGTTAAAATGTTTGAAATTAGATTCAATATTGATTGAATTAACTTGGGTTCATGTCTGGTTGAACCTAAGTTAGATTCAATGTTGATTGAATCTATTTAACTTGAGTTCATGTCTATCCGAACATAAGTTAAAAGGTTTGAAATTAGATTCAATATTGATTGAATTAGTTTGGGTTCATGTCTGGTTGAACCTAAGATAGATTCAATGTTGATTGAATCTATTTAACTTGAGTTCATGTCTGTCTGAACTTAAGTTAAAAGGTTTGGTTCAAAATAGATTTAATTAAGTTTTAAGTCTTGTTTAAATAGGACTTAAAGGTTAATAAAGTCTAATAAATTAGAATTAATTAGATTTGCAGACCATCTAAGTCCCTTTTAGATAAGACTTAAGTTTTAATTAAGTCTATTTAAAGTTAGATCTAGACATAGGATTAAGTTTAATATAGGTTGAACTTAAGTTTAGGTTTCATTTAAGTCTAATATAGGTTAGACTTAAGCTTCTTTTTTTTTGGGTTGAACTTAAGTTTATGTCAAGTAGAACTTTAGTTTAACTTAAGTTTAGTGTGGGTAAAACTTAAGTTAGGTCTAGTTTTGACTTAGATTCATTTTTAAGTTGTAGGTTAGACTTAAGTTAAACCTGGGTTTGACTTAGGTTTATGTTAAATTGAACCTAGGTCTGGTTTCACTTAAGTCTAATGTAGATTAGACTTAAGTTTGGTTTGAATTGAATTTAGGTTCAATGTGGGTTGGACCTAAGGTTTAGGTTGACTTGAGTTTAAATTGGATTGCACTCAAGTTATATTTGGGTTTAGATTAGGTTCAATTATGGGTTGAACCTAAGGTTTAAATTAACTTGAGTTCAAGTTGGATTGGTCTCAAGTTAGGTTATGTTTAAGTTTAGGTTAGGTTCAATATGGGTTGAACCTATGGTTTAGGTTAACTTAAGTTCAAGTTGGATTGGACTCAAGTTATGTTTAAATTTAGGTTAGGTTCAATGTGGGTTGAACCTTAAGGTTTAGATTAACTTGAGTTCAAGTTAGATTGGACTCAAGTTAGGTTATATTTGACGTTTATGTTATCTTGGACTTGGGCTAAGGGTTGGATTTGGGTTTAATTAAACCTTAGTTGATTAAGGTTTAATAAATAATTAAGTCTAATGTGGTAGACTTAATTAGAATTTGTATTTGATTAAGTCTTACTTGGTTAAGACTTAAAAATTTAACTAGGTCTAATGAGTTAGACTTATATAAGGTTTATGTTTGATTAAGTCTAATTTAGTTAAGACTTAATGGTCTAATTAGGTCTAAGGGTTAGATCTAATTAGGGTTTAAGTTTGATTAAACCTTAGTTTGTTAAGGTTTAATGGTTTAATTAGGTCTAATGGGTTAGACCTAATTAGGGTTTATATTTGATTAAACCTTAGTTAGTTAAGGTCTAATGGTTTAATTAGGTCTAATGGGTTAAACCTAATTAGAGTTTAGGTCTGATTATGTCTAATTTAGTTAAGACTTAATGGTTTAATTAGGTCTAAGGGTTAGACCTAATTAGAGTTTAAGTTTGATTAAACCTTAGTTAGTTAAGGTTTAATGGTTTAATTATGTCTAATGGGTTAGGCCTAATTAGGGTTTATATTTGATTAAACCTTAGTTAGTTAAGGTCTAATGGTTTAATTAGGTCTAATGGGTTAGACCTAATTAGAGTTTAGGTCTAATTAAGTCTAATTTAGTTAAGACTTAATGTTTTAATTAGGTCTAAGGGTTAGACCTAATTAAAGTTTAAGTTTGATTAAACCTTAGTTAGTTAAAGTTTAATGGTTTAATTAGGTCTAATGGGTTAGGCCTAATTAGAGTTTATATTTGATTAAACCTTAGTTAGTTAAGGTATAATGGTTTAATTAGGTCTAATGGGTAAGACCTAATTAGAGTTTAGGTCTGATTAAGTCTAATTTAGTTAAGACTTAATGGTTTAATTAGGTCTAAGGGTTAGACCTAATAAGAGTTTAAGTTTGTCTTAAACCTAATGTGTAAGGAGGTTAATTAAGTTTAATATGTCTTTAAACTTAATTAAAGGTTTGGTTTTGATTAGTTAAGTTTAATATGTCCTTAAACTTAATTAAAAATGTTGATTTTTGTATTAAACCTAATTTATGTAAGGTTTAATGGGTTAATTAAGTTTAATATGTCCTTAAACTTAATTAAAGATTTCATTTTGGTTAATTAAGTTTAATATGTCCTTAAACTTAATTAAAGAATTTAATTTTTATATTTAAACCTAATTTAAGTAAGGTTTAATAAATTAATTAAGCTTAATTTGTCTTTAAACTTAATTAAAAGGTTTGACTTTGGTTAATTAAGTTTAATATGTCTTTAAACTTAATTAAAATTTAATTGTTATATTAAACCTCATTTAAGTAAGGTTTAATGGGTTAATTAAGTTTAATATGTCCTTAAACTTAATTAAAGATTTGATTTTGGTTTATTAAGTTTAATATGTCCTTAAACTTCATCAAAAATTTAATTTTTATATTTAAACCTAATTTAAGTAAGGTTTAATAAATTAATTAAGCTTAATTTGTCTTTAAACTTAATTAAAAGGTTTTATTTTGGTTATTTAAGTTTAATATGTCTTTAAACTTAATTAAAATTTAATTTTTATATTAAACCTAATTTAAGTAAGGTTTAATGGGTTTAAATGTTATTTTAAATCTAGTTAAGTTTAATTTGGTCATTTTAGACTTAAGTGAAGTTTATCATTAGTCTATCATAGACTATAACCATTTTCAAACTTAGATTGTTGATGAAAATAGGTTATATTTATAAAGGGTTATTTTTAGGATTAAAATTATTTAATTAATAAAGAATTTCAACCCTAAATTTCAAAATACCATTCAAAATAATTTCTATGACTTAGAAATAGTTTTCTTAGGGTTATTTTCTGTTGCCCTATCATTTCTAGTCATTTGCATTTTATCTTTCCCAATTTTCAATTTTTTATGATTATTATTTGAAATAATTACAAAGAAACTTGAAAATTAAAGAAAAGTGTCTTAAACAGTTTTTCTATCTTTGGAAAAATTATGCAAGATCCCTATGAACATAAGGATAAATCCCTCAAAGTTTCATAATTTTTTTATTTATAAATAATTTTTAATAATTAAAATACTCCAGAGATTATTGAATTAATTAAAAATTAAATACTGAGAACAAAATTATGATTTTGGTCTCATAATTTTCTCCTCTTCAAAAGCTTTCTAGAGGTATTTTTATTTTATTTTTATGACCTCTGGATCAAAAGATATGGATTTTTGAAGTTTTTACGGTTTTAAGGTATTTTTTATTAAATCCCGCAGCCAAACTCACCGTCGTTCGACGCGTGTCCTCGTACGCGTAGAATGAATGGGAGGATCCGCTGCGGGCAGCCGAACAACAAACACTGCTGGGGGAATATCAGCGCCGTCCGTCCCTAAAAAGCGGGATCGAACGGCTAAGAAATATCAGCCGAAAATTCAAAATTTTCGAACCATTAAACTTCAAACATCAATATCTCACTCATTTCTTGATGAAATTGTGTGATTTTTTTTTAAATGATCATCTGGATGAGAAGTATCCATCCATACGGTGATGATACACTTCTGGGCTAGTATAACACATGATATATCAAAAATACGAATTATTTTGTAAAGAAAAATTCCATACCTTTGCTACAAGCAAATCAAACTAGATCAGACCTTATCGTTGCCTTCTAGGACTCCAATGGAAGGTTATTGCTGCAACAATTTGATCCAGAAGTCGGGCTTAGGGGAGAATTTTGAAGAAATACCTAATTTGGGCTGTTTTTGAAATTTGATCAAATTGGCTCAAATAGGTTCAATATATGGCTTGGATTTGATCCTAATGGATTGCTAAGACTCTTAGGAAGAGTTCTTATGTTGGGGACCAGAGGATTTGCGCAGCCTATGGGTCTCCCTAATTTGTTTTTCTCCTCCTTGCTAAGCTCGGGTATGGGCTCCTTTTATAGCCAAGGGGAGGCCATGGTATAGCTTAGGTTGTTCTAGGGGAGTAGTTACCTCCCCTATCAGTCCATTGGATGAAGAAATCGGCTGAGGATATGCATGGATCCTTCTCCCTAAGTTTTCCATGATGATTTCCTTTGCTTTGTCTCTCCCCCATTGGCTTATGTAAGAGGTGGATGGTGAGCTACCTCTATCCTTCTTAGGGAGCTTACACATCATCTCTTGAGCTTGGCAAATTGTGACACACAAGCATATATCCCTCATCATTCCTTCTAACCATGGTGGGGGGGGGGTTTCATGCATGGTTTTCCTTCCATTGGGTAGCTTGGGAGGTGGGAGATGAGGCCTCATGTTGGTCGGCCACCTCATGGCTAAATGAAGCTTAGGGTGAAGGAGGAAGAGACACCTCACCCCATGCATCATGATGGGTGTTAACCCATGGCTAAGTGATTTTAAAGTGGGCTTAATTATGTGTTAATTAACCTAGCTAATTATGAGAACGTTATGTGTCATTTCTTTTCTTTCTTAATTCCCATTTTAATTAAATATTTTATTAATTAAAATTATTGTAAATTGTTTTATTAATCAATTTCTTAATTGAAAATAATTTCAATTTAATTAATTGATTAATTTTATCATTTTTGTCATTTTATGATTTTAATTTATTTTTCATTTTAATTAATTATGTCATTAAATTAAAATATTGAAAATTAAATCATTAATCATTTTAATTAATCAAGATAATTTTGAAATTAATTATTTGATTAATTTTGTTGTTTTTATTTCATTTTTATCTATTTTAATCAAAATAGATAAGTGTTGACCAATTTTGACCAGGGTTGACCAAGTCAGCCCAGATTGATCATTTTAATTTTATAATGTCCAGTATTTGTGATTTTAACATTGTGAGGTTTTAAGTGTGTCATTGGGTGAAAGGGTTGACTTATGGGTCAACAGGGTTGGTCATTGGGTCTAGTTTGATCATTTTGACCAATGCTGATTTTTTAGGTCATAAGGTTGATCCATGGGGTCAACAGGGCTGGTCATTAGGTCTTATTTGACCATTTTGACCAAAGTTGACTTTTTAGGTCATAAGGTTGACCTATGGGGTCAACAGGGTTGGTCACTAGGTCTGGTTTGACCATTTTGACCAATGTTGACTTTTTAGGTCATAAGGTTGACCTATGGGGTCAACAGGGTTGGTCATTAGGTCTTGTTTGACAATTTTGACCAATGTTGACTTTTTAGGTCATAAGGTTGACCTAAGGGGTAAATAGGGCTGGTCACTAGGTCTGGTTTGACCATTTTGACCAATGTTGACTTTTAGTTCATAAGGGTGACCTATGGGGTCAACAGGGTTGGTCATTAGGTCTGGTTTGACCATTTTGACCAAAGTTGACTTTTTAGGTCATAAGGTTGACTTATGGGGTCAACAGGGTTGGTCATTAGGTCTGGTTTGACCATTTTGACCAAAGTTGACTTTTTAGTTCATAAGGTTGACCTATGCGGTCAACAGGGTTGGTCACTAGGTCTGATTTGACCATTTTGACCAATGTTGATTTTTTAGGTCATAAGGTTGACCTATGGGGTCAACAGGGTTGGTCACTAGGTCTGGTTTGACCATTTTGACCAATGTTGACATTTTCGGTCATAAGGTTGACCTATGGGGTCAACAGAGTTGGTCACTAGGTCTGGTTTGACCATTTTGACTAAAGTTGACTTTTAGGTCATAAGGTTGACCTCTGGGGTCAACAGGGCTGGTGTCTAGGTCTGGTTTGACTATTTTGACCAATATTGACTTTTTAGGTCATAAGGTTGACCTATGGGGTCAACAGGGTTGGTCACTAGGTCTGGTTTGACCATTTTGACCAAAGTTGACTTTTTAGGTCATAAGGGTGACCTATGGGGTCAACAGGGTTGGTCATTAGGTCTGGTTTGACCATTTTGACCAATGTTGACTTTTTAGGTCATAAGGTTGACCTAAGGGGGTCAACAGGGTTGGTCACTAGGTCTAGTCTGACAATTTTGACCAATGTTGACTTTTAGGTCATAAGGTTGACCTATGGGGTCAACGAAGTGCAGTCATTGAGTCCGGTTTGACCATTTTGACCAAAGTTGACTTTTTAGGTCTTAAGGTTGACCTATGGGGTCAACAGCGTTGGTCATTAGGTTTGGTTTGACCATTTTTACCAATGTTGACTTTTTAGGTCATAAGGGTGACCTATGGGTCAACAGGGTTGGTTATTAGGCCTGGTTTGACCATTTTGACCAATGTTGACTTTTTAGGTCATAAGGTTGACCTATGGGGTCAACAGGGTTGGTCACTAGGTCTGGTTTGACCATTTTGACAAAAGTTGACTTTTTAGGTCATAAGGTTGACCTACGGGGTCAACAGGGTTGGTCATTAGGTCTGGTTTGACCATTTTGACCAATGTTGACTTTTTAGGTCATAAGGTTGACCTATGAGGTCAATAGGGTTGGTCATTAGGTCTGGTTTGACCATTTTGACCAATGTTGACTTTTTAGGTCATAAGGGTATTGACTCATTGTAAAATGAGGTCAACAAGGACCTCTTTCCAAGTTTCAAATTTCACACCAGACCGCTCGCATAATGAATGAATTAGGGAAGGAAATCTCATACCTGCAGTAGTGGTAGATTTGACACAATTCAAAATGTAATCATAAATGATTGCTCCAATATCTATAGGCTTCTCTTGCTAAATGCAATAGTTCAACACATCTCTTTCCCTTGTAACTTCACTAGTACGGCTTGAAGGCAACAACTTAGATGAGATAAAATAATGCCATGCTTTAGAAATGGCATTTAAATAGAGGCCTCGAGATTGACTCTTTTATCATTTGTGATCTTCCATAATCCTCTTCCATCAGTCAGAAATGTCATTATCTCTTCTAACTCTCCCTCAGTAGGATGATAGTTAGAATAAAAACAAAATATATCTGGAGGCAGTTGATAAAAGACATTGATTACCTCAGAAGTAAAATGTACTTGTTTCTCACCATCACCATATTCTCTTCTTCTACAGGTAAGTTCGTATAAAACTCTCTGACCACAGAAATAACAACAACAGCGGAGAAGCAACCGTAATTCTCCCAATTTCTTCTAACAATCATCTCCTCAATAACTTCTCCAGGCTTACTAAATACACGCTCAGGAATCAGTTTACGTGACTGTAGTGCATCAACGTATCGTTCCTCTGCTCTCGCACTGAAAAACTTATCAGAATCAAATCACGTCTTTTCTCTCGATCACTTTGACTTTGGAGCCATTTCTAAAAATTCACGAAAAGTTCACCATAAATTCCAAAATCAAACTAAACTTACTAAATCAACTTCCAAAAGTAATTTCCACTAAATCCAAGCAATTTCTCATCATTTGCCTCAAATTTTCACAATGAATAGTGATTTTAGGGTTTTCTAAAATCTACTTAAAATACATGGTGAAATTCAAATATTTTTACTAAGTAGTGCTCTTACCTTAAGGAATCCAAATCTAACAATTTTTGTTGAAATTGTCCATTAAATGATCCAATATTTTGATGCCCTAGACTCCTTTTCGCGAAAATTAGAGGTTGAAGTGATAGGTAAGTTAAGATGGTGATTTTTGGGTTTTTAACAGCTGAAAACCAATTTTTGCGAACTGATGCCTAAGCTCGAGGCCTTCGGCGCTTAGCCGTGAAATCTAGCTCTTAAGAGCCAGCACTTTGGGGCGTAGCCGCCAGTGCCCATATTTTCACAATTAAGAAAATACACTAAACCACTTAGTTAATCACCCTTAATCTTCTCAAAATAATTATCTCTTCCCCATAAATCTTCCAAAACTCCAATTTCAAATTTTAATATCCATCGATTCCAATCAAGTTTCACACAAACATAAACTATATTCATTAAAATCAAATCAAACTCAATACAAACTATAAATTTCTATCCAAACAATTTTGATGAAATTCCCTAGATACAAAAGGAATCAATATCATAAAGATAGGTTTACATCACTAAGATGTAACAATCACACATTAAAGTGTAACAGATCACAAACATAAAACATTAAACACTTAAAACATTAAACGCATAAAACATAAATTACTCAAAACAAACAACAAGATCAAACTAACATTTAATTCCACTCCCAGTAGGTGAAATATATCTAGAACCACTATTAATTTCATTTGACCCTTCTGGAATATAAATATGATAAAACAGGTGATGATTGAACGTCCTTACATCTTCTTCTAACCACTTGTTCTTCACGACATCACTTTATCCGCTTCTTCCACGTAACTTGTATGATTGAATTGCATCTTGAGTTGCCATCCCATATGCTCCAAATGTACGTTAGTTTCATTAATCTTTGCTTCGATTGAAGTCACTCGGGCTTCGATTTTTGCAAACTTTT
The DNA here is from genome assembly GCA_022702705.1 of Papilionanthe hookeriana x Papilionanthe teres. Classification (NCBI taxonomy): domain Eukaryota; kingdom Viridiplantae; phylum Streptophyta; class Magnoliopsida; order Asparagales; family Orchidaceae; genus Papilionanthe; species Papilionanthe hookeriana x Papilionanthe teres. Next base: position 10,816,628 of record CM040431.1, on the reverse strand, counting down.
CTGCAATTCCCTGAATAGTAATGGCAACAAATCCATTGAATAAATCTTTAGCACTATCACTAATAAACTTACTTTGTCAGAATCCTTTTTATTCTTGATTTCATCCACCTAAGACATGATACACTCAAAACACTCCTCTTAAGATTCAGGAATGAAAATAGGACTTGGGGCAAGTGTTTCTCTTAATTCAGGGCCTTTTTTATAGACTTTTAGAAGTGCATAAACCGCCCTTAAACATTTAAAAACTCCAAAATAACTTCAAAAACCACTTCCCCACGATCTAGGCTTCTAGAACCTAATTTATAACATGTTTCATAACTCTGGTGCCTTAGCGCCAACTAGGCGGCGCTTAGCCGCCAGTGCTCAATTTAGCACAATTCTGCCAAATTTCCAAAATTTCATTTCGACTCCTCTAAGTCATAAAATAAGGTCAAATAAAAACTACTATAACATAAAAACTCTAAAATAAACACAAAAACAAACCAAACAAAGCACACAAATTAAACATAAAGCAAAGCACATCGATAACTATGAGTTGCCTCCCACAAAGCGCTTGGTTTAACGTCTTCAGCCTGACATACCCAGAACTCATTATGAGTGACCCAACATCAGATTCTCATCAAATTTAAGTTGATCAACTGAAAAATAAGGTTTAAGTCTATGACCGTTAACTTTAAATATTTTTCAGTCTTAGGATCTTGAATATCCATAGCTTCATAGAGATAAGTTTTTATCACAATAAATGGACCCATCCACTTGGACTTAAGTTTTCCAGAAAAAATTCTCAATCTGGCATTATAGAGCAAAACTTTCTGTTCTGACACAAGATTTTTAGTAAGAATCTTCTGATCATGCCATAACTTCATCTTTTCCTTGTAAATCTTAGCATTTTCATAAGATTCTTTCCTTATCTCTTCAATCTCATTTAATTACAATAATATCTTCTAAGTAGCATCTTTTAAATTATAATTGAACTGTTTAATAGCCCAATATGCTTTATGTTCAAGTTCAATAGGCAAATGATAAGCATTTTCAAAAATCAGCCTATATGTGGACATTCGTATAGGGGTTCTGTAGGCAGTCCTATAGGCCCACAAAGCATAATCCAGTTTTATTGACCAATCCTTTCTGTTTAGATTAACAGTCTTTTCCAATATTCTTTTAATTTCATGATTGGATAATTCAACCAAACCACTTGTCTGAGGATGATAAGCAGTAGCAATGCAACGATTTAAATGATATTTCTTTGCTAACTTTAAAATGAATTCCCCCATCACTTATGATTACTCTTGGTATTCAAAATCTGCAAAATATATTATTTCTTAAAAACTTTGCAACACTTCGAGCATCACATTGAGGTAAAGCAATATATTCAATCCATTTGGAAACATAATCTACTGTTATCAAAATATAAACATTTCAAAAAGATGGTGTAAATGGACCCATGAAATCTAATCCCTAAACATCAAATATTTTAACTTCCAACATATAATTGAGGGGCATCTCATTTCTTCCAGAAATATTGCCTACACGCTGACATCTATCACAATTTTTAATATAAGCATTCACATCCTTAAAAATTGTAGGCCAATAAAATCCAGATTGTAAGATTTTATATGCAGTTCTTTCAACACCAAAATGTCCCCCATAATTAGAATCATGACATTTTTGAATAATTTCATAAATCTCTTCAAAGGGAACATATCTTCGAATTATAAGATCACTTCCTTGTTTATATAAAATGGGTCATCCCAAAAATAAGTCTTAGCATCACACAGAAATTTCTTCTTTTCCTGGTATGTCAAACCATAAGGTAAAATATTACTGAAAAGAAAGTTTACAATGTCAGCATACCACGTAACACGCCACTCATTAACAGTGAATAATTATTCATCAAGAAAATGTTCATTAATTTCTTCAGCATCACAGAGAGATTTTTCATTTTCAAGCTTGGACAAATGATTAGCAGTTTGATTATCGGAACCCTTTATATCTACTATCTCAAAATCAAAATCTTGCAAAAGAATAATCCACCAAATCAATCTCGGCTTAGCACCTTTCTTCTTCATTAAATATTTGATAACAGAATGATCATTACACACCACATATTTAGTTCCAATTAAATATGATTGAAATTTATCAAAGGCAAATACTATAGCTAATAACTCTTTCTCAGTAGTGTTATAATTAATTTGAGCTTCATTAAGAGTTTTACTAGCATAATAAATAACTTTGAAAACTTTATCATATCTCTGACCCAAAACAACACTAATAGCATAATCACTAGCATCACACAATAATTCAAAAAGTTTTTCCCAATTTGGTGAAATTATAACAGGTGCAGTGATTAATTTTTCCTTTAATGTTCCAAAAGGTTTTAGGAAATCATCATCAAAATTAAAAATTGTGTTCTTTTCCAATAAATGGTATAAAGGTTTTCTAATATTGAAAAGTCTTTGATGTAACGCTTGTAGAATCCAGCATGTCCCAGAAAACTTCTAATTCCCCTTACATTGGTCGTGCAAGGTAAATTAGAGATAACTTGAATTTTTGCAGGATCTACCTCCAAACCTTTTTCTGAAATTCGATGTCCCAATACAATTCCTCATGCTACCATAAATTGGCATTTTTCTCAGTTAAGGACTAAATTATCTTCTTCACAGTGTTTTAGAACTTTAGTTAAATGTTCTGAACATGATTAAAATGAAATTCGAAACACTGAAATGTCATCCATAAAAACTTCAATCCCTTTTTCAATTAAATCACAGAAAATAGCTATCATACTTCTCTAAAATGTAGCAGGGGCATTACATAAACCAAAGTGCATTCTTCTATAAGCAAACATACCATAAGGACTGGTAAACATAGTTTTCTCTTGATCCTGAAGAGCAATTTCAATTTGGTGGTAACCAGTATATCCATCCAGAAAAAAAAAGTGTTTATGCCTAACCAGTCTATCTAACATCTGATCTAGAAATTGGAGTGAAAAATGATCTTTCCTTGTGGCAAGATTTAATTTTCTTTAATCAAAGCATATTTACCATCTTGTAACTTGTCTTGATAGAATAATTTCATTCTTTTCATTAACAGTCATAGTTACTCCTCCTTTCTTAGGAATACAATGAATAGGACTAACACATGCACTATCTCAAATAGGATAGATATCCAGCATCCAACCACTTTAAAATTTCATTCTTAACAACAAATTTCATGATAGGATTTAATCTCCTTTGGACTAACACATGCATACAAATTGAAGGAATGATTCCTTTAATATCAGCAATTATCCATCCAAAGGCTCTCTTATACTTCTTAAAAATTTTAAGCAAACTCTCTTATTCCTTTTCAGTCAATTGAGATGAAATTATAACAGACAAGGTTGAGGATTCACCCAGAAAAACATACTCCAAATGATCAGGAAGCATTTATAACTCAAGTTCAGGAGGTTTTTCAATTGATGGGCCATAAGATTCATCTTTTTCAGTCTTATCCAACAATTAAAAATTTTCATGAACTTAATTTAATTCTTCCTCTTGAAAATCTTCAGAATGATGTAATTCCTCTTTATCCTTATATTTCAATTCTTTTCTTTCAGGTTTTTCTTCATAAGTTGACTTAAAATGACACTCTCTCAAATATCTGATAACATCCATCCTAAAACATTCATCATCTTTACCTATTGCAGGATATTTCATCGATTTCGAAATATTGAATGTAACAGTTTGATCATTAACCCTCATCGTTAATTCTCCTTTTTGCACATCTATCATTGCTCTACCTGTGGCTAGGAAAGGTCTTCCTAAAATGATGGGTATCTCTTTATCTTCTTCCATATCAAGTACAATGAAATCAACAGGAAAGATTAATTGATCCACTTTAACCAAAACATCTTCTATAACTCCTTTTGGATATGTGATCGAATGATCTGCTAATTTCAGAGTTACAGTAGTTGGGGTTATTTCTCCTAATCCCAGTCTTTTGAATATTGATAGAGGCATAAGGTCAATGCTTGCACCAAAATCACATAAAGCTTTTTCATAGAATCTGTCTCTGATTGCACATGGAATTGTGAAACTACCAGAATCTTTAAGCTTTTTAGGAAGCTTCTTCTGAATTATTGCACTACACTCCTCAGTAAGTGCAACTGTCTCATTATCTTCAAACTTCCTCTTTTTGTTGAGAATATCCTTCATAAATTTCACATAGCTCGGCATTTGTTCTAAGGCTTCAACGAATGGAATATTAATGGTAAGCTTCTTAAATATCTCTAAGAATTTTGAAAATTGCTTATCTAACTTTTGTTGACAAAGTTTCTGAGGAAATGGAGGTGGTGGCTTTTCTAAATCAACCTTAGGTCGATAAATTGGTCTTTCCAAACCTTTTAGAGTGTCCACTTTTGGTTATTCAATCTCTTCTTTCTCTACTTCATTTTCTTTCTGAACTCTACCTTCCAACTCTTTTTCACTTCTCAGTTGAATTGCTTTTACATGCTCTTTATTTTTATCTCTTGGATTCACTTCAATATTACTTAGAAACATTCCTTGAGATCCATTACTTAATGAATTTGCAATTTGCCCCAATTGATTTTCAATATTTCTGATGGTTGCTCCTTGAATTTGCAATTGATTTCCCATATGTGACACAACTTCTTCAATAGACAACTTCTTCTCCTTTAATTGTAAAACATTGTTAAAACCTGAATGATAGATTAGTCTATAATTAAAAATTTCCTTAGTTGTTCCAATTCCCAATGAGTTTACTTGGTGGTTCCCCCATTGTTGATTAATATCACTCGGATTATTGGTATTCCAGCTAAAGTTAAGATAATTCTTCCAACCTGGGATATAATAATTCGATCATGGGTATTTCAATTATTTTAGGGAGACCTTTTCTTGTTACTGGACAAGTTATGATAGATGTGAAAAAAATAGAGTTGATTATGAATATTAATTACCATGAAGTCACTTTTGATGTATTAAAGACTATGATTTAAACAGTTGAGAGAAAACATGAAGATTGATTATCTAAGTAAAGACCATTTTCAAGAATGTTTTGAGAGTAAGCTAACAGATGAGATCAATAGACTTTCATGATGATTTGAAAATGTTATTTAAAGAAGACTATATTTATGTTCAGGAAAGGTGTGAAATGACGAACTACAAAAAAATAGTAACTTTTAATTCCATCTGTTAAAAAATCTCACGAACTTAAGATGGATGTAACCCCATACAATTTTAAAGACTATCTATTTAGGGAATTCATATAAAAAACCAGTCTTTATATCTTTAGATGAGGCTTAATTACAAGAAAAACCTGAATTGAATGATGAAAAATATAAAATTATTGAACTAAGACTTGGAAGAGAATTTGAGGATAAATTTCAAAAGAACTATGAGTTAAGAAAATAGGATAAGGATATTGAAAGACCAATGGAAGAAATTCTTATGGAATCAGAAAAACTTATTTCCTTAACTAAGATAGATATAGAAAGACCATCTCCACCATTTACTTAGTATCAAGGGGAAGAATTAGAAAATAATTTCAAATAGAAGAGTAACATAGAAGATATTGATTCAGAATCTGAATTATCTAAAGAGAATCTGATCCAAAATTTGAGAGATATTGAAGTAACTTATAAAGATCCATTTCTTATAAATTTCAAGGATGATATTAATATGCAATTTCAAACAATTAATAGAAGAATATTGTATGTAGAAAGAAATATGAGGAATTATGATATAATTCAAACTGAAAATGAAGAGCTGAATGCAAAATTAAAATTTGAGGATTTTATAGGAATCCCTGGATCTGGAAATGATTAGGCGATTGATCGAGGATTACTTAATTGAATTTTTGATCCAGGTGTAATCATTTGTTGGGCTAACGACGTTAAACCAAGTGCTTTGTGGGAAGCAACCCATAGTTATCACTATGCTTTGATTTAGTGTGCTTGACAGTCATGATTGTTAGTGTTGTATTGTGTTTGCTTTAAAGTAGATTACTCAGTTTGATTGATGATAGGTAGATGTTTGGATTATTAGTGCTTTGATCTGATCTCTGTCTTTGTCTTGAGTGAGGTGATTCCTTAACTTCGTATTATGGCTAGACTTCATCTCTTGCAGTAGTTGGATTAACGAGTCCTCTATAACTTGGGTCTCACCCAAACTTTAGTTTTACAAGAGAAATAATGAATTTTGAATATTTATCATTCCATCTTAATTTGTTACTTCCTTTCTGCAACTTTATTTCATTAGGTAGGAGTCACGAACTATTTGATGAATACCATGTGGATGATCTTACACTATCTTTATAATTGTTAGAGGTGCATAATTATAAGGATTAGATGATGCCTGAGATTGGTGCCTAGGAGCCAATATATCTGGGATAATCTTATCTTTTGGATTATAATCTATAAAACCATTTAAAATGCACCTTATTTATCTGTGTAGTGATTTCGATAGAAATTGGAAGTAAATCAGTATGATGTGATAAGTTAATAGAAGAATTGACCTCATTTATTTTATGTGCGTTTATGTTTGTGTTATAATTTTATATAATAATTGAAGAACATTTTTATATTCCCTTGCCGATACCTGCTATGCTAGTTAAACTTTTTTTTAGTGAATTTCATTCTAGCATTATTAGTTTAGATTTACTTTCTGTTGCATATTGTTTTGTCCTAATGAATACTTGTAAATGGTTTTGATAGACATTTGTTGTAGATAGAATTTCTAAATTGTTTTTCTTCCTGTTTATATTTTCGGCACTGAATGTTATATATGTTAAAAATTAAGTTTGGGGGTAGGAAGAAAAGTAAAATTTTAATGTGAAAATACTTCATTTTAATGTAATTTTATTACAAGCATGTTTTAGGTTAGATTTACTTTCTCCTACAGTCAATCTATCCTGATTATGCATGTATATAAATTTGATAGGATGTTGTAGTAGTAAGTAGATTCAACCTTTATTTTTTCTTCCTACAACATTTTATGGAATTAATTGCAAAATATTTTAAAATTTAAGTTTAGGGGGAAGAAAAATTTTTAAAATGTAACTTTATTTGTCCTCAGTAGCCTTTATTTAATTTGATATCACTTTTGAAATGACTTGTGCTATGTGGTGTTACCTTTAGGTTACTATAATTTCGATTTTAGAAATGTTAGAAAAATAATCTAGTTGAAATCCTTAGTGAAGAAATTGTTCTAGAGTTAAGATATTTTGTAGGAAATATTGGAAAAATGATTTTTCTATTTATGAGAGAATGGAGTTGAATATTTGAAAAGCTAAAATTTTTATATTTATACTTAATGATAATTGAGCCTTTATTGAAAACATTTTTCGAACTAATACTTACACTTATAAAAAGTGAGGGAAAGTTTTGAGTTTTGGATTTTAGAGAGAGGATAGTGAAATTCAAAATTATTAAAGGCCTATCCATATATAGTAATTCTCACATAAAAAATGTAGTGAAAAAAGGGATTAAAAATGATCCCAAAAGAAAAAAAAAGTGACAAAAAGAAGGGGATTGAAAATGACCCTGAAAGAAAAGGAAAAAAAAAATAGAAAATAAGTAAGGAGAATCTTAAGGAGAAGCCTAATCAAAAATTCGTTTCACTTGATTCTTTTTAAATAAAAAGACTTAAAAACAATCCTAAGCTTATTCTTATTTCAAAAGGTATTGGTTAAATTGGTATAAATAAGGTACTTAAATTCCATTTTTATACTTTCTATGAATCTTTAGTTTGACAATTTTCAAAAACTTTTGAAGTAAATAAAAAAATTAGGATTCCTAAGTTGAATATGAGATATTCTTATACTCTAGTCCTAGGTTGATTTGCTAGAATTTCTCCTATATTATATTATAATATTTCGGAGATGAAATTATAAGAAATTCTATTGAAACCAACAACCACAAGTCAACATATTTTCTTTTTAAAGTTATAGTGTTACTTAATGATAAGTAACAGTTAAGTTTAGGGGATTTTGACACTCCTAAAATATATATAATTTTTGCTATATGATTTTACTCATTTTTGGAGATATTACACTTTAGAAGGAAGGAAATTTGTATGTTTTTTTGGTTTTAGGTACAAGAAATGGTGATTGGAGCAAAACGAAGTAAAAATGGTGCAATTTGGAGTAAAAAACAAGTAAGAAATGAAATTTTGCTCTAACACCTTTCGATAAGTCTTTCTATGTTTAATCTCTGTTACACTTCTTGTATATTTTTGAATGTGATAAGCTTTAAAGAATTGTTATTTTTATGTTTATTTTGTAAGGCTATCTGTTAGGAACGCAACGCAACTGAAACGGGGCGAATTGGAGCTAAAACGGTGGAGCTGCGCAATCTGCTCGCCGAAAGAGCCCTCAAGGGTGTCGACGGCGAGATTTTCCCGAGAAGACTGAAAAATGACAGAAAAGCTCGCTGACAGAGCCCTCGAGCTCGCCGACAGAGCCCTCGAGCTCGCCGACAGTGCCCGGGACGACTATGAACCGACTTTTGGCTGTTATGGGCCAAAATTCAACATATTTGGATGCTTTTTGAAGGGTTTCTTGTGGCAACTCTTCAAACTTCATCCCTACACTTTAAAAGAACGAATTTAGGTCAGAAAATGGAGGAGGAATGTTAGAAAAAAACTTGGAGAATGTTTAAGATTCTTATAGTAGGAGTATAAATGTAGCTTTCTACCCTTTTGGATAAATTGGAGAGGAGATTTTGAGAGAATTTGTAAGGGGTTGCACTAGCATTGCATGAATCGATGGGAGACTTTGTGGGAGAGATCTTCATCTTTCTTTCAAAGGAAAAAAGCTAAGTATTATTCTTCATTATCTTATAATTTTGTAAACACTTACCTAGTTGATTTGCTTTAGTTAAATGAAGTTTCCATTGTATTTTCTCCATGCTTTGTGATGTATCTCTCTTACTCTTTCTTCTTTTTTGGAAATAGTGGCATGAGAAGATTATGTTATTCTTTTCCTTTTACTTTTCTTTTGTAATGAGTATAATTCATGTGTAGGGTGTTGAGATACATGCTAGAAGAAGTTTTAAATATAAATGTGATAATTTTTACTTGCACGTCATTTACATTGTAATTAAGGCTTGTTGTAATGTTAAAATTCGTTGTGAAAACATACGATTCGAGAGGGTTATGCTTTCTACAACTAAGTAAAAACCACATTTAAAGTCCATGGATGGTGTTCATGGGGATTGAATGAAAATAAATAGGGAAATATAATTATTGGACATAGAATTGGAGATTTTAGAGTGACAGACTAAAATCCCCAATTCGGTCCAATTGTTTGAGTACTGAAGCGGAAATATTAGCCCTCAGGGGAGGGAACGTGGGAGCTCCGAAGTGAGAGCAGGTATCCTCCCAACCTAGCCACATATTCGATAAACAAGCATAGGATTAGTAAATTTTCTTTATGCCTGGACCAAAGGGTAAAGAATAAGATTGCTCCTATTTGATACATACAATATTTAATGCATCTCTTTCCTATACCTTATCCATTTCATTACAAAAGAATAGTAATTATTAGTATCTCAAAATTCTCCAAACTAATTCATCCAAAAAGGTTTATCTTTAGAATTAATATTTCAATTTAGTTATAGTTACTATCTTTACATTTAACACTTGCATTTAGAAGTCGTTGTTAGATAAAACATTATTTTAATCGACATTCCAAACTAAGGAGTAATTGTAGTAGACTAGAATTTGACTAAAGACCTTTTATCTCGCTTCCCTTTGAGATTGATAACCAGGACTCCACTAGAGCCCTGTATTACTTGAGTGATATGTATACTTGCGTTAATATATGTGACTTTATTATTAATCAACTGCAGTCATTCTTATCACCACAAAAAGTCGTGGTTAAGGACCAAATTAAGGATTTCAGTCGGTCACTCTAAAATCTCCAATTCTACGCCCATCATAATATATTTCCCCGTTTATTTGCACCCAAACTCCATGAACGACGTCGCTCATTCATGAATATTGAATGTTCCCTTCACTTTTGTTGTGGAACTCATAATCCTTTCGAAACATATGTTTCACAAAAAATTTTAACAATTCAATTGGCCAGATCAAAAAGTAAATAAAGTACGAAGTGAAAAGGTCATCACAAATTATCCATAATAAATCGGCTCATCATTTCTATATCACAACATTAACACATCATATGAAAAGAAGAAAGATGAAGAAATCTGCTCCAGACTCATGAGGAAAAGACGACAAAAGATAGATTTTATATATAAAAGCAATGTCATACAAACAGAGTAAAGAAAATACAACTTATCTCAAACTCTTCCCCAAACGAATCTCAAGGAATTCCTTTGACTCATCTTCTTTCTTCACAACAACTCGCAATTCTCTCTTTAGATAAGCAAGGAAGAAGAAATCTCTCACTTTTCCTCTCCTCCTACACTCCTTAGAAGAGAACACACACAAACCCAAGATTCTCTCTAATGGACTCTTCGCACTAGAACAATGAAAAGACACTCTCCTTCTTTTAATTTTTTGCTCCAAAATAGTTTAAATTCATATGTAACTGATTTTTGAAGAGTTTCCTCGAGCACCCCTCCAAAATCCTGCCAAATACATCGAATTTGAAATTAAATCGGGATAGGGCGTTGTCTGGCGCTATTTTCTAGAAAATAGCCCAAACTCTTTGTAATTTAGCACGGACCGGTGCTGGTAGCTGCGTCGTTCAACACTCCAGGTCAAAAAGTGTATTTTACCTCATTTTGCTCCAAATTTGCTCTTTATTGCTTCCTTTTGTTACAAAGGCCAACAAACATTGTACCTGCATAAAACCATGAAAAATACCCTTCTTTAAAGTGCAATATCATCAAAAATATGTATGAAATAGACATTAAAAAGCTATCAAATTTTCATTGGATCACCCGCCACCCGAGTGGGTGTGCGAGGCTCGTCACCCTCCAACCATCATCCGTTAATGCTCTCTTCTGACTTTGGCCTATGCATTCTCTCGTCGATCGTTAAGAATTCAACAACTTTTATATGGTGGTTGGTCATCTCTAGCAACTCAGCTAAAGACTTTGGTTTGCACATGCCTAGAGCATACTAAAAATGCTTGCTTTTAGCTCCCTGTGTCAAGCCTGCTTATGCGATCAGGGGTTCTAGGTTCAGTATTTTTAGCTTTTCCTACTGAAACCTTGTGATGTAAAAGCGAAGAGTTTCTCCTTTTTTCTCCTGATTCGCATGAGAGCTAGAGATTTCTTCGGTGGGTTCTATGCACTCACGATGTGGGTCACAAAAAACCTTTTGAACTTGAAGAAAGAAAGGATAACTCTCGCCGAGAGGGCATTGAACCAATTGAGGGCTGACTCCCTCAATGTGGTAAAGAACAAACGACACTTAAATGTTTCAGTGATCTTGAATACACAAACTACTGACTCGAAAATAGCAAAATTATCGAGTGGATCAGTGATACCCTTGTATGAATCGAAGTTGGGAGTTTTGAACTTCTCCGGATGTTTAGTCTCAAAGATTTGTCGGGAAAAGACATTTTTGGTTTGAAGGAGGGCTATGGTTCACGTGGTACGATATATCTCTATTGGGGTTGAGCCATCACTATCTTGGCAATGTGAATCATCGACCCATTCTTTCATTGGTAGAGATTTTCAACCATTGGGTGCAGGTCCATTTCGCAGTCTGGTTTCCAGTCCATCCCGACGATCGGGCTCTTTGATGGTTAAATTCTTAAGGGTTCTGACTCTATGGATTACGGGTTCCCCTTGCGAATGCTTATTGAAAAGTGCTTACCATTTACTTTCTCATTTCTAACAGTAGCTGTTTTATTGTTTCCATCAATTGTTGTTGCACAATCTCCCATGTGCTATTTATGTTCACTGTCTGGCCCCGTGTTTCTTCTTGAGCTTTAGTTTTCTCCTTGAGTTATGCTCATCTTCTTGTTGGTGATCTGATTCACGCTCACCGGACCTTTTAGGTTGTTAAATCACACCCAAGGAATATAGCATGTAAAAGGAGGGGAACTTGGACAAAGAAGAGCTAAACAATAAAGATGAGAGGATCTCGCCTTTTTTATAAAATAATCGCCTATTTATAGTTATGGGAGATGCTTAAAAAACACAGTAACATCTATGACGCTCTTCTATACAAAGAGGCTTAGGGGTATTAAGGCAATTTGTATAATTTAAATCTCAAAATACATTTTATAATAAATTAAACAGTAGATCATGGTGACTCTTGGCCGTCAGTACACTTCTATTCGTTTGTTAGTGGTGAACCGGACCGCATGTAGATAATATGAATGCTCTTTGACCAAGCTCATCCATGGCTTAATTTTAGTCTTCGAACCACCTTCCTCGCTCGCCTAGTGGTGAGTCGTCCTTCAGTCGGCCTGAGGTAGAGATATCTTTCGTTCAGCCCAGCATGTCAATCGGCTCACAAACCAAAGGGAGTGACTTGTCTGACTGAATCTCTTCTAAATTTGATCATGAGTCCCACTTATTTTATTGTGTATCTACAGTTTTTTCTGTGAGACTAGAAGTTATAATTTTGTTATACAGTAGTAATCATAATAAATAAAAGATCACCTATACACGTAAGCAGTATATCATGAAGTGAAGAAGTGACGTGGAATAAGATCCCCAATATTTATTGTCCAATAAAACAAATCAATACATAGTGTTTTATAGACGAAACAGATCACCCGTATAACGACTACGCACCTCACAAATCAATGCATGGCATTTTCACCTAAAGCAGCAATGCCTACCAATATGAAATACTACCACTGCACAATTGTTTTCATAATTAACGACATACACACCACATCCGATTTAAATTTATACAAGCAATATAGAAAAATATGAAGCATTTAATGCATGATACAAAAAATATCTAAAAGTATTACAGGTTTATTAATTTTCAGAAGTTAAAAAAAAATTTTTTTAATAGCTAGAATAGGCTAATGAGTGTGATTTTGTGGAAAAACTATTTCTTATTATCGTAATAGATGCGATATAAAACTACAATCAAATAAAATTATCACTGCAATCAGAAAAATAAAATTATCACTGCAATCAGAAAAATAAAATTATTTTTGCGTGTCAAAAAATTTACTGTGTTGGATAATAGAAAAATCAAAGAAAATGACACCATTATTTTTTAGGTAGAAGAATCTTAAAAGGGTATAAATTACAGGGCATATCCCAATTAAAGTAATCTACTCTATATTTATAAGTATAACAGTGAACCTTTCTTCCTTAATAAGAATAACGGGGTTACAAATAGAAAATAGCACTTTAGGCACAATAATCCTATTTGGACTATAATGGTGGCAATCATGGGTCATTGGAAATCAGTTGTTGGTGGCAATAGACGGTGGCGGTAGTCAACGGCTGCAGAAGCTTGTGGTTATGATTAGGTCTTCCCTCCAAATCAGGCTCCAAAATTCTTCTTCTTTTTTATTCAATGTGAAAAGAATGAGCCAATTTATTGTCTTTTGTGAAGGGATATATTGTCCTTTTAGCGTGTAACTTCCCTAACCACCTAATCTCACAGTCCTTATGGATTCCTCTTGGTCATAAATAGTCTTTTTTAATGCTTTAGGTATCTTAATGGTATCAGACTTTTAAAATTATAGGCTCATTGGATTCCTGTCATCAAGACGTTCTATTTGACTATAAATATGTCTCATTCAATTGATAGTCTAAATCCTTCAAATGTTCTTAAAATGCTAACTTTATGATTAATTAAACACAGATTGAACCAATATTCTCATTGGGTTCATCATGTTGGGACAAATCAGTTTGGCAAAAAACTTTTTGCTGGCAAAACTTTATGGTGAATTTAAATTTAAAAAATTACTTATTAAAAACGCAATTGACTTTCATGCTTAACGATGAAAACTAGTTTCTTTCAAGTCGACATTCTAAGTACTCACCCAATCTTTCCAAAAGTGAACGCTGTCTAACGTGAAGTTGGGATCATTGAGAAGTAGATGCTCTAGAAGACGGCGGCGGGTTCAGGTTTTTATTGAAGGAGGCCATTCATTTTGGAAGATCATATGTCATCTTATTTATGAATAAAAATTTTTATTCAGTTTTTTAAAAATTAAAATAATGATATTTTTCAATGTAACAAAAACACTATGCAAGAATAATAAATCTGTTATATAGCCAACACTGCAGTTTTTACTTGGGATTTGTTTGGTCAATGCAATAAGGAGTGCGCTACAAAAGGAATACATGTGTTATAAAAATTCTGTTGTTTGATTAAGAAAAATAGTACAGTCTTACATTACAGATGAATTTAAAATTTACTTTCTATTTTAATTTCAATGTCTTTGAAATTTATTGGAATCGGGTAAATTTCAAATATACGACTTATGCGATATGTTAGCCACCATCGCCTCTCCCCGACTTGTCGCCACCACCTAGCCTCCGAACAACCACGAGATGCTAAATTTTACATTTTTTATTTTTCTTAAATTAAAATGCAAAAGATATAATGCCTTCCAATTGTTTTAACATCAAATCAATTGACTCAATAAATATTCTAATTACTCTTTAGCAAATCAAACAGTCTGAAGAAATTAGGTAAGAAAAGAACTTTTGGGTCCAATCCAATTGAAATAATTTAATTAGTTTATATCATTAGTTAAAAATGATATCATTCACCATAATTGGGAAATGCATTGTTATATTCTTGTGAATTTGTTGTGTAGAATAAATTTCAAAATGAAAACTGGAGGAGATTTTCATTTAAGTTGTTTTCAAGAGATCGTGTGGTGAATATGGTCGTTCACTAACATCATTGTTGAGTTGCAACAAATGAATACATCTTTTGTAGCCTTAAAATAGAGATCAATTATGAATATTGTGCGTGATAATTGGAAACAATGTCACAAGTGATTATGGGTGGTAATGACCTGCATTGGCTTTATAATTAATATTCTAAGTCAACCAAATCTATTCGGCCTATAGGTGATGGTTTGCTAATTAAAAATGCATCAATCTTGTAGGCAATGATCACAACAAAGTCACTGAGCATGAGTGTTAGAATATAGTGATTGTGCAATGTTGATGTGGTGACTTCGGTTGAGATACCATAGTGAGTCATGACAGTTGGTCAGCCATAGTTGAGTGATGATGATTGAGTAATCATAGAAGGGTTTCGGTGGTTAGGCTACCATATAAAAGTGATAATGATCTAGTGATCATGATTGAACAATGATGATTAGCAGTTGTGGTTGGACGATGATGCTTGATAGATTCTAATTTGGCAAACATGAATTGAGTGACTTTATTCAAGTGCAATAGCCTGACAACAACAATATGACAAAGGTGGTTAAGTGATTGTAAATGTGGATCAAAGGTCGAGCTATTAGTTATAGAATGAATATGGTAATTGACCAATCATAACTAGGAGATAGTAGTCATGTGATGGAGGTTAGAGAGATCGTAATTAAGCATTTGTGATTGAACAACTGTAGTTAGTCAAAATTGGTTAGATTATCATATAATGGCAATGTTAGAGTACTATAGTTAGCTAATAAAGGTGAGGCAACTTCATTCAGATAATGACGGTTGGTTGACCATAATTAGGCATTAGAACTCAAACAGTAATATATAGTTTATGGTGGTCTTACATCGGCAGAAGAGAAATAGACTAAAGTGATTTTAGTTAAGTGAAAATGAGTAGAAGATCATGGATGAGCAACTGATGCTAGGTAATGACAATCCCATGATTATAAACGAACACTAATGTTTTTCAATGACAATCATACGATCATTAATAAGTCATGGAGATTAGGTGACCATATATGGATGACTATGCTTAGGTGGTAATAATAAGGCAATGATATTTAGAAGACAATAGAAGGGTGTTAGGAGTGCTTCGGAGGTGTTAGTTGGATAGTGGTAGTCTAATAGTGATGGTCAGACGGTGTTATTGTTTGGTTCTGGTGACATGCTTGTTGCATGATTGTAGAATTATAGATTAACATCTTAATGTTCTATGAAACACAACACAGGCACACATAATAGAAGAGACAAGTAGAGGCATAAAAAATTTTCACCTGGAAAATCCAAAAAGAAAAAACCACGAAGTATAGACCTATCAAGATCCTAAACACTAAACCCTAAACCTTAGATCCACTTAAATTCGGTGATTATACTTACAAGTATATGTTTGACATGTAGAAAAGGGTTACACAGTTTCTCAAAGTACATTACCTTGATCTAGGATGACTTATTGTACAATAGCTTGGAGTCGTTAGAATTAGGAGTAATTGTCAGGGCCTTGGTACATCATCTTTGACGCGAATCATTGCATAGTCTGCAGGATGATGTGGTACATTGTGGAGCACTTCACTATTCCATGACATAGGTTGTTATTACGCACAGTGATGTGTTTCTCCATAACCTACACATACTTTGCATGGCACTTCATTACTCTACAACATACACCATGGCTCCATAAAAGGATCCATTGCAATAAGTAGGGGGCAACTGACCATGGTGGACGATGGCCAGTGAACGGTGGTCATTAGTGGTCGATAGTTGTGGGAGTGGGAAGTGCTCTTTGAGTTTTGGTCTAGAACATCGTAGGTTTTGGGCTCATCTTCCTTGTGCAGCTCTAAGTTTAGTCCCTATCATAATGATGTTGGGCTCTATTTATAGATTATGGGAGTGACCTCCAAAATTAATATTGAATGAATCTAGATCATTCTATTGGATGATCCAAAGAGACTCTCACAGTAAAATGAAACTTGGTAGACATTTATGTGCCTTAATGATGTAAAATTAAGTGGTCTTGATTTTGTTGGACTTCTTTCATTGAGATGCTTAATTTGATTATAAGTTTGTCATATTTGCAATCGAATTGACCTTCCAATTAGCACCAAAAATTCCAAATGTTATTTAAAGACTTGATTTCTGCTTGGTTTGACTTGAATTGGGTCAATGTTTGTGCCATTAAATTCATCACATCGAGCTGATTGTTTTTATTATACTTTTGTCAAAAATCTGAGTTTAGGTAGATTTTAAATTTGAGTTTGAAAGTTTCTTGATAAAAAAATACCAAAGAATTGGTGCCATGCCTCGAGATCTATGCCAAATGATAATTATTTGTTGTTTGCCAATCACTTGTCCTCCTATTATTGGGCGAGGTTGATTTATCATCCAAAAATACCAAAACATTATGATTTCCTTTTGGCTGATGGCACAACAATGGTGACTGATGTTAGACAGTGAAGACATACAGTTGAGAGATGAAGGTGACTTAGTTGGTGGGCTGGTGCAATGATGGATGATGATCGGTACAACGATTAAGGACAGCCAACATGAAGGCGGATGACTAAGGCAATGTTGGCCAGCACATGAAGTTGGCTTCTTAGCCGTATGTAAGGCATGGGTTAGCTTTGTCAGTGGGTGGCTAGTTGACTTCATGGGTTGGTCATGTTAGCGTTTCACTGGGTTAAGCAGGTTACAGTGCAGGTGATGCGGCTCCGGCGTGTGCTATTTTTCTATGTGTTATTATGTTTGTATGTATGTGCACTCACTAGAGGTTCTACGCAAGTATATGTATCATTCAAGTAATACAGGGCTCTAGTGGAGTCCCATTTATCGATCCCACAGAGAAGTGAGGTAAGATGTCCTTAGTCAAATTCTAGTCTACAACTATCAAACTTTAGTTTGGAAGGTCAATTTAAGTGGTTTTTCTAACAACTACTCCTAAAGGTAACCTTAAGTTTAAAAAAACTAATAACTATTCCTAAATGAAAATATTAATTCTAAAGATAATCATTTCTGGATAAATTGATTTGGAGAATTTTGAGATAATAAAATCTACTATTCTTATGTAGTGAATTGGATAATGTAAAGAAATGAGATACATTAAACAATGTATGTGCCTAATAGGAGCAATCCTATTCTTTACTCTCATCCGAATGCATAAAGAATTATGGTTAATCATAGGTTTAGTTCCTAAATTTGTGGTTAGGCTGGGAGGATATTGGCTCTCACTCCAGAGCTACCACTTCTCTAGCTTTAGTTTCAAAACACTAAGACCAAATTGGGAATTTTAGTCAGTCACCCTAAAATCTCCAATTCTAAGCCCATCAAAGTATATTTCCCTATTTATTTGCATTCAACCCCATGAACTTCACCATCCTTAGTATTTGAATGTGGTTCTAATTTGTTGAGAATTACACCACCCTCTCGAATAATAGCACAATTACAATGAATTTTAACACAACAACGAGCTCATATTGTAATATAAATGAAGCGCAAGTAAAAACTATCACATTTACAATTAAAACTTCTTCTAGAATGCATCCCAATATCCTAAACATGAATCCTACTCATTGCAAAAGAAAATTAAAAGGAATATGATGACATAATCTTCTCGTGCCACTATTTCCAAATAAGAAGATAGAGTAAGAGAAAGACATCACAAAGCATGAAGAAAAAACCACGAAAAACTTCATTTCATCAAAGAAAATCGACAAAATAACTATTTACAAAATCATAATATAATGAAGAACACAATACTTAGCTTTTTCCCTTTAAATGAAAGATGAAAATCTCTCCCGCAAAGTCTTCCGCTTATCCATGCAATGCTAGTACAAACTCATACAGATTCTCTCAAAATCCCCTCACCAATCTCTCCAAAAAGGTAGAAATCTACATTTCTA
The DNA here is from genome assembly GCA_022702705.1 of Papilionanthe hookeriana x Papilionanthe teres. NCBI lineage: Eukaryota > Viridiplantae > Streptophyta > Magnoliopsida > Asparagales > Orchidaceae > Papilionanthe > Papilionanthe hookeriana x Papilionanthe teres. Next base: position 10,797,941 of record CM040431.1, on the reverse strand, counting down.
CTCCTATTCTAGATCTCTAAACATTCTCCACATTTTTCCTAACATCTACTTGACCTGACCGCAATTATGCAAATAAAATAGCTTATAAAATTATTGTCAAACTTGACCCCAAATCTGATTAAGCAGCTAATGTACGACAATTAAAGATTAATGTTTTAATAAATATAATTGGCACACTAGGGGTGCTTATACGTATTGTTTCAAGTAATATAAGACATTTTAATTAAGCCCCAAATATCGATCCCACAGGGAAGGTTAAGTACAAATAAAAAAGAAAAGAAAGATGAAAAATCTATTTATAAACTAATCAATTTTCAAGTATGAATATGCAAGTTATTTAAAGTATCATTTGGAAATAAAATAGTAGTTTAGATTCTTCAACATAATAAACAAAGATTCTTTCCCCATACTAAATATTTAATGATTAGTAAACATCTAATTTAGTTTGAGAACTTAAATAATGTGCTAATGTTAGTTTGAGAACTTAAATAATGTGCTAATGTGACGAATAGGAGCATAGTTACTATTTATCCTTATTACAACATCTAAAGAGCATTGACTAGTTTTAGAAGATAAGATCAGGATGTATTATTAGTAGTAAGGGACGAAGTTCTACTCTCTCACTTCTAGTTTCCCCCCATGGGTGCCTATGGTCGGGCCTACTAGTGACCCGTCACCTCCTCGTAAACCAAATTGATAGAATTTAGCCTTTCACTCTAAAAACATATTCAATTCTATGCCCTTCAAAGATTATCTCCCTCTCTATTCGCACCTCCCCCTTTAATAATTTACCATATACCTTTCCAAGGGAGATGTGATACTTACAAGTTAAGAATTCTTGGCCCACGGTCAGGTCTTAAGAACTCTCAACAGATTTTAAAATTACAAGTGATCAAGTTGTAGTGCAAATAAAAATCAGTTAAAGTAACATCACAAATTAATAATGAAGAAAAATAAGTTCTCAAAACTAAATCAAATCTTTATTTTAATCATTTCATATTTGTAGGGAGAAAGATAAGAAGACTACTCAGAAAGCATAGGATTCACACCACAAACCATATTTATATAATTTAAATTCAAAGTACAAAACTTAAGAACTAAATTATAAATACTTATCTGAAAAGATATCCAAGCAATACTTTGAAGTTTCTCTGACTTTGACTGACTTCTAAAAAACTCCAACACTCTGAACTCCCACTAAGGAAAAGTAAATAACACAAAACACTCTTTTTCTACATGAAGTGGTACACCCCTTTCACTCTTATAACACTTACACACTCACAGCGACCACATTTTGTTGTAGAATTGTCCTCTATTTATAAAGCTTCGAAAATGATCAGGGGTTGCTTCAGGAACCTTTTCAAAATTTGTCCAAATTTGTTGAATAGGCTAGAAGGTAACTGTGGCGCCTAGGTGCCAGATCTGGCGCCTAAGCGCCAGATTTCTGCGCGAATGGATGCGTTCCTTCAGGTTTTGAGTCGCATCTCTTCATTGAATAACTAATTTCTTGTGTCTAAATTCATTGTATCTTATTTATAACATATGGGAAATTTTTCAGATGCTTCTAGATCGCTTCTGAGTCATCAATAACCGTCACAAAATCGTCCACAAGTGCTATAGAATTCCCTGATGCGCCTGGGTGCTAGGCCCTTTTTTCTTCTTTTCTTCAATTAACACATTTATGCTCCTTTTACTCTTTTTTTAATCTTTTTCTTCATAAACTTATTTTCTTGTACCTGCAACCAAAAACATAAGAAATACCTTTCATTAAAGCGTAAGATCCTTAAAATATTAGTTAAAAATTATATAAAAATTTAGGTAATTTTAAGGGTGATCAATTCCCCAAAATTAAATGTTGCTTATCCTCAAGTAACTATTAACTATTTTTACTAATAAAAATAATAATCTATGGAGAAAATTTTTCTTTAAGACTTCTATAACTTTTTATTTTATAAATAGATTAATGAAACTTAAAAAGCTTTTTTTAATAACTTAGGCTAAAACCAAAATATGTAAAAAATTTAATATAAAGTGTTAAGAACACTCTTCTCATATCCATTTAAAAAAATAATTGCAATTTTTCATTTTGAGAATATGTAGATAATTTACAGGAAAATGATTTTCATGATAACTCTACTAGTAAGGATGCTTATACATAAGACTTTAAGTAAAAAGTTGCATTAGGTCTCTTCCTATAAGATAATTAAAGTGAAACCAATTTTAGATTTAGGCTTTTCCTTAAGCCTCTCCTCACTTTTCTTTTTCTTTTTCTTTTTATATTTGATTGCTTTCCAATCCTATATATTTTTCTTTTATTTTTCATGGATTGTTTTCAATCCTTTCTTTCTTCTTCTTTTTTTTTCAAGTGAGGATTACTATATCTGGATAGCCTGTTAATGATTTTGAACTTCACTATCCTTAACTTAAATTTAAAGGCTTAACACTTTTGTCACTTAATTAATATGTGTTTAGCAAAATTATTTTTCATAGAGCTTCAATTCTATCCTCTCAAGTAAACATATATATTCCTTAATATTTTCAAAAATATAACATTTTTTTAATTTAGATATTTGACTCAAAATTCTAACACCTTTTATTAAATAATTACAATTTTTAGTATTATCCCTTGTTATATATAAATACTTTCATAAATTTATTATAGTATTTATGAAATCAACAGTATATCTATCCTAAATTAACTTTTCTTCCATAGATTATGTTATTAATTTTGAATACATTGTTTACTAAGGACAAGTAAAGTTTAAATTTAAGTTCTTTTCCCTCCCCCAAACTTAGTTCTTTTAATAATGTTTAAAACATTTTGCACTTTGAATTAATAAACTAAGCAGGAAGAAGAAATTTAATATTTAAGGTATTTTAGAAAAGTAAATAATGCAGGCATAAAAAACAATGTAAAAGAGTAGCAAAGTAAATAACAATAAGAAGACTAACGCTCTTTCACATTTTTAAACATTTAACAAAACAAAAGGAGCATAAATAGGATTAAATTCTAAGTAATCTAATAACAGAAACAAACATAATTACTACAAAGTTCTCAGACAGTACAATAATACATGAAGAGTAAAAACACACATAAAAGGCACATCTGCAAAGCAAAGCAAACATAAACTCTAATCATCCTCAGTTGCTTCCTCATCGTCAGAAGAATCATCAGGAATAGGACTTCTAGGGTTTATCAATGGGGTGAATTTTGGACTAGTAGGAAATTCAATGTTCCTATCACCCTTCAGAAATTTCACAAGTGCTTCATTATACTCCCCATCATAGTCACTCTTCCTCTGTATATAGTCAGACATATGATCGACCTTACTATCTATATCTTCTACTCTGCATTGCATCAAAAATAGATTACTTTGATGCTCCAAATATCTCTGCCAAATAGTAGTCCACACATCTGGTGGAGGCTCAAAAGTAGAAGTGGAGGGTCCAGGTGCAGAAGTAAAAGGCATAGAAGAAGTAAATGCTGTGGAACTTTGACTTTTTGACTTTCCATATATGTCCACATGAGTTTTTCCAATTGGCTTAAGTGGTTTAAACATCTCTTCAGATTGAGAATAATTAATACCTGCATTTTTGCAAATCGAGAAAATGAGAGCCGGGAAGCCTAAACCAGAAATAACACTTCCTCTAGCTGAAGTGTTAATCACATTATATATTATGACTCATATCTATAAACTTCATTTCTTGAATGCTGTAATTTAAAATCTCTCGTTCTTTCGTCACTTCATTCAGGTTATGTGATGGAAGAATATAAGAAAAAATAAAGTAATGTCAGGCCTTTGAAGTAGCATTCAGCATAGAAGAGGAAAAATTTACCCGTTTATTGTTTCTGATCTTCCAGATAAAGTTCAACAAAAATACAGAAAACACACATACATAACTTCTCATAATTCACAAGAACACATAACACTCACATAAATCACTTACACAATACATCAATAAAATTACTTAACACTTCATATTTAAAATCAATTTCTCCACATAAAGTCACCCTAAATTCAAGGATTCACATCAGAACCTTCATTAGTTCCATAAAGTAATTCACTACAAACAAAGGAGTGAAAGAAAGGGACACGAGGAAATTTCAAGGCCGTCGTTTCATCAATCCATTTATTTTGAGCATACATGGTTACCTGCTGTTCTTCAAATGCAGCCAAATGGTCAGATTGTACCTTCATTTGCCATTCCATATGCTCATATTGATGGTACATCTCATGCATATTTTCTCCAATATGCATCAATTCTCCCTCAATCTTCTCAAGCTGACCAAAAATCTTCTCCAATGTCATGGCTAAGTAGCCATTGAAGTAGGTTTAAGAATGTTTGTGCATAAACTTGGCTTTCTCTCCATTCTCCATTGTAAGTCTCTCCATAAAAGCAATCCAACCTTTCTTTTATCTCAAAAGTGTAATTCTAGGGTGAAATTTGAGGGCCTGACCTTTTGGGATGATTTGAGTGGGTAAAAACTACATTTAGGCAGTTTTATCACGATACAGAACTGCGGTGCCTAGGTGCCAATTTTGTCACTTAGGCGCCAGGAATTCAGATATCATGTGCTTAGGAGCCAGTTCTGGCACCTAGGTGCCAGAATCCTGAAATTCATAGGTTCACCCTTCATCAAATTTTCATTTGTTTCACTCCAAAACAGGGTCTAAAAGTGGATCAAAAGATATGTAACTATGTGAAGTCACATAAAAAGCACAATTAATATTGAAACAAATTAAATCATACTATGGTTTGCCTCCTATAAAGTGCTTGGTTTAACGTTGTCAGCCCGACATAACCAACAGTTTATTCCAAATGGGTTAAATAGAGCACATCTTTAAAAGATGACAAAGTTCCTCTAATATAGGGCTTCAATCTTTGTCCATTTACTTTAATTACAGAATTTGTTTTCTGATTGATTATATCCACCGCTCCATAAGGATAAAGTTTCCTAACAATAAAAGGTCCTGTCCATTTGGATTTTAATTTTCCTGGAAACAATTTTAGTCTTGAATTATATAATAAAACTTCTTGTCCAGGTTCAAAAGACTTTCTTAATATTCTTTTGTCATGCAACATCTTCATTTTCTCTTTATAAACTCGATCACTTTCATATGAATCATTTCTAATTTCTCCAAGTTCATTCAATTACAATAATTGTTTATCTCCAGCATCACTTACATTGCAATTAAACTCTTTAATCGCCCAATAAGCTTTATGTTCCAATTCAACATGTAAATGACAAGGATTTCCATATATGAGCCTATATGGTGACATTCCAATAGGTGGTTTATAAGCAGTCCTATATGCCCATAAAGCATCATTGAGTCTATCAGCCCAATTAGTTCATTTTAGGTTACCTTTTTTCTCTAAAATCGTTTTGATCTCCTGATTTGATACTTCAGCTAATCCACTATTTTGGGGATGTTAAGCTGTTGATATTTTATGGTTAATCCCAAATTTACTCATTAATCTCTGAATCATAAATTTCTTGAAATGACTTCCCCCATCTGTGTTAATTATTCTTGGCATTCCAAATCTGGTAAAAATATTTTCAATTAAAAATTTTTCAAAACTTTTAGCATAACAATGAGATAAATCCTTAGCTTCAATCCATTTCGAAACATAATCAACAATTAATAATATATAAATTTTTCCTAAAGAAGGTATAAATGGTACCATGAAATCTAAACCCCAGGCATCAAAAATTTCCACTTCTAAATTAAAATTTAGAGGCATTTCATATCTCCTAAAAATATTGCCTATACGTTGACAACAATCACAGGATTTAACATAATTGTGAACATCCTTAAATAATGTTGGCCAATAAATCCGGATTGTAAAATTTTAAAAGCAGCTTTATCAATTTCGAAATGCCCGCCAAATTCAGAGTTGTGGCATTTTTGAATAATCTCGAAAGCTTCTTCATAAGGAACACATCTTCATATAATAGAATCCTTACAATGTTTAAACAGAAAGGGATTATCCCAAAAGTAAAATTTCACATCATGTAAGAATTTCTTTTTCTGTTGATGTTCCGATCCATATGGTATAATGTTACTAGCTAAATAATTAACTATATAAAGTTGTTCATCAGGAAAACAATCATTTTGTTCTTCCTTATCATTTTCTATTCTTGAAAGATGATCGATGATTTGATTATTAGACCCTTTTCTATCAACTACTTGAAAGTAAAATTCTTGTAAAAGAAGGATCCATCTAATCAATCTCGGTTTAGCTTCTTTTTTTGTCATCATATATTTAATAGCAGGATGATCCGTATGCACAATACATTCATTCCCAAGTAAATATGATCGAAATTTGTTAGAGGCATATACTATAGCCAATAGCTCTTTTTCAGTAGTAGTGTAATTAATTCGAGCTTCATTAAGAGTTTTACTAGCATAACATATAACTTTAAACATCTTATCATATCTTTGTCCTAAAGCTGCTCCTATTGCGTAATCACTCTCATCACACAATAATTCAAATGGTTTTCCCAATTAAGTGCAACTATGATAGGTGTAGTGATTAATTTTTCTTTTAATAAATTAATGGCATTTAGGCAATTTTTATCGAATTCAAATTTTATATCTTCTCTAAAAGATGACATAAAGGTTTAGTAATCATGGAAAAAATCTTTAATATATCTTCTATAAAATCCATCATGTCCAAGAAAACTTCTTATACCAGTTATATTAGTTGGGGGTTGCAATCCAGCAATAACTTGAATTTTTGCTTGATCAACTTCCATTCCATTTTTAGAAATTTTATGTCCCATTATAATTCCTTCTGTAACCATAAATTGACACTTCTCTTAATTCAGAACTAAATTTTTTTCTTGACAGTGCTTTAAAACTTTAATCAAATTATGTAAACAAGAATCAAAAGAAGTTCCAAATATAGAAATATCATCCGTAAAAATTTTAATTCCTTTTTCAATTAAATCTGAAAAGATAGTCATCATACACCTTTGAAAAGTAGAAGGTGCATTACATAACCCAAAAGGAATTCTATAAGAAGCAAATGTTCCGTAAGGACTTGTAAACGTAGTCTTTTCTTGATCTTCAGGAGTTATATGTATTTGATGATAACCATAGTATCCATCTAAAAAATAGAAATATGAATGTCCCGCTAATCTATCCAGCATTTGATCTAAGAATAGAAGAGGAAAATGATTTTTCCTGGTGGCAGTATTTAATTTTCTATAATCAATACAGATTCGCCAACCAGTAACTTGTCTTGTTGGAATCAATTCATTATTTTCATTTTTGACAACAATCACTCCTCCTTTCTTTGGAACACATAGAATAGGACAAACCCAAGGACTATCAGATATTGGATAAATTATTCCAGCATCCAACCATTTTAACATTTCTTTCTTAACCACGTCTTTCATAACAGGGTTTAGTCACTTTTGAGGTGCAATACTGGGTTTACTATCATTTTCCAATAGTATTCTGTGCATACATATTGATGGGCTTATTCCTTTAATATCTAATATTGTCCATCCAAAAGCTTTTTTATACTCTTTTAAAACTTCAATCAATTTCATCTCTTGTTCTGTAGTTAATTCAAAAGATATAATAACATGTAAACTTAATGAATTCCCTAAAAGGCATATTTTAAATGAGAGAGTAATTCCTTTAATTCCAATTTAAGAGCCTTTTCAATTGATGCTTTGAAATCATTACTTTCAATTGTATCCAATATTTCCAAATTTTCATTAATATAATCAATATTTTTTATATCTTCTTCAGAATCATTTTCATCACTTAAATCTTCAGGATCTAAGAACTCTTCTTCTTTAGAAATGATCTGGCTTTTTTCTTGATAGTGTTGTGCTATCATATAATAAAAAATATCCATTCTATAACACTTCTCCTTGTTATGATACTGCATTGATTTAAGAACACTGAATGTTACTTCTTGATCATTAACTCTCATGATTAGCTCCCCTTTTTATACATTTATCATAGCACGTCCAGTAGAAAGTAAAGGACTTCCTAAAATAATAGGAATCTCTTTATCTTCTTCTATATCCAAAATTATAAAATCTGCAGGGAAAATAAATTTATCCACTTTTACCAAAACATCTTCTTTCATTCCTCTTGGGTGAGTAGTAGATCAGTCTGCTAATTGTAAGGTTACAGTAGTAGGAGATATTTCTCCCTAACCCAACCTTTTAAAAATGGATAAAGGCATGAGGTTAATACTTGCTCCTAAGTCGCATAAAGCTTTTCCATGAAATCTATCTCTTACAACACAAGGTATAGTAAAACTTCCAGGATCTTTAAGCTTCTGAGGTAGCTTTTTCTGAATAATTGCACTACATTCTTCGCTTAATGTAACTGTTTCAAAAGCTTCAAATTTTCTTTTCTTGTTAAGAATATCTTTCATAAATTTAGCATACTTAGGTATTTGTTCCAAAGCTTCAACAAATGGAATATTAATAGTAAGCTTTTTGAATACCTCAAAAAATTTCAAAAATTGTTGATCCAATTTCTGCTGTTTCAGTCATTATGGAAATGGGGGTGGAGGTTTTTCAAATTCACCATGAGATTATTTTTCTTTTTCAGTAATTATTTCCTGAGGCTTCTCAACTTCTATCACTTCAGTCTCTTTTTGAATTTTAGTTTCCTTTCCATCCCTTAGTTCTTTTCCACTTCTAAGTAATACAGCTTTAATCTACTCTTGATCTTTTCCATTTTCTCTTTGATTTACTTCAACAGTACTTGGAAGTGTTCCCTATTGTCTGTTGTTAATTGTATTTGCAATTTGCCCCATTTGATTTTCAATATTTCTTATCGCAGCATTTTAACTTTGCAACTGACTACCCATTTGTAAAATTAATTCTTCTATAGATAGTTTCTTTTCCTTAAATAGCTTGTTATTAAAACCAGGAGGATAAGAAGGTCGATAGTTAGAATTACCTTGACAATTCCAATTTCCAATTTGGTTAGGTTGGTTATTACCCCATTGTGGATTTGCTTATTTCAATTTAAGTTAGGGTGATTCTTCCAACCTAGATTATAGTAATTGGAATAAGGGTTCTTAGTTTTGCTAGTGATAGCTTGTAATGTCTCTAAAATTTTGAGATTCATCAGTACATGCAGAATTATCATTACTTAAATGCGATAATTGCTATCTAAATTGTCAAATATTGCAGTAACTTGAGATGCTAAAATAGAAAAGGCTTCATTTTCTTGCATACCAGTCACTCTTTTATTATTTAGTCTATTAGAAGGCCATTGAAATTTATTGGTAGCCATTTCTTCTATTAAAGCATAAGCTTCATTTAGCCATTAAGGAACCTCCAGCAGTGGCATCTACAATAGATCTACGAGAACCTGTTAATCCATTATAAAATGTTTGTATAATTAGCCAGTCCCGTAAAGCATGATGTGGACACTTCCTAAGAAATTCTTTAAATCATTCTCATGCTTCATAAATAGTTTCTCCTTCAAATTGAGTAAATGAAGTTATATCATTTGTATGTTCTGCAGTTTTGGAAGGCAGGAAATACGTAGCTAGAAATTTTTGGGCCATTTCTCCCCAAGTTTTAATAGATCCAGTTGCTAACGAATTTAGCCACATCGTAGCCTTATCCCATAAAGAAAAAGAAAAAAGTCTAAGACTAATAACATCATCAGAAACATTATCATACTTGAAAGTAGTACAAAATTCTAGAAAACTAGCAAGGTTTAAATTAGCATCATCAGTAGGAGATCCTCCAAATTGATTATTTTGGATGATTTGTATAATTGCAGGTTTCAGTTCAAATGAGTTTGCTGCTACAACAGGGATTTGAATGCTTAAATGAATTTCATCAGTTGTAAGGTTATCATACTCTCTTGAAGGTCTATGTTGATTTTGATTTTCATTTTCTGCAATATTTTATTGAATATTATTGTGAAGTATATTATCCATTTCTAGGCAATTATGAATTCTTCTTTCTTTCCTAATTCTTCTTATAGTGCGTTCTAATTCAGAATTATAAGGTATTAATCCTTCAGATCCTGAACTTCGCATAAAATAAATTAGAAAATATTATTTAATTAATTAATAAAATTAAAATATAAATATTATATATAAATTAGAGTTTTTATCTTTCCATAATTATTTAATTTTTAGTGCTTATATTTGATATCCTCGACAACGGCGCCAAAAACTTAACCTGACCGCAATTACGCAAGTAAAATAGCTTATAAAATTATGGCCAAACTTGACCCCAAATCTGATTAAGAGGCTAATGTACGATACTTAAAGATTAAAGTTTTGATAGTATACGTATCATTTCAAGTAATATAGGACTTTCTAATTAAGCCCAAGATATCGATCCCATGGGGAAGGTTAAGTACAAATAAATAAGAAAAGAAAGATGAAAAATCTATTTATAAACTAATCAATTTTCAAGTATGAATATGCAAGTTATTTAAAGTATCAGTTGGATATAAAATAGTAGTTTAAATTCTTCAACACAATAAACAAAGATTCTTTCCCCATACGAAATATTTAATGATTAGTAAACAACTAATTTAGTTTGAGAACTTAAATAATGTGGTAATGTGACGAATAGGAGTATAATTATTCTTTACTCTTGTTACAACATCTAAAGAACATTGACTAGTTTCAGAAGATAAGATCAGGATGTATTATTAGTAGTAAGGGACGACGTTCTAAGCTCTCACTTCTAGTTTCCCCCTTGGGTACTTATGGTCGGGCCTACTAGTGACCCGTCACCTCCTCTTAAACCAGATTGATAGAATTTAGCCTGTCACTCTAAAAACCTATTCAATTCTACGCACTTCAAAGATTATCTCCCTATCTATTCGCGCCTCCCCCTTTAAGGATTTACCATCTACCTTTAGAAGGGAGATGTGATACTTACAAGTTAAGAATTCTTAGCCCACGGTCAAGTCTTAAGAACTCTCCAAAGATTTTAACATTACAAGTGATCTAGTTGTAGTGTAAATGAAAATCAGGCAATGTAACATCATAAATTATTAATGAAGAAAATTAAGTTCTCAAAACTAAATCAAATCTTTATTTTAATCATTTCATATTCATAGGGAGAAAGATAAGAAGACTACTCAGAAAGCATAGGATTCACACCACAAACCATATTTATATAATTTAAATTCAAAGTACAAAACTTAAGAACTAAATTATAAATACTTATCTCGAATGATTTCCAAGCAATCCTTTGAAGTTTCTCTGACTTTGACTGACTTCTATAAGACTCTAACACTCTGAACTCTCACTAAGGAAAAGTAAATAACACAAAACACTCTTTTTCTAAAAGAAGTGGCACGCCCCTTTCACACTTATAGCACTTACACACTCAAAATGACCACACTTTGCTGTAGAATTTTCCTCTATTTATAAAGCTTTAAAAATGACTAGGGGTTACTTTAACAATCTTTTCAAAATTCGTCCAAATTCGTTGAATATGCTAGAAGATAACTGTGGCGCCTAGGCGCCAGTCTTCTACACGAATGGACGTGTCCCTTCAAGTTTTGAGTCACATCTCTTCGTTGAATAACTGATTTCCTGTGTCTAAATTCATTGTATTTTGTTTGAAACATAAGGGAAATTGTCCAGAGGCTTCTAGATCACTTCTGAGTCATCAATAACTGTCACAAAATTGTACATAAGTGCTCTAGAATTCCCTGTTGAGTCTGGCGTCTAGGGGCCATAGTTAGCCCTTTTTTATTCTTTTCTTCAATTGACTCATTTTTGCTCTTATTATTTTTCTTCATAAACTTATTTTCTTGTACCTGCAACCAAAAACATAAGAAATATCTTTCATTAAAGCGTAATATCCTGAAAAATATTAGTTAAAAAATGATATAAAAATTTTGGTAATTTTAAGGGTGATCACTATTATCCTTTTTTGGCGTCAAATTCACTTTAAAATAGTGTAGGGACGAATTTCACAAGAGATGCCTCAAGAAAACTTTCAGAAAGCGTCTCGATTCAATGTATATGGCCAATAACCGCTCCAAATCATGTCAAAACTGTCTGGCGTATCGTCGGTGTCATTTTGGATGCCGTCAGCGCCATATTTTTGTTGCTCTCGGGTTTCTGGCGCCATTCGCGCCCATTCTATGCAGCTCTACCTTTTCGCTCGTTTGGCTCCGTTTTAACTCTGTTTCGCTCCATTTTAGTTGTATTGCATTCCTATCAGATAGACCTATAAAATAAGCATGAAAATAACATTTCTTTAAAGTGTAATCTCATTCAAAAATATGCAAGAAGTGTAAAAGAGATTAAGCATAGAAAGACTTATCAAAATGTGTCAGGCCAGAATTTGCTTTCTTGCCCGTTTTTGCTCCAAATTGCATTATTTTTGCTTCTTTTTCTCCAGTAGTACATTTATTGTACCTAAAGCCAAAAAATACAAAATAACTTCGTTTAAAATGCAATATCATTAAAGTTAAGCATAAGATATATATGAAAAAGCAAGTAGTTTTTAGGCGTGTTAACTCCCTCAAACTTAACAGTTATTTATCCTTAAGTAACACTATAACATTAAAAACAAAATATGTTGACTTGTGGTTGTGGGTTTTAGTAGAATTTCCTATAATGTTTTCTCTGAAATGTTATAGTGTAACTTAGGAGAAATTCTAACAAATCACATGGGACTAGAGTGTAAAAATATCCTATATTCAACTTAAAAATCCCAATTTTCTGTTCACTTCAAAATTTATTGAAACTTGTCAAACTAAGGATTCATAGAAAGTATAAAAATAGAATTTAAGCATCTTATCTATACCCGTTTGACCAATACCTTCTGAAAAAAGAATAAGCTTGTGATTGTTTTTAAGTCTTTTCAATTCAAAGGATTCAAGTGAAACTAATTTTTGAATAGGCTTCTTCTCAAGCTTCTCCTCACATATTTTATTTTCACATTTCTTTTTCTTTTTTCTTTTATTTTTTTTCTTTTGGGATAATTTTTTATCCTTCTTTATGTTTTCTTCACGTGAGTATTACTATATCTGGATGATCCTTTAATAGTTTTGAATTTCACTATCTTCTTTCTAAGGTCCAAACTCAAAACTTTCCTCACTTTTGAAAAGTTTAAGTATTAGTTTGAAAAATGTTTCAATAAAGGTTCAATTCTAAAAAAGTTTAAATATAAGAATCTTAGCTTTTCAAATATTCAACTCCTTTTTATATAAATAGCAAAATCATATTCTCAATGTTTCCTACAAGAAATCTTAACTCTATAATAGTTTCATCACATAAGATTTAAACTAAGTTATTTTTCTAACATTCCTAAAATGTAAATTATAGTAACCTAAAGGTAACAACACATGCCACAAATCATTTTAAAAGTGATATCAAAATAAATACAGGCTACTGAGGAAAAATAAAGTTACGTTTTAAGAATTTTTCTTCCCTCCAAACTTGAATTTTTAAATATTTTACAATTAATTCCATAAAATATAGCAAAAAGAAAAAGTAATTGAATTTACTAGCTACTACAACATCCTATTAAATTCATATAGATGCATAATCAAGATAGAATGACTGCAGGAAAAATTAAATCTTGCCTAAAGCATGCTTGCAATAATGTTAAACTTAAAGGAAGTATACTTTAAAATTTTATTTTCTTCCTACCCCCAAACTTGATTTTAACATATATAACATTCAGTACAGATAATATAAGTTGGAAGAAAAAAAATTAGTTCGAAAATTCTATCTACCACAAATGTTTATCAAAAACATCTACAAATATTCATCAAGACAGAACAATAGGCAGCAGAAAGTAAATCGAAACTAAATATGCCAGAATGAAATTGACTAAACAAAAGTCTAACTAGCATCACAGGTATCAGCATAGGAATATAAAAATGTTCAAGTCTTATATAAAGTCATAACATACAAATAAACACATATGATAAATGAGGTTAATTCTTTCATTAACTCATCACATCTCTCTAACTTACTTTCAGTTTCTAACAGAATCACTACACTAATAAATTAGATATATTTTAAATGATTTTATAGATTATAATCCCAAAGATAATATTATCCCTGATATATTGGCTCCTAGGCTTCAATCTCAGCCATCATCTAATTCCTTTTAATTATGAACCTCTAACAAAATTAAGATGGATCTGTCACTATTCAACTTCATGATATCTCTTATAAAACTTATGTATAGGTGAGACCCAAGTCATAGTGGACTCGTCAGTCCAACTACTACAAGAGAACATACAAGTCTAACCATACTAAGAAGTTAAGGAATCACGTCTCTCATGATACAAAAAGATCAAATCAAATCACTAACATTTCAAAAAATTATCAATCAACAATCAAACTGATCAATCCATAATGACACACAAAAATCAAGTCAATCCACTCAAAAGCAAACACAATACAACACTAACTATCACGACTCTCAAGCATACTAAATCAGACCACACTGATAAGTATGGGTTGCCTCCCATAAAACGCTTGGTGATCCCCAGCCCCATAAATGATTACTCCTTGATCAAAATTCCATTTAAGTAGTCTTTGATCAATCACCCAATCCTTTTCATATCTAGAGATTCCTACAAAATCCTTGAATATTAATTTTTCACTCAGCTCTTCCTTTTCAGATTGATTCATATCTTGTTCCTCATAATTCTTTCTAGATCCAATATTCTTCTATTGATTTTCTCAATTTGCATATTAATATCATCCTTGAAATTAATAAGAAATGGATCTTATATGATACTTCAAGATCTCCTAAATTTCGGATTGGGTTCTCTCTAGATAATTCAGATTTTAGATCAAAATCGTCTATGTTACACTTCTATTTCAAGTTATCTTCCAATTCTTCCCCTTGGTACTGAGTAAATGGTGGAGGTAGTCTTTCTATATTTATCTTAGTTGAGAAAATAGGTTTTTCTAATTCCTTAGGAATTTCTTCCAATGGTCGTTTAATATCCTATCCTCTTCTCTCAACACAATGTTCTTTTGAAATATATCCTCAAATTTTCTTCTAAGTCTTTGTTTAATAAATTTATCATGTACATCATTTAATCGGGTTTTTTTTGTAATTAAGTCGAATCTGAAGATATAATGACTGGTGGTGTAGATGAATTCCCTAAATATGTTGGCTTTAAAATTGTATAGTCCATCTTAAGTTCATGAGATTTTTCAACAGATGGAATTAAAAGTTCACTATTTTTTTTAGCATCCATCATTTCACACCTCTCCTGGACAAACATACAGTATTCTTTAGACAACATTTTCAATTCATCATGAAAATTCATTTCGATCTCATATGTTAACTTACTTTCAAAAATTTTTTGGAAATGGTCTTTACTTAGATAATCAATTTCATCCATCCAAAAACAATCATCTTTTCTCTCAGCTGGATATTTCATAGTCTTTAAAGCATCAAAAATGACTTTCTAGTTATTAATATTCATAATCAACTCTCCTTTTTGCACATCTATCATAGCTTGTCCAGTAACAAGGAAAGGTCTACCCAAAATAATAGGATTTTATTTACCTTCCTCCATATCTAATACAATAAAGTCCATAGGAAAGATAAATTTATCTATTTTAATAAGAATGTCTTCTATAACCTCTTTTAGATAAATAATAGATCTATCAGCTATCTGAAGGGTTACAGTAGTTGGAGAAATATCGACTAAACCTAACCTTCTAATTATAGGTAGAGGCATCACATTAATGCTTGCTCCTAAATCACATAAAGCTTTTCCACATAATCTTTCTCCAATTGCACAAGAAATTGTAAAGCAACAAGGATCTTTATGTTTCTAAGGAAACTTTTTCTGAAGTATAGCATTGCACTCCTCACTTAGTGCAACTGTCTCGTAATCCCCAAATTTCTTTTTCTTGTTTAATATCTCCTTCATAAACTTTTCATAACAGGGCATCTGTTCTAAAGCTTCTACGAAAGGAATATTTATCGTTAACTTCTTAAGTACTTTCATGAAGTTTGAAAATTGTTTATCCAACTTATGATGTTGAAGTCTTTGAGAAAAAGAGGTGGTGGCCTTTCCAAGTTGATTTTAGTTCGACATATTAATTTTTCTAGATCCATAGAAACATGTTCTTCAGGTCTTTTTGTTTCCTTTGTTTCTCTCACAACTTCTTTCTCTTTTATAATCACATCCCCTATCTCTCTTCCACTTCTTAATTGGACAAAATCTACTTATTCGTTATTGTTTTCTTTAGGTTTGATCTCAGTGTTGCTAGAAGTGTTCCTTGAGGTCCATTGCTAAGTGAGTTAGCAATTTGTCCCAGATGATTCTCTATGTTTCTAATCACATCATTTCGACTCTCCAACTGGTTTTCCATTTGTAATACCACTTTGACTATAGACATCTTCTTATCCTTAAATTATTGAGCATGGTTAGAGTTTGGTGAATTTGAAGGACTGTAGTTTGTGTTCCCCTGACTATTCCAAATTCTATTAGGATTTGCATGATTATTTTTCTATTGTTGATTTCCACTCTCAATAGTATGATTCCGTTAATATTAGGATGGTTCTTCCAATCTGGATTGTAAAAGTTAGAATATGGGTTTTTTATGTTATTTAAAGTCATATAAAACAAGTTTTAATTAATCATATGCCCTAATGAACTTTCCTCACTTACAGAAGTAAATTGAGCCTTATTCATTCCAACATGGTCCAACTTCCTTGATATTGCAGTAACCTTAGAGGCAAGAATTACAATCACATCAGTATCATGAACACTAGTTACCTTTTTAGGATTTACCCTTGCGGAGGTTCATTGAAATTCATTTGTAATTATTTCTTCAATTAATGCATATGCTTCATCATATGATTTTGACATTAATGAACCTCTAGCAGCAGCATCAATAATGGACCTAAGGGATCCTACTAACCCATTATAAAAAAGTTTGAATGATTAACTGATCTGGCAGAGCATGATGTGGAAACTTTCTTAGTAGTTATTTAAATCTTTCTCAAGCTTCGTATATTCATTCCCATTCATACTGACAAAATTTGATAATATAATTTCTAAGTTTAGTAGTCCTTGAAGATGGAAAATACTTTGCTAGGAATTTCTGAGTTAAATCCTCCCAATTTTTAATAGAGCCAGGTGCCAATGAGTAAAACTAAATTTTAGCATTATCCATTAGTGAGAAAGGAAAAAGCCTTAGCCTAATAGCATCATCTGACATATCGTTATAACAAAATGTAGCACAAAGTTTTAGAAAACTAGATAAGTGTAAATAGGGATTCTTCGAAGGAGTTCCCCCAAACTGGTTGTTCTGTACCAGTTGGATAATCGTTGGATTTAGTTCAAACGATTTGGCTTCTACTTCTAGGTTTTGTATACTTGAGTGAATTTCATCTGTCGTAGGATTTACATAATCCCTCAATGATTTATGATGATTTTCAAAGTTATTATTTTCAATGTTTTCCATTTCCATTTCTAGTTTTTCAACTCATTTCTATTTTTTGATTTTTTTTCTATTTTCTTAACTCGCGACCATAAGGCACAAGTCCTATAAATCCTTTATTTTGCATACATAACACAAAAAACAATAATTTAACAATAAAACAAATAAAAAAAATATATTCAACACAACAAAACATTCTCACAAACACCTTGTTCTTCGAACAAACAATTTCTTTACAATACTTTTTCATACAAAAAATACTTTTCACACAAAAGGATAATTTACAACACAAAAGTTTTCCAATTCTAAGCCTAATTACTTCAACTAAAATTCTCCTAAAATTCTTACCGTAGCTTTCCTAGCAACGGCGCCAAAAACTTAAAGTGGCTCTGACGTGTGCTATTATTCTACGTGTTATTTTGTTTGTATATATGTGCACACACTAGTGGTTCTATGCAAATATACGTATCGTTCAAGTAATAGAAGGCTCTAGTGGAGTCCCGTTTATCGATCCTACAGGGAAGTGTGGTAAGAGGTCCTTAGTCAAATTCTAGTCTACAACTATCAGACTTTAGTTTGGAAGGTCAATTTAAGTGGATTTTCCAACAACTACTCCTGAAGGTAAGCTTAAGTTTAAAATAACTTATAACTACCTCTAAAGGAAAATATTAATTCTATAGATAACCCGTTCTAGATAAATTGTTTGGAGAATTTTAAGATAATAAAATCTACTATTCTTATATAGTGAATTGGATAATGTAAAGGAATAAGGTGCATTAAATGTTGTATGTGCCGAATAGGAGCAATTCTGTACTTTACCCTCTTCCGAGTGCATAAAGAACATTTTCTAATCCTAGGTTTAGTTCCTAAATCCTTGGTTAGGCTGGGAGAATACTGGCTCTTACTCCATAGCTCTCACTTCCCTTCACCTGAAGGCTAACTCAAGCTTTAGTTTCCAAACACTAGGACCGAATTGGGGATTTTAGACTATCACCCTAAAATCCCCAATTCTACGCCCCCCAAAGTATATTTCCCTATTTATTTGCACTCAACCCCCATAAACTTCAACGTCCTTGGAATTTGAATGTGGTTCCACTTTGTTGAGAATTACATTGCCCTCTCGAATCATGGTGCACTTACAACGAATTTTAACACTAAAACGGGCTCTTATTGTATTGTAAATGAAGCGTAAGTAAAACAAAGCATGAAGAAAACACAACAAAAAACTTCATTTCATCAAAGAAAATACAAAAATAAGTGTTTACAAAATCATAAGATAATGAAGAACTCAATACATATCTTTTTCCCCTTGAAAGAAAGATGAAAATCTCTACTGAAAATTCTCCCGCTGATCCAAGCAATGCTAGTACAAACCCTTACTGATTATCTCAAAATCCCCTCACCAATCTCTCCAAAAAGGAAGAAATCTACATTTCTACTCCTATTCTAAGTTCTCTAAACATTCTCCACATTTTCCTAACATCTACTACTGTTTTTTGGCTTCAAATTTACTTTAAAATAGTGTAGGGACAAATTTCCCAAGAGATGCCTCAAGAAACCTTCTAAAAAGCATCCAGATTCAATGTATAAGGCTAATAACTACTCAAACTCATGTCTAAACCATCTCGGGCTCTGTCGGCATCATTTTGGGTTCCTTTGGCGCCATATTTTCATCGCTCTCGGGTTTCTTGTGTTGTTGGTGCCCATTCTGCGCAGCTCAACCATTTTGCTCCGTTTGGCTGCATTTCGCCCCGTTTCAGTTGCGTTGCATTCCTAACAGATAGACCTATAAAATAATTATGAAAATAATCTTTCTTTAAAGTGTAATCTCATTCAAAAATATGCAAGAAGTGTAAAAGAGATTAAGTGTAGAATGACTTATCGAAATGTGTCAGGCCAGAATATGCTTTCTTGCTCGTTTTTACTCCAAATTGCGCCGTTTTTTTCTTTTTCTTCTCCAAGAGTCCATATATTGTACTTAAAACTAAAAAAACATACAAAATACCTTCCTTTAAAGTGCAATATCATTAAAGTTAAATCAAGCAATTTTTAGGTGTGTCAGCGGGTTGGTTGTGATGGTGGTTTAATTAGTTGAGCGAATTGTTGTCAGTTTCACATCGCAGTGTAGATCACTAGTGTCAATGAGTTGGTTGGTTGGAGTGGGTCTGCAAGTTTGGTAGGCCTACGAGTCATGCTAGAATAGAGTTGGATGGTATTTTGCATAGCCAATGACCCATAGATGCAAGACAAAATGACACTCTGCACCATTGCACTATGAATCACATTTATCAAATGATGCCTCACACCATTTTATGGATTGAGCTACAATTGTACGCCTCCAAGCTCTATGCTGTGCCACATTTTTTTTTGTTGTTGCGCACCATAGGTGATTCTTCATGTTTTGGAGATGTTTACCTATGGGAGAACATACCCTTTTGAAAACTAGAAGAAGTACTAGATCCAGAGGTGATGACATTGACCACTACGAAAGAGGACCTGATAGCCTTTCAAAAGAATTTTTATTTTCCGAATAACATCGTTGTGAAATTATAGGCTTCAAAAAACCCTCACTAAGGTTCCGATGGTGAGGGTATCGTGAGTGAGCTGAAGAAGTTATTATTTAGTGATGATGAAGGAGGACAAGAATGTTTAATCTGAGTAGCCTTGCATTTTATTACTACTTTTCTTATCCTCTTTTTATTCATGTTTTACTATCTAATTTAAACTAATGTAGTCCTTTTGATCACTCTTTCTTTTTTCTTTTTAGTATGTTTATCTGTGCTTTGGTCTATGTATGAGACTGATGTAGTCGTAATGAAGTTATTTAGAGATTTAAATGTGTTATCTATTTGTAATTTGAACATTTTCTTTTTCTTTATGTGTTGTCATTCCTCACTTATTTTTTTGTGGTTGTAAAATCCTATTCAAACTTGCCAATAAGGAGGCTATTATGGGAAAAACCACATCTAGCGACCCATCCAAGGCCATGTATGGAAGTATTACTCAATGATATTAACCCAAAATTGAAGAGGCTAATAGAAGTTCACTAAGGACATTTGACCCATTCAACGTTGCTAGGTAGAGAATTGCCTTCTTCTTAACTTATTTGGAAGCGGTTTTGTCGAGCAAGAACTTTTAACCTATCCGGGGTTACTTGTCAGATTATGACTCTGAATGCTCCTGAGATTGATCATGATATGAATAAGATTCAATTATAGTCAAATATTTCTTGAGTTGACAGCTTGAATTAGTTCATAAATGACTTGTTACATTTTCTTGAGATGCAGCCTGTTGGCATCATTTTTATCTAAGTTTTTATGACATACTATGTTAGAGCATCATGGTACTCATTTTCTTATATTATATGACAGACATGTAAAAGTTAGCAATTTTTGGCTCATTTAATGTCAAAGCTTCATGTAAAATGCCTTGATGTGCAGTCCCAGAGTAATCTCCATAACCTTGAACTAATTTTCTATCAAAGAACCATTCCCTTAAAATAATTGATTGACAGAGATCATTGTGACATCAAGATGGAATTTAATGGTAGAGTCGTGTCATAATGGCAAGCATCGTAGCACAATGTCAAATGTTAAAATTTTATCCTAAGGCCAGCGATTGATTGGATTTCTGTTAGTGGCACATCAGTAGTAATGCGATGCCATCCATGGCATGCGGCGATGCACTAAAATATGTCAGCTTTTGAGCTACTATCAGTTAATGTGATGATTGTTATTGACCTCACTATTAGCCAACTTCATTCCCATCAAATATTTAATATAAGCTTGAAATAAAACATTCAAAATGGAAACATGAACATTTAACTTCAATCAAACTCTAAATTTGGATCAAAATTCCAAAATTATTATTTTTATGCTGCAAAATTATCCTCAACTCCATGGATCATTATAGTGCTTGGAATTTCATGCTATGAGCTACATTTAATTTATTAATAATATAGAAATAGCATAGAATTGGTTTTGGCGGCTATCAGATGACTTATTATGTAGAATTTTACCTGGTGATCTTTTACAAATGAGAATTCATCCTCCGTATTTTTTTTCATCAGAGCCTCAAACTCCGCGAATTCGTCTGGATCTCCAAAATATTTCAAATGAGCCCCTCCACAACCAAATTGGACTTCATTTTGGAATCCATTTAGCTCACGATAACTTGGATGATAATCACTATTTCTTCCTCTAAATGAATCAATTTCAAATTAAAAATATTATCAAATTGATATGAGAACATCAAAAGTGAAATAATTTAAGCTCATCTAACATCTTGTTATAAATCTCATTTTCTAAAGGGTGGGACCCAAACATTGATCTTAACTTGCTTTCTTGGAAACCATGTCAAGATATACCAAATCTACCTTTGATTTTATTTCAAGTGGGTTAGGTTCGACTTTTTTAGCCAGGAGCTGCTTGGACGCTCTAGCGCACCCACATCCTGTGAGCACCCACTCATGTCCACCTATGTCCGCCTACACACACACTTAACCTATGCTCACCTGACCAGCATGACTACGCTAGTTTCAGCAATGCAAGGCCACCTCCAACCTTTAATAGCATACCCATGCTCCCCATGATGACATGATCATGTCATCAGATTCACGTTGACCCAAAAGTCTTAAATGATTTTTTTAATCTGAATGATTAGATCTATTTTAAAGATAATATCTCTTCATTTTGAGGAGGTATGTTATTCTTTAAATACCACACATAATCATTTAGATAAAAAATCTTTCATATTTATATGGTGGACACAATGAAGAACAGAGAACAGAAATTTTTCAAATAGTTGTGACGCCAGCAATGTCAGGGTATCGTGCATGAAACTACGATATTAAATCCAAATTTACTCCCTTCAAAATGGACAAGCTTGGTTTTCCATAGGGTTGGGATTTTGATTTATATCGAGCCCCTTAAACTTTGAAGGGTGTAAAATGATATTTCACATCATTTAGTAAAAAAAAGTTTTCTTATTTCCTCATTTAAGTGGTGAGACCTCACTTTGAGCGTTTGAAACATATGTGAGCTTTCCTCTATATTCCCTTTCATTAGCCTTGTTGTGTGTGAGCTTTACACCACACCATATTCTCATGCCTATCTTATTTTGGTTGAGTTTAGTTTACTGGTAGTAGCACTTTTTGCAGTCAGAAGAGTTTGAATAGCCATTCTTAATGATTTAGAGCCAAGGGACATCAACAACCATTACGTAGCTAAGGTTTCCTCAGACTCTGGCGTGTTTCCTTCTTCAATAGCCCATGAACTTTGTAATAAAGGCTAGACTCAAGCTTTCATTAGAGAAACCCACTAAGATTAGCTTTCTACAATATTTCCCTTATTTTTATGATCGAATTGAGTGACTAAATCCCTTGATTTTTTAGCCTTGGCAATACGATGTTGCCTTTAAGCATCATGGTGCTATATCCTCATGTTGGACATGTCACTTACACATCATTCTCTGGAATATAGGCATTGTGCCCTTTTCAAGGCAACATTTTAGAATCATTTCCATGATTCCAATTTCTTTTCATATACTAAGTCGCAAAAATGATGTGATGTTGCTCTCAACGTCATAGCCTGACCATACTTTCTGTATATCTGACCTAGATTCACAGTCTAATTTTTTGTCTCTGAGACCGTATATCTTAGGATCTTTGGCTTGAGAGTCCATGGACTATTGATAGTCTATAAAACCTAAGCCATTGCTTTTTTTTATCTAGTGCTATGGCTTACCCTGAAATTTCCTTTCTCACAGAGGTGTAGTTGGCGTACCACGATTGTTGTATCTCTTATTTAGTCGAGTTCTACCCGATCAAATATTGGTTGGCCTCTTAACCAATATAGGTTGAGATGAGCTCCAACATTTTACCCACATGTCATTGGTACACTCTTTTCCATTTTTTTGAATTTTTGGCCATGTATTAAGACTTAAATCAATGGTTTCTAATGATTGGGTCCCTAATCATTATAGATGGTCAACTTGGTGACTAAACTTCCTGAATCATTGGTACACTCTTCGACATGGATGGAGATTCTTCTACTTGACATATAACAACCACACCATTTTTTTCTTGATCGTTATAAGTCTACTTTGTGTCTTGTATTTCATGTTTACCACTTCAAACCACCCAGTGAAGTGTGTAGAAAATTGTTAAAGACCTACCAATTAGGAGTAGATATTTTACATACAGATTTTTAGAGCATTAATAGAGCCTTTGCATTGATCTTAAGATTAAATAGACCAGCACCAAGGTGATACACTCTAAATTTCTTGGTGCTGACCTCTTTACTTCCAGATTAGAGAGGCTACACTTTAATTATATCTTCATGAAATTGCAACGTCATACCTCTGATTTTCTTTGTACATTTATTTTGATCTATATATATTCTCATACAAGTGAATGTTCATTTATTTTAATTTAATTTAGTATTTTTGTCCACGGATGTTATGTTACTTACTTGTTATGCATTTTTTCACATGTTAGATGATTTATCACTACTAATCATGTTCCTTTTTAAGATAGAAAGTGGGATCATCTATACGATGCTATGGTATGTTCTGTCTAGACTTGGGCACTACGTGGGTCGGTTTTGGCATGGACTGGGCCTATTTAGAATTTGAATAGTGAAAGCGGGCTTAGGTCAGCATGATCCTGATTAGTATTTATAATTTCATAGCTAGGCCCACCCACTAAATTGGTCGAGAAAGCATGTAGGCCACCTACGGGCCTTAAAAGAAAAAAGTTATTTTTCATACCAAAATTCAATTTCATTTTCCTTAATCATAAAAAAAAAATAAAATAAAGAAAATTTTGCATAGATTTAACTTTAATTAGTCTTTAAGTATTTTTTTTATGAATAAAAGTTTAAAACTTAATTACTTGCTCACTTATAATTACTATTTTTAAAAATAAATAATTAGTAACTTTTCAATAATTTTCCTCAAAACAAGTTGTTGATTTATAATATTATAAAAATTAATAATATGAATTATTGAAAGGATAAGAGGCAAAAGCTTTAAATTAATTTTATATGTACAAATTTTTTATTATATGTTTAGGTGAATTTGATAGCAAATGTACTTATTTTCATTCATTTCCTTTTTTAATTCAAAATGAGACGTTAGCTTGTCGATCGTTGTGTACTTCCCTTTTCAAAATAAGTCTCCATTTTGGATCATATAAATGATTAAGAGAAGAGAGGAACTAGAAAATCAGCGACATACAACAAAGAAAATAAACAAAGAAACAACATCAGGAGCTTAAGTGTGATAAACATCACAAGGATATGCCAAACATGCCAACCCAAAGAAGAATGGACAAAAGCACCGCAGACCAATATCCACGAAAGTGTATCTACGTAGACTATCCACAACTAGAGATTTAGCTATATGTACCAATTTTAGGGTCAAGAGCACTCCCAAGGGATGTATACCACTCGGTTACTTACATTTTGGGAGTGACTCAAGAATACTCTCAATAAAAGGAGTTTCACTTTGTTATCATGGTTTGTGATAAATAGGTAATCAAAGAATGGTTATTCCGTATAGGAATGCCTGTCAGCATATTTTTAGGTTATGTGTTTTAAAAAGGGGGTCGCCTGTAGAAGTTGTCGGCGAATTTTAAATTTAATTTAAATATATAATTTGAAAAGTAGTATTTGATTTTGAAAATAATTTTAAGTTTGAAAATTTTAAGATATGAAATCAAACCCCTCTCGCATCCCAAATAGTTTATATAAACGAGCACCACACCAGAAACCGTGTATCTACCCCAAAGAATAGACACACTGCTTGATGGTGGGGCTCGATTAAACAAACTAGAAGATTTGTGATATCTGTTTGGTCTGCGAACCAATTTTATAAGCTGACAAGTTCCCCTGCTTAATATAAATGAATTAAGCAGGGTTTATATTATCTGGGTTCTTAAAGTTCCCTATAAGGGCAAGCCCCTATAGTTAATTACATCTTAAATGATGGTAATCATTTAAGAAAACTCTCGATATTGATCAGTGGTTTTGCTCTCAAGAATTTCAAAGTTTGAGCTTTTTAAATGATTGAATTTTGGAGTTTCAAAAGGGGTTAGCTCAAATTTGGAACAGTTTATTTTGGAGACCAATGGAAGAGAGGTAGGAGAAGTTGGAGATCTAAGAAGAATCTTGGCAACTTCCCAAACTATCCTATGGTTTGGCTTCAATTTGGGAGTTTATTTAATGTTGTAATCCTGCCAATTTTAATTAATTAGGACTTATATTCGTATGATAAAATCAAACAAATAGCCTCAAAGATGTGAGGGTTTATGTTGTACTGAACGACTACCTCGGAGTTCTAAGACCGGTTAGGGCTTAATTTGGATAACATGATCATGCAAATGCCTAATGAAAATTTGAGGATTTATGTTGCACTAGGAAAACTATCTCGAAATCCTATGTCTTGGTTATTTAATTCTAAGAAAGGTTTAGCTGAAGAAGACACAAGTTTTGCTGATGAAGATGGTCGTGCTACCCACTGTGCTACAGACACCTTATTGTTGCAGAGGTTTAGTTTTAGAAGGTGAAAATTAGGAGATGAGAAAAGTGTTTTGGTTTAGAAGAGTCTTAAAGTTTAAATGTCTTTAATATTTTATTAGGGGAAATCTTAAAGTTGATTATAACAACACCGGTTAAGATCCCACGGTTCCATCCTTCCGGCATCGTTATTTTTATCGGATTCACTTAGTCCAGATGAATTTGCTAAACTCAATTGAATGAGTTCCACACTTTCATTTAAACTGTGGGAAATCCCGTTAGCAACATGTAGGTTACATCATCCTAGGTCTTCCCGATCATCCAACAAGACGTTTTAATTTAGTTAAAGTTGTAGTTTTGTTGTTATGTTTGTGATTAAATTTTGAGTTGTTTTATATTTTGAATGTTGTGGCGGTGGATTTTATCTTGTAGTGACTTTTAATTTAGTTTTGGTTTCAGTTTAGCGACTATCCTAAAAGTTTTAGTTTTTATGCAACAGTCTTTTTTATCATGCAAGAAAATTAAAGCACAGTGTAGGTAAAGAAGATGCAATAAAGTAAATTGCAAAAACATAAAAGCGTACCTGGAGGGTCTTCCCATCATTCCAAGCTACACTTTAAAACACATATTAAATATTTCAACAAGTACCTAGGTAAAGTCTAAAGGAAGGGTTTCGGTTGTCTACCAGAATCCTAATCCTATAGCTAGTCATTTCCTATGACGTCTAGGTTCTTGATTTTGGTTAAGGATGATTTTCTTCACCAATGAACAATTAAGTTCAATTGTTCTTTAAAACTACCCATCGTATTAGGGAAGTGCTTAAAACAAATCATAAACATCTTTTCAATACCTCTGAGACAGTTTTGAGTCCAACTGAATTTAATTACACAGGTGATTTAATCATCCAAGGGTTTAGTTAAGTTTTGTTCCCTTACTCAGTAACTTAGGATATTTGATTATCCTATGAGTGTAGTGACTTTTCACTTAACGCCTCATTTAATAGTTATAATAGTTTAAAGCTTTCAGGGGCAAGTTAATTTGTTAAAGATTTTAATGATTTGAAGTTAAAGTTGATGATTTACATTAATGTGATTTAATTATGAAATTTTAACCAATGATTTTAAGTTTAGAATGGTGTTTGATTCATTTCAGTTAAACATTTTATAAATGATATCAAAACTTTATGTTAATTTAATTTTTTAGATTAACTTAGGTCAAAAGAGGTGTTTAAATTATTTATTAAATTTTGCTGATTTAATTTGGATTAGTTATAATAATTAATTTAATTTTTGCATTATGTTTTAAGGTAAGTTGTCTTAAAATTATTTAAAATTTGCAAATTTGATTTAAGTTTGTTTTGAAATGATTTTTAGGAATTTTGGGAACTTTGGGTAATTTTTGGAAATTTTTGGAGAGTTTTGGGGTAGGCTCATGGCTATAGGGTGGGCTTATGAATCTCAACCAAGTCTAACCACTTTGGGACCAAGCATAGCCAAATGGTAACCACTTTATGATTCTTCGCATATTGACCTTAGCCATCTTAATCAAAGATCAGTAGCTTCAGTTCAATTATGTGAGTTTCTTAAAGGGTGAAAGGGGCAAGTTCAAAGTTTAGGGTTAAAGGGTAAAATGGCTTAGGAGTGTGTGTGTGTGCAAGAGAAGCTCAGGGCACCCAGGGCCACCCTAAATCCAAACAATCCTATAGGAACTCACTATTGATTGCCCATATGGTGATTTTAACCTTCCAAGGTGATTTAGAGGTTTGCAACCATCCAAGTGGGATCCCAATAGAAGTTAAGAAGTAGCTGAATTGCTAAAGGGTGGGTCCCAATTCTAGTCCTCTAGGATAGTCAATGAGAAACCTTATGGCTAGATCCTAAGAAGCACTAAGGAGAGAAAAGACCTCACAAAAAATGAGGTCAACAAATGGACCCCCAATAGGTGTGGTGTGCTAACCAAGAACACCACACGTATTGGCGTTGACCGAAGAGATCAACAAAACCAACACAGACGTCTAAGTGACACATTTAGAACAAAGCATAGAAAATTTCCGCTGGGGAGTGTCAGGTAAATCTCCAAAACTGAAGATTCCCAAACTCTCGCTGGGGAAAAAGGAGGTGGATTCCAAATCACAAGATCTGTAGAGACCAGATTTTAGATTTGTTTCGTTTTTATTTCAAATTTTAAGTTTGAGTTTCAAATTGATTTGAGTTTCAATTTTAGTTAAAGTTCTAATTTAAGATTGTTTTCAAGGTGGATTTCGTTGAGATTCAGAATTTGGAATGAGAATCGGAACCTAGGTTCTAACCTCAGAATTTGAAAGAGAACTAGAATTTAGGCTCTAGTCTTCACGAATAGAGTTGGAATTGAGGCTCCAACCTCAGAAACAAGATTAGAATTTAGGTACTAATCGAAAGGTATGAGTACCGGAATTTAAGTACCAGCCTCGGAGAAAGAATCAGAATTTAGGTACCGACCTCAAAAAGAATGAGAATCAGAATTTAGGTACTGATCTTGAAAGAGTGAGAATTGAAATTTAAGTATCAATCTCAAAAAGTGAGTCAAAATTTGGGTATCGACCTCGAAAGGAGAGAACTAGAATTTATGTACCAGTCTCGAAAGAGAATCTAAATTTAGGTATCGATCTCGAAAACAGAGTCAAAATTTAGGTACTGACCTCGAAAGGAGAGAACTGGAATTTAGGTACCAGTCTCGAAAGAGAATCGAAATTTAGGTATCGATCTCGAAAAGTGAGTCGGAATTTAGGTACCGACCTCAAAAGGAGAGAACTGGAATTTAGGTACCAGTCTCGAAAGAGAATCAAAATTTAGGTATCGATCTCGAAAAGAGAGTCAGAATTTAGGTATCGACCTCGAAAGGAGAGAACTGGAATTTAGGTACCTGTCTCGAAAGAGAATCAAAATTTAGGTATCGATCTCAAAAAGAGAGTCAGAATTTTGGTACCAAGCTCGAAAGGATAGAACTGGAATTTAGGTACCAGCCCTGAACGGGTGAGAACTAGAAGTTAGGTACCAGTCTTGAAAGAGAATTAAAATTTAGGTATCAATCTCGAAAAGTGAGTCAGAATTTAGGTACCGACATCAAAAGGAGAGAACTGGAATTTAGGTACCAGTCTCAAAAGGGTGAGAACTAGAAGTTAGGTACCAGTCTCGGAAGGTTGAAGATTGATTCGTGAAGAGTTCAATGATTAGAAGTGCAGTAGAAGATTGGAATGGGACATGAAAGTGTTTCACATCCCGAAGGATTTCATCAAAGGTAGAAAGTTTGGCGAAGGAAGCAAATCCACGTCATCATAACCAAATCGAGGATCTCGTGGTTCTGTGTCAGTAGACTCAGCGACCTTCTCAAAAGAGGGGAGAAATCGCAGAGAGTCAAAAAGATTTCGAGAACAGCCAGAGGCTGGGGATATCGGACTCAGAGCTTCGCTTTCATTATTCATTGCTTCTTAGTGATTTGCTGATTTTTTTTTCTTAAGTTTCGTTTTCGATTGAAATTTCACTTTGATTCAGATTTTTATTGATTTTCTTGGTTCACATCTTGAAGTTTTAAGTTGATCTGTTTTGAGTTTTGGTTTTTGTTTTATTCAGACTTTGAATTCAAATTTTATTTTGTTGTTATTATTTCATTCAAATCGTTCTTCGTCCAACTTTCTTTTAAGCCGAGTTAAACTCAGATCTGGTGGCATTTACAGTCAATTACACAAAACTAAAGGCAAAATACAAAGTTCACTTCCATTAAAATTTCGAAGATAGATCAGGTGATTCCATCAAAACATTTCTGATGACATATTTCTGAAAACAAACTTTTACAAAAGTTCATATATATATCTGAACACAGACTGCACTGATATCTTCGTGTACACTGACAAAACTGTCTGTTCGATTCAACCATGTCTGAAGAGTAAACTACAGAGGTAATAACATCACCTTCTAAGCCACTTTCCGGAGGAGAATCCCACGTAAGTGATTTTTAGAGGTGTGCTACTACTTGTAGCCTACAGCTCGTAGGGCTGCAAATTCTCTCGCTCTGGATCTGGCTGGAAGTAGACCAGAATCTTACTCTCATCCATCCTCCTAAAAGTGATGGAGAATCGCTCATAGGGAACTCCTGGTATGCAGTGCTTTGCTACATCTGCACCATTTTTTTGTAGTACGAGAACAGAGCCTACCGGTAAAGTTATCTCCACCGGCCCTTGGAATTCTCATGGGCCAACTATCTGGAGTTCTGTCCCGAACATAATGTTGCATTGGTTGATGAAGGAAACGGTATAAAAGGGCCTTAAAAAAATCATGATGATCTATGTGAGGTGGAATGCAATCTCCTTCTGCATAGATGTTGATAATACAGCTGTTCGGTATGCAATCAGCGGGTAAGACTCGCCAAGCCACCATCCTTTTTATCATTTTCTTAATTAAAACTGGCATTGGATCCACTTCATCGTAGCAGAGTATCCCTGGCGAATTTCCTTTCTTGTCATCAGTGAAGTTGTAACAACATCCAAATTGAATAGTGACCCAATATTGTATTTCCAAATACAAGAATTTGTTACCACTGCTAGAAAATTTAATTTCTGGCAAAGGCGCGAAACACTTGACCCGGAATAAGTTGCTATATAGATGTGTACCAAATTTTAATTTACAGCAATAGTATTAAATAAAACTTGATTGCTACTGAATGCTAGGCCGTTAGTGATTAATACTTTTTAAATATATGTTTATATAGCAAAATATAATTTTAAAGGAAAATATTTTATATGGGTACTACGCAAGTGTATGTATCGTTTCAAGTAATAAAGGGCTTTGAAACAAAGACCCCAGTATCGATCCCACGGGGGAAAAGGGTAATAAATTTTTAAATACTGTATTTCAAAATCTTTTTGTATTTTAATCAAACTGTAAATTACTTTTAATTTACTAGATGCAGATAAAGAAAACAATAATAAGAAAATGATTTTGTGAAAACAATATAAAACAAACAACTTTCTTCTTTTCAATTAATTCAATATTTCTAAGATAATTTAATATTCGTTGGAGAATCTATTTTATGGTATTGTTCCAATTAGAAGCATTCTTATTCTTTACCCTTTGATCCAGGCGCAAAGAACATTGGCTAATCTTCAGATCAGGTCCGAATGTATTGTTAGTAGAATGGATTAATCTAGGCTCACACTACTAGATGTCCAAGGGTGGCTATGGTCGGCCCTATTAGTGACCCTTTCCTTATCTATAAATCAAATTATAATAATTTAGTCTGTCACTCTAAAAACATATCAATTCTACGCCCTTTAAATCTTATCTTCCTATTTATTTGCACTTCACCTTGAATAGCCCACGCATGGCCTTCGACTACCCAAGGATTCATGTGACATCTACAAGTTAAGAGTTCTTCTCCTTCTAGGTCTCAAAACTCTTCAACAGGTTTTAACAATTTACATGGCCAATTTAAAAAGTAAAGTAAGATCAAGTATTAATTTCATCACAATGTTTTGAAAATATTTTGATTTTCAATTCTCCATCAAATTTTATATTATCTTATTTATCTTTTCATAATTGAAGGAAGAAAGTAAACTAACTACTCAGAACACATTGAATTAAAACAACAAAACATAATAAATAAACTTTGAATAAAAAATAAAATACTTATATCAAATATTCCTTCTACAAATCTTTTGATTCCTACTGACTCCACAGTGTAATGAACTCCAAATGCAACAACTTGAAAATAAACTCACTAAACTAAATAAAAGTGGCCCTAAATTTCTCTCTCTATTTCTCTCTCTAAGGATGAGAGATTCTAAAGTGGCTAAGAGATAGGGGATATAATGAGGGCACCATTTTCTGAAGGAGTGGACTCCTATTTATAAGCTTCAAGGGTTGCCTTGAGGCACCTCTTCAAAACATGTCCAAATTCAATGAATCTTCTAGAAGGTTTGTCTGGCGCCTAGGCGCCGGACTCTGCGTCCAGTTCTTCACACCTCTTCACTTTGGCTCCCACCTCTTTGTGATTAAAATCGTTTTGCAGAGTCCAAATGCAATGTATCACATGTCCTATTATCAAGTAAAAACTGCCAGTCTTCTAGAATGTCTAATAACCGCTCACTCCGTCAAAATAACCGTCCAAAAGTTGTCAAAAACTTGACAGTTTCTGTATCGAGTCTGGTGCGTAGGCGCCAACTTTTGGCGCCTAGGCGCCAGGCCATAATTTTTTATAATTCTTGTATTTTGCTCCATTTTTGCTCCTTTTTGCTCCTTTTTCACCCTTTTTCCTTTTTTGGACCTTTTACATCACTTACATCCAAAAACACAAAAATACCTTTCATTAAAGCATAATATCCTTAGAAATTGATAAAAGTCAATGCATAAAAATAGTTATTTTTTTCATGGATCAAAATCACCCAAACTTAAATGTTACTTGTCCTCAAGTAACCCTTTTTACTATATAAAATGTATAACCTTTGGAATAAAAGATAAATATTTAAGATTCCTTAAAATTTTTTATTTTATAAAGTCTTTAGTAAATTATTAACCCAATTTCAGTAACTAGGTTTAATTTTAAGAATTTAAAGAATATTCAACTACCAAATCGTAAGATTTCAAATTTTTCATCCATTTTGAAAATAATAGAAGTTTATTATATTAGGATCTCATAGATTATTTACAAGAAAAAGATCTTCTTGAAAAACCTTTCCTAAATAAAGATTCATGCATAAAAATTAAGTAAAATATGTAACTAGTTTTCCTTCTATAAGATAATTCATGTGAAGCCAATTTTTTATTAGGCATTTCCTCAAGCTTCTCCTCCCTTCTCTTTTTTTTTTCTTTTTTATAGAGAGAGGATTACTATATCTGGATAGCCTGTTAATGATTTTGAACTTCACTATCCTTAACTTATATTTTCAAAACTTATACATTTCCACTTAATTATTATAACATGAATAAAAATTCAAAAAGATTTTTAATCTTTTCTTTTTTCAAGTGATAATTTTTTATTACTTAATACTTCTAAGATTCCATTATTTCAACCATGAATAGAAAAATTCCTTAATCTTATTCTTCTTTAAGTTAAATAATTATATTCTTAAAATCAATCAAAGTTATTAAAATTTTTGTTAAGTTCACTAAATTGTTTATAATTTTAAAAATGAAAGTAATCATCAATAGATTCTTCATTCCTTAAGTTATGTTAAAAAATTTTTATTTTAAGAAAATATTAGCTCTTTAAGGACAAATAAAATTTAAATTTGAATGTATTTTCCCTTCCCCCAAACTTAAGTTTTGGTATACTATGAAAATTTCAAAGTATGAGAGAAAGAAAATCATAATTTTAAAAAGGAAATTTTTATAAGTATGTAAAAAACAATCTTTAGGAAGAAAAATTTACTTCTACTCATACTTTTATGAATAACAAAGATAAAATTGAAGCAGGTATAAAAAGTAAGCTGGCTAATTTTTATGATTATACTAAATTTAAAACAAAATAAAAGCAAAGCAAAATTACTAATTACTAAACAGTAGACTGAAACAAACATATCGTAAATTAACTCTAATCTCAGTCTCAAACACAATATACTAGGAATATTCTAACAGCAGAATCTTAACACTAATCAATCCACACGGTACATAAACAAATCAACATACATCAAACATCAAACTAAACAAACAAACAAAACAAAACAAACTAACAAAAAAGTAGCACAACATAGAGATCTATCAACTACTAGTCACTGGCTGTAGCCTCATCATCATCATCATCACCAAAGGAAAACTCAACATCCTTAGGATCAACAAATGGTGTGAAACTAGAAAAAGTAGGGAAACTAACATCATGCTCACCCTTCAGAAATCTGATGAGGGCTTCATCATACTCAGCATTATAGCTACTCTTCCTCTGGGTATAATAAGATAAATGATCAAGTTTACTGTCAATAGTATCAACCCTGTAGTGAGTTTGAAATAACTCCTGCTGCTGCTCTATAAATTGATCATGCATTGACTCCCAGAAACTCGATGGTTGCTCAGCAGAAGTAGAAGGTCGGGAAGTAGAAGGTCTACCTGGAGTGGGTGCAGAAGAAGAAGGAGCAGTCGATCTCTTCCCTCGAAATGATCATATATGCTAATGCTCTCCTGACCAATCAGCTTAGTAGTCTTCAACCTTTCCTCTAAAATATCTACAGTGAATCCATTGCTAATACATAATGAATAAATCAGAGATGGGAATCCCAATCCAACAGAAGTGTTGGATCTCACAGTAGAATCCACAGAATCATAAATAATATTGCCGACATCAATAGGCTTCCTTTCCTGAATGCAGTAGTTTAAGATCGCTCAATCTCTAGTCACTTCACTCAAGTGGTTGGAAGGTAACAATCTTGCAGAAATAAAATAGTGCAATGCTTTAGAAATACCATTTAACTTGGAGGATTTGAAGTTTACCCTTTTTCCATTCCTGATCATCCAAGATCCAGTACCGTCAGTCAAATAGGCAATGATCATATCCAAATCTCCCTCAGATGGAGATAATCGAAAATAGTGGCACTCTATAGTCGGTGGCAGGCCATAAAATACATTGATTCTTTCATGAGTAAATCCTACTCCAAAATCTCTGACAAAAACTTCATAATCTTCAACATCCAAAAAATTCGCATAAAACTCTCGTACTATAGGGATAACATCAACAACAGTGAAATAACATAATCGTTGCCAGTTGTGCGCAACAATAGTGTTTTCAATCATCTCCCCCGGATGATAGAAACTTCGTGCTGAATTGAATTTCCTCGACGTCGCAAATTCATGGAATTGAAAATGTGCAGCCGCAGTAGAAAATTTGCTGCTACCGAAGTTGTCTCGTACCTTCCCGCGATTAGATTTCAGAGTCATCTAAACGTGAAAGAAAACAAGAATAAATTTAGGAATAAAAAATTTAAACTCTTTTAAGTTTAGAAAACTTAAAATAAGTTTTAAAATCGAAAGAAA
Source organism: Papilionanthe hookeriana x Papilionanthe teres (assembly GCA_022702705.1). Taxonomy (NCBI): domain Eukaryota; kingdom Viridiplantae; phylum Streptophyta; class Magnoliopsida; order Asparagales; family Orchidaceae; genus Papilionanthe; species Papilionanthe hookeriana x Papilionanthe teres. Next base: position 10,763,023 of record CM040431.1, on the reverse strand, counting down.
TCACTAAAAATCAAAAAAGTTTTTCAAAATTTTAGTTCTTAGCAAAACCTAGGGAAATCTATGGTGAAAATCGAAAATAAATGGTTTAAAGTGTAGATCTGACCTTGAGACGAAGAAATCGAGTGGTTTCGTACCTAAATCCTTGATGTTTTGACCTCAAAATGGATTCTAAAAGCTGATTTTTGCGAAAAATGGAGGAAGAAGAAAGCTTAGGCGTCGATAATGGCTTTTGGGGGTATTTAAGGAATTTTTTGGGTACAGGCCGAACAGGCGCTTAGGCACCGAATTCTGGCACCTAGGCGCCAACTCGCCTTTCACAAAAAAATTATTTTTAAATTTAATTTTCCACCAAAATTCATAAATTCAACTTCCAATTACTGACATTAGAGTAGGGCTTCAGTTTCTATCTTCCAAATAATTTTCCAAAAATTTTAAAAATTAAATAGTAAATCCACCAATCAAACATAAAGTTTAAATCAAACTTCACTAAATTCCATTTAAAATCTTAAATATTGGCTCAATATATTCCAGATAAGTATCATACTTGATTCATGTTCCTAATACACAATCAAACACAAGAATTTCTAAACAAAAACAACACACATTTGAACATGAAAGAAAATACACAAATACAATCGATTCACTACATCGATACAACGACTCAACAAACCAGATCATAACTATCTCATTACCAGAATACTCTACTCTTCACAAGGGAAATTGTGTATTCCGATTGGAAAGAACACTAACGCTCTCGGGAAATCAGTAGCCGTCTTTTCATCAATCCACTTGTTCTTCGCATACATTTCAACTTGAGCATCTTGATAAGCCGCAAAATGATCAAGTTGAAGTTTCACCTGCCATTCTATATGTTCAATCTGATGAAACATCTCATGAAGGCGATCTACAATGCTTTTAAACTCCGCTTCAAACTTATCCAAGCGACTTGAAATTTTCTCTAAACTTACCGCGATGAAACCATTGAAGTAGGGTTGAGGAGACTTTGAGACCTTGTCCCTAGCCTCTTCTACAAGATTTCTTTCTTCCATTTCTTCAAAAATTTCTCAAATCTCTCAAGAATGAAGTGTAATGGACGTAACTTTGATTGCTTGATGGTTAGGGATGAAGATGGGTTTATTTAAAGGTGAAAATCGTGTGAAAAATTGAAAATTTTCAGTTTTTGCACGACCCAGTAACCATGGTGCTTAGGCGCCAAATCTGGTGCCTAGGCGCCGGACCTATTGATACATAGTTTAACCCGGGCACTTAGGCGTCGAATCTTGGAGCCTAGGCGTCGGAACTATGTTCAACTCCGTTTCGCCTAATCGTCAAATTTCAAAGTTTCGTTCTCCAAGATAGGTAAATTATACTGGTAAGAGTAATCTAGACTCAATAACATAAATTGTAAGCAATCATAATGAAGGTTAACTTGATCTCCTTTTTACTCATATTTAGAATAGAGTGATCCAATTTCTAAATCTTACATATTTCAAAATAATCTTCAGCTTAAGTCAACAAAGACTTACAAGCATCAAATTTTTCTAAAGTAATATAAAATTAGTCAAGATCGAGGCATAACTTAACATTAAAAACATAAAAACACTCAAAACAAAAGATAATTATGGGTTGCCTCCCAGAAAGCGCTTGGTTTAACATCGTCAGCCCGACTTAAGTACATGTTTAATCAGGTTGACTCAATTCATAAGCCTCTTTATAAATCATCTTAATATCTCCTAAATAAGGCTTCAATCTTAATCCATTTACTTGAAAATTTTTTCCTGTTTTGGGGTCTTTAATATCCACAGCTCCATAATGATATACTTTCTCAATTATATATAGTCCAATCCATTTAAATCTTAATTTTCCAGGAAAAGTTTTAAACGAGAATTAAACATTAATACTTCTTGTCCAGGCTTAAAAATTTTTCCTAAATTTTCTTATCATGTAACAACTTTATTTTCTCTTTATAAATCCTTGCATTTTCATATGATTCATTTCTTATCTCTTCCATCTCATTCAATTGCAATAATCGCTTTTCTCCTGCTTCATTCAAATTAAAATTAAATTCCTTTATCGCCCAATAAGCTCTATGTTCAATTTCAACAGGTAAGTGACAATGTTTACCATAAATTAACTGGTAAGGTGACATTCCGATTGGTGTCTTATAAGCTGTTCTATAAGCCCATAATGCAGAATCAAGTTTATCAACCCAATCAGTTCTTTTAAGATTAATAGTCTTCTTTAAAATTCTTTTAACTTCTCTGTTTGATACTTCAGCCATTCCACTTGTTTGTGGGTGATAAGCAGTTGCGATTCTATATTTGATTCCAAATTTTTGTAGTAATGATTGAATTCTAACATTCCTGAAATGACTTCCACCATCAGTGATAATTACCTTAGGCATTCCAAATCTTGAAAATATCATTTTCTTTAAGAATTTAGAAACACATTTGGAATCACAGTTTGGTAAAGCAACAACTTCTATCCACTTTGAAAAATAATCAATTGCTAATAAAATATAAGTTTTTCCAGATGATGAAACAAATGGTCCCATAAAGTCTAAACCCCATATATCAAAAATTTCAACTTCCAATGTATAATTTAAAGGCATTTCATCCTTCCTAGATATATTTCCCAACCTTTGACATCGATCACATGTTTTCACATAATTTCTCACATCTTTAAATAAGGTAGGCCAATAAAATCCAGAATTTAAAATTTTAAATGCAGTTTTATCTATGCTAAAGTGTCCTATAAAATCGAAATCATGACATTTTTGAATAATAGCAAAAGTTTCCTCATAAGGTACACATCTTCGAATTATAGAATCTCTTCCAATTTTAAATAAATGAGGATCTTCCCAAATATAAGATTTAGCATCATATTTAAATTTCTTAATAAATTTGTTATCCAATTCATAAGGTAAAATATTGCTAACTAAATAGTTAACAATATCATCATACCAAGGTGTTTCGCATCCTTGAATAACATATAAAGATTCATCAGGAAATTTCTCATTTATATGTTCTTCCGCAATAATATCATTTTTAATTCTAGACAAATGATCAGCAATTTGACTTTCAGTTCCTTTTCTATCTACTAATTGAAAATCAAATTCTTGTAGAAGTAAAACCCATCTTATCAGTCTAGGTTTAAAATCCTTTTTAGATATTAGATATTTAATAGTAGAATGATTAGTATGAACTATGCATTTAGTACCAAGAAGATAAGGTCTAAATTTATCAAAGGCATATACTATAGCTAGATGCTCCTTCTCAGTGGTAGTGTAATTTCTTCGCGTTTCAGTGAGAGTTTTACTAGCATAATATACAACTTTGATAACCTTCTCATATTTTTATCCTAATATAGCTCCAATTGCAAAATCACTTGCATCACACATTAATTCAAAAAGATTTATTCCAATTAGGTGCAACAATGATAGGTGCAGTTATTAGTTTTTCTTTTAGAATATTAAAAGCATTAATGCATTCTTTGTTAAATTCAAATTTTGTATCTTTTTCTAATAAATGATAAAGAGGTTTAGCAATTTTAGAGAAATCCTTGATGTATCTTCTATAAAATCCAGCATGACCTATAAAACTTCTCACATCAGTAATAGTAGTAGGTGGTTGCAATTCAACAATAATTTTCACTTTCTCTTGATCTACTTCCATCCTTTTTTGTGAAACTTTGTGACCAAGTACAATACCTTCTGTGACCATGAATTGACATATTTCCCAGTTAAGAACTAAGTTTGTTTCTTCACATCTTTTCAGAACTTTGGAAATGTTTTCCAAACAAGATTAAAAAGAAGTTCCTAAAACTGAAAAATCGTCCATGAATATTTCAATTCCTTTGTCAATCAAATCACAAAATATTGACATCATACATCTTTGAAAAGTTGAAGGTGCATTACATAAACCAAAAGACATTCTTCTAAAAGCAAAGGTTCCATAAGGACTTGTAAATGTTGTTTTCTCTTGGTCCTCAGGAGCATTAAGTAATTGATGATAACCAGAATATCCATCCAGAAAATAGAAATATGAGTGTCCAGCTAGCTTATCGAGCATTTGATCCAAGAAAGGTAAAGGAAAATGATCCTTTGTAGTGGCATCATTTAATTTCCTATAATCAATACAAATTCGCCATCCAGTAACTTGTCTTGTAGGAATTAGTTCATTTTTATCATTAACAATGACAATTACACCTCCTTTCTTCGGAACACAATGAATAGGACTTACCCATTGACTATCCGAAATAGGATAAATAATACCAGCATCTAACCACTTAAAAATTTCTTTTTTAACAACCTCTTTCATGATAGGATTTAATCTTCTTTGCGGTTCAATAGTAGGTTTAAAATTTTCTTCCATTAAAATTCTATGCATACAAATGGAAGGGCTTATTCCTCTTATATTTCCAACCAAAAGCTTTCTTATAATTCTTTAACACACCTAGTAATTTTTCTTCTTGATCTTTACTCAGTTCAGAAGAAATAATAAAAGGTAAAGCTAACGAATTTCCAAGAAATGCATATTTTAAATGTGAAGGTAACATTTTTAATTCCAGTTCAGGGGCTTTTTTAATTGATGGTAAAAGTATATCATTTTGAGTTATGTCTAAAGTTTCCAAGTTATCTTTAATAAAATGAGTCTCTTCTTCTATTACTTCTTTGTTTTCATCAGTTAAAAATTCAAATTTTTCTTCAGAAATGACTTTACATTTTTCTTGATAATTTTTCTCAATTAAATAATCAATTATATTCATTCGATAACATTTCCCTTTATCAGGGTCATAGTATGTACATAATGGTTAATATTCTCGTACATTGATTTGTATTCTTCATTCTTTTCATCTTCGAGAGAAATCTTGAATTGTGGTTCCTTCTGACTTATTGTCGCTGCTTCTTTCTCAATTTCTTGTTCTTCTTCAGAACTGTTCTCCCAATCAACATCGATGAACGGTTTCTTCTGTCCAACTGTTCCAACGTTTCTTCCACGTCCTCGTCCCCGGCCTCGACCTCGGGTGTGAATTCTGGAGAAATCTTCACCATCTCACCGTAAGGGAGTGGTGAGTAGCTGTTGGACTATAACTTTATGTTCTTCATCGTCTCAAATTTCTTTTGCTTCATTTGGTATGGTATTTCTAGAAAAGATTGTTTTCTTCGGGGGAGCGTAGTAGGCCACATTTTCATGAATTCCAATTTCGTGTACGGAGAACGGTTGCAAATCACCTTTGATGCACTTTTCCCCTCCTTCGTAATACTTTATGCACTGGTGCAGAGACGACGGTACCATCCAGTTTTCATGGATCCACGTTCGACCCAGTAGAGCGTTGAATGATGTCTCAGAATCAATTATGTGGAATTTTGTGGTTGTCTTTGCTAAATCACCGGTCTTCATTAGTAGTGTTATCGATCCAAGAGCTCTTTCTCCTTTTTAATTGAAGCCTCTTAATAGCATCTTGTCTGCTTCAAGCTCGCGAGCGTCAGTTTCCAAATATGCTAGCGTCCGAAGATTTATTATGTTGATTGATGCTCTTGGATCAACCAACACTCTAGAGAGCGTAAATTTTCCAATAGTGGATCGAAATGTATAACGATCGGTTGTGATCGATTGTTCCCAGTAATAGATCATTGTCCGTGAAGGTAACACCTCGCTGTTCTCTTAATGAGCAAACCTCGTCGAAGAAATTACCCGCCATTTGGGCTAAACAAATCTCTGGATCAAGTAAAGCCTTGATCAGAGCCTCCCTCTTCTCCTTTAACAGGATCAGAGCGTCGTATATGCTTAGTTTGGCTGGTAGCTTCCTAAGATGGGATAACACGTTATAGTCCACTTTATTACCATGTTCCTCGGTTTCTTCTCGAATGGGGAATTTTTCTACTGGGGTTGGCTCTTCCTGAGTAACCACCAGCTTTCCTTTATCCTTTGGACCCATTCTCGAGGGTAGAACTTTTCCACTTCTTAAATTTACTTCAGTTATTTCTTCTGAATTTGTTGTTGAATCTGCCGTTGTACCCTATTGAATTGGAATGTCTGGCTCTTCTGGCGTTGCTTCGGAATCTGATAACTCCAATTCTATCGCGATTGGAGCTCCTCGAAATTCATAAATGAACTCGTTGCTTGTCAAGCTTTCATAGCCTCCTTTGTGAACATCTTCTTCGTCGTGGTCGTCGAGGTTGTGTATGATTTGAGAATCATTATTTGTATTGGAATCGAGATCCGGATTAAGCCGGTTGTCGCTAGTTACGTAATCGTTAGAAATAGTCAAAACGTAGCCAATGTCATAACCATTATCATTATAAGATCCCACCGGGGTAAGCAGATAATCATACAGAGTCAGTAGTTCGAGGGATTTCTCCCCAGAATCGGAAACCACCATCCTAGGATAAGTAACCCCTAGTCTACCCTTCGGAGCCTCGGTCTTCTTTTCTTCCACGATCTTCTCCTCCATCTGGGGCGGTTCTTCAATCGCAAGTGATAGTGCTGGTTCGATAGGTTTCAAATTTTGAGTTGAAGCACATACTGAAGCAGTCTGGATGTGATCCAAAATTTTCTTCGATGATCTTGTCCAGACAGTACTCCATCCATCATCAGTCGTGTATGGGTTTATCGGAACAAAGGGATATGTGGAAATAATGTTGATGAAACCTCCTTTCTGAGGTTCTTTCATGTATTCCTTTGGGATCGTTATGTTCCTTCTCCAGATATTGTCATCAAGCCAACTCTTGAAAGTGATGCAATCCTCTATCTTGTGTCCGAGCATCTGGTGGTAAGGGCAATAGTTCGGATGATCTTTCTTATTGACTTCCTCCGGTTTTTTGGGTTCTGGCAGCTGAAAATCCGGTGTCTTCATTAAGCTGTGGAACATCTTCGCTACTGCTTCAGTTTTGAATGGATATTCTCTATTTAGAAGTTCTCTTAAGGTACACGATGAACGAGGCGGTTGTTCATAATGTTGAGGAGACTGATAGCTCGGACGAGGTTGCTAATAGCCCTACTGAGGTTGCTGATAAGTCCGTTCTGGTGGTTGATAACTAGATTGTGGCCGCTCTGACTGTATCTAAACCGGCTGCTTGCCCTTATATACTGCCGCGACGATTCCAGATTTCTTTTCAAATGTTTTCACGGGCTTCTGCTTATCGTTCTTGTCCACGAAACTTAACTGCTTTGCCTCTTCTTGCAAGCTCCCGGTCTTGCTATGAAACTTCTCGAAAGTCTTGATTGGAAATCCTTTAAGGAGAAGTGCTATCGGGCCATGGATTCTTTTAAGTAGGATGGCGACTGCATGTTGTTCTTGAAGCTGTGGTTCACACTTCATGCTTAAGTTTCTCCATCGAAGTATGTAATCAATTAAAGTCTCGTTCGGCTTCTGTTGCTCCACCACTAGATCACCGATAGTGATGTGGTTCTGAGCCCTGGCAAATTGTTTAACGAAGAGATTCTCTAGTTTTGAAAAGGTCTTTACTGAACCATTCGACAATTTTGTGTACCAGTCAAAGGCAATCCCTGATAAACTGCTGACGAACTAGCGGAAGAGTAGAGCTTCACTTCCACCGGTATTGCAACAACTAGCACGAAAATGTATGACATGCTGTCGAGGGTTTCCCGTCCCATCAAAAGTCTTAAACAGAGGTGGTACGAAGCCTTTTGGGTATTGGACTGCATCGAATTCTTCAGGGTAAGGTCTACCCGTCTGAATAGATGCACCACTCTTAGATTGTGCTAGGGCTTCTCGCACCTGCTCTTCTACCATGCTCTTAATGTCCTTTTCTGGAATCATGCTTTGTGCAGGATCTTTCTTTGGTTGTTCGTCTCCATTGACAAACGTGATCTCTTTTCCTCCATCTGCAATATAGATAATTTACGGGGTGTCTCTTTCTGAGGTTGTACCTGACTCTGGAGAGTGGCTAAGGCAGCAGACATCTCTTCCATCCTTTTTGCCATCTGGGAAATTATGTCATCTCTTTCCTGAAGTTGTGCCCTCATTACTTCTGGTTCATCTCTCTCCGCAGCTACTGGAGCACCTTGTGAAGCGGATGATGCTCGCATTTCAACCATGTTGATCTCGGCATACTCTTCATCCATGAACTCTGATGAGTCAACTTCATCCTCTAGTTTTTATTTTCTTCATTTTGCTAACCGTTGGATGTCGGTCCTTAACTTGTCCATGGCATCCTCTAGTGGCCTTTTCCGCATGGTCTCGCAGTTGTCTCGTGACGGTTGTTGAACTTCCTTTCCGGGAGTCCCCTTTATTCCAGTAGCACTTTCTTCTGACTCAAGTCTCCTGACAAGACTTTTCTTCTCAGGACATTGTTTTGTTCTTAGCTCGCCAGTAGTAGGTCGTCATACCATCCTTCTTGCAGCCGGAAGCCTAAGACCGGATGATCTGTCGGCTATATGTTGGAAGGTGGTATCCTCCCTAATTTGTAGACCAGATACAACAATGTGTGAACTGGCATTTATCTTCTTCTTTGGTTTCTCTGTGGCAGCAACAGGCTCTATTCACGGTCCGAGGCGGGATTTAGCTAGCACTCGTCCTATCCTTCTTAAGATTTTTGATACAGGGCATCTTTCTTTCTTTGCCAATCTTTCTATAACAGTTTGCAGTCGAGCTAATGGCGTAGTCTTATCCCTTTTCCTCTTGCAACTGCTGTAGTATGCAGGTCGGGGTAATGCAGCAGCGATCCTACGGATATCCTCTCCATCTGACGCGGCAGAGAGAGGGTGAAACCTGCTCCCTTCCAACAGAGGTATATACTCAGGCAGTTCTTCTCTTTCCTCTGGAATTTCTTCTAGAAAAGCAACTTCAGCAGCTCTGGCTTTCTCGATCTTGGAGATCTTTCTGCTTCTATTTCTTCTTTGAGTCCGAGTTAGGGCTGCAATTCTTGAACTGGACCCAATCTCAAAAACAGATGGTATTGTAGCAAAATCTGTACCCTCCACGGTGACAGGCTCATCACAGACTTAGATTTCCTTCCCCTTCAGTTTGGCAGAAGTCGGGGTAGGTGCAGAGATGACTAGACCGGTGGGGGTAGAGACAATACTCCTCCTACGAACAGTAGTACTTCTTTCAGCTGGAACCCTTTGCAGGGGAGGGAATTCTTGAGTCGATTTCAGGTTGGAGTCAATCACGGGCTCTTCAGTTTCTGACACTTTGTCCATTAGTGTGAAGAGAGTGACATCAGCGAACTTGACATCTGTGTTACCGAATCCTTGTCCGAAGCGGATGATTCCATTGTCGGGCAGCTCATCCTTGTAAACGGCGAAGTCCATTCCATTGGTGAAGGAGAAGATTAACTTTGGGGCAGTCATTTTCTGCAGGGCAGATTCCGAATGTCAGTCCCGAATTATGCTTCTTTGAGTCCGAACACATTTTCGTTTATCTTAGTGTATTTGTGATTTTTTTAAAAGAGATTATTTATTAGAAAGTTGTTTATTAGCGGTTTCATTTATTAGAAACAAAACGATTATAGGAAAAATGTTATAGAAAAGGTAAAGGGCCCGATTTAGAATTGGAAAGGAAGAGAAAGTCTTATGCAACACTTCTTGACTCGAAGGACCGCTCCTAAACTAACACTTATTGGGGGTCCACCACACCTCAGAAAAGAGGTAAAAGGATGTCGAAACCTCTCCATTTAGGGGTGTCTAAACAGTGGCTCCTAAATCCGAGAGGAGTTGGCTATACTCGTTCAAGACAGAAATGAACGGGGTATCCCAACGGAAGAATGGTAGTTTTGGTCCACTAGGAATATAGACTCACTATCGATTTATGAAAGCAAAATAATCTAATCAAAAATGGAGAGAGGAACTAGTCCCCAGCGGAGTCGCCAGAAGTTGTCGGCATATTTTTAGGTCGTGTTTTGAAAAGGGGGTCGCCTACATAAATTGTCGGCAAATTTTAGTGTTTTAAATTTAATTTAAATATATATATAATTTGGAAAGTAGCATTTGATTTCAAAAATAATTTTTAAATTTAAAAATTTTAAGATATGAAATCAAACCGATCTCACATCCCAAAATGTATATATAAACGAGCACCGCATCACAAACCGTGTATCTATCCCAAAAAATAAACACACTGCTTGACGATGGGGCTCAATTAAATAAACTAGAAGATTTGTGACATCCGTTTGGTCTGCGAACTAATTTTATAAGCCGACAAGTTCCCCTGCTTAATATAAATGAATTAAGCAGTGTTTATATTACCTAGGTTCTTAAAGTTCCTTATAAGGGCAAGCCCCTATAGTTAATTACATCGTAAGTGATGGGAATCACTTAAGAAAACTCTCGATAATGATCAGTGGTTTTGCTCTCAAGAATTTCAAAGTTTAAGGTTTTCAAACAATTGGATTTTGGAAATTTCAATTGGGAATGGATCAAATTTGGAACAGTTATTTTAGGGAATCAAAGGAAGATAAGTAGGGGATGTCATGGACCCGAAGTGAATTTCGGTGACTTTCCAACAATCCTATTTGTTTGGCTTCAATTTGAGAGTTTATTTAATGTTGTAATCCTGCCAATTTTAATTAACTAGGACTTATGCTTGTATGATATGATCACACAAACAACCTTAAAGATGTGAGGGTTTATGTCGTACTAAACAACTACCTCGAAGTCCTATGACCTGTTAGGGATTAATTTACGTGACATGATCATGTAAATGCCTAATGAAGAGTTGAGGATTTATGCTGCACTAGAAAAACTACCTCGAAATCCTATGGCTTGGTTATTTAATTCTAAGAAAAGTTTTGCTGAAGTAGACCCGAATTTTGTTGATGACGATGGCCGCGCTGTCCACTGTGCTCCAAGCTCCTTGTTGTTGTAGAGGCTTAGTTTTAGAAGTCTTAAATCAGGAGATGAGAGAAGTATTTTGGTTTAGAGAAAATCTTAAAATCCAAGTGTTTTTTTTAATATTTTATTTAAAACAAATCTTAAAGTTGTTTAAACAGAACAGATTAAGATCCCACTGTTCTGTCATCCCGACACCGTTATTTTCATTGAATTCACTTAGTCCAGATGAATTTACTAAACTCAACTGAATGAGTTCCACACTTTCAATTAGACCGTGGGAAATCCCGTTAGCAACACGTGGGTTACATCATCCGAGGTATTCCCGATCATTCAACTAGACATTTTAATTTAGTTGCAATTGTAGTTTTGTTGTTCTGTTTGTGAATAAATTTTGAGTTTTTTTATATTTTGGAATGTTGTGGTGGTGAATTTTATCTTGTAATGACTTTTAATTTAGTTTTGGTTTCAGTTCAGGGACTATCCTAAAGGTTTTGGTTTTCATGCAACCGTCTTATTTAACATGCAAGAAAAGTAAAGTACAGTGCATGTAAGTAAATTGCAATAAAGTAAATTGCAATAAAACAAAAGCGTACCTGGAGGGTCTTCCCGTCATCCCAAGCTGCACTTAAAACACGTGTTAGAGCATTTAAACATATTTTTGCAAGAAATACCTAAGTAAAGCTAAGGGAAAGGGTTTTGGTTATCTACCAGAATCCTAATCCTATAATTAGTCATCTCCTATGACGTCTAGGTTGTTGGTTTGGTTTAAGGATGATTTTCTACATCAAAGAACAATTAGATTCATTTGTTCTTCTAAAACATCCCGTCATATTGAGGAAGTGCTTAGGACGAGTCCTAAACATCTTTTCAATACTTCTGGGATTATTTTGAGTCCAAGTAAATTTAGTTGCACATATGAATTAATCATCGAGGAGTTTAGTTAAACTTTGTCTCTTGCTTAGTGAACTTTGGTATTTGATTACCTGATGGATGAAGTGACATTTCACTTAATGCTCTATTTAAGAGTTATAATAATTAAAGTCTTCAAGGGCAAGTTGGTTTATCGAGAATTTTAATCATTCTTAATTTAAAGTTTGAGTTAATGATTTAAAATGTTTTAATTTAATTATGAGGTTTTAATTAATAATTTTAAGTTTGGAATAGTGTTCAAATTATTTTAGATTTAATTTAAATCTTTACATTTTTAATTATCTTTGTATTTCAAGTTGATGTTCATGTTTTAAGTTTACTTAGATAGAAAGAGGTGTTGAATTATTGATATGTTTTGATTTAACTCTTAATGATTTCATTTAGGTTTGTTCATAAATGATTTTAATTTAATTTAATTCAATTTGATTTTAATTTAATTTAAATTTAATTTTATTTAATTTTATTTAATTTTAGTTTAATTTTAATTTTAGTTTAACTTTAATTTTAATTTAATTTTAATTTATTTTAATTTATTTTAATTTAATTTTAGTTTTAATTTTAGTTTCAATATTTTAAATTTAATTTAATTTAATTTTAGTTTTAATTGTTAATTTGGATTATTATTTTAATTTTTAATTAAGAACTAAATATTGTTAAAGTGACTTATTTAGGGATTTTTAAATTAAAGAATAAATATCCTCTTAATAATATCCCTATTTTAATAATCCAAATTTTAAATATATTCTTTCCAAAATTTAAATTATTTAATTAATTGAAGTTTCATGTTTATATTTTCAAAGTGTTTAATGGGTTTCTTCCCCTTAATTTTCCTAAGTTTCAATCATCCAAGAGAAAGTTAAAATAAAATATTTTACCCCCCATTTTGATTAAACCTAAAGTTTTAATTAAGGGTTAAAATTTTTAATTACCTTTATGCCTTTTTAAGCTTATTTATTTCATAACTCACTAAATTAAACTCAAATGAATTTGAAATTTTTATGTCACCTCACTCACATGTCAATTAAGACATTAGAGGAGAAAATGTGATTTTTCGGAATTTAATTTATTTATATAATTATTTTTAGTAGAAAATAAGGGTTTTCAAAGAAAATTAAACAACATGACCAAGAAAAGGTTTCTATCCTTAAGAAAATTATGGGATGTTCCTAATGACCAGTGGACCACTTGGACCAAATTTTGTGATTTTTTGAATTATATTTTATTTATTATAATTATTTTGATTTTTCAAGCATTAATTAATTTTAAAATAAAATAAATGTTTAAAAATATATTTTATATTTTTTTTAAATTTCTTTAACCTCAAAGAGTCCAGAGAAATAAATTTTATAATTTTTTGATTTTTATTTGATTTATTAGAATTATTTTAGTGAAAACGTTTGAAAATTCATTTTATTAATATTAAAAATTACATTAAGCCTTTAAAATTCAATATCTTATCCTAGGGACTTAGGAAAAATATTTGGTTTGTTCTTAAGTGATTAGGAGTCAAAATGTGACATTTATATGACTTTTAATATTTTTATGATTTTTATTATTTTTTAATTATTAAAATATTAAAATATTGTGAAAAATCAACTTTTTTAGAAAATTCCAATTTTAATTTTCCTGAACTCCCCTGATATCAGAGAAGCTCCAAAACCATTTTTGTGAATTTTTTAAAAGTATTTTTGGAGTTATGAATTTTTTTAATTAAATTTTGCTTATGAGGCTTAATCAATCCATTTGGTGGGGTTAATCAAGTCCAATTGATTTCAAAATTTTATGTAAGGTTCCTCTGACCCTAAAGAGTAATGGAGAATTATTTTCAAGTCAATTTGATGTGTGGTTAACCCTAGGTTATTATGAATGAATTAACTCAAAATATATTTTTCATAGGGTCCCCTGGTCCTAAGAAACATCATCAAATTTTCCTAAAATTTATTTCACAACATGCTAATGATTGGAATTAAAATACCTAACATAGTGACATGAACTTGAAAAATCAATAACTTTTCACAGAGATAGCATCTGACCTTGAAAAATTCAGAGAATGTTCCCAAGATTAGAGGCTTTAAAAGCCCTATGGTCTCATGCCATGCTCAATTATCTATGCAAATGGAGAATCAAAACATTGAAAATAGTAAATAAATTATTAAAAATAAAATACTCATCCAATTAACTTGATTTCTTTTCCACATTATTCTCCTCTATTCACTGAGCAAGAGGGAATTTTTATTTTATTTTTGTGATTTTTCTATGCAAAGATATGAATTTTTGAAGTTCTGAGCATTTAAATAATTCAAAAATTACCCTAATTTTTTACTTATCCAAGCGGCGCCGCGTTAACCTCGGCAGCTCCGAAAGCCCACTCTTAGCGCTGTGATTCGGCGCCGCCATCTGACTCAGCTCTTCAGGGGCTAGCGGTTCACGTACCATTGCGTTGTCCGGCTTGATATCGACCGTCCGCTCGATACACGGATGATCCAACGGCTCCTGGTCATCGTCTACGACTAGTGTGTACTCGTGACCATCCACACTCAAACCCTAATATCTCTCTTGATTCTCAATTGAATTTCAAGTTCTTATACCCTATCAATTCGTCTTGAAGAGACGAACACATCCATATGCTTTATAAGCTATGAAATTAACCCCAAAAAAATGGAAAAATGCTGGAAGCTCGGGAGGAAGAATGAGTTCATACCTTTGGTCAAAGAAGTGAAGCTTCGATCTGAGAGTTGTGCCACCTTCGATTGGGTCCAGGAAAGCTCCAGATGAAGTTTCTGGCTCTCGGGAATTATCTAAGTATGAAGTGACCAAGGCCGATCACAAAGCTTGGAGGCTGGAAGCAATGGCTGGCCTCGTGAGGGGGCTTTTTCTGGGGAACTTCTTCTCTTGGTCTGGTGAAGGTGTAGGGTCAATCAATTTGAAGATTGGCTAACTGTGGTGAAGTGCCCTATTTTTTGGGTGGATTTTCAACTCAGAAATTGAGCTCGCGAGAGAGGGTTTTAGAGGCTGGATTTCGAGTGGGGATCAAGTTCTCTATGTCCGGAGAGAGATGCGGAGTGATTTTGGCGAGTTTTGGTAAGACTTGGTTCAACACCTCTTTTGGCCGAGAGGTGGTGGTGTTTAAATAGAGGTGGCTGTAGGGCTTCCCAGGGGCAATTGGAGGCTGGGATCAGCTGCTCAGGACAAGGGAAGAATAGCCATAGAGTTCAATTCTGTTGGGACACCTCAGCAAGGAGGAATTTGAAATTTGAATCAAATAGGTGCTCACGGCTATGGTGTTTTCCAGCGGCACAGGTGGTGGTCCGGCCAGGGTCAGGTCACCATCTGACTCAGTGGGGTCAGGGGTTGAGTTTGGTGCAAGTGTCGGCATATTTTTAGGTTGAGTGTGTTGTATTTTGAAAAGGGGGTCTCCTACAGAAATTGTCGGCGAAATTGTCGGCGAAATTTGTTTTAAATATATATATATATAATTTAGAAAGTAGCATTTGATTTTGAAAATAATTTTAAGTTTGAAAATTTTATGATATGGAATCAAACTGATTTCACATCCCAAATAGTTTATATAAACGAGCACCGCACCACAAACCGTGTATCTATCCCTAAGGATAGACACACTGCTTGATGGTGGGGCTCGATTAAATAAACTAAAAGATTTGTGACATCTGTTTGGTCTGCGAACCAATTTTATAAGCCGACAAGTTCCCCTACTTAATACAAAGAAATTAAGCAGGGTTTATATTATCTGGGTTCTTAAAATTCCCTATAAGGGCAAGCCCCTATATTTAATTACATCTTAAGTGACGGGAATCACTTAAGAAAACTCTCGATAGTAATCAGTGGTTCTGCTCTCAAGAATTTCAAAGTTTAAGTTTTCAAGGGATTGAATTTTGGAATTTCAATAGGGAATGGATCAAATTTAAAACTTTTTGTTTTAGGAATTCACAGGAAGAAAAATAGGAGGAATTACAGATTCGAAGCGAACTTCGATAATTTCCCGACTATCCTATTGTTTGGCTTGGATTTAGGAAAGTCCTGATGTTTACTTAATGTTTCAATCTTGCCAATTTTAATTAATTTGATATATATTTTTATGATAAAATCATACAAATAGCCTCGAAGATATGAGGGTTTATGTCGTATCAGACGACTACCTCGGAATCCTAAGACTGGTTAGAGCTTAATTTACATGACATTATCATGCAAATGCCTAACGAAGAGTTGAGGATTTATGTTGCACTAGGCAAATTACCTCGAAATCCTATGGCTTTGTTGTTTAATTCTATGAATGTTTAGCTGATGTAGAGTCAGGTTTTGCTGATGACGATGGTCGTGCTGCCCACCATGCTCCGAGCTCCTTGTTGTTGCAGAGGTTTAGTTTTAGAAGTCATAAATCAAGAGATGAGAAAAGTGTTTTGGTTTAGAGAAATTCTTAATTCCCAAGTGTTTTTATGTTTTAATTAAAATAAATCTTAAAGTTGATTATAACAACACCGGTTAAGATCCCACGGTTCCATCCTTCCGGCATCGTTATTTTTATCGGATTCACTTAGTCCAGATGAATTTGCTAAACTCAATCGAATGAGTTCCACACTTTCATTTAGACCGTGGAAATCCCGTTAGCAACACGTAGGTTACATCATCCGAGGTATTCCCGATCATCCAACAAGACATTTTAATTTAGTTGTAATTGTAGTTTTGTGTTCTGTTTGTGATTAAATTTTGAGTTGTTTTATATTTTGAAATGTTGTGGCGGTGAATTTTATCTTGCAATGGCTTTTAAATTAGTTTTGGTTTCAGTTTTAGGGGCTACCCTAAAGGTGTAAGTTTTCATGCAACAATTGTTTATCATGCAAGAAAAGTAAAGTGCATTTGCAATAAAGTAAATTGCAAGAAAGTAAATTGCAATAAAATAAAAGCGTACCTGGAGGGTCTTCCCGTCATCCCAGGCTGCACTTAAAACACAATTAGAATATTTAAGCATTTAAAGCAAGTTCCTAGGTAAAGCTAAGGGAAGGGTTATGGTTTTCTACCAAATTCCTAATCCTATAGCTAGTCATTTCCTATGACGTCTAGGTTCTTGTGTTTAGGTTTGAGGATGATTTTCTTCAT
The DNA here is from genome assembly GCA_022702705.1 of Papilionanthe hookeriana x Papilionanthe teres. Lineage (NCBI taxonomy): Eukaryota > Viridiplantae > Streptophyta > Magnoliopsida > Asparagales > Orchidaceae > Papilionanthe > Papilionanthe hookeriana x Papilionanthe teres. The sequence goes on along the minus strand of CM040431.1, from coordinate 10,746,182 downwards.
CAAAGAACAATTAAGTTCAGTTGTTCTTATAAACATCCTATCATATTGAGGAAGTGTTTATGAAGAATCTTAAACATCTTTTGAATATTGCTAGAATTGTTTTAAGTTCAAATGAATTTAATTATACAAATGAATTAATCGTCCGAGAATTCAAGTTTTGTTGTTATCTTGCTCAGTGAACTAGGACATTTGAATATCCTATAAGTGAAGTAACACTTCATTTAACGTTCTGTTTAGGGGTTATGACAACAAAAGCTTTCAAGGGCAAATTGATGTTCAAATGGTTTGTGATTTAATTTCAGTTAGTGGGTTTAAATTTGGAATAGTGTTCAAGTTGCTTTATTTTGAATTTCTTTATGTCTTAGGTGATGTTATTTTTAATTCAATTTAATTTAACTTTAATTTGGTTTAGTTTTAATTTTAATTTAATCTAATTTTAATTTTAACTTGATTCTATTATTTAATTTAATTCAATTCAATTTAATTTGATTTGACATAATTTAATTTAATTTAATTTAATTTGATTTGATTTAATTTGATTTAACTTACTTTAATTTAATTTAATTTAATTTAATTTAATTTAATTTAAATTTAAATTTAAATTTTATTTTTAATTTTAATTTAATTTAAATTTTAAAAGGGTCTAATTTAAATAATTTAACTTTAATTTAGTGATTAAGTCTTTTAACATTTTAAATCTTAAATTTGGTTTATCATTTTAATTAGGAATTAAATATTATTGAGATGATTAATTTAGGGATTTTTAAATTAAATAACAAATCTCTTCCTAAAAATATCCCTATTTTAATAATTCCAATTTTATTATTCTTCCAAATTTAATCAATTATTTAATTAAAGTTCATTTCAATTAGTTCAAAATTTTTTAGTAGGTTTCTACCCTTTAATTATTTAAATTTCAATCATCCAAATAAGATTAGGATCAAATATTTTACTCTTTAATTTTATTAAGCCTAAAGTTTTAATTAAAGGTTAAAATTTTAATTACCATTTTGCCCTTCAAGCTTAATAATTTCATAACTCACTAAATTGAGCTTAAATGAACTTGAAATTTTTATATGACTTCACTCATATGTCAATAAAGACATGAGAGGAGAAAATGTGATTTTTCTGTATTTAATTTATTTATGTAATTATTTTTGGTGGAAAATAGAGATTTCCAAGGAAAATTTTATAATATGACCAAGGGAAAGTTTCTGTCCTTGAGAAAATTATGGGACATTACTAATGACTAGAGGACCACTTGGACCAATTTTGGTGATTTTTTGAATTATATTCTTTTTATTATAATTATTTTAAGTTTTGGAGTATTAATTAATTTAAAAAATAAAATAGAGGTTGAAAAATGAATTTTATATTTTTCAAAAATCTCTCTGATATCAAGGAAACCAGAGAATAAATTTTACAATTTTCTGATTTTTCTTTGATTTATTAGAATTATTTTAGTGGAAATACTAGAAATATACATTTTTTAATTTTAAAATTACCTTAAGGCTTTAAAATTTAATATCTCATTAAATAGACCTAAGAAAAATATGGGGTTTGTTCCTAAATGATTAAAATTCAAAATGTGACATTTTGGTAAATTTTATTATTTTTGTGATTTTTATTATTTTTTAATTATTAAAATATTAAAATAATACAAAAAATCAAATTTTTTAGAAAATTGAAATTTTAATTTTCTTAAATTCCCTAATATCAGAGAGGCTCCAAAACCAATTTGTTGAATTTTTGAAAAGTATTTTGAAAGTTATGAATTTTTAAAGTTTAAATTGGCTAAATGGCTTAATCAACCCATTTAGTAGGGCTAACCAAGTCCAATTAACTTCAAATTTTTATGGTGGGTTCCTCTGATCCTAAAGGTCAGTGGAAAATTGATTTCAAGTCAATTTGGTATATGATTAGCTCTAATTAATTAAGGACCTATTTTGGGTTTTTAAGCCAATTAGGATTATTCCAAGTGGATTAATTCAAAACCTATTTTTCCTAGGGTCCTCTGGTCATAAGAAACATCACCAAATTTTTCTAGAATTTATTTCACAACATGCTAATTATTGGATTTAAAATACTCAAAACAAGTAACATGAATTTGAAAAATCAATAACTTCTCATAGGGATGGCCTCTGACTTTGGAAAATTCAGGGAATGTTCCCAAATTTAGAGGCTTCAAAAGCCCTATGGTCTCATGCCATGGTGAATTTCTTATATGCATGGAGAATTAAAACAATGCAGACAGTAAATAAATTATTAAAAATAAAATACTTGATGAAATGAAATGATTTCTTTTCCACATTATTCTCCTCTGTTCACTGAGCAAGAGGGTATTTTTATTTTATTTTTTTGATTTTTCTACACAAACTTATGCATTTTTGAAGTTTAGGGAATTAAATAAATCAAAAAAATACCCTAATTTCCTACTTATCCACGCGGTGCCACGCCATCCTCGGCAGCTCCGAACGCACACGCGTCGTCTTCTGATTCGGCGCCGCCATCCAACTCAGCGCTCTGGGGGCCCGCTGTATCATTCCGTCTCCTCATCCGGCGCGATCCTGGCCGTCCGTCCGCACGTGTATGGAATGAACGGCATCCGTTCATCGTCCCCAAACGTTCTCACCCGAGAGCCGTCCACACTAAAACCCTAAGAACTCACTCATTTCTCAACGGATTTTTATGTTCTTGTGCTCTATGGATTCATTTTGAAGAGACGAATACATCTATACGGTGATCATGCATTGAAATTAAGGCATTTGAAATGGAGAATCTCCAGAAGCTCGGGATAAAGAGTTAACTCATACCTTTGCTCAGAGAAGTGTGGCTTCAATCTGAGGGTTGTGTCACCTTCGATTGGGTCCAAGCAAGCTCCAGATGAAGTCTCCTGGTCTGGTGAATCGCCTAGGTATGATTTCGACCAAGCCAGATCACAAAGCTTGGAGTCTAGAATAGATGGGTGGCCTGGAGAGGGGGATTTTGCTGGTGGACTCCTTCCCTTGGTCTGGTGAAGGTGTAGGACCAATCAATTTGAGGATTGATCCACTGTGGAGAAGTGTCCTGGTTTTGGGTGGAATTTTGGCTGAGAAATTGGGCTCTGTTGGTGGGGATTAGGGCAAATTGTCACCTGGGGATCAAGCTCGCTCTAAGTATGGAGAGTGTTCTGGAGCAATTTTGGCGGGGTTTCAGTAAGGTCTGGTTCAGCACCTCTCATGGCCGAGAGGAGGTGAGGTTTAAATAGGAGAGGGTGGAGGGCCTCCCGGGGGGTTTAAGGCTTGGGATCAGCTGCTTAGGTCAAGGGAAGAACATCCATGATGGCCATTGGGCATGGGGCAGCTCAGCAAGTGGGAATTCCAAACTTTGGCTCACATGGGTGCTCTCGGCCTGGTGGTTTCCGGCGGCTGTGGTGGCTGGCCGGCCAGGGTCAGGTCACCCTCAAGGTCAGGGAGGTCAGGGCTGGGGCTTAGTGCAGTCAATTGGCCATGGACATGTGTAAAGGAGTTGAATTGAAATGGAATGGGGGAAGGCTATTTTGGGTTCAAATGAGTCAACCCACCATTTTGGGTTTGGTGCACCCTTCCATGCCTGATTTGGGTTGAGGGAGGATCAGGTGAATCAGCTAGAAAAGGGTAGAGAAGTCACCATCCATGAATATTTTGATTAATCATGGATTAAGGTGAAGCATTAAAAGGGTTAAGACCTTTTTAAGGGGGCTTAAAAGAGGCTCCTCCTTTTGCCATTAATGGCTTGATCACATGTCAAACCTTTCATGGCTTCATGTGGCTTGTCCATGGCTTGCATGTGGCTTCATGGCTTGTCTTTGGCTTGGGGAAAATCTTGGTCAATTTCATGAAAATGGAATTTGGAAATTTTGGTAATTTAGGGGTGATTTGATGGGATTTGGCATATGGCTTGATTTGGAACCATTTGATGATTGATTTGAACTTAGGGATGATTTTAATTGAATGCATGATGAAGAAGAGTGTCATATGGACTTTGGATGAATTTTGGGCCTTTGGAATTTAGTGAAGATGGGCTTTTAAAATGATTTAGAGAAGTGGGCTTTTGGATTTTAAAATGGATTTTAGGATGGGAATTTTGCAAAGGATTGGATCCAATGAGTGTTGAATTTAGTTTAGGAATGTTTCATGAATGATTTGGAATAAACTTGAAGTGTTTGGGCTAGGTTTGGGTTGGATTTGGACCTCTTTGGTGAATGGGCCAATGTAGGTCAAATTGGGCTAACTTGGGCCAATGTTGGGCTAAGGTTGAAATTGCTGTAAAATAAATGTTGGGAAATGTTTATGGGAGTGTTTCAAAGAGGTTTTGGCTTTGGTTTAGTTTTGACTTTGGGGTTTGGGCTTATTTGGGTTAGGTTTGGGTTTAGGTCAAAATTGGGCCTTTTAGCTTTGGGTTGAATTTGAGTGGGTTTGGGTCATGAGTCCAAATTGGGCTTTAAGGCCAAAAGTGAAATTGGATTCAAATGTCAATCAAATTGGACATGAATTTGGTCTATATTGGTGTTGGGATTGTTGAATCGAAGTTTAGAATTGAATTGGACCAGAATTTGGGTCAATTGGGCAGGTTTGGTTTGACATTGGGTTCACTTTGGGTTAAAATGGGTCAAATTGGGGATTTTGACAAAAGTGGGGTAAATTGAAACAATTGGCCCATGGTGTAGTTGAACAAAATGAAATTGGGAATATTAGGGATTTTTTGAAATTTTCTGGGAATTTTCTGAATTTTTGGATTTTTTGGCTAAGAGGGGTATTTTGGGTATTTGGAGGGTATTGCGAGGTATTTTTGGAATTTTTGGTATTTTTGGCTATGGATGATCAATTTGCGTAATGTGGGAATGTTTGGGATTGGTCTTGAGGAATTTTGGGTGATTTGGAGATTTTTTGAAAAATTTGGGTAATTTCAAGGGTTTTGGGTAGGCTAGGCGGGTGTAGGGTCCCGGGGGTCAAAAATTAAAAATTTGGAAAATTGAAGATTGGGTAAATGTAAGTGGAATAAAATCATTTTGGTTGAGCCATGAAGCCATATCAAGCCCGCATGAGCCATGAAGGGACTCATTTGAGGCATCCACTATGTTGTTCCTAACCCTCTTAGCCAAGGGCTTAGGGGTTAAGGACCATCCATGTGGATCACCTTTATGAGTCAGGAGGTCAAGTTAGGTATGGGTGTGTTTTTAGGATGTGTGTGAAAGTGTAGTGTATAGGTGTAGTGTGTGTGTAATTCAGCCCTTCACCAGACCAGGCCACCCAGGGTAGTCCTAAGGCCAAAGAGTCCTATAGGAACTCATCCTTTAAACTTCCACATTTGATTTCAACCCTCTAGGTGATTAGGGGTCTACGAGTCAAGTTTGTGGAGTTTGCGGGGAGTTAAGAAGTGGTTTGAATTTCTATGTGGTGGGTCCCAATTCTAATCCTCTAAGATAGTCAAAGGAAAAGCCTAAGGCTAGATCCTAAGTACTAAAAAGAAGAAGAGAAGACCTCATCAAAAATGAGGTCAACAACAAGCAATGGGTATTGGCCATGTGTAAAGAGGTTTGATTTAAATGGTATGGGGGAGAGGTCATTTTGGATTCAATTTGGTCAAATCATGGTTTTGGCTAGGTGCACCTCCCCAAGGCTGGTTTGGGCTGAAGAGAAAGTTACTTGGGTCAGCTTGATTAGTGGGGTCAAGTCACAATCCAAGTACAATTAGGCTTAAGCAAGATTAAGAGATACATGGGAGTGTTTAATCACTCCTAAGGGAATCATTAAAAGGTTTCCTCCTTTTTCCATTTAGGGAGTGGTGATAAGTCAAAGCTCTCATGGCTTTCATGTGGCTTGTGCATGGCTCCAAGGACTCCATTTGGCTTGGGATGGCTTGGCTCATATACATGAAAAAAGGTTTTGAATTTTTAGAAACACATATTAAATATTTCAACAAGTACCTAGGTAAAGACTAAAGGAAGGGTTTTAGTTTTCTACTAGAATCCTAATCCTATAGCTAGTCATTTCCTATGACGTCTAGGTTCTTGATTTTGGTTAAGGATGATTTTCTTCACCAATGAACATTTAAGTTCAATTGTTCTTTAAAACTACCCATCGTATTAGGGAAGTTCTTAGAACAAATCCTAAACATCTTTTTAATACCTCTGGGACAGTTTTGAGTCCAAGTGAATTTAATTACACAGGTGAATTAATCATCCAAGGGTTTAATTAAGTTTTGTTCCCTTGCTCAGTGAACTTAGGATATTTGATTATCCTATGAGTGTAGTGACTTTTCACTTAACGCCTCATTTAATATGTATAATAATTTAAAGCTTTCAGGGGCAAGTTAATTTGTTAAAGATTTTAATGATTTGAAGTTAAAGTTGATGATTTAATTATGATATTTTAATCAATGATTTTAAGTTTAGAATGGTGTTTGATTCATTTAAGTTAAACCTTTTATAAATGATATCAAAATTCTATGTTAATTTAATTTTTTAGATTAACTTAGGTCAAAAGAGGTGTTCAAATTATTTATTAAATTTTGCTGATTTAAATTAGATTAATTATATTAATTAATTTCATTTTTACATTATGTTTTAAAGTAAGTTGTCTTAAAATTATTTAAAATTTCCAAATTTGATTTAAGTTTGTTTTGAAATGATTTTTAGGAATTTTGGGAACTTTGGGTAATTTTTGGAAATTTTTGGAGAGTTTTGGGGTAGGCTCATGGCTATAGGGGTGGGCATATGGATCTCAACCAAGTATAACCACTTTGGGACCAAGCTTAGCCAAATGGTAGCCACTTTATGATTCTTCACATATTGACCTTAGCCATCTTAATCAAAGATCAGCGGCTTCAGTTCAATTATGTGAGTTTCTTAAAGGGTGAAAGGGGCAAAGTTCAAAGTTTAGGGTTAAAGGGTAAAATGGCTTAGGAGTGTGTGTTTCTGCAAGAGAAGCTCAGGGCACCCAGGGTCACCCTAAATCCAAACAATCCTATATGAACTCACTATTGATTGCCCATAAGGTGATTTTAACCTTCCAAGGTGATTTAGAGGTTTGCAGCCATCCAAGTGGGATCCCAAGAGGAGTCGAGAAGTAGCTGAATTGCTAAAGGGTGGGTCCCAATTCTAGTCATCTAGGATAGTAAATGAGAAACCTTATGGCTAGATCCTAAGAAGCACTAAGGAGAGAAAAGACCTCACCACAAATGAGGTCAACAATGGATATATGCTTCAAAGATTTCGCTAAGCCATTAGGCAGAAAGTGTCTCTCATATCACAAGTGAGTAGTGGCTCATTGGCACATGAAGCACAAGGAATAAGCAAAGTCAGCGTGACATGGATATCCTAATAAGTCAAAGTATGTTCGGGCCATAAGGGCAAATAAAATATCATCGTATCCTAAATGGATGATAGCTCATCAACATCAGGCCATCAAAATGATGTCAATGAAGTCAAAGAGTGACATGACTCAACAAGGGTATTCAAAGAAATGGAAGATTAAATCCCTAAAAGTAGAGGTAGTCGGGACAGAGTATCATGTACCTATCATCTCAGGCCAATAGGACCCTAAGTCTACCCAGTCATGAAGGTTGTTGACTAAACATGATCAGATATCCCAGGTTAGTGATTCCTAAATCACATCGTCCACGAGGACCTCAGTAGCCATAAGGTTAAGTGAATTAACCTGTAGTCCTATAACCTATAAGGTTGGAGCACCAAGAAGTGTGACTTATACCTCCCGAAGTGGCAAGTATGATTTAAGAAAAAAAAGAGAAGGTGGTTCAGCTATGAAACTGGAAACGCTCCAAAGAAAAGGACTTACACACCATCTTGGATGGTGAGCCTTCTAACACCCTAGGTGCACTAGATAACCACCTATATAAAAAGTATGTTGGATAAGTCGAGTTGGAGAAGCCAGAGACTTCTCCTTAGAACATGCAAATATGAATGCAACTATCTACTGTAGTAGTTAATGATTGTGAAAGCTCAATTTGTGTTAAACCCATGCAATGCAATCCATTTAAAATCTGGCTCGAAAGTCATGTAGAAAAGTAAAAATGCAAATTTTAATGTCCTGAAATTTTTAATCCTAAAAATTCATGATCTTGAATTTTTTATTATGACTGTCTAGAAACTTTAGGATTTTATGTTCTAGTGAGCAAATATTGCATCATGATCCTTAAACAAATAGTAGAAATAAACAAAGAAGCAATTTAAGGATTCATTCAGGCAATAAGGCAAAAAATAAGCAAAATAGAATAAAAGGCCAGTGTCGTTGGGTTAACAATATATCCCATGAAAGAAAAAGAGAACTAAACGTCACATATACATGCTCAATCCTAATTTTATACATCAATGTAAAATGTAGAATTAAGATACAGGACATAACCAACTTCTCCATGGCCTACTTCACGTGCTTTCTGTGTCAAATGCCTCGGAACCAATGCCCATATCTTATTTATACTATAGGACTCTTCTTGGAATCTAAAGAGTATATATGAAGAAAAAGAGAAAATTCTTATTCTACATGAAAACAATTATTAGTGAGAAAAGCCAAGCAATGTATAATCAGCTGCACCTCCTTATAGGCAGGGTGCTTGGGCTCAATGTTAGTCCACTCAAGACAACTAGAACATGACTACTTGCTTCATCGCTAGCTTGGAGACCGAAGAAGAAAGGAACAACTTACTAAGGATGGAAGATGTTTCTTTCTTTCATTCATCCCACTGAATCCTTCCCATCAGACCGACTTGACCCCATCAAAGTTGTCATCCTCTTGTTTTCTGGAGTTATGTTCTTGAAGGAATGAAAATTGATGGAACACTTTTATTGAGCACCACATAAATTTTCCTCTTGATCAGGATAAGCTTGTCAATGGTAATCAATTAAAAAATGATAGTAGAATCAGTCATAGCGAATCTTTTTAAAACTTTCCAATCCTCCCTAGTACGGATCATAAGTGACATTTTCAGCCCACCACTACAGCTATTTTGCGATGAGCAGATTCAACCTGATAAGCCATACAAGGCTTTTTCTTTGTAGCTTGAATTGTAGCCATTACATTTTAATCGGGCCTCTGATAATTAGAAGTGACCTAGTCAACCTCCTTTATCAGAATAAAAGCATTTAGCTGTAGCACCTGGTTGACAATTACAGGATCAATGTGCTAGTAAACTGAAAGTTAGAAACCTTCAACCACCCTCGCTTCCACTAATAACTAATCCAAATCCTTCTTTCTTGTCTTGACAGAGGTGGCTCTAGAATCGTTTGGATGTATCAACCATGGGTTTGAAAAACTTTGGTAAAAGAAAAGCTTCTAGTCCATTACTTTATTTTCTAGCTAAATAGTAAGACCTTATTGATAGAGCAAATTGAATGTAGTTGTTCAGACCAACTCTGAACAAAAATAGATAAGTAGAAAAGTTTCATCAACTAGGGGATTCCTAAAAAATGACAAAAAATGACAAATTCATGATCATATCTATGAAATTTGGAGGAATTTGCACTGTGATAATTCTTTAGTGATTGAATATGAATTGTAGCTCCCAAAAGATAGGAAGCCTTAAGATGAAGTGGCACTGATCTTTATAGAATACACGGTATGGTCCAAATTGGGTAGACGCTCGATAACACTCATTGATGATCTAAAGCCTTACGGTGGTGCTGAAGATGTGGGTCTCCTATAACTGATTTACTTCCCTCTGAGTCATTGACGATCAGTCAAATGAGATGAGCAAAATGAAATATTTTGAGATGTAATTTGTAGCCATTAAGCAAAGCATTCAAGTAGAAACTTGAAGGAATGATGATAAGTTAAAATAAAAATTAGTAATAGCATAGCATCATCCTATCCCTAACCCTTGTAAATATAAAAAAAGGAATGAAGTGTAGCCATTGTACAGGGATAAAAACAGATTTGTAATGTAATTTCAAAATTGTGCTAACATAAGGATCACTTCAACACATAAATAAATTATAATAAACACCTGAGAGCTGGCCGAAGATGATATACTTTACAAAGGGATCATCCTCCGCTTTGTCCAAGAGATGCCCCAGCTAAAGAAGCTTTTTATACAAAACTTCTCCCCCAAATTTGAAATAGATCACCCAATTCTTTCAAATTGGAAATGGATTACCAAGTATCTACCTTAGATGTTTGATAGTTCCTAATGAAGAATTTTCATCTCTTCATCCATCTTCTTTGATTTCTCTGCACGAGCAAGCAGCTTGCATATCCCTTTGCCTTGATAAATCACAGCCAACTGAGCAAATAAGTTCTTGATCTCTTCCAAGTAGAGAGTTTAGTGAGCTAGCAACCGGGGGGATGAACAACATCCATTTGTTTTTTTCTCGTGGGTTTCACAAGGACTTTCTGGGCAGTCATCCCACCATTCTCTCTTAAGAGACAACCATGTCCGACTGGCCCTTAAGCAACCACTATTGGCACCATGGTCGAGTTCCCACTAACATTTGCTGGAGGTGGTTAATCACCTAAGACTATTCAATCAGCTACTTCAAAAGATAATGTAAAGAAAAGGAGATCCAAAAAAATAAAATAAAAGCTAATAGAAGGATCAAGGTTGCTCATACTAAATAGTTGATGTAATCGACACAACGCCTTCAACGGGTGGTGATAGAGCACCAGCATCTTTTTGTGCCTTAAGCAACAATAGTGTGATGAAATTTCTTACACAATCAACTCTACAAATAGGTTCTAAGCCGCAATAGAAGATTGAGTGGACTAAGTGATGGTGTGGCTAGTCGCTTAAACATTCCGCTACCAAGAGCCAAGGAACAAATAATATGACCTTACATGATATGTCAACTCAATTTTTTTATCTTCTTAATAATGGTTTTCTTCTTCTTTTTAGCTTTCAGGCAATGTTGCTCCTTCTCTCACCCAAAAAAAGTACGAAGAAGTTCATTGCGAACACTGACCAGGGGATTTTTTGTGTTCTCCATGACAACTCTTGGAAGCTGACTAGTTCATATAAAGGGATGCAGAGTAAATATACAAAGTAAAAATGTCTCATCATGACTTATTTATAAGGATTAAAGGAACAAAAATCAAGGGATTTCAATTATTATAACATTGATTAAGTATAATATTATCTACAATTTGTCACTAAATTATTTAATTCTTATTGTATGAATGCTTTCAAGAAGTAGGAGCTTAGGGAATCTAAAATATGTGCATAAAAAATGTGTTAGTATTGATCCTAAGGAGATATAAAGGTGTAGATGAGTAACATACTTCGAAGGAGAGCTACCCAATAGATTATCGTGAGGCCCAGTTATCTAATCGAGTGCAGCCATCTGTCCCAATGCTGAAAGGACAAAGACAAATAAGTCATGAGGAGGCAAGAAAGACAGTCGATTGATTACATTTGAACTGTTCCATCTAAAACTGGACAGCATGACATCTGAGCCAACCACTAATAAGAAGCTGAATTGAGTTAAGACCTACCCCTTCAACTTTTTTAATCATATTTGGGATGTTCATAAGCTCCCCATCTATTATCAAGGGTCAACAATAATATTAGATCAGTTGATCAAGCCAATCCTGCTAACCTGAAACCAATCAAGCTCAACCGACCAACTGTACCAACCAAGCCTAGCCGGTTGAACTACTATAGGAAACTCAAAGCTAAATATTTTAAGCAAACTGAGCCAGATAATAGTTGAACTATAGGCACATATATGTGAAATACCAAGAGTGTTCTATATAATCACTATTAAAGAATGGTCAGACATACAACATCATGATATTGTACTCTCTTCCCTATAAATAAGGAAATAATTTTATTAATAAGATATAATAAACATGATATTTTACTATTAAATATTGCTCCTGCATCTCTCTATCACACTCTCTCTCCTAATGTATGTTATAAATCTTAGGTGAGATTTATGAACCAATCAAAGCTCAACAAATGTTAAATCTCCAATAATAATTCATACACCATTAACAAATTTGCAACATCCAACATGATTCCTGAGACAAGGCATGGAACTTGATGCACCTGATTGATCAAGAAACAGTCAAAATTGGATGAAAATCTATCAAAGCTACTATTTTAGTGAACATACAATCAAACCAACTGACTCAATAAGACAAATCTAATGATACAAATGTTGTTTCAATCTGAGTCAAATCAAGCCTCGATCAAGTAAGTAAACTTCTTTTGGAAGCTTTATAAGCATTTTTAAAAGATTAAATAGATGTATAATCTAATGGGCGTAGAGCAGAATCGAGCATCAAGATAACCCGAGTCATGCTAGCCCGAGTTTGCATAATTCCAATATTGTTAAGATACTCAAATGTCCATTAAATATTATCCGATCAAGGTAATCTCTCTAGGTTGTTTGATGAGAGTAGTTCAAATTACTTCATAAATTGCAATTAGGAATCTGTAAGTAGAGCTCTACCACTCTCTTTAAATTTTTGATGGAACTGGTAACCTTATTCAGCATATTGCAAAGAGCAAGTTGCTACAATGCAGGGGTAGTGATGCTCTCTTATTCTGCCAATTCATTAACAACCTTATAGGGATTTCTTTCAATTTGTATGCTGAGTTTCTCAATGGGTCTCTCAAAATGTTTGTTGAGCTTAGGAATCTCTTAATCCAACTTTTGGCTAGAGTACAACTCCACATTACAGTTGGAGAACTAGTGATTGAAAAATAAAAGCCAAGAGAAATTCTAGTAGACTACATCCTTCGCTGGAGGAACGTTGCAAGAAACGTGAGCTACAACTCTAGGAGGAACAAAACTTTGAAATCCTACACAATAGCATCCATGGACCAGTAGAATTCATGATCAAAGGGTTCATAATAAAGATATTAAAAAAATACTTAGTGTTATCAGCCTTTAGGAAGAAGCCAAGTAGATGAGTGTGACCAAAAAAGTTCAGAAGCCAAGACCAGTTAAGAAATTTGAAAAAAATAGGGAATGTCTCAAACATAAAACGGGGGAAAAAACCAATGCAAATATTTCTCGTTAGAAAAATAGTGACAAAAAATCAATATCTCACAACCACAGCCGCCTCTACAGCTGTTGTTTCAACAATCAACTCAGCAAAAGATAGAAAAGAAATTAAAGATAGAATAAATGAATAAAGAATATCCATTCAAGATAGAAACTTTGGACAAAATATTTCATAGCTTGCTCAAGATATAAGAGTTTAAAAATATCGAGGCTAAAAGATCAAGGGAATTTGACATGAAAGATCAACCTAAAAATTGTGCCTATCACATGATGCTTGGGCACAAGATGGATGATTGTTTTGTCTTCAAGGACTCGTTAGAGTACAGCTTTAAGGTATGGAACATAGTTATCCCAAAGGATAATTTGTAAGAGATTGAATTGGGGTCGATCAAAGTAATATCGGTTGATGAATTTGTTCCTACCGACCCCTACGAAGATGAAGATTGATGGGTAATCACATAGTTGAATTCATCTAAAATGAATCTTAATAAAATGAAAACAACTTCAACTTCAACTTTAACAATGAAGCAGCTCCCACTGCTAAGAAAATAAAAGAAAATGAAAGAAGAAAATTAAGTTGGGAGGATTAAATATCATCGCAGCATAGGGGCTGCTACTTTTTTGTTCCTTCCACTTCTATTCCTTCTACTTCTACTCATGATACTAAACTAGCTATCAAGGACCAAGGGAAGAAGTCAAATGGGTCGTTTACATTATATGGCTTTTTCTTCATCCCTCTAGGGACATTTAATGCAAATCATTTAATTTCGCTTACATTTTGTCTGTCTTTGATAATGAAACCAATTTCAATCTTGTAAATGATTCTCAAATTGTAAAAAATCTCGATGGATCTGACAGTAACCATAATGGTAGTAATAACAACAATATTTTTAATAATAATGAAAATGAAGGTGATTTCACCACACTAGAACTGCAAGTTGTACCAATTTTTATAATATTTTAATCATCAGACTCTGAAATGAAAGTGTCAGAAGAAATATCATCAGAAAGAACTTTACCTCTGTACAAGAATAAGAAGAAATAAGTAAAGTCAATTGTTGACCTCATTTTTGATGAGGTCTTCCTTTCTTCTTTTTAGTGCTTAGGATCTAGCCTTAGGCTTTTCCTTTGACTATCTTAGAGGACTAGAATTGGGACCCGCCTTTTAGAAATTCAAACCACTTCTAAACTCCCTGCAAACTCCACAAACTTGACTATAGACCCCTAATCACCTAGAGGGTTGAAATCAAATATGGAAGTTTAAAGGATGAGTTCCTATAGGACTCTTTGGCCTTAGGACGCCTCACAGGTGGCCCGGTGCAGTGAAGGGGCCGACATACATTACACTTACACACTACATTTCCACACACTTCCTAAAACCACACCCATACCCAACTTGACCTCCGACTCATGTAGGTGATTCACATGGATGGTCCTTAACTCCTAAGCCCTTGGCTAAGAGGGTTAGGAACAACATAGTGAATGCCTCAAATGAGTCCTTTCATGGCTCATATGGGCTTGAAATGGCTTCATGGCTCAACCAAAATGATTTCACCCCACCTAAATTCACCCAATCTCCAATTTCCCAAATTTTCAATTTTTGACCCCGGGACCCTACACCTACTTAAACCTACCCAAAACCCTCGAAATTACCCAAATTTTTGCAAAATTTCCAAATTACCTAAAATTTTCCAAGATCAATCCCAAACACCTCCACATCACTCAAATTGATCATCCATACCCAAAAATACCAAAAATTCCAAGAAAACCTCCCAATACCCTCCAAATACCCAAAATACCCTTCTTGGCCTAAAAATCCAAAAATTCAGAAAATTCCCAAAAAATTCCAGAAAATCCCAAATATTCCCAATTTCATTTTGTCCAACTACACCATGGGCCAATTTTGTCAATTTACCCTACTTTTGTCAAAACCCCCAAATTGACCCATTTTAACCCAAAGTGGACCCGATGTCAAACCAAACCTACCCAATTGACCCCAATTTTGGTCCAATTCAATTCTAAACTTCAATTCAACATTCCCAGTACCAATTTAGACCAAATCCAAGTCCAATTTGATTGACATTTGGATCCAATTTCACTTTGGGCCTTAAAGCCCAAATTTGGACCCATGACCCAAACTTAGCCCAAACTAACCCAATTCAACTCCAATTAACCCCAAATCTTTTCTAAACCTTCCTTAACATCCTCATAAACAAAACACTAACATGATTTGCCCAAGATTTTGACCCAAACCCCACTCAAATTCAACCCCAAAATCAAAAAGCCCAATTTTGACCTAAACCCAAATCTAACCCGAATAGGCCCAAACCTCAAAATTAAAACCCAACCAAAGCCAAAACCTCTTTGAAACACTCCCATAAACATTTCTTAATATTTATTTTACATCAATTTCAACCCTAGCCCAACATTGGCCCAAGTTAGCCCAATTTGACCTACATTGGCCCATTTACCAAATAAACCCAAATTCAACCCAATTCAAACCCAAACCACCTTAAATCTATTTCAAATTATTCATGAAACATCCCTAAACCAAAACCAACAACTATTTGGCCCAAACTTCTACAAAAATTCCCATCCATGAACACATCCTTAAACTTAAAAGCCCACTTCCCTTAAACCTTTCTAAAAGCCATTTCCTTCAAAATTCAAAAGCCCAAATCTACCCTAAAGCCCACATGACATCTCCATTTGTCATCCATTTAATTAAATCCATTACCTAAGTCCTAAAATCATCATTGAATTATCCCAAATGAAGCTTCATCCAAATTCCCATCAAATTACCAAAAAATTTCTTAAAACCCTTTTCATGAAACAAATCAACCTTTTCCCAAGCCAAATGAAGCCATGAACAAGCCATTCTCAAGCCACATGAAGCCATGAGGGCTTTGACTTGTCATTAGTCCATTTATGGCAAGAAGAGGGGTTCTTTCTTAAACCTCCTTTAACCTTTTTTTACCTTAATCATGTCGCACACTAAACCATGTTTAGCCACCTCATCATGGATGGAGACTTCACCATTCCTTCTAAGCTGACCTAAATGATTCCCTCGGCTCAAAATCAGAGCTTGGAAGGGTGCACCAAGCCCAAAATGGTGGGTTGACCCAAACCAAGCCAAAGTGAGTCTTCTCCCATTCCATTTAAATCAAACTCCTTTACACATGTCAAACCTCGATTGCCTACACTAAACCCCGGCCACGACCCATCGACCAAGATGGTGACCATTGCTCGGCCGGCCGGCCACCGGGCCGCCGGAAAACACCATGGCCGAGAGCTCACATGTGAGCCAACATTGAAATTCTCACTTGCTGAGCTGCCCCATGCCCAGTGGTCACCATGGCTGATCTTCTCCTCACCAGAGCAGCTGATCCCAAGCCCTAACTCCCTCTGAGAGGCCTTCCACCCTCTCCTATTTAAACTCCACCCCTCTCGGCCATGAAAAGGAGCTGAAAAAAAAAACCTTAAGGAAACTCTGCCAAAATCACTCCAGATCACTCTCTACACATAGAGCACACGATCCCCACTGAATTCCGGCCCCGATTCCTTCTAGGCGAGCCCGATTTTGAGCTCGAACTTTAGCCCAAAAACCGGGACACTTCTCCACGAGTGAGCCAATTCCCAAATTGATTGGCTCTACACCTTCACCGGACCAAAGGAAGGTGTCCACCACTAAAAGCCCCATCTCCGAGGCCACCCGGTTGCTCCGACCTCCAAGCTTTGTGATCGGGCTTGGTCGAAATCATATCCGGACAATTCACCGGACCGGGAGACTTCATGCGGAGCTTGCTGGGACCCAATCGAAGGTGCAACAACTCTCGGATTGAAGCCACACTTCTACGAGCCAAGGTATGAACTAACTCTCCATCCCGAGCTTCGGAGATTCTTCATTTCGAATGCCTTAGTTTCGATGCATGTTAGCCGTATAGATGTGTTCGTCTCTTCGAGACGAATCCATAGAGCATAAGAACATGAAAATCCATTGAGAATCGAGTGAGATCTTAGGGATTTAGTGTGGACGGCTCTCGGGTGAGAACACTTGGGGACGATGAACGGATGCCGTCCATTCGATACACGCGCGCACGGACGGCCGGGATTGCGTCGGACCAGGAGACGGTACGAGAACCGCGGGGCCCGGGCTGCTGACTCAGGTGGCGGCGTCGAATGGGAGCGCGACGCGTGTGCGTTCGGAGCTGCCGAGGTTTCGTTGGCGCCGCGTGGATAAATAGAAAATTAGGGTATTTTCTTATTTATTTAATTCCCTAAACTTCAAAAATCCATATCTTTGTGTAGAAAAATCACAAAAATAAAATAAAAATACCCCCTTGCTCAGTGAACAGAGGAGAATAATGTGAAAAAGAAATCACTTAATTTCATCAAATATTTTATTTTTTATAATTTATTTACTCTCTGCATTGTTTTAATTCTCCATGCATGTATACAATTCACCATGGCATGAGACCATAGGGCTTTTGAAGCCTCTGAACTTGGGAACATTCCCTGAATTTTCCAAGGTCAGAGGCCATCTCTGTGAAAAGTTATTTATTTTTCAAATGCATGTTGCTGTTTTGAGTATTTTAATTCCAAAAATTAGCATGTTGTGAAATAAATTCTAGAAATATTTGGTGATGTTCCTTATGACCAGAGAACTCTATGAAAAATAGGACTTGAGTTAATTCACTCAGATTAACCCTAATTGGCTTAAACACCCAAAATAGGTCTTTAATTAATTAGAGTTAACCAGGCATCAAATTGACTTGAAATCAATTCTCCACTGACCTTTAGGATCAGAGGAATCCATCATAAAAATTTGAAGTCAATTGGACTTGGTTAACCCCACTAATTGGGTTGATTAAGTCACTTAGCCATTTTAAACTTTAAAAATTCATAACTTTTAAAATACTTTTTAAAAAATTCACCAAATTGGTTTTGGAGCCTCTCTGATATCAGGGAAACCTAAGAAAATTAAAATGTTAATTTTCTAAAAAGTTGATTTTTAATAATATTTTAATATTTTTAATAATTAAAAAATAATAAAAATCACAAAAATAATAAAATTCACCAAAATGTCACATTTTGAATTTTAATCACTTAGGAACAAACCCCACATTTTTCCTAGGTCTATTTAGTGAGATATTGAATTTTAAAGCCCTAGGGTAATTTTAAAATTAAAAAAAATGTATTTTCTAGCATTTTCACTAAAATAATTACAATAAATCATAAAAAAATCAGAAAATTGCAAAATTTGCTTCTCTGGTTTCCTTGATATCAGAGAGATTTTTGAAAAATATAAAATCCATTTTTCAACATTTATTTTATTTTTAAATTAATTAACACTCCAAAACTCAAAATAATTATAATAAAAATAATATAATTCAAAAAATCACCAAAATTGGTCCAAGTGCTTCTCTGGTCATTAGAAATGTCCCCTAATTTTCTTAAGGACAGAAACTTTCTTTTGGTCATGTTATCAAATTTTCCTTGAAAATCTCTATTTTCCACCAAAAATAATTATATAAATAAATTAAATACAGAAAAATCACATTTTCTCCTCTCATGTCTTTATTGACATATGAGTGAAGTCACATAAAAATTTCAAGTTCATTTGAATTCAATTTAATGAGTTATGAAATTATTAAGCTTAAAGGGTAAAATGGTAATTAAACTTTTAACCCTTAATTAAAACTTTAGGTTTAATAAAAAGTCAACAAGTAAAATATTTGATCTTAATCTGATTTGAATGATTGAAATTTAAATAATTAAAGGGTAGAAACCCATTAAATAATTTTAAAATGATTAAACTTTAATTAAATAATAGATTAAATTTGGAAGAATAATAAAATTGGAATTATTAAAATAAGGGATCTTTATTAGGAAGAGATTTATTCTTTAATTTAAAAATCCCTAAATTAATTATATCAACTAATACTCAATTTTTAATTAAAATGATAACTCAAATTTAAAATATTAAAAGACTTAATTAAATTATTAAACTCTTTTGAAATTTCAATTAAAATTAAAAATAAAGTAAATTAAAGATAAATTAAATTAAGATTAAATTAAATTTAATAATTAAATTAAATTAAATTAAACAATTAAATTAAATTAAATTAAACAATTAAATTAAATTAAATTAAATAATTAAAATTAAATTAAATTAAATAATTAAATTAAATTAAATAATTAAATTAAATTAAATTAAATTAAATTAAATTAAATAATTAAATTAAATTAAATCAAATCAAATTAATTAAACACCAAATCAAATTAAATTGAACTATGTTAAACTAAATTAAAACTCAATTAAATTAAATTAAATTAAATTAAATTAAATTAAATAATTAAATTAAATTAAATTAAATTAAATTAAATTAAATAATTAAATTAAATTAAATCAAATCAAATTAATTAAACATCAAATCAAATTAAATTAAATTAAACTAAATATAAAGCAACTTGAACACTATTCCAAATTTAAACCCTTTAACTTAAATCAAATCATTTGAATACTAATTTACCTTGAAAGCTTTGATTATTATAACTCCTAAATGGAACATCAAATGAAGTGTTATCTCACTCATAGGATATTCAAATGTCCTAGTTCAACGAGCAAGTTAACAAGACTTGAAAACCTCGGACGATCGATTCATTTATATAATTAAATTCATTTGTACTTAAAACAATCCTCGAAATATTGAAAAGATGTTTAAGATTCTTCTTAAGCACTTCCTCGATATGATAGGATATTTATAAGAACAATTGAATTTGATTGTCCTTTGATGATGAAAATCGTCCCCAAACAACAAAAACCCAAAGAACCTAGACGTCATAGGAGATGACTAGCTATAGGATTAGGAATTTGGTAGAAAACCATAACCTTTCCCTTAGCTTTACCTAGGAACTTGCTTAAATATTCTAATTGTGTTTTAAGTGCGGCTTGGGATGACGGGAAGACCCTCAGGGTACGCTTTTATTGCAATTTACTTTCTTGCAATTTACATTATTGCAATTTACTTTATTGCAAATGCATTTTACTTTTCTTGCATGATAAAACAACCGTTGCATGAAAACCCACACCTTTAGGATAGACCACTAAAGCCGAAACCAAAACTAAGTTAAAAGTCATTGCAAGATAAAATTCACCGCCACAACATTTCAAAATATAAAATAACTCAAAATTTAATCACAAACGAACACAAAACTACAATTGCAACTCTGGCTTAATGCCGAAACCATTTAATGAACCGCATGCATTAATTGAAAAAATGGCCGCAAACGAATTTTTAATGGCCCTCTGCAAGGGTAAATCATCAAATGTAGCTGAAATAAGGATGCAGATACGATTACAATTCTTGCATCTCGATTGCTGCAATATCAAGGAAGTTAGACCAATTTGGAATGAACCAACCTCAATTTACTCGTGTAAGTGAGGAAAGTTCATTAGGTCCTATGATTGATTTTAACTTATCATATGATGCTTTAAATACCATAAACAACCCGTATTCTAACTTTTTTTACAAATTATTGGAGAACTATCCTAACGGAATCCTGAATCATACGCCAATGTCGAAAACCTGAAATGGGAAAATAATCATGCAAATCATAATGGAAGTTGGAATAATCAGGTGAACACAAACTATAGACCTTCATATCCACCGGACTCTAACAATGATCAACAATTTTAGGATAAGAAAATGTCTACGAAAGAAGTGTATTGTAAATGGGAAACCAACCTTGCAAAGTAAAAATGCCGTGATTAGAAACATAGAATCAATCGGGACAAATTGCTAATTCACTTAGCAATAGACATGAAGGAACACATCCTAGCAACAATGAGATCAACCCTAAAGAGAACACTAATGAACAAATAAGTTATCCAATTGAAAATTTGAAGAGATATAGAGGATGTGGTTAGAAAAGAGAAAGATCTTCATGGAAAGAAACAAAGGAAACTAAAATAACCGAAGAACATGTTTCTAAGGATCCGGAAAAATTAATATCTCCAACTAAAATCGCCAGAAAAAACCACCACCTCCATTTCCTCAAAGACTTAAATAAAGATGAAGTTGGATAAAAATTTTTCTAAGTTCATGAAAGTACTTAAGAAGTTAAAACATAAATATTCCTTTCACCCAAGATTTGGAACATGCCAAGTTATGCAAAGTTTATAAAGGATATATTAAATAAGAAAAGGAAATTAGGGATTATGAGATTGTTGCACTAAGTGAAGAGTGTAGTGCCATACTTCGAAAAATTTCTCCTAAACTTAAAGATCCTCGTAACTTTACAATTCCTTGTGCAATTGGAGAAAAATTATGTGGAAAAGCTTTATGTGATTTTAGAGTGAGCATTAATGTATGCCTCTATCTATATTTAGAAGATTAGGTTTAGTTGATATTTCTCCTACTACCGTAACCCTTCTCGTTAGCCGATCGATCTATCATTTATCCAAAAGGAGTTATAGAAGACATGCTTGTTAAAGTGGATAAATTTATCTTTCCTTCGACTTTATTGTAGTAGATATGGAGGAAGATAAAGAAATTCAAGTTATTTTAAAGAGACCTTTCCTTGTTACCGGACAAGCTATGATAGATGTGCAAAAAGGCGAGTTGGCTATAAATATTAATGACCATGAAGTCACTTTCGATGTATTAAAGACTATGAAATATCCAACCGAGAGAAAAGATGATGATTATTTTTGGATGGATGAAATTGATTATCTAAGTAAAGTATTCATTTCCAAGAAAGTTTTGAGAGTGTTAAAAGATGAGATTGAAATAGATTTTCATGATGATTCGAAAACATTACTTAAAGAAGACTCGTATATGTTCGTGAGAGGTGCGAGTTGATGGACGCTACCAAAAATATGAAACTTTTAATTCCATTTGTTGGAAAATCTCATGAACTTAATATGGATGTATCCCATACATATTTAAAGCCTATCTATTTAGGGAATTCATCTACACAACCAAGCCTTTATATCTTTAGATACGACTTCAATCACAAGAAAAACCTAAATTAAATGATGAACAAGATAAAATTATCGAATTCAGATTTGGAAGAGAATTCCGAGGATAAATTTCAAAAGAACTTTAGCCGAGAAACGAGGATAAGGATATTGGAAGACCATTGGAAGAAATTCCTAGGGAATTAGAAAAATCTATTTCAACTAAGATAGATCCTCAAATCATTTAATAATTATAAAGGGGAAGAATTGGAAGTAACTTAAATCATAAGAGTGACATAAGAATTGATCCTAATCTAAATTATCTAGAGAGAATCTAATCCAAAATTTGGGAGATATTGAAGTATCTTATAAAGATCTATTTCTTATAAATTTCAAGAATGATATTAATATGCGTATCAAAATCAATAGAAGAATATTGGATCTTGAAAGAAATATGAGGACTATGATATAAATCAAACTAAAAAATGAAGAGCTAAATGAAAATTAAAATTTGAGGATTTTATAGGAATCCCTGGATCTGGAAATGATTTCTAAGCATGATCGAGGATTACTTACTGGAATTTTGATCCGTGGAATCATTTGTCGGCTAACGACGTTAAACCAAGCACTTTATAGTTATCAGTGTGTTTTGATTTAGTGTGCTTTGAGATTCATGATTGCTAGTGTTGTATGGTGTTTGCTTTATAGTGGATTGGAATTGATTTTTATGTGTCATTATGGATTGATCGATGGTAGATGTTTGGATTATTAGTAGTTTGATTTGATCTTTGTGTGTCATGAGGGAGGTGATTCCTTAACTTCTTACTGTGGTTAGAATTTTATGTTCTCTTGTAAAAGAGTTGGATTGACGAGTTCACTACAACTCGGGTCTCACCCGGACTTGAGTTTTACACGTGATACCATGAATTTAAGTTGTAACATATCTATCTCAATTTTGATACTTCTTTTCTCTAACTTTACTTTCATTAGGTAGGAGTCATGAACCTATTTGATGAATACCATGTGGTGGATCTTACACTATCTTTATAACTATTAAAGGTGATTAATTATAAGGATTAGGTGATGCCTGAGATTGGTGCCTAGGAGCCAATATATCAGGGGGTAATCTTATCCTTGGGATTATAATCTATAAAATCATTTTAAAGTACCTAATTTACTAGTGTAGAGATTCCCGTTAGAAATTGAAAGTAACGTAGTGAGATTGGTTGAGTTAAAGGATGAATTAACCTCATTTATCATTTGCATGTTTATGTTTGTGTTGCAACTTTAATTAGGTATTGAAGAACATTTTTATATTCCCTTACTAATACCTACAATGCGAGTTAGACTTTGGTTTAGTTGGTTCTATCTCCGGCATGATTAGTTTAGATTTACTTTCTCGTTGCATAATACTGTTCTGTCCTAATGAATACTAGCATGATTTTGATAGACATTTGTGGTAGATAGAATTTCTAAATTTTTTTTCTTCCTGCTTATATTTTTCGTATTGAATGCTATATATGTTAAAAATTAAGTTTTGGGGTAGGAAGAAAAAAAATTTTAATGTGAAAATACTTCCTTTAAGGTAATTTTACAAGCATATTTTAGGTTAGCTTTACTTTCTCCCACAGTCTTTCTATCCTGATTATGCATGTATATGAATTTGATAGGATGTTGTATTAGCAAGTAGATTCAACCTTTACTTTTCTTTTCTTCCCCGCTACATTTTATGGAATTAATTGCAAATATTTTTGAAATTTACGTTTCTGGGGGGGAAGAAAAAAGATTAACTTTATTTGTTCTCAATTATTATATTTTCAAAAAATGATTAGCATAACTTCTGGCAATTGAACCTCGCTTGAGATAACTAAAACTTTTTATTTTAGTTGAATATTATGGAAGGATTAGATGAAAAGATTTTAGTAATAAAAAGTTAATTTTATAAGGATAAGATATTTGGTATAAAAGATTTTGAATATAGTTAACTATTTAAAGGAAGGTGAAAACTGTATTTTTGAAATG
Source organism: Papilionanthe hookeriana x Papilionanthe teres (assembly GCA_022702705.1). NCBI lineage: Eukaryota > Viridiplantae > Streptophyta > Magnoliopsida > Asparagales > Orchidaceae > Papilionanthe > Papilionanthe hookeriana x Papilionanthe teres. The sequence continues at coordinate 10,722,216 of CM040431.1, read as the reverse complement.
TTAAGAGACTTAAAGCATTGTGTGTTAGCAAGATTGTGACTTTATGATGAAAAATAAGGCTCATACCTAATTATAAAGTAAGGATGTGTTTCAAGTTTGAACTTTAGAAAGTGGAGAGTGAATTTCAAAATACAGTTTCCGTATATAGTAACTTTCATTAAAAAAAGAGAGGAAAAAAGAGAAAAAGAAAAAGAGAGTGAAAAGAAATGGGATTGAAAATGATCCCAAAAGAAAAGAAAAAAAAAGAGAGAAAAATATTTATGAGGAGAAGCTTAAGGAGATGCCGAATCAAAAATTGGCTTCACTTAAGTCACTCTAAAGGAGAACTGATTTCATTTTTCAATTTAGTATTTAAAGTATTGGCCTACATTCTGATGAAGTTTGCATGAACTACTTTTTCACATAATCATTCAAGGCACTCTTAATGTAACAAATTATGGTTTATCTTGAAATAAATAGAAGACTAGAACCCTTTAGACTTAATGGCTGAATATTGTTATACTTGTAGTGTTAACTCCGAGTTACCGAATTTCTTTCTAAAAGTCTATCCGATATATTCTTCTCAATGAAAAATTTTAGTGTCTTACAGGTGAAAAGTACATTGCCTTTAGTTATATTTTTATGTAGTAAAAGGGTTATCAGACAAGTAATGTTAAGTTTTGGGGGATTTTGACAAGCCTAAATATATAATTTTTTTCCAATATCATTTTAATTACTATGATATTACACTTTAAAGGAAGGTATTTGTATATTTTTTGAGTTTTAGGTACAAAAATTGGTGATTTGAGCAAAAGGAAGAAAAATGGTGCAATTTGGAGAAAAACGAGCAAGAAATAAAATTTTGCCCCGACACCTTTCGATAAGTCTTTTAATGCTTAATATCTTTTACACTTATCAGACATTAACGAGATTACACTTTAAAAAGAAAAGCGTTGTTTTTATGTTTACTTTGTATGTGGCTATCGTCATTTAATGCAACGCAATGAAACGAGGTGAATCGAGCTGGAAACGGAGCCAAACAGCGAACCGTGGAGTTGCGTTAGAAACCGCTTGCCGACAGCGTCTTATCTGGCTGGACACGTCTCGATCTCACCGATGGCAAATTTCGATCTACCCGATGTACATTTTTATCGAGAGAACCGAACAATGGTCGAAAAAACTTGCCGACAACATTTCCGGAACCGCCGACAATGTCTGTACGAGCATGAACCGACTTTTGGTAGTTTTGGCCGAAATTCAATGTATTTCCAGCGCTTTTTCGAAGGGGTGCTTATGGAAACTCTTCAAAATTCATCCATACTCTTTAAAATGGTGAATATAGGTTAGAAAAGCGAGGATTTTAGTGGATAAAAGTAGAAAAAAACTTGAGAATTTTTAGGATTTTAGAATAGGAGTAGAAATGTAGATTTCTACCCTTTTGGAGAGATTGAGAGGATATTTTGACAATTTGTAAGGGATTCTTGCTAGCATCAAGATGGATCGTCTAGAGACTTTATGGGAGAGATCTTCTTTATTCTTTCAAAGGGAAAAGCTAAGTATTGTTCTTCATTAACTTATGATTTTGTAAACACATACCTAGTGGATTTACTTTGGTTACATGAAGTTTCCGTTGTGTTTTCTTCGCGCTTGTGACGTATCTCTCATACTTTTTCTTCTCTTTGCAAATAGCGGCATGAGAAGATTATGCCATTATTTTTCTTTTTACTTTTCTTGTAATGAGTAGAAATCATGTTTAGGATTTTATGATGCATGGTAGAAGTGACTTAATTATAAATGTGATTATTTTTACTTGCACTTAATTTACATTGCAATTAAGGCACTGTTGTAATGTTAAAATTTTTGTGAAAACATAAAATCCGAGAGGGTTATGCCTACAACTAAGTACGAACCACATTCAAATTCCATGGATGGTGAAGTTGATGGGGATTTCGGAATGCAAATAAATAGGAAATAATATTAATCGTGCGTAGAATTGGAGATTTTAGAGTAACAGTTAAAATCCTCAACCTTTGGGCCCCCATCGTTTGGGTGCTGAAGTGTAGATTGTTGCACTTTCAGGGCGAGGGAACGTGGGAGCTCCAAAGTGAGAGCCATATCCTCCCAAAATTTTAGCCGTTACATTCGCAACCAAGCATAGATTAGTCAATCTTCTTTATGCTCGGACTAGTGGGGTAAAGAATAGGATTGCTCCTATTTGCGTATACAATATTAAATGCATCTCACTCCTATACATTATATATTTCGTTACATAAGAATAGTAGTTTTTAATATCTAAAAATTCTCCAAACCAACTCATATCCAAAAAGGGTTACCTTTAGAATTATTATTTCCATTTAGTCATAGTTACTATTACATTTAACTCTTGTATTTTAGAATAGTTACCGGATAAAACACAATTTTAATCGACATTCCAAACTAAGGACTATTAGTAACAGAATGTAATTCCGACTAAAGACCTCTTACTTCACTTCCTCGTGGGATTCGATACCGTGGGTTTCAAGAAAACTCTATATTACTTGAAACGACACGTATACTTGCGTAGTACCCCTAGTGTGTAAAATATTTTCTAATTTTTATATCATTTAAGATTTTTCACACTAGCCTGCCATTTATAAATCGGGTCAAGTTTTTCGCTATCTGGAAGTTAATTTACCGCGTAATTGCGGGTCGGGTCAAGTTTTTGCATCGTTGCTTCGGGGAAGCTTCGTAAGAACTTTAAGAGAATTTTTAGTTGAAGTAATTAGGCTTAGACTTGGAAAACCGTAGTGTAGTAAAATCTTTTTGTGTGAAAGTGTTTTTAAATGAAAAAGTGTTGTGAAAAAACAAAAAAATTGTTTATATGAAAAATATGGTGTTTGTGAAAACATTTTGTTGTGTTGAATATATTTCATTTATTATTTGTTTAATTGTTAATGTATTGTCTTCATAGATCACATAAACAAAGGAATTACGTGACTTTCAGGTAGTCTAATAGATCCTGAAACAGAAAAACAAAAAAACTAAAGACCAAAATCAGAATGGAAATGGAGGACCCCATGATAATAACTTGGAAAAATCATCATAAATCATTGAGGATTAGCATAAATCCTACTGCCAGATAAAATCACTACAGATAAAACCCAGAAGCCGATTCGTTTCAAATAAATCCTCAGGATATCCAATCCATGGTAATAATCACTTAGGGGAACTCTTTGAGAAGACCCCATTTACACCTTTATCAAATTTTCTAGAACCTAGAAGCAGCATTTTCATATAATGACATGTCGATGATGTTTTGACAGATTTCTGCCAGATAAAGCTAAAAGTGATTATATTCATTACACCTCTGTCTCATTAAAAATTGGGAGGACTGACCAAAATTTTAGCTAAGTATTTTCCACCTTCAAGGACAACTCAACTGCTAAAACATATTATCTTACTTTTGTCATGGAAGAGAATCAATATACCAAGCCCGAGAAAGATTTGGTGAACCCCAAGAAAGTGTCCACACCATGTTCGCCCGATTAGTTAATCATTCAAACTTTTTATAATAGGTTAGTAGGATCCCTTTTGCTTCTATAATTGATGCTTCCAATCGGTGGATCATTAATGTAAAAATCATTTATAGAAACTGATGCATTAATGAAAAAATGGCTACAAATGAATTTAATGGCCCTCTACAAGGGTAAATCATAAAATGTAGCTATGTTCATGAGAAGATACGATTACAATTCTTGCATCTCGATTGCTACACTACAAAGGGACTCAATTTGGAATGAACCAACCTCAATTTACTCCTCGTAAGTGAGGAAAGTACATTAAAATAAAGTGTGATCGATTATAACTTATCATATGATGCTTTAAATACCATAAATAAACTTATTTGAATTTTACAACCCGTATCAGAGAACCATCCTAAAATTTAACTGGAATCATACTACTACTGTGGTGGAAACCCAAAATGGGAAAATAATCATGCAAATCATAATGGAAGTTGGAATAATCGTGGAACACAAACTATAGACCTTCATATCCACCGACTCTAACAATGATAAAAATTTTAGGATAAGAAAATGTCTATGAAGGTAAAGGGTATTGCAAATGGGAAACCAGTTACAAAGTCAAAAAGCTGTGATTAGAAACATAGAGAATCAACTGGGACACTTACAATTTACTTAGCAATAGACACGAAGGAACACTTCCCAAGAACATCAAGATCAACCCTAAAGAGAACACTAATTAAAAATAGAAGTTGTCCAATTAAAAATTGGAAGAGATATAGAGGATGTGGTTAGAAAAGAGAAAGATGTTGTGAGAGAAACAAAAGTGAAAATAAAAGACCTGGAAGAACATGTTTCTAAGGATTCGAAAATTAATATCTCCAACTAAAATTAGTTTCCTGAAAATCCACCACCTCTATTTCCTCAAAGACTTACGCACGAGTTGATAAAAATTTTCAAAGTTCATGAAAGTACTTAAGAAGTTAACGATAAATATTTCTTTCACTGAAGCTTTGAAGCAGATGCCAAGTTATGCAAAGTTTATAAAGGATATATTAAATAAGAAAAGGAAATTGGGATTATGAGACAAGCTTGCACTAAGGAAAGATGTACACATATTTCGTAAAAATTTTCCCTCGGAAACTTAAAGATCCTTGTAGCTTTCATAATTCCTTGTGTAATTGGAGAAAAATTATGTGGAAAAGCTTTCTTTATGGGATTTAGGAGTTAGCATTAATGTGATGCCTCTATCTATATTTAGAAGATTAGGTTTAATCGATATATTTCTCCTACTACCGTAACCCTTCTCAAGTACCCTCGATCGATCTATCATTTATCCAAAAGGAGTTATAGAAGACATGATTGTTAAAGTGGATAATTTTATCTTTCCTTTGGACTTTATTGTATTAGATATAGAGAGATAAAGAAATTCCAATTATTTTAGGGAGACCTTTCCTTGTTACCGGGAAAAGCTATGATGATGGCAAAAGGAGAGTCGGGGTTATAAATATTAATGACCACGGTCATTTTGATGTATTAAAGACTATGAAATATCCAGCTGAGAGAAAAGATGATGATTGTTTTTGGATGGATGAAATTGATTATCTAAGTAATGACCATTTCAAAGAAAGCTTGAAAGAGTAAGTTAAAAGATGAGATTGAAATAGATTTTCATGATGATTCAAAACATTACCTAAAGAAGATTGCATGTATGTTCAGGAGAGGTGTGAAATGATGGATGCTAACAAAATAGTAAACTTTTAATTCCATCTGTTGAAAAATCTCATGAACTTAAGATGGATGTACCTCATACAATTTTAAAGCATATCTATTTAGTGGAATTCATCTCGCAAACCAGTTTTTATATCTTTAGATACGACTCAATCACAAGAAAAACCTAAATTAAATGATGAACAAGATAAAATTATTGAACTAGAACTTGGAAGAGTTGAGGATAAATTTCAAAAGAACTTTGAGTTGAGAAAAGAGGATATGATATTGGAAGAACATTGGAAGAAATTCGTAGAGAATTAGAAAAAACTATTTCCTCAACTAAGATAGATCCTCAATCATTTAATAATTATAAAAAGGGAAGACTGAAGATAACTTGAATCATAAGAGTGAAATAAGAGAATTTGATCCAGAATCTGAATTATCTAGATTGAATCTAATCCAAAATTTGGGAGATATTGAAGTATCTTATAAAGAACATTTCTTATAAATTTCAAAGATGATATTAATATGCAGATTGAAAAAATCACGTAAGAATATTGGATCTCGAAAGAAATATGAGGAATTATGATATAAATCAAACTGAAAATGAAGAGCTGAATGAAAAATTAAAATTTGAGGATTTTATAGGAATCTCTGATCCGGAAATGATTAGGCGATTGATCGAGTATTACATAATTGGAATTTGATCCAGATGGAATATTCTTTTGTCGCTGAATACGTTAAACTAAACACTTTATGTGGAGGTGTAACCCATAGTTATTAGTATGCTTTGATTTAGTGTGCTTGAGAGTCATGATTGTTAGTGTTGTTTGGTGTTTGCATTAGAGTGGATTGAATTGATGTTTATGTGTCATTATGATCGATCAACATCGATGATCGTTAGATGTCGAATGATTAGCAGTCGATTCGATTCGTGTGTCATGGGAGGAGGTGATTCCTTAACTTCTTACTGTGGTTAGACTTTTATGTTCTCTTTTAGTAGTTGGATTGACGAGTTCACTACAACTCGGGTCTCACCTGCACTTGAGTTTTATAAGAGATACCATGAATTTAAATTGTAACATTTATCTCCAATTGACATTTTCTCTAACATTACTTTCATTAGGTAGGAGTCATGAACCTATTTGATGAATACCATGTGGTGGGTCTTACACTATCTTTATAACTATTAAAGGTGATTAATTATAAGGATTAGGGATGCCCGAGATTGGTGCCTAGCAAAATCCGTACCCTCCACGTGACAGCCATCACAAACTTCGGGGATTTCCTTCCCGCTCGCGGAAGCCGGGTAGGTGCAGATGACTAGACTGGTGGGGGTAGAGACGACGCTCCTCCTATGAACAAGAGCTCTTCTCAAATTTCGGGACCCTTTAAGGGGAGGGAATTTTCGATTCACTTCGTATCAACTTAATCACTCGCTCTTCGCTCTAACACTTTGTCCATTAATGTGAAGAGAGTGACATCAGCAAACTTGATATCTGTGTTGCTGAATCTCATCTGAAACGGATGATCCCATTGTCGGGCAGCTCATCCTTGTAAACGACAAAGTCCATTCCATCGGTGAAGGAGAAGATTACCAAGGGCCATTGGCAAGTGGGAGATTCCGAATGCCGTCCCGGAATTATGCTTCTTTACGTCATAAAGTTTAGACGAAAAAGAAAGAGTCCGAACACATTTTCGTTTATCTTAGTGTATTTGTGATTTTTAAAAGAGATTGTTTATTATATAATTCATTTAGCCAGGAAACAAAACGTTTAAAGGAAAAAGGGTTGTAAAAAGGTAAAGGGCCCGATTTAGAATTAAAAGGAAGAGAAAGTCTTATGCAGGACTTCTCAACTCGAAGGACCGCTCCTAAACTAACACCTATTGGGGGTCCACCCCACCTCGAAAGAGGTAAAAGGATCTCGGACCTCTCGCTAGTGGGTACCTAAACAAAGGGTTTCTAAATCCGAGAGAAGTTGGCTATACTCGTTCAAGACAGAAATGAACGGGGTATTCCATGGAAGAAATAGGCTTAGTCCACTAGGGTACGGACTCACTGCCATCGATTTAAGAAAGCAAAACAATCTGATCACCCGAGAGAAGAACTAATCCCCGCCGGAGTCAGCTCGTAAATTGTACGGATTATTTTTAGGTTGTGTGTTGTATTTTAAAAAAAGAGGGGTCTCCTACAGAAATTGCCGGCGAATTTTTTAGATTTTAAATTTAATTTAAATATATATATATATAATTTAGAAAGTGCATTTTATTTTAAAAATAATTCTACTGAAAGTTTTAAGATATGAAATCGTCGATCTCACATCCCAAATAGTTTATATAAACGAGCACCGCACCACAAATCGTATTTCTATCCCGGAGGGTAGACACATTGCTTCGATGATGGGGCTCGTTTAAATAAACTAAAAGATTCAGGATATCCGTTTGTCCGTGAACCAATTTTATAAGCGATAAGTTCCCCCGTTTAATATAAAGAAATTAAACAGGGTTTATATTACCTGGGTTCTTAAAGTTCCCTATAAGGGCAAGCCCCTATAGTTAATTACATCCTAAGTGCTAGAATCACTTAAGAAAACTCTCGATAATGATCAAAGGGTTTTGCTCTCAAGAATTCTAAAGTTTAAGGTTTCAAAGGATTGAATTTTGGGATTTCAATAGGAATGGATCAAGTTTGAACAAGTTTGTTTCAAGAATCCAAAAAGAGAAGTAGGAGAGCCGAGGATCCAAGAAGAATTCGCAACTTCCCAAACTATCCATTATTGGCTTCCTCTTTAGTTTAAGAAAATTATTTAATGTTGCAATCCTGCCAATTTTATTTATTTAGGTCTTATATTTGTATGATATAATCACAAAAATAGCCTCGAAGATGTGAGGGTTTATGTCATACTAAACGACTACTCTCGGAGTCCTAAGACCGGTTAGGGCTTAATTCGCATAACATGATTATGCAAATGCCTAACTAAAAGGTTGAGGATTTATGTTGCACTAGGCAAACCACCTCGAAGTCCTATGGCTTGGTTATTTAAAACTAAATAATAGTTTAGCTGGAGTAGATCCGAGTTTTCCCCGATGACGATGGCCGTGCCGCCCACCATGCTCCGAGCCCTCCTCGTCGTCACAGAGGTTTAACAGAAGGTGAAAATCAAGAGATGAGAAAAGTGTTTTGGCTTAGAGAAAATCTTAAATCCAAGTGTTTTTTAATATTTTAATTAAAACAAATCTTAAAGTTAATTAAACAGAACCGATTAAGATCCCACTGCTCCGTCATCCCGCACCGTTATTTCTAATAACGCCTTACCCGTATGAATTTGGTTAAACTCAACTGAATGAGTTCCACACTTACGAGGACCGTGGGAAATCCCGTTAGAAACACGTGGTTACATCATTCGAGGTATTCTCGATCATTCAACGAGACGTTTTAATTTAGTCGCAATCGTAGTTTCGTTGTTTCGTTTCAGACAAATTTCGAGTCGTTTTATATTTTGAAATGTTGTGGTGGTGTGAATTTTATTCTGCAATGCTTTTAAGTTAGTTTTGGTTTCAGTTCAGGGACTAACCTAAAGGTTTTGGTTTTCATGCAACATTGTTTAACATGCAGTTATAAAGTACAATGCATGTAAGTAACCGCAATAAAGTAAATTGTAATAAAATAAAAGCATACCTGGAGGGTCTTTCCCATCATCCCAAGCTGCACTTAAAACACATGCCAAAGTATTTAAATATTTCAACAAGTACCTAGGTAAAGCTAAGGGAAGGGTTTTGGTTGTCTACCAAATTCCTAACTTGGTAACTAGTCATCTCCTATGACGTCTAGGTTCTTTGTACCATGAAGGATGATTTTATTCATCAAAGAGTAATTAAATTTAGTTAGCCTTCTAAAACATCCCACATATTGAGGAAGTGCTTAGGACAAGTCCCTAAACACTTTTCAATATTTCTGGATTGTTTCGAGTCCAAGTAAATTTTCATTGCATTCGTGAATTAATCATCCAAGAATTTAGTTAAACTTTGTTCTTGCTCGCTGAACTTAGGTATTTGATTACCTGATGAATGAAGTGACATTTCACTTAATACACTATTTAAGAGTTATAACAATTGAAGCCTTTAAGGGCAAGTTGGTTTATCGATATTTTTATCATTCTTAATTAAAAGTTCGAATTAATTCGCTTTAAAGTGTTTTAATTTAATTATGAAGTTTTAATTAATAATTTTAAGTTTAGAATAGTGTTCAAATTATTTTGGATTTAATTCTAATAATTTCATTTAGGTTTTGTTGCTAAATGATTTAATTCAATTCGATTTTAATTTAATTTTTGACTTTAATTGATTTTAATTTAATTTAATTTAATTTAATTTAAATTTATTTAATTTTTAATTCAATTTAATTAATGCTTAATTTAATTTTAATTTAATTTAATTTAATTTAATTTAATTTAATTTAATTTAATTTAATTTAATTTAATTTTTTAATTTTAGTTTTAATTGTTAATTTTAATTATCAATTTGTATTATTATTTTAATTTTTAATTAAGAATTACATTGTTAAAGTGACTTATTTAGGATTTTTAGATTAAAGAATAAATATCCTCTTAATAATATCCCTATTTTAATGATCCAAATTTAAATATATTCTTTCCAAATTTAAATTATTTAATTAATTAAAGTTTCATTTTATATTCTCAAATTTTTAGTGGGTTTCTACCCCTTAATTTTCCTAAGTTTCAATCATCCAAGAGAAAGTTAAATCAAATATTTTACCCCCCCCATTTTGATTAAAACCTAAAGTTTTAATTAAGGGTTAAAATTTTTAATTAATTATGCCCTTTAAATTTATTTATTTCATAACTCACTAAATTGAGTTCAAATGAATTAAATTTTAATGTCACCTCACACACATGTCTATTAAGACATTAGAGGAGAAAATGTGATTTTTCTGAATTTAATTTATTTATATAATTATTTTTAGTAGAAAATAAGGGTTTTTCAAAGAAAATTCAACAACAGGACCAAGGAAAAGTTTCTATCCTTAAGAAAAATTATGAGATGTTTCTAATGACTAGAGGACCACTTGGACCAATTTTGGTGATTTTTTGAATTATATTTTATTTATTATAATTATTTTGAGTTTTAGAGTATTAATTAATTATAAAAATAAAACAAAGTTGAAAAATAGATTTTATATTTTTCTTAAATCTCTGACCTCAAGGAGTTCAGATAAATAAAGATTATAATTTTCTTGATTTTTCTTTGATTTATTGGAATTATTTTAGTGTAAAAGGTTTAAAACTCATTTTTTTAATATTAAAAATTAGCATTAAGCCTAAAAATCTGACATTCTTACCCCGGGGACTTAGTGGAAATATTTGGTTTTTCCTAAGTGATTAGGAATCAAAATGTGACATTTTTATGATTTTTAATAGTTTTTATGATTTTTATTATTTTTTAATTATTAAAATATTAAAATAATATGAAAAATCAACTTTTTTTAGAAAATTCCACTTTAATTTTGAACTCCCTGATATCGTGAAGCCCTGAAAACCATTTTTAAAATTTTTGAAAAGTATTTTTGGAGTTCTGAATTTTTAAAGTTCTATTTTGCTTGTGAGGCTTAATTAATCCATTTGATAGGGTTAATCAAAACCAATTGGATTTTAAATTTTTATGTGAGGTCTCTCTCAATCTTCTCTAAAGATTAAGGGAGAATGTTTTCAAGTCAATTGATGGGTGGTTAAACTTTAATTAATTCAAATTCAATTTTAGGGGTTTAGGCCAACATGTTATTATGGATGAATTAACTCAAAATATATTTTTCATAGGGTCCTGGTCCCTAGGAACATCTTCCTAGAATTTATTTCACAACATGCTAATTATTGGAATTAAATTACCTAAACAATGACATGAAATTGAAAATCTAATAACTTTTCACAGAGATGGCCTCTCGACCTGGAAAATCTCGTGAATGTTCTCAAGATCGAGGCTTCAAAAGCCCTATGGTCTCATGCCATATGGTGAATTTTCTATGCAAATAGAGAATCAAAACATTGGGATCAAGAATAAATTATTAAAAATAAAATATTCATCAAATTAAATTGATTTCTTTTTCATATTTGGGCCTCCTCCCCGTTCACCGAGCAAGAGGGTATTTTTATTTTATTTTTGTGATTTTCTTTGCAAAGATATGGATTTTTGAAGTTCTACATTTAAATAAGCAGAAAATAACCCTATTTTCTACTTATCCACGCGGCGCCACGCAATCCTGGCATCCTCGGCCACGCCAAGTGAGTTTCTGCTCCGCGCCGCCTATCCGAATCGCCGCTACGGGGGCCCGCCATTCACTTACCATTACGCCGTCCGTTCTTGATCTCGACTGTCCGCTCGGATACACGCCCGATCCAACGTGCTCCTGGTCATCGTCTCCGACCGGTGTGCACCCGTGACCGTCCACACTAAAACCCTAAGATCCCACTCGATTCTCACCCGGATTTTTGTGTTCTCATGCTCCCACATTCGTCAAGCAGGGTTTTAACACATCCATATGGTAAACATGCATTGAAATCGACTTAAACAAAATGGAGAATCTCCGCAGCTCGGGAGGAAGAGTGAGTTCATACCTTTTCTCGCAGAAGTGAAGCTCAACTTCGAGGGTTGTGTCACCTTCGATTGAGTCCAAGCAAGCCCAGATGAAGTCTCTTGCTCTAGGAAAATGCATAGGTACAAAGGTGACTAAGGCCGATCACAAAGCTTGGAGGCTGAAGCAAAGGCTGGCCCGGTGAGGGGCTTTCGTCGGGGAACCTCTCCTCTTGGTCTCAGGATGTAGAGCCAATCACTGGATTGGCTCACCGTGGTGAAGTGTCCTAGTTGTGGGTGGATGACTCCAAAACGGGCCTCACAGATTAGCACCACACTGGGACTGACCACTGGCATGGGAGAAGGTCCTAAGGCCCCGCACTGCTGCTCTTGCCCAGCCTTCTGCGCCCAGAGGAGTGGTGTTTAAATGTGGCATGGTCATGAGGGTTTGCCGGTGGGGATTTAGGGCTCGGGATCAGCCACTCCATGCAAGAGGAGAACAACCATGGTGTTCAGTTAGCTGGGACAACTCAAGAAGGTAATTGAAAAGCTCGCTCACATGGAGCTCTCGCTGTGGTCGTCACTGTTGTCATCGTGGAGGCCGCGTTCGAGGTTTGTGAGTTCAATCGACAAATCCCAAGTGTAAAGGAGTTTAATCAAAGTGGAAGGGGGAAGGGCTCATTTTGGGCTTGGTTTGGTCAAATGCATGGATTGGGGTTTGTTGCACCCTTCCAAGCTCGATTTAGCCGAGGGAATCATTTAGGTCACTCGAATCTGGAGTGGTGAAGTCTCATTCATGGTGAGGTGGCTAAACTGCTTAGTGTGTGACATGGTTATGGTTAAAAAGGCTTAATGAAGGATTAAGAAAGGGGCCCTCCTTTTGCCATTAATGGCTCGCTCGCTGTCAAACCTTCCATGGCTTCATATGGCTTCAGAATGGTTTACTCATGGCTCCATGTGTCGTGACAAAGCTCGGGTCATTTTAATGAAAGAAGGTTTTGAATTTTGGATTTATGGGTGATTTTGGCATGAGGCCTAATTTAGGATTATTTAATGATTGATTTAGGACTTAAGGATGATATCAATTAATGAAGCGATGAAAAGAATGCTATACTAAGCGAGTACGAAGTTCGTCTTCGAAATTCTGCTGAAGACGGGCTTTTAAATGGTTTAGGGAAGTGGGCTTTTGGATTTTAAAATGTATTTTAGGGATGAAATTTTGTAAAGGCTTGGGCCAAACAAGTGTCGGGTTTAGTTTGTGGATGTGTCATGAATGATTTGTAATTGTCTGAATAATTGTGAGTCGAATCGGGGTTTAATTCTTTGATTTTTGGTAAAGGGGCCAAAGTGGGGTCACTGGGGTTAACTTGGGCTAATGTTGGATTTGATGTAAAATTAATGTTGAAAAAATTTTTTATGGGAGGTCACAAAGAGTTTTCAACTTTGGTTAGGCTCTTAATTTTGGGATTCGGGACCATTCGGGTTAGGTTCTAGCTTAGGTCAATTTGGGGAATTTTGGTTTTAGGTTCAGCTCAGGTGGAGTTTAGGTTCAAATTTTTGGCAAATCAAGTTAGTGTTTTGTTTATGGGGGTGTTAGGAAGGCTTTAGAAAAGATTTGGGGCCAATTGGAGTTGAATTGGATGGGTTCGAGTTAGGTTTGAAGTCATAGCCAAAATCGAGCCTGCTTCAAATTGAAATTGGGCTCAAATGTCAATCAAATTGGACTTGAATTTGGTCTAAATTGATATTGGGGATGTTTAATTGAAAGCTAATTGAATTGGACCAAAATTGAGGTCAATTGGGGTGGTTTGGTTTGACATTGGGTTCACTTCTGTTTAAAATGGGTCAAATTGGGGTTTTGGTAAAAGCTGGGTAAATTGGGCCAAATTGGCCCATATGTAGTTGAACAAAATGACATAAGAAATATTTTGGATTTTTTGGAATTTTTGGGAATTTCTGAATTTTTGGATTTTTGGGCTAAGAAGGGCATTTTCGGGTATTTCCGAGGGTATCAGTACTTTTGGAATTTTTGGTATTTTTGGTCAAAGATGATCACTTTGAGGGGGGGAATGTTTAGGATTGATTTTGAGGAATTTTGGGTAATTTAGGTGATTTTTGTAAATTTTTGGTAGTTTCACAAGTTTTTGGTGAGTGCTTACAGGCAGGGGTCTCTTGGGTCAAAAATTGAAATTTTGGAAAAATGAAGATTGATCAAATTTGAGTAAATGGAATCACTTTTGTTGAGCCATGAACCCATATTAATCTCATATGAGCCATGAGAGGATTCATTTTATGTTGTTCCTAACCCTCTTAGCCGTGGGCTTGGGGGTTAAGGACCATCCATGTGAATTACCTACGAGTCACTAAGTCAAGTTGGGTGAGAGTGTGATTTTAGGACTTGGAATGTGTGTGAGAGTGTAGTGTATGTGCAAGTCAACCCTCACCAGACCAGGCCATCCAGGGTATTCCTAAGGCCAAGAAGTCCTATGGGAACTCATCCTTGGGCCTCCACATTTGAGCTTCAAACCTCTAGTGATTAGTGGTCTACCATCAAGCTTGTGGGGTTTGCAGGGAGTTAAGAGGTTGAATTTGGGGGTGGGTTCCATTTCTATTCCTCTAAGATTAGTTAAAGGAAATCCTAAGGCTAGATCCTAAGTACTAAGGAGAGAGAAGAGAAAAGACCTCATCAAAAGAGAGGTCAACAAGTGATTCCGTTAGAAATTGAAGGTAACGTAGTGAGATTGGCTTCGAGTTAAAGGATGAATTAACCTTATTTATCATATGTGTGTTTATGTTTGTGTTACAACTTTATTTAGGTATTGAAGAACAATTTTATATTCCCTTACCGATACCTACAATGCTAGTTAGACTTTGGGTTTGGGCTTAATTTCATACTGACATGATTAGTTTAGATTTACTTTCTCTGGCCCTAATGAATACTTGCGAATGATTTTGATAGACATTTGTAAAGATAGAATTTCTAAATTTTTTTTCTTCTTCCTTATATTTTCTGTACTGAATGCTATATATGTTAAAAATTAAGTTTGGGGGTAGGAAGAAAAATAAAATTTAATGTGAAAATACTTCCTTTTTAGTGTAATTTTATTACATAAGCATGTTTAAAGTTAGTTTTACTTTCTCCAATCTTTCTATCCTGATTATGCATGTATATGAATTTGATAGGATGTTGTAGTAGCAAGTAGATTCAACCTTACTTTTTCTTCCTGCTACATTTTATGGAATTAATTGCAAAATATTTTTGAAATTTAAGTTTGGGGGAAGAAAAATATTAACTCTTATTTGTTCTCAATTATTATATTTTCAATAATTATTAAGATAACTTCGGCAACAACTTCTATTGAGATAACTAATACTTTTATTTTAGTTGAATATTATGGAAGGGTTGGATGAAAGTTTTTAGTAATAAAAGTTAATTTTATAAGGATAAGATATTTGGAATAAAAGAATTTGATTATGGTAAACTATTTAAAGTGAAGAAAATTGTATTTTTGAAATGTTAAGAGACTTAAAGTATTGTTTCGTTAAGAAGAGATTGTGACTTTATGATGAATAATAAGGCTTATACCTAATTAGAAAGCAAGGATGTGTTTCAAGTTTGAACTTTAGAAAGAGAGGAGAGTGAAGATCAAAATCATTACAGTTCTCTAGATAGTAATCCTCATTTAAAAAAAGAGAGAAAAAGAGAAAAAGAAAAGAGAGTGAAAAAAAGGGATTGAAAATGATCTCAAAAGAAAAGAAAAAAAGAGAAAGAAAAATATTTATGAGGAGAAGCTTGAGGAGATGCCTAATCAAAAATTGGCTTCACTTAAGTCACCATAAAGGGAGAACTTACTCATTTCTAAATTTTTATTTAAAGTATCGTCACATTTCTCCCGATGAAGTTTCGCATGAACTACTTTTTCACATAATCATTCATGGCATTCTTAATGTAACAAATTATGGTTTATCTTGAAATAAATAGAAGACTAGAACCTCTTAGACTTTATTGCTGAATATTCTTATACTTGTAGTGTTAACTCGTGTTAACAATTCTCTTCTAAAAGTCTAACCAATATATTCTTCCGAATGAAAAACTTTAGTGTCTTACAAATGAAAAGTACGTTGCCTTTAGTTATATTTTATAGTAAAAGGTTACTTAAGGACCAGTAACAGTTAAGTTTGGGGGATTTTGACACGCCTAAAATATATAATTTTTTTTCCAATATCATTTTATCATTTCGATGATATTACTCTTTAAAGGAAGGTATTTGTATGTTTTTTAGTTTTAGGTACAATAAATGGTGATTGAGCAAAAGGAAGCAAAACTTGCAGAATTTGGAGCAAAAAATGAGCAAGAAAATGAAATTTACAATCGACACCTCGATAAGCCTTTTGATGCTTAATCTCTTTACACTTATCGCATATTTTTGAATGAGATTACACTTTAAAGAAATGTCAGCTTTTTATTATTTTAGTGGCTATCGCTTACGAACGTTAAACGGAATCGAAACGGGGTAATCAAAGCTAAAACGGAGCCAAATGGAGGGAATGGCGGAGCTGCGGCGAGCTCCGCTCACCGACGGCATGGCCTCGATCTCACCGACGCATTTTAACAAGAGCACCAAAAAATGGCTGAAAAGCTCGCCGACTCAGCTCAACCCGTCGACAGCGCCCCCGTACGAGTATGAACCGACGGCGGCTTCGGGGCCGAAGTTCGATGTATTTCAATCTTTTCGAAGGGGTGCTTTGCGGAAACTCTTCAAAATTCATCCATACTCTTTAAATGGCAAATATATGTTAGAAAAGTGAGGATTTTAGAAGAGAAAAGCGGAAAAAAAAACTTTTATAATGTTTATGGATTTTGTATCAGAGTAGAAATGATTTCTACCCCGAGAGAGATCGAGAGAATATTTCGAGAGAATTTGTAAGGGATTTCGCTTAGCATTACATGGATCGGGGCCGAGAGACTTTATGGGAGAGATCTTCGTCTATCTTTCAAAGGGAAAAAGCATAGTATTATTCTTCATTATCTTATGATTTTGTAAACACTTACCTAGTGGATTTACTTCGGTTACATGCAGTTTTCGTGTTTTCTTCACGTTTCGCGACGTATCTCTCTTACTTTTTCTTCTTTTTGGAAATAGCGGCATGAGAAGATTATGCCATTATTTTCCTTTACTTTTCTTTTGTAATGAGTAGAAACTTGTGTTTAGGATTTTGTGATGCATGGTAGAAGTAAATTTAATTATAACCGTAATGGTTTTTACTCGTACCCTAATTTACCGCAATTAAGGCTCGTTGTGGTCAAAGTTAAAATTTGTTGTGAAAACATAACTGGAGAGGGTTATGCTTTCTACAATCAAGTACGAACCACATTCAAATTCTATGGATGGTGAAGTCAATAGGATCGAATGCAAATAAATAAGGAAATAATATTAATCGGGCGTAGAATTGGAGATTTTAGAGTGAGTTAAAATCCTCACCCGGGTCCTATTGTTTGGGTGCTAAAGTGTAGGTTGTTAGCCCTCAGGCGAGGGAACATGGGAGCTCTGAAGTGAGAGCCGCATCCTCCCGCACTTAACCTGCATTCAAGAAAAAGCATGATTGGCCAATGCTCTTTATGCCTCGACCAAAGGGTAAAAGAATAGGATTGCTCTTATTTGGCACATAAAATATTAAATGCATCTCATTCCTATACATTATTTATTTCATTACACAAGAATAGTAGTTTTTAATATCTAAAAATTCTCCAAACCAACTCATCCAAAAAGTGGTTATCTTTAGAATTATTATTTCTATTTAGTTATAGTTACTATTACATTTAACTCTTGTATTTAGAGTAGTTGCTAGATAAAACACAATTTTAATCGATATTCTAAATTAAGGACTATTAGTAGTAGATTAGAATTCCGACTAAAGACCTCTTACTTCACTTCCTCGCGGGATCGATACCGGGGTTTTTAAAGAAAACTCTATATTACTCTGAAACGATACATATACTTGCGTAGTACTCCTAGTGTGTAAAAATATTTAATTCTTTTTATATCATTTTAAGATTTTGCACACTAGCCGCTATTTATAAATCGGGTCAAGTTTTTGGGCCATCTTTTGGAAGTTAATTTATTTACAGACCGCGGGTCGGGTCGTGTGGCAAGAAGAAAAAAATAAGAAATAAAAGAGAGCAAAACTTCCATACTTAGGTTTTATTTTTAAGAGACTTAGAGAGATTCTTCTTTAAGAGTTGTAAGAGGAGACCTGAAAAGACAGGATTTCTTCTTCATTGCAATCCTTCGAGAGGGGCACATATCATTGTAAGTAGAAGGAAGTGATTCAAAGAATCTTCCGTGGATTTTCGTGAGGAGGAGAGCAAGATAAGTGTTTTACTTAATTTTAGTGTTGTGTAAACTTGTTTTGATATATATATATATATAAATCAATGTTTTGTTAACTCTTCTCCATGTATTCTCAGTTGTTGCTTTTTTCTTTCCCATTACAATAAGAAATAATGACGTGATAAATGAATAGTTGTTTGAAAATTATTTCAATTTCTTAAATCGTGATGATTCAATATTGATCTTAATTTACTTTTAAATCTGACTAATTTATTTGTTAAAATATATGTGAAAACATATGAGCCCGTAGGCCATGCTTTCAAGATTCATGTAGGGATAATACTTTGATGTCATGGAAGAGTGAAGTCTCCATTGGATTGAGTGCAAATAAATAAGGAAACCTTTCGTTAAAAACATTTTGCTTTGCATACATTAGATTTAACTTTCTAATTTGTAAAATTAACATAGTAAATTTAGTTTTGTTAGACCCACATTAAAAAAATTTACCTTTAGTTATCGTACTCATAGTTGTTGTATTTCTTATACAATCTTTTTAGATATCTTAAATTACAAGAGTTCATTGTAGCCCTATATTACTTGAGTGATATGTATACTTGCATTTACGACCTAGTGAATATTAAATAATAGAAATACATTTGGGGATTATAAAGTTAATTTTACTAGCAAATTAAGCACAAATGTTTGACTCCCCGATTATATACAAAAGTTGCAAACACTAGGCCCACATCACTTACCAAGGAAAACCTCAATAGCAAGGATTATCTACTTTTAATATCCCAGCAATAGATATAGAAAGCAAAGGTAAAACCATCGTGGCTTGAGGATTTATTAGGATTAATAGATTTAAAAGGAAAGAGGATTTCCGCTCGCAGATGTACTGAGAGAGGGGGAGAGGGAGGAAATAAATTCCTTCTACATCAAAAGCCTATGGTCAAACTGTAATCACCCGTAAACTAGAGGACACGTATCAATAAAATGACTTACAAATGGCACAATTTCCTTAGCATCAACATTAATGTCACCACAAGAATTTATAATCCTCATAATATTATTAATATTCCTTTTATGCTTAAGGGTAAAGCATGAAAGAATTTAGTATTTCTATCCCCGCTAAGAAACAAAATCATCGGCCTTCGTTGCAAGAAACCTTCCTCCAAGCAGATAGCATGAAGGAGTGCTAAGTGAGCATTAGCAACTTCAGTCACCAAAGCAGGTGAACCAAAAACCCGAGATTCTAAAGAATCAAACTTCTGTTGATCCCCTACAACTTTTGAATGCAATATCGCTAAAAGACCCGAAAATTTCATTTTCTCACAGCAGCCACTCAAGGTGAAGCTGCCATAATATGAACAAGGGTGTCAATACCATCAAATTTCCACACCTATTGCACAACGCTTAAAAAGTGACATGAGAAATCCATATGTTAAGGAATTTAAAATCGGAAAAGGAAGGTCTTATATTAAAAAGCCAAATTAAGCAAAAAGGGGTTATGATCGTACGATGCATGATTTAAATGTGTGACGGAAAGGGATAGAGAAATAATTCAAAGGGGAAGATGGCTTTAAGAAAACGTATCAAGTCTTTGGGAAAGTAAACCCTTCTCCATGGAAGGGAAGCAAGAAAATCTTAAATCAAACAACCCAATCAGAAATGTAATCACAAAATTGGTTAATAAGTGTCGTGTCACACCTAACACCTCCTCCTCTCGTATGGTTTCATAATTATATTAAAATCTCCCCTAACAATCCAATTTTCATGGATAGCGCTGCTCATCATTGTCAAATATGCCACAACAAATATTTATCCCGCAAGTGTGAGCTTACATAGACTAAATTAGCCCAATCATGAAAATACTCCATCCTGAAATGAGTTAAGACAAATTGCTCCTCATCATCTATAATTTTTAGAATAACAAATAATGGCTCCAAAAAAATCCAAATCTTATTGTTTTTGTTGTAAAAATATTGATAGTGTTTAAAACACCTCAAAATTCTATTTCATTGAATGATAGGCTCCAAGATAGTAAAAATAAAAAGTTTGTTGATCCCACAGATTTTTAAGCCTACTAAGGAGGAAGAGTCGGCCTTTCTCCTAATATCACATATCATAGTTAAACATGGTATTTAAGCGTACATCCTAGAAATTCTAGAAGAATGGCTTAAATGCTCTTCGTCGAGTGATAAAATCCTTCTTGCAAACTACTACCTTCATTTATTCGAGAGTTCACTTTTCCACTTACCCTCTTTATGATTTTCGAACAGCCACTTTTTACTGTTGCTCAAACTCAATAATATTACATGGCAGAAGATAGGATTTAAATTTTAAGTAGGAGGAGGGGTTTGTATTTTCAATTGAGGGAGAGATTGCAGATGGCATTTTCTTATGTTATAGGATCAGGAGAGCAGCTTCCTACTGTGTCAGGACTTCCTTCTCCATCCCAAGATTGTTCAAAGTTGCTAATTCAGCTCTAAAATAGCCTCAGGATAATATTTCTCTGATCGTTGTTGTGCAAAGCATTCTCAAAACTAAGTCCAATGCAGTATTTTGCCGATCAGTTAAAGTGCCAACCATCAAAAATGGGAGAATTATGGAGATTTGTATCAGCTTGAACGTGTAGTTCATTCGGAGGGGCATGTATTATTTCATTCCTGACTGAATTAATTATAAATGTGATCAGATTATCCCCGCTTGACCAACATCAGGGGAACTCTTCAGCGTAAGGTGCATTCATATTAGAGACAGGCCTAACAACAAATTTTTCACATTTTAATTTAGGATGAAGGTGATCGCATAGAGAGCAGAGTGACCAAACATTCTTCAATGTGAGCAGTATGGAGAGTGCTGCCCAATTTCAACGTGCTGCCAATACCCATTATGTGCCGAGCCTATTCAAATAGCCTCTAGAAATGGGAGGGTTATATCACGTTCTACAAGAATTTTGGCTTATGTGGGTCGAGTGGGAGTGAAGGTGGAGTTATCCATTTTTAGAGGTACCATATGTGCAATGGCCAATGAGTAAAGTGTCTCATAGTTAAACAGGTGAATCTTAAGACCCGGGAATCTAGTCCACACAAAATAATTGGAAGTTCAGATTTAGGATCGAAATCAACTATCCACTTATGGATTTTCATAGTCCTCGAAATCAATTGAGTATAATCATCATCATTAGATAATTGTATACGATTACGTTCGTCGTCCAAAGTGCCAATCTTTCACTTACCCAAACATTTCATAGCATCAAACCTTCGACTAGTTTCCAAATTGGGTGATCATAGAGAAATTTCCAAACCAAAGTTAACCGACAAGCAGAAGCTAAAATATTGGTTACAACATTAGAAAGAAAAATGGCAGGCATTCCATTTTTCTTACCAAGTTTACGAATAAAAAAAGTGTAATCCCCACCACTAAGCAAGTATTATGAAAGGATTGTGAAAATAGACAAGAAGTGCAAGGCTTTGTAGTACCCTCATCAACTACAGCTGCAGCAAAGCTACGGTCAAGCGGCATAACTGTATAAATAAAATGCCAGAGGAGAAAGGGAGATCTTACCAAAGTAACAAAGAAAGCGGAAACAAAGAAGGAACCCTATTGGTGCGGCGCCAAGCTGCAAATCGCCATGAAACCCCAAACCCAACACAGCACTTGCTGCTATATTTAAATTATATATATATATATATATATATATATATATATATATATATATATATATATATATATATATAACTCTAATTTGGATAAGAAACGTATATGCACATTGTCATGGAATTTTTTCCCCAATACATTTTGTATAAGAATATTATTTTGTGGTTGTATGCCTGACCTGTTACTTGCAAGCAAGCCCTTTCTCTCTTCGTCCCGCAAACGGAGACGTAGGCGTTGTCTTAGCAGAATTTTAAAGGGAAACGTCCAAGTTGATCTCCGTTCTTTCTAGTTTTAAAATTTTCTTGTTCCAGGCATATTCGTAAGGTAATCTAATGATTAAATCCAAATATCCATATATTTCCGTCGATCTATGGCCCATAAATTTAAAAGAAAATTATATTTTTAATATATGAATTTAAATCATATAATTTAGCTATGGCTCATTATTAAAAAATAATGGCAAGTCTGGCTGCTTTCTATTCATTATTTCATATTTAAATTAATAATTTTTTAAGTAGTGGATGCTAATATCATTTAAAATTTAAAAATTTCAACTTTTATAACGTATAATATGTTATAAAATTTATTAACTTTTAATTATGATTTAATATTCATTTAAATTTATAATAATCATAATTATATTAAATTCAAATTTTAGGGAAAAGATTTTTAAATTGTGAATTCCCATCTTTTATAAAGCGTTGATCCTATGTTCATTTCAATATAAAGCATATATGCACCTGTCAAAAAAACATTAAAAAAAAATTCCTTCCTTCTTTATCAGTCCGCATAAATTATAAGATAAAGAATAGTGATATTTTAGCTTAAACTGTATGAAATATCTTGATCTTGTCAAATTTTTATCGGGGTGAATATTTTAAAAGAAAGTCTAAACTTTGAATATTTTAACAGAGTCTAAACTTTGAATGACTTGCATAAAAAGCCGTTCACTTCAAACAGGACACTTAGCTTATTTTAGGCGCATAACCTTGTGATATTGTCTAAGAGTGAATAAATATATATTCATTTATGTTGACTTTTGTATAATATATATTTATTTCCCAAATAAATATATATTATACAAAAGTCAACTGGTAACATAAATTTCATGATCTGCGGTGCCCGAACTACATGGAGAAAATTACAATATTTCCTGATTTTCATTAACTAATTAATTAAAATTGAATTTTTTGCAAACTAATATTTGTTTCTCAATTAAATTTAAACTTGATTAAATGGTTTTTAAGTCTTCATAACCACATTGAGTGATTTTTTATTATTGTTAAGTTGGCTAATGCTAACCAACAACAATAAAAAATATATTATTATGTTGATACCTTAATTAATATTAAAAAATTAGATATAAAACATAATTATACAAATTCTTAGTGCTATATATTAGTCTTTTTTTATTTTAGAATAAGATAATGTATGACAAAAATCCATAGGCAGATTCAAAGAAAGTATGAAGTGTGAAAAAGAGTTGCCAAACTTGTTAGATAGTCTGACTGGAAAAGTTTGAAAGATTTATATCAACTCAATTTGAAAGTTAAACCTGTAGTTCTAGGTGATTTGCACATATGTCTAATCAAAATATGGCAGCTCTAAATCTAGCAAAGGAATCCTAACTCATCCTATGGCCAATTTAGCCAAGTCCCTATGAGAAAAAATTGCCTAGCAAGACTAACTCAAATTATGGCTCAGTTAAGTGGAGAAGTGTCCCAGTAAGTTGAGCTGAGAAAATTTTCTTTTTTATAAATAATGATTATCTGTGATGGGGGACCATGATAATATTAAATATAACATCTTTGTCAAAAAAAGAAGAGAAATAGAGCAATGATCTCTCGAGATTTAGCTGTAATGAGTAGACTTATAATACATAAGCTAATCACTGAGTAAATAAGGATAACCATTGTAATAAAAGGAGGAAATTCATTTATTAAATATTATCATATTTCTTATCTTGTTCACTATTTTCTTTAACAAAACATTCCTTATTTTAGTTATTTCCTTGGTTTTATGAATTAAAAGACAAATAATGATCCAAAATTTTGAAAGGGGCGATAAGGATAAATCATTTTATAAACAATCACGAGGTTATAACACAAAAAATGAATGAGTTGAAAGAGTAGATGATGGCAACAAAAATAAGAGAGATTCTAGAGTAAGTGTCAGGGTTTTCCATAAGAGATTGATTACTCCATCTTTAGTTAAAATCAGAGCATATGTAACATCATCAAGTAGTGGGAGAAGCTCAAAAGGACCTCATCCTCTCGCTTTAGCAAAAATAGTGATATGTATCTTTTCAAACAGCATTGTTATGCCCTCAAGTGTAAAGAAGGTAAAAGAAAAACCCTCCAATAATAAAAATATAGAATGAATTCTCTATTGAACTCAAAGGAGGTGGACACATAAAAGAAATTTAAGATTCCATCCTTATAACCATATTGGGGAAGATTCCAACTTTGATCACATCACATCAATTTAATTGATGGTTAACCTTCTTATAATAAATATTACTTTGAAACATATTTTCTATCCTTCATGAATTAAAAAAGGAGATGGAACCTGCGTGGTTAATAAGTTTCCACTAAAAGCATTGTGTCTTTACAGCCTCAAGCACATGTTTGTTATGTTGTTTGCAAGTGCAAAGCAACCACATAAGAATTCATATTATATATTTTGAAATTTTAAGATCCATGGGAATCTATGTTGGTCTTTGTTACTCATTTTTATGGGAAAAGCTAGAAGTTAGAGACCCTGAAGTTACAATAACAAATTTGGTGCTCACCTATATGCTGAGAGCATGCCCATTATGTTATATCATTAGTCTGTAACAAGCATGAGCATCAATCAAGTCATTGAAACTAACATTACATTTCTAATAAGAGTATAAACCTCGCCCTCCAATTCCACTTTTGTGTGTCATGTCAGAAGTTTTGTCTACCAAAAAGGAGTTTTTGTCAAGGAGAATAACCCACCTCATTGTGCCTTAAAAAGAGAATTAACTTTAAGAAGTGTCATCTCCATCCCTTTTGGGACAAAGTTCATTTCGGTAACATTAAAGTCATAATGTGGAAGGAAAATTCAATTGGAGGAGAGGCCAGTAGATTGCTTAAAGTGGAAAAGTAATATTACACCAATTACGTGTATATATTTTGCAACAAATCTCAATGATTAAAATATTAATTTTTACACTCCTATAACAAAAATATTTATTAAAAATATTAACGTCGATGAATGCCTGGACTATTCGTGTCAACCACAAAGATATTGTGTGTACTAAATTGACCATGATTACAGAATATGAGCGTTGACATTTTTGTAATATTAGTGAATAACCGATCAAGACCGAGAATATGATGTTCATCACACTAAGGGCGAATAACTAGAGAAAAGGGAAGGCACCTATTAGTTATAAATCTTGCAAAAAACCATATTGACTCCTGGGCTAAACCACAGAAAGCATGTGTGTAGTCCAAGCCACTTTGATGGGGACTAAGTAGTAGCCTCTCAACAATCAAGCCTTAAGAGACTTCGCTCAAGAGAGGTTTTCTGCACGAGTTCATCCCAATGTCTTACTAATCTCCAACTAGCTATTGAAATTCAAAAATAACTTGGGTGAACCCTTTTTAAGGTTGCATTTTGGTCACTATGCTGATTTCAAACAACTACATTGACAATCTTTTCATTAATGTGGTCATCATGGACACACGAGGTGTAACTAGCACAAAATCGTATGGAGATGTGATCATCATATGATCATGATCTTCCTCAAAGGTGGATCATAATTGTCAAAGGATTGTGATTGGTATATCCATTTCACCATAACCTAATTGGGTTTTTCCACTTATAAGCTTTATTGAGCTTATTATCTCTCCATTTTTTGTAGAATTAAGTTTCTTGTATGTGAAGAATGTAAGTATTCTATTTTTGAGAGTTCTAGGAGACTTTTGGTTTTTGCTTAATGCATTAAAGGTCATTTCTTTGCTGAGTTTTTTTTTATGATGTTGTTTTATCCTTAGATCTTTCTGCAAGTGGTACTTAGTTGTTTTTATTTTTTTTTTCTAGATTTATAGTAACTAACTTTTCTAATCTTAGCTCTAATATCTCATTTTCCAAAGAACCATCATACTTGAAGCATTAGAACTGGCCCAGAAGAGGAGGGATCGAAAAGTGAGAAATAAGACAAAAAGTAGATATAAAATTCTAAAAAGAATAATGGAGAGCTTATGTTCAATAAACCTCATGTGTTAAGTCAAAATTGTATGTCAAAAGATCATTCAAGGAACATTGAACCAAATATCCATGGTAGAATATCTACATAAGCTACCCAAAACTAGAGAACCAAATTTGTATGTTTATTCTATGGTTCAAGAGCAATCTCATAGGGTCGTATCTCATTTTGTTAATTACATTCGGGGATGCCTAAGAATACTCTCGATTAAAGGATTTTTGCTTAAAATAAAGTGACAACTAGTGGAGGGTGTCACAAAGGATTGTTATCTCACAGGACTCACACTAAGCCACACGAGTAGAGAGTGAGTCTCTCACAATTCCATGTGGATGGTGGGTTATCATGATGAGGGCCTATGAAAAAAATCATATTCTTGTAGTGTGAGAACCATGATTTCAAGTCAATCTCGTCATAAGGGTAAAGGGTAATCCATCGTATCCTAAATTAACAGCGGCATCTCCTCAATCAAGTTTAATGAGAAGAAATTAATGAATCGTCAAAGGACAGCAATTGTTTCAAAGTAGACAAGCAAAGGAATAATAAAGTAAATCTAATCGGCAGAGAGAGCCGAACAAGATACCACAAATCCATTATCCTAAGCTATTAGGACCCTAAATCTAAACCTGGTTGTAATGGTAGTCAACCCAACTGCACTGCAGGCCCCTTGTCGCCAATCCATGAATTACATCGTCTAAGGGGAAAAAGTAATGCGGTCTCGGATGTAAAATCCTCGACCCAAAAGTTTGATTTTGATGTATTTCATTGCGATAGGGAAAGAATCCTAAAGCAATGCGGTCTCGAATGTAAAATCCTCGACCCCAAAAGTTTGATTTTGATGTATTTCATTGCGATAGGAAAAAAATCCTAAAGCGATGCGAGTCTCGGATGTAAAATCCTCGACCCCAAAAGTTTGATTTTGAATTGTAACTAATTTTGCAAAGATTTGTAATGTTGATTTGAAAAGTGTGGAATTTTTGTGTTTCGAGAATTTCATGAAAGTTGTAAAAGATTTTTGTGGAAAGAAACAGATTAGAAGGGAATATGTAGATGTTACGTATCCCATTCAAAAGAGTTGATCGAAAGTTCTTTGGTTTGGATTGGATACAATTCCTCGCCATCAGATTCGAATCGAAAACCTCATGGCTCCGTGTCAATGGAATCAACCGCTTCCATCCCAGACAAGGGAGAGAGTAGAACGGATTGGATTTCAGATTTGGAAGATTGAGTTTGAATTTGATTGACATTTGATTTGAGATCTTGAAGGTCGAATTTGAAATTGATTGAGATTTGATTTGAGATCTGGAAGGTTGAATTTGAATTTGATTGAGATTTGATTTGAGATTTGGAAGGTTGAATTTGAATTTGATTGAGATTTGATTTGAGATTTGGAAGGTTGAATTTGAATTTGATTGACATTTGATTTGAGATCTGTGTTTATTTTGTTTGTCCTTCAACGATTCAAATTTGCCTTATCGTTCATTTAATGTTCATTTGGATTTGGCGTTCATCATTTTTTTTAAATTTTTAAGGAAAGTTTTCTTTTATTCTTTTGTTTCTTTTCTGTTCTTTGTTCGAAGTTCATTTAACTTTAATGGCGTTTCCCAGTCAATTTGCACAAAAGAGGTGAAGGCCAAAATGTGACATGGTCACTTTCATTCCAATCATGTTGAAGATACATCATGCAACTCGATGCGGAATACATCTCATACAATCTATGTAGACTCGAAACGGACTATGTATGATCTTTGTCGATCCATCCAAAAAGGCATCCGTCGGAAATCCATGTCTGAATAGTGAGGTACATGGTCAATAACATCACCTTCCAAGCCATCCTTGGCAAGGATACCGTATGGATGTACGTTGGAGGTGTGATATTTTCCATGTAACTCACAGCTTGTAAGGCTAGAGGCTCTCTAGCTGCGGGTGCTGGCTGGAAGTGGTAAGGTGCTTTCACGTCATCCATCCTTCGAAAGTAGCGAGATCCGCTTCATTGGTACTCCCGGTATGCAATGTTTAGTGACATCTGCTCCATTGCCCTTTAGTATCATGACGGAACCTACGGGTAATGGTATCTTTACTTGGCCCTCGGAACTCACACGGGCTGCTATCCCGAGGTCGGATCCGAACATGATATTACACTCATTCGGAAAGAAGCTGTGCGAAAGGTCGACAAAGTCGTGGTGATCTATGTGCGGGGGTATGCGGTCACCCTTCTTGTAAATGTTAATGATGCAATTGTTGGGTATGCGATCCGCTGGCGATTACCCTCCATGTTATCATTCTCTTTACCATCCTTTTGATGACCAATGGCATTGGATCTACCTTGCCATGACGGAGTATCCCCGGTGGGTTTCCCTTCTCGTCTTCTGCGAAGTTGTAGCAGCATCCACATTGTATTGTAATTCTCCCTTTCCCTGGCATCCATCTCCGGGGTTCTGAGTAGGTGTTTTCTCTTAGGAAGCCTGCTCGACCCATTCTTTTCAAATCCCAGATGCAGTCCACAATTTGTTGTTGTTCGTATTCTGAGAACACGTTTGTATTTAGCTCGAGGCCTTCTAGTATATTGATCCTCCTGCCTCTGATTCTCTCGAAGTATTCAAAAGTTTGCTTCTCGACATTCTGCATTCTTTCTAGCTCGTATTCTGGAATAATTTGTAAATGGCGAGGCACGGTGACGTCTTGTGGGATATATGGCTCAATCCCTTCGCTTTCTCCCGCATACCTCGGCTCCTCGGGGATGGTCTCCGTCGGGACATCCTCCGGGGTTGCTTACCGCGACAAGGTTATGCATTGCGGTGGCTTCATCCGGTGGCGTGGTAGCCTTCCTTCTTCGATCTTCTTGAGATTTCCCTGGTCTCTTCGTTATCCTCGGAGCTGCCCTCCTTTCTTCAGGTTCCTGGTGAACCGGTATCCTTGAAGTATATGCACTGGTAGTAGCGACTGCCTCGTCGCGCTGCTCCGCTGCTAGTTTAGTTAACATCTTGCGGATACGGCAATTTTTATTTCTTCGCTGAGTTGCTGTGAGAGTAGCTCTTCGTACATCCTATATCTCTGTGGGCACGGCACCGACAAGCCTACCCTCTGCTGTAGCGACTACAGACTTGATTCTCTTTTCCTCCTCAGTGTTTATTTTCCTTTTCTTGCTGCTGGGTTGGTGGCTTGGGCCACCCACTTTCATTCTTGTCCGATCGGGCGGTTCCTCTCGATCAGCTGGGACCCGGTCACTTTAATCGTATTGCGAGCTCGCGGTGCGAAGTACGAGTCAATCTCTATTATCGCTCCATCTTTCACCCTCTTTTCATCGAGTGCAAGGCTTACGCCATTTCTAAAGTTCAGGACCAACCGCCCGTTCGACATTTCCCTGCGAAAAGATAAGGAAAAGGATCAGTGGCTGTACTAAGAACAAGAACATTAAGAAAATTTTTATTAGAGGCAGAGTTTTCTTTTGTATTTTTTTTTTAAATTCAACAGGAATGAAGTGGGAAAAGATCGGGGAAAAGATTTTGATTTGGAAGAGAGAACAAGGAAAACTTTATTATCATGATTTTATTTATTTTAGCACATTTTTTATTATTTTTTGGGTTCGGACCCAGTCATAAGTAATTACTTCGCCCGTGCTTCTAGGGATGAAGAATTCATTCCTTCGAAACATCAGGTAGCGTAATACTTCTTCAAGTATCGTCCCTTGATCGGAAGCATATGTCATTCTCCTTGGCAATTCACTAGCTGCTAGGAGCCTCCTGAGTGATTGCCTCGACCACGAAACGGTCCTTCCCGAGTGGGTTCGAATTTTCCTCCTATCTTGCGGTGTGCAAGGATAGGTCTCTTGAGAACGAGAACTAAGCCACCAACTTTTAAGGTTCTTGGGCGGACCGGTCTGTCATGGGCTTGAACCATCTTAGCTTGGTATAGTTCTAAATTCTGTCTGTGCTGCAAGTCTTTTCCCTTCCGGGCTTTCTAATTCCTCTAGTCGTAATTTGGCATTCTCTTACGTCGTGATTTTGTTTGTAACTACAATTCCGAGTGAAGGAAAGCTGGACTTCTAAGGGTAACACTTGCCTAGGACCCATACACCGGAGCGTAAGGTGTAGCTTGAGTAGGAGTTACGAAGGTTGTCCGGTAGGCTCATAGGGCTTCTAATAACTTCTCGTGCCAATTTCTCTTATTATCGTCCAAAGTTTTCTTTAAAATTTGAACGAGAGTTTTATTAAAAGCCTCAGCCAGGTCGTTTGCTCTTGGATAGTAAATTGTTGAATGCCACCAGTCGATTCCGTGCCTCCTGATAAAATTGTTGATTTGTGTGCTTCTGAATGTTAATCCATTATCTGAGATGATCCTGCGCGGCACTCCGAAATGATAGACAACTTGGTTCTTGAAAAACTGTAGCACGTGGTGTGCTTTCACTTCTCTTAGTAGAACTGCCTCTGGCCACTTGGAAAAGTAATCTGTAGCCGCAAGAATGAAATGATGTCCTTTTGAAGATGGTGGTTCTATTGGACCCACTATATCTATGCCCCAACATTCAAATGGCCATGACGCAATTGTCGGATGTAGCACATTTGGAGGTTGGTGTAGAACCACTCCGTGCACTTAGCATTGGTGACAGCTCTTAGCGATTTTCATGCAGTCGGTCATCATCGAGGGCCAGTAGTACCCTAGTCTTTTAATTTTCATTTTCATCTTCGGACCCGGCGGTGAGTGTCACGGAGTCCTGAATGCACCTCTTTAACAATTTCACGGGCCTCGGACCCGCTTAGGCATCTTAGCCACATTTGATCGAAAGACCTTCGTATAACGTGTTGTTTATTAATGCGTAGGACGGAGTTCTTTTCTTGATCTAATGGGCTAACGACATATCGTCACGGTAGTTTTCCTGTTTGCGGGTAGTCCATTAATGGCTGTCGCCGATCTTACGTGTTTTTGTCACTTGCTAGTTGATTCTTTTTCTTTTTCGATTTGTGTATTGTGTCTATGTCGAGTCGTGATAGGACCTGACGTCCGTGAGCCGACACTTCCATCGATTCATCTTGCAAGCGAGGCAAATTCTTTTGCGAGGCGGGCTAACGCATCTGCTAAAGCATTTTCTTTTCTAGGAATTTTGTAGATCGTCACATTCGGAATGCTGTTCCAACAACTCGTATGGCATACTTGGAAGTATTGCTCGAGTCTTGGCTTTAAAATTTTGTACTGTCTGGAGATCTGTTGAATGATTAACTGCGAATCCCCGTAGATGTTGATGTTTGTTATCCCCATTTGAATAGTTAATTCCAGTCCTATGAGGAGGGCTTCGTATTCTGCTTCGTTGTTTGTACATGGCTCTGTTAAGTGGTAGGAGTATCTTAACATCCCTCGCTCCGGTGTTATAAAGATTAGTCGATTCTGCCTTCACAGGACACTATCACTTGCGATTCTTCATCTTTGTTTGATGAAGATGCTCCGTCGAAATATAACTCCCAACGTCGATCATCGGGGTCTTCTAAGCTCATTATTTGTTCATCGGCAAGTCGTCATTGAGAGGAGATTCGCACTCGCAAAGGGTGTCTTTGCGAGGAAGTCTGCTAGGACTTGTCCCTTTACGGTACGAA
The DNA here is from genome assembly GCA_022702705.1 of Papilionanthe hookeriana x Papilionanthe teres. Lineage (NCBI taxonomy): Eukaryota > Viridiplantae > Streptophyta > Magnoliopsida > Asparagales > Orchidaceae > Papilionanthe > Papilionanthe hookeriana x Papilionanthe teres. The sequence continues at coordinate 10,690,622 of CM040431.1, read as the reverse complement.
GAGGCACGAAAGTTATATCGAATTGCAATAAGATCATTGACCACGACAAGTACGCCAGAAATCGTTGGACGGGTCATCAAGTATTGCAATGGATTAAATTTCGAGATCAAGTTGACCTTATGAGAAAGCATGTAGTGCCTGAGCCTTTGAGCGGCGAAGACCAGGGCCAAACAGTGCTTTTCAATTGCGGGATACTTTATTTCCGTCGGAAGTAATCAACGGCTTAGGTAGTAAAGAGCATTTTCTTTACCCTCATCATTGACCTGGGCTAACAGGGCTCCGAGTGAGTCGTCTAAAACCAAGGTATAAAGTATCAACGGTCTACCTGAGACTGGGCTGCTAAGACACGATGTGTCATTAAATATTATTTAATGTCCTCAAAGGCCTTCTGGCATTTCTCTTCCCAAATAAATTTGGCGTCCTTTTTAACTAATGTCGAGAAAGGCTGACACCTACCTGACAAGTTTGAGATAAAGCGTCGAAGATATGCCGGCTTCCTTGAAAAGATCGTAGTTGTTTTAAGGTTTTGGGAGGCGGCATTTCTAAGATAGCTTTAATCTTTTCCGGGTCGATTTCAATTCCACGATGTCGGACAACAAATCCTAAGAATTTCCCGGAGGTGAAGCCAAAGGCGCATTTTAAGGGATTCATCTTATGGTTAAATTGTCTTAACCGTTCGAAAACAATCCTGAAATCAAATAAGTAGTTTTCCTTTACTTTGCTTTTGATGACCACATCGTCCACGTAGCATTCGACTTGATTGTGGATGAGATCATCAAAAATTCTTGTCATCACTCTCTGGTAGGTTGCTCCTGCGTTCTTCGGTCCGAATGGCATCCACTGTGTAGCAATATACTCCGATCGACATTCGAATACTGTAAGTTTTTCATCTTCAGAGCCAATTTTATCCGGTTGTATCCGAAGATCCATCCATGAATGAGAATATTTCATGTGTTGAAGCAATGTCGATCATTAATTACAGGATCGGTAAAGGGAATTCATCTTTTGGACATGCCTTGTTTAAATCTGCGAAATCCATACAAATTCGATCGACCATTCTTCTTCTCGGCTGGCACCACATTGGCTAACCAAGTCGGGTATTGTTCTTCACGGACAAATTTAGCGTCTATTAGCTTTTTAACTTCAGCTATGACTTGTTGTTCGATTTCTAGACGCATTCTTTTGGGACCTTGTCTGCCTGGAACAGAAGTAGGATCCACTCCTAGCTTATGGAATGCGACCTCTGGAGCTAATCCTGGCATCTCATCGTAGCTCCAAGCAAAAAAGTCTTTAAATTCCATTAATAACTTGATTATTTCTTCGGAGTCTTCTTTATTGAGTAAGGAGCTAACAAAGGTAGGTCTAGGCTCTTCACTAGTACCTAAGTTAACTTCCGTTAACTCATCTATTGTAGATTTGATCTCTTCTTTGAACTCTGGTGGAGCGTTTCTAATTTGTAAATCTTCAAGTTCTTCTGTAGTTTCCATGCAGTTTTCATTAGACTCGCAAGTGACAACCAAGCAAAATTCGGTATCGTCAGTCGATCCTACGTGCCGAATCCAAGACCATGCTTTGAATTGGGTGGACGACCAGGAGTTATTCCATAATTTTTCAAAATGTTGTGATTGACCTTTTGTCCATTGTCGAGGTAAGAAACCACGGCCGAATTAAATTTTGAACACGGGGAGAGTACCACTCGAAAGGTAATTCCATTAATTCGATGAAGTAGCATCTTGAGTGTACATTATTTTCGGTTTTGGAGGAAGGAGCACCACGGTAGAATTTGATGGGCTTTCCACCGCCGCTATGTACCTCTTTGACCACCATACCCTCGATCTTATTAGAATGGATCGGGGTCAGGGTCATAGTATGTACATAGTGGTTAATCTTCTCGTACATCGATTTATATTCTTCGTTCTTTTCATCTTCGAGAGAGATCCTGAGTTGCGGCTTCTTCTGACTTATTGTCGCTGCTTCTTGCTTGATCTTTTTTTCTTCTTCAGAACTATCTTCCCAATCAACATTGATGGTTGGTTTCCTCTGTCCAACTGTCTTAACGTCTCTGCCACGACCTCGTCCCCGGCCTCGACCTCGGATGCGAGTTGTGGAGAAACCTTCACCTTCTCGTCGTAAGGGAGTGGTGAGTGACTGTTGAACTAGAACTTCAGGTTCTTCGTCATCCCGAACTTCCTTTGCTTCATTCGTTACAGTATCTCTGGAAAAGATTGTTTTCTTTGGAGGTGCATAATAATCTGCATCTTCATGGATTCCAATCTCATGTACGGAGAATGGTTGTAAGTCACCTTTGATGCGCTTGTTCCCCTGCATCGTAGTATTTGATGCACTGATGTAGGGATGATGGTACCATCCGGTTCTCATGTATACATGGTCGGCCCAGTAGAGCGTTGAATGACGTTTCTGAATCAATTATGTGAAATTTTGTGGTTGTCTTTGCCAAGTCACCGGTCTTCATTAGCAGTGTTATTGATCCGAGGGCTCTTTCTCCTTTCTGGTTGAATCCTCTTAATAACATTTTGTCCGCTTCGAGCTCAAGAGCATCAATTTCCAAGTATGCTAGCATTCGAAGATTCATTATATTGATTGATGCTCCTGGATCCACCAATACTCTGGAGAGTGTAAACTTCCCAATTGTAATTGAAATGTACAACGGTCGGTTGTGATCTGCTGTCCCAAGTAGTAGGTCATTGTCCGTGAAGGTAACACCTCGTTGTTCCTTTAACGAGCACACCTCATCTAAGGAATCTCCGGTCATTTGAGCTAAGCAAATTTCCGGATCGAGCGAGGCCTTGATCGAGCTTCTCTCATCTCCTTTGATAAGATGAGAGCGTCGTAGATGCTTAGTTTGGCCGGTAGTTTCCTAAGATGGGCTAGCACGTTGTAGTCCACTTTATTTCCATGTGTCTCGATTTCTTCCCGAATGGGTATTTCTTCTGCCGGGGTTGGTTCTTCCTGAACAACCACCTGCTTTCCTTTGTCCTTTGGACCCATTCTCGGAGGTAGAACTCTTCCACTTCTTAAGTTGACTTCTGTAATTTCTCCTGAATCTAGTAGTGAGTTTGTTGGTGTCTCCTCCTGAATTGGAATGATAGGTTCTTCTGGATTAGCTTCAGAGTCTGAAGGCTCTAACTCTATTGTGACTGGAGCTCCTCGAAACTCGCAAATAGATTCATTGCTTGTTGAACTCTCGTAGCCTCCTTGGTGGATGTCTTCTTTGTCATTGTGATCGTTGAGATTGTGTATGATTTGCGAATTGTCACTTGTATCGGAATCTATGTCCGGATTAGGTTGGTTGTCGCTAGTTACGTAATCATTAGAAACAGTCAAAACGTAGCCAACGCCATAACCCTTGTCATTATAAGGTCCCACCGGAGTGAGTAAATAATCATACAGAGTCAGAGGTTCGAGGGGTTTCTCTCCTGAATCGGAAACAACCATCCTAGGATAAGCAGCCCCTAGTCTAGCCTTAAGAGTCTCGGTCTTTTCTTCTTCATCAATTTTCTTCTTTTCTTCAATCGTCGCTTGTTGAGGTGGTTCTTCTATCGCAAGTGATAATGCCGACTTGACAGGTTTCGAACTCTGAATTGAGGCTCGCACCGAAGTGGTTTAGATGCTATCAAAAATCTTCTTCGAAGACTTTGTCCAGGCGGTAGTCCATCCATCATCAGTTGCATAGGGATCTATCGGAACAATGAGATCCGTCGAGATAACATTGACGGAACCTCCTTTCTGGGGTTCCTTCATGTATTCTTTCGGGATCATTATGTTCCCATTTCGAAGGTTGTCGTTGAGCCAACTTTTGAAGGTAATACAATCTTCTATCTTGTGTCCAAGCATCCGGTGGTACGGGCAAAAGTTAGGATCACCTTTCTTGTCAACTTCTTCTGGTTTCTTAGGCTGCGGCGATTGGAAATGCGGAGTCTTCATCGAGCTGTCGAACATTTTCGACGCTTGCCTCATTCTTGAACGGATACTCCTTCTTAGAAGCTCTTTTAACGTACGTTGTAGACGAGGCGGTTGTTCATACTTGTTGAGATGATCGATAGTTGTGTCGGGATTGCTTGGTAATTCGTTGAATTTCTTTGCGGCCGTTACGGCGGTATTTATATTGGCTGCTTGCTTTTATCGACTGCTGCGACGATCCCAGACTTCTTTTCAAAAGTTTTCACGGGCTTCTGTTTGTCTGTTTTGTCGGTGAAACTTAATTGCTTCGCCTTCTCTTGCAAGCTTCCGGCCTTTCTTAACAACTTCTCGAAAGTCTTAATAGTAAATCCCTTGAGGAGAAGTCTTTATCGGGCCATGAATGCTCTTGAGTAAAATGCCGACTGCATCTTGTTCTTGTAGTCGTGGTTCACACTTCATACTTAGATTCCTCCATCGAAGTATGTAGTCCACCAAAGTTTCATTCGGCTTCTGCTTCTCTACCACTAAATCACCTATAGTGATGTGGTGCTGAGCTCCGGCAAATCTCATGATGAAGAGGTTCTCTAATTCTGGAAATGTCTTCACAGAACCGTTCGGTAATTCTGCATACCAATTAAAGGTGATCCCTGACAAGCTGCTGACAAATTGCCGGAAGAGTAAAGCATCACTTCCACCGGCATTGCAACAACTGGCACGAAAATGTGCAACAAGCTGCCGGGGGTTTCCAGTTTCATCAAAGGTCTTGAACAGAGGTGGTACGAAGTTTTTTGGATATTGGAAAGCGTCGAATTCTTTGGGGTAAGGTCTACCCATCCGAATGGATGTCCCGCTCTTTGATTGTGCCAAGGCTTCTAGCACCTGCTGTTCCACCATGCTCTTGATATCCTTTCCCGGAATCATGCTTTGTGTTGCATCCTTTTTTAATTGATCATCCCAGTTGACGGATGTAATCTCCTTTCCTCCGTCTCTGATGTGAATAACTTCAGGGGTGTTTCTCTTTGGGGTTGAACCTGACTCTGGTGACTGGCTAGGGCTGCAGCCATCTCTTCCATCCTTTTTGCCATTTGGGCGATCGTATCATCTTTCTCTTGAAGCTGCATCCTCATCACTTCCGGCTCCTCTCTTTTTGCGGCTGCAGGAGCACCTTGTGAAGCTGACGAAGCTCGTGTTTCAACCATGTTAATCTCTGAATATTCATCATCCATGAATTCTGACGAGTCGACTTCATCTCCAAATTTTTCTTCTCTTTCTCTTGCTAATCGCTGAATATCAGTTCTTAGCTTTTCCATAGCATCTTCTAATGGTCTTTTCCGTACATCCTTGCAATTTTCATGCAATAACTGTCGGGTTTCCTTCTCATGAGTCCCCTTCATTGCGGTAGCGCTTTCTTCGGACTCAAGTCTCCTGACGAGACTTTCCTTCTCAGGTTATTGTTTTAATCTCAATTGTCCGGTAGTGGGACACCATACCATCCTTCTAGCAGCAGATGTTCTAGGACCGGATGGTGCAGTCGACCAAATGTCTGGAAGTTGGTATCGTCCCTAATTTGTAGTCCGAAACAATGACGGGTGGACTAGCTTTCATTCTCTTATTTGGCTTTTCGCGACGATAGCCAGGTTCTACTCGCAGCCCAAGACGGGACTTGGCTGGCACCTACCCTATCCTTCTTAAAATCTCTGATACAGGGCATTTTTCTTTCTTTGCTAACTTTTCTATCAAGGTTTGCAGTCGAGCAAATGGAGTAATTCTAGCTCTTTTCTTACGGCCGTCATTGTAATATGCGGGCTGAGGCAATGCAGAAGCAATCTTACGGACATTTTTCTCATCCTCTGAGGCAGAGAGGGAATGGAACCTACTTCCTCCCAAAAGTGGTATGTATTCAGGCAACGGTGTATACTCGGGCAGTTCTGAGATTTCCTCCAGGAAAGCAACTTCGGCAGCTCTGGCCTCTCTAGCAATCCTTCTACTTCTGTTCCTCCTCTGATCCGTGTTAGTGGTGGAATTCTTGAGCTGAACCCAACCTCGAAAACAGGGGGTCTCACAGGAAGATCTGTACCCTCCACAGGTTCATCACAGTTCTGAATTTCCTTCCCCTTTAGTCTGGCAGAAGCCGGGGTAGGTGCAGAGACGACCGGACCGGTGGGGGTAGCAACAACGGTCCTTCGCGAACAACGGTACTCCTCTCGGTTGGAATCTTTTGCGAGAGGAGGAATTCATGAGTTGACTTGAGGTTAAACTCGATCAACGGCTTCTCGGTTTCCGGTACTTTGCTTGTGAGTGAAAAGAGAGTGACGTCGGGGATTTTGATGTCGGTGTCCCCGAATCCTTGTCCGAATCGAATGATTCCATTATCGAGGCGAGTTCATCCTTGAACACGACCGGAGTCCGATCCGTTGACAAAGGAGAAGATCAGTTTTGGGGCTTCCATTTCTGCAGGGCAGATTCCAAGTGTTAGTTCCCGAATCGTGCTTCTTCTTATCGTAAAAATTATGACGAAAAAGAAAGAGTCCGAACACATTTCCGTTTATCTTAGTGTATTTGTGGTATTAAAAGAAAATTGTTTTTCGAAAAAGATTTGTTCATTAGGACAGAGAATTATTAAAAGAAGGAGAGTTGTAGGAAGGGTAAAGGAATTAATTAGGAACTGGAAGAGAAAGTCTTGTAGAAACTTCTCGACCCGCAAGACTGCTCCTAAACTAATACCTATTGGGGGCCCACCCCACCTCAGAAATGAGGTAAAAGGATCTCGGAACCTCTGCGGTAGGGGTGTCTAAACGGTGGCTCCTAAATCCGAGAGAATGTTGGTCGTACTTGTTTAAGGTAGAAATGAACATAGTATTCCAACGGAAAGAAGGGTAGTTTGATCCACTAGGGACATGGATACACTACCGATTTTTGAAAGCAGAACTATCTGATAAAAAATGGAGAGAGGAATTTCCCCAGCAGAGTCGCCAGAAGTTGTCGGCATATTTTTAATTTAATTTCAATAAATAATTTGAAAAGTAGTATTTGATTTTGAAAATAATTTTAAATTTGAAAATTTTAAGAAATGAAATCAAACTGATCTCACATCCCAAATAGTTTATATAAACGAGCACCGCACCACAAACCGTGTATCTATCCCGAAGAATAAACACACTGCTTGATAATGGGGCTCAATTAAATAAACTAAAAGATTTGTGACATCCGTTTGGTCTGCGAACCAATTTTATAAGCCGACAAGTTCCCACGCTTAATGCAAAGAAATTAAGTAGGGTTTATATTACCAGGTTCTTAAAATTCCCTATAAGGGCAAGCCCACTATAGTTAATTACATCTTAAGTGACGGGAATCACTTAAGAAAACTCTCGATAATAATCGATAGTTACGCTCACAAGAATCTCGAAGTTTAAGTTTTCAAGGGATTGAATTTTAGAATTTCAATAGGGAATGGATCAAGTTTGGAACATTTTGTTTTAGGAATTCAAAGGAAGAGAGGTAGGAGAAATCACAGATTCGAAGTGAACTTCGGTAATTTACCGACTATCCTATTATTTGGCTTTAATTTAGGAAAGTCCTAATATTTATTTAATGTTTTGATCTTGCCAATTTTAATCAATTAGGACTTATATTCGTATGACGTGATCACACAAATAGCCTCGAAGATGTGAGGGTTTATGTCGTATCGGACGACTACCTCGGAATCCTAAGACTGGTTAGGACTTAATTTGCAATGCAAATGCCTAACAAAAAGATTGGGGATTTATGTTGCACTAGTCAAACTACCTCGAAATCCTATGGCTTGGTTATTTAATTCTAAGAAAGTTTTGCTGAAGTAGACTCGGGTTTTGTCGATGACGATGGCCGTCTTTGCCCACCATGCTCCGAGCTCCTCGTTGTTGCAGAGGGGCTTAGTTTTAGAAGATTGTATTCAAAAGAGAAGAGAACAGTTTGGTTTTAGAAATCTTAAAATCCAAGTGTTCTTTATGTTTTAATTAAAACAAATCGTAAAATTGATTATAACAACACCGGTTAAGATCCCACGGTTCCATCCTTCCGGCATCGTTATTTTTATCGGATACACTTAGTCCAGATGAATTTGCTAAACTGAATTAAATGAGTTCCACACATTCATTTAAACCGTGGGAAATCCCGTTAGCAACACGTAGGTTACATCATCCGAGGTATTCCCGATCATCCAACAAGACGTTTTAATTTAGTTGTAGTTGTAGTTTTGTTGTTTTGTTTGTGATTAAATTTTGAATTGTTTTATATTTTGAAATGTTGTGGCGGTGAATTTTATCTTGTAATGACTTTTAATTTAGTTTTGGTTTCAGTTTTAGGGACTATCCTAAAGGTCCAAGAGAATTTAATTATACAATGAATCAATCATCCAGGAGTTCAAGTTTTGTTATCTTGCTCAGTTAACTAGGACATTTAAATATCTTATGAGTGAAGTAACACTTCACTTAACACTCTGTTTAGGAGTTATGACAACAAGAGCTTTTGAGGGCAAATCGATGTTCAAGTGATTTGTGATTCGACTTAATTTTAATTAATGGGTTTAAGTTTGGAATAGTGTTCAAGTTGTTTTAGATTTATTTTTGAATTTTTTATGTCTTAAGTGATGTTATGTTTAAATCAATTTAATTAATTTTAATTTTAATTTAATTTAATTTGGTTTATTTTTAATTTAAATTTAATTTGTTTTATTTAATTTAATTTTAATTTTATTTTAACTTGATTTTATTTTTTTATTTAATTTAATTTAATTTAATATGTTTCAATTTAATTTAATTTAATTTAATTTAATTTTAACTTTAATTTAATTTAATTTTAACTTTAATTTAATTTAAATTTTAATTTATTTTATTTTAATTTAATTTATTTTATTTTATTTTAATTTAAATTTTAATTTAATTTAAATTTCAATTTGGATTTATTTTTAATTTTAATTTAAATTTAAATTTTAATTTAATTTTATTTTTTTTAATTTAATTTTAATTTAATATTTTATTTTTTATGCTTTAAGGATGATTTAATTTTAATTGTTAAAGTATTAATTTAATTGAAATTTTAAAAGGATTTAATTTAAATGTTTTAATTTTAATTTAATTTAATGATTAAGTCTTTTAGCATTTTAAAATTTGAATTTGGATTATCATTTTAATTAGGAATTAAATATTATTGAGGTGATTAATTTAGGGATTCTTATATTAAAGAATAAATTTCTTCCTAATAATATCCCTATTTTAATAATCCCAATTTTTTTCTTATTCTTCCAAGTTTAAACAATTATTTAATTAAGGTTTATTTTAATTATTTTCAAATTATTTGGTAGGTTTCTACCCTTTAATTACCTAAGTTTCAAACATCAAAAATCAACTTAGTATCAAATATTTTACCCACCCTTTTAATTAAATCTAAAATTTTTAATTATAGGTTAAAATTTTAATTACTATTTTGCCCTTTAAACTTACTAATTTCATAACTCACTAAATTGAGCTTAAATGAATTTGAAATTTTTATGTGACTTCACTCATATATCAATCAAAACATTATAGGAGAAAATGTGATTTTTCTGTATTTAATTTATTTATATAATTATTTTTGGTGGAAAATAAGAATTTTCAAGGAAAATTTAATAACATGACCAAGGGAAAGTTTCTGTCCTTAAGAAAATTATGGGACATTCTTAATGACCAGAGGACCACTTGGACCAATTTTGGTGATTTTTTGAATTATATTATTTTTATTAGAATTATTTTGGGTTTTGGAGTATTAATTAATTTAAAAATAAAATAAAGGTTGAAAAATGAATTTTATATTTTTCAAAAATCTTTCTAATATCAAGGAAACCAGAGAACCAATTTTTATAATTCTCTAATTTTTCTTTGATTTATTAGAATTATTTTAATGGAAATGCTACATTTTTTTTATTTTAAAATTACCATAGGGTTTTAAAATTTAATATCTCATCATAGAGACTTAAGAAAAATATGGTATTTGTTCCTAAATGATTAAAATTCAAAATGTGATATTTTGGTGAATTTTATTATTTTTGTGATTTTTATTAAATTTTAATTATTAAAAATATTAAAATAATGTAAAAAATCAACTTTTTTGGAAAATTATAATTTTATTTTTCCTAAATTCCCCTGATACCAGAGAGGCTCCAAAACCAATTTGGTGAATTTTTTAAAAGTATTTTAGAAGTTAAGATTTTTTGAAGTTTAAGCTTGGCTAAATGGCTTAATCAACCCATTTGATAGGGCTAACCAAGTCCAATTGACTTCAAACTTTTATGGTGGGTCCCTCTGATCCTAAAGGTCAGTGGAGAATTGATTTCAAGTCAATTTGATGTATGATTAGCTCTAATTAATTAAAGCTCCATTTTGGGTGTTTAAGCCAATTAGGGTTATTACAAGTGAGTTAACCCAAAAACCATTTTTCCTAGGATCCTCTGGTCATAAGAAACATCACCAAATTTTCCTAAAATTTATTTCACAACATGCTAATTATTAGAATTAAAATACTCAGAATAGTGACCTAGAATTGAAAAATCAATAACTCTTCATAGGGGTGGCCTCTGACTTTGGAAAATTCAGGGAATGTTCCCAAATTAAGAGGCTTCAAAAGCCCTATGGTCTCATGCCATGGTGAATTGTATACATGCATGGAAAATTGAAATAGTGCAGAGAGTAAATAAATAATTAAAAATAAAATACTTAATGAAATTAAATGATTTCTTTTCCACATTGTTCTCCTCTGTTCACTGAGCAAGGGGGTATTTTTATTTTATTTTTCTGATTTTTCGACACAAAGTTATACATTTTTGAAGTTTAGGGAATTAAATAAATCAAAAATACCCTAATTTCCTACTTATCCACGCGGCGCCACGCCATCCTCGGCGACTCCGAAAGGCCACGCATCGTCTTCGATTCGGCGCCGCCATCCGACTCGGTGCTCCGGGGCCCGCGGTTCACGTACCATCGCGGCTGTCCGGCTCGATCCGGACCGTCCGTTCGATACACGCTCGATCCGATCGCTCCCGGTCATCGTCTACGGCCGGTGTGCACCGTGACCGTCAACCTTCTAACCCTAATTTCTCACTCGATTCTCAATGGATTTTCGTGTTCTTATGCTCTATGTATTCGTCTTGAGGAGACGAACACATCTATATGGTAAACATGTATTCAAATTGACTCAAATTAAATAGAGAATCTCTGTAAGCTCGGGAAGAAGAGTGAGTCCATACCTTTGCTCGGAGAAGTAAAGCTTCGATGCGAGAGTCGTGTCACCTTCGATTGGGTCCAAGCAAGCTCCAGATGAAGTCCCTTGGGCTGGTGAATTGTCCAGGTATGATTTCGACCACAGTCGATTACAAAGCTTGGAGTATGGAACAGATGGGTGGCCTAGAGAGGGGGCTTTCACTGGGGAACTCCATCTCTTGACCTTGTTCAGGTGTGGGTGAGTTTAATTTAAATTTGGTGGAGAGTTGGGAGATGTCCTATTTTTGGGTGGAATTTTGGCTGAGAAATTGAGCTCTGTTGGTGGGGATTAGGGCAAATTGTCATTGGGGATCAAGCTCGCTCTAAGTGTGGAGAGTGGTGCGGAGCAATTTTGGCGGGGTTTCGGTAAGGTGCGGTTCGGCACACTCTCATGGCCGAGAGGAGGTGAGGTTTAAATAGGAGAGGGTGGAGGGCCTCCCGAGGGGTTTAAGGCTTGGGATCGACTTGCTTAGGTCGAGGGAAGAACGGCCATGGTGGCCATTGGGCATGGGGCGGCTCGACGGGGAGAATTGAATTTTTTGGCTCCTCCCAAGGTCTCGGCCATGGGGTTTTCCGGCGTCCTGGTGGCTGGCCGGCCAGGCACTGGTCACCATCTTGACCAGGGAGGTCAGGGCTTGGCAATGGTGAAGTCAATTGGGTTTGGACATGTGTAAAGGAGTTGAATCAAAATGGCATGGGGGCATAGCTATTTTGACTCTAAATGGGTCAACCCATCCTTTTGGGCTAGGTGCACCACCCAAGGCTTGGTTTAGGCTGAAGAGAAAGTGATTTGGATCGGCTTGATTAGTGGGGTCAAGTCACAATCCAAGTACAATTAGGATTAAACATGGTTTAGGGGAGACATGGAAATGGTTAATCAGCTTAAGGGAATGTGGAAAGGATCTCCTCCTTTTTCCCAATGTGGCAAGGTCACATGTGAACAACTCACATGGCTTGCATGTGGCTTAAGAGTGGCTTCATGGCTCACCTTTGGCTTGGGGAAAAGTTTGGTCAATTTCATGAAAAAGGTTTTTAAAAATTTTGGTAATTTAGGGGTGATTTGATGGAATTTGGCATATGGCTTGATTTGGATTTATTTCATCATGGATTTAGAACTTAGGAGATGGTTTTATCAAATGGATGATGATAGAGGATTGTCATGTGGGCTTTGGGCCTTTTGAAATTATTTTTTATGGGCTTTTAGGAAGGCTAAGGGGATGGGCCTTTAGGTTTAAGAATGAATTCATGGATGGGAATTTTATAGAATTTTGGGCCAAATAATTGTTGGGTTTGGTTTAGGGGTATGTCATGAATGATTTGAAATGAGTTTGGAGTGATTTGGGTTTGAATGGGGTTGGATTTAGGCCTCTTCGGTAAATGGGCCAATGTAGGTCAAATTGGGCTAACTTGGGCCCATGTTGGGCTAGGGTTGAAATTGATGTAAAATTAATGTTGGGAAATGTTTATGGGAGTGTCTCAAAGAGGTTTTGACTTTGGTTGGGTTTTTATTTTGGGGTTTGGGCTTATTTGGGTTAGGTTTGGGTTTAGGTCAAAATTGGGCCTTTTAGCTTTGGGTTGAATTTGAGTGGGGTTTGGGTCTAAATTTTGGGAAAATCATGTTATTTTTTTGTTTGTGGGGATGTTAAGGAAGGTTTAGAAATGGTTTGGGGTTAATTGGAGTTGAATTGGGTTAGTTTGGGCTAAGTTTGGGTCATGGGTCCAAATTGGGCTTTAAGGTCAAAAGTGAAATTGGATTCAAATTCCAATCAAATTGGACTTGGATTTGGTCTAGATTGGTGTTGGGTATGTTGAATTGAAGTTTAGAATTGAATTGGACCAGAATTTGGGTCAATTGGGTAGGTTTGGTTTGACATTGGGTTTATTTTGGGTTAAAATGGGTCAAATTGGGGATTTTGACAAAAGTGGAGTAAATTGACAAAATTAGCCCATGGTGTAGTTGGACAAAATGAAATTGGGAAAATTTCGGATTTTCTTGAATTTTCTGGAAATTTTCTGAATTTTTGGATTTTTTTGGCTAAGAGGGGCATTTTGGGTATTTGGAGGGTATTGGGGGTATTTTTGGAATTTTGGGTATTTTTGGCAATGAATGATCAATTGGAGTAATGTGGGAATGTTTGGGATTGGTTTTGAGGAATTTTGGGTATTTGGATATTTTTTTGAAAATTTTGGGTAATTTCAAGGGTTTTGGGTAGGCTAGGCGGGTGTAGGGTCCCGGGGGTCAAAAATTGAAAATTTAGAAAATTGAAAATTTAGAAAATTGAAAATTTAGAAAATTAAAAATTTAGAAAATTAAAAATTTAGAAAATTGAAAATTTAGAAAATTGAAAATTTAGAAAATTGAAGATTGGGTAAATGTAAGTGGAATGAAATCATTTTGGTTGAGTCATGAAGTCATATCAATCCCACATGAGCCATGAAGAGACTCATTTGAGGCATTCACTATGATGTTCCTAACCCTCTTAGCCAAGGGCTTAGGGGTTAAGGACCATCCATGTGAATCACCTCCATGAGTCAGGAGGTCAAGTTGGGTATGGGTGTGGTTTTAGGAGGTGTGTAAAAGTATAGTGTATGAGTGTAGTGTGTGTGTAAGTCAGCCCTTCACCAGACCAGGCCACCCAGGGCAGTCCTAAGGCCAAAGAGTCCTATAGGAACTCATCCTTTAAACTTCCACATTTGATTTCAACCCTCTAGGTGATTAGGGGTTTACAATCGAGTTTGTGGAGTTTGCGAGGAGTTAAGAGGTATTTTTTTTTGAAATTCTAAAAGGTGGGTTCCACTTCTAGTCCTCTAAGATAGTCAAAGGAAAAGCCTAAGGCTAGATCCTAAGTACTAAAGAGAGAAGAGAAGACCTCATCAAAAAATGAGGTCAACAGTGGCTTTATTTAATTTCCTATAGTCAATACAAATTCGGCATCCAGTAACTTGTCTTGTAGGAATAAGTTCATTTTTATCATTAACAATGACAGTTACACCTCCTTTCTTTGGAACACAATGAATAGGACTTACTCATTGACTATCCAAAATAGGATAAATAATACCAGCATCTAACCACTTAATAATTTCTTTTTTAACAACCTCTTTCATGATAGGATTTAATCTTCTTTGTGATTCTATAGTAGGTTTAAAATTTTCTTCCATTAAAATTCTATGCATGCAAATGGAAGGGCTTATTCCTCTTATATCAGCAATAGTCCAACCAAAAGCTTTCTTATAATTATTTAATACACTTAGTAATTTTTCTTCTTGATCTTTACTCAGTTCAGAAGAAATAATAACAGGTAAAGTTAACGAATTTCAAAGAAACGCATATTTTAAATGTGAAGGTAAAATTTTTAATTCCAATTCAGGTGTTTTTTTAATTAAGAGAAAAAGTATATCATTTTTAGTTATGTCTAAAGTTTCCCAATTATCTTTAATAAAATGAGTCTCTTCTTCTTCTACTACTTCTTCATCAGTTAAAAATTCAAATTTTTCTTCAGAAATAACTTTACATTTTTCTTGATAATGTTTTTCAATTAAATAATCAATTATATTCATTCGATAACATTTCTCTTTATCAGGGTACTTCATTGATTTAAGAACATTGAATTTAATTTCTTGATCATTGACTCTCATTGTTAATTCTCCTTTTTTCACATCAATCATAGCTCGTCTGGTAGCTAGAAAAGGTCTTCCTAAAATAATAGCTATCTCTTTATCTTCTTCCATGTCAAGTACAATGAAATCTACAAGGAAGATAAATTTATCCACTTTAACAAGGACATCCTTTATAACTCCTTTAGGATAAGTGATAAATTTATCAGCTAACTGAAGAGTTACAGTGGTGGGAGTAATATCTCCTAAATCCAATCTTCGAAAGATAGAAAATGGCATGATATTAATACTTTCTCTTAAATCACATAAAGCTTTTTCGTAAAATTTATCTCAAATAGCATAGGGTATAGTGAAACTTCCAGGATCCTTAAGCTTTCAGGTAATTTCTTTTAAATTATTGCACTACATTCTTCACTTAATGCAACAGTTTCAAAAGCTTCAAATTTTCTTTTTTTTGCTTAAAATATCCTTCATAAATTTTGCGTAAGTTGACATTTGTTCCAAAGATTCAGCAAAAGGTATGTTAATAGTAAGTTTCTTAATAATTTTAAAGAACTTAGAAAATTGATGATCAAGTTTCTGCTGTTTAAGTCTTTGAGGAAAGGTGGTGGTGGTTTTCAACTTCCACATTAACGAGTATAACGATCGATCTTGACTAGGAGAGAGAGTTTCTTTAGGTTTTTCAATCTCTTCAACCTCAATCTCTTTTTCAATTTCATTCTGCAATTTTTCATTAAATTCCTTTCCACTTCTAAGTTGCACAGCTTTAACTTGTTCATGTTCTTTTCCAGTTTCCTTTGGATTGATTTCAACATTACTAGGAAGTGTTCCTACGAGTCTGTTATTAATTAAAGTAGCAATTTTCCCCATTTGATTTTCAATATTACGAATAGCAGTATTTTGATTTTGTAATTGATTATTCATTTGCATAATTAATTCTTCGATTGATAACTTTTTATGTTGATTATTAAATCCAGAAGGTTTATAATTTGAATTAACTTGATTATTCCAATTTCCAGTAGGATGAGATTGATTATTACCCCATTGTTGTTGTGAATTATTTCAGTTAAAATTAGGATGATTTTTCCACCCAGGATTATAATAATTTGAATAAGGATTATTTTTACTTGCAATAGCTTGTAAAGTTTTAATAGTTTGAGAATCTTCAATATTAGCAGAGTTATTATGCGAATATTAATTACAAAATTATCTAATTTCTTAGACATTGCTGCAACTTGTGAAGCTAAGATAGAAAAGGCTTCACTATGTTGAATACTGGCCATCTTTTTAGGGTTAATCCTTTCGTAAGGCCATTGAAAATTATTATTAGCCATTTCTTCAATTAAAGTGTAAGCTTCTTCAAATGATTTAGACATTAAAGAACCTCCAGCAGCAGCATCAATAATTGATTTTAAAGATCCAATTAATCCATTATAAAATGTTTGAATAATCAACCAATCAGGTAAAGCATGATGAGGACATTTTCTTAATAGTTCTTTAAATCTTTCCCAAGTTTCATATATTGTCTCCCCATCAAACTGACTAAATGAAGTAATATCATTTCTTAATTTAGCATTTTTAGAAGGAGGAAAATATTTAGCAAGGAATTTTTGTGCCATTTCAACCCATGTTTTAATAGAACCAGTCGCTAACGAGTTTAACCACATCTTTGCTTTATCTCTTAAAGAAAAAGGAAAGAGTCTAAGTCTAATAGAATCATCAGAAACATTGTTATATTTAAAGGTAGCACAAAGTTCTAAAAAACTAACAAGATGTAAATTTGGATCCTCATTTGGTGATCCACCAAATTGATTGTTTTGCACCATTTGAATAATAGACGGTTTAAGTTCAAAAGAATTAGCATCTACAGTGGGTATTTGAATACTTACTATGAAGTTCATCAACTGTAGGGTTAGCATAATCCCTTAATGGTTTATAAACATTTTGAAAATTAAGTTCAATTGGATTTTGTAAAGTAGCCATTTCTTGAAATGTTTTAATTTGTTTTCCCTTTTTAATTTTTCTAATTGTTCTTTCCAATTCAGAATCTAAAGGTATTAATCCTTCAGAACCAAATCTTTGCAAAAAACAAGCAATAAATATAAAATTTAACTATTCTATTTCTTTCTTCCTTACTTCCGTTCCCTCCCCGGCAACGGCGCCAAAAACTTGACCCGAGCCGCGCTTAACGCAGTAATGTTTGCTTCTAAAAGATAGGCAAAAACTTTGACTTAATTTATAAATAGCTGCTAGTGTATAAAATTAATATTATATAATTTAGTAAATATTTTTACACACTAGGGGTACTACGCAAGTATACGTATCGTTTCAAGTAATATAGGGTTTTTAAACAAAGACCCCAGTATCGATCCCACAGGGAAGATTTATAGAAATAAATTTTTATTTTGTGCCAAATAGAAGTTTACTATTAATTAAAACTATTTAACCACATTTTTACTATTTAATAAAATAGTAAAAATATTTTTATTTTATCTTTTAATTTGATTATAAATTACTATTAATTTACTAAATGCAATAAAGAAAACAATAATAAGATTTTATAAATTCTATATAAAATAAACAACTTTCTTTCCTTCAACTAATCAAAGATTTTTAAGATAATTTAATATTCGTTGGAGAATTTGATTTATGGTATTGTGCCAAATAGAAGCATTCCTATTCTTCACCCTTTGATCCAGGCGCAAAGAACATTGACTAATTTACAGAATAAGTCTAGATGTATTGTTAGTAGAATGGGTTAATCTAGGCTCACACTTCTAGATGTCCAAGGGTGGCTATGGTCGGCCCTACTAGTGACCCTTTCCTAGTCTATAAATCAAATTATAAGAATTTAGTCTGTCACTCTAAAAACTTATCAATTCTACGCCCTTTAAATATTATCTTCCTATTTATTTGTACTTCACCATGAATAGCCCGCACATGGCCTTCGACTACCCAAGGATTCATGTGACATTTACAAGTTAAGAGTTCTTCTCCTTCAAGGTCTCAAAACTCTTCAAAAGGTTTTAACAATTCAAACGACCAATTTAAAAAGTAAAGTAAGATCAGGTATTAATGTCATCACAATATTTTGAAAATATTTTGAATTTTAATTCTCCATCGAATCTTTATATTATATTATCTATCTCTTCATAATTGAAGTAAGAAAGTAACTACTCAGAACACAATGAAAATAAATAACAAAACATGATAATTAAACTTTGAATCAAATATAAAAATATACTTATCTCAAATATTTCTTCTACAGATCTTTTGATTCCTACTGACTCCACGGTGTAATGAACTCCAGATGCAATAACTTGAAAATAAACTCACTAAACTAAACAAAAGTGGCCCTAAATTTCTCTCTCTAATTCTCTCTCTAAGGATGAGAGATCCTAAAGTAGATAAGAGAAAGGGGTACAATGGAAGGGGCCCATTTTCTGAAGAAATGGAACTCTATTTATAGGCTTCAAGAGTTGCCTTGAGGCACCTCTTCAAAACATGTCCACATTCAATGGATCTTCTAGAAGGTCGATTTAGCGCCTAGGCACCGGAATCTAGCGCCTAGGCGCCGAACACCGTGTCCAGTTCTTCACACCTCTTCACTTTGACTCGCACCACTTCGTGATTAAAACTGTTTTGGAGCGTCCAAATGCAATGTATCACATGTCCTATTATCAAGGAACAACTGCCAGCCTTCTAGAATGTCCAATAACCGCTCACTCCGTCAAAATAACTAATCAAACGTTGTCAAAAACTTGACAGTTTTAGTATCGAGTCTGGCGCTTAGGCACCAGTTTCTGGCGCCTAGGTGCCAGGCCATATTTTTTAATACTTTTGGTATTTTGCTCTATTTTTGATCCTTTTTGCTCTTGTTTCCTTCTTAGACCTTTTTACATTACCTACATACAAAAATACAAAAAATACCTTTCATTAAAGAATAATATTCTTAGAAATTGATAAGAATTAAGACATAAAGAAATAGATATTTTTTATAGATCAACATCCCTCGCTCCGGTGTTATAAAGATTAGTCTGATTCCTGCCTTACCGGGCACTATCATTTGTGATTCTTTATCTTTGTATGCTTAAGATGCTCCGTCGAAGTACAGTTCCCAATGCTAATCATCAAGGTCTTCTAGGCTCATTATCTGCTCGTCTGGCAAGTCGACGTTGAGAGGTGATTCTACCGGTAAAGGGTGTGCTACAAGGAAGTCTGCCAGGACTTGTCCCTTTACGGCACGAAGAGGAACGAAAGTTATATCGAATTGCAATAGTATCATTGACCACTCGATAAGTCTGCCGGAAAGTGTTGGACGGGTCATCAATTATTGCAACGGATTAAACTTCAAAATAAGGTTGACCTTATGAGAAAGCATGTAGTGCCTGAGCTTCTGTGCGGAGAAGATCAGGGCCAAATAGTGCTTCTCAATAGGAGGATACATTACTTCCGTCGGAATTAGATAAAGGCTTAGGTAATAGAGCGCATTTTCTTTTCCCTCATCATTGACCTGGGCTAACAGGCCTCCGAGAGAGTCGTCTAAAGCTGCGGTATAAAGTATCAACGGTCGTCCCGAGACTAGGGCTGCTAAGACAGGAGGTGTCATTAGGTATTGTTTGATGTCATCGAAGGCATGTTGACATTTGGAGTCCCAAGAAACTTGGCATCCTTCATAACCAAAGCAGAAAAAGGCTGACACCTTCCTAATAAATTCGAAATAAAGTGTCGAAGATATGTCAATTTCCCTTGAAAGGACCGTAGTTGTTTCAAGGTTTTAGGAGGCGGCATTTCTAAGATAACTTTAATCTTCTCCAGAATTCCATGATGTCGGACGACAAATCCTAAGAATTTCCCAGAGTTGACGCCGAAGGCGCATTTCAAGGGATTCACCTTAAGGTTATATTGTCTTAACCGCTAAAAAACAATTCTCAAATCATACAAGTGATCTTCCTTTAATTTGCTTTTGATGACCACATCATCCATGTAACACTCGACTTGGTTGTGAATGAGATCATAAAAAATCCTTGTCATTGCTCTTTGATAAGTTGCTCCTGCGTTCTTTAATCCAAACGGCATCACTGTGTAGCAGTATACCCCGATCGGCGTTCTGAAGGCTGTAAGCTTTTCATCTTCTGGTGCCATCTTTATCTGGTTGTACCCTGATGATCCATCCATGAATGAGAAGACTTCATGTGTTGAAGCAATGTCGATCAACAATTCTGGAATGGGTAGCGGGAATTCATCCTTTGGACATGCTTTGTTCAAATCTCTGAAATCCACGCAGATTCTGATCTGACCATTCTTCTTTCTGACTGGTACCACATTGGCTAACCAAGTTGGATATTGTTCCTCACAGACAAATTTAGCATCTATTAGCTTCTTAACTTCAGATATAACTTGTTGTTCAATCTCCAGATGCATTCTTCTTGGAGCTTGTCTGATTGGAACGGCAGTGGGATCTACTCCTAACTTGTGAACTGCGACTTCTGGAGCTAATCCTGGCATTTCATCATAACTCTAAGCAAAACAGTCCTTGAACTCCACTAATAACTTGAGTCTTCTTTATTGAGTAAGGAGCTAACAAAGGTCGGCTTAGGCTCTTCGCTAGTACATAAGTTAACTTCCATTAACTCGTCTATTGTAGATTTAATTTATTCTTTGAATTCTAGAGGAGCATCTCTGATTGGTAGATCTTCGAGATCTTCTAAAGCTTCCAAGCAGTCTTCATTAGGCTCGCAAGTGACAAGCAAGCAAAATCCCGTATCGTCAATTGATCCTACTGTGTCGAATCCGAGACCATATTTTGAATTGGGAGGCCGACTAGCATTGTTCCATAATTTTTCAAAATGTTGTGATGGACCTTTTGTCCATCGTCGAGGTAAGACACCACGTTGAATTAAATTTTGAACACATGGAGAATACCACTCAAAAGGCAAGTCCATTAATTCAGATGAAGTAACATCTTCGAATTGTACATCTTTTTCAGTATTGGAAAAAGAAGCACCACGGTAAGACTTGATTGGTTTAGTACCACCACCATGCACTTCCTTGACCACCATACCCTTGATCTTATTAAAATGGATCGGGGTCAGGGTCATAGTATGTACATAATGGTTAATCTTCTCGTATATTGATTTATATTCTTCATTCTTTTCAACTTCGAGAGAGATCTTGAATTGGGTTTTCTTTTGATTTATTGTTGCTGCTTTTTTCTTGATTTCTTCTTCTTAGAAACTGGTCTCCCAATCAACATCGATGACTGGTTTCTTTTGTCCAACTGTTCTAACGTCTCTTCCACAACCTCATCCCCGGCCTCGACCTCGGGTACGAGTTCTGGAGAAACCTTCACCATTTCGCCATAAGGGAGTGGTGAATAACTGTTGGACTAGAATCTCTAGCTCTTTATCATCTTGCACTTCTTTTGCTTCATTTGGTATGACATTTTTTGAGAAGATTATTTTCTTTGAAGGCGCGTAATAGGCTTCATCTTCGTGAATTCTGATTTCATGCACGGAGAACCGTTGCAAATCACCTTTGATACATTGTTCTCCTCCTTCGTAATATTTTATGCACTGGAGCAAAGATGACGGAACCATTTGGTTTTCATGAATCCATGGCCGACCCAATAGAGCGTTGAACGATGTCTCATAATCAATTATATAGAATTTTGCGGTTGTCTTTGCTAAGTTACCGGTCTTCATTAACAGTGTTATTGATCCAAGAGCTCTTTCTCCTTTCTGATTGAACCCTCTTAATAACATCTTGTCTGCTTCAAGCTTACGAGCATCAATTTCCAAATATGCTAACATTCGAATGCTCATTATGTTGATTGATGCTCCCGGATTAACCAACACCCTTGAGAGCGTAAACTTTCCAATAGTGACTGAAATGTACAACGCTCGGTTGTGATCAGCCATTCTGAGTAGTAGATCATTGTCCGTGAAGGTAACACCTCGCTGTTCTTTCAACGAGCAAACCTTGTCAAAGGAATTACTGGCCATTTGAGCTAAACAAATTTTTGGATCAAGTAGAGCCTTGAGCAGAGCTTCCCTCATCTCCTTTGACACGATCAGAGCGTCGTATATACTTAGTTTGGCTGGTAGCTTCCTAAGATGGGCTAGCACGTTGTAGTCCACTTTATTACCATGTTCCTTGGTTTCTTCCTGAATGGGCAATTCCTCTGCTGGGGTTGGCTCCTCCTGAGCAACCACCTGCTTTCCTTTATCCTTTGGATCCATTCTCACCATAGAACTTTTCCACTTCTTAAATTGACTTCAGTTATTTCTACTGAATCTGGTGTTGAATCTGCCAGTGTCTCCCCTTGAAATGGAATTACTGGCTCTTCTGGCGTTGCTTTGGAATTTGATGACACTTAATTCTATTGCAATCAGAGCTCCTCGAAATTCACAAATAGACTCGTCGCTTCTTGAGCTTTCGTAGCCATCCTTGTGAACGTCTTCTCCTTTGTCGTGGTCATTGAGATTTAATATGATTTGAGAATCGTTATTTGTATTGGAATCGAGATCTGGATTTACTTGGTTGTCGTTAGTTATGTAATCGTTAGAAACAGTCAAAACGTAGCCAACACCAAAACTCTTATCATCAGAAGATCTCGCCGGGGCGAGCAAATAATCATACATAGTCAGAGGTTTGAGGGATTTCTCCCCCGAATCGAAAACAACCATCCTAGGATAAGCAGCCCCTAGTCTACCCTTCGGAGCCACAGTTTTCTTTTCTTCCACAATCTTCTCTTCCTTCTAAAGCAGTTCTTCAATCGCAAGCAATAGTGCCGGCTCGGCAGGTTTCAAATTCTGAGTTGAAGAGCGTACCGAAGCGGTCTGGATGTGATCCAAAATTTTCTTTGAAGACTTTGTCCAGAAGGTACTCCATCCATCATCGGTCGTATACGGGTTTATCGGAACAATAGGATCCATCGAGATAACATTGACGGAACCTCCTTTTTAGGGTTCCTTCATGTATTCCTTCGGGATCGTTATGTTCCCTTTCCGAAGATTGTTGTCAAGCTAACTCTTGAAAGTGATGCAATCCTCTATCTTGTGCCCGAGCATCTGGTGACAAGGGCAATAGTTTGGATGATCTTTCTTATTGACTTCTTCTGGCCTCTTAGGCTCTGGTAGCTGAAAATCTAGTGTTTTCATTAAACTGCGGAACATCTTTGCTACTGCTTCAGTTTTGAATGAATATTCCTTATTCAGAAAATCTTTCAGGGTACACTGTAGACGAGGCGGTTGTTCATAATGCTGAGGCGACTGATAGCTCGGTCGAAGCTGTTGATAACCCTACTGAGGTTACTGATAGATCTGATGTGGTTGTTGGTATGTCCGTTGTAGTGGTTTATAACTAGGCTGTGGCCGCTCTGGCTGTATCTGAACCGCCTGCTTGCCCTTATCTACTGCCGCGACGATTCCGGATTTCTTTTCAAATGCTTTTACGGGCTTCTGCTTATCGTTCTTGTCCATGAAACTTAACTGTTTTGCCTCTTCTTGCAAGCTCCCGGCCTTGCTAAGAAACTTCTCGAAAGTCTTGATTGTAAATCCTTTAAGGAGAAGTGCTATCGGGCCATGGATACTCTTAAGCAAGATGCCAATTGCATGTTGTTCTTGAAGCTATGGTTCACACTTCATGCTTAAGTTCCTCCATTGAAGTATGTAATCCACTAAAGTCTCGTTCGGTTTCTGGTGCTCCACCACTAGATCACCGATGGTGATGTGGTGTCGAGCCCCTGCAAACTGCTTAACGAAGAGGTTTTCTAATTCTGCAAAGGTCTTAACTGAACCATTTGGCAAATCTGCGTACCAGTCGAAGGCGATCCCTGACAAACTGCTAACGAACTGAAGGAAGAGTAAAGCGTAACTCCCACCGGCATTGCAGCAACTAGCACAAAAATGTGCGACATGCTGCCGGGGGTTTCCCGTTCCAGCAAAAGTCCTAAACAGAGGTGGTAAGAAGCCTTTCGGGTATTGGACTGCATCGAACTCTTAGGGGTAAGGTCTACCCATATGAATAGATGCTCCGCTCTTAGATTGTGCTAAGGCTTCTCGCACCTGCTGTTCTACCATGTTTTTAATGTCCTTTTCGGGAATCATGTTCTATGTAGAATTCTTCTTTGGTGGCTCATCTCCGTTGACCGCTGTGATCTCTTTTCCTCCATCTGCAATATGGATGATCTCTGGGTGTGTTTCTTTCTTAGGTTGTACCTGACTCTGGAGAGTGGCTAAAGCAGCAGCCATCTCTTCCATCCTCTTTGCCATCTGGGAAATTGTGTCATCTCTTTCCCGAAGCTGTGCTCTCATCACTTCCGGTTCATCTCTTTCCACAACTGCCGGAGCACCTTGCGAAGCTGATGATGCTCGTGTCTCAACCATATTGATCTCGACATACTCCTCATCCATGAACTCTGATGAATCAACTTCATTTTCCAACCTTTCTCCTCTTTCTTTCGCTAACCGTCGGATATCCATCCTTAGCTTTCCTATAGCATCCTCAAGGGGACTCTTCTAGACGGTCTCGTAGTTGTTGTGTGATGGCTGTTGAACTTCTTTTTCGGGAGTTTCTTTTATTACAGTAGCACTTCCTTCTGATTCAGGCTCGTTGATGAGGCTTTTCTTCTCAGGACGTTGTGTTGGTCTCGGCTCGGTAATAATAGGTCGCCACACCATCCTTCTTGCAGCAGAAGGCCTAGGATCGGACGGTCTGTCAGCCATATGCTGGTAGGTGATGTCCTCCCTAATATGATGGCCTGATACAACAACAGGTGAACTAGCTCTCATTTTCTTCCTTGGTTTCTCCACGGCAGTGACAGGCTCTACTCGTGGTCCGAGGCGGGATCTAGCTAGCACTCATCCCATTCTTCATAGGATTTCTGACACGGGGCATCTTTCTTTCTTTGCCAATTTTTCTATCACAGCTTGTAGTCGAGCAAATGGCGTAATCTTAACCCTTTTTCTTTTGTAATTATGATAATATGTAGGTCGGGGTAATGTAGCGGCAATCCTTCGGACATCTTCTTCATCTGATGCAGCAGAGAGGGGGTGAAACCTACTTCCTTCCAATAGAAGTGTATACTCAGGCAATTCAGGGATCTCTTCTAGGAAAGCAACTTCAGCGGCCTTGGCTTTCTCAGTCCTGGCTATCTTTCTGCTTCTATTTCTCCTTTGAGTCCGAGTTAGGGGTGCAACTCTTGAACTGGACCCAATCTCGAAAATAGATGGTATTGTAGCAAAATTTGTACCCTCCACGGTGATAGGCTCATCACAGACTTGGATTTCCTTCCCCTTCAGTTTGGCAGATGCTGAGGTAGGTGCAGAGATGACTAGACCGGTGGGGGTAGAGACAACAGTCCTTCTACTAATAGCAATACTTCTTTCGGCTGGAACCCTTTGCAGGGGAGGGAATTCTTGAGTCGACCTCAGGTTGAACTCAATTACAGGCTCCTCAGTTTCTGGAACTTTGTCCATTAGTGTGAAGAGGGTGATGTCAGTGAACTTAATATTTGTATTGTCGAATCCTTGTCCAAAACGGATGATTCCATTGTCGTGCAGTTCATCCTTATAGACGGTGAAGTCCATTCCATTGGTGAAGGAGAAAATTAACTTTGGTGCAGTCAGTTTCTGTAGTGTAGATTCTGAATGTCAGTCCCGAATTATGCTTCCTTTTGTCACAAAACTTAGAACGAAAAAGAAAGATTCCGAACACATTCTCGTTTATCTTAATGTATTTGTGATTTTTAAGAGAATTCGTTTATTAGAGGTTGTTTATTAGAGAATTTGTTTGTTAGGAACAAAATAATTAAAGGTATAGAAAAGGTAAAGGACCCGATTCAGAATTGGAAAGGAAGAGAAAGTCTCATAAGACTTCTCAACCCGAAGGACCGCTCCTAAGCTAACACCTATTGGGGGTCCACCCCACCTCAGAAAAGAGGTAAAAGGATTTCGGAACCTCTCTGTTTAGGGGTGTCTAAACAGTGGCTCCTAAATCTGAGAGAAGTTGGCTATACCCGTTCAAGATAGAAATGAACGTGGTATGCCAACGGAAAGAATGGTAGTTTGCTCCACTAGGGACATGGATATACTACCGATTTATGAAAGCAAAACCATCTGATTAAAATGCAGAGAGGAACCAGTCCCCAGTGGAGTCGCCAGAAGTTGTCGGCATATTTTTAGGTTGTGAGTTTAATTTTAAAAAGGGGTCGCCTATAGAAATTGTCGGCAAATTTTCATATTTTAAATTTAATTTAAATATATATAATTTAGAAAGTAGCATTTGATTTTAAAAATAATTTTATGTTTTTATGTTTAAAAATTTTAAGATATGAAATTAAACCGGTCTCACATCCCAAATAGTTTATATAAACGAGCACCACACCACAAACCGTGTATCTATCCCGAAGAATAGACACACTGCTTGATGATGGGGATCGATTAAATAAAATAAAAGATTTATGACATCTGTTTGGTCTACGAACCAATTTTATAAGCCGACAAGTTCCTCTACTTAATATAAAGGAATTAAGGAGGGTTTATATTACCTGGGTTCTTAAAGTTCTCTATAAGGGCATGCCCCTATAGTTAATTACATCTTAAATGACGGAAATCATTTAAGAAAACTCTCGATAATGATCAGTGGTTTTGCTCTCAAGAATTTCAAAGTTTAAGGTTTTAAAAATTGGATTTTGCGAATTTCAATAGGGAATGGATCAAATTTGGAACAATTCATTTTAGGAATCTAAAAGAAGAAAAGGATCCAAGAAGAATCTTGGCAACTTCCCTAACTATTCTATTGTTTGGCTTTGATTAGGGATTTTATTTAATGTTGTAAACCTACCAATTTTAATTAATTAGGACTTATATTAGTATGACATAATCATACAAATATCCTCGAAGATCTGAGGGTTTATGTCGTACCAAACGACTACCTCGGAATCCTAAGACTGGTTAGGGCTTAATTTACATAATATGATTCTGAAAATGCCTAACAAAAAGTTGAGGATTTATGTTGCACTAAGCAAACTACCTCAAAATCTTATGGCTTGGTTATTTAAAACTAGGAAAAGGTTTTGTTGAAGTAGACCTGAGTTTTGCTGACGAAGATGACCATGCTGCCCACTGTGCTCCAAGCTCCTTGTTGTTGCAGAGGTTTAGTTTTAGAAGGTGAAAATCAGGAGATGAGAAAAGTGTTTTGGTTTAGAAAATTCTTAAGGTTCAAATGTCTTTAATGTTTTATTACGGGAATCTTAAAGTTGATTATACCAACACCGGTTAAGATCCCATGGTTCCATCATTCCGTCACTGTTATTTTTATCGAATTCACTTAGTCCAGATAAATTTGCTAAACTCAATTGAATGAGTTCCACACTTTCATTTAGACCGTGAGAAATCCCGTTAGCAACACGTAGGTTACATCATCCGAGGTATTCCCGATCATCCAATGAGATGTTTTAATTTAATTGCAATTGTAGTTTTGTTGTTCTGTTTGTGATTAAATTTTTAGTTGTTTTATATTTTAAATGTTGTGGCAATGAATTTTATCTTGTTGTGACTTTTAATTTAGTTTTGGATTTCAGTTTTGTGACTATCCTAAAGGTTTTAGTTTTCATGCAACAATCTTGTTTAACATGCAAGAAAAGTAAAGTGCACCTTATATAAATAAATTGCAATAAAGTAAAT
Source organism: Papilionanthe hookeriana x Papilionanthe teres (assembly GCA_022702705.1). Taxonomy (NCBI): domain Eukaryota; kingdom Viridiplantae; phylum Streptophyta; class Magnoliopsida; order Asparagales; family Orchidaceae; genus Papilionanthe; species Papilionanthe hookeriana x Papilionanthe teres. The sequence continues at coordinate 10,663,126 of CM040431.1, read as the reverse complement.
TGCAATAAAATAAAAGCGTACCTGGAGGGTCTTCTCGTCATTCCAAGCTGCACTTAAAACACATGTTAGGGCATTTAAATATTTATGACAAATACCTAGGTAAAGCTAAGGAAAGGTTCTGGTTGTCTACCAAATTCCTAATCCTATTGCTAGTCATCTCCTATGACATCTAGGTTCTTGCATTTTGTTTAAGGATGATTTTCTTTATCAAAGAACAATTAAATTCAATTGTTCTTCTAAAACATCCTATAATATTGAGGAAGTGTTTAGGACGAGTCCTAAACATCTTTTCAATATTTTTGGAATTACCTTGAGTCAAAATGAGTTTTATTGCACAGGTGAATTAATCATCCCAAAATTTAGTTTAGTTTCTTGCTTAGTGAATTAGGATGTTTGATTATCCTATAAGTAAAGTGACATTTCACTTGATGCTTTACTTAAGAGTTATAATAATGAAAACCTTTAAGGGCAAAATAATTTGTTAAAGGTTTTAATGATTTAAAATTAGAATTAATGATTTAATTTTAATTTAATTGCAATATTCTAGATTAACTTTTAATTGGTTTGATTTTTATTTTTTTAAATTAAGAATTTATTTTTATGAAATTAATTTTTAATGTTTCAAATTTGCTTTAAATTTGCTTTCAAGTGATTTTTGAAATTAATAAAAAAAAATTATTTTAAATTTATTTCAATTAATTATCAAATGATTTAATGTTGTAAGTTTTAATTTAATTATGGTTCACTTTCCTTTTAATTATTTAATTATTAATCTCAATTGTCACTTTAAATTTAATTAAAAATTTAAATATTATTAGAGTGATTCATTTAGGGATTTTAGTTTAAGATATTATAGTCTCTCTAAATTATATCCCCATTTTAATGATCCAAATTTTAACTTACTCTTCCAAAATTTAAATTGTTTAATTAATTAAGGTTTACTTTAAATATTTTTAAGGTGATTAATGGGTTTCTACCCCTTAATTTTCTAGGTTTCAATCATCTAAGAAAAACTTTAAAATCAGACATTTTACCCTCCCCTTGATTAAACCTAAATGTTAATTAGGGTTAAATCTTTTAATTAAATTTATGCCCCTCTATGCTTACTTATTTCATAACTCACTAAGTTGAGCTCAAATAAACTTGAAATTTTTATGTCACTTTACTCATATGTCAATTAAGACATTAGAGGAGAAAATGAGATTTTTCTAAATTTAATTTAATTTATAAAATTATTTTAATGAAAAATAGAGATTTTCAATGGAAATTCAAAAACATGACCAAGGAAAGGTTTCTGTGCTTAATAAAATTATGGGATGTTCCTAATGACCAGAGGACCACTTCGATCAATTATGGTGATTTTTGAAATTATATTTTATTTATTATAATTATTTTGAATTTTGGAGTTTTAATTAATTATAAAATAAAATAAAGGTTGAAAAATGGATTTTATATTTTTCATAAATCTCCCTAACCTCAAGGAGTTCAGAGAAATAATTTTTATAATTTTCTGATTTTTCTTTGATTTATTAGAATTAATTTAGTGAAAAGGTTGGAAAATTCATTTTTTAATTCAAAATTTGTTTTAAGCATTTAAAATTCAATATCTTTACTTTGAGACTTGAGAAAAATATTTGGTTTGTTTCTAAGTAATTAGGAGTCAAAATATGACATTTTTATGATTTTAATATTTTTGTGATTTTTATTATTTTTTAATTATTTAAAATATTAAAATATGATGAAAAATGAAGATTTTTAAAACATTTTAATTTTAATTTTCTAAGACTTCTCTGATATCAGAGAGGCCTCAAAACCAATTTGGTGAATTTTTAAAGTGTATTTTTGGAGTTATGAATTTTTAAAGTTTAATTTTGGTTATGTGACTTAATTAATCCATTTAGTGGGGTTAAACATTTCCAATTGATTCCAAATTTTTATGTGAGGTCCCTCTGATCCTAAAGATCAGTGGAGAGTTAATTTCAAGTTCTTTTGATGTGTGGTTAACCCTAACTAATTAAAATTTAGTTTTGAGTAATTAAGCCAATTAGGGTTATTCTTAATGAATTAATTCAAAATATAATTACCCTAGGATCCTCTGGTCCTAAGAAACTTTCCCAAATTTTCCTAGAATTTTCTAAAAAATATACTAATTAATGAAATTAAAATATCAAAAACAATGACATAAACTTGAAAAATACATAACTTGTCATAGAGATGGTCTCTGACCTTGAAAAATTTAGGGAGTGTTCCCAAGATCAGAGGCTTCAAAAGCCCTATGGTCTCATGCTATGGTGAATTGTCTATGCAAGTGGAGAATCACAATACTGAAATGAGTAAATAATTAATTAAAAATAAAATACTCATCAAAATAACTTGTTTTTTTCCACATTATTCTCCTTTGTTCACTGAGCAAGAGGGTATTTTTGTTTTATTTTTGTGGTTTTTCTACACAAAGATATGGATTTTCTAAGTTCTAGGTATTTAAATAAATCAAAAAATCCATATTTTTCTACTTATCCACGCAGCGCTGACTAAGCCTCGACAGCTCTGAAAGCCCACGCGTCGCGCTCCCATTCGACGCTGTCATCTGACTGCGGGAAATGCCTAGGTACAACTTCCACCAAGCCCGATTTCAAAGCTTGGCTGATAGAGAGAATGGTTGGCCTGGTGAGGGGGCTTCCACTGGGGAACTCCTTCTCTTTGTCCTGTGCAGGTGTGGGTGAGTTTAATTTGATTTTGGTGGAGGTTTCAGAGATTTCATAGTTCTAGGCTGAGAATTGAGCTCCAAAATTGAGCTCAATCAATAGGGTTTAGGGCAGGAGAACAGTGGAGATCAATTGCTCTAGGTTAGGAGAAGGTCCTGGAGCAATTTTGGCAGAGTTTTGTTTAGGTCTCGTTCATCACCTTGTTTGACCGAGAAGGTGGTGGGTTTAAATAGGCATGGTTGGAGGGCTTCCCAGGGGGGGTTAGGGCTTAGGATTAGCTGCCTTGGTCAAGGGAAAAATAGCCACAGTGGCCATTGGGCAAGGGGCAACTCAGCTAGGGAGAATTTTGGAGTTTGGTTCACATGGAGCTCTCGGCCATGGCGATTTCCGGCGACCCAGGCGGCTGGCCGGCACCATCTTGACTCAGTGAGTCCAGGGATTTAGTTTTGTGCAAACAGTGGGGGTTAGCCATGTGTAAAGAGCTTGATTCAAAATGGAATGGGGAAGGGGCTCTTTTGGACTTGGTTTGGTCAACCCATGGAAATGGGCTTGGTGCACCCACCAAGGTCTGATTTGGGCTGAAGGGAATCAGGTAAGTCAGCTAGCTTAGTGGGGAGAAGTCATCATCTAGGCATATTTAAGCATAACCATGGTTTTAGGGGAAGCATGAAAAGGTTTAATCACTCTCAAGGGAATCATTAAAGGACCCCCTCCTTTTGCCCAATATGGTATGGTCACATGAACACCACTCACATGGCTTGCATGGGGCTTAAGAATGGCATCATGGCTAGCCTATGGCTTGCCCATGGCTTGGCTCAATTTCATGAAAATGGATTTTGGGATTTTTTATGGATTTAGGGGAAATTGGCGTGAGGCTTGATTTGGAGTTGAATTGGGTTTGATTTGGGACTTTTTTGGTAAAGGGGCCAAAGTGGGTCAAATTGGGAGTTTCGGTAAAACTGGGTTAAATTGACAAAATTGGCTTATGGTGTAGTTAAACAAAATGAAATTGGGAATATTTGAGATTTTCTGAAATTTTTTGGGAATTTTATGAATTTTTGGAATTTTTGGGTTAAAAGGGTATTTTGGGTATTTGGAGGGTATTGGGGGGTATTTTTGGAATTTTTGGTATATTTTGTCATGGATGATCAATTTGAGTGGGGGAAAATGTTTAGGATTGGTTTTGAGGAATTTTGAGTGATTTAGGCAATTTTGGCAAATTTTGGGTTATTTCAAGGACATTTGGTAGGTTTGGCGGGTGTAGGGCCCCGGAGGTCAAAAAATGAAATTTTGGAAAAATAAAGATTGAACAAGTTTGAGTAGAATGGAATCACTTTGGTTGATCCATGAAGCCATATTAAGCTCACAAGAGCCATCAGAGGACTCATTTTAGGCTTTTAATATGTTGTTCCTAACTCTCTTAGCCAAGGGCTTAGGGGTTGAGAACCATCCATATGGATTACCTACATAAGTCAGGAAGTAAAGCTAGGTATGAATGGTTTTAGGATTTAGAATGTGTGTGAAAGTGTAATGTTTGCAGGTCAACCCTCACCAGACCAGGCCACCCAGGGTAGTCCTAAGGCCAAAGAGTCATATAGGGAACTCATCCTTTAAACCTCCACATTTGATCTTAACCCTCCAGTGACTTAGGGGTTTACAATCAAACTTATGGGGTTTGCAGGGAGTTAAGAGGTGTTTGAATCTCTAAGTGGTGGGTTCCATTTCTAGTCCTCTAAGATAGTGAAATGGAAAGCCTAAGGCTAGATCCTAAGTACTAAGGAGAGAGAAGAGAAAAGACCTCATCAAAAATAAGGTCAACATGATGCTCTCCTATTTCGCCAATTCGTTAACAGCCTTACAGGAGTTGCTTTCGATTGGTATGTTGAGCTTCCCAATGGGTCTGTCAAAACATTTGTTGAACTCGAGAATCTTTTCATACAAAATTTTTCCGGAGTACAGCAACACATTACTGTTGGAGATCTAGTGATTGAAAAACGAAAGCTTTGAAAAACTCTAGTAGACTACATTCTTCGTTGGAGGAACCTCAGAATGAAATGTAAGTCGTAAATCCAGAAGCAACATACCGTTAAAATCCTACTCAAAAGCATCCATGGATCAATAGCATTCATGCTCAAAGGATTCATAATAAAAACATTTGTAAAATTACTCAGTATATTTGCCAGCCTTCAGGAAGAAGCCAAGCAGATGAGTGTGACACAAAAAATTGAGAAGCCAAGGCTAGTTAAGACATTTGAAAATAAAACAGGGAATGTCTTAACCATAGAAAAGGGGAAACAACTAATGCAAACCATGCAAAAAAAATAAAAAATAAAAATAAAATTTTAAAAAACTACAACAAAACATCAACATCTCGCTCTACAACTGCAGGTTCAACAATCAACTCAACAAAAGACAGAAAAGAAATCAATGACGAAACGAATGAATAAACAAGAACCATTCAAGATAGAAGTTGTGGCCAAACTTATTTGTAGCCTACTCAAGATATCGATGTTTAATGTCTGAGGCTGGAAGGCCAGGGAAGTTGACATGAAGCAACAAGTGACGACGTGAAGTCACGAAGTAACCTACGAAGCGGCACAACATTCCGAAGGCGGTGCAACAACGCATCTCAAAGTTGAGGTAACGGTGCACCTCACATACGCTCATGCTGCTCCCGACTCTAGCCCCCATGACCTACGTACTTCTTTACAACTTAACACTGTGGCTTACGTGACAATCTACGGCTTAAGTGGTCCATAACTTGTGCAGCTCTCGACACCGCCCCTCGCGACCTAGTGATGTCATTTCTACTCACCTCCACATCCTCTGTGTCCAACTACAGCCTACATGATACACAGCTCGCGCAGCTCCTGACTATGACCTATGCATCCCACGGATGTCAATAAGGCTCATCATTATGGCCTGTCTGGCCAACGTGGTTCACATATCCTTACTATGGCCTTAGGCCAACCGATGCTTCAGATGCAACCATCTACGACCCATCTAGCCAACTACTATCATGGTTATCAACTACGACTCTATGACAAACTGACTTTATAGCCACCATCTACAATACTCACAACGGACTACTACCTCTTCGACAATCGACTATGGCTCTTACAGCCTACTGTCGCTAAGAACTACATCCAAATTACGGATATACAACTTTATAATTTCATCTTTTCTAATTCAAGAGAAGAGTGGATCTGTGTGCTCACTATTCATAGTGGATTATTTCAAGTGGGCTAGGCTCCATGGTTTTTTCCCTTTGAAAGTTTTTCTACGTAAAAAATTGAGATATCTTCTGCTTACTTCTCTTTAATAATCTGACTGTATGTTATTTTTTTCATACAATACCAAGAAAATAAATAATCATCACTCTACTGCCATAAATTTCTAGCACGCGCCAATAATAATACTATAAATTCATCCAAGATATTCTCATTAATCAAAAAATTGGTACAAAATCATTTATATTTTTTTCGGTTTATGGAAATATATTGAAGGTGGTTGCTGATCTGACGGTCCAATTCATCCCCCATGGAGCAATCAGATCTGCTATTAAAAAGAGAAAAAAAAACTAACATAATCTTTGAGTTAAACTGAAACACTGTTATTCTGATTATTTTAACATGTTTTCAGGCATATAAACGAATTTTATAGGGGCTTCTTTAGAGCTAGAGGAAGACGGGGAAGATAAATCATTGGAGCCGACTGTGAAAGAATTTGACAGTAGTGATGTGACCACCGCCCATCAGATCGTCTCCTACACGTCTAAGCCATTAGGTTCAAATTTAATGTGCCAATTAAATGGACTATATCTTCAACAATAATATCGAACAATTAATCCTAATAAGCAATACACGGCACCTTTGGGGATCTGGGATAAATTTTTGACGGATTTATTCATTATAACTTCAAATAAAAAATATCACTATTATCAATTTATAAAAGGAAAATTTATCTGTTCATGCATATAAATTAAAATATTAAATTTTAATGATAAGGCAAGAAAATACAAAATGAATTGTATGATATGTATATAAATTATATAGAGTTATATATTATATAGAAACAATTATATTTGACCCGTAGCCCAATAAGTTTATAAGATTCCCTTATTTCATGTTTTCAATGACAAAAAATTAATTTGTATCTTCTTTAAATAAAAAAAGTGACGGTATTAAAACTGCTGTTGTAGGTTATCTATGGACTATGTTGGGGGTTCAAACTGCGACTTATTTTGAGACTTTGCAAAATTACAATTGGCGGCATAGGGGACCTGGATAAGGGCAAAGGCTAAAGAAAAGCATAATGAGAATTGAGAGATGGTCATCTACTCTTCAATTCTTCTGCAAAATTACTCCTCATATTGACTTTTTTACATTTATTGACTTGTTCGCATATAATTTCATATATTATGTATTTAAAATCGTTGAGTTATGATAGAGAAACACTTCCAGCTTTTTGCAAAGTTGCCATTGAATGGCTAGTTTTGGAGCCATTTGGAATGGAGTAATTTCTTATTTAATGCACATGACTAATAATCTATGTTACAATTTGGTTGGTTTTACCTGCCATTTTTATTTGATATTCTAATATCTTAAAAGTATTGATTATTCCACCAAAAAAAAAAAGTTAGGAGGAAAATTTGTGCTTGGAAGTTTATCATTTCAATGATGATTCGAAATGTTCACCCCTAGGAATTGCTCATGATTTCCTCCATCTATTGTGATCTCTCTTTCAATCTCGAAAAACAATTTTGTATTGTATATTTTGCAATGATCATGTATATTAGTTGTATTTCCCTTGTAGTTGTTGGTTATAGTCTTTTTCAATACAAACACTCGAAAGAATTTTTGAGGAAGGGTTAAGGGTCTGTTTGGTTCGGCTGCAGATTGTCAACTTTCTAGCTGCAATTTGTCTTTGTCCTAGAATCGATTACGAAAGCAGTTATGGGAAGTTAGTCTGTCTGTTTGGTTCAGCTGCGTGAAAATTGTTGCGGGTCAGTTTTTTCATGTAAAAATGACCAAACTGCCCCTGTTTATTAAAACTGTTTTAAATTTTCGATTTATTTATGTAAATATGAGATTAATCCACATCTCACAAACAGGGAGCTATTGAGACTAGGCTGAATTTCTATGAGGAGAATAAATCCATTGACCTCGAGCATATTGGCAACTTGCCATCAAGCTAAGAAGAAAGATAAAGCGACAAGTTCGTGTTGGTAGTGTCTCCTGTTAAAGTTCAAGCAAGATCTTTAGCTTTTGCTAATCATAGTGCTATATTAAAGAAATAAGTGGCTATAAGCAAACTAGCTAGTATTGGGTATTACATAAATAAATAACCTTTCAATGTGATACATAATCACATGATTTATCAATGCCTGCTTACAAAACGGAAAAGTGAATAACCTTACATCAGTGGCGTTCGCCAGAACCACTGGCTCCACCGAACCAGAGGAAGAAGAATCGCCGATGCCAAAGCACTTGAGGAGGATAATTGCGGTGATCTTCATCGTTCACAAGAACGGGAAAAAAAACGCGAAGGAAAACCTAGGCGGTCGCCGGTACTCAGCTCGTTCAGCAGGGTCTTCACACAGAAGGACGATGAGGGAGCAGAGGAGAGCTTCGAGTGAAAGATGGCCTTCTAGAGCGGGGGACGACTTCGAACAAAGGAGAGCTTCGTTCGGAAGGAGAAATTTCGTGAGGATGAGGGAGCGGGGGATGAGAGTTTCAAGCGGGGAAGAAGAGATGCTTCGAGCGGAGAGACCTCTTCTTCGAGCAAAGCGCGCGGGGCGAAGAGGTAAAAGCCGCTCTACGAAGCTGGGCCGCGGGGTTTATCCCGCGGCCGGCTTTCAACCAAACTTCGCGGCACGTTGCCGCGAAGCCTTCTCCCAAACGATGCCGCGGCGGAAAATTCGCAGCAGAAGGCAGCGCCGCGCGCGGAAAAGTTGATCCAAACGGGCCCTAAGTGTTGACTTAAAGGGTGCTTTTGTCAAATTTTTTAAGTGATGGTGCTTCTTTCATGAAGAAATGTGTGATTATTTTCTTATTTTGACTTTCGAGTGGGGTGGTTGGTAACGGAATCCTAAGAAATGCTATGTTTTTATTTTGATGTTAGGTGATTAGGTCAAATCACACAAATATCATTGTATCATATTTTCTTATAGCAAGATTTATTTTATACTGCACTTAATTAACATGTTTTTTCTGCTTATTTGTTACTTGCTTGAATAGCTAGGTGATAATATTGTGAAATTGTCCTTCATTGATTACTATATTATGATAATCAATCCTAATATTGTGTCAACGATTATCATTACAAATCTGTAATTAATTAGATCTTGGTTGTTAAATTAATTTGATAGATTTTTTAAACTTTACAAAATTATTTGTTAAGCTATCTAGTCTGAACCGTGTTGGCCTCCAACTCACCCTTCTTAGTATTACAGTTCTCAAGTAAAGTATCAACAAAACAATACTATTCATCAAAATGTATGCTAAATTATCATGTTTTATTTATAGTATTCAAATCTTCAATATCACATCAAAAATACTATAGGATCGAGCATGTGAGTATTTAGCGTGGAAGGCTTGACACCCGAAGATGGAAATGTCAAGGAAAATTAGCGGGTGCTCACAATGATTATGGGTCCTAAGCATACTTGTGAGGTACGGACACAAGATTTTAGAGCAACTCCAACCTGATACTTCTTACATGACACCAAATTGATAGGAGACAGCAGTGGAGGCAGTAATTTTACTTGGGTTGCTGAGATGAAGGTGTTTCAAGCTCTAAGGGCAGACATACGACAGCTGAGGGCATTAGTGCATCAAATTTTAACACATCATTGTTCATCTGGGGGCTCACATAAGGTTAGTTTTTATGTTACAATATTATATATCATTATCTATTTTTATAATTCTATATATATATATATATATATCATTATCTAATGATTGAGTTGAAGATTTAATTTGATGTACTACAACAATATTTACTATTTTAAGCATTTTTTGGCTTAGGCCTTAAGCTAAACACTTAAATGTGTAAGCTTAATTTTATTTACTTCTTTAATACTCATTTTTGTTTGTTGCGTAACTTTTTTTTTTTTTTGATTTATTTGAATATATAAGTCTTTTATTGGTTTATGACTAGCTTGGTTTATAAATAATTTTCTTTCATTTATTTTGATGTCCAAGCTGTATTTACTGGTTTATGAATTAATTGGTGTAAGAATACTTTTTTTTTTTGATTATGTTAAGTGTTATTTACAAGTTTGAGAGTCATTTCGTGTATTAAGAATATATGTTTAAGAAACATAGCTTATTTGTGTAACTTGAAGTTATAAATAGTGAAAATAGGTATAAGAAATTGAAATTGAAATTATGTTAAAAAAACTAATACTAATGGTGGTTTAAACTACCACATAATAGTACAAAATGTGGAGATTCAGATCACACATATCTATAGAATTGTGAGATTGTGTTGTGGTTTAAACTGAAGCATTTTGTATTTCTATATGGCAGTTTAAACCAATGTTATAAATCCAAGTCTATAATGACGAATCTCAAACTATTGCTAAATTTCTTTGTGACGTAAAGCAAATACGATGTAATATTTAGCGGTTTTAAACTGTTGTAATTTTTTGTGATGGTTAAATCATTGTCATGGGTGTGAGAGTCTGAACTCTCACTGATTAAGATATTGTTCACTTTGGCCAAATGACCTCATAGTTTTGCCTCGGTATTGTAACTCTCCAGTAGTTCACCCATCCTAGAAGTGTTCCAACTTTCTCTGTATAAAATCTAAATCATAATTCTCTATAGACTGATCCTTACACTTCAATAACAAAAGTGTCTTATTGACCGTTCCCCTCAATTAATGTGAATCTTCTTCACCATCTTTCAATGATGCTTTCCTAGATTGCCCATCTACCTATTGACCACTCCCACAATAGATGCACTATTTAATCTATTACAAATCATAGAACACATCAGAATTCCAATTTTTGAAGCATACAGAGTTCTCTTTTTATGTGGTTGCTTTCTTTAGACGTTGGTAATAGCTCCTTCGATGCTTGAAGTGACTACTTATGGGGTTGCCTCACTCATGTTGAATCTCTATAGGATCTTGTCAACATACTCTTCTCGGCACAGCTTTAGTATACATGTACTCCTGACCCTTCTGATTCTCATTCCGAGAATATTTTTATTGGACCTAAATCATTCATCTCTAACTAACCTAATAATTACTCCTTTAAGGCCCTAATTTTATCCCTATATACCCCTGCAATCAACGTGCCATCAACATACAAAAAGAGCAAGATATAACAATACCAAAGTGTTTAATGAAGCAACAATGGTCTATTTGACACTGTATACCCACTATCTAAAATGAATCTGTCAAAGCTCTTGTAACACTATCTTGGTGTATGTTTTACACTATAGATGCTCTTCCTCAACTTACAGACCAAATCTTCTTTCTATGGAATCTTATAACCCCGTGGTTTTACCATTTATAATTTCTCTTTAAGATATCCAAGTAAGAATAATATTGATCGGCTTCAAACGTAGATCTTTCTCTACTATCAGACTCAACATAACCCTGAAAGTTGTTATCTTCACCACTAAGAAATAAGCGCTATGTAGTCCACTCCTTTGTACTGGAATCCCTTTACAATAGTGTTGTCTTATAGTGCCTGTCATCATCTGATTCTTCTTTCAGCTTATAGATCCACAAATTGTGTAATGCTCTTTTGCCATCTAGCAATAGCGTTAAATCTCAAGTTCAATTTGACTCCAATGACTACATTTTTTCATTTATGACAAGCTTCTACTTTCTTAAATCTTCAACTTGAGTTGCCTTCTCAAAGTACTATAGTTCACCATTATTAGTTAAAAATAAATAATGCAATAAAGGAGAATGCTTGTATTTTAAGTGTATCACTTTGTTAGATCTTGTGACTTTATTAGCAAGTGACTAAGGAACTTCATGTGCTCGATCTACATGAGCACTTATTCTTTCTCCACCCTCTTGATCATGGTGTCTTCTATCTCAACATAGTTGGACTATTCAAAAGTGATTGATTGGCTATCTTGAGTTTTGCCCTTGACCATGTACATCTCCATTTCATTGAATGTAACATCCCAACTTTTGACAAATTTATTATTTTGATAATCTTAGAACTTGTACCTATACTCTTCTGAGCCATATCCAATGAAGGTGCATTTGACATTATTCGAGTTAAGCTTGCTCCTGGTCCCTGCATTAACATATACATATGCATAACACCCAAAATACTACTAATGAGATTGACTTACCTCCTTGTCACTCTAGGCTTTTGTTGACCTCATTTTTATGATGGGTCAACCTTTGACCTAAAAAAAGTCAACTTTGGTCAAATTGTCAATTCTGACCCAATGACCAAACCCTACTGACTCAACAAGTCAACCTTTGACCTAAAAAAGTCAACTTTGGTCAAAATGGTCAATTCTGACCCAATGATCAAACTCTATTGACTCGCAAGGTCAACCCATGAACTAAAAAGTCAACTTTGGTCAAAATGGTCAATTCTGACCCAATGACCAACCCCATTGACCCAATAGGTCAACCTTATGACCTAAAAAGTCAACTATGGTCAAAATGGTCAATCCTGACCCAATGACCAACCCTGTTGACTCAATAGGTCAACCTTCTGACCTAAAAAGTCAACTTTGGTCAAAATGGTTAATTCTGACCCAATGACCAACCCTGTTGACACAATAGGTCAACCCATGACCTAAAAAGTCAACCTTGGTCAAAATGGTCAATTCTTACCCAATGACCAAACCTACTAACCCAACAGATCAACCCTTGACACAAAAAATTAATTTTGGTCAAACTGATCAATCCTTGACCAAATGACCAATTATTGACCTAATAACCAGTTTAAGACTTCAAAATGATAAAATTAATCAAATAATTAATTTCAAATTTATTTTGATTAATTAAATTGACTAATAATTTAAATTTCATTAATTAATGACATAATTAATTAAAATGGAAATTAAATTAAAATTCATAAAATGACAAAATGCACCAAAATAAAATAAAAATGACAAAATTAATCAAAAAATTAATTTCAAAATTATTTTGATTATTTAAATGACTAATGATTTAATTTTTAAAATTTTAATTAATGACATAATTAATTAAAATGAAAAATTAAATTGAAAGTTATAAAAATGATAAAATGCACAAATTAATTAAAAATAATCAAATTAATCAAATAATTAATTCCAAAATTATTTTTGATTAATTAAAGGACCAATAATTTAATTTCCATATTTTTATTAATGACATAATTAATTCGAATGAAAATTATATTAAAAAGACATGAAATGAGATAAAATCCAATTTTAAATAAAAAATGACATGAAAATTAATCAAATAATTGATTTGGAATTATTTCAAAATAATAATTGATTAATAAAATAAATTCCAATATTTTTAATTAATGACATAATTAATTAAAAAGGAAATTAAATTAAGAAAGAGGTATTAAATAGAATTTTAACCTATGACATTATGGTTTTTCAAAAAATTCCAAAACTCCTTTATGACATCACACATGACCTCAGATGGGTTGGACACAACCCATATAACCCATTAAAAATGAAATAACCCATGGATAACCCATCATGTATCATAGTTAACCATGGTTAAAAATTCATCATAAAGAGAAAGGAGGTATCAGCCTCTCCTAAACTCAAACCATGAATCACTCTTTTGCATGAGATGAAGTGGCTTGTCATTTTAAGAATGTCATGAATAAGCCAATGAGGATGGAACACCATTTTAACTTCACTCTTATACCATGGTTAAATAACATTATGCTTCATCATGAAAAAAATTATAAAAATGGAAAATGAAAGAATTACATGGCATCCTCTCATCAAAACTTAATTGACATGGAAGATGGATGATAGCCTACTCTTATTGACTCACCTTGCACCTCTTTCTCATCCAATGGAGGGAAGACATAAATTTGGGTTAGCCATTTACCATAATTAAATCTAATCATGAAAGAAGATGAGTAAGAGGCTAATGTGGCATTCTCTCCTCAAAGCCATTAAATGAGCTGATGAACTTATGTGAGGGAGGTTAATTCAGACCATAAGAGCATATTATATCCACCTCTTGAATGAGCAAATGAGGGAAAGCCAAAGCATGAACTCAAATTAAACCATGAGTAAACTTCACATGGTTTACACTTGAGAAAATCAATTCCCTTATCAACAGCCCACAATCTTATCCCTAAGTCATCATGGTGAAGATAATAACCTCCCCAGATGAACCCAAGCAAAATTGAGCTCACCCATAGCTGACCACAGAAAAATGTATTGAGAAATTTATACCAATTTTATATGAAATTGCACTTTAAAGAAAGGTATTTTCTTTGTTTTATTGCAGGAATGAAGATTTATAAGTACTGAAAGTAAAAAAGCACAAAAGAAGTGGATTTGGAGCAAAAAGGACTCAATTTGATGAAAATTGAACTGTCCCGCCGACAGCGAGATTTAAGCCGCCGACGGCGAGATTTAAGCCACCGACGACGAGATTTTCCCGAGAGATTTTGAATATTTTATAAAGAGCCCGCTGACGATGAGATCGAGCCCACCGACAGTGAGATCGGCGCTGTTAGCCCATCTTCTAGAAGCCCGCCGACGGTAAGATCGAGCCGTCGACGGCGAGACAGTTGAAAAGAGCCAAAATACAATGAACCTGGATGCTTTTTGAAGATGTGCTTAAGTACCCTTTAGAGATTTGACTCCTTCTATAAATAGATACAAATTTTAGTCAATTTGTGTGTCAATTTGTGTGTCATTTTTGTGCGTAAGTTTTGTGAGTTAAGTTTCATCCTATAGTCTTTTTAGTGAGTAGATAAAGTGTTTAACATTTTGGTGTGATGTACTAGAAGGAAGAGTCAAAGGAACTTCAAGGAGTCTGCTTGGGGAGAAGAAGTGAGATAAGCATATTTGTTATTGTTTGTTAACTTTAATGAAATCAATGCTTTGTGTTATTTTTCCCATGCTTTCTGAGTAGTTTCTTAGTCTTTTTCTTTGTTATTTAGATTATGTGAAATGATGAATCCAAATTAGTTGTGCCTAAAATTATTAAATATTGTGATAATATTTTACTTAAAACTTAATTTACTTTTAATCTGGCCAATTGATTTGTTAACATATGTTGAATTATCAACTATAAAAAAGATTACATCCAAGATTCAGGGAAGTCAAAAGCCTTGGAAGGAGGGTGCAAATAAATAAGGAAATATTAACTATCGGGCGTAGAATTGAACATTTTAGTGTGACAGACTAAAATATTCAATTCAGTCCTATTGTTTGAGAGCTGAAGTGTAGATGTTAGCCTTCAGGCGAGGGGAACGTGGGAGCTACGAAGTGGCGACGGTATCCTCCCGACTTAACCGCGGATTCGGTAATCAAACATAGGACTAGTCGATGTTCTTTGCACCTGGACCAAAGGGTAAAGAATAGGAATGCTCTATTGGCACAATACAAACTCTAAACTACTTAAATTCATCATTCACTTAATTCTCTCAACAAGGAAAAAGATGCTTTTCTCAATTAGAATCTTATTTTCAACCTTTAAGCATTAGTTTAGTCTAAGTGTTCTTAATTTCCGTATACTAATTTAGTAAGTAAGTCTACTTTAATTTGTCTTTGAAATTCTCTAACTTCCTTGTGGGATCGATATCTAGGACTCCATTAGAGCCTAATATTACTTGATAACGATACATATACTTGCGTAGTATCCACAATATAAATTATAAAATCCATAGCAGAATCATCAGTATATATATATATTTAGTGTGGGATCAAGTTTTTGGTGTCGTTGCTAATTTTCATATTATAGTTGTAAGTATAAATATTGAAAAGTGGATCAAGTTTTTGGAGCCGTTGCCGCGGAAGTAAAGTAATTATTAAAGTAATTATAGAATTATTAAAATAATTACTAGAGTAATGGACTATTTTAAATATTACTTAAAAATTATATGCGTAAATTTGGATACGAAAATTCAATGCCTTACGATTCAGAATTAGAACGCACAATTAAAAGAATTAGAAAACAAAATAGAGAAATTATAAATTTAACACAAATGGCAAATAATCCAAAAATTGAAAATATAAACCAATAAAGACCATTAAGAGATTATGCCAACCCTACATTAGATGAAATTCACCTAACAATTCAAAACCCAAATGTAGCTGCTAACTCATTCGAACTTAAACCTGCAATTATCCAAATGGTACAGAATAATCAATTTAGTGGTTCACCTAATGAAGATCCTAATTTACATCTTGCTAGTTTTTTGGAACTATGTGCTTACTTTTAAATATGAAGGAGTATCTAATGATCTTTATTAGACTTAGGCTTTTTACTTTTTCTTTAAGGGATAAGGCTAAGATGTGGTTGTGTTCATTAGCACCTGGATCTATTAAAACTTGGGGAGAATTATCACAAAAATTTCTATCCAAATATTTTCCTCCTTCGAAAATTGCAAAACTTAGAAATGATATAACATCTTTTAGTCAGTTTGATGAAGAATCCATATATGAAGCTTGGGAGAGATTTAAAGAACTTCTTAGGAAATGCCCACATCATGTTTTACCATATTGGTTAATTATACAATGGATTAGTAGGATCTCTTAGATCAATCATTGATGATGTTGCTGGAGGTTCATTAATGTCAAAACCATTTGATGAAGCCTATGCGTTAATCGAAGAAATGGCTACTAATAATTTTCGATAGCTCGCTGAAAGAATAAATCCTAAAAAGATAGCTAGTGTTCATGAAAATGATGCAATATCTATGTTAGCTTCTCAAATTGTTGTTATAGCAAATAAATTAGATCATTTTGGAATGAATTACTCTCCTACTATATTAGAAGAAAACTCATCTGGACAAATTATAGATTCTCAATCTCCTTATGAAACTATAAATGTTATTAATAATAGACCCAATAATCCTTATGCAAATTATTATAATCCTGGTTGGAAGAATCATCCAAATTTTAATTGGAATAACAATACTGCTAATCAACAATGGATGAACAACTCAATAGGAAATCCACCTAATCAAGGTAATACAAATTATAAACCTTCTTATCCACCTGGATTTAATAACAATCAATTTAAAGATAAGAAGTTATCTATATAAGAATTAATATTGAGTATGGGTCAGCACTTGTAAAATCAAGGAAATCAATTACAAATTCAAGGAAATCAATTACAAAATCAAGGAACAGCAATTAAAAATATTGAAAATCAACTTGGACATATCACTACCGCGCTTAACAATAGAATTCCTGAAACTTTTCCTAGTAATGTGGAAATAAATCCTAAAGACCAAGGAAAAGAACAAATTAAAGCGATACGATTACGAAGTGGAAAAGAGTTAGAAACTAAAATTGAGAAAGAGACGAGAAAGTAAAAATGAGGAAGTGGAAATCGAAAAAGAAAAGGATCAAGCAAGATCAAAACTTAGAATATCCATTGATCCCTATGAAAATATCTATAGAAAAACCACCACCACCATTTCCTCAAAGACTAAAGCAACATAAAAAAGATAAGCAATTTGCTAAATTCCTTGAAATTTTAAAAAAATTAACGGTAAATATTCCTTTTGTAGAAGCATTAGAACAAATGTCTAATTATGTAAAATTTATGAAAGATATTTTAAATAAAAAAAGAAAATTTACAGATAATGAAACTGTTGCACTTAGCGAAGGATGTAGTGCAATTATTCTGAAAAAGCTTCCTGAAAAATTAAAAGATCCTGGTAGTTTCACTATACCTTGCGCTATTGGAGAAAAATTTTATGGAAAAGCTTTGTGTGACTTAGGAGCAAGCATCAATCTAATGCCTCTATCAATTTTTAAAAGATTAGAATTAGGAGAAATTTCACCTACTTCAATAACTCTTTAGTTAGTTGATCGTTCTGTGACTTATCCTAAGGGAGTTATTAAAGATGTGTTAGTAAAAGTGGATAAATTTATCATCCCGGTAGATTTTTTTGTTCTAGATATGGAAGAAGATAAAGAAATTCCCATAATATTAGGAAGACACTTTTTAACCACTGGAAAAGCTATGATTGATGTTCAAAAAGGAGAATTAACTATGAGAGTAAACGATCGAAAAGTAACTTTTAATATAGCAAAATTAATGAAATATTCTGCTTTAGAAAAAGAAGATGAATGTTTTCGAATGAAAATACTTGAACATTTGCAAAATAAACCTTTTAAAGAATATTATGAAGAAAGTTAGAAAAAGAAAATACTGAATTAATTGAAGAAGCAGATAATGAAAAACTGGATTATATACAGGAAAAATTTGAAATGTTGGATAATACGAAAACTGCTTGAAAAGAATATATTTCCATCAATTATTAGACCTCCTGAACTCAAATTAAAAATTTTACCTAATCATTTAAAATATGCTTACTTAGGTAACCATTCAACCCTACCAGTTTTTATATCAGCTGAATTGAATGAATCACAAGAACAAAAATTGTTAGACATATTAAAAAAAATATAAGAAAACTTTTTGTTGAACTTTAGCAGATATTAAAGGAATTAGTCCTTCAATCTGTACGCACAGAACTATTTTAGATAATGAACATAAGCCAAGAGTAGACCCTCAAAGGAGATTAAACCCAATAATGAAAGAAGTAGTCAAGAAAGAAATATTAAAATGGTTAGATAATGGTATTATATATCCTACTTCGGACAGTGCTTAGGTAAGCCCAATTCACAGTGTTCCTAAGAAAGGAGGACTGACCGTTAAAGCTAATGAAAATAATGATTTAATACCTATAAGACAAGTTATTGGATGGCGTATATGTATTGACTATAGAAAATTAAATGCAGCCACCAGGAAAGATCACTTCCCATTACCATTTCTAGACCAAATGTTGGATAGATTAGCTGGACATAAATATGTTTGTTTTTTAGATAGATATATCGGTTATCATCAGATACATATTGCTCCCGAGGATCAAGAGAAAACTACATTTACTAGTCCTTATGGAACATTTGCTTTTCGAAGAATGCCTTTTGGATTATGTAATGCACCTGCAACATTCCAGAGATGTATGATGTCTATATTTAGTAAATTAATTGATGATGGAATAGAAGTATTTATGGATGATTTCTCTGTATTTGGAACGTCATATGATGCATGTTTGAATCAGCTTGAAAAAGTATTAGAAGTATATGAGAAAACTAACTTAGTTCTAAATTGGGAGAAATGTCAATTTATGGTTGCAGGAGGAATTGTATTAGGGCATAAAATTTCAGAAAATGGCATGGAAGTAGACCCTACAAAAATTCAAGTTATAGCTAAATTACCACCTCCAACTACGGTAAAAGGGGTAAGAAGTTTTCTTGGACATGCCGGATTCTACAAACACTACATAAATGATTTTTCAAAAATTACTAAACCTCTATGCCAACTTTTAGAAAAGGATAAGCAATTTGAATTCACAACTGAATGCCTAAATGCTTTTGAATTTTTAAAAGATAAATTAATCACAGCACTTATAATAGTTTCACCTGTTTGGGAGAAACCATTTGAACTTATGTGTGATGCTAGTGATTATGCTATAGGAGCAGTACTTGGGCAAAGATATGATAAAATTATCAAAGTTATATACTATGCTAGTAAAACTCTTAATAATGCTGAAATGAATTATACAGTTATTGAAAAAGAGCTATAAGCAATTGTTTATGCTTTTGATAAATTTAGGCCTTATCTAATTGGAAATAAATGTATTATGCATACTGATCACTCTACTATTAAATATTTAATGCAAAAGAAAGATTCCAAACCAAGATTAATTAGATGGATATTACTAATGCAAGAATTTGATTTTGAAATCATTAACAAAAAGGGAAGTGATAATCAAATTGCAGATCATTTATCAAGGCTAGAATATAATGAATTATCTGATACTGATAACGAAATTACTGATAGTTTCCTGATGAACAACTATATAATATAAATGAGTGGAAAATACCATGGTATGCTGACATAGTAAATTATATTGTAAGTGATATTTTACCACCTATGTTAACTTTGCAACAATAGAAAAAATTCATTCATGATGCTAAAACATATTTTTGGGATGAACCTTATTTATATAAGCAATGTGAGGATCTTATAATTAGAAGATGCGTGCCTTATGAAGAAACAGAACAAATCATTCAGAAATGTCATGATTCTAATTTTGGAGGACATTTTGGAACAGATAAAACTGCTTATAAAATTTTACAATCTAGATTTTAATGGCCTACTCTTTTTAGAGATGTTTATAGATATATCAGAACATGCGACAGAAGTCAACGAGTAGGTAATATATCTAGAAGAAATGAAATGCCTCTAAATTTTATATTAGAATTTGAGATTTTTGATGTTTGGGGATTATATTTCATGGGACCATTTGTTCCTTCATTTGGAAACTCATATATATTAGTCGCTGTTGATTATGTTTCTAAATGGATTGAAGCACAAGTTTTACCTCGATGTGACGCTAAGAGTGTTTCAAAGTTTCTAATGAAAAATATTTTTACTAGATTTGGAATACCGAGAATGATTATCACTGACAGAGGATCTCATTTTAGAAATAAATATATTCACAAACTAGTAGAAAAATTTAACATTATTCATAAGATATCAATCGCTTATCATCCACAAACCGAGTGGATTAGTCGAAGTTTCTAATCGAGAAAGTAAACGTATTTTAGAAAAGACTGTAAACCCTAATAGATTGGATTGGTCTATAAGACTAGACACTGCATTATGGGCATACAGGACTGCTTATAAAACTCCGATTGGAATGACACCTTACAGGCTTATTTATGGAAAGACTTGCCACTTACCAATTGAATTAAAACATAAAGCTTATTGGGAAATTAAAGAATTTAATTACAATCTGAAAGAAGCTGGTGAGAAAAGATTATTACAATTGAATGAATTAGATGAATTAAGAAATGAATCTTATCATAATGATAGAATTTATAAAGAAAAAATGAAATTATGGCATGATCGGAAGATTAACTCGAAAAATTTTGAACCGGGACAAGAAGTTTTGCTTTATAATACAAGATTGAAATTATTTTCTGGGAAATTGAAATCTCGATGGTTAGGGTCTTTCATTATAACTCAAATATTTTCATACGAAACTATAGAAATTGAAGTTCCAAAAACTGGGCATAGATTTAAAGTAAACGGACACAGATTAAAACCTTATTTTGAAGGGAGAAGACCAAATTTTAGAGAGGTTTTAATGCTCAGTCAACCTGATTACTAATTAAAATTAGGTCGGGCTGACGATATTAAACCAAGCGCTTTATGGGAGGCATCTCATAGTAGTTATTAATTATGATCTATTTATTAAAGTTATTGAAAAATTAAAATATAGAATAAATTCTCCTACTCATTTTACATTTTAGAATCATCACAAATTTGAATCTATATGAAGAAATCAGAAAATATTCGGGCTGGAATGAAAATTAGGCAAATTTACCTAATCTCGCCGATGGCGAGATCAATCCCGCTGACAGCGAGATTGGCAGGCCCAAATTCAGTTTAAATATATTAACTATCCTGCTGACGGCGAGGTCGTTACCGCCGACGGCAAGATAGTTAAAAGTGGTTTTTGTGAGTTATTTTGCGGTTTTGGATGGTTCCAAGGCCATTTCTCTATATAAAACGTTTAAAACTTCATTTTTACACTATCTTCTTCCTTAGAAACGATTAGAGCCCCTCCAAAACAATCTATTATGGCCTCCAAACCACGAAATCTGGAGTTTTTAACCAACGAAAATTCGTCAATTCTGAGGCTCAGTGACTATTCAACAAGGTTTTGATGAAGAAGTGACTTATTAAGGAAAGAGGATTCGTAAACAGAGGAGAGGAGAATTCAACAATAACAATTGAAGAGATGATTGTTCAGCGACGTTGGGAGGTATTTTGCTATACAACATCTGCTGTAGTCATTCCAGTAGTCAAGGAATTCTACTCTAATTTGCATGCAATACATAATGGAAGTGTTTACGTAAGAGGCAAGTGGGTAACTTTCACACCTTCTCGAATAAATGAATTATACTCGATTGAAAATACCCCTAATTGCCACTATTCAAATTTTGTTCCTACAAGATAAAACATGAATGAGATCTTTAGATATCTGACCGACGAACCTGACGATTGGGAATTACGAGAAGACAGGTACGTTAATTTTCTGTGTCACTTCATAACCCCGTCTCTAAGCATTGGCATTTCTTTATTTCATCAAAGTTATTACCCACTATGAGGATAAACAAAGTCTCGAAGGAATGCGCAATTTTAAATTACTGTATTCAATCTGGATTGCCTATTGATGTTGGATCTATCATTATGAAGTCTGCATTAGGATTAATTGTGCATGGGTTGATTCATGGACTTGGACACTCATCAACTATATTTGCTTTATGCAATCAGTACCAAGTTTCCTACGAAGCTTAGGAAAAAGTGCTATTGCCTTGGAAACCACTAGATCCGACAGATATGTTTCCTACATTGGATAACAATGATGAAACAGTAATTATTTCTGATCAAGCATCACAAAACAATCCTTTAGTTAAGCCCCTGACTGATAGAACAAACCTCATTTTATGGAAACTTAAAGGATTGGAGAAGGAACTACAGAATGTGATGAATTCTATTGATAATATCTCTGATTTATTCGATCACATCGATTGGAGAATGAAGGAGCACTTTAACCATACAGGACATCTGGAGGCAAGTTTTATACGACTATTGAGACAGAAAGGGTGGATTGAAGCAGATTCTACTGCAGAATTCCCTTTCAGACCTTTCTATAATTTGTTTGTGCACTTGCGTTCTATTGGAAACATCAGAGAAGAAATCAGTTCAGATTCCGATGAGTAGCAGAAATTTCTATTCATATTATATGTATGTGTGTGTTTATTTGAATTTAGTTTGGACTTTACATAGCTAATCTCAGTTTAGATGAGATTGTATGTTGTTTGTTTAGTCTCAGCATTTAGAGTATTGTGGTGTGGATTGCAATGCTGAGTTAGATGTGTTTTAGTTAATTTGATTGTTAGTTTTGTGGTATTTGAAGTTTGTAAGTTCATGGATTTCATTTATAAAAGTTATACTGTTTGTGTTGTGTAAAATTTATATAAATCAGTAGAATATCTAATCTTAGAAAATATATCAAATTAAGTGACTAAACATTAAAACAAGGCTTAATTAAATTAAACATAATTAAAAATATAAAAAAAATTTAAAAATTCAGAAATTCCACCGACAGCGAGACCGATCCCGCCGACGGCGAGATTTTCCCGAAACTTTGGCCTTGGTGAATTAATTAGCTCGTCGACAATGAGATCGTGAAATGTACTATATTTTGACCTGTCAACCGACACTATTCATCATCCCCTTCCTCAAAACTTCGAAAAACTGACCTAGGGCTTGATATATCTGGGATTTGGAGCGATTTCAACACATTTTGACGCCGGATTTCATATTCCCTTGGTAAGAGCTTCACTCCTATGTAAAAATTTTTTATTTTCACCATGAATTTCTTCTACATTGAGGAATTTTGGAAAATTTTGAAATGAGAAGAAAAGACTTGGAAGAAATTCATGGAACTTGATTTAGATTGATTTTAGTAACTATTGGAAGCCATCTTAGTAATATTCAGAAGTTTAGTTAAGATTTTTGTAAATTTTACAGATAAAAAAATGGCTCCACAACAAAAGAAGAATGGATTACGACAAATCTCATTTTGTGAATGCAAGGGCACAATCAAGAAATTTTCACAATATTCAAGCCAGAAAATGCATTCAGGATCGAGTTTTTAAAAATCCTGGAGGTGAAGTAGAGCGAATAATTAAAGAATGAGGATGGGAAAACTTCTGTTATATAACCAACAGAGCCGCTGTGGAGGTAGTGAAAGAATTCTATGCCAACCTGACTGCGATCGAAGATGCACCAATCAAGGTGAGAGGATTTTTGGTAGATTTCAGTGCTGCAAGGATTAATTCTTTTTATGAAGTACGAGATTTATACACCAGTGAGTACAATACCTTTGGAATTATGGAAGGACCACTGGAAGAAGTGATCAACTTTCTCACTAACAGGAAAGGAGTTTGGAAGATTAAGCAGCGTGAAAGGGTAAACTTTCCTCTCTCAATGTTAAATGCATCATCTAAAGCTTGGCACTATTTTATTTGTTCTACCTTGTTACCAACTTATCACCATAGTGAGGTAACAAGAGATAGAGCAGTTCTAAATTTCTGTATTTAGAACCAAAGAATTATTAATGTGGGAAGTATAATTTATAAGAATATATTAGCCACTGCAAGAAGTGAAAGTAGAGGAGGACTAGGACACCACGGTCCGATTTAAGCACTACGCAATTATGCGGGGTAGAGGCGAGGGATGATGAGGAATGGATGGAGCCTATGAAACCCATTACTCCGGCTAATATTAAGAAATATGAATCCCACGAAGGATGGAGATGCGGGACTAGGAGCTATGTACCTTCTTCGAGTAGAGATATTCCCTCTACCAGTTATGACCCTCCTCCCTATAGTACTCCTACCCTTCAGGATTTGATGAATGAGATGACTCTATAGCGGAAAAGTTTTGAGAAAATAGAAGAAAAACTGGAGCATATTGATCAGAAAATTGGAGGCTTAGAGAGAAAACATGATTATGACAGTGAGTATCTCCAGAGACATTCAGAGTATGAGATAGCCTATTATGATGTTGAGAATCGTTATAGGAGAGGAGAGATTGATGTTGTATTTCCTGAGTGCCCCCGATATACTCATTACCAGCCCAATCCACCCACTGATCAAGGAAACGAAGATATAGTTTGGGACTTTGATGCGGAAGATTAGATTTTATGTTTATTTGTTTAGTTCTGATGTTGTGATTGTTTGTTTGTTGTTTTACATTTTAGTATTGATGTTTTAGTTTATGAACTTGATTATGATGTGGTGTAGATCTTTTTAAACATTGTTGTTAAAGTTATAGAGTTTTTAAATTTCTAATGTTTTCAGACTGCTATTGTAACCTTGAATTGAATTAGTAAATGTATGTGGATGTAGTATAATATATTAGTATAAAATGTGGTAGTATTGTGTTAAACTTCTTTACCCAGCACTTTCTTTAATATTTTGTGTGTAGAAAAATACTCACAGAACAGGTTAATTAAGTAATGGAAAAAGCCTGTAGAACTTCAAAAAGAAGAAATACCTAAAGCTCGAATGTATGATTTAAATATTACAGTTTATTTCCTTTTCACCCTATATAGATAGATAGAAAAATTTAAGTTTGGGAGAGAGAAGAAAAATACAAATTTAATTATTAAATTGTTCTCAATTTACATTTTCAAAATTATTATAAAAATGAATTTCTATAGTATTTTTAATTCAGTAAACTAGAATTGATTTATTTAATTATTATAGAAAGTTAAGAGAAATACTTTTAATGATTAACTAATTTTTTAGATTAAGGATATTTAGTATAAGAGAATAAGAATATAGTTAACTATTTATAGTAAAGAAAACTATATTTTCAAATATAAAATTCTTAGGTATTTAGTTGAGAAAGAAAAGATTGAAACTCAATGAAGTAAATACTTTGAAATATATATAAGAGAAGTAAATATTTCCAGTTTCAAACTTAGGAAGAGGAAAATGAAGTTCAAAAGTATTAACAGTCTAACCAAAAATAGTGATCCTCACTTAAAAAAAAAGTAAAGAAAAAAAGATTGAAAATCAATCCACAAAGAAAAGAAAAAGAAAAAAATATATAAAGTGAGGAGAAGCTTGAGGAAGATACTTTATCAAAAATTGGCTTCATTTGAATCAACCTAAAGGGTAAACTTCAATTACATTTCTGAACTTATATATATGGATTAGTATTTTACTAAGTAGTGCTTTCATGAAATTCCTCATCTGAATATCTTAAGTAATTTAGTATTGAAAAGTATAGTCATTCTTGAAATAAATAGAAGACTATAAATCTTAAACATGAAAACTAAATAGCCTTATATTTATAGAATTAATTTAATTATTTTAAAATATTTCTAAAAATATTTTACTATAATACTTATTTAAATCTAATTCACAGTAATTCTGAATTAAAACTTTACTACAAATAATCATTACTTTTATGTAGTATCAAAATTACTTGAGGACAAGTAATAGTTAAGTTTGGGGGATTTTAACCACAGAAAAATGTATTGAGAAATTTATACCAATTTTATATGAAATTGCACTTTAAAGAAAGGTATTTTCTTTGTTTTATTGCAAGAATGAAGATTTATAAGTAATGAAGGCAAAAAACACAAAAGAAGTGGATTTGGAGCAAAAAGGACTCAATTTAATGAAAATTGAACTGTCCTGCCGACAGCGAGATTTAAGCCGCCGACGGCTAGATTTTCCCGAGAGATTTTGAATATTTTATAAAGAGCCCGCTGACGGTGAGATCGAGCCCGCCGACAGCTAGATCGACGCGGTTAGCCCATCTTTTAGAAGCCTGCTGACGGCGAGATCGAGCCGCCGACGGTTAGAGAATTGAAAAGAACCAAAATACAATGAACCTGGATGCTTTTTGAAGAGGTGCTTAAGTACCCTTTGGAGATTTTACTCCTTCTATAAATAGAAACGAATTTTAGTCAATTTGTATGTCAATTTGTGTGTCATTTTTGTGTGTAAGTTTTGTGAGTTAAGTGTCATCCTAGAGTCTTTTTAGTGAATAGATAAAGTGTTTAGCATTTTGGTGTGCTGTACTGGAAGGAAGAGTCAAAGGAACTTCAAGGAGTCTGCTTGTGGAGAAGAAGTGAGATAAGTATATTTGTTATTGTTTGTTAACTTTAATGAAATCCATCCTTTGTGTTATTTTTTACATGCTTTCTCAGTAGTTTCCTTAGTCTTTTTCCTTGTTATTGAGATTATGTGAAATGATGAATCGAAATTAGTTGTGCCTAAAATTATTAAATATTGTGATAATCTTTTACTTAAAACTTAATTTACTTTCAATTTGACGATTGATTTGTTAACTATGTTGAATTATCAACTATAGAAAAGATTACATCCAAGATTCGGGAAGTCAAAAGCCTTGGAAGGAGGGTGCGAATAAATAGGGAAATATTAACTATCGGGCGTAGAATTGAACATTTTAGTGTGACGACTAAAATATTCAATTCGGTCCTATTTTTCAGAGCTGAAGTGTAGATGTTAGCCCTCGGGCGAGGGAACGTGGGAGCTACGAAGTGGCGGCCGGTATCCTCCCGACTCTAGCCGCGATTCGGTAATCGAATATAGGACTAGTCGATGTTCTTTGCACACTGGACCAAAGGGTAAAGAATAGGAATGCTCCTATTTGGCACAATACAAACTCTAAACTACTTAAATTCATCATTCACTTAATTCTCTAAACAAGGAAAAAGATGCTTTTCTCAATTAGAATCTTATTTTCAACCTTTAAGCATTAGTTTCGTCTAAGTGTTCTTAATTTCCGTATACTAATTTAGTAAGTAAGTCTACTTTAATTTGTCTTTGAAATTCTCTAACTTCCTTGTGGGATCGATATCTAGGACTCCATTAGAGCCCTATATTACTTGATAACGATACGTATACTTACGTAGTATCCACAACATAAATTATAAAATCCATAACAGAATCATCAGTATATATATATATATATATATATATATATATATATATATATATATATATATATATATATATATATATATATATATATATTTAGTGCGGGATCAAGTTTTTGGTGTCGTTGCTAATTTTCATATTATAGTTATAAGTATAAATATCGAAAAGTGGATCAATAGCCTCCCATGGCTATAAATAAGCCATATCTGAAACTATGTAGAAGAGAAAAAAATGCATAGAAGCACTATAGCCTGCCCAAATCCCTTAGGTCCCAACACAAAAGGTCTTGCTAAGGACCTCAACAACCTATTCCAACCAAGATCATGTCATAGGATCAGCTCAATCAAGCCAATTTGGCTAAAAACCCAAAATTCAGCCCAAACCTAGCCACTTTGCCAAAATTGCTCACCAAGGTTAGCTACAAATCCAAATTGAAGTGACAAAGATCTTCTTTGGGAGTACTAGAAGCTGACCATCAAGTCTGATCAAGTTCAAGATTATTGTGGCCAAGGTATGGATTCATTTTGTCCAAAATAATTCATATAATCAAAAAATTATGGACTAAACTAGCCCAGAAAATTACGATCACCGTATAGATGTGATCTACTCCTCCAGATGATTCCATAGGTTCAAAAATCACTCAATTTCATTGAGAAATAATTGAGATATTGACCCTAGAAGTTGGACGGTTCTTGAATTTCTTGAATTATCTGGATTAAATCTCAGCCGCCTGATCTCGTGTTTTAGAACAGGAGGTCCAGATCGAACGGCGCGGTGTTTGGTGTCTGGATCCGAGCAGCGGATCCTCCCTCGTATTTGACGCATACGAGGACACGTGGCGTGCCAGGGAATTTCTGGGTTAAGTTAATTAATTTTAACCTTAATCAAAAAATCATAATTTTTGCACAAACCTCCTAAAAATAAAATAAAAATACCTATGGAAAGCTCTAGAAAAGAAGAAAATTATGAAATTAAAATCGTAATTTTATTCTAGTATTTAATTTTTAAATAATTAAATACTCTCTAGAGTATTTTAATTATTAAAAATTATTTACAAACAAGAAAAATCTGAAATTTTGGGGAATTCATCTTTATGTTTTCAGAGATCTTTTTTTGTTTTTTTAGATTATAAAACCCCTTTAAGACCGCCTTTCGTAATTTTCAAGACATTTTGTAATTATTTTAAATAATAATTATAAAAATGAAAATTAAGAGAAATAAAATTGAAAAATAGTTAGAACATTTAAGATAACAGGCAATAACCTTAAAATTACATTTCTTAAACCATTAGACAATTTTAAAAGACATTTTCAAAAATAGGGTTAAAATTTATTATTTAATAAATTTAACCCTAAAAATCCAAATTTCTTTAATTACTTAGCCTACCTATGATAGACTAGGTTCAAAATAACTCACAATAAACCTATAAATAAACCATAATTAAGTCTAAAATGACAAATTAGACTTAATAAACCTTAATTAGGTTTAAAATACCATTTAGACCTAATTAATTAAAGTTAAACCTTAATCACATTAAGTTTAACTAAATAAACCATAATTAAGTCTAAAATGACAAATTAGACTTAATGAAACCCTAATTAGGTCTAAAACACCAATTAGATCTAATTAAACTAAGTTAGACTTTAACCACATAAGGTTTAACTTAATAAATCCTAATTAGGTCTAAGACATCAAATTAGACCTCATTAAACCTTGTTAAGCCTTAATCACATTAGATTTAATGCCATAAACCCTAATTAGGTCTAACCCATTAGACCTAATTAAACCAATAAGTCTTAACTAAATTAGACTTAATCAAACCTAAAACCTAATTAGGTCTAACCCATTAGACTTAATTAAATCATTAAGTCTTAACTAAATTAGACTTAATCAAACCTAAAACCTAATTAGGTCTAACCCATTAGACCTAATTAAACCATTAAGTCTTAACTAAATTAGACTTAATTAAACCTAAACTCTAATTAGGTCTAACCCATTAGACCTAATTAAACCATTAAGTCTTAACTAAATTAGACTTAATCAAACCTAAACTCTAATTAGGTCTAACCCTTTAGACCTAATTAAACCATCAAGTCTTAACTAAATTAGACTTAATCAAACCTAAACCCTAATTAGGTCTAACCCATTAGACCTAATTAAACCATTAAGTCTTAATTAAATGAAACTTAATTCAACTTAAACTATAATTAAGTCTATCACATTAGGCTTAATTAAACTATTAAACCTTAACCAACTAAGGTTTTCTTAAACTTAAACTCTAATTAAGTCTACCACATTAGACTTAATTAATCTATTAAACCTTAATCAACTAAGTTTTAATCAAACTTAAACTCTAATTAATTCTGTCACATTAGACTTAATTAATCTATTAAACCTTAATCAATTAAGGTTTAATCAAACTTAAACTCTAATTAATTCTACCACATTAAACTTATTTAATCTATTAAACCTTAATCAACTAAGGTTTAATCTAACTTAAACTCTAATTAAGTCTACCACATTAGACTTAATTAATCTATTAAACCTTAATCAACTAAGGTTTAATCAAACTTAAAATCTTTTTAAGTCTACCACATTAGACTTAATTAATCTATTAAACCTTAATCAACTAAGATTTAATCAAACTTAAACTCTAATTAAGTCTACCACATTAGACTTTCTATTAAAACTTAATCAATTAAGGTTTAATTAAACTTAAACTCTAATTAAGTCTACCACATTAGACTTAATTAATCTATTAAAACTTAATCAACTAAGGTTTAATCTAACTTAAACTCTTTAGACTTAATTAATCTATTAAACCTTAATCAACTAAGGTTTAATCTAACTTAAACTCTAATTAAGTCGACCACATTAGCCTTAATTAATCATTTAAACCTTAATGAACTAAGGTTTAATCTAACTTAAACTCTAATTAAGTCTACCACATTAGCCTTAATTAATCTATTAAATCTTAATCAACTAAGGTTTAATCTAACTTAAAATCTAATTAAGTCTACGACATTAGCCTTAATTAATCTATTTAACCTTAATCAACTAAGGTTTAATCAAACTTAAACTCTAATTAAGTCTACCACATTAGACTTAATTAATCTATTAAACCTTAATCAACTAAGGTTTAATCAAACTTAAACTCTAATTAAGTCTACCACATTAAACTATTAAACCTTAACCAATTAAGGTTTAATCAAACTCAAACCTAAAATAAACCTAATTTAAGTTCAACCTTTAAACTTAAGTTCAACCTTTAACTTAGGTTCAACCAAACTTGAACCCCCCAAGTTCAACCTTTAACTTAGGTTCAACCAAACTTGAACCCAAGTTCAACCTTTAACTTAGGTTTAACCAAACTTGAACCCAAGTTCATCCTTTAACTTAGGTTCAACACAACCTGAACACAAGTGCAACCCTTAACTTAGGTTCAATCTAACTTGAACCCAAGTTCAACCATTAACTTAGGTTCAACCCAAGTTTAACCTTTAATTTAGATTCAACACAACGTGAACCCAGGTTTAAAAACCTTAACTTAAGTTCAATCCATATTGAACTTAAGTCAACAAACCAAACTTAAAATCAGCCTAAGTTAATTCAAAACCCTAACTTGAGTTCAACCTATATTGAACTTAAGTCAACCTTATGTCTAGGTTCAACATGACATATACCAACCTAACTTAGGTCTAACCCATATTAGACTTATGTCAAACCATATTTAGGTTAAACTTGACATGAACTCAAGTCTAACCCAAAATTAACATAAGTCTAACCCATATTAGACTTAAGTTAAACCATGCTTAGGTTCAACTCGACATGAACCTAAGTCTAACCTAAACCCAACTTAAGTCTAACCCACATTAGACTTAAGTCAAACCATACTTAGGTTCAACTCGACATGAACCTAAGTCCAACCTAAACCCAACTTAAGTCTAACTCACATTAGACTTAAGTCAAACCAAACTTAGGTTCAACCTGACATGAACCTAAGTCAAACTTAAACCTAACTTAAGTCTAACCCACATTAGACTTAAGTCAAATTATACTTAGATTCAACCTGACATGAACCTAAGTCTAACATAAACCAAGACATAAACCTTAGATTCAACCCAAATTAAACCTAAATCGACATAAATTTTAGGTTCAACCCAAATTGAACCTAAATCGACAAAATTGAACTCAAATCGACATAATCAACATAAATTTGACATTTCAAACATAAATCGACATAATCGACATAAATTTCACATTTCAAACATAAATCGATACAATCGACATAAATTTGACATTTCAATTATAAATCAACATAAACGACATAAATTTGACATTTCAAAATAAAAATCAACACAATCGACATAAATTTAACATTTCAATAGAAAAATCGACATAAACGACATAAATTTGACATTTCAAAACAAAAATCGACATAATTAACATTTCAAACATAACTCAAACATAATTTGACATTAACCGACATTTTAAATCAAATTCAACAAACACCGACATTAACCGACTTTAATCGACATTTCAAACAAAATTCAACAAACACCGACATTAACTGACTTTAATTGACATTTTCAAACCAAATTCAACAAACACCGATATTAAATCAATATTTCAAACCAAACTCAATATAACTCAACATAAATTGATATAATTCGACATAAATCGATATGATCGAACTTAACACGACATGAACCGACTTAGTTATTAAGTTCAACCTGTATCGAATTTAACTTAACATACGACATCATAATTTTTAAGTTCGACCCATATCGAACTTAACTCGACATAAAATTAAACTCAAATTAACATAAAACCCAAAATCAAACTCAAATCGACATAAACTGACATAAAACCCAAAATCAAATTCAAATTGACAAAAAAAATCCAAAATCCAACTTAAATCGTCATAAATCTAAATCGACATCTGAACCACATTTGGATATCCAACAACTCTGGATCAACAGACACTTTGATCAGGTAATCTAAATATCTTGATATAATACTGTTTCTAACTTTGTTTTCCTTGCAAGATGAAGACATGAAGTTTTGTTTAGATTTTATTTGCATGTTATAGGGTTTGCTAACTCTGTTTTGCAGGACGTCGATGACGGAACTTTGACGGCAAAACCAGAACTTTTAGGATAGCCATAAAACCTAAACTTTCTATAAACAACAAAACAAAAATGACTTGACAACAAAGATAACTGGACTTTTAGGTTAGCCACGAATCTGAAATAAAATGACAAAATCATTAACATTGACATCGACATAACATCAACATTAACAAAAACATACAATGACGTTTCTATACCACAATAAAATGATGACATGACACTAAACCAAAACAAATACATGAAAAAATGACATAACAAAATAAAATTGAGATAACCACAAAACCAAAACTTAAAACAAAAGGAAATCATAAACAAAATAACAAAAATAAATAAATAATGATATCTTCTTGACATCATAGAAGGTAACTCATGACATAATAACGACATCTTCTTATAAGAGAGAAAATATCTCATGACAAATCGAGATATTAATCACGACATCTTATGACATTACAACATCACATTAAGACATAATATAAAATGACATGACATTATGATTCACATTAATACATGACATAAAATGACATGACATTACGACATCACATTATGACATGACATGATATACAAACTATGATATCCCGACATAACACATGACATGATATGATACTAAACCAAAACAAACAAAAATCGAAACTTGACATAACACGACAAAATCATTGACATTGACATCGACATGATATCTAACATAAAACCGACACTTCCAAAACAAACGACAAATCAAAATAACAACAGCCAGACAAAATAATAATAAATCAAACAGAATAACAATAAAACATAACGAAGACAAAATGACCTTAACAAACACAAAACAATGATGAAATTAAAACAAAGAAAACAAACATAAAACCAAGACAATATCATCATGACTATATAACAGCTTGACAAAACAACACCACGACATCATGACATAATAAAACACAATATGACAAAATAATATTCTAACAATAAAAATGATATTACGACATGACATAAAACAACATGACATACAAACTACGGCATCCTGACATGACATATGACATGACATACAAAATGACAAAGTGACATTTCAACAACAAAAAAAACACAACAAAGCAACGATATACACCCAACATAAATAAAATTTTCTGGTAGTATCGATTCTTCAGAAAAGCACTACCACAACAACACTTACACTTTTTTGAGGGTAAATGTTAACCTTAATCGGGAGTTTTCCTAGGCAGTATTAATTTCTCAGGATGTAATTACTATAGGAACTTGCTCCTATAGGAGATTAAAGAACTCATGATAGGTATTTTACCTATAAAACCTCTCTGGTTACCCAAGATCTTCATATGATTTTCTCATATGAAAAACTTCAGTAATTACACAATACGAAGACTTGTTACATGAGATTATCATTTGATCTTATTTTGTCTCAATCTCTATCATGATTAATCCTTCTCAAAATTCTCCAAAGACTTCTGACAATAAGTCTAGGTAGGATAAGAATCAGGGTGATAGATAGAGAAAGAGAGTGTTGACTCCTTGACATTAACATGATACAATAATTTATAGCGATGCAAGTCGACAGAAAGATTTCACCACCATCAGCTTCTTCGGGTAAGCTTTCCTCTGAAGGTATTGATAGACCACAATTAATCATAAAAATAATTGTGTTTACTGCTTCATCCCAAAATTATTTTAACAATTTAGCATGCAACCTCATGCTCGTGGCATGCTCCATGATTGTTCTATTCTTGTGCTCAAGTACACCATTCTATAGTGGTATCTTTAGGACAGTGAACTCAAGCACGATCCTCTATGTAGCATATAAACTATTGAACTTCCAAACACACCCTGAGGGCTTAAATGAGTAAAGTCGAGCTCGAGCCACCCTTGGCTTGAGTTTAAGCTTGATTAATTTTATCAAGTTCAAGTTCGAGCTCGACTATAAGTATACGAGTTTGTGCTGACTCACAAGCCTGCTTGTTTATTTTAAATGAGAAAAATAATATTAATTTAAGATAGTGTTATAATAAATGACAAATATAATGAGGAATAAGGAGAGAAATAATATGAAATCATTCAATATAAAATACAAATATTATTTTTCAAATATTTTTAATACTTTAAAAATGAAGTCTTAAAATTTAATAGATTTTAAGTAAATTTTATATTAATAGTTTTTAAGTCGGCTCACGAACGAGTCAAGTCGGGGCTAGCTTGAGCTTGACTTATTAGCTCATCTATCTCATTTGACGAGACGAGCTCGAGCTGGCTTACGAGTTAGGTTAAGCCACTTACACCCCTACTCACCCACATTATTTGATCCAAGACATGTCAGCTTCAAGCCTGACTTATTTTCTATCATATCTCTTCATAAGAGAACTTCAAGATTCATCCTCTATTCTTAGCATTTAACGTAAAACTCTCAGAGAACTTTAAGATTCAGAAATTATTCAAATGTTCCACCAAAGAACTGTTTTTCACCATATTCATGTTGAGTAACCTCTTCATCAGAAAAACCTTATTTGAAATTGAATTTTTTCCATCTTTGCCAGTGTCGCAATGAAATCCACTTCTCATTAACTATATTGAACGCAACATACGAGAAAAGAGATAATCTGATCAAACGAAGAGTTGTTCAATCCAAATCCTCTCATTCCTTCATAGTCATAGACTCAAGCTTCTTGCATACCTTGTAAAGACAAATATTATTTTTTCTGATACAGTAAATCCTCCACTTGTATCCTCAAGCATGTGATGTTCATCTCATTGAACTTATCAACTTTGTATTTTCTTTCATTAGCTATTACTTCCACTAGAATCAAATCTCTATTGTGAAACCACTTTGTTGAGATAATGGAAGATATCCCTTATTCTTCTACTATGTATTTTATCCAATTAGAGTCAAAATCACTCCACGGAATATGATCACAGTAATTAAAAAAAATCAAAACAAAATATTCAAACAAAAGCAAAATAATTCCAGAAATTGCAAAATTTAATGTGAAAACTCGAAAACGAAAAAAAAATGGAGCCACACCACTAAGAAATTTTTACCATAAATTTTAGAAAAATGCTTAGAACTCACTTAGATCCTCTCTCTACAAATAACAAAAATTATAAGATTTCGCTTCAAATCCTTCCTCTTTTCTTCGTGAAAACCTTGTCAAAGAAATGCAGTGTAGAGATACCAATTTGTCATCGCTTGAAATCACAAATAAAAAAAAAACCACAAAAAAAGCCCACACCACTCCTATGCGATGTGTATTTCATGTACTCCATAAATAGGCACTTGGGTACCCGAAGTAGGGTGCAAGGGCGCTGCAGAGCCAAACATGGGTGTGCCACGCTCTCGTTCACCAAACACATGTGCGCCTCCTAAGAAAACTCCAATTTTTTTTGTATGCTACTTCTGTGGGTGCTTTGGGCTCCGCAAGATAGCAAGTTGTATTTCGCATTTTAAAAATTAAAAGAGTGATATTTTGTATGTGATATAAAAGATTTGGGATGCCGAAATACAAGAAGTAAAATTTTTATGTTAGATATCTGAATATATAGGATTTGAGTGCTGTGTATGTAAATGATCCTATTATTTTATATAAGAATGATGACCAGTCCCACATATCATTGAGTTCATCATTAAGCATGACGAGTCAAATCACGTCGACAAAGGTAGCCAGCCAAGAGACTTGACAAATTAAACATATTTAGGATCTTTTGCTTCCGTTTTCTTTCTTTTATTTTTTAATATCTAAATTATCCTATGTCTATTCCTAATTAATTAATTCTTTTTAAAATATTGGAAGGGGGGCTCACTCTTCCCAAGAGCTCATCATCTCTCTCTTTCTCCCTCTGCTCCTTAATGTTAGTAAAATTTGGACATAACTCGTGAATATTATGGGACCTGAATACACACACGTGCACGCACAAGCGCGCACATATGCGCGTGTACACACACCCAACATAATTTTAAGCATGAGTTTCTTGTATATTATTAAAAGATTAGATGATTTTGATAATAAAATAATAAAAAGGTTGATCATTCAAGGAAGAAGCAAAAAAAAGCAATCACTTGATAAAAAGAAAAATAAATTAATTTTTTAAAACTTTTAATCATTATATTTAGCTTCTTGAATTTAAATATATTTTGAGGACAATTTATAGTTATATTTCATTACAAATGTCATAGCACGGACAAAAAATTTGATTTGGAACTGGCTCCAGATTGCATCAGCTTATGAAGCTTAGCCGGTAAGTTATGATTTATTGGGGCTATGGGACTTTGGGGCAGCGATTGCTTATTAAGAAGTAGCTGCGAAAGTGCTGAAAAATAATTTGATGTTCAAAAAACTGCGGTGGCTATTATAATTTTTTCTTTTTTTTTTATGGAAAATGTCAGAACGAAGCTACAAAGTTGCTGTCTCACCTAGTCAGGACCTGTGAGAAAACGTTGATTTTAGTGGCAACGTTTTAAATATACTGTCAAAATGCAGTTAATCCAAAAAGACAAAATTGTCGTGTGCCGCACTTCTATTACACCATTGTCCCAAACGGACCCTAAGCCTGAGCCAAATTATGTGTCGGCTTCTCTTCTTGGCTAAATTTTGTCCTTATTATTAATTGACAGTGATAAACGCACTTTGTTCAATTTTAGTTATATAATTTTTATAGAAGTTACGTTCCCCATTATCTTCTTTGTAATCCATTTGTACCAATTTTATTTATTTGTCTTATTGTTGTCTCCTACTGTTTTTTTTTTCCTCAAGCTCAGATCAACTAATCAGACAAAATTTCACTGTCTACTCTACTTTCAATATAGAGGCCAGCCTATTTTCGGTTAACATAATTTTTGTCTTTTCTGCTTTTTTTTTTTTCTTAATTTTGACACAAATATATTGTTTTAAATGTCAGCAAGCTCATAGCATCGTAGATCTTGTCCAATGACAAGACCATAGAAATCTACATATTCTTTTCAAAATTCAAAATTGACGTGCGAGCGCACACACTCACAATTTCGAAATTGAACTCAAATGTCTATTAAACATGAGTAGCGAACATTTAGAGTTATTTGTGAATTAATTTTAATTTAATTTATAGTTTATAATTTATTTTATGTATATCTTTATTCAAAATAAAAAATAGTTGATCATAATGATCAAAATTTAGTTGTCTTAAAAATACTAAAAAAAATCTTTAAAATATTTTAAAATTTTTTAAAAATAAGATAATTTATTTGTTCTGATAAAAAGATAAAAGCAGGAAAAAAATTCTAAACAAATATGTTAAAAAAATAATATTAATTCCTCAAACAAACACTCAAGTTACATTATTTATATCCTTCTCAATGTTCAGTGCAAATGCCGTATGAATTCTTAGTACCGCTGGCCGTTGTGCTTTTTAGGGTTGAAATATATTTAATTTATTGATTGTAGTAAACGAATTCAATTTATGCTGCCGTCTAACCATCTAGTAAGGACTAAAAACGAGACGGAAAACTCCAAAATGGAACCAAAGTCAGCTCGCAAATATATTAGTAATGCCTAAGAGATCAAAGTAACAATTCTTAACGGGACAAATTTTAAGACAGGTTAGTTTTAGGGTTCATTTAGTTATGATGATGTGTTGGATCCTATGGCTATCTATTAAATCAATATGGAAAAAACAGAAAGGTATTAGAGATTATTTCTTCATGCATTATGATGGTTCTGAGAAAGGTAAGAAGATTGTAATATGTCAATCTTCCAGAATCAATAGAGTTAAAAAACTTTTTATGTTTAATTTTTTAATCTGGAATATTAGAGGAATTACTGATATCAATTCTTCTAATTGTTTGAAAAATATTATACATTCCTATAAAATACCATTCTTTGGTATTTTAGAACCTATGATTGATGCTCAAACTAATAATAGGATTATTAATAGATTTAAAAGTTTCAATTTTCTTGCTAATTGCAACAACAATATTTGGTTTTTCAGGAATAAAAATATTAATGTTCAAGTTATTATTGATTATTTACAATTTCTTCATTTACATATCAGTTGGGATAATGTAAATTTTCTCACTACCATTGTCTACACTTGATGTTCTAGTCTTGCTAGAAATGAACTCTGGAATTGTTTGTTTACTTAGCATTTCTCATAATATTTCTTGGATTGTTGGAGTTGATTTCATGCTATTCTTTCTGTTGAGGGTGGAAAGTACCCTAATAGAAATCTAATTGACAATTCAATAATGCTTTAATTAGAGCTAGTCTTACTACTGTTGGTTTTAATGGAAATGTTTTTAATTGGCATAGAGGTAATATTTTTGAAAGGCTTGATCGTTTTTTAGTTAATACTATTTGGTTCAATCCTTTCCCCATTAATTATGTCATTCATCTTCCCTTTGCTTGTATTGATCATACTCCTATTTTTATTGTTGTTAAGAATTCTGATACTATTAAATCTTATCAATTCAGATTTCTTAACATGTGGATTTTACATAATTCGTTTTCCAGTTTGTTAAGGATAATTGGTATACCGGTTATGTTGGTAATGCTGCTTGCAAGCTTTGGAGATTGCAAAAAAGCTTGGCCAATAAACTTAGATCTTGGAATTGGAATATTTTTGGTAATTTACATACTCTTGTTCATAATGCTGAGACTAATCTTCAAACATTAGAGAATGATTATGCTAATGATAGAATTGATTATTCTTGTGTGTTAGATGGGCAGGAAAAATATATTAATGCTACTGATATGGAAGAAGCTTTTTATAAACAGAAAAGCTCTCATAGTTCTTTTATAGACGATGATAGAAATACTGCTTATTATCATGTTATTATTAAAAAGAGGAATATACTTAATTATATTGGTCACATCAAGCAGGATAATGGTAATATTTTTACAGCTTCTGATCATATTGAAGCTGATGGCATTGGTTATTTCTATAAGCATTTTAATTTTCAGGATATTATCTCCTCTGATATTGATAATACACTTTTTTTAGAGGATGTTAATTTTGCCTGTGGGATTGATCTTACCTATATTTCAAATTTTATTAAAATTAAAAATGCTCTTTTTTTATTGATAATAATAAAGCTCCTGGGCCTGATAGATTTACTTCTGCTTTTTATAAATCTTGTTGCGATATTGTTGGTATTGATGTAGTCAATTATATTCAAGATTTCTTTAAATGAAGAGATGTTCCTAAATATTTTAAATCTTCTAATTTAATTCTTATTCCTAAGATTATGAATTCTATTCATTGGAATGCTTTTAGACCTATTAGTCTTAATACTGTTATTTCTAAAATCATTTCTAAGATTGTACTGAACATATTACAATCTCACCTTAATAATTTGATTCTCTGAATCAATCTGCTTTTATTAAAGTCAGAACTATTGTTGATAATGCTTTGATTGTGCAGGAGCTAGTCTTAGAGCTTGACAAACGTTGTAAAAATGTAATTTTATCTTTAAAATTGACATAAAAAAGACTTTTGATACTATAAGTTGGGATTTTATTTTCAAAGTTTTTAAGGCTAAGGGTTTTACTAATAGTTCCTCTTCTATTATCCAAAGAGTTCTTGAAAATAACTATTATTCTTTACTGATTAATGGTAATAAATGTCATTTTTTTCCTCTAATAGAGGAATTAAACAAGGTGATCACTTATCCCCCTTTATTTTTATCTTGGATTTCGATTACTTGTTTAGGTATTTGAATCAGTTATTTAATACTTACTATAGCATGTATTACTCTAAAAAAGGCAATATCAAACTTTCTCATCTTACTTTTGCTGATTATTTAATTATCTTTACTATTGCTAATAAAAAGTCCATTAAAAGACTTTCGGATGGTCTTCTTCTTTTTCAAAATATTTATGCATTGTCTTTCAATATGAATAAATGTAATTTCTTTTGTTCTAAAAGTATTTCTGGCTTGAATATGAATTGGATTCAGGAGTATACTGGTTGCCATATAGGATCTCTTCCTTTTATTATATTGGTTTTAACCTTGATAAAAGAAAAAGGGAACTTCATCTTTTTTATAATCTTATTGAGAAAATCAATAAGAAAATTATGTCCTGGGATAATCTACATCTTTCTAATGGAGGTAAAGTTACTTTACTCAAAAGTATTCTTACTTCTTTGCCTTTTCATACCTTACTTTTAATGAAAATTCCTATTAATCTTACTAAGAAAATTGAGCTTAGTTTTAATAGATTTGTTTGGTCTGTTAAAGACTCTAAACTTCGCTGGATGAGTTGAAAAAAGATGTGTAAGCCTATTCATTCTGGTGGTTTGAGGTTTAGAAGTATGTATGATTCTATGACTAGTAATTTTATGTAGTTATGGTTTCACTTTAGAAATGATCTTTCTATTTGATCCTCTTTAATGAGGAGTAAAAATTGTGGCAATAATCATCCTCTTTCTATTAAATCTAACTGTATTGATTCTTTCACTTGGAAAGAAATGCTTAAAGTGGCTATGATTACTGAGAATTTTATGTTTTGGGATGTTGGTAAAGGTAGTTATAGCTTTTGGTATAATTGGTGTGTTGGTTATGCTCCTTTGGCAAATTATAATATGAGCCCTTTTGAAGTCAATTTTCTTTTAACAATTGTTAGGATAATAACAATTGTGATTTTCAAAAACTTTGCAGTCTGATTGATGTTGATAAAGCTACTTTAATTGCTAAAATTCCTATTACTGGTGAAAATGATAAAATCAGTATTAAAGGTAATAGTGGTAATTCCATTTCTATAAAGTTTGTTAATTCTTTTCCTATTTCTAGTGGTCTTGATTTATCTTGGGCTTGGAATTCTTTCATTAAACCTTATCAATCTTTTTTTTTTTTGGAGACTTTTCCATCGTATTCTTCCTACTGATGATGTTCTTAAATTAAAAGGAATAAGAATTACTTCTCGT
The DNA here is from genome assembly GCA_022702705.1 of Papilionanthe hookeriana x Papilionanthe teres. Taxonomy (NCBI): domain Eukaryota; kingdom Viridiplantae; phylum Streptophyta; class Magnoliopsida; order Asparagales; family Orchidaceae; genus Papilionanthe; species Papilionanthe hookeriana x Papilionanthe teres. Next base: position 10,621,654 of record CM040431.1, on the reverse strand, counting down.
TGCTTTCTGTGTAATCTTAGTGATGAAAATCTTGAACATATTTTTATTACCCGTTCTTATATTAATGATGTTTGGAAAAATGTTTTCAGTTTTTGTGATATGCAGATTAAAAATCTTTGCATTAATTTAATTAATTACCTCTTTAAGATTTGGAATCAAGTTGGTGGAGGTATTTTCTTCACCTCTATTCTTATTGTTGTTTGTTAGTATATTTGATTTATTAGAAATAATGCTAAGCATGATGATCTTTTGATCCCTTCTCACTCTTGCATTATTTTAATTAAATTTTATACTTTTAAGATGATGCATTTTGGTATTTTTAAGAAACCTTTGGGTTTAAAATTGAGGAATTTATTTCATAAATATAATTTTTCCATACCTTCTTAATGTAAGCTGGTTACTGGTTTAATTTATTGGAGTAAACCGTTAAGAAATATCCTTAAAATCAATGTTGATGGGAGTTAGGATACTTCTTATGCTGGTAGTGGAGGTGTTTGTCGTAATCATACTGGAAATGTTTATTTTAGTTTTCTGCTCCTACTTTGGCTGATACTCTTATTTGTGATGAAGCTGTTGTTGTTATAATTGCTTTAGACATAGCTGTTAGATGTGGTTTGAGTTTAATTAAGATTGAAATGAACTCTTGGGAGTTATGGAATTATTGTACCAAGAAAAAGTTGTATCCTTGAACCCTTATTAGTCAAATGAAAAAAAATTTTGCTTTTCTTAAGAATATTTAGATATGTTGGTTATTCACTCATCAGGAAAGAAATAAATATGTTGATTGGGCTGCAAAAAGAGGATTATAGAAACAAGACTTCATTTTTTTCGTCAAGATTCCAAGTGAATTATATGTACTTATCAGAGGAGACTGTTTAGATTTACCTTTTTATTAGACCTGATAGTATTTTTTGGTTCTTTGTTCTTATTTTTTTCAATGCTTTAGGAAGTTTTTTTTATCACCTTTTCGTTGTACTTATTTTCTTGTTGAAATAAAATTTCCCTTTAGGATTTCATTAAAAAAAAGACTGTCTTTCAGAAATACATAACTCAAGAATTGGAGTCGAAAGAAAGAGAGAGATAGGAGAGCAGTTAGAGATCCCAAACAGAGAAGTCGAGAAAAAAGTCCTTTGTTTATTTTGTAGCCCCCTATTTACAGAGACTGGCTTATATAGTTATAGTAAGGAGGGAAACTGCCCTTACTGCAATTAATTCACTAATTTAATATCAGATTTGTGTTACAATTTGAGTGCAATACAACGGCTATCAGTTGGTCGACGTATTCAAGTTCAGTCGACCAAGGCGACCGGTCACATGACGATCTCTCATGTCCAGATAAAGCCAAGATCGACTAGTTGTGGCTGGACGCCCTCACAAGTAGTTTAGGTAGCTGGGACAGTGAACGTGGTCCGTCAACTGGATCCACCACATTGCATGTCGGTCGGCTTGATCGAGCGCCCGGTTAGTCGTCGAATGGCTGGTTCAGAACATTTAGTCCCGCTTTGATTGTCTGACCATTAACCTTGGTCGTTTGATTGCTTTCAAATTTGTGCTGACAATATTTATGCATACATATTAGTTTTTTTGCTCCTTAATAGTGACAATTACAAAAAGAACAGTGAAACTATTAAACAATCAGTGGCACTATGATTGAGAAAATTTATAGGAGAGTCTTATGAATAGAAGAGATGACATTAATTTATTTGCCACCAACTATCCTTAGATAGCCGAAGCATACCTTGGCTGACGGTACGAGCCGATACTATATAGATGTCGAATTTCTGAGTATGACAGGCTTTTATATTCCTACCGCTGTAAAGAAGAAAAAGTTGTAAAGAAAGAGAAATGATTGAGACTCGAACCTATGATGGTAGATCAAGCCAACACATATGAGGTCTCAAGGGGTTGGTGCCAATAAAGCCCTAACGCAAAACCGTAGCCACCAGGCTAGCACGGGTGAGATTGTTAACGACCAGCAAGGTCTTATTTTCGAAAGCATCGAGGTTGGTAAAAAGAGGTCGAATGAAACGACAGTCACCAGCTCTTCCCAGCTGCCACCACAGAAAACTGGAGGTACCCCGTTGCAAGGGAGAGACAAGCTTTTGAAGGCCATTTCTTTATTGAACAGATTTTAAGTATGTAAGAATTTTCTTTGATCGTTTGTAGTTTTTAGTAATTTCATGACATTATATTAATGTAGATCAATCGGCTGGGTTGGAGGATTACGAGGACGATGAACCATCAAAGATGCTACTCATTGCCACATGGTGTTATCGCTGCGCCTCCACCATTGGTCGATTCAAGGGCCATAGACCACTTAATCACTTGCCTACAATAGATCCCACTCTTTTGACCTTGCTTGGCCACACTAGTGGCTCCCATTGGAAGCAATACCATTAGCGGTAGCTTTCCTCCATTTTTATGGAGCGGGGAATTAACATAATTGGACCTTCAGTAGGAGCAGTCGGTCATTAAGAGGGAGTGGCCGAAGGTTCTGCTGAAGAACAAATGCGTGAATTGTTGTTCATTTAACAACTACAGATTCAGAGGAGGATACCCTGCGAACAAGACACCAACCGGAGGACTTGGGGTGTGACTTTGAAAAGTGGGATAGCAGGTATGGTGTGTGACTTGGGGTCACTTCATGGTCAATCACTCTAGGTGGAGAGTTCCAACGAGACACCGACTGGAGGAGCAAATTAGATTAGGTGGAGAATTCATACTTCAAAGGTTAATTCAGAAGGGGTATGTCCCGACTGCAATCTTTGAAGACCCATTTATAAAAAAATTTATTCGAGGTCTGTAATGATGTACTTGTAATAAAATGGCATTTAAATAAATATGAAAGGATGTTTAGTGTGACATTTATCGTTACGTGATGCCTCATTTCACGCATCTTCCCTATAAGTAGAACGAGGGACTACTTTTTACCCATTACACATTTTGATTTCATTCTCTATGCCTTTGGTCCTTCTTCTTCTTTTGTCCTTTGGTCATCTTTTGCTTCTTACAATGGCTCCCAATTATTCTCCTACCCTTTTTGGCATTATCAAAGGTGTTGATCCTTTATTCATGACAGAGAATGATGTGGAGTTGTAGAGATAATATGTTTTTTACAACAGCATCATCCTTCGAAGGATGTCGGGATCAGTGCATGCGACGGATGATGTGGGTAAGGATCAGGTCTTTATCTGGACTAATTTTGAGTATGGTCTCTGGTTGCCCTTGTATGACTAGCTCCAAAGAGTTTTTAATACGTGCGGGATCATTCTGACTCATCTTACCAATATCCATAGATGTGAGACTGACATTGCTCTTTTCTGCTATTGAGAGTGCATCTCATAATCAATCTCCCTATTTAGATAATATTACTTATTCAAGGTTAATAAGGAGTGCTTTTCCATCTTTTCGGGAGGTAAGAAACCCCAATTGCTTGGAGTTGAAAATAAGATAAAATATTAGCGAAAATAATTTTGCTCGGGTCCGACACTAATGACTATGGTGTTTGGATCAGGTCGTTAGAGCCGATAGGGGGCAAGGTGATGTCCCTTTCGAAGCATATGCACATCACTGAGACAATGTTGATCATTTGTCATCTCTCGATCTCACAGTATACCGTTGATACAATTGTTACCCGAATGTTGATGGGTGAGATGACTAAAGATTGATGATGTCTCTCAGACATCATTGAGCCATCTCGAGCAAGGACAACGAAGGAGAAGCTAGCCACCAGGAAATGGAAACAAAAGTGTCCCTTGGCGATAAGGAACTTTTTAGAAGATGAGGATCCGCTCCTCAGAAGTGCAACCATGAAATATATTACCTTCGTGTCTATGACTACAGTTTTTATTCAAGATATGGTGATCGGCGAGGTTACTATTTTTGCCAAAAAATCTTCTCTTTTTGTTGATGAGAGAGAATGTGATAGTAAAGGCTTATTTTTGAAGGGACTCCAGGTGAAACTGTGGTTTTTGCCCCCTCTTCCTCAAAATCTTGGGCGTCGATCAATGCGTCACCGATTAGCATCAGTCCGCCGGATTCAGTAGGCAAAGAATATTTTTTTGTTGCTTTGTTCGGGCGGACAAAAGTTTATTAACCCATCTCTCCTACTTCTTCTATGTGGCCATCAAAAGAGCTGACCCCATCTTCTAGTTATATGCCTTCGCTTCCTCTGGTGGGGGAAGCCGTCTGCAGCAAAGGAGAGGAGTTAGTGAAAGAAGTGGCCACCCCTCCTCCCCCTCCATTTAAAAGGAGTATGGAGAAGACTTTTGAGTGGGAGCCTATACATGGAGGAGTTGGGTGGATGTGGGTTGGCACTAACAAACATTTTGGTGTTTTGAACACGTCGAGGGATCAATTTCCGCCCTCAGCTAAGAGTAATGGGATACCATCGTTTCAACTGGAGTTGTTGCTATATGAGGAGTTCGGTCAAACTCTCGAAGTTTTTGCCATCAAGAACTTTGCCAAAATTAGACTAGTTCCTCTTGATGGTGGCACAAGCTGTTCACTTTCATAGATTAGCCTTAGTCAGGTCAAAGAGATATTTGGGTGAGGCTCGGATGAAGATTGCCTCTCAAGAGGTGGAACTAAGGAGGGCTCGTGATGATCGAGACCTTGTGCAGCTCAAACTGTAAAAATCTCTCAAGGTTAATCAAGAATCCATGGATGCCAAAAAATTCTTGAAGAAAGATGTAACGGAGCTAAAGGAAAGGTTGTCTCGTTCATTTCCTGAGGAGAACACAAGAACCACCTGACAAAGCAACTCAGGTAAGGGGGATTTTACCATTCAAAGGTTCATCATCCACGGCCTTATCGATCCTAAATTCTCTGACTCATATGAGTTATCTACCTTAATTTCAAATAGGCTCAAAGGATCCTCAGAAGAAGTAAAAGGCTTTGGTAGTGAAGATCGATCGGCCACCTGTTGAAACCTGGCACATAAAATACTTGTATGTATATATATATATATATATATATATATATATATATATATATATATATATATATATAAGTTGAAAGAAATACATACTTGCAATTCCTTTTTCTTTGTATAATTTTTTTTTTAGTTTTTGCTTAATATTGAACTTGTTCTGAATCGATTGCGACTCGATTAATTTGATTCTCATCTTACAAGTGAGTTTGTCGTATTAGTCAGTTGACAAAAATATTTCTCTTATCCTGCTCAGTATGGATTTTTTGCCTCTAAAGCGACTCACATCTAAGGAGATCATTTTATTTATTTAATTTTAATAATCATGCTTTTTCACACTTAACGACCTGTCTGCCCCATCATCCTCGGTGTCTCCGAACTATCACGCGATGCTCCCTGATTTGTTGCACTTTCTACATAGGTCGCTATGTACTCCTGCGGTCTTCGGTCTTTGATCGCACTGATTCGTCGTCCACGCTAATCTGTTCCATCCATTTTAAATACACAAAAATGGGTGGCATCGAGTCATCATCCCCAAGAGATTATAACCTAAGAACCGTCCATGTTCGAAAATTAATATCTTGCCCAATACTTAATCAAATTAAACATGGTTTGTTCCTACACATTCATGTAAGGGAGACAAACACATCTATACGGCTAGGTGGACATGTATTGTTCATTTCTTTCACAAAAGACCAAACCAAGAAAAAAATTGGGCATTTGACCAGAGGTGAAGCCTCTATTGTGTTGGTTGAGAAGCTTCACCTTGATGCTACGAACCTTTCCAAGTTTCAATTTCCTCTATGGTTGAGCCTAGGTATGAGCTAGACCAACAGATGGCTCGGGTGTGTTCTAGAGCTATGCTAGGGGCCACTAGAGAGGGAGATTTTGATTGGGGAAGTGGTTTTAAAGCATGACAAAGCTTTTCGAATAGCCAATTTAAGTTTTCTTGGAGTTGATTTTATGGCCGAATGTCTCCTGGTTTTTGGTGGAGAAATCAGGGTTTTGTGGTGAGAGACAGTGGCTAAGGATGGTGGGGATGAGCTTCGTTTAAGTGTGTAAAGGGTTTGGAGCAATTTTGGCAGGGCTTTGCCAGGGTTTGTCCACTCCTCCTCTTTTACCCATGATAGGGTTATGTATTTATAGACCTAGCAATGGAGCTCAATTGACCAATGCAGTGTGTGGAAAATGGTGCTGAGGCGAAGAGATGATAAGGGCAAAAGTCCAATCGGAGAGATTTACATTGGATGGGTTAAATTTTGAGTTTCAACCTTTAGGTGGCTCTCAAGTTTAGGCTTGTCGCAGGGCATGGTGGGGTGGAGAAGCTTGGATGGTCACTATCTGACTATGAGAGGTTAGTGGCGCAGGTTGGCAAAGCCAATTGTCTTGTGCCATGTGTACATGGGTTGAATTGAACTGGAAAGGATTTGGGCTAATTTTGTGTTTAACTTGGGTTTGGTTCATGGAAATAGGCTTGGCTCACTCCCCATAATGGCTGGGTCTACTAGTCATCATGGGCTTGGATTGACAAGTTCTAATCATGGGAATTGAGGCTTAATTATGGGTTTAGCTGAATCATGAGAGTGGCTAAATACCTTGGGGAAATCTTGAAAGAGGCTCCTCCTTTAACCATAAATGGTATGGTGGCTTGCGTGAGACTCATGCATGGCTCTTTGGCTTTCCTAAGGCTTGGGTGAAGCCACATGGCTTGCCTAAGGCTCATGGATGACCTACATGGCTTGCATAAAAGAGGGTGTGTGAATTTCAAGCTTTTGAAACTATTTTCATTGCTCTACTTTTATTCAATTTAATCATGTCATTTTATACCTTAGGCTTAGTCAAATTTTGATATGATGATGGGGGGGGGGTTGAGTTTTCCAGGTGGACCTTTGTTTAAAATGGATTGGAATTTGAGCTTGGTTTAGTGGGATTTTAGGATGGGTTATGAAGGGTTGATTTTGGGCTTGGATGATGGACTTTGGATTGGGTTTGATGGTGTTTAAATTGCTCGTGATGGGCTTCATGGAGTTTTTGAATTTGTCATGATGGAAATTTGGACTTGGGGTTGGTAAAATTGGATTTGGTATGTGGTCTTAAATTTCATGAATTTTTAGTTTGAAGTGGACTTGGATTAGCCTAGATTTGAAATTTGATGGCTTTAGATATGGTTTTGAAATTTGGTGGGATTGGATTTGAATTTAGAATTTTGTGGACAGGTGATTTGGGTTGATTTAGGTGGAGTTGGGTGTATTGAGTTTGGTGAGTGTGTATGGATGAAGTGAGATGAATGATGATGTTAAATTTAGGGTGTGTGGAGTGGTATGATTGTGGTGATATGAATGTGTATGCAAGGTGAAGTGAGTGTACAAGTCATAAAGGGTTTCCCTAAGGCCTTATGATCTTATGGGAACTCACTTTTTAGTTTCAACATGTTGATCAAAATCAACTTAATCAATTATTGATGATTTAAGACCACCCATGTTAAACTTCACAAAAGAGCCAAGAAGTGTCTAGAATTTCTAAGTGAGGTAGATTCCATCACTAGTCTTATAGTATGGTCCATAGGAGAATCATATGGCTAGATCCTAACTTCTAATAGAATAATTTAGACCTCACCAATAATGAGGTCAACAGTTATCTCTTGTATTTATCATAATATTTGGCTTGATAAAGGAATTTTCATTGTGTTTTGTAGGTTAAAGGGCTTACACCACTTGGAAAAGGAAAGGAGGCAACTTAGAAGAGAAAAGGGATGACGGATGAAAAGTTTCTGGCACACCTACACTTGATATGGAGTGCACCCGCCCCGATCTTCCACACCAAAGCACACCCGCGCCGACCATCAAAACCATAGCACAACCACACCTCCACTCAACCGTACACGTGCCGTTGCTCAAGAGCACTACACTGGAACCGAATATCACCAATTTGCGAGATAAGGAGTCTAGAATACCCGTGTCACTCGGCAGGCACACCTACATTGCTTCTCAGAAGCACCCAAGACCATACGTTGGTGTACCCACTCCACTCTACCAGGGATGGGCTCACCCGCACCCACATCACCCCATTAACACACCCGTACTGGCCTGGTGGTGCACCTACTCTGGGACTAGTGCTCCGACAATGCCTTACGGGCGCACCCATGCTACCAGACAACCAAAACTCAATTCGATATCAATTTTCATGCTGACTTCGGCCAAAGCTATAAGACATAAGTTAGAGCACAACCTAGGAATCTTTTTGCCGTCTTTAGACGCTTTTCATGATAACTTTTAAGGTTATAATTCAAACCCTTATAGTTTTCTTCTTCTTCCTTTAGAGAGGCATCCTAGTGTTTGTTTCTTATTAGTTCTTGGGAGTCTAAGAGGTAAGGTGAGTACTCTTGTATGATAGGAGATTGTGAGAGTTTATATTAAATAGAGAGGAGTGTGGTGTATTACATTGTACTGATTGGCTCTGGACCTCTTGAACTGTAATCATGATTATTAAGCATGCAATAAAAGTGTTCACCTTTTCTTTTTTCATGCATTGTGATTGACCTCTATGTGATGAATTTTGTATGTGGTTTTCTTATTGTTTCATTATGTCAATTTTTATTCCCTTGATTTTTTTAGTGCATGAATTTTGTACGTTGACGTGTTAGCTTTTCGGACTCAATTTACCTCGATTCAGATATGATAGAATGTTCTATGTGATCTAGGACTTATGATTGTTGCCTAGAAGAATGAATAAGTTAACCACAAAAATCTAGCAAAATAAGCATATTATCATTAGCGTTTCACAACCTAGATAGGAGATCTGAAGATTCATTGGTAATGATTGAACTAGGCATAGGGTAAGAAGAAACATTTATCCTTGTTGTTAGCAATAGTGTGGGTTCCACCGAAAAACTTCAAGAAACCTTCTTGATCGATGTCATAGGAGTGTAAACCTTTTAGACCTTAAAAAACATTATAAAAACTTAGTTTGTTTTTTTCTTTCTATTCAATGACTTTAGACTTTTTCTATTTGCAAAAACCATTTCAAATTAGGCTTAGTAATTTAATAAACTATAACTTCACCTGTTAAAAATATTTTGACACTTCCCTCGTAGTATCAATACACAAATTTATTTTTGTATATTAATTGAGTGACATGTATACTTGCGTTATTGACCGACTTGACTCACATCAATTTTGGGCATCAGTCAACCACCAGAAAATCCTTCATGTAGGTGAACTGCTTCTCACCTTCTCCCTAAGTGACTGCCAATGCAGCTATATTCCAAAGACCGCCTTCCTCTTGTTTAAAAAGCCACAAAGTGGTTTGGCATGTGCAGTCAGTCAATCAATTGTCCTTGAGTCTCATCTTATCGAATATTAACTTGAATAAAATGTCAACAAAGCTACCTATGTCAATTAAAATGCTACCGATTTTGTAGATACTTATAGTAGCAGTAACGATAATAGCATCATTATGTGGGGGGGGGGGGGTGATCGGGGTGTGGGTGCGGGGTGGAGGGGGGGTGCTGATTTACGTCAGTGAATGTGATCAATGAGTGAGTACTGCACTTCGGAGTAAACGTAGCTGAAACAATTCTCCCGACTATAGCCTCTTCTATTTGGCTTATTGGGATGAATCTTTGCCTCCTTCAAAGATAGGAAGTATTATCCCAACAACATGAATGACATTCACCCGACCTAGTTCATCTGAAATTTCTTCAACTAGAGCCTTCCCTTGGCACTGGGTTGCTGCTCCTACTGCTACAAACTCCTTGAGTTTCACAGCTCTGATCAACTCCTCGACTAATCTCCGGAGGTGTTGGTATTTCTTCGTATCCTCGGCCTGCTCTAATTCCCCCAGAAGCATAAAAATATCATATGTATTAACATATATAAATATGATCAAATGCATTATAGAAACTATAAATCTCAACATTTACAACTAACAATATAATTTACAAAGATAAATTAATATACATCAAATAATAATCTCAGAATAATATATCCAAAATTTTGTTGTTCTACAAAAAATTTTATTGGGTTCAACATAATAGCTAAAATTATACAAAATGCTATACAACGCAAAATAATAAATAAAAAATAATTTTGTTTATGTCATTCACAGTTTATTCTATAACATATCAAAAGTTAAATGATAAAAATTTATAAAATTTTGTAAATCTAAATTTAATTGAAATTTAACCAAATAAAATATCTAAATTAAAGAAACAAAAAATCAAAACAAGAAACAATGAAATAGATATTCGAAATTGGATAATAGCAGTTTATTATGAACTGGATAATTTTGCCAACTAACCTAATGGACAAAATCAACAGCGATATTTAAAATCAATTTTCTCTCTTCAAATCTCTCTCTATCTATCCCTTTCTCTCGCTACAATTTCTCGTTGTTTAAGCAGAATTGAAAAAAATAAGAGGTCGAGGGAGAAGATAACTTTTACCTCTATAAGACTCCAAAAATTATATAAAAAAAAAGTTGATAAATAGTATATTGTACTCAGAATATAGCGGTGAAAATAATTTATAAAACGAACGCAAGATGATTTCAAATACTCTGCTTTCAAGTAATCTATGATGCTAAACACATTAGGTAAAAATATACTTAAAATTGAAAATACTATATACTTTGATGAAGATGGATAAATTAATCAAATACAATAAGATAAATTTTAATATATCAAAATATCGCCAACATAAAAAAAAATGTGAAAAAATAAAGAATATGCCAGACATAATCAACTATAAAAATTCATTAAAAATAAAAAATTTAATACAAACATACACGACTCATCATATCCATTTATCAAATCATTACATACTATATGAGCTATAATCCTACTTTGACCCATATTTATATAATCATAGATAAATTATATAATAGCAAGTATACACAATAAAGAATAAAAATTTAGCTATATAATTGACTGCAATAGATTTGTATAAATTTGAAATCAATGTAGGCAGATAATTTCTGAAGGAAATATCAAAGATGATCAAATACTTTAGACTAACTACCAAATGTCTGCATGTGGAGGGATCATGGAGAAGAACTCATTTTTCACCATAATACTTTACATTTACTTCAAACATAGTACATGTATTGAGATCATATAAAAACTTATGTTGGTTTAGAATATAGCAGAGGATTTATGTGTACTTCTAAACATAAGAATTGAGGACCCCAAGATTCTTTACATGAAATGTGAACTAAAGATGTTGAAAATGACAAATTACAGTCAAATTTATCCCAATAATATTCTCAGTATAAAGTAGAAGAATGACAATTCCTCTAAATGACTTGTAGAAAAACTAATATTAGTTGTGACGAAGAGGGTTGACCAAAATTTATGAAATCTTACACTTTGTAGGCAAAGAGATAGATACCCCAAGATAATGTTTTATGTGGATTTCTTTTGTTAGATTATCATAAAGAAAGATATTTTCACCTCAATCTGGTGAAAGAGCCATTCACGAGGACAAAAATTAAGATATTCATTAACATTGTCATCATTTTTTCCATAGCAACAAATGTTCATAATTAATTACAAATTTAGCCTTGTTACCAAGGACAAAAATCGTATTTTGGAGCGATTCAAAAGTATAGTCAAACTAAAATTTGACTAAATAAACCTATTTGCATATCATTGCTTTAACATTTAGCGAACAATGAACAATGACCAATTGGCATAAGCTCACATGGAGAATTTGACTCAAGAGTCTAGCAGAATTGAATGCTTTTCCATACACAAATCGAAGTTTGAATATTTTAAGAGCAATGAATTGATTAAAATGAGAGAAAATAATTTTCCAGCAGAAGGCTAACATTAGTAGATTAAAAAAAATAATAATTAATGCTTAAGAAATACAACATAACCAGAGATTTGAAATCTTTTGGCGCTTGGATCATAACATATAGCCTTTATTACATATAGCTTTTATTAAAATTGCAATAATCCATAAATGAGCATTTTAGCATATTGAGCTAAAATTAAATGACATTCATACGCTAGTAGATGAATAAAACAGACAATCAAATGTATATAAATCATTGCAATTCGAATGTTTATGAAAGAAATGATAAAAAACATAGTCAAGTTTTAACTTACAAGCGGAAAATCAATTAACTAAATAAACCATTGTGCTTAATGCTTTAATACAAAATAAAGATGGAACTGAAGCATCAAGCAAAAAGATTTTTACAAGATAAGGAGGAGGTGCCTTTTTCTACTCCACACACCATTTTCTTGGGTTGTCTACGAACATGATCTAGAAAAGATAATTTCATTGCTTTGATAAAAATCATGAAATTCAAGCAGCATATATTAGCCACAGAATCATATCTCAATATTTTGATGCAAGATAAACACTGAGACTGGGCATAAGGGACAAATTTTTGAAAGGTAGAAAATAGTTCAACTGACAATGAAGAAACTGAATCCAAGTTAGCTTATTATAATCATCAATTAAAATTATAAAATATTTGTAATTTACAAGTGTTATAATAGAAATGATACCACATATATCACTATGGATCAAAAATATTTCAGCATGACTACCATATGATGGAAAAAAACACCCTTATTTTTTTCTAATTTGCATGTTGAGCAGTCATGTAAAATAGGAAAAATAAATTGATCTTTCTTTTCAATAAAATAGAGTTTATTAAGTGAGATAAAATAAAAGAGTTTGGACCAATTCTTTTGTGCCATAGATCATTACTTTGATTTAGTAATGCATAAAATAATGAAATCACCATGGACATATAGATGAATGCAAGAAAATAATTGCTCAACTTTAAGCCTCTTCATGAGTGCTTTCTTCCATCTCCTGATCCTGTGTGGTACAACCAGCACATAAAATTGACCGTTATAATTAGTGTAAATTAATTTTTCTACTGTGATGAAATTACTTGGGAATATAAAAAATATGATGACCTCTTGTACTAAACAATTAATAACTCCAATAGCTTTGATAGGTAATAAACTATTGATGATCTATGATATGATCAGATATATTGAAGGACACATGAAATATCAGTTACAAATTAGGATAAAGAGAGAAGTTTATCCATACCTTGAAAACCTCAATTAGATAAGGCTTTAATTATCGTTGTTACACCATCCAAGGGGTAATCTCCTATTTGATACGACTGGCAAACCAACCAATTGTTTATCAGTTGTTGTTTGTGTAGAATTTGATAGTCGATCTTGCAGACAATTCTGATATTTTAATTACATGTCGACTTCATTGAATAATTTCATTTTTATTTTGCACATTTAGTAGCTATATTTCCTTAATTCTTACAAATGTAATATCTGTTGCAAGTCTTTTACTTCATTATTTTCATAAGTTGCATGTGTAACATCATTCTCGTTTGCTTGATGTTGAAATATTAATAATGTCGGAGGCTATCACTCCTTACCAAAAAATTCTCTAATGAACACCTCCAACAAATTCAACAAGTTGAAATGAACCATCTCCTTTAGGATGAAGTTTCATCAAGTATAAATCTCTTTTTCTCTATTAATGAACCTCTTGATTAGCTAAGATCATTGACACTGCTAAAACTGATGTATAAAGGGCATCCTAACATGTCTGAAAAATACCTGCAAAATTACATGGGGCTCACAACTGCTGCAAAATCACAAAGTGCTCTGCTGCTTGATAAGTTAAATTATCTGCTGCACAATCCATGACCCAGCCACAGGAAGCAAGTTACTTCATCACCAGTAATCAGCACAAGAGCATATCCCACCCTCAAAACAATGAAATCGATTCATATCTCTGACAATAAGTTCACGCCCTACAACCTTAGATATCAATTTAAATGAAGTGTGACAATCTGAGCAGAACCGTAGATTCTTAATGATCCGAATTGAACTTCCTTGCTGCAAGCTTACAAGTCCGAAAGCCAAAGCCAGCCGCTCGCTATGTAGCCATACCAACCTGTTCTTAAGTTCGTCCCCAACATCATGCAATACCACATTAAAATCAGGAACATAGCCTGCTTTCCTGATCTTTCTATTCAACCATTCCAGCATTGCATTAATCACCCTCATATCAGGGTGAGTCATATCTCCGGCGATGAATGAATGGACCTCACCCTGCTTCTCAATCCAGCTTATTCCCGGTTCCTTCTTTACCTGTTTATTCCTCATGTAGTTTCTAATAAGGCTAACATTGTCCCATCTTCCTGTAGAAGCATACAAATTGGACAGCATCACACAAGTCAGCTCATCTCGAGGTTCAATCTCGAGAACCTTTTCAGCACAAACCTTTCCTATATCCACATTCTTGTGTATCAAACAAGCTCCCAACAATGCACGCCATACCATCACACAAGGTTGCAATGGAATCTCTTTGATAAGTTTCATGGCCTCATCAAATTGTCCTGAACGTCCAAAAAGCTTAACCATGCAGGTATAATGCTCCATGCTAGGCTCAATACAATAATCTTCAATCATAGAACTGAACAAAGATCGACCCTCATCCAGCAAACCCATATTACTACATGCAGAGAGCAGGCCAACAAAAGTCACCGCATTGGCTTTGATCCCCTCCTCTTCAGTCATCTTCGTGAGAAGAGATAAAGCATCAGTACTAAGACCATGAATAGCATAACCAGATATTAGTGCATTCCAGGATATCACATCATGCTTTTTCATGACACCAAAAACCTTGCTAGCAAATCTAATGTTACCACATTTAGAATATGAATCAATAAGAGAATTGTTGACAACATTATCATCTTTGAATGGAGTTTTCATAACCAAAGCATGAATTTGACCAACCAGCTCAAAGGCTGCGCTGCTTGCACAAGCTCGTAGAGCACTGGAGTATGTTACTTGAGTTGCTGGAATTCCAAATTCCTGCATCTGTATAAACAGCCTTAGAGCTTCATCTCCAAGATCTAAGTTTACATAGCCAACAATAACTGTATTCCAACTCACATCATTTTTATCATAAAATCCATAGAACATCCTGTTCAAACCGTCCAAATCATTGCATTTTGCATAGACATCCATAAGAGCATTTGCCACAAAGATCTCCGACACAAAGCCAATCTTCATCACATGGCAATGGACTTGGCCACCCAAGTACAAGTCCCCTATATTAGCGCATGCTTGCAGAACACTGGAAAAGCTATATTCATTTGGAGCCACTGAGGATTTAACCATTCTCTGGAAAAGATCTAAAGCCTCTGAATTCTTATTACTCTGTGCGTATCGTGCAATCATAAAGCTCCATAAAATCACATCACAATTAGGAACAATATTGAAAGCCAAACGAGCATCCTCAATATTTCCACATTTGGCATACATGTCAAGCAGAGCACCGCCCACATACTCATCAGATTCATACATTGTTTTCACCGAACAACCATGAATGGATTTGCCCAGCTCCAGTGATGACAACGAAACAGATACCTTGAGCAAACTGGTAAGAGTATAGTTGTTTGGCTTGAAGCCTGCTTTCATCATCTCAGAGAAGAGAAACAAGGCCTCATATGGACATTCATTTTCAGAAAAGCAAGACACCATCCCCGTCCAAACAACAATGTCCTTCTCTATTGAATCGAATACCCATTGTGCATCATCTACGAGCCCACAACATGAGTAGACCTCAATCAGGGAAGCCCCCACAAAAGAGTTATTATCATGGCCAAGCTTGCAGATGCTAGCATGCAGGCAATGTCCGACCTCTGGTATATCCATCATTAGAAACAGCTTAAGAGCAGTTGTGAAGACAAAGTGGTTAAGCTCATGGCCTTCTCTATAGAGCCTGAGGAGAAGCACAGTGGCCTCGGAGAAATGGCCACAGTTAGCATAGCCCTGAATTAGATTGACAAAAGATACCATATTTCTATAAGGCATTTCGTCAAACAGCCTCTGGGCACAAGAAACACTATCAAATCTAACGTAAAAATTGAGAAGAATATTCCAACAGAACAAATCTAAGCAGCTGCCTTTCTTTAGAACGTGACAATGGATGACCTTTCCTCTGTAATGTTCCCCTCCGGCAATGCAAAATGTCAAAGCTCGGGCATAAGCATAAGAATCGAACTCCAGAAAAGAACTCTCTTCTTCCACAACCACAAGCTGAGCGGCGTTGGCTGCAAAACGGCGCCGAGGTAAGAAGCCAAAAAGCGGATTGAAGCGTCGAGTTGCTGATAAAAGTGAGCATTTCGCGGACCTCAGAAACCAAATCACCATATTCGATGCTACTTGAATATGGAGAGGAGGACGAGGCCTTCACCATTTCTAAGGAGCTCTCTCTCACTGGTGCTTGCTAGGCCAACATCTTTTAGTTCAGCCGAGTGTGCTCCATGCGCAGGCTAGTGCTCGGTGGGAGTTAAGGCGAGTTTAGCTTAATGATATTCGATTGCTCGAAAATTTTTTCTTATTTTGGTTTGGAATGAAATGAGGTGAATGAGCATTTATGAATAAAATTTATTTCTAACCGATATTAACCCACATGAATCAACTCAAGACCCGCTTGACAAACTTAAAAGTTTATTTATTTATTTATTTATTTTTATAAGTAAAAATTTATTTAATATGTTGATTTCTGATTCTTCACCGAAGTACAATAGAAAAATAGAACGTAAGATATAAGGGAGATAGAAAGCAATTAGCATTAATACATCTTCTCTATCTCTCAAAATGATCTCCTTATTTATAATGAATAGGATATAACATAGTGATATTACATTTATGCCCCTGCTTTAATGAGAACTGTAAAGGATATTCTATATATTTTATAAATAAGCAAATATTGCTAGGTTTCTCTCTGGCTCGGTCGGCTAAACTTGTTTGGCTTCGAATTAGTAAGGCTGATTCGGTCGGCTAGGTTGAGTTGGTGTAGCCAGTCAGCTAATCTTGATTGGCTTCGAGTCTGTATGACTGATTCGATCTACTAAGCTTTGTCAATGGGTTGATCTAGCTTAGCTGTCGACCCTCAATTCCTATATGAGGAGCTCCTAATGACGGAACAAGACTAGGCTATCGGGTAGATGATGAACCGCCATAACCTTATATGTAGCTCATTTATCAACGAGGGGAGCTTGTGGGACGAGCATAGAGTTATATTGCATTTTTTATTCTTAATCCTCAATGAGGAGCCTCAGAGGCGTCCGTGGGATGGTTGGTGATATTGAGGAATTGAATTCTTTCCTCGAGTTTGACCTACCAGAAGATAGGGCAATGCCCTCACTCAGCTTTCGTACAGTGGTTAGCATGGATGCTTATTTGTTTCAATTTGGTTCGACTGGTTCAAACATGGCCCTTTCCAAACTCGATGGACCTTAGCTTGAATGCTACATCCAATCTTATAAGTGGGCCTTTTAGTCTTCTATCAGTGGACCCTCCTTTATAGTGTTTCCTATATTCTAGGTTGTTAGATCTCCTTGGGATCTACACATCTACACCGGCACATTTTAATGTACATATTTTCGTTCTTGATTCTCTTACGTATTGAAAGTGACACTCTAGAATAAAAGAATTAAATGCAAAGAGTATATATTAACTATTTCTTAATCAGTGTTTCAATAATTGAACTCTATGGAATGCCACACCATTGATTCTTATAAATAAGGAGTGTCAAAACTCTTTTGAAATTGCATATTTTCTTGCATCTCTCAGTCTGAATTGGTTAGCTTCCAAGCACATTAATGTAGAACGTCTTGAATCCTTTAGATGAGCTCTCGAGCAGGGAAATACTTCTAGCCACCTTCAGGATATATAAGATGAAAAGAAGAAGAAGAAAAAGAAGAAGAAGAAGAAGAAAGCCAATACCAAAAGAGAAAAACTGGCGAGCTAGTGGATCATGTTGGGTCGCTCGACTCATTTATTAGTCCTTGGCAGAGGAAAAATTGGGCGGATGATGAAGGCAGATTGAGCGGCCTGAGTGCTGGTCTGTTAGTTCAAGCTTCTATCATGGCACGAGACTAGCCAGGTGATCAAATCATGGTGCAACTAATATGATTGACCTGGGAGATGACTCACCTCTAGCATATGTTGGTGATGATCTGACAGTGACGACAGCGGCAACAACTCACACCGGTCAAGAGCGAGGATGGCGGAGTCAACCGTTCGGATGATCCTCACAAGGCTCATACGAAAATAATTAATGGATGTTATATGTTTCCAAAACCATTGGCCCGATGATTGGACTAGATTGGGAATTCCTTCACTTGATTGTTCGGCATCCAACAAGTGGAGGAGATGTGTGAGGTGTTAGTTAGCTAGAAGAAGATGGTGGAGCAAATGAAAACCTTTATCAAGAGCTATTAGAAGTCCAGGATAATTCCCTCATCCAATAAGCTCAACCTGAGATGGATTAAATAAACTAGTTTAAGTTTGGGGGACAAATTTTGTATTAGAGACTTCTTTGGAAGGGACTTGTCCTAGCCGAGGCAGCTAATGATCATCTTGTAAAATATTACCTCTCATATTAATTTCTGAGTGTAATTTATAATGCTTAGTTTTGTAATAAAATTATTTTTTAACTCTCGAATCTTATATTGATGTGATATTTGTGTCATTACATTTTTGAAATTACTGGACGGTTCTGTTTTTACTCCTTGGTGATGATTCCAATTCTCACATTACCATATATATAAGGAATATGTGTTGGATTAACTTTACGCTTTACTATCCCTTTCTCTTCATGCCTCTTTGCTCTCTTAGCATTCCATTATTCTGCTCTTCGTACTTCATATGGATGACTCCAATTTAGTATTCCACAAATCTTCAAGTCGATCATTGTTACTTAGAGGTCAATAATGACACCAGGGGAGGTGGCACACCTACCAAGGAACTTGTGTCTTCGATCCTGACATAATTCTCAGAGCCATTGGTGGGAAGGATCGAGTAATGAACTGGTTCATAAATGACCTTTTTTTTAACCAACATGTATTAAGATTTAGTTTATGGGTGCTTTTCTGTCGAGAACTACGGGTCATCTTCAATCATTATGGGATCATCCCAGCTAAGATTCTGCCAAGCTCTTTTACTGCCATCATATATTATCTTTTGTTGCTGAGCAAAATTTCCATGGTCGATTGAGCTTTTTACTTGCATTTTCTTATTCCGAGTTGGTCTAAAGGGCTATGTAAATTTTACCTCGGTGAACAAGTTACAATTGAAGGGCTTGAAAAAAAAATAAAAAAGTAGGAGTTGCACTTTTTTTCAGCTCTTCTTCAAAGGGTTTGGATATCTAGTTAATCTTATCGGGAGGCTTGGTCAAGAAGAAGAAGATGGTGCTTGACCAAAGGTTGAAGGAGTAGAAATTGAATGACGGTAGCTTTCAGTCTACCAGTACCTGACACGATTGTTTTTAATCGGTTATTGCATCTAGAGAAATATGATTGGATGACAAAAGAACATTGGGCATACTTGGACACCCAAGAAGCTGAACGGGAGGTGACGCTTGTCGCTGGAGCCGCTAAGAAGAAAGCTCGAGCAGCTGCTCGAGTGAATCTTGCCAACCTCAAAGTGGATAAGGTGGTGGGCAAAGAGGTGATAATGATGGCTCGTGCTAGAGAAAATCTTGGAAGTGTATACCTTGTTTATTCCATATCTCAGTATTTCATTGTAATCAAAATGATTTTCATATATAAATTAATTCTTATTGAGATGAAACTTCTTTAATCCTGACCAAATGTCCTATATTAGTTGCACGTCCCTCAGATGCATGAAACCTAGAAACTAAGATGACATCGAGTCAAATTTAAGAGAGCGACTCTGAGGGGGGAATAAAAAATAGATCGGAAGTAGGTTAGTTACCCCTCGATTAGTTGTTATAACTATTATTGAGCCATTAGTGAGGAGAGAAGTGAGCAGGTCCTCTCCTGTAATCCCATCTACATCCGAACTTGAGCCAGTTACCCAAAAATAATAAATGTTTTATTAGAAGGGAAATGCTTCAACTACTGGTCTGAGTGTCTCGCCCCCTTCACCACCCTGGAAGAAGTAAAAAAGGATCCCCCCTGCATGGATTCCTATGAAAGAGAAGATGATGAAGGTGTGCACTAGCTTTGACAAGCAGTTTTCCCTGATCAATCTGAGGAGGGATTGGTATTCATATTCTCCTAACACAACTATGTACCTCATTACGATTGACGAAGTTGTTGACCTCATTTTTGTTGAGATCTTTCTTTACTCTTAGTGCTTAGGAACTATCCATAGGACTTTTCTTTTGACTACCTAGAAGACTAGAGATGGAACCCGCCTACATAGGAAATTCAGACCACCTCTTGCTCTCTTTGAAATCCTATACAGATGGTTATAAATCTCCAACACTTGGAAGGTTAAGACCAACTTGTGAGGATTCAAAGATGAGTTCCCTTAGGGTCTGTAAACCTTAGGACAACTCTGGTTGGTTTGGTTCATCCGTACACTCACTTGAACCAACCAATTCCCCTTGACCCACTCAAAACACCCTTTGACTTCTCGAGAAAACTCCTAGGGATGGTCCCGAGCCTTCTCCAACTCTTGTTGGGATGATTAGGAACAACATATAGAAAGTTTCAAAATGAACTCTTTGGGACTTATGAGATTTGAAGAAGACTCCCCTTGACTTGAACACTCACAAACGCTACAACTTGCACAACTTTCATAAAAACCGAAATTCATCTCACCCATACTTTTATTTGTCTCATAACTAATCAAAATTAAAATTAATCTCTGAAATAATCGATCACGAAACAAAACTTCGACGAAAATTAAATTCGACGTTTTTTTGACCCGATCTTCGACAAAGTCACCCGAATGACTTCGGATGGTGAAATGGACCACACGAGTGTGTCCGGGGTGCCAATATTACTTAGGGAGGACATCCATTTTACCACGGCTTCACATGAGAGCTTATAATGCGCGAAATCATTTTGTGCTCGATCACTGAAAAAATGGTCTGAACGACTCCATATGACAAAACGAAGCAAGCGAGTGCGTAAAAAAAGCTCGATTTTAGCTAAGAAAGATATCCACTTAGCTGCGAGGAGGTGTCCAGAAAATAAAAAATCCTGAAGTGATAGCAATAATAATAATATTATTATATTATATCAATATAATATAACATCATATATCTATCTTATAACTCACGCATGCAAATATCTTATCCCATTGGCGGCTGCTCTCTCTCTCCCTTCTCACGCCCGGTGCCATATATATATATATGTATATCTATAATTATTATCTTATCCATACCTGCTGCCATCCTCTCCCACATCTCTCTCTCTCTCTCTCTCTCTCTCACACACACACACACACACACTGTCTCATGCATGGGAGATGTAGATAAAAATAAAAATTTAATTTTTCTTCACTTCTCTCCCACGTCTCTCTCTCTCTCTCTCTCTCTCTCTCTCTCTCTCCTCCGATATAAGAGCACCTTCCCCTCCAAAATAAAAAAAAAAAAGAGAATCGGGAGCTACAGCCAACTCACCCAAAAATAAGGCCTCATCCTCCTCTCCACCTCCCCTGCACAACTTCAAAAACCAAAGTCAAACCCACCTACACCCTTGAGTAAAATTGTGCTCCTTGACCAGAGGAATACAATCACTGCCACCGCCGCTGCCGGAAACAGCCGCCGCCGGAAACTGCTGCCGCTGCCGGAAAAGTCCTCTAAAGCTCACGATCACCTTTCAATTTTGCACCAAAAACTCTTCCAAAACTCTCTCAAATTATTAGATTAACCTTCTTAGATCCTTAGGAAACCAATACAATCATTTTACCTCCCTTACACAACTTCAAAAACCAAAGCCAAACCCACTTACACCTTGAGCAAAGTTGTGCTCCTTGACCTGAGGAATACAATCACCACCACCGCTGCTGCCGGAAACCGCCGCCGCTGCCAGAAAAGTCCTCTAAAGCTCACAACCACCTTTCAATTTTGCACCAAAAACTTTTCCAAAACTCTCTCAAATTGTTAGATTAACCTTCTTAGATCCTTGGGAAACCAATACAATCATTTTACATAACTCCCAAGGCTGTTAACTCCTCCAAGCAAAGCTGAACCAATTCCGGCGAACTTCCAACCCGACATGAAAATCACGTCAAATTGACATCACAAGAACTTTGATACGCTCAAGGAAGTCTACTAATTCAAACCTATTTGAGGACAAACCTCTTAGGCTCAAGTATATGTCTTAAATCAAAACGATAATCACAAACTATCCTCCATTCCAGATCAAAAAATAGATCACAAAACTCCCATGTATCCATATGGATGTGATCTACTCTTCGAGTTGAACAGTAAGAGCACAATAACATGAAATTTGGTTGAGAATTGGAGGAGAAAGAGCCCCATCGGCCTTCAAAATTTCTCTGTGTGCATCGCTAGTGTTGTTGGGAGGAAGAAGATTACTGTAACATTATTTATTTATTTTTATTTTTTTAATTCAAGAAAATTTGATTTAACATCAAAATTGCATAATTTTTTGTAGAAAACTCGAAAAAAACAAACCGAAAGATGCTATGAACTCAGGAAAATGAGAAGAATTTTTTAAATTCAAATCACATTTTTCATGAATTAAATATTTTTAAATTAATATTTGAAGTTCTGAAGTATTTAAATCGTAAAAATTAAAAAATAAATAGAAAAATTATGAAATTTGGTTGTATTTTAATTTTGGAATGAAATGACTAGTTATTTAATTTAAGAATTAAAAATTTATGGAAATTGCAAAAACTCTTTATGATTGTGTTTTTGACCATTAAAAGACACTTAAACAATTTAAAACTCTGTTTAAAATATTTTTGATAATTAAAACACATTAATGAGGGTTTAGGTTTAATTTAGGCTAGGTTAGCCTAGCCCAAGCTCAACCCAAGTCCAACCTAGCTAATTCACTTTTGGTCCAGTTCAACCTGATTGCAAACACTGGTCGACCGACCCGAGGATTGAGTCGATCACCTACTAAATTCAATTTTAGTCATTTAGGGCTTTAAAGTTGCTTAAGTATTTAGTCCGATTCTAGCTCGGGTAAACTTAACCTTTAGCCGAGTCGATTTGAATAGTTGAACCATTTTAAACTTGAGATTTAAGTCATCCTATCATATAATTTAGGCTGAACTTCTTGGTGTTTAGGGACTGTCAACATGAACTTCAACTTAGTTCAACCTACCATTAGGTTCATTATAAACCAAATCTTAATCATTAGGATTAGTCATCCTATTCACTAGAATTAGTTAACCTAAACCTTAGGTTAGTAAACCCTAAACCAAAAGTATTAGTTAGCATAAACCTTAAGTCAGTTAGCCCTAAACCAATGGATTAGTTAACCTAAATCTTTGGTTAATTAAACATAAACCAATAGGATTAGTTTACCTAAATCTTAGGTTAGTTAACCCTAAAGCAATAGGATTAGTTAACCTAAACCTTAGGTTACTTAACCCTAAACCAATAGGATTAGCTAAGCCTAAACCTTAGGTTAGTTAACTCTAAACTAATAGGATTAGTTAACCTAAACCTTAGGTTAGTTAACCCTATACCAATAGGGTTATTTAACCTAAACCATAGTTAGTTTACCCTAAACCAATAGGATTAGTTAACTTAAACCATAGTTTAGTTAACCTAAACCTTAGGTTAGTTAACCCTATACCAATAGGGTTATTTAACCTAAACCATAGTTAGTTTACCCTAAACCAATAGGATTAGTTAACTTAAACCTTAGTTTAGTTAACCCTAAACCAGCAGGATTAGATAACTTAAACCATAAGTTAGTTAACCCTAAACTAATAAGATTAGTTAACCCTAAAATAATAGGATTAGCTAACCTAAACCTTAAGTTAGTTAACCCTAATCCATAGGATTAGCTAAGCTTAAGCCCTAGGTTAGTTAACCCTAATCCATAGGATTAGCTAAGCCTAAACCTTAGGTTAGTTAACCCCAAATTAATAGGATTACTTAACCTAAAGCTTAGGTTAGTTAACCATAAACCAATTGGATTAGTTAACCTAAACTTTAGTTTAATTAACCCTAAACCAATATGATTAGTTAACCTAAACCTTAGGTTTTTTAAACCTAATCCATAGTATTAGCTAAGCTTAAGCCCAAGGTTAGTTAACCCTAATCCATAGGATTAGCTATGTCATAACCTTAGGTTAGTTATCCCTAAACCAGTATGATTAGTTAAACTAAACCTTAGGCTATTTAATCCTAATCCAACCCTAATCTTTAGATAAAACAAACCTAAATCATAGTTTTATCTTAAGCTAAACCTACCTTAAACCTTAGGTTAGAACTTAACCCATAAGTTAAACATAGGAGAACCTTTTAGGTATAATCTTAAACCTAAATTTAAACCTAAACCACTTAACTTGAACATCAATTAAGAAATAAATTAAAACACATTGGAATGGGAATTTTACATAAAACATATTAAAACTTAAACTTAAACCAAATTAAATGCAACAAGGCTTTAAAGCATGGCTTTGAGATTAAGACAACTCAAGGTCGTTAACCTTACATAAGTAATAACAAATTAACAAAAATAACTAAAATAAAACACTTAAAATCCGACAACAAGATGTAAACAACTTAAAATATTTCAACCTTAAAATCGATAAAGTAACTCAATGATTAATCAAAACTTAATAACAAAGATCACATAACCCAAATTAAACCCCTTTTTGTTGTAGTTCATGAAGATTGCTTGGATGATGCATTCCTTAGATGTTGACAAGAATCTTCCAGTCCTTATGGGAAAACCACCTTTCAGAATAAGTAAACTAAGGCACCTACTGACCTAGGACGACGAAACCATAAACATCTTGACAGGGACATCACTAATTAAATAATTAACATTTAATAAAAAATCGATAAAATATTGTTTCTTTATTTGCTTTACTTATTGCTTTATGTATCTCAATGTATGCTTTTTATTGCTTTTATCAAACATGAAATGCATGTGCAAAGGACAAATAATGAATGAATAAAAGTTATCTAGATTGGGGAGAGCCTAGAAATCATAACACTATAGAATTACTTAGCTTAAGTGAACTTAGCCTTGGCCTAGGTTTGAACTATAACTCCACTACTATTTAATTAATTCATTATAAAATTATTAAAACAAATAAAACTTTTAACAATGAGATTGGAGGACCTAAAGACTTGAAGACTTGAAGACATTTCAACAAGGAACTTGGAGCAGACTTCGTGGGCAGCTCGTGCAAGACCTTTCTTTAGTTTAAATAACAATCCTTATGATTATGATGTTGTCTTGTATAACATAAAACCTCACTTCTTGTTAGGCTCCTGCATTGTCCGGATATACAACAAGTCCTAACTTGATTTAGGATTCTAAGGTAGTCACTCAACTTAAACCTTATATCTTTCTAGGATTTTTGTGTAAATCATTATTACCCAAATCTAAGCCCTAATTAATAAAACTGGCAAGAGTTAACTTAAATTAATATTATCCTAAATTGAGTGAACCATTAAGATAGTTTGGGGGATTACTAAGACCTATTCTGAACCTTTAATCTCTCCTATTTTTCTTGCTTTGATTCTAAAAATAAAATCTTTTACCTTTGAACTAATCCCTATTAGAAATTTCACAACCATTTTTCATTGAAAACCCTTCCTTTTAAATTCATGAAAACAATAAATTCCTGATTTTTTATCGAGAAGTTTTTCTTAAGTGATTCATTCACTTAAGATGTAATTAACTATAGGGTCTTTCCCTTAAAGGGAACTTAAAAGAACCTAGACTTAAAATAAACCCTATTTGACTCCCATATCGAACTGGGGAATCTGTCGATCATCATGCAAACTTGCAGATCAAAAGGAAGTCATTTATTTTTATAGTTTATTTAATAGAGCTCATCATCAATTAGTTTATTACCTTTCATGGTAGGAACATTACTCGTGGTCAGCTTGATTATTCAAACTATAAGAATCCATGGGATCAGTTTGACGACATTTTCTTCAGATTAAAATACCTAATTTCTAAATACTACATTATACTAAATTAAACCATAGTCCAGCCATATGGCGATTGAGATAAGTCTTAGGTCTCATGGTTTTGAGGTAATCCTTTGCAAGCAAATCCTCTTGGGCATGTGCGAAATAGTCAGCAGGTATTCTTTGACAACCTAGGAGACTTTACATTTTTCAAGCATCAACTTCTTGGTGTCAGAGGATAATTTCTATAAGATTGGTGAGAGGGTGAAAGCCATAGAGGAAAAGGCAAAGGCAACCACAGAGCAAATTGTAGCTATGGACAAGTAGGCAAGGAAGCTGAAGCAGAGATGCTTAGACTGTCAAAATCATTTTCAGTTGCCCAATGAGAAAATCATGTCTTAAGAGAAAAGATGGAGAAAATGAAGATGGAAACAGAGTTCTTTGATAAGCTTCCTTCCCACCATTGGCAGGTGACATCCCTCGCTGTGTAGTTTTGAGTCAGAACTTCTTTGGCAATTAACCAAAAGATAAAGATATAGCTCATCTCCTTCAAGTGAGCTGATCTGAACAAAATTGCTACACTTCTCTTAGGCTAGGAGGGGGTAAAATTTGCATACGTAAGACGTATGCAGAATTATGTACATAATAGGTTACAAGGATTTTACAGTGAGGTTATTAGGAGGGTACAATGAACTTATTGGGAGGTTATTTTTCAATAACCTCAATGTAACACATAAAGTTAATAGGGGTTACAGTCAGGTTATTAAAAAATAGTCTCCCAATAACTTTACTATACCCTCCTAATAACCTCACTGTAACCTCAATGTAAGCTATTACGTATGTAATTCTACGTTAGAATTACGTATGCAAATTTTTTCCGCTCGGAGGAGGAGGACAAACCTGAGGATGAGACTATTAAAGATGATGGAGGGTTTTCAGATGTTTACTTGATTTTGTTTTTAATTGTGACTTAAAGAAAATTTTTATTTTTTCTTTTTCAATACTTATTAGGAAAGCACATAAAATTATTTGTAAGGAAATTCTTTGTAAGTATTCATCCATTAAATGAAGCAATGTTTTTGGTCACTTTATACCTTTGTCCCTTGCATTCTAGCCTTACCTTATTTTTTTGTTGTGATAATTGTTGTCTAGAATTTTTTTATTTCTTTAGTTTATTTTGTTAGGTAACACCTCGCTGAAGTCTTACATTTCCTATATCTCAGTCGCTTGATTACGTCGTTGCCTTGGACGAGCTGCACCTTATGTCAGGTGTATTAAGTGAATCTTATCGCATCCTTCACAGGAGTAACCATCGAAAATTTTTACTACAAATCTTATCTCTAATGAGTAGGGAACCACCACCATATGTTAGCTCATTTCAAGCTAGAAGACATACTTTATTATTAATGATTGGGCATTGTGAGTTGATTCTTATGTAATTTACTGATCAGATGTTAACTGTCACAGTCAATCAAATTTAGATGATTTTTACTGATTGGATATTTGTTTATCATTTTTTATTTTAAGAAAATTTTTACTGATCGAACGTCATGTGTCTCTGTTAGTTTTGTCACACAGATGAAACTAAGCTTGAGGAACATTTCGAGTTCCCTGAGTATTGGTCGGACTTTGACAATCCCTTACATGAACTCCTCGAGTTCTTCCACTATTAGTTGAACTTGGGATCATCTTTACAGTTAGTGAAATCTTATTTGATATTTTTTTCATGTAATTAACAACTTTGTACAATAATTAGAATAATAACACTTTCATTTTTACTCGTTAATATATAAGAATTTTTCAAAGGATTTATTGGTCGTCATTAGTCTGCGTCTAAGGGACTCCTTTCTTTTGTACGCCTTTAGCTTGTATGCACCAAGAGTGACCTATTTGTTGATGATGAAGGGTTTAGTCCACATCTAGTCAAGTTTTCTCATAGCTTGTCTTCACCCTGCTAGATTAATTTTCTTCATCACAAGGTCTCTGGTGATGAAGGTCTTCTCTCAAACATATTTGTTATAATATCAAATCATCTATATCTTTAATTCTTCTTGTCAAAGAGCTGAATTAGCTCATTTTATCTGACTAAGGTAGAGCATGAGCATTACTTCGTTATTTGCTTCTTACAATTCAATTAATTCTAACTCGTCAAATGCTGAAGAAATCACCATTAACTGGCTTTGAAGACTATATTCGACTGGAAGTATCACCTTAATTTTGTGTGACAACATAAAAGGGATCTGCTTGATTGTTGTAGAAGGTGTTATTTGAACTACCCAGAGAATGGATGGGAGAACTCTACATAGTTCCCCTTAGATCCATTAACTTTCTTTCTAAGTGGGTTCATGATAATTTTGTTGGTTGTCTAGGCTTCATTTGTTTGAGCATGATACACAGATGCAAGTGATCCACTGAAAAATTGATAGCTTTTTACTATTTATTTCAAACCTATTTTTGATGATATTGCACTTTAAAGAAAAGTATTTTTCATGATTTCATGCATGTACAATGATTTTAGGCCTTTGGAGCAAAAGGAAGAGAAAAGGAGCAAATTTGTTGCAAAAAGGGGCAAAAGTGCATTTGATTGAACTAGCGCCGAACGACGCTATCACCTGCGCCAGACCGCGCTATTTTATAGAGTTGTGACCAATTGGCAGAATAATGCACCGAACGGTGCCCCATCCTGCGTCGGATCGTGCCTTATCCCGATTTCAAACTAAATTTAATGTATTTGGTCAAATTTTGGAGGGTTGCTTAAGGAAACTCTTAGGAAATCAGTTATGGCAGAATTTAAACTTCTTTGGAGTTAAATTTATAGAGGGAGGGAGAGTTTAAAGTGTAGAGAGAGTTTAGAGAGAGTGTCATTTCATTTTGTTTAGAAATCTAGGTTTTGTGTTTTCTCTTATAAGGAGTGTAGGAGAAGAGGGAAATTGAGAGATTTCTTCTTCCTTACTTTTCTAAAGAGAGAATTGTGTGTTGTTGTAAAGAAAGAAGAGGAGTCAAAGCAATTCATTGAGATTCGCTTGGGGAAAAGTTTGAGATAAGTTGTCTTTTCTTTACTCTGTTTGTATGACATTATTTTTATATATAAAATCCATGTTTTGCCATCTTTTCCTCGTGAGTCTTGAGTAGATTTCTTTGTCTTCCTCCTTTTCATGTGATGTGTTGATGTTGTGATATGGAAATGATGTCTTGATTTATTATGGAGAATTTGTGATGACCTTTTCTCTTCAAACTTCATTTACTTTTTGATCTGGCCAATTGAATTGTTAAAACTTTTTTAGAAACATATGTTCCGAAAGTATTATGAGTTCCACAATAAAAGTGAAGGTCACATTCAATGTACATGAATGAGAAACGTTGTTCATAGGGATTGAGTAAAAATAAATAGGGAAATATACCATGATGGGTGTAAACTTCGAGATTTCAGTGTGACAGGCTGGAATCCTTAATTTGGTCATAGGGTTTGAAAACCAAAGAGAGAGTTAGCCTTCAGGGGAAGGGAAGTGGGAGCTCTGGAGTGAGATCCAGTATCCTCCCAGCCTAACCACAGATTTGGGGACTAAACTTAGGATTAGACAATGTTCTTTATGCGCTTGGAAAAGAGTAAAGAATAGGAATGCTCCTATTTGGCACAATAAATTTTCATCACTCATCTATGTCACAATAATCATCATATTATAATCGGAGAGGAGGAAGACTCTTTCTTACAACTGAAACTTTATTATAACTTTAGTCTTGCGTTAATTTAACTTGCTAGAAGTTTAGAACGTACTTTGGTAGAAATAGTAACTACAACTATTGTCTTTATTTTAAGAATTGAACTTACTTGCAATTGTGTTGTGATTCAATAAGTGATTTCTATGCTACGCCATAAAGTTAAAGCCTCTATGTGGGATTGATAACCAAGACTCCACTAGAGCCCAGTATTACTTGAGCGATACGTATACTTGTGTTTAATTGTGTGACTCATTATAAAACTAAATCAATATATATATATATATATCTGAGTTCATAAATTTTGGCAAATTAAAAAAGGCGCATTAAGTTTTTGGCACCGTTGCTGGGGAGGAAAGGTAACTGCTGAAATTTAATTTTGTAGTATTTGAAATCTTATATTTAAATTACAAGTCATAATTGTGTGTGTTTGTTTATTGTTAGTGTGCTTATTGTGTTTTTATATGTAGTATCAGATCTATAGGTTTATGATCCAAGAGAAAAAGGTCAAGATTTTCATGCTTATTTTATACTAATTTTGATGACATTGTACTTTAAAGAAAGTTATTTTTGGTTTTTTTCTGCTGGTATGAAGAATTAATGACAAAAGAACGAAAATATGCAAAAATGAGCGGATTTGGAGGAAAAAAGGACTAAATTATACAATTTTGACCTAGGCCGCCAACGGCGAGGTTAAGGCCGCCGATGGCGTGATTTTCCTGAGAGCTCAGAATTAATTGCAAGGGAGGCCGCCGACGACACAGATCGAGGCCGCCGACAACAGGGACTATTCAAATGCATGGTTTCTAGAAGGGCGCCGATAGTGGGGTCGACAGATTTTTCCAGAAATATGTCAAATGTGGACGATATTCGAAGGGGTGCCTTCACAACCCTTAGAGACTCTTCTACAACTTTAAAAGGAACGAATTTAGGATGAAAAATGGCTCTTCTTCTAGTCTCTAAAGTAATTATTAGTGAGTCCATAGTGTAAAAGAGAGTCAATTAGTGAGTTTAATTTAGTGAGTAGTGAGTTCAAATGGACAAATTGTAAGGAATCCTTCGAGGAATTGCAAGAGTGGAAGGGAAGTGAGAGTACTCTTCCACATTGACGTTTCAAAGGAGAATTCCAACGAAAAGATCCAGAGGAACTTCTAGGAGTTTGCTCGCGGGGGGGGGGGGGGAATTTGAGATAAGTAGTATTTATTTATTTTTAGTGTGTAGAACTTTACTTTATTATATGAAATCTAAGTTTTATTGCTTCCTCTTCATGAATTCTGAGTAGTTGTTCAATCTTTCTCCTGGTTTTGATGTTTTTGTGAAATGATTATATAATTAGTCTATTAATAAATTATAAAAGAAGTTGTGATGGTACTATACCTAAACATACTTTACTATACGAATTGGTCATTTGTATTATTGAAATCTGTGAAGAATTCTTAAGACCTGACCGTGGGCTAAGGATTCTTAACTTCTATGTATCATAATTCTCTTTGCAAGGTAGACGAGTAAATCCTTGTAGGGTGAAGTGCAAATAAATAGGGAAATAATATTATTGGGCGTAGAATTGGAGATTATAGAGTGACAGGCTAAAATCCTCAATTGGTTCCTATTGTTTGGGTGCTGATGTGTAGATTGTTAGCCCTCAGGTGAGGGGAATGTGAGAGCTCTGAAGTGCGAGCTGGTATCCTCTTAGCCTAGCCGCAGAATCAGTAATCCAAGCATAGGATTAGTCAATGTTCTTTATACCTGGACCAAAGGGTAAAGAATATGTATGCTCATATTTGGCACAACACATTAAAACTAATTATAATTATCATCTCACTTAAATATCTTAACTAAGGAGAAAGATTCTTGCTATTATCTATATTTGAACTTAACTCTAGTAGTATTAGTAAATTGTTAGCAAAACTAATTTTTATTATAAGTTTCATATTATTATCAATTTCATATTAGTGACAGATAGACAATTTCGATTAGCTGTAATTCTGAATTGATTTTCTTAATCCCAAGTCTGTATGCTTTAATATCTCTCCCTTTGAAATCGATATCCAGGACTCCATTAGAGTCTAGTATTACTTGAATGATACGTATACTTGCGTTTGAAAGTAACTCTGCGTTTAAAAGAATAAATTATTTAATTGTTACTAAAGTAAATTCGAATTGGATTAAAAGCACAGGGGCTGTTCAAGTTTTTGGCGCCATTGCTGGGGATAGATTTTATATGTTATAGGAATATAACATAATTAGAGTAACGGACAACAATTTAGGATTGTTAGAAAACCTTTTAGAATTGCAACTTATTTAGTTAACTATTTTTACTGTGTACTGATTTCGAGTGTATGTGCAAATTTGGTTCTGAAAATCTTATACCTTATGATTCAGAATTATAATGCACTGTTAGGAGAATTAGAAAACTAAGAAAAGAACTTATAAATTCTGAAACAATGGAAATCAACGTAAACAACAAAAGAATAGAAAATGAATAACAATCTAGACCATTAATAGATTATGCTAACCCTACATTAGATGAAATTCACTTAACTATTCAAAATCCTGATGTAGTTGCTAATTCATTTGAGCTTAAACCTGCAATTATCCAAATGGTATAAAACAATTAATTTGGTGAAACTTCAAATGAAGATCCTAATTTACATCTTGCAAGTTTCTTAGAACTCTGTGCTACTTTTAAGTGCGACAGAGTGTCTGAAGATGCTGCCAGACTTAGAATTTTTCTTTTTTCATTAAGGGATAAGGCTAAGGCTTGGTTAAATTTGTTAGCACCTGGATCTATAAGAACTTAGGGAGAACTTTCACAAAAATTCTTATCAAAATATTTTCCACCATCTAAGACTGCTAAACTTAGAAATGATATCACATCTTTCAGTCAATATGAGGGAGAATCGATATATGAATCTTGGGGAAGATTTAAAGAACTTCTTAGGAAATGTCCACATCATGCTTTAACATATTGGTTAATTATTTAAACATTTTATAATGGATTAGTAGGATCTCTTAGATCTATAATAGATGTTGCAGCTTGTGGATCACTAATGTCTAAACTTTTTGAAGAAGCTTATAGGTTAATAGAAGAAATATCTACCAATAATTTTTAATGACTTGCTGAAAGGGTAAATCTTAAGAAAGTAGCCAATATTCATGATTCTGATGCTTTAACCATGAAAGCTTCTCAAATTGCTGCTCTTTCAAAGAAAATAGATCAATATGGAATGAATCATTCTCAAACACCTCAAGTGTTAGAAGAAAATTCATTAGGACAAATTATAGTTGCTCAATCTTCATATGAAACAATAAATGCAATAAATAATAGACAAAATAATCCTTATTCAAACTATTATAATCCAGGTTGGAAGAGTCATCCAAATTTTAATTGGAATAACCAAAATAATAATAATAATCCTCAATGGGGGAACAATCTTGTAAACCCATTATGAAATATAAATAATCCAGGAAATTCCAATTATAGACATTCTAATCCACCAGGTTTTTATAATAATTCACAATTTAAAGAGAAGAAGTTGTCTATGGAAGAACTAGTTTTGAATATGGGTAATCAATTACAAAATCAAGGAAATGCTATTAAAAATATAGGAAACCAATTAGGGCAAATTGCTTCTACATTAAGCAATAGACCTGTTGGAACTTTACGTAGCAATGTTGAAGTAAATCCTAAAGATCAAAGAAAATAACAAATCAAATATATTCTATTAAGAAGTGAAAAAGAGTTGGAAACAAGAGTTCAAAAAGAAACTGTAATTGAAAAGGAAAAAGAAGAAAATGATGGAGAAAACAAAAGTTTATATCCTGATTTTCCTTTGAAAACTATGAATTACTGTTGAAAAACTAGCTCCACCATTTCCTCAAAGACTAAAGCAACAAGATAAAGGAAAAAGATTTGCTAAATTCTTAGACATTTTAAAAAAATTGTCAATAAATATTCCTTTTGTTGAAGCTTTAGAACAAATGCCTGATTATGTTAAATTTACGAAGAATTTACTCAACAAAAAGAGGAAGTTATTAGATCATGAGAGTGTTGCACTCAGTGAAGAGTGTAGTGCTATAATTTAAAGAAAACTTCCTAAAAAACTTAAAGATCCTGGTAGTTTCACTCAGTGAAGAGTGTGTCCTATTGGTGAAAAATTTTATGGGTGAGAATTATGTGATTTGAGAGCTAGCATAAATTTGATGCCTCTATCAAATTTTAAAAGGTTAGGAATTGGAGAGATTGCACCAACTTCTGTAACTTTACAGTTAGCCAATCGATCTATTACACATCCTAAGGGAATTGTATAAGATGTTTTGGTCAAGGCTGATAAGTTTATTTTTCCTGTGGACTTTATCATTCTAGATATGGAAGAAGATAAAGAAATTCCAATCATTTTAGGAAGACCATTCGTAGCTACAGGAAGAGCTATGACAGACGTTCAAAAAGGAGAATTAACTATGAGAGTAAATGATCAAGAAGTAATCTTTAACATCTTAAAGTCAATGAAATATCCATCGATAGAAAAAGATGATGAATGTTTCAGAATAGATATATGTGATCTTTTGAAAAGAGAATATTTCCAAAAAAAATTATGAAGAGAAAGAAGATATAGAAAAAGATAATTATGAAGAAATAAAAACTGAAGAAGCTGATTATATTCAAGAAAAATATGAAAAGCTTGATTTTATATCACCAGAAAATCAAACATTAATTCCATCTGTTGTAAAACCCCCTGAACTTGAATTAAAGAATCTTCCAAATCATTTGAAGTATGTATTTTTAGGAGAGTTTTCAACATTACCAGTAATTGTATCCTCAGATTTAAATGAAATTCAAGAATAAAATTAATGGATACATTAAAAAAATACAAAAGAGCTTTTGGTTGGACTTTAGCAAATATTAAAGGAATTAGTCCTTCGATTTGTATGCAAAGAATTTTATTAAATGAAGAACATAAACCAAGAATTGACCCTCAAAGGAGATTAAACCGTATAATGAAAGAAGTAGTTAAAAAAGAAATTCTAAAATGGTTAGATGCTGGAATTATATATCCTATTTTGGATAGTACTTGGGTAAGTCCAATTCATTGTGTTCTCAAGAATGGAGGAATAATTGTTGAAGAAAATGAAAATAAAGAATTAAATTCTATCAGACAAATTTCTGGATGGCGTATTTGTATAGGTTATCAAAAATTAAATGCAGCCAATCGAAAAGATCATTTTCCTCTTCCTTTCTTAGACCAAATGTTGGATGTACTTGTCTGACGTAAGTACTATTGCTTTCTGGATGAATATACTGGTTACCATCAGATACCTATTGCTCTTGAGGATCAAGAGAAAATAACCTTTTCTATATGTAACGCACTTGCAACATTCAAGAGATGTATGATGTCATTTTTTAGTAAATTAATTGACAATGGAACTGAAGTATTTATAGATGATTTCTCTGTGTTTGGAACATCATTTGATGCACACTTAAATTATCTTGAAAAAGTTTTGAAGCTATGCAAAAAACTAACTCGCTCTTAATCGGGAGAAATGTCAATTTATGGTCGCAGGAGGAATTGTTCTAGGGCATAAAATTTCAGAAAATGACATGGAAGTAGACCCTGCAAAAATTCAAGTAATAGCTAAATTACCACCTCCTACTACAGTGAGAGGGGTAAGAAGTTTTCTTGGACATGCTGGTTTCTACAGGCGCTATATTAAAGATTTCTAAAAAATTACAAAGCCTCTATGCCAACTTTTAGAAAAAGATAAGAAATTTGAATTTACTGAGGACTGCTTGAATGCCTTTGAATTATTAAAGAAAAAACTAATCACTGCACCTGTAATAGTTTCACCTGACAGGGAGAAACTGTTTGAAATAATGTGTGATGCTAGTGATTATGCTATTGGAGCTATTCTTGGTTAAAGATATGACAAAATTTTTAGTTATATACTACGCTAGTAGAACTCTTAATGATGCTCAAACTAACTATACAGTTACTGAAAAAGAGTTACTGGTTATTGTATATGTTTTTGATAAATTTAGATAATATTTAATTGGAACAAAATGTATTGTGCATACTGATCAATCTGCTATTAAATATCTGATGCAAAAGAAGGATACTAAACTAAGATTAATTAGATGGGTACTTTTAATGCAAGAATTCAATTTTGTGGTGATTGATAGAAAAGGAATTGAAAATCAATTTGCTAATCATTTGTCGAGACTAGAATATAATGTATTATTTGATACCAATAAAGAGATAAGTGACAGTTTCCCTGATGAAAAACTTTATAATATTAATGAGTGGAAAATACCTTGGTATGCAGATAAAGTAAATTATTTAGTAAGCGATATTTTGCCACCTATGCTAACATTGCATCAACAGAAAAAATTTGTTCGTGATTCAAAAGCATATTTTTGGGATGAACCATATTTATATATGCAATGTAATGATCTTATTATTAGGAGATGTGTGTCTTATGAAGAAACTGAATAGATCATTCAAAAATGTCATGATTTTGATTTTGGAGGACATTTTGGGA
Organism: Papilionanthe hookeriana x Papilionanthe teres; assembly: GCA_022702705.1. Taxonomy (NCBI): domain Eukaryota; kingdom Viridiplantae; phylum Streptophyta; class Magnoliopsida; order Asparagales; family Orchidaceae; genus Papilionanthe; species Papilionanthe hookeriana x Papilionanthe teres. The sequence goes on along the minus strand of CM040431.1, from coordinate 10,585,561 downwards.
TTGATAAAACTGCATATAAAATCTTACAAGTGGGATTTTATTGGCCTACTCTTTTTAGATATGTTTACAGATATATCAAACCCTGTGATAGATGCCAACGAGTAGGTAATATATCTAGAAGAAATGAAATGCCTCTAAATTTCATATTAGAAGTTGAGATTTTTGATGTTTGGGGATTAGATTTCATGGGACTATTTATTCCTTCATTTGGGAATTTATATATTTTAATTACAGTTGATTATGTATCAAAATGGATAGAAGCACAAGCTTTACCTCGGTGTGATGCTAAAAGTGTTTCTAGATTCTTAATGAAAAACATTTTCACAAGATACGGTATGCCGAGAGTGATTATCACTGACGAAGGATCCCATTTTAGGAATAAATACATTCAAAGATTGGCATAAAAGTTTAGTATTGTTCATAAAATCTCTACTGTTTATCATCCTCAAACTAGTGGTTTAGCTAAAGTTTCTAATAGAGAGATAAAACAAATTTTAGGAAAGACTGTAAACCCTAATAGAGTAGATTGGTCTGCAAGACTGGATACTGCATTATGGGCATACAGGACTGCTTATAAAATTCCTATTGGTATTACTCCTTACAGACTTATATATGGAAAAACTTATCACTTACCAGTAGAATTTGAGCATAAAGCTTTTTGTGCGATTAAAGAATTCAATTATAATTTAAAAAATGCTGGTGAGAAGAGAATGCTGCAACTGAATGAATTAGAAGAACTAAGAAATGAATCTTACAATAACAATAGAATTTATAAGGAAAAACTAAAGTTAAGACATGATCGAAAGATTAATCAAAAGAACTTTGAACCAGGACAAAAAGTTTTACTTTACAATACAAAGCTAAAATTATTTCCTGGGAAATTGAAGTCTCGTTGGTTAGGACCCTTCACTATGACTCATGTTTTTACTTATGGAGCTGTTGAAATTGAAGATCAGAAGACTGCGAATAGATTTAAAGTAAATGGACATAGATTAAAATCATATTTTGAAGGTAAAAGACTAAATTATAAAGAGGTTTTAATGCTCAGTCAACATGAATAACACCTGAATAAATCGGGCTGACGACGTTTAACCAAGCGCTTTATGGGAGGCAACCCATAGTTATCTTTAATAGTTGTGTGTTTTTTTGAAATTATTGTTAGTTTGCAGTAATATTAAGTCATACTACTTATCTTTTACCCTTTGACTATCATAGAATTCGAATCCATAGAGACAATTTGGAACATATTGGACCACGACATTTTTATGCAAATTTTGGCCTAGGGTGCCGATGGCGCGCTCGACGCCGCCGACGGTGGGGTTTTCCCAAGGGCTCTGGTATTTAATTGCATAAGGCTCGCCGACGGAGCCTTAGAGGCTGCAAATGGCGGGATCGGTGAGTGGGTATTTTTTCGTGTTTAAAACGATGGTTTTTGGCGGTTTTTAGCAAATTTGTCCTTTATAAACTTCTATGGACGGTTCCTAAACATTACAAACACCAAAAAATGAATGTATTCTCTCTTCAATTCTTCTCAAATGGCTTCAAATTTGATTGACAACCCAAGATTCTGAGTTTACAATAGGAGAGAGTTCGTCAGTGCGGAGGCGCATCGACCATTCAACAAGGTAATCTCAAAGAAAAGATTGATTCAAGAAAGAGGATTTGTCAATAGAGAAAAAAGTGATTCTTTGTCACCAATCAAAGAAATGATTGTGTGAAGAACATGGGAAATGTTCTGCTACACTACTGCCGCAGTTGTCGTTCCAATGGTAAAAGAATTCTACGCAAATTTACATGGAATCTACCAAGGAAGCGTTTATGTGCAAGGTAGGTGGATTACATTTAGTTCCAGGAGAATTAATGAATTATATATGCTTGAGAATGTTCCAGTTTGTTACTTTTCAAATTTCGTGCCGACGAAGGAAAAGATGAACGAGATATATCAATTTTTGATGGATGAAACCGATGAATGGGAAGCTAGAGAGAACGAGTATGTTAGTTTCTCTGCTACTCTTTTAAATCCTGTTTCGAAACACTTGCACTTTTTCATCTCTGTGAAATTGTTGTCGACGATGAAAATTGGCAAGGTTACGAAAGAAAGTGCAATCTTAAACTACTGCATTCAGAGGGGATGAACCATGGACATTAGATCGATTATTGTGAAATCTGTTTATGGCATGTTCGTTCAAGGATCATCCCAAGGGTTTGGACATCTGACCACAAGAAAATATATTGCAAATTTTATACCAATTTTATATGAAATTGCACTTTAAAGAAAAGTATTTTCTTTGTTTTATTGCATGAATGAAGAATTATAAGTACTAAAAGCAAAAAAGCATAAAAGAAGCAGATTTGGAGCAAAAAGAACTAAAAATGATGAAAATTGAACTGTCCCGCCGACGGCGAGATTTAAGCCGCCTACGGCGAGATTTTCCCGAGAGTTTTTGAATATTTTATAAAGAGCCCGCCGATAGCGAGATCAGAGCGGTTAGCCACCTTCTATAAGCCCGCCAATGGCAAGATCGAGCCCGCCAACGGCGAGACAGTTGAAAAGAGCCAGATACAATGAACCTGAATGCTTTTTGAAGAGGTGCTTAAGCAACCTTTGAATATTTGACTCCTTCTATAAATAGAGAGGATTTCTGTCCTTTAGTGTGTCATTTTTGGTGTCTGTTGGTGTTGTTTTAAAGTCAATTAGTGTTCATTTTTGTTGGAGTGTAAATCAGAGAGTTTTAGTGAGTTTAATTAAGTATGCTGTACTGGAAGGAAGAGTCAAAGGAACTTCAAGGAGTCTGCTTGGTGATCTAAAAAAAATACATATTTCTTTATGTCTTAGTTTTCATTAATTTATAAGGATATTATTCTTTAATGAAAGGTATTTTTTTGTGTTTTTGGATGTAGGTGATGTAAAAAGATCTAAAAAGGAAATGCAGCAAAAAGGAGCAAAAATGGAGCAAAATACAAAAAGTATAAAAAAATATGGCCTGGCGCCTAAGCGCTCGTACTCGATACAAAACCGGCCAAGTTTTCGACAACGTTTCGATCGCTTATTTTGACGGAGTAAGCGGTTATTGGACATTCGAGAAGAGTGGCAGTTGTTCCTTGATAATAGGACATGTGATTCATTGCATTTGGGTGCTCCAAAATGGTTTTAATCGCGAAGAGGTGCGAGCCAAAGTGAAGAGGTGCGAAGAATCGGACACGGTGTCCAGCCGCCAGGCGCCGTACCGACCTTCTAGAAGATTCATCGAATGTGGACATGTTTTGAAGAGGTGCCTCAAGGCAACCCTCGAAGCCTATAAATAGGGTCCATTTCTTCGTAAAACATGCCCCTCCCATCGTAACCCTTTCTCTTATCCACTTTAGGATCTCTCATCCCGAGAGAGAGAATAGAGAGAAATTTAGGGCCACTTTTGTTTTGTTTAGTGAGTTTATTTTCAAGTTATTGCATCCGGAGTTCATTACACCGTGGAGTCGTAGGAATCGAAGATCTCGTGAAGAAATATTTCGAGATAAGTATTTTTATATTCGATTAAAAGTTTATTTATCATGTTTTGCTATTTATTTTCAATGTGTTCGAGTAGTTAGTTTACTTTATTCCTTCAATTATGAAGAGATAGATAAGATAATATAAAGATTCGGATGGAAAATCGAAATTCAAAATATTTTCAAAACATCGTGATGACATTAATACTCGATCTTACTTTACTTTTTAGATTGGCCATTTAAATCGTTAAAACCCGTCGAAGAGTTTTGAGACCTTGAAGGAGAAGAACTCTTAACTTGTAAATGTCACATGAATCCTTGGGTAGTCGAAGGCCATGTGCGGGCTATTCAAGGTGAAGTGCAAATAAATAAGAAGATAAAATTTAAAGGGCGTAGAATTGATAAGTTTTTAGAGTGACAGACTAAATTCTTATAATTTGATTTATAGATTAGGAAAGGGTCACTAGTAGGGCCGACCATAGCCACCCTTGGACATCTAGAAGTGTGAGCCTAGATTAACTCATTCTACTAACAATACATCCGGACCTATTCTATAAATTAACCAATGTTCTTTGCGCTTGGATCAAAGGGTAAAGAATAGAAATGCTTCTATTTGGCACAATACCATAAATCAAATTCTCCAACGAATATTAAATTATCTTAAAAATCTTAGATTAATTGAAGGAAAGAAATTTATTTATTTTATATAGTTTTCATAAATCATTTTCTTATTATTGTTTTCTTTATTTGCATCTAGTAAATTAATAGTAATTTATAATTAAATTAAAAGTTAAAAAAAATATTTTTTTTATTTAGAAAATTTATCACTATAATTCTTCCCTGTGGGATCGATACTGAGGTCTTTGTTTCAAAGCCCTATATTACTTGAAATGATATGTATACTTGCGTAGTACCCCTAGTGTGTAAAATATTTTCTAAATTTACATCATATTAATTTTATACACTAGCCGCTATTTATAAATTGAGTTAAAGTTTTTGCTATCTTTTCGAAGCGAATATTACCGCGTTATTCGTGGCCGGTCAAGTTTTTGCGCCGTTGCTCGGGAAGAAAGAAATGTGAATAAGTATAAATTTTCTTATAAAAAATTAAAAAATAAAAAAAATTATTATAAAAAATAATAAAAAAGATATATATTTTATTCCTTGTTTTATGCGAAGATTTGGTTCTGAAGGATTAATACCTTTAGATTCCGAAGTAAAGAACAATTAGAAAAATTAAAAAGGGAAAACAAATTCAAAAATTTCAAGAAATGACTACTTTACAAAATCCAATCGAACTTAATGATCAAAATGTTTATAAACCATTAAGGGATTATGCTAACCCTACAGTTGATGAACTTCACAAGTGGTATTCAAATACCTACCGTAGATGCTAATTCTTTCGAACTTAAACCATCTATTATTCAAATGATGCAAAACAATCATTTTGGTGGATCACCAAACGAGGATCTAAATTTACATCTTGTTAGTTTTTTAGAACTTTGTGCTACCTTTAAATATAACAATGTTTCCGATGATGGTTATTAGACTTAGACTCTTTCCTTTTTCTTTAAGAGATAAAGCAAAAATGTGGTTAAACTCATTAGCGATCGGTTCTATTAAAACATGGGCTGAAATGACACAAAAATTCCTTGCTAAATATTTTCCTCCTTCTAAAACTCGCTAAATTAAGAAATGATATTACTTCGTTTAGTCAATTCGACGGGGAGACAATTTATGAAACTTGGGAAAGATTTAAAGAACTATTAAGAAAATGTCCTCATCATGATTTACTCCGATTGGTCGATTATTCAAACATTTTATAATGGATTAATTGGATCTTTAATATCAATTATCGATGCCGTCACTGGAGGTTCTTTAATGTCTAAATCATTCAAGAAGCTTACACTTTAATCAAGAAATGGCTAATAACAATTTTCAATGGCCTTCCGAAAGGATTAATCCTAAAAAGATGGCCAGTATTCACGATAATGAAGCCTTTTCTATCTTAGCTTCGCAAGTTGCGGCAATGTCTAAGAAATTAGATAATTTTGCAATTAATATTTCACATAATAACTCGCTAATATCGAAGATTCTCAAACTATTGAAACTTTACAAGCTATTGCAAGTAAAAATAATCCTTATTCAAATTATTATAATCCCAAGTGGAAAAATCATCCTAATTTTAACCGGAATAATTCACAACAACAATGGGGTAATAATCAATCTCATCCCACTCGGAAATTGGAATAATCAAGTTAATTCAAATTATAAACCTCCCGGATTTAATAATCAACGAAAAAGTTATCAATGAAGAATTAATTATGCAAATGAATAATCAATTACAAAATCAAAATACTCGCTATTCGTAATATTGAAAATCAAATGGGGCAAATTGCTACTTTAATTAATAAAAGTACCTGTAGGAACACTTCCTAGTAATGTTGAAATTAATCCAAAGGAAACTAGAAAAGAACATGAACAATTTAAAGCCGTGCAACTTGAAGTGGAAAGGAATTAAAAGAAAGATTGCGGAATGAAATCGAAAAATAGATTGAGGTCAAGAGATCGAAAAACCTAAAGAAACTCTCTCTCTAGTCAAGATCGATCGTTATACTCGTTAATGTGGAAGTTGAAAACCACCACCACCTTTTCCTCAAAGACTTAAACAACAGAAATTAGATCATCAATTTTCTAAGTTCTTTGAAATTTTTAAGAAACTTACTATTAACATACCTTTTGCCGAAGCCTTGGAACAAATGCCAACTTACGCAAAATTTATGAAGGATATTTTAAGCAAAAATCGAAAATTTGAAGGTTTTGAAACCGTTGTATTAAGTGAAGAATGCGATGCAATAATTCCAAAGAAATTACTCGAAAAGCTTAAGGATCCCGGAAGTTTCACTATACCTCGTGCTATTGGGGAAAAATTTTGTGGAAAAGCTTTATGTGATTTAGAGCTAGTATTAATCTCATGCCATTTTCTATCTTTCGAAGATCGGATTTAGAGATATTACTCCCACCACCGTAACCCTTCAGTTGCATGATAGATCTATCACTTATCCTAAAGGAGTTATAGAGGATGTCCTTGTTAAAGTGGATAAATTTATCTTCCCCGTAGATTTCATAAGTACTTGAGATGGAAGAAGATAAAGAGATACCTATTATTTTAGGGAGACCTTTTCTAGCTACCGGACGAGCTATGATTGATGTGCAAAAAGGAGAACTAATCATGAGAGTTAATGATCAAGAAATTAAATTCAATATTCTTAAATAAATGAAGTACACTGATAAAGAGAAATGTTATCGAAAGGATATAATTGATTATTTAATTGAAAAACATTATCAAGAAAAATGTAAAGTCATTTCTGAAGAAAAATTTGAATTTTTAACTGATGAAGATGAAGTAGTAGAACACGAAGAGACTCATTTTATTAAAGATAATTGGGAAACTTTAGACATAACTCAAAATGATATACTTTTACCCTCAATTAAAAAAGCCCATGAACTGGAATTAAAAATGTTACCTTCCCATTTAAAATATGCGTTTCTTGGAAATTCGTTAACTTTACCTGTTATTATTTCTTTTGAACTGAGTAAAGATTAAGAAGAAAAACTACTAGGTGTGTTAAAGAATTATAAGAAAGTTTTTGGTTGGACTATTGCTGATATAAGAGGAAGAAGCTCTTCCATTTGCATGCATAGAATCTTAATGGAAGAAAATTTTAAAACTACTATAGAATCACAAAGAAGATTAAATCCTATCATGAAAGAGGTTATTAATAAAGAAATTATTAAATGGTTAAATGTTGGTATTATTTATCCTATTTCGGATAATCAATCGGTAAGTCCTATTCATCGTGTTCCGAAGAAAGGAGGTGTAACTCGTCATCGTTAATGATAAAAATGAACTTATTCCTACAAGACAAGTTACCTGGATGGCGAATTTGTATTGACTATAGGAAATTAAATAAAGCCACTTGAAAGGATCATTTTCCTTTACCTTTCTTGGATCAAATGCTCAATAAATTAGCTGGACACTCATATTTCTATTTTCTGGATGAATATTCTGGTTATCATCAATTACATATTGCTCCTGAGGACTAAAAAAAGACAACATTTACAAATCCTTATGGAACATTTGCTTTTAGAAGAATGTCTTTTGGTTTATGTAATGCACCTGCAACTTTTCAAAGATGTATGATGTCAATATTTTGTGATTTGATTGACAAAGGAATTGAAATATTCATGGACGATTTTTTCGCTTTTGGAACTTCTTTTGAATCTTGTTTGAAAAACATAGCCAAAGTTCCGAAAAGATGCGAAGAAACAAATTTAGTTCTTAACTCGGGAAAAATGTCAATTCATGGTCACGAAGACATTGTACTTCGGTCACAAAGTATCACAAAAAGGGATGGAAGTAGATCAAGCAAAAGTGAAAATTATTGTTGAATTGCAACCACCTACTACTGTTACTGATGTGAGAAGTTTTCTAGGTCATGCTGGATTTTATAGAAGATACATAAATGATTTTTCTAAAATTGCTAAACCTCTTTATCATTTATTAAAAAAAATGCAAAATTTGAATTTAATAAAGAATGTATTAATTCTTTTAATATTCTAAAAGAAAAATTAATAACTGCACCTATCATTGTTGCACCTAAATAGAATAAATCTTTTGAATTAATGTGTGATGCAAGTGATTTTGCAATTGGAGCTGTATTAGGACAAAAATATGAGAAAGTTTTCAAAGTTGTATATTATGCTATTAAAACTCTCACCGAAGCACAAAGAAATTATACTACCACTGAGAAAGAGCTTCTAGCTATAATATATGACATTGATAAATTTAGACATTATCTTCTTGGTATTAAATGCATAGTTCATACTGATCATTCTGCTATTAAATATCTTATATCTAAGAAGGTTTCTAAGCCTAAACTTATAAGATGGGTTTTACTTCTACAAGAATTTGATTTTCAAATAAGTAGATGAAAAGGAACCGAAAACCAAATTGTCGATCATTTGTCTAGAATTAAAAATGATATTATTTCTGAAGAAAATATAAATGAGAAATTCCCCGATGAATCTTTATATGTTATTCAAAGATGCAAAACACCTTGGTATGCTGATATTATTAATTATTTAGTTAGCAATATTTTGCCTTATGACTTGGATAATAAATTTATTAAGAAATTTAAAAATGATGCTAAATCTTATATTTGGGAAGAACCTCATTTATTTAGAATTGGTAAAGATTCTATGATTCGAAGATGTGTACCTTATGAGGAAACTTTTGCTATTATTCAAAAATGTCATGATTCTGATTTTGGAGGACACTTCGGCATAGATAAAACCGCATTTAAAATTTTAAATTCTAGATTTTATTGGCCTACCTTATTTAAAGATGTGAGACAATATGTGAAAACATGTGATCGATGTCAAAGGATGGGAAATAAATCTAGGAAAGATGAAATGCCTTTAAATTATATATTGAAAGTTGAAATTTTTGATATATGGGGTTTATACTTTATGGGACCATTTGTTCCATCATCCGGAAAAATTTATATTTTATTAGTAGTCGATTATGTTTCAAAGTGGATCGAAGTCGTTGCTTTACCAAACCGTGATTCCAAAAGTGTTTCTAAATTTTTAAAGAAAATGATATTTTCAAAATTTGAATGCCTAAGGTAATTATCACTCGATGGTGGAAGTCATTTCAGGAATATAAGAATTCAATCATTACTACAAAAATTTGGAATCAAACATGGAATTGCAACTCGCTTATCACCCACAAACTAATGGAATGGCCGAAGTATCAAACAGAGAAATTAAAAGAATTTTAGAGAAGACCGTTAATCCTAAAAGAACTCGATCGGTCGATAGACTTCGATTCTCGCATTACGGGCTTATAGTAACATCTTATAAGACACCAATCGGAATGTCACCTTACCTAGTTAATTTATGGTAAACATTGTCACTTACCCGTAGAACTTGAACATAAAGCTTATTGGCATAAAGGAGTTTAATTTTAATTTAATAAAGCAGAGAAAAACGATTATCGCAACTAAATGAGATGGAAGAAATTAGAAACGAATCGTATGAAAATGCGAGAATTTATAAAGAGAAAATGAAGTTGTTGCATGATAAGAAAATTTCAGTGAAAAATTTTCGAGCTCTGGACAAAAAGTATTACTCGTTTAATTCTCGTTTAAGAATTTTTCCCGGAAAATTAAGATCTAAATGGATTGGACCCTATTTAGTCGAGAAAGTATACCATTATGGAGTCGTGGATATTAAAGATCCCAAAATAGAAAATTTTTTAAAGTAAATGGAGTAAGATCGAAGCCTTATTTCGGGAGATATTAAAAAGATTTATAAAGAGGCTTACGAATTGAGTAAACCCGATTAATGATTTACTTAAGTCGGGCCGACGACGTTAAACCAAGCGCTTGTGGGAGGCAACCCATAATTATCTTCGTGTTTCGAGTGTTTTTGTGTTTCGATGTAAGGTTATGCCTCGATCTTGATTAATTTTATATTACTTTAGAAAAATTTGATGCTTATAAGTCTTCGATGACTTAGAGCTAAAAATTATTTTCAAGTATGTAAGATTTAAAAATTGGATCACTCTATTCTCGAATACGAGTAAAAAGGAGATCAAGTTAACCTTCATTATGATAGTTTACAATGAGAGTTATCGAGTCTAAATTACTCTTACCAAGTATAATTTACCTATCTTGGAGAACAAAATTTTGAAATTCGACGATTAAGCGAAACGGAGTCGAACATAGCTTCGGCGCCTAGGCGCCAGAATTCGGTGCCTAAGTTCCAGAATCAAATATGTATCAATAGGTCCGGCGCCTAGGCGCCAGATTCGGCGCCTAAGAGGCAGATTCGGCGCCTAAGCGCCACGGTTACTGAGTCGTACAAAAACCGAAAATTTTCAGTTTTTGACACGATTTTCCCATTTAAATCAACTTATCTTCTTCCCTAATAATCAAGCAATCAAAATTACGTCCCTTGCACTTCATTCTTGAGAGATTTGAGAAATTTTTGAAGAAATGGAAGGAATAAATCATGAAGAAGAAGCTAGGAACAAGGTTTCAAAAGATCCTCAACCCTACTTCAATGGTTTCATCGCTGTAAGTTTAGAAAAAAATTATAGTCATTTGGATAAGTTTGAAGAGGAGTTTAAAAGCATTGGAGATCGCCTTCATGAGATGTTTCATTAAGTTGAACATCTAGAATGGCAAATGAAACTTCAATTTGATCATTTTGCGGCTTATCAAGATGCTCAAGTTGAAATGTATGCGAAGAACAAGTGGATTGACGAAAAGACTACTACAGATTTCCCGAGAGTGTTAGTGTTCTTTCCAAGTGGAATACACAATTTCCCTTGTGAAGATTAGAATATTCTGGTAATGAGATAGTTATTATGGTTTGTTGAGTTGTTGTATCGATTTAGAGAATCGATTGTGTTTGTTTGTGTATTTGCTTTCATGTTCAATGTGTGTTGTTTTTGCTTAGAAATTGTTATGTTTGAGTGTGTATTAAGAACTTGAATCAAATATTGTACTTATCTGTAATGTATTGAGTCAATATTGAAGGTTATAAATGGAATATAGTGAGTTTGATTGAAACCTTATGTTTGATAGGTGGATTTAATATTTAATTTTTATAAATTTTTGAAAAATGTTGTGAAAGTTAGAAACTGAAGCCCTACTCTGATATGAGTAATTGGAAGTTGAATTTATGAATTTTGGTGGAAAATTAAATTTTTTAAAAAAAAAAATTGTGAAAGGCGAGTCTGGGCGCCAGAATTCGGCGCCTAAGCGCCAGTTCGGCCTGTACTCGAGAATTTACTTAAATAACCCCCAAAAGCCATTTTTGACGCCTAAGCTTCATCTTCTTCCCCATTTTCGCGAAAATACATCCTCTAGATCCATTTTGAGGTCAAAACATCAAGGATTTGAGCGCGAAACCACTCGATTTCTTCGTTTCAAGGTCAGATCTACACTTTAAACCATTTATTTTAGATTTTCACCATAGATTTCCCTAGGTTTTGCTAAGAACCAAAAATTTTGAAAAAATATTTTATTTTTAGTGATTTCTTTGGATTTCTAAACTTATTTTAAGTTTTATAAACTTAAAAAGACTTTAAATCTTTGATTCCTAAATTTGTTCTTATTTTCTTTCACGTTTAGATGGCTCCAAAATCTAAACGCGGGAAGGCACGAGATAACTTTGATAGCAAGCAAATTTTCTATCGTGGCCGCGCATTTTCGCTTCCATGAATTTGCGACGTCCAGAAAGTTCATTTCAGAACGAAGTTTCTATCATCTTGGAGAAATGTTCGAAAACATTATTGTTGCACACAATTGACAACGATTTTGTTATTTCACTGTTGTTGTCGTTATCCCGATTGTTCGAGAATTTTATGCAAATTTTCTGGATGTCGAGGATTATGAAGTCTTTGTCAGAGGAATCAGAGTAGGATTTAGTCCAGAAAGAATCAACATATTTTATGGCCTACCACCGACTATTGAGTGCTATTATTCTGGATTATCTCTATTTGAGGGAGATTTGGATATGATCATTGTTTATCTGACTGACGGTACTGGATATTGGAAGATCAGGAACGGAAAAATGGTAAACTTCAAATCCTCCGAATTAAATGGTATTTCTAAAGCATGGCACTATTTTATTTCTGCAAGATTGTTACCTTCCAACCACCTGAGTGAAGTGACTTGAGATCGAGCGATCTTAAACTACTGCATTCAGGAGAGGAAGCTTATTGATGTCGGGAGCATTATTTATGATTCTGTGGATTCTACTACGAGGTCCAGCACTTCTGTTGGATTGTGATTTCCATCTCTGATCTATTCATTATGTGTTAGTAATGGAGTCACTGCTGATATTTCTGAGGAGAAGTTAAAGTCTACCAAGCCAATTGGGCAGGAGAGTGTTAGTATCTATGATCGTCTTCGAAGAAAGAGATCGACCGCTCCTACTTCTGCACATACTTCAGACCCTCTACTTCTGCTGAGCCACCATCAGATTTCTGGGAATCAATGCATGATCAGTTTTTAGAGCAGCAGTAGGAGTTATTTCAAACTCACTGCAGGATTGATACTATTGATAGAAAACAAGATCATTTATCTGATTATACCCAGAGGAAGAGTAGTTTTGATCCTGAGTATGATGAAGCCCTAGTCAGATTTCTGAAGGGTGAACATGATGTTAGTTTTCTTAATTTTCCTAGATTCACACCATTTGTTGATCCTAAGGACGTAGAATTTTCCTTTGGTGATGATGATGATGATGAGGCTACAGCTAGTGACTAGTAGTTATAGATCTTTATGTTGAGCTACTCTGTTAATTTGTTTTGTTTGTTTAGTTTTGTGTTAGATGTATGTTGACTGATTAGTCTTAAGATTCTGTTGTTAAAATATTCTTACTATATTGTGTTGAGACTGAAGTTAGAAGTAATTTATATTTTATTTTAGTCTACTGTTTATTATTTAGTAATTTTGCTCTGTTTTAATTATGTTTCAAATTTAGTATCATCATAAAATTAGCCTGCTTACATTTTATACATGCTTAAATTTTATCTTAATTATTCATAAAAGCATGATAGAATTTAATTTTTCTTTTTAAGATTGTTTTTACATACTTATTAAAAATTCTTATGATTTTCTTTCTCTCATACTTTCAAATTATCATAGTATACCAAAGCTTAAGTTTAGGGGAAGGGAAAATCCATTCAAAATTAAATTTTATTTGTCCTTAAAGAGCTAATATTTTCATAAAAATAAAAAAAAACTTTTTAACATAACTTAAGGAATAAAGAATTTATTTGAGATCACTTTTATTTTTGAAATTATAAACAATTTAGTGAAAATTAACCATAATTTTACTAACTTTGATTGATTTTAAGAGTAGAATTATTTAACTTAAAGAAGAATAAGATAAAGAATTTTTTCTATTCATGATAGAAATAATAAATTTTTAGAAATATTAAATAATAAAAAATTATCACTTGAAAAAGAAAAGATTGGAAATCTTTTTGAATTTTTATTTATGTTATAATAATTAAGTAGAAATGTATAAGTTTTGAAAATATAAGTTAAGGATAGTGTAGTTCAAAACCATTAACAGGCTATCCAGATATAGTAATCCTCTATATATATATATATATAAAGAAAAAGAAAAAAAAAGAGAAGAGAGGAGAAGCTTGAGGAAATGCCTAATCAAAAATTGGCTTCACTTGAATTATCTTATAGGAAGAAAACTAGTTACATACTTTACTTAATTTTTATACATAAATATTTATTTAGAAAAGATTTTTCAAAAAGATCTTTTTCTTGTAAATAATCTATGAAAGCTTAATATAATAGACTTCTATTATTTTCAAAATGGATAGAAAGCTTGAAATCTTATGATTTGGTAGTTAAATATTCTTTAAATTCTTAAAATTAAACCTAGTTAGTGAAATTGGGTTAATAATTTACTAAAAAATTTATAAAATAAAAAATTATAAGGAATCTTAAATATTTATCTTTTATTCCAAAGGTTATATATTTTATATAGTAGAAAGAGTTACTTCGAGGACAAGTAACATTTAAGTTTGGGGGATTTTGATCTATAAAAAAATACCTATTTCTTTATGTCTTAATTCTTATTAATTTCTAAGGATATTATGCTTTAATGAAAAGTATTTTTTTTTTGTGTTTTTGAATGTAGGTGATGTAAAAAGATCTAAAAAGGAAAAAAGGAGCAAAAATGAGCAAAAATGGAGAAAAATACAAAAAGTATAAAAAAATATGGCCTAGCGCCTAGGCGCCAGAAGCTGGCGCCTAAGCGCCAGACTCGATAAAAAAACTGTCAAGTTTTTGACAACGTTTGATCAGTTATTTTGACAGAGTAAGCGGTTATTAGACATTCTAGAAGACTAGCAATTGTTCCTTGATAATAGCACATGTGATACATTGCATTTGGACGCTCCAAAATGGTTTTAATCGTGAAGAGGTGCGAGCCAAAGTGAAGAGGTGCGAAGAACTAGACGCGGTGTCCGGCGCCTAGGCTCCATATTCTGGCCCCTAGGCGTCAGACCAACCTTCTAGAAGATTCATTGAATGTGGACATGTTTTGAAGAGGTGCCTCAAGACAACCCTTGAAGCCTATAAATAGGGGTCCATTTCTTCAAAAAACGTGCCCCTCCAATTGTAACCCTCTCTCTTATCCACTTTAGGATCTCATCCTTAGAGAGAGAAATAGAGAGAGAAATTTAGGGCCACTTTTGTTTAGTTTAGTGAGTTTATTTTCAAGTTATTGCATCTGGAGTTCATTACACTGTGGAGTAAGTAGGAATCAGAAGATCTGTAGAAGAAATATTTGAGATAAGTATTTTTATATTTAATTCAAAGTTTATTTATCATGTTTTGCTATTTATTTTCAATGTGTTCTGAGTAGTTAGTTTACTTTCTTCCTTCAATTATGAAGAGATAGATAAGATAATATAAATATTGGATGGAAAATTGAAATTCAAAATATTTTCAAAACATTGTGATGACATTAATACCTGATCTTACTTTACTTTTTAGATTGGCCATTTAAATTGTTAAAACATGTTGAAGAGTTTTGAGACCTTGAAGGAGAAGAACTCTTAACTTGTAAATGTCACATGAATCCTTGGGTAGTCGAAGGCCATGTGCGGGCTATTCAAGGTGAAGTGCAAATAAATAGGAAGATAAGATTTAAAGGGCGTAGAATTGATAAGTTTTTAGAGTGACAGACTAAATTCTTATAATTTGATTTATAGATTAGGAAAGGGTCACTAGTAGGGCCGACCATAGCCACCCTTGGACATCTAGAAGTGTGAGCCTAGATTAACCCATTCTACTAACAATACATCCGGACCTATTCTGTAAATTAGCTAATATTCTTTGCGCCTGGATCAAAGGGTAAAGAATAGGAATGCTTCTATTTGGCGCAATACCATAAATCAAATTCTCCAACGAATATTAAATTATCTTAAAAATCTTAGATTAATTGAAGTTAAATTCTCCAAGGAATATTTTTCTTAAATCTCTCTGACCTCAAGGAGTTCAGATAAATAAATTTTATAATTTTCTGATTTTTATTTGATTTATTGGAATTATTTTAGTGAAAAAGGTTAAAAACTCATTTTTTTAATATTAAAAATTACATTAAGCCTTAAAAATTCAATATCTTATCCTAGGGACTTAGGAAAAATATTTGGTTTATTCCTAAGTGATTAGGAGTTAAAATGTGACTTTTTTATGAATTTTAATATTTTTATGATTTTTATTATTTTTTAATTATTAAGAATATTAAAATAAGCTTAAAAATGAAAATTTTTAGAAAATTCTAATTTTAATTTTCTTAGACTCCTCTGATATCAGAGAAGTCCCAAAACCAATTTGGTGAATTTTTGAAATGTATTTTTTGAGTTATGAATTTTTAAAGTTTAATTTTATCCATGTGACTTAATTAATCCACTTAGTGGGGTTAAACATTTCAAATTGATTTCAAATTTTTATTTGAGGTTCCTCTGACCCTAAAGATCAGTGGAGAATTATTTTCAAATCAATTTGATGTGTGGTTAACCTTAATTAATTCAAATTCAATTTTAGGGTTTTAGGCTAATTAAGGTTATTATGAATGAATTAACTCAAAATATATTTTTCCTAGGGTTCTCTGGTCCTAAGGGACATCACCAAATTTTCCTAGAAATTATTTCACAACATGCTAATTATTGAAATTAAAATACCTAAAAAAGTGACATGAAATTGGAAATTCAATAACTTTTCACAGAGATGGCCTCTAACCTTGAAAAATTCAGGGAATGTTCCCAAGATCAGAGGCTTCAAAAGCCCTATGGTCTCATGCCATGGTGAATTGTTTATGCAAATGAAGAATCAAAATACTGAAATCAGTAAATAAATTATTAAATATAAATACTCATCCAATTAATTTGATTTCTTTTCCACATTATTCTCCTCTGTTCACTGAGTAAGAGGGTATTTTTATTTTATTTTTATGATTTTTCTATGCAAAGATATGGATTTTTGAAGTTCTGGTATTTAAATAAATAGAAAATAACCCTATTTTTCTACTTATCCACGCGACGCCACACAATCCTCGGCAGCTCTGAAAGCCCACGCGACGCATTCCTATTCGATGCCGTCATCCGACTTAGTGCTCCAGGGGCCATGGTTCATGTACCATTGCGCTGTCCGGCTTGATCTCGACCGTCCGCTCGATACACGCGCGATCCAACGGCTCCTGGTCATCGTCTACGTCTGGTGTGCACCCGTGACCGTCCACACTAAAACCCTAAGAACTCACTCGATTCTCAATAGATTTTTGTGTTCTTATGCTCTATGGATTCGTCTTGAAGAGAAGAACACATCCATATGGTAAACATGCATTGAAATCGACTCAAACAAAATGGAGAATCTCCAGAAGCTCGGGAGGAAGAGTGAGTTCATACCTTCGCTCGGAGAAGTGAAGCTTCAATCCGAGGGTCGTGTCACCTTCGATTGAGTCCAAGTAAGCTCCGAGATGAAGTATCTAGCTCCGGGAAATGCCTAGGTACAAAAGTGACCAAGGCCGATCACAAAGCTTCGGAGGCCGGAAGCAATGGCCGGCCCGGTGAGGGGGCTTTTGCCGGGAACTTCTCCTCTCGGTCCGGCGAAGGTGTAGAGTCAATCAATTTTAGGATTGGCTCACTGTGGTGAAGTGTCCTGGTTTTTGGGTGGATTTTTGACTGAGAAATTGGGCTTTGTTAATGGGGATTAAGGGAAATGGACACTGGGGATCAATTGCTCTAGGTTGGGAGAAGGTTTTGGAGCAATTTTGGCAGAGTTTTGTTAAGTTTCTGTTCAGCACCTCTCATGGCCGAGAGGAGGTGGTGTTTAAATAGGCATGGCTGGAGGGCTTCACAGGGGGAGTTAAGGCTTAGGATCAGCTGCTCCATGCAAGAGAAGAACAGATATGGTGTCCATTTGGGTTTAGACAAGTCAGCAAAGGAGAATTGAAAAGTTTGGCTCACATGGAGCTCTCGGCCATGGTGTTTTCCGGTGGCTTGGTGGCTGGCCGGCCAGGCACTGGTCACCATCTTGACCAGTGGGGTCAGGGGTTGGCAATGGTGCAGTCAATTGGAGTTTGACATGTGTAAAGGGGCTGAATTGAAATGGAATAGGGGGAGCCTCATTTTGGGTTCAATTTGGTCAACCCATGTATTTGGGCTTGGTTCACCTTCCCATGGTCTCGATTTTGGGCCGTGGGGATCGAGTTGGGTCGACTGCCATGGAGTGGTGAAGTCTCCATCCATGGTGAGGTGGCTAAACTCGGTTTAGTGTGCGACATGATTATGGTAAAAAGGCTTAATGAAGGATTAGAAAAGGGGGCCCTCCTTTTTCCATTAATGGCTTGGTCACATGTCAAACCTTCCATGGCTTCATATGGCTTGTAAATGGCTTGCTTATGGCTCCATGTGGCTTGGGACAAAGCTTGGTCATTTACATGAAAGAAGGTTTTGAATTTTTGGGATTTATGGGTGATTTTGGCATGAGGCCTAATTTAGGATTATTTTATGATTGGTTTAGGACTTAAGGGATGATATCAATTAATGGGTTGATGAAAAGAATGTCATATGAGCTTTAGCATGAAGTTTGGGCCTTTGAAATTTAGTGAAGATGGGCTTTTAAAATGGTTCAGGGAAGTGGGCTTTTGGATTTTAAAATGGATTTTAGGATGAAATTTTGGTAAAGGCTTGGGCCAAAAGAGTGTTGGGTTTAGTTTAGGGATGTGTCATGAATGATTTGGAATTGGTTTGGAATAATTTGGAGTTGAATTGGGTTTAATTTGGGACTTTTGGTAAAGGGGCCAAAGTGGGTCAAATTGGGTTAACTTGGGCTACGTTTGGGCTAATGTTAGATTTGATGTAAAATTAATGTTGAGAAATGTTCATGGGAGTGTTACAAAGAGTTTTCAACTTTGGTTGGGCTTTAATTTCGGGATTTGGGCCCATTTGGATTAGGTTTGGGCTTAGGTCAATTTAAGGGATTTTGGTTTTGGGTTATGTTTGGGTGGAGTTTAGGTTCAAATTTGGGGCAAATCTAGTTAGTTTTTTTGTTTGTGGGGGTTTTCGGAAGGCTTTGGAAAAGATTTGGGGCCAATTGGAGTTGAATTGGATGAGTTTGAGCTAGGTTTAGGTCATAGGCTAAAATTGGGCCTTAGGCTTCAAATTGAAATTGGATCCAAATGTCAATCAAATTGGACTTGGATTTGGTCTAAATTGATATTGGGGATATTTGATTGAAGTTTAGAATTGAATTGGACCAAAATTGAGGTCAATTGAAATGGTTTGGTTTGACATTGGGTTCACTTGGGTTTAAAATGGGTCAAATT
The DNA here is from genome assembly GCA_022702705.1 of Papilionanthe hookeriana x Papilionanthe teres. Lineage (NCBI taxonomy): Eukaryota > Viridiplantae > Streptophyta > Magnoliopsida > Asparagales > Orchidaceae > Papilionanthe > Papilionanthe hookeriana x Papilionanthe teres. The sequence continues at coordinate 10,566,634 of CM040431.1, read as the reverse complement.
GGGGGTTTTGGTAAAAGTGGGGGAAATTGGCAAAATTAGCCCATGGTGTGGTTGAACAAAATGAAATTGGAAATATTTGGGATTTTCTGGAATTTTTTTGGTAATTTTCTGAATTTTTGGATTTTTGGGCTAAGAAGGGCATTTTGGATATTTGGACGGTATTGGGGGGTATTTTTGGAATTTTTGGTATTTTTTAGCTATGGATGATCAATTTGAGTGGGGGGAAATGTTTAGGATTGATTTTGAGGGATTTTGGATAATTTAGGTGATTTTGTAAATTTTGGGTAGTTTCAAGGGCTTTTGGTAGGTTTAGTAGGTGTAGGGCATCAGGGGTAAAAAATTGAAATTTTGGAAAAATGAAGATTGATCAAATTTGAGTAAAATGGAATCACTTTGGTTGAGCCATGAAGCCATATTAAGCCTATATGAGCCATGAGAGGACTCATTTGAGGCATTCACTATGTTGTTCCTAACCCTCTTAGCAAGGGGCTTAGGGGTTAATGACCATCCATGTGAATTACCTACATGAGTCAGGAAGTCAAGTTGGGTGAGAGTGTGGTTTTAGGACTTGGAATGTGTGTGAGAGTGTAGTGTATGTGCAAGTCAACCCTCACTGGGACCGAGCCACCCGGGGTATTCCTAAGGCCAAGAAGTCCTATAGGGAACTCATCCTTTAAACCTCCACATTTGATTTCAACCCTCTGTGTGATTAGGGGCCTACAATCAAGCTTGTGGGGTTTGCAGGGAGTCAAGAGGTGTTTGAATTTCTAAAGGGTGGGTTCTACTTCTAGTACTCTAAGATTAGTCAAAGGAAAATCCTAAGGCTAGATCCTAAGTACTAAAGAGAGAAGCAAAAAGAAAAGACCTCATCAAAAATGAGGTCAACAACAGGCCCTACTATGAACCAAACAAGGATTTAATAAAAAATCTTGGTTCATTTAATAAATAAAATATAATTCAAAAAATCACCAAAATTGGTCCAAGTGGTCCTCTGGTCATTAGGAACACCCCCATAATTTTCTTAAGGATAGAAACCTTTCCTTGGTCATGTTGTCGAATTTTCTTTGAAAACCCTTATTTTCTACTAAAAATAATTATTTAAATAAATTAAATTCAGAAAAATCACATTTTCTCCTCTAATGTCTTAATTGACATGTGAGTGAGGTGACATAAAAATTTCAAATTCATTTGAGCTCAATTTAGTGAGTTATGAAATAAATAAGCTTAAAAGGGTATAAAAGGTAATTAAAAATTTTAACCCTTAATTAAAACTTTAGGTTTAATCAAAATGGGAGGTAAAATATTTGATTTTAACTTTCTCTTGGATGATTGAAACTTAGGAAAATTAAGGGGTAGAAACCTACTAAACACTTTGAAAATATCAAAAATGAAACTTTAATTAATTAAATAATTTGAATTTTGGAAAGATTATATTTAAATTTGGATCATTAAAATAAGGATATTATTAAGAGGACATTTATTCTTTAATTTAAAAAATCCCTAAATAAGTCACTTTAACAATACTTAATTCTTAATTAAAAATTAAAATAATAATTCAGATTGATAATTAAAATTAACAATTAAAAATAAAATTAAAACTAAAATTAAATTAAAATTAAATTAAATTATATTAAATTAAAATTAAAACTAAAATTAAGTTAAAATTAAATTAAATAAAAATAAAAATTAAATAAATTTAAATCAAATTAAAATTAAAAATTAAATTAAAATTAAATTAAAATTAAATTAAAATTAAATTAAAATCAAATTGAATTAAAATCATTTAACAACAAACCTAAATGAAATCATTAAGAATTAAATCTAAAATAATTTGAACACTATTCCAAACTTAAAATTATTAATTAAAACCTCATTATTAAATTAAAACACTTTAAACCATTAATTCAAACTTCAAATTAAGAATGATTAAAATTCTCGATAAACCAACTTGCCCTTAAAGGCTTTAATTATTATAACTCTTAAATAGAGTATTAAGTGAGATGTCACTTCATTCATCAGGTAATCAAATAGCCAAGTTCACTGAGAAAGAGACAAAGTTTAACTAAACTCCTGGATGATTAATTCACCTGTACAACTAAATTTACTTGGACTCAAAACAATCCCAAAAATATTGAAAAGATGTTTAGGACTCGTCCTAAGCACTTCCTCAATATGACGAGATGTTTTAGAAGAACAACTAAATTTAATTGTTCTTTGATGAAGAAAATCATCCTTAAACAAAACACAAGAACCTAGACGTCATAGGAGATGACTAGTTATAGGATTAGGAATTTGGTAGACAACCAAAACCCTTCCCTTGTCTTTACCTAGGTACTTGTTGAAATATTTAATGCCTTAACATGTGTTTTAAGTGCATCTTGGGATGACGGGAAGACCCTCCAGGTACGCTTTTATTTTATTGCAATTTAATTTATTGCAATTTACTTACATGCATTGTACTTTACTTTTCTTGCATGTTAAACAAGACTGTTGCATGAAAACCAAAACCTTTAGGGTAGTCCCTGAACTGAAACCAAAACTAAATTAAAAGTCATTGCAAGATAAAATTCACCACCACAACATTTCAAAATATAAAACAACTCAAAATTTAATCACAAACATAACAACAAAACTACAATTGTAACTAAATTAAAATGTCTTGTTGAATGATCGGGAATACCTTAGATGATGTAACCCACGTGTTGCTTACGGGATTTCCCATGGTCTAAATGAAAGTGTGGAACACATTCAGTTGAGTTTAGCAAATTAATCTGGACTAAGTGAATTCAATGAAAATAACGGTTCCGGGATGACGGAACCGTGGGATCTTAATCGGTTCTGTTTAATTAACTTTAAGATTTGTTTAATTAAAATATTAAAAACTCTTGGATTCTAAGATTTTCTCTAAACCAAAACACTTCCCTCATCTCCTGATTTATGACTTCTAAAACTAAACCTCTGCAACAACAAGGAGCTCGGAGCATGGTGGGCAGCTCAGCCATCGTCATCAGCAAAATAACTCTACATCAGCTAAACTTTCTTAGAATTAAATAACCAAGCCATAGGACCTTGAGGTAGTTTTCCTAGTGCAACATAAATCCTCAACTTTTTGTTAGGCATTTGTATAATCATGTTATGCAAATTAAGCCCTAACCGGTCCTAGGACTCCGAGGTAGTCGTTTGGTACGACATAAATCCTCACATCTTCGAGGCTATTTGTGTGATTATGTCATACAAATATAAGACCTAAATAAATAAAATTGGCAAGATTGCAACATTAAATAAATTCCTAAATTGAAGCCAAACAATAAGATAGTTTGGGAAGTTGCTAAGATTCTTCTTGGATCCTCAGCTCCTCCTACTTTTCTTCCTTTGGACTCCTGAAATAAACTGTTCCAAATTTGATCCATTCCCTTTTGAAATTTCCAAAATCCAATCCTTTGAAGACCTTAAGCTTTGAAATTCTTGAGAGCAAAACCACTGATCATTATCGAGAGTTCTCTTAAGTGATTCCCGTCACTTAGGATGTAATTAACTATAGGGGCTTGCCCTTATAGGGAACTTTAAGAACCCAGGTAATATAAACCCTGCTTAGTTCCTTTATATTAAGCAGGGGAACTTATCAGCTTATAAAATTGGTTCGCAGACCAAACGGATGTCACAAATCTTCTAGTTTACTTAATCAAGGCCCATCGTCAAGTAGTGTGTCTATTCTTCGGGATAGATACACGGTTTGTGATGCGGTGCTTGTTTATATAAACTATTTGGGATGTGAGATCTGTTTGATATTTCATATCTTAAAATTTTCAAACTTAAAATTATTTTCAAAAATCAAATACTACTTTTCAAACTATTTATTTAAATTAAATAAAAAATTCACCGACAACTTCTGTAGGTGACCCCCTTTTTAAAATACAACACTCAACCTAAAAATAAGCCGTACACATGTGAATTATTCTACGGGTTGTTAGCAAACAACACCATGAACATCCTCTAAAAGTCAACAAATGATGCAATCACCTCTAGTGGTAATGTGTGGAACCAGTTGAGGACCAACTCCCTTAGCATGGTGAAGAAAAGATGAACCTTTAGTGTGCTGGTGATTCTCAGTAGATACACATTCAACTTGAAAAAGGCTATGTAGTCAACTTGATATGTTATGCCCTTATAGAACTGTAGTACTATGATCTTGAACCTCTCTAGGGCTCGACCTTAAAAATTTGCCAAGAGAAAACATTCTTTGGTTGTCAAGGTGCTTCTGTACATCTGAAACGATGCCTTTCGATCGATGCTGAGGAAGCATTGGCAAAGTACTATGAGTCTCCTCCTCTATTCAAGGCTATGAGGATCTTCACACTTTAGGTGCTGACCCTTCCTCTTAGGGATACGGCTCCCTTCTTCGAGCTAGTGACTCTCGGATGACATCTGACAATTTATCCATCAGCTCGTAGATTTACTGGTTCATGAACTCTCTTGTGCGATCAATATTAACAGTGTTTTAATTATGGGTTTCTTCTCTATATGCTTCTCATCTACTTATTTGTGACATGATCCATGCTCACCCACACCTTTTCGGATGTTAAATCCTAATTTATCTGTGAATCACACCCAAGGAATAGTGCAAACAGTAGTACGTTTTCTCTAACTCTTAAAATTATCTCCTTATATATGAGAGATGGCCCAATATAGTGATATTTTATTTTTGACAATGCTTTAATGGGAGTTTTACATATTATTTTATGTGCTTCACATATATGAGTCTATTGCTCGACCACTCTAAAAATAAATTAAGCTTTTGAAAACACTCAAATCAACTTTTAAATATTTTGAGCATTTTTAAAAATAATCACATCTTAATTAAATCTGTCAAATATGTTTTGTTTTAAATCAAAATATAAATAAAACAAAATATAAAATAAGAATTAAAAATTACAAAAATAAAAGTTATTTCAAACGGCCATTAAAAGATCCGTTTGACGCGGTCGAATTCACACGGCGTGACGACGAACCATGATTTGTGGCATTTGCTTTTATCTTCACGGCATCATTATTAAAATAATTTGTTAAAATGCGGCAACAGGATTGGCCCCACGGCCTACGTCTCTTCTATCTTGACTGCAGGTTCAATTACCCCACGGTGCCTCTTCTTGTCTCTCTCAACCTCGTTCTCTCTCCTACGATTCTTATGCCCTAAATATCTCTCTCCCACGGATCCATAGCTCCGACGGATATGCATTGTTTACACTTGGCTATTTTCAGCTGTGAGTGGTTGTTCCGGTGACTTTCATTCTTCTCCCTCTCATCTCTTTTCTTCTGCTTGAATTTTTGTGGTTTGTGCACTCTGTGCTCTATGTGGTTTTTTTGTTGTGCACATAACCAACAATGTGTGGGTGTTCCCCCTTCTACCTTTCTTATTTGTTCTTCACCTTTTTTCTCTCTTCTCTACCTGGTTGTGCGTACTATGCTAGTTGGTTTCATCTTTGTTTGCTCGATTTTGGTGGTTTTCGGTTTGATATGCTTGATTATGTAGTTTTGATGCTTCATGTTGCATCCATGCAGACTTTGTTTTATGCCTTTAATGCAATGTTGGATGTATTCGAGCCTTACAGTAATCTTTGAATTTTTTGGTGCTTATCCTGTTAACAATGCTTCGGGTGCTCTCTATGTGTTTTGTTTGATTTCTTTTGGTGCTTATGTTGTGGGTAAATTGGATTTCTTTATGAACTTTGATATTTTAATGGGAAATTTGAAAAATGCATGGAATTTGGTATTGGATTTGTTAATAGCAATATTTTGGGTGTTGTGTGTGTTGAATATGGCCAGAAAACATGAACTTTGAATTTTTGTAGGAATTTCATGCTGAATTTTTATGTTGATATTTTCAATTTCACTAGAATTTCAGTAGAAAATTTGGATGTATATTTCTATTTTTAGTAGGAATTCAAGTGGGAATTTTGCTGGAAATACATGATGGATTTGTATACTAATGAAATAACAGAAATTTGGTGCTAGATTTTCATATTGACATTTTTAATTCTAATGAAGGTGGTGATGTAGGAGAGTTGTGTGGTATGGAGGTTGTGGTGTGTAGTTTGAAGGTGGTGGTTTAGAATGATTGATGAGGAAGTGGTTGTGTGGTTTGTGGATGTGTTGGTGTGTGGTCTGGAGGTGGAGGTGTGGTGTGTGAATGTGTTTGTGTGGATGTGTTTTTGTGGTGGTGTCGATAGTTTTATGGTGTGGAGATGTTGGTGCGTGGATGTGTTGGCATAGTGTAAAAGTGGTGGTGTGTAGTGTGGTTGCGGTTGTGTAGGGTGGTTGTGTGATGAGGAGGTGGTGCTATGCTTTGTGGATGTGTTGGTGTGTGGTGTGGAGATGGTGGTGTAGTGTGTGGATGTGTGGGTGTTGTAGTGTCGGGCTGTTGTGTGGTGTGGAGGTGGTGATGTGTGGATGTCTTGGTGTGGTCTGGAGGTGGTCGTGTGTGGTTAGAGGTGGTGGGGTAGGGTGGTTGTGTGATGAGGAGGTGGTGGTGTGGTTTGTGGATGTGTTGGTCTGTAGTGTCGAGGTGGTGGTGCGGTTTGTGGATGTGTTAGTCTGGTGGTGTTGGGTGCTTGTGTGGTGTGGAGGTGGCAGTGTGTGGATGTGTTATTGTGGTGTCAAGGTGATGGTGTAAAACAGGGTTGTGGTGTGTAGGTGGTGGTGTAGGGTGGTTGTGTGATGAGGAAGTGGTGGTGAGTGGACATGCAGGTGGTGTGTTTTGTGGATGTGTTAGTGTGTAGTGTGAAGGTAGTGGTGTGGTGTGTGGATGTGTTAGTGATGATATTGCGACATTATAATTTTTCTTTGATTTGTGATATCATGGCATTGATATTTAAGTTAATTAGTTTTTTTTCATCATAGTAATACACTGGTTAAGACCAAAAAGGCCGGTTCATTTGCAATATGGGGTAAAGAAATAAAAAAAATATTTTGCAACTTTTGTCTCTTGGAGATCGCTTGAGAAATAAGCCTACAACCTATTTCAATAAGAAAGAGTGGCAAAATATTATCAAAGAATTCAATGAAGGTACATGCAAAGTGTAGAATATGATGCAATTAAAAAATAAGAGGGATCAGCTCAAGAAGGATTGAAATATCTCAAAGAAATTGAAATGAGGGTCAACGGGCTTGCGGTGGGATCCGATGAAGTGAACAATTGATGCTTCTGAGGAGTGGTGGGAAAAAAGACATGCAATAAGCATTTTTGAAATGAACTCTAATTTGGTTAAATTTTAATTTGTTTTTAAATTGAACTTGATGTTATATGAATTTGTATGTGGTGCCTGTTAAGATTAAATTTAAATACATTGCAATCGATCTGAGTTGGAGGAGAAGTTTGATCGAATGTTTGGGGGTGTCATGGAAATAAACAATAATGCATGTGCCCTCAACAAGATAGGGTTTAGTGGAAATCCCAAAAAATTTGGGTGCCAACCAATCGAGTGGTTCCATAAAAGTCTCATCCAGGACCTCCATGAAATCAAGTCCACATGTCATTTTAAGTTTCTGTCCGATGAAAATAAAAAGAAAATGGGAGCTGCTTTCCTTAGAGGATAAATATCACAACTGATGGCTTAATGCAGCAATTTCAACACTCCTCTAAAATAATATATAGATAGTTCTCAGTAAGGTTGAATGCACTTGTAGGTTTTTCTTCAGAAGTCATAAAACCAGCAGATCCTACGTTCGAACGAAACCCCACAGAGATTTCACATGATGCGCAGTACATGCTAATTTTTAAGGTAATTTATTTAATTTATTACCATAAATTTTTAAATAAACATCATAATAACGTAACCCTTCATTATTTATGTAGAATTGTATTAGAGTAATCGATGGAACACACGTTGATACATGTTTTCCAAATAATGAGAAGATCGCATTCATCTGTCATTGTGGGTCCCCAACTCAGACTGTCATGGCGGCATGTAACTTCAACATATACTTGACCTTTCTCTTGGCCGGTTAAAAGGGAAGAGTACCTGACAGTCAAATTTTCAAAACTACAACACTGAATAGAAAGTACAACTTCTCACATCCATCTTCAAGTACGCCTGAGACTTAGCTACTTGATCCACTTTTCGATATTTATACTTACAACTATGATATGAAAATTAGCAACGACACCAAAAACTTGATCTCGCACTGAATATATATAGATACTGATGATTCTGTTATGGATTTTATGATTTATATTGTGGATACTACGCAAGTATACGTATCGTTATCAATAATATAGGGCTCTAATGGAGTCCTAGATATCGATCCCACAAGGAAGTTAGAGAATTTCAAAGACAAATTAAAGTAGACTTACTTACTAATCTAGTATAAGAAAATTAAGAACACTTAGACTAAAATAAACTAATGCTTAAAATTTGAAAATAAGAATTCAGAAAAGTATATTTCTCCTTGTTTGAGAGAATTAAGTGAATGAAGAATTAAATGAGTTTTTAATTGTATTGTGCCAAATAGAAGCATTCCTATTCTTTACCCTTTGGTCCAGGTGCAAAGAACATTGACTAGTCTTATGTTTGATTATTGAATCTGCGGCTAGGCTGGGAGGATACCGACTGCCACTTCAGAGCTCCCACGTTCCCCTTGCATGAGGCCTAACAACTACACTTCAACTCCCAAACAATAAGACCAAATTGAATATTTTAGTCTGTCACACTAAAATGCCCAATTCTACACCCGATAGTTAATATTTCCCTATCAATTTGCACCCTCCTTCCAAGGCTTTTGACTTCCCTAAATCTTGGATGTAATCTTTACTATAGTTGATAATTCAACATATGTTAACAAATCAATTGGCCAGATTGAAAGTAAATTAAGATTTAAGTAAAAGATTAACACAATTTCTATTTTCATATTTTTAGGCACAACTACTTTAATTCATCATTTCATGAAATCTCGATAACAAGGAGAAAGACTAAGGAAACTACTCAGAATGCATGGGAAAAATAACACAAAGCATGGATTTCATCAAAGTTAACAAACAATAAACAAATATATTTATCTCAATTCTTCTCCCCAAGCAGACTCCTTGAAGTTCCTTTGTCTCTTCCTTCCAGTACATCACACTAAAATGCTAAACACTTTATCTACTCACTAAAAAGACTCTAGGATGACACTTAACCTCCACACAAATGACACAAATTGACACACAACTGACTAAAATTCGTTTCTATTTATAGAAGGAGTCAAATCTCCAAAGGTTTCTTAAGCACCTCTTCAAAAATGTTCAGGTTCAATGTATTTTGGCTCTTTTCAACTGTCTCACCATCGGCGGCTTGATCTCACCTTCGGCGGCTTGATCTCGCTTTAGGCGGGCTTCTAGAAGATCGACTAACCACACCGATCTCGCTGTCGGCAGGCTCGATCTCGCCGTCAGTGGATTCTCTATAAAATATTCAAAACTTTTAGGAAAAACTCACCGTCGGCAGCCTTTTCCTCGCCATCGGCGGGATAATTCAATTTTCATCTAATTGAGTTCTTTTTGCTCCAAATCCGCTTCTTTTGTGCTATTTTCTTTCAGTACTTATAAATCTTCATTCTTGCAATAAAATTAAGAAAATATCTTTCTTTAAAGTGCAATTTCATATAAAATTGGTATAAATTTCTCAATACATTTTTCTGTGGTCAAAATCCTCCAAACTTATTTATTACTTGTCCTCAAGTAATTTAGATACTACATAAAAGTAAAATATTATTTGTAGTAAAGTTTTAATTCAAAATTACTATGAATTTGATTAAAATAAGTATTATAGTAAAGTTTTCTAGAAATATTTTAAAATAATTAAACTAATTCTATAGATATAAGGCTATTTAGTTCACAAGTTTAAGATTTCTAGTCTTCTATTTATTTTTAGAATGACTATACTTTTCAAATATTAAATTACTTAAGATATTCAGATGATAGAAATTTCATGAAAGCACTACTTAGTAAAATACTAATCCATATATATAAGTTCAGAAATGTAATTGAAGTTTACCCTTTAGGTTGATTCAAATGAAGCCAATTTTTAATAAGCCACTCCTCAAGTTTCTCCTCACTTTATATATATATATATATATATATATATATATATATATATATATTCTTATATTTTTTCTTTTTCTTTACGGATTGATTTTCAATCCCTTTTTCTTTACTTTTTTATGTGAGGATCACTATTTTTGGTTAGTTTGTTAATAATTTTGAACTTCATTTTCCTCTTCATAAATTTGAAGCTGGAAACATTTCCTTACTTAATATATATTTCAAAGCTTTTACTTTATTGAGTTTCAATCTTTTCTTTCTCAACTAAATACTTAAGAATTTCACATTTAAAAATATAGTTTTCCTTACTTTAAATAGTTAACTATATTCTTATCCTTTTAAACTAAATTTCTTAATCTATAAAATTAGTTAATCATTAAAAGTATTTCTCTTAACTTTCTATAATAAATAAATAAATTAATTCTAGTTTATTGAATTAAAATTACTACAGAAAATCATTTTATAATAATTTTTGAAAATATAAATTGAGAACAATTTAATAATTAAATTTGTGTTTTTCCCTTTCCCAAACTTAAATTTTTCTATCTATCTATATAGGGTGAAAAGGAAATAAACTGTAATATTTAAATCATACCTTTGAGCTTTAGGTATTTCTTCTTTTTGAAGTTCTGCAGACTTTTTCCATTACTTAATTAACCTGTACTGTTAGTATTTTTCTACACACATAATATTAAAGAAAGTGCTGGGTAAAGAAGTTTAACAAAATACTACCACATTTTATACTAACATATTATACTACATCCACATACATTTACTAATTCAATCCAAGGTTACATTAACAGTCTGAAAACATTAAAAATTTAAAAACTATATAACTTTAACAACAATATTAAAACAATCTACACTACATCATAATCAAGTTCATAAACTAAAACATTAATACTAAAATTTAAGACAACAAACAAACAATCACAACATCAGAGTCTATAACTAAACAAATAAACATAGCATCTAATCTTCCACATCAAAGTCCCAAACTATATCGTCGTTTCCTTGATCAGTGGGTGGATTAAGCTGGTAATGAGTATATCGGGGGCACTCAGGAAATACAACATCGAGCTCTCCTTTCTTATAACGATTCTCAGCATCATAATATGCTATCTCATACTACGAATGTCTGCTGGAGATACTCGTCGTCATAATCATGTCTTCTCTCCGAGCCTCCAATTCTCCGATCAATATGATCCGGCTTTTCTTCTATTTTCTCAAAACTTTTCCGCTTGTAGAGTCATCTCATTCATCAAATCCCGAAGGGTAGGAGTACTATAGGGAGGAGGGTCATAAGCTGGTAGAGGGAATATCTCTACTCGAAGAAGGTACATAGCTCCTAGTCCCAGATCTCCATCCTTCGTGGGATTCATATTTCTTAATATTAGCCGGAGTAATGGGTTTCATAGGCTCCACCCATTCCTCATCATCCCTTGCCTCTACCCAAGATAATTGGCAGAGTACATAAATCAAACCAGGGTGTCCTAGTCCTCCTCCACTTTCACTTCTTGCGGTAGGTAATATATTCTTATAAATTATACTTCCCACATTAATACTTCTTTGGTTCTGAATGCAGAAATTCAGAACTACTTTATCTCTTGTTACCTCACTATGGTGATAAGTGGGTAACAAGGTAGAATAAATAAATTAGTGCCAGGCTTTAGATAATGCATTCAACATTGAGAGAGGAAAGTTTACCCTTTCACACTGCTTAATCTTCCAAACTCCTTTCCCGTCAGTGAGAAAGTTGATCACTTCTTCCAGTGGTCCTTCCATCGTTCCAAAGGTATCATACTCATTGGTGTATAAGTCTCGTACTTCATAAAATGAATTAATGTTGCAACACTGAAATCTACCAAAAATCCTCTCACCTTGATTGGTGCATCTTCGATCGCAGTCAGGTTGGCATAGAATTCTTTTTCCACTTCCACAGCAGCTCTGTTGGTTATATAACAGCAGTTTTCCCATCCTCTTTCCTTTATTATTTGCTCTACATCACCTCCAGGATTTTTGAAAACTCGATCCTGAATGCATTTTCTGGCTTGAATATTGTGAAAATATCTTGATTATGCCCTTGCATTCACAAAGCGAGTTTCGTCGTAATCCATTCTTCTCTTTTGAGGTGGATCCATTTTTCGATCTGTTAAATTCACAAAAATCTTAACTAAACTTCTAAATATTACTAAGATGGCTTCCAATAGTTACTAAAATCAATCTAAATCAAGTTCCATGAATTTCTTCCAAGTCCTTTCTTCACATTTCAACATTTTTCTAAAATCCTCAATGTAGAAGAAATTCATGGTGAAAATAAAAAATTTTTACATAGGAGTGTAGCTCTTACCAAGGGAAGATAAAATTCGGCATCAAAATGTGTTGAAATCGCTCCAAATCCAAGATTCCACAAGCCCTAGGTCGGTTTTTTGAAGTTTTGAGGAAGGGGATGATGAATAGTGTCGGTTGACCTGTCAAAATATAGTACATTTCCCAATCTCGCTGTCGGCGAGAAATTTCTCGCCGTCGGCGAGCTAATTAATTCACCAAGGCCAAAGTTTCAGGAAAATCTCATCGTCAGCAAGATCGTTTTCGCTGTCAGCGGACTTTCCAAATTTTAAATATTTTTAACTTTTCAATAATATTCATCTTAGATTAAGCCTTGTTCATTGTTCCGGTCACTTAATTATATATATATATATATATATATATATATATATATATATATTAAGATTAAATTCTCTACTGACTCATATAAGATTTACACAACACAAACAGTATAACTTTTATAAATGAAATCCAAGAACTTACAAACTTCAAATACCACAAAACTAACAATTAACTTATCAAATTAACCCAAACACATCTAACTCAGCATTGCAATCCACACAACGATACTCTAAATGCTGAGACTAAACAAACAACATACAATCTCATATAAACTGATATTATCTACGTAAAGTTCAAATTATATTAAAAACTAAATTCAAATCAACACACATACATATAATATGAATAAAAATGTCTGCTACTCATCGGAATATGAACTGATCTCTTCTCTGATGTTTCCAATAGAATGCAGGTGCACAAACAAATTATAGGAAGGTCTAAAAGGAAGTTCTGCAGTAGAATCTTCTTCAATCCACCCTTTCTGTCTCAATAGTCGTATAAAACTTGCCTCCAGATGTCCCGTATGGTCAAAGTGCTCCTTCATTCTCCAATCGACGTGATCGAATAAATCAGAGATATTATCAATATAATTCATCACATTTTGTAGCTCCTTTTCCAATCCTTTAAGTTTCCGTAAAATGAGGTTTGTTCTATCAATCAGGAGCTTAACTAAAGGATTGTTTTGAGATGCTTGATCAGAGATAATTACTGTTTCATCATTGTTATCTAATGTAGGGAACATATCTGTCGGATCTAGTGGTTTCCAAGGCAATAGCACTTTTTCCCAAGCTTCGTAGGAAACTTGGTACTGACTACATATAGCAAATATAGTTGATGGGTGTCCAAGTCCATGAATGGACCCATGCACAATTAATCCTAATGCAGACTTCACAATGATAGATCCAACATCAATAGGTAATCCAGATTGAATACAATAATTTAAAAATGCGCATTCCTTAGAGACTTTCTTTACCCTCATAGTGGGTAATAACTTTGACGAAATAAAGAAATGCCAATGCTTTGAGACGGGGTTAAGAAGTGACGCAGAAAAACTAACGTACCCGTCTTCTCGTAATTCCCAATCGTCAGGTTCGTCAGTCAGATATCTGTATATCTCATTCATGTTGTATCTTGTAGGAACAAAATTTGAATAGTGGCAAAGAGGGGTATTTTCAATCGAGTATAATTCATTGATTCGAGAAGGAGTGAAAGTTACCCATCTGCCTCTTACTTAAACAATTCCATTATGGATTGCATGCATATTAGAGTAGAATTCCTTGACTACTGGAATGACTACAGCAGATGTGGTATAGCAGAATACCTCCCAACGTCGCTGAAAAATCATTTCTTCAATTGTTGTCATTGAATTCTCCTCTCCTCTGTTTACAAATCTTCTTTCTTTAATCAGGCGCTTCTTCATCAAAACCTTGTTGAATAATTGCTGAGCTTCAGAACTGACGAACTTCCTTCGGTTAAAAACTCCAGATTTCATGATTTCTAGTGGTTTGGAGGCCATAATAGATTGTTTGGAGGGGCTCTAATTGTTTCTAAGGAAGAAGATAGTGTAAAAATGAAGTTTTAAACGTTTTGTAGAGAGAAATGGCCTTAGAACAGTCCAAAACAGCAAAATAACTCATAAAAACCACTTTTTAACTATCTCGCCGTCTGTGGTAATGATCTCGCCATCAGCGGGATAGTTAATATATTTAAACTGAATTTGGGCGCGCCGATCTCGCTGTCGGCGGTATCGATCTCGCCGTCAGCGAGATTAGGTAAATTGCCCAATTTCGCTCCAGTCCAAATATTTTCTGATTTCTTCATATATATTCAAATTTTTGATGATTCTAAAAAGTAAAATGAGTAGTAGAATTTATTCTATATTTTAATTTTCAATAATATTAATAAATAAATCATAATTAATAACTACTATGGGTTGCCTCCCATAAAGCGCTTGGTTCAAAATAAGGTTTTAATCTGTGTCCGTTTACTTTAAATCTATGCCTAGTTTTTGGATCTTCAATTTCTATAGTTTCGTATCAAAATTTTTAAGTTATAGTGAAAGGCCCTAACCATCGAGATTTCAATTTCCCAGGAAATAATTTCAATCTTGTATTATAAAGCAAAACTTCTTGTCCTGGCTCAAAATTCTTCAGGTTAATCTTCCAATCATGCCATAATTTCATTTTTTCTTCATAAATTCTATCATTATGATAAGATTCATTTCTTAATTCATCTAATTCATTTAATTGCAATAATCTTTTCTCACCAGCTTCTTTCAGATTGTAATTAAATTCTTTAATTGCCCAATAAGCTTTATGTTCTAATTCAACTGGTAAGTGGCAAGTCTTTCCATAAATAAGCCTGTAAGGAGTCATTCCAATCGGAGTTTTATAAGCAGTCTTGTATGCCCATAATGCAGTGTCTAGTCTTATAGACCAATTCAATCTATTAGGGTTTACAATCTTTTCTAAAATACGTTTAATTTCTCGATTAGAAACTTCAGCTAATCCACTGGTTTGTGGATGATAAGCAGTTGATATCTTATGAATAATGTTAAATTTTTCTACTAGTTTGTGAATATATTTATTTCTAAAATGAGATCCTCCGTCAGTGATAATCACTTTCAGCATTCCAAATCTAGTAAAAATATTTTTCATTAGAAACTTTGAAAACTCTTAGCGCCACATCGAGGTAAAGCTTGTGCTTCAATCCATTTAGAAACATAATCAACAACAACTAATATATATGAGTTTCCAAATGAAGGAACAAATGGTCCCATAAAATCTAATCCCCAAACATCAAAAATCTCAACTTCTAATATAAAATTTAGAGGCATTTCATTTCTTATAGAAATATTACCTACTCATTAGCATTTATCACAAGTTCTGATATATCTATAAACATCTCTAAAAAGAGTAGGCCAATAAAATCCAGATTGTAAAATTTTATAAGCAGTTTTATCTGTTCCAAAATGTCATCCAAAATCGAATCATGACATTTCGAATGATTTGTTCTGTTTCTTCATAAGGCACGCATCTTCTAATTATAAGATCCTTACATTGCTTATATAAATATGGTTCATCCCAAAAATATGTTTTAGCATCATGAATGGATTTTTTCTTTTCTTGTAAAGTTAACATAGGTGGTAAAATA
Organism: Papilionanthe hookeriana x Papilionanthe teres; assembly: GCA_022702705.1. NCBI lineage: Eukaryota > Viridiplantae > Streptophyta > Magnoliopsida > Asparagales > Orchidaceae > Papilionanthe > Papilionanthe hookeriana x Papilionanthe teres. The sequence continues at coordinate 10,550,736 of CM040431.1, read as the reverse complement.
TCACTTACAATATAATTTACTATGTCAGCATACCATGGTATTTTCCACTCATTTATATTATATAATTGTTCATCAGGAAAACTGTCAGTAATTTCATTATCAGTGTTAGGTAATTCATTATATTATAGCCTTGATAAATGATCTGTAATTTGATTATTGGTTCCCTTTTTGTTAATGATTTCAAAATCAAATTCTTGCATTATTAATATCCATCTAATTAATCTTTGTTTGGAATCTTTCTTTTGCATTAGATATTTAATAGCAGAGTGATTAGTATGCACAATACATTTAGTTCCAATTAGATAAGGCCTAAATTTATCAAAAGCATAAACAATTGCTAATAACACTTTTTCAGTAACTGTATAATTCATTTCAGCATTATTAAGAGTTTTACTAGTATAGTATATAACTTTGAAAATTTTATTATATCTTTGCCCAAGTACTGCTCCTATAGCATAATCACTAGCATCACACATAAGTTTAAAGGGTTTCTCCCAATCAGGTGAAACTATTATAGGTGTTGTGATTAATTTATCTTTTAATAATTCAAAAGCGTTTAGGCATTTAGTTGTGAATTCAAATTTCTTGTCCTTTTCTAAAAGTTGGCATAGAGGTTTAGTAATTTTTGAATAATCTTTTATGTAACGTCTGTAGAATCCAGCATGTCCAAGAAAACTTCTTACCCCTTTTACTGTAGTTGGAGGTGGTAATTTAGCTATAACTTGAATTTTTGCGGGGTCTACTTCCATGCCATTTTACGAAATTTTATGCCCTAATACAATTCCTCCTGCAACCATAAATTGACATTTCTCCCAATTTGGAACTAAATTAGTTTTCTCGCATACTTCTAATATTTTTTCAAGATGATTCAAGCATGCGTCAAATGACGTTCCAAATACAGAGAAATCATTCATAAATACTTATATTCCATCATCAATTAATTTACTAAATATAGACATCATACATCTCTGGAATGTTGCAGGTGCATTACATAATCCAAAAGGCATTCTTCGAAAAGCAATTGTTCCATAAGGACTAGTAAATGTAGTTTTCTCTTGATCCTCAGGTGAAATATGTATCTGATGATAACAAGTATATCCATCTAAAAAACAAAAATATTTTTGTCCGTCTAATCTATCCAACATTTGGTCTAGAAATGGTAATGGGAAGTGATCTTTCCTGGTAGCTGCATTTAATTTTTTATACTCAATACAAATACGCCATCCAGTAACTTGTCTTATAGGTATTAAATCATTATTTTCATTAGCTTTAACGGTCACTCCTCTTTTCTTAGGAACACAGTGAATTGGGCTTACCCAAGCACTGTCCGAAATAGGATATATAATACCATTATCTAACCATTTTAATATTTCTTTCTTGACTACTTCTTTCATTATTCAGTTTAATCTCCTTTGAGGATCTACTCTTGGCTTATGTTCATTATCTAAAATAATTCTGTGCATAAAGATTGAAGGACTAATTCCTTTAATATCTGCTAAAGTCCAACCAAAAGTTTTCTTATATTTTTTTAATATGTCTAACTGTTTTTGTTCTTATGATTCGTTCAATTCAACTGATATAATAACTGGTAGGGTTGAATGGTTACCTAAGTAAGCATATTTTAAATGATTATGTAAAATTTTTAATTCTAGTTCAGGAGGTCTAATAATTGACGGAACTATATTCTTTTTAGCGTTTTTAGTATTATCCAACATTTCAAATTTTTCCTGTATATAATCCAGTTTTTCATTATCTGCTTCTTCAATTAATTTAATATTTTATTTTTCTAACTTTTCTTCATAATATTCTTTAAAATGTTCATTTTGCAAATGTTCAAGTATTTCCATTCGAAAACATTCATCTTCTTTTTCTAAAGCACGATATTTCATTGATTTTGCTATTTTAAAAGTTACTTTTTGATCATTTACTCTCATAGTCAATTCTCCTTTCTGAACATCAATCATATCTTTTCCAGTGGCTAAAAAGGGTCTTCCTAATATTATTGGAATTTCTTTATCTTCTTCCATATCTAGAACAATAAAATCTACCGGGAAGATAAATTTATCCACTTTTACTAACACATCTTCAATAACTCCCTTAAGATAAGTCACAGAACGATCAACTAACTGAAGAGTAACTGAAGTAGGTGAAATTTCTCCTAATTCTAATCTTTTAAAAATTGATAGAGGCATTAAATTTATGCTTGCTCCTAAGTCACACAAAGCTTTTCCATAAAAATTTTCTCCAATAGCGCAAGGTATAGTGAAATTACCATGATCTTTTAATTTTTCAGGAAGCTTTTTCTGAATAATTGCACCACATTCTTCGCTAAGTGCAACAGTTTCATTATCTGTAAACTTTCTTTTTTTATTTAAAATATCTTTCATAAATTTTACATAATTAGGCATTTGTTCTAATGCTTCTACAAAAGGAATATTTACCGTTAATTTTTTTAAAATTTCAAGGAATTTAACAAATTTCTTATCTTTTTTATGTTGCTTTATGACCCAACTGCCGCGCTTAACACAGTAATGTTTGCTTTCAAAAGATAGTCAAAAAGCTTTGACTCGATTTATAAATAGCGGCTAGTGTATAAAATTAATATTATATAAGTAATATTTTTACACACTAGGAGTACTACGCAAGTATACGTATCGTTTCAAGTAATATAGGGTTTTTAAACAAAGACCCCAGTATCGATCCCACAGGGAAGATTTATAGAAATAAATTTTCTATAAAGCGAAAGAGAAATATAATAGTAAAAAATTTTTTTATTTTGATTATAAATTACTATTAATTTACTAGATGCAATTTAAAGAAAACAATAATAGGAAAATGATTTTATAAACTCTATATAAAATAAACAACTTTCTTTCCTTCAATTAATCTAAGATTTTTAAGATAATTTAATATTCGTTGGAGAATTTAATTTATGGTATTGTGCCAAATAGAAGCATTCCTATTCTTTACCCTTTGATCCAGGTGCAAAGAACATTGACTAATTTACAGAATAGGTCCGGATGTATTGTTAGTAGAATGGGTTAATCTAGGCTCACACTTCTAGATATCCAAGGGTGGCTATGGTCGGCCCTACTAGTGACCTTTTCCTATTCTATAAATCAAATTATAAGAATTTAGTCTGTCATTCTAAAAACTTATCAATTCTACGCCCTTTAAATATTATCTTCCTATTTATTTGCACTTCACCTTGAATAGCCCGCACATGGCCTTCGACTTCCTAAGGATTCATGTGACATTTACAAGTTAAGAGTTCTTCTCCTACATGGTTTTTAAACTCTTCAACATGTTTTAACAATTCAAACGACCAATTTAAAAATTAAAGTAAGATCAGGTATTAATGTCATCACAATGTTTTGAAAATATTTTAAATTTTAATTCTCCATCAAATCTTTATATTATCGTATCTATCTCTTCATAATTGAAGTAAGAAAGTAACTAACTACTCAGAACACATTGAAAATAAATAACAAAACATGATAATTTGAATCAAATGTAAAAAATATACTTATCTCAAATATTTCTTCTACAGATCTTCTGATTCCTACTGACTCCACAGTGTAATGAACTCCAGATGCAATAACTTGAAAATAAACTCACTAAACTAAAAAAAAGTGGCCCTAAATTTCTCTCTCTAATTCTCTCTCTAAGGATGAGAGATCTTAAAGTAGATAAGAGAAAGGGGTATAATGGGAGGGGCACGTTTTCTGAAGAATTGGACCTCTATTTATAGGTTTCAAGAGTTGCCTTGAGGAACCTCTTCAAAACATATCCACATTCAATGAATCTTCTAGAAGGTCGGTCTGGCGCCTAGGCGCCGGACACCGCGTCCAGTTCTTCTCACCTCTTCACTTTGGCTCGCACCTCTTCGCGATTAAAACCTTTTTGGAGAGTCCAAATGCAATGTATCACATGTCTTATTATCAAGGAACAACTGCCAGCATTCTAGAATGTCCAATAACCGTTCACTCCGTCAAAATAACTGATCAAACGTTGTCAAAAACTTGACAGTTTTCGTATCGAGTCTGGCGCCTAGGCGCTAGGCCATATTTTTTTAAACTTTTGGTATTTTGCTCAATTTTTGCTCCTTTTTACTCATTTTTCCTTCTTAGACCTTTTTACATTACCTACATCCAAAAATACAAAAAATACCTTTCATTAAAGCATAATATCCTTAGAAATTAATAAGAATTAAGACATAAAAAATAGGTATTTTTTTATAGATCAAAATCTCCCAAACTTAAATGTTACTTGTCCTCAAGTAGCTCTTTTTACTACATAAAATATAACTTTTTGGAAATAAAAGATAAATATTTAAGATTCCTTATAATTTTTTATTTTATAAAGTCTTTAGTAAATTATTAACCCAATTTCACTAACTAGGTTTAATTTTAAGAATTTAAAGAATATTTAACTACCAAATCGTAAGATTTCAAACTTTTCATTCATTTTGAAAATAATAGAAGTCTATTATATTAAGCTTTCATAGATTATTTACAAGAAAAAGAACTTCTTGAAAAATCTTTCTAAATAAATATTTATGCATAAAAATTAAGTAAAGTATGTAATTAGTTTTCTTCCTATAAGATAATTCAAGTGAAGCCAATTTTTGATTAGGCATTTCCTCAAGCTTCTACTCTCTATCTTTTTTTTTTCTCTTCTTCTTTTTTTTTTAAAGAGAGGATTACTATATCTGGATATAATGTTAATGGTTTTGAACTTCACTACCCTTAACTTATATTTTCAAAACTTATACATCTCCACTTAACTATTATAACATAAATAAAAATTCAAAAAGAATTCCATTCTTTTCTTTTTCAAGTGATAATTTTTTATTACTTAATATTTCTAAAATTCTATTATTTTTATCATGAATAGAAAAATTTTTTTTCTCATTCTTCTTTAAGTTAAATAATTCTATTCTTAAAATCAATCAAAGTTAGTAAAATTTTGGTTAATTTTCACTAATTTGTTTATAATTTCAAAAATAAAAGTGATCTCAAATAAATTCTTCATTCCTTAAGTTATGTTAAAAAATTTCTATTTTTAAGAAAGTATTAGCTCTTTATGGACAAATAAAATTTAATTTTGAATGGATTTTCCCTTCCCCAAAACTTAAATTTTGGTATACTATGATAATTTGAAAATATGAGAGAAAGAAAATCATAAGTATTTTTAGTAAGTATGTAAAAAACAATCTTAAAAAGAAAAATTAACTTCTAAACATACTTTTATGAATAATTAAGATAAAATTGAAGCATGTATATAGAAAGGTAAGCAGGCTAATTTTATGATGATATTAAATTTGAAAGAGCAAATTAATTAAGTACTAAACATTAAACTAAAACGACATATAAATTAATTCTAAATTCAGTCTCAACTCAACAGAATCCTAATACTAAACAGTCAACATACATCAAATACAAAACTAACAAACAATCTAAATAAAACAAACTAACAGAGTTATACATCAAAGAAATCGATAACAACTAATCACTAGTTGTAGCCTCATCATCATCTTCATCACCAAAGGAAAATTCTACGTTCTTAGGATCAATAAATGGTGTAAAGCTAGGAAAAGTAGGAAAACTAAAATCATGTTCACCCTTCAGAAATCTGACTAGGGCTTCATCATACTCAGCAACATAATTACTCTTCCTCTGGGTATAATCAGATAAATGATATAGTTTCTTGTCAATAGTATCAATCCTACAGTGAGTTTGAAATAACTCCTGCTGTTATTCTAAAAACTGATCATGCATGGACTCCCAGGAATCTGATGTTGGCTCAGCAGAAGTAGAGGATCTAGAAGTAGAAGGTCTACCTGAAGTATGTGCAGAAGTAGAAGGAGCGGTCGATCTCTTCCCTCGAAGACGATCATAGATACTAACACTCTCCCGCCCGATTGGCTTAGTAGACTTCAGCTTCTCCTCAGAAATATCAATAGTGACTCCATTACTAACACATAGTGAATAGATCAAAGATGGAAATCCCAATCCAACAGAAGTGCTGGATCTCGCAGTAGACTCCAGAGAATCATAAATAATGCTTCCGACATCAATAGGCTTCCTCTCCTGAATGCAGTAATTTAAGATCGCTCGATCTCTAGTCACTTCACTCAGGTGGTTGGAAGGTAACAATCTTGTAGAAATAAAGTAGTGCCATGCTTTAGATACACCATTTAATTCAGAGGATTTGAATTTTACCATCTTTCCGTTCATGATCTTCCAAGATCCAGTACCATTAGTCAGATAAGCAATAATCATGTCCAAATCTCCCTCAGATGGTGATAATCCAGAATAATAGCACTCAATAGTCGGTGGCATGCCATAAAATATGTTGATTCTTTCTAGAGTAAATCCTACTCTGATTCCTCTAATAAAGACTTTAGAATCTTCAGCATCCAGAAAATTTGCATAAAATTCTCGAACAATCGGGATAACAGCAATAGAAGTAAAGTAACAAAATCGTTGCCAGTTGTGCGCAACGATAGTGTTTTCGATCATCTCCCCAGGATGATAAAAACTTCGTTCCGAGATGAACTTTCTCAAAGATGCAAGTTCATGGAAGAGAAAATGTGCAGCCAGCAGTTGGAAATTTGCTGCTATCAAAATTTTCTCGTCCTTTCTAGCGCTTAGATTTTGGAGCCATCTAAACGTGAAATAAAACAAGAACTAATTTAGGAATCAAAGATTTAAACTCTTTTTAAGTTTATAAAACTTAAAATAAGTTTAAAAATCTAAAGAAATAACTAAAAATCGAATATTTTCTCAAATTTTCGATTCTTAGCAAAACTTAGGGAAATCTATGGTGAAAATAAAAAATAAATGGTTTAAAGTGTAGATCTGACCTTGAGACAAAGAAATAGAGTGATTTCGCGCTCAAATCCTTGATGTTTTGATCTCAAAATGGATCTAGAGGATGTATTTTCGCGAAATGGGGAAGAAGATGAATCTTAGGTGTCAAAAATGGTTTTTGGGGGTTTAAATGGTAATTTTTCGGGTAGCAGGCCGAACTGGCGCTTAGGCGCCGAATTCTGGCGCCTTGGTGCTAGACTCTCCTTTCACAAAAATTTTTTTAAAAATTTATTTTTCCACCAAAATTCATAAATTCAACTTCCAATTACTCATATCAGAGTAGGGCTTCAGTTTCTAACTTCCACAACATTTTTCAAAAATTTATAAAAATTAAATATTGAATCAACCAATCAAACATAAGGTTTTCAATCAAACTCACTAATTTCCATTTAAAATCTTCAATTTTGACTCAATACATTCCAGATAAGTACTACATTTGATTCAAGTTCCTAATACACACTCAATCATAACAAGTTCAAAGCAAATACAACACACATTGAACATGAAAGCAAATATACTAACAAACACAATCGATTCTCTAAATTGATACAATGACTCAACAAACCATAATAACTATCTCTTTACCAGAATATTCTAATCTTCACAAGGGAAATTGTGTATTCCACTTGGAAAGAAGACTAACGCTCTCGGAAAATCCGTAGCCGTCTTTTCATCAATCCACTTGTTCTTCGCATACATTTCAACTTGAGCATCTTGATAAGCCGCAATATGATCAAATTGAAGTTTCATTTGTCATTCTAGATGTTCAACTTGATGAAACATCTCATGAAGGCGATCTCCAATCCTTTTAAAATCTTCTTCAAACTTATCTAAACGACTAGAAATTTTCTCTAAACTTATAGCGATGAAACCATTGAAGTAGGGTTGAGGATCCCTTAAGACCTTGTCTCTAGCCTCTTCTCCATGATTTCTCCTTTCCATTTCTTCAAAAATTTCTCAAATCTCTTAAGAATGAAATGTAAGGGATGTAATTTTGAATGTTTGATGGTTAGGGAAGAAGATGGGTAGATTTAAAGGGGAAAATCGTGTGAAAAACTGAAAATTTTTTGTTTTTGCATGACCCTTTAACCGTGGCGCTTAGGCGCCGAATCCGGAGCCTAGGCGCCGGACCTATTGATGCATAGTTGATTCTAGCACTTAGGCGCCGAATTCTGGCGCCTAGGTGCCGTAACTATATTCAAGTCCGTTTCGCCTAATCGTCAAATTTTTAAAATTTCGTTCTCCAAGATAGGTAAATTATACTCGTAAGAGTAATTTAGACTCGATAACTCACATTGTAAACTATCATAATAAAGGTTAACTTGATCTCCTTTTTACTCATATTCAAAATAGAGTGATCCTATTTTTAAATCTTACATACCTCAAAATAATTTTCAGCCTAAGTAAACCAAGACTTATGAGCATCAAATTTTTCTAAAGTAATATAAAATTAATCAAGATCGAGGCATAACCTTACATTAAAACACAAAAACACAATATAATTATGGGTTGCCTCCCACAAAGCGCTTGGTTTAACGTCGTCAGCCCGACTTAAGTAAATCTTTAATCAGGTTGACTCAATTCATAAGCCTCTTTATAAATCTTCTTAATATTTCCCAAATAAGGCTTCGATCTTAATCCATTTACTTTAAAAATTTTTCTAGTTTTGGGATCTTTAATATACACGACTCCATAATGGTATACTTTCTCAACAAAATAAGGTCCAATCCATTTAGATCTTAATTTTCCAGGAAAAAGTCTTAAACGAGAATTAAAAAGTAAAACTTTTTGTCCAGGCTCAAAAATTTTTCGTGAAATTTTCTTATCATGCAACATCTTCATTTTCTCTTTATAAATCCTCACATTTTCATATTATTCTTTTCTAATTTCTTCTATCTCATTCAGTTGCAATAATCATTTTTCTCATGCTTTATTTAAATTAAAATTAAACTCCTTTATCACCCAATAAGCTTTATGTTCAAGTTCTACAGGTAAGTGACAATGTTTACCATAAATTAACCGGTAAGGTGACATTCCGATTGGTGTCTTATAAGCTGTTCTATAAGCACATAATGCAGAATCAAGTCTATCTACCCAATCAGTTCTTTTAGGATTAACAGTCTTTTCTAAAATTCTTTTAATTTCTCTGTTTGATACTTCAGCCATTCCACTAGTTTGAGGGTGATAAGCAGTTGCAATTCTATGTTTGATTCCAAATTTTTGAAGTAATGATTGAATTCTTATATTCCTGAAATGACTTCCACCATCAGTGATAATTACCTTAGGCATTCCAAATCTTGAAAATGTCATTTTCTTTAAGAATTTTGAAACACATTTGGAATCACAGTTTGGTAAAGCAACAGCTTCAATCCACTTTGAAACATAATCAACTACTAATAAAATATAAATTTTTCCTGATGATGGAACAAATGGTCCCATAAAGTCTAATCCCCATATATCAAAAATTTCAACTTCTAATATATAGTTTAACGACATTTCATCTTTCCTAGATATATTTCCCATCCTTTGACATCGATCACATGTTTTCACATATTGTCTCACATCTTTAAATAAGGTAGGCCAATAAAATCCAGAATTCAAAATTTTAAATGCAGTTTTATACTATGCCAAAGTGTCCTCCAAAATCAGAATCATGACATTTTTGAATAATAGCAAAAGTTTCCTCATAAGGTACACATCTTCAAATCATAGAATCTTTACCAATTTTAAATAAATGAGGTTCTTTCCAAATATAAGATTTAGCATCATATTTAAATTTCTTAATGAATTTGTTATCCAGGTCATAAGGTAAAATATTGTTAACTAAATAATTAACAATATCAGCATACCACGGTGTTTTATATCTTTGAATAACATATAAAGATTCATCAGGGAATTTCTCATTTATATTTTCTTCTGAAATAATATCATTTTTAATTCTAGACAAATGATCAGCAATTTGGTTTTCATTTCCTTTTCTATCTACTATTTGAAAATCAAATTCTTGTAGAAGTAAAACCCATCTTATAAGTCTAGGTTTAGAATCCTTCTTAGATATTAGATATTTAATAGCAGAATGATCAGTATGATTTATGCATTTAGTACCAAGAAGATAAGGTCTAAATTTATCAAAGGCATATACTATAGCTAGAAGCTCTTTCTAAGTGGTAGTGTAATTTCTTTGTGTTTCAGTGAGAGTTTTTCTTGCATAATATACAACTTTGAAAACTTTCTCATATTTTTGTCCTAATACAGTTCCAATTGCAAAATCACTTGCATCACACATTAATTCAAAAGATTTATTCCGATCGAGTGCAATGATGATAGGTGCAGTTATTAATTTTTCTTTTAGAATATTAAAAACATTAATACATTCTTCATTAAATTCAAATTGTGCATCTTTTTCTAATAAATTACAAAGAGGTTTAGCAATTTTAGAAAAATCCTTTATATATCTTCTATAAAATCCAGCGTGACCTAGAAAACTTCTCACATCAGTAACAGTAGTAGGTGGTTACAATTCAGCAATAATTTTCACTTTTGCTTGATCTACTTCCATCCCTTTCCGTGATACTTTGTGTCCAAGTACAATGCCTTATGTGACCATGAATTGCCATTTTTCCCAGTTAAGAACTAAAATTGTTTATTCGCATCTTTTCTGAACTTTGGCTATGTTTTCCAAATAAGATTCAAAAGAAGTTCCAAAGACTGAAAAATCTTCCATGAATATTTCAATTCCGTTGTCAATCAAATCACAAAATATTGACATCATACATCTTTGAAAACTTGCAGGTGCATTACATAAGACAAAAGGCATTCTTCTAAAAGCAAATGTTCCATAAGGACTTGTAATTGTTGTCTTTTCTTGGTCCTCAGGAGCAATAAGTAATTGATGATAACCAGAATACCCATCCAGAAAACAGAAATATGATTGCCCAACTAATTTATTGAGCATTTGATCCAAGAAAGGTAAAGGATGTGGCTTTATTTAATTTCCTATAGTTAATACAAATTCGCCATCCAGTAACTTGTCTTGTAGGAATAAGTTCATTTTTATCATTAACAATGACAGTTACTCCTCCTTTCTTCGGAACACAATGAATAGGACTTACCCATTAACTATCCGAAATAGGATAAATAATACCAGCATCTAACCACTTAATAATTTCTTTTTTAACACCCTCTTTCATAATAGGATTTAATCTTCTTTGCGATTCTATAGTAGGTTTAAAATTTTCTTCCATTAATATTCTATGCATGCAAATGGAAGGGCTTATTCCTTTTATATTAGCAATAGTCCAACCAAAAGCTTTCTTATAATTCTTTAACACACCTAGTAATTTTTCTTCTTGATCTTTACTCAGTTCAGAAGAAATAATAACGAGTAAAGTTAACGAATTTCCAAGAAAAGCATATTTTAAATGGGAAGGTAACATTTTTAATTCCAGTTCAGGTGCTTTTTTAATTGAGGGTAAAAGTATATCATTTTGAGTTATGTCTAAAGTTTCTTAATTATCTTTAATAAAATGAGTCTCTTCTTCTTCTACTATTTCATCTTCATCAGTAAAAAATTCAAAATTTTCTTCAAAAATAACTTTACATTTTTCTTGATAATGTTTTTCAATTAAATAATCAACTATATCCATTCGATAACATTTCTCTTTATCAGGGTACTTCATTGATTTAAGAACATTGAATTTAATTTCTTGATGATTGACTCTCATGGTTAATTCTCCTTTTTGCACATCAATCATAGCTCGTCTGGTAGCTAGAAAGTCCTTTCTAAAATAATAGGTATCTCTTTATCTTCTTCCATATCAAGTACTATGAAATCTACGGGGAAGATGAATTTATCCACTTTAATAAGGACATCCTCTATAACTCCTTTAGGATAAGTGATAGATCTATCAGCTAACTGAAGAGTTACTGTGGTGGGAGTAATATCTCCTAAATCCAATCTTCGATAGATAGAAAATGACATGAGATTAATACTTGCTCCTAAATCACATAAAGTTTTTCCGCAAAATTTTTCTCCAATAGCACAGGGTATACTGAAACTTCCAGGATCCTTAATCTTTTCAGGTAATTTCTTTTGAATTATTGCATTGCATTCTTCACTTAATGCAACGGTTTCAAAAGCTTCAAATTTTTGTTTTTTGCTTAAAATATCCTTCATAAATTTTGCGTAAGTTGGCATTTGTTCCAAAGCTTCAGCAAAAGGTATGTTAATAGTAAGTTTCTTAAAAATTTCAAAGAACTTAGAAAATTGATTATCAAGTTTCTGCTGTTTAAGTCTTTGAGGAAAAGGTGGTGGTGTGTTTTCAACTTCCACATTAACAGGTATAACAGTCTGATCTTGAGAAGGAGAGAGAGTTTCTTTAGGTTTTTCAATCTCTTCAACCTCAATCTCTTTTTCAATTTCATTCTGCAATCTTTCTTTTAATTCCTTTCCACTTCTAAGTTGTACAGCTTTAACTTGTTCATGTTCTTTTCCAGTTTCCTTTGGATTGATTTCAACATTACTAGGAAGTGTTCCTACAGGTCTGTTATTAATTAAAGTAGCAATTTGCCCCATTTGAGTTTCAATATTACGAATAGTAGTATTTTAATTTTGTAATTGATTATTCATTTGCATAATTAATTCTGCTATTGATAACTTTTTCTGTTGATTATTAAATCCAGGAGGTTTATAATTTGAATTAACTTGATTATTCCAATTTCCAGTGGGATGAGATTGATTATTACCCCATTGTTGTTGTGAATTGTTCTAGTTAAAATTAGGATGATTTTTCCACCCAGGATTATAATAATTTGAATAAGAATTTTTTTTACTTGCAATAGCTTGTAAAGTTTCAATAGTTTGAGAATCTTCAATATTAGCAGAGTTATTATGCGAAATATTAATTGCAAAATTATCTAATTTCTTAGATATTGCTGCAACTTGTGAAGCTAAGATAGAAAAGGCTTAATTATCTTGAATACTAGCCATCTTTTTAGGGTTAATCCTTTCGGAAGGCCATTGAAAATTGTTATTAGTCATTTCTTCAATTAAAGTGTAAGCTTCTTCAAATGATTTAGACATTAAAGAACCTCTAGCAGCATCATCAATAATTGATTTTAAAGATCCAATTAATCCATTATAAAATGTTTGAATAATCAACCAATCAGGTAAAGCATGATGAGGACATTTTCTTAATAGTTCTTTAAATCTTTCCCAAGTTTCATATATTTTCTCCCCGATCAAATTGACTAAATGAAGTAATATCATTTCTTAATTTAGTAGTTTTAGAAGGAGGAAAATATTTAGCAAGGAATTTTTGTGCCATTTCGGCCCATGTTTTAATAGAACAAGTCGCTAATGAGTTTAACCACATCTTTGCTTTATCTCTTAAAGAAAAAAGAAAGAGTCTAAGTCTAATAGCATCATCAGAAACATTGTTATATTTAAAGGTAGCACAAAGTTCTAAAAAACTAACAAGATGTAAATTTGGATCCTCATTTAGTGATCCACCAAATTGATTGTTTTACACGATTTGAATAATAGACAGTTTAAGTTCAAAAGAATTAACATCTACAGTGGGTATTTGAATACTACTATGAAGTTCATCAACTGTAGGGTTAGTATAATCCCTTAATGGTTTATAAACATTTTGATCATTAAGTTCAATTGGATTTTGTAAAGTAGCCATTTCTTGAAATTTTTGAATTTTTTTTCCCTTTTTAATTTTTCTAATTGTTCTTTCCAATTCAGAATCTAAAGGTATTAATCCTTCAGAACCAAATCTTAGCATAAAATAAGCAATAAAATTTAACTATTTTATTTCTTTCTTCCTTTGATTTCTTTCCTGGCAAAAGCGCCAAAAACTTGACCCGACCACTGCGCTTAGCGCAGTAATGTTTGCTTTCAAAAGATACCCAAAAAGCTTTGACTCAATTTATAAATAGCGTCTAGGGTATAAAATTAATATTATATAAGTAATATTTTTACACACTAGGGGTACTACACAAGTATACGTATCGTTTCAAGTAATATAGGGTTTTTAAACAAAGACCCCAGTATCGATCCCACAGAGAAGATTTATAGAAATAAATTTTCTATAAAGCGAAAGAGAAATATAATAGTAAAACTATTTTTTATTTTGATTATAAATTACTATTAATTTACTAGATGCAATTTAAAGAAAACAATAATAGGAAAATGATTTTATAAACTCTATATAAAATAAACAACTTTCTTTCCTTCAATTAATCTAAGATTTTTAAGATAATTTAATATTTGTTGGAGAATTTAATTTATGGTATTGTGCCAAATAGAAGCATTCCTATTCTTTACCCTTTGATCCAGGTGCAAAGAACATTGACTAATTCTGAGAATAGGTCCGGATGTATTGTTCGTAGAATGGGTTAATCTAGGCTCACACTTCAAGATGTCCGAGGGTGGCTATGGTCGGCCCTACTAGTGACCCTTTCCTGAGTCTATAAATCAAATTATAAGAATTTAGTCCGTCACTCTAAAAACTTATCAATTCTACGCCCTTTAAATATTATCTTCCTATTTATTTGCACTTCACCATGAATAGCCCGCACATGGCCTTCAACCACCTAAGGATTCATTTGACATTTACATGTTAAGAGTTCTTCTCCTACAAGGTTTTTAAACACTTTTACAGGTTTTAACAATTCAAACGGCCAATTTAAAAAGTAAAGTAAGATCATGTATTAATGTCATCACAATGTTTTAAAAATATTTTGAATTTTAATTCTCCATCGAATCTTTATATTATCTTATCTATCTCTTCATAATTGAAGAAAGAAAGTAACTAACTACTCAGAACACATTGAAAATAAATAACAAAACATGATAATTAAACTTTGAATCAAATGTAAAAAAATGTACTTATCTCAAATATTTCTTCTACAGATTTTCTGATTCCTACTGACTCCACAGTGTAATGAACTCCAGATGCAATAACTTGAAAATAAACTCACTAAACTAAACAAAAGTGGCACTAAATTTCTCTCTCTAATTCTCTCTCTAAGGATAAGAGATCTTAAAGTAAATAAGAGAAAGGGGTACAATGGGAGGGGCACATTTTCTGAAGAATTGGACCTCTATTTATAAAGCTTCGAGAGTTGCCTTGAGGCACCTCTTCAAAACATGTCCACATTCGATGAATCTTCTAGAAGGTCGGTACGGCGCCTGGCGCCGAACACCGCGTCCAGTTCTTTGCACCTCTTCACTTTGGCTCGCACCTCATCGCGATTAAAACCGTTTTGGAGCATCCAAATGCAATGTATCACATGTCCTATTATCAAGGAACAACTGTCAGCCTTTTAGAATGTCCAATAACCGCTCACTCCATCAAAATAACTGATCAAACGTTGTAAAAAACTTGACAGTTTTCGTATCGAGTCTGGCGCTTAGGCTCCAGTTTCTGGCGCCAGGCCATATTTTTTTTAAACTTTTGGTATTTTGCTCCATTTTTGTTCCTTTTTACTCCTTTTTCCTTCTTAGACCTTTTACATTACCTACATCCAAAAATACAAAAAATACCTTTCATTAAAGCATAATATCCTTAGAAATTAATAAGAATTAAGATATAAAGAAATAGGTATTTTTTTATAGATCACTTTAGTCGTTGAGGAAATGGTGGTGGTGGTTTTTCTATAGATATTTTCATAGGGATCAATGGATATTCTAAGTTTTGATCATGCTGATCCTTTTCTTTTTCGATTTCCACTTCCTCATTTGACTTTCTATTTCTTTCTTAATTTTAGTTTCTAACTCTTTTCCACTTCTTAATTGTATCGCTTTAATTTGTTCTTTTCCTTGGTCTTTAGGATTTATTTCCACATTACTAGGAAAAGTTTTAGGAATTCTATTGTTAAGCGCAGTAACGATATGTCCAAGTTGAGTTTCAATATTTTAATTGTTGTTACTTGATTTTGTAATTAAATTCCTTGAATTTGTAATTAATTTCCTTGATTTTGCAAGTGCTGACCCATATTCAATATTAATTCTTCTATAGATAACTTCTTATCCTTAAATTGAGTGTTATTAAATCCAGGTGGATAAGAAGGTTTATAATTTGTATTTCCTTGATTAGGTGGATTTCCTATAGAGTTGTTCATCCATTGTTGATTAGTTGTATTGTTATTCCAATTAAAATTTGGATGATTCTTCCAACCAGGATTATAATAATTCGCATAAGGATTATTGGGTCTATTATTAATAGCATTTATAGTTTCACAAGGAGATTGAGAATCTATAATTTGTCCAGTTGAGTTTTCTTCTAACATATTAGGAGTGTAATTCATTCCAAAAAGATCTATTTTCTTTGATATAGCAGCAATTTGAGAAGCTAACATAGATATTGCATCATTTTCATGAACACTAGCTATCTTTTTAGGATTTATTCTTTCAGCAGGCTATTGAAAATTATTAGTAGCCATTTCTTCGATTAATGCATAGGCTTGATCAAATGGTTTTGACATTAATGAACCTCCAGCAGCAACATAAATGATTGATCTAAGAGATCGTACTAACCCATTGTAAAAAGTTTGTATAATTAACCAATCTGGTAATGCATGATGTGGGCATTTCCTAAGAAGATCTTTAAATCTCTCCCAAGCTTCATATATGGATTATCCATCAAACTGACTAAAATATGTTATATCATTTCTAAGTTTTGCAGTTTTCAAAGGAGGAAAATATTTGGATAGAAATTTTTGTGATAATTCTCCCCAAGTTTTAATAGATCCAGGTGCTAATGAACTTAACCACATATTAGCCTTATCCCTTAAAGAAAAAGGAAAAAGTCTAAGTCTAATAGCATCATTAAATACTCCTTCATATTTGAAAGTAGCACATAGTTCCAAAAAACTAGCAAGATGTAAATTAGGATCTTCATTAGGTGAACCACTAAATTGATTATTCTGTACCATTTAGATAATTGCAGGTTTAAGTTCAAATGAGTTAGCAGCTACATCAGGGTTTTGAATAGTTAGGTGAATTTCATCTAATGTAGGGTTAGCATAATCTCTTAATGGTCTTTATTGGTTTATATTTTCAATTTCTGGATTATTTGCCATTTGTGTTAAATTTATAATTTCTCTCTTTTGTTTTCTAATTCTTTTAATTGTGCACTCTAATTATGAATTGTAAGGTATTAAATTTTCATTTCCAAATTTACGCATAGAAATTTTAAGTAATACTTAAAATAGTCCGTTACTCTAGTAATTATTTTAAAAATTCTATTAATTACCTTACTAATTACTTTACGTCCCCGGCAACGGTGCTAAAAACTTGATCCACTTTTTGATATTTATACTTACAACTATGATATGAAAATTAGCAACGACACCAAAAACTTGATCCTGCACTGAATATATATAGATACTGATGATTCTGTTATGGATTTTATGATTTATATTGTGGATACTACGCAAGTATATGTATCGTTATCAAGTAATATAGGGCTCTAATGGAGTCCTAGATATCGATCCCACAGGGAAGATAGAGAATTTCAAAGATAAATTAAAGTAGACTTACTTACTAATCTAGTATACATAAATTAAGGACACTTAGACTAAAATAAGTATGCTTAAAAGTTGAAAATAAGAATTCAGAAAAGTATCTTTCTCCTTGTTTGAGAGAATTAAGTGAATGAAGAATTAAATGAGTTTTTAATTGTATTATGCCAAACACGAGCATTCTTATTCTTTACCCTTTGGTCCAGGTGCAAAGAACATTGACTAGTCTTATGTTTGATTGCGAATGCAGGCTAGAGTTCGGGAGGATACCGATTGCCACTTCGGAGCTCCCACATTCCCCTCGCCTAAGGGCTAACATCTACACTTCAGCTCCCAAACAATAAGACCGAATTGAATATTTTAGTCTGTCACGCTAAAATGTCTAATTCTACGCCCGATAGTTAATATGTCCCTATTTATTTGCACCCTCCTTCCAAGGCTTTTGACTTCCCTAAATCTTGGATGTAATCTTTACTATAGTTGATAATTCAACATATGTTAACAAAACAATTGGCCAGATTGAAAGTAAATTAAGATTTAAGTAAAAGATTAGCACAATTTCTATTTTCATATTTTTAGGCACAACTACTTTAATTCATCATTTCACGAAATCTCGATAACAATGAGAAAGACTAAGGAAACTACTCAAAACGCATGGGAAAAATAACACAAAGCATGGATTTCATCAAAGTTAACAAACAATAAACAAATATACTTATCTCAATTCTTCTCCCCAAGCAGACTCCTAGAAGTTCCTTTGACTCTTCCTTCCAGTACAGCACACCAAAACGCTAAACACATTATCTACTCACTAAAAAGACTCTAGCATGACACTTAACTTCCACACAAATGACACAAATTGACACACAACTGACTAGGATTCGTTTCTATTTATAGAAGGAGTCAAATCTCCAAAGGTTGCTTAAGCAGCTCTTCAAAAACGTCCAGGTTCAATGTATTTTGGCTCTTTTCAACTGTCTCGCCGTCGGCGGCTTGATCTCGCCGTCGGCGGCTTCTAGAAGATGGGCTAACTGTGCCGATCTCGCTGTCGGCGGGCTCGATCTTGCCATCAGCGGGTTCATTATAAAATATTCAAAACTTTCGGGAAAAACTCACCGTCGGCAGCCTTTTCCTCGTCGTCGATGGGATAGTTCAATTTTCATCTAATTGAGTTCTTTTTGCTCTAAATTTGCTTCTTTTGTGCTTTTTGCTTTCAGTACTTACAAATTTTCATTCCTGCAATAAAATAAAGAAAATACCTTTCTTTAAAGGGCAATTTCATATAAAATTCGTATAAATTTCTCAATACATTTTTTTATGGTCACTACTCTCCTACTTCAATTTTCCTGAATACTAATCATGCAATTCACATCAAGTAAACACTATTTTTTTATATTGGATGTTAGTTGTAGTGAGGGTATCTCAATCCATATCCTGATACGAGATACCAAATACTTGACATTGAGCGAGCCAGCCATGTAATGTGGGACAGAAAAAATATTCAATAAAAGTCATTCCTCTTTACGTAGTTACACTGAGAGGACTTCTAGTGTGGAAGAAGAAATGGGTCATACTTCGCATTATGCTATCTTACTCATTTCTCAAATAGATTTCAGATTGTTATTGCCACGATAACTTTCCACAATTACATTCGGTAGCATCATTCTTGCAATGAAATCGACTTTCCTAAGGCATTTGAGTACCGTTTTAAACATTCCTTAAACCAAGATGAGAATGATTCACCCGATACCTATACTAAAGACGGGGAATGTGCAAGTGAGTCGACAGGGTTGAGGCAATGAATTACGGATGTGATCGTAGGGGAGTGATTTGAGTATTCATTTATATTGTTAATTGTACTGATTGTTGAAGAGATTTAATCCACTGAAAATTTGATAACTTTTTACTATCCATTTCAAACCTGTTTTTGATGATATTGCACTTTAAAGGAAGGTATATTTCATGATTTCATGCAGGTACAATGATTTAAGTCCTTTGGAGCAAAAGGAAGTGAAAAGGAGCAAATTTGGAGCAAAAATGGACAAAAATGCATTTTATTGAACTAGCGCGGAACCGCGCCCTATCCCGATTTTGAACTAGATTCAATGTATTTGGCCGAATTTTGAAGGGTTTCATTAGAAAACTCTTGGGAATTCATTTTGTCCGAATTTAAACTCTTTTGGAGCCAATTTTAGAAGTGGGAAGAAAGAGAAGAGAAGAGATTATAGTTTAGAGAGAGTTTCTTTCTATTTTGTGTAGGAAATTAAGTTTTGTGTTTTCTCTTCTAAAGAGTGTGAGAGGAGAGGGAAAGTGAGAGATTTCTTCTTCCTTACTATTCTAAAGAGAGAATTCTGTGTTGTTGTGAAGAAAGAAGAGGTGTCTGTCGGCATATTTTTAGGTAGAGTGTTGTATTTTTGAAAAAAGGTCGCCTACAGAAATTGTCGGCGAATTTTTAATTTAATTTAAATGAATAATTTGAAAAGTAGTATTTGATTTTAAAAATAATTTTGAATTTGAAAATTTTAAGATATGAAATCAAACTGATCTCACATCCCAAATAGTTTATATAAATGAGCGCCACATCATGAGCTGTGTATCTATCCCGAAGAATAGACACACTACTTGATGATGGGGCTCGATTAAATAAACTAGAAGATTTGTGACATCCGTTTGGTACGCGAACCAATTTTATAAGTCGAAAAGTTCCACGCTTAATACAAAGAAATTAAGCGGGGGTTTATATTACATGGGTTCTTAAAATTCCCTATAAGGGCAAGCCCTTATAGTTAATTACATCTTAAATGACGGGAATCACTTAAGAAAACTCTCGATAATAATCAATAGTTACGCTCTCGAGAATCTCGAAGTTTAAGTCTTCGAGGGATTGAATTTTGGAATTTCGATAGGGAATAGATCGAGTTTGGAACATTTTGTTTTGGGAATTCAAAGGAAGAAAGGTAGGAGAAATTACAGATTCGAAGCGAACTTCGGTAATTTCCCGACTATCCTATTGTTTGGCTTGAATTTAGGAAAGTCCTAATATTTATTTAATGTTTTGATCTTGCCAATTTTAATTGATTAGGACTTATATTCGTATGACATGATCATACAAATAGCCTCGAAGATGTGAGGGTTTATGTCGTATCGAACGACTACCTCGGAGTCCTAAGACCAGGTTAGGGCTTAATTTGCAATGCAAATGCCTAACAAAAGGTTGAGGATTTATGTTGCACTAGGCGAACTACCTCGAAGTCCTATGGTTTGGTTTTTTAATTCTAAGAAAGTTTCTTTGAAGTAGACTCGGGTTTTGCGATGACGATGGCCGTCTTGCCCACCATGCTCCGAGGTCTTTGTTGTTGCAGAGGGTTTAGTTTTAGAAGAATGTAATCAAAAGAGAAGAGAAGAGTTTGGTTTTAGAAATCTTAAAGTCCAAGTATTTTTTAGTGTTTTAGTTAAAACAAATCTTAAAGTTGATTATAACAACACTGGTTAAGATCCCACGGTTCCATCCTTCCGACATCGTTATTTTTATCAGATTCACTTAGTCCAGATGAATTTGCTAAACTCAACTAAATGAGTTCTACACTTTTATTTAGACCGTGGGAAATCCATTGGCAACACGTAGGTTACATCATCAGAGGTATTCCCGATCATCCAACAAGACGTTTTAATTTAGTTGTAGTTGTAGTTTTGTTGTTCTGTTTGTGATTAAATTTTGAGTTGTTTTATATTTTGAAATGTTGTGGCGGTGAATTTTATCTTGTAATGACTTTTAATTTAGTTTTGGTTTCAGTTTTAGGGACTATTCTAAAGGTGTGGGTTTTCATGCAACTGTTGTTTATCATGCAAGAAAAGTAAAGTGCATTTGCAATAAAGTAAATTGCAAGGAGATAAATTGCAATAAAACGAAAGCGTACCTGGAGGGTCTTCCCGTCATACCAAGCTGCACTTAAACACAATTTAGGATATTTAATCATTTAAAGCAAGTTCCTAGGTAAAGCTAAGGGAAGGGTTGTGGTTTTCTACCAAGGTCCTACTCCTATAGCTAGTCATCTCCTATGACGTCTAGGTTCTTGTGTTTTGGTTTGAGGACGATTTTCTTCATCAAAGAACAATTAAGTTCAATTGTTCTTATAAATATCCTATCATATTGAGAAAGTGCTTAAGACGAATCTTAAACATCTTTTCAATACCTCTAGGATTGTTTTAAGTCCAAGAGAATTTAATTATACAAATTAATTAATCATCCAAGAGTTCAAGTTTTGTTATCTTGCTCAGTGAACTAGGACATTTGAATATCCTATGAGTGAAGTAATACTTCACTTAACACTCACGTTTAGGAGTTATGACAACAAGAGCTTTTGAGGGCAAATTAATGTTAAGTGATTTGTGATTTAATTTAATTTCAATTAATGGGTTTAAGTTTGGAATAGTGTTCAAGTTGTTTTAGATTTATTTTGAATTCTTTATGTCTTTGGTGATGTTATATTTAATTCAATTTAATTTAATTTAATTTTAGTTTAATTTAATTTGGTTTTGTTTTACTTTCAATTTAATTTTATTTAATTTAATTTAGTTTTAATTTTATTTTAACTTGATTTTATTTTTTTCTTTTATTTAATCTAATATGTTTTAATTTAATTTAATTTTATTTAATTTAATATGTTTTAATTTAATTTAATTTAATTTAATTTAATATATTTTAATTTAATTTAATTTAATTTAGTTTAATTTAGATTTAATTTAAATTTAATTTAAATTTTTTATTTTAATTTAATATTTTATATATTTTTTTATATATTTCAAAGATGATTTAATTTAATTGTTAAAGTATTAATTTAATTGAAATTTTGGAAGGATTTAATTTAAATGTTTTAATCTTTAATTTAATTTAATGATTAAATCTTTTAACATTTTAAACCTTGAATTTTGATTATCATCTTAATTAGGAATTAAATGTTATTGAGGTGATTAATTTAGGGATTTTTAAATTAAAGAATAAATCTCTTCCTAATAATATCCCTATTTTAATAATTCCAAATTTTTTATTATTCTTAGAGTTTAATCGATTATTTAATTAAGGTTTATTTTAATTATTTTCAAATTGTTAGGTAGGTTTCCACCCTTTAACTACCTAAGTTTCAAACATCCAAAATCAACTTAGTATCAAATATTTTACCCACCCTTTTAATTAAACCTAAAATTTTAATTATAGGTTAAAATTTTAATTACCATTTTGCCCTTTAAACTTACTAATTCCATAACTCACTAAATTGAGCTTAAATGAATTTGAAATTTTTATGTGACTTCACTCACATATCAATCAAGACATTAGAGGAGATAATGTGATTTTTCTGTATTTAATTTATTTATGTAATTATTTTTGGTGGAAAATAGAGATTTTCAAGGAATGTTAAATAATATGACCAAGGGAAAGATTCTATTCTTAAGAAAATTAAGGGACATTCCTAATGACCAGAGGACCACTTGGACCAATTTTTGTGATTTTTTGAATTATATTATTTTTATTATAATTATTTTGAGTTTTAGAGTATTAATTAATTTAAAAATAAAATAAATGTTGAAAAATGAATTTTATATTTTTCAAAAATCTCTCTGATATCAAGGAAACTAGAGAACAAATTTTTATAATTTTCTGATTTTTCTTTGATTTATTAGAATTATTTTAGTGGAAATGCTAGAAAATACATTTTTTTTATTTTAAAATTACCTTAGGGCTTTAAAATTTAATATCTCATCATAGAGACTTAAGGAAAATATGGGGTTTGTTCCTAAATGATTAAAATTCAAAATGTGACATTTTGGTGAATTTTATTATTTTTTTTATTTTTATTATTTTTTAATTATTAAAATATTAAAATAATGCAAAAAATCAACTTTTTTTGAAAAATTGCAATTTTAATTTTGTTAAATTCCCCTGATATCAGAGAGGCTCCAAAACCAATTTAGTGAATTTTTGAAAGGTATTTTGAAAGTTATGAATTTTTGAAGTTTAAGTTTGGCTAAATGGCTTAATCAACCCATTTGATAGGGCTAACCAAGTCCAATTGACTTCAAACTTTTATGGTGGGTTCCTATGATCCTAAAGGTCAGTAGAGAATTGACTTCAAGTCAATTTGATATATGATTAGCTCTAATTAATTGAAGTTCCATTTTGGGTGTTTAAGCCAATTAGGGTTATTCCAAGTGAGTTAACTCAAAACCTATTTTCCATAGGGTCCTGCGAGTCATAAGAAACCTCTCCAAATTTTCCTAGAATTTATTTCACAACATGCTAATTATTGGAATTAAAATACTCAGAATAATGACCTAGAATTGAAAAATCGATAACTCTTCGTAGGGATGGCCTACGACTTTGAAAAATTCGGGGAATGTCCCCAAATTCGGAGGCTTGAAAGTCTTATGGTCTCATGCCATGGTGAATTGTATACATGCATGGAGAATTGAAAATGTGCAGAGAGTAAATAAATTATTAAAAATCAAATATTTAATGAAATTAAATGATTTCTTTTCCACATTATTCTCCTTTGTTCACTGAGCAAGAGGGTATTTTTATTTTATTTTTAGGATTTTCCTACACAAAGTTATGAATTTTCTAAGTTCTAGTAATTAAATAAATAAGAAAAATCCTATTTTCCTACTTAAGTGACGCGGCGACAGCTCAAACTCGGCAGCTCCGAACGCACACGCGTCTTCTCCTGATTTGGCGCCGCCATCCGACTCAGCGCTCCAGGGACCCACGGTTCACGTACCATCGCGCTGTCCGGCTTGATCCAGACCATCCACTCGATACAAGCTTGATCTGATGGCTCCCAGTCATCGTCTACGACTGGTTTGCACCCGTGACCGTCAACCTTCTAACCCTAATTTCTCACTCGATTCTCAACGGATTTTTGTGTTCTTATACTCTATGGATTCGTCTTGAAGAGACGAACACATCCATATGGTAAACATGCATTGAAATTGATTCAAATTAAATGGAGAATCTCTGTAAGCTCGGGAAGAAGAGTGAGTCCATACCTTTGCTCAGAGAAGTGAAGCTTCGATCTGAGAGTTGTGTCACATTTGATTGGGTCCAAGCAAGCTCCAGAAGAAGTCCCTTGGCACAGTGAATTGTCCGAGTATGATTTCGACCACAGCCGATTACAAAGCTTGGAGTACGGAACGGATGGGTGGCCTCGGAGAAGGGGCTTTTCTTCGGTAAACTTCTTCTCTTGGTACGTGTGAAGGTGTAGGATCAATCAATTTGGGGATTGGCTCACTGTGGAGAAGTGTCCTAGTTTTGGGCTTGGATTTCAACTGCGAAATTGAGCTCGTAGAGAGGAAATGGCGAGGGGATTTCGGTGGGGATCAAGTTCTCTAAGTGTGGGGAGTAGTACGGAATGATTTTGGCGAGTTTCCTTAAGGTCGGTTCGGCACCTCCTCCATGGCCGAGAGAGGTGGTGTTTAAATAGGAGAGGGTTGGAGGGCCTCCCGAGAGGAGTTATGGACGGGATCGAGTTGCTCTTAGCGAGGGAAGAACAGTGCAATGGCCAGCTGGGCATGGGGCAACTTAGCGAGGAGAATTTCGATGCTTGGCTCCTTCCGATGTCTCGGCCATGGCGTTTTCCGGTGACCAGGCGGTGGCAGGCGAGGCATGAGTCACCATCTTGACCGGGGAGGTCGGGGCTTGGCAATGGTGAAGTCGATTGGGTTTGGACATGTGTAAAGGAGTTGGATCAAAGTGGCATGGGGGCATGGCTATTTTGGCTCTAAATGGGTCGACCCATCCTTTTGGGCTAGGTGCACTACCCGAAGACTTGGTTTAAGTTTGAAGAGAAAGTGATTTGGCTCGGCTTGATTAGTGGGGTCAAGTCACGATCCAAGTACAATTAGGATTAAACATGGTTTAGGGGAGACATGGAAATGGTTAATCACCTTAAGGGAATGTGGAAAGGATCTCCTCCTTTTGCCCAATGTGGTAAGGTCACATGTGAACAACTCACATGGCTTGCATGTGGCTTAAGAGTGGCTTCATGGCTTTTATATGGCTTGGGAAAAGTGGGCTTGGTTTCATGAAAGTGGGTTTAAGGAATTTTGGTGTTTTAGTGGACAAATTTCATGAAGCTTGATTTGGAACTATTTGGTTATTGATTTTGGAACTTAGGAAGTGTTTGAAATTATGGGTATGATGAGAGAAATTTCATGTGGGCTTTTGGAATAAGTTTTGGGCTTTTAAATTTGTTTTGGGTGGGCTTTTTAGAATGGTTTAAGGAAGTGGGCCTTGGGCTTTATGGATGGGAATTTTTGTAGAAGGTTGGGCCAAATAATTATTGGGTTTGCTTTAGGGATGTGTCATGAGTAATTTGAAACAAAATTGAGGTGGTTTGGGTTTGAATTGAGTTGAATTTGGGCTTTTTGGTAAAGTGGCCAATGGCAGGCCAAATTGCGTTAACTTAGGCTAATGTTGAGCTAATGTTGAAATTGGTGTAAAATTAATGTTGAGAAATGTTTGTAGGGCTGTTTCAAAGAGGTTTCAACTTTTGTTGGGGTTGGATTTTGGAGTTTGGGCATATTTGGGTTAAGTTTGGGTTTAGGTTAAAATTGGGCTTTTTGGTTTTGGGTTGAGTTTGAGTGGGGTTTGGGTCCAAATTTTGGGCAAATTATGTTAGTGTTTTGTTTGTGGGGATGTTAGGGAAGGTTTAGAAAAGGTTTGGGGTTAATTGGAGTTGAATTGGGTTAGTTTGGGCTAAGTTTGGGTCATGGGTCCAAATTGTTGGGTCAAATGTCATGATTGAGTTGTTAGTTGATTTGTGGGGATGTTAGTGGAAGGTTTAGAAGAAGGTTTGGGATTAATTGGAGTTGACATTGGGTTAAGAATAGGTTAAATTGGGGGTTTTGGTAAAAGTGGGGTAAATTGACAAAATTGGCCCATGGTGTAGTTGGACAAAATGAAATTGGGAATATTTGGGATTTTTCGGAATTTTCTGGGAATTTTCTGAATTTTTGGATTTTTTGGCTAAGAGGGGCATTTTGGTTATTTGGAGGGTATTGGGGGGTATTTTTGGAATTTTTGGTATTTTTGGCTATGGATGATCAATTTGAGTGGAGGGAAATGTTTAGGAATGATTTTGGGGAATCTTGGGTAATTTAGGTGATTTTGCAAATTTTGGATAGTTTCAAGGGCATTTGGTAGGTTTGGTGGGTCTGGGTCCCGGGGGTCAAAAAATGAAAATTTAGAAAATTGAAGATTGGGTAAATGTAAGTGGAATGAAATCATTTTGGTTGAGCCATGAAGCCATATCAAGCCAACATGAGCCATGAAGGGACTCATTTGAGGCATTCATCTATGTTGTTCACAACCCTCTTGCGAGGGCTTAGGGGTTAAGGACCATCCATGTGAATCACCTTCATGAGTCGGGAGGTCGAGTTGGGTATGGGTGTGGTTTTAGGAGGTGTGTGAAAGTGTAGTGTATAAGTGTAGTGTGTGTGTAAGTCGGCCCTCACCGGACCGAGGCCGCCCGGGGCGATCCTAAGGCGAAGAGTCCTATAGGAACTCATCCTTTAAACTTCCACATTTGATTTCGACCCTACAGGTGATTAGGGGTCTACAATCGAGTTTGTGGAGTTTGCGAGGAGTTTAAGAAGTGGTTTGAAATTCTAAAAGGTGGGTTCCACTTCTAGTCCTCTAAGATAGTTAAAGGAAAAGCCTAAGGCTAGATCTGAAAGTACTAAAGAGAGAAGAGAAGACCTCATCGAAAATGAGGTCGACAAATGGACCCCCAATAGGTGTGGTGTGCTATCCAAGCACACCGCGCGTATTGGAGTTGACCGAAGCGATCAACAAAACCAACACAGAAGTCCAAGTGACAAACTTGAGACAGAGTAGAAGAGTTTCCGCTGGGGAGTGTCAAGTATATCTTTGAGATTGGAGATTCCTGAACTCTCGCTGGGGAAAGGAAAATGAGGTGAATCCCAAATCGCATGATGCGGGGAATTTCAATTTAGATTTCATTTTGTTTCGGTTTAAGTTTTGATGTGTGAACTCGGATTTTAGTTTGAGTTTCAATTTAGATTGAAGTTTGTTAAAATTAATTTGAAGGGATTTGAACTTGAAATGAAAATTGGAATTTTGTGGTTTTAGATGTAACATCTTTGACCTCGAAAAGAAAATTGAATTGATTGGATTGAATCATTACAATGAGGAGGGATCTCGGAGCGATGCGGTATTGGATGTAAAATCCTTAACCTCGAGAGTTTGATTTTGATGTATTTCATTGCGGTAGGGAAAGAACTTCAAAGCGATGCGGTATCGGATGTAAAATTCTCGACCCCAAAAGTTTGATTTTGATGTATTTCATTGCGATAGGAAAAGAACCTAAAGCGATGCGGTATCGAATGTAAAATCCTCGGCCCCAAAAGTTTGATTTTGATGTATTTCATTGCGATAGGGAAAGAACCTAAAGCGATGCGGTATCGGATGTAAAATTCTCGACCCAAAAGTTTGATTTTAATGTATTTCATTGCGATATGGAAAGAACCTAAAGCAATGCGATCTTGGATGTAAAATCCTCGACCCCGAAAAGTTTGATTTTGATGTATTTCATTGCGATAGGGAAAGAATCTAAAGCAATGCAGTCTCGGATGTAAAATCCTCAACCCCAAAAGTTTGCTTTTGATGTATTTCATTGGGATAGGGAAAGAACCTAAAGCAATGCAGCCTCGGATGTAAAATCCTCAACCCCAAAAGTTTGATTTTGATGTATTTCATTGCGATAGGGAAAGAACCTAAAGCAATGTAGTATCGGATGTAAAATCCTTAACCCCAAACGTTTGATTTTGATGTATTTCATTGCGATAGGGAAAGAACCTAAAGCAATGCAGTCTCGGATGTAAAATCATCAACCCCAAAAATTTGATTTTGATGTATTTCATTGCGATAGGGAAAGAACCTAAAGCGATGCGATCTCGAATGTAAAATCCTCGACCCAAAAGTTTGATTTTGATGTATTTCATTGCGATAGGGAAAGAACCTAAAGCGATGCGGTATCGGATATAAAATCCTCGACCCCAAGAATTTGATTTTTGATGTATTTCATTGCGATAGGGAAAGAACCCAAAGCGATGCGGTCTCGGATGTAAAATCCTCGGCCCAAAAGTTTGATTTTGATGTATTTCATTGCGATAGGGAAAGAACCTAAAGCAATGCGGTCTCGGATGTAAAATCATCGACCCCAAAAATTTGATTTTGATGTATTTCATTGCGATAAGGAAAGAACCTAAAGCAATGCGGTATCGGATATAAAATCCTCGAGCCAAGAATTTGATTTTTGATGGTAATTGATTTTGCGAAGATTTGTAGTGTTGATTTGAAAAGTGTGGAGTTTTGGTGTTTCGAGAATTTCATGAAAGTTGTAAAAGATTTTTGTGGAAAGAAGCAGATTAGGAGGGAATACGTAGATGCTACATATCCCACTCAAAGAGTTGATCGAAAGTTCTTTGGTTTGGATTGGATACAATTCCTCGCCATCGGATCCGAATCGAAAACCTCGTGGCTCCGTGTCGATGGAATCGACCGCTTCCATCCCAGACAAGGGAGAGAGTAGAACGGATTGGATTTCAGATTTGGAATGTTGAGTTTGAATCTGATTGAGATTTGATTTGAAATCTGGAAGGTTGAATTTGATTGAGATTTGATTTGAAATCTGGAAGGTTGAATTTGATTGAGATTTGATTTGAAATCTGGAAGGTTGAATTTGATTGAGATTTGATTTAAAATTTGTGTTCATTTTGTTTGTCCTTTAACGATTCAAATTTGCTTTATCGTTCATTTAATGTTCATGTGGATTTGGCGTTCATCATTTTTTTTAGATTTTTAAGGAAAGTTTTCTTTTATTCTTTTTGTTTCTTTTACGTTCTTTGTTCGAAGTTCATTTAACTTTAATGGCGTTTCCGAGTCGATTTGCACAAAAGAGGTGAAGGCCGAAATGTGACATGGTCACTTTCATTCCAATCATGTCGAAGATACATCATACAACTCGATGCGGAATACATCTCATACAATCCATGTAGACTCGAAACGGACTATGTATGATCTTTGTCGATCCATCCAAAAAGGCATACGTCGAAAATCCATGTACGAATAGTGAGGTACATGGTTGATAACATCACCTTCCAAGCCATCCTTGGCAAGGATGTCGTATGGACGTACGTTGGAGGTGTGATATTTTCCATGTAACTCACGGCTCGTAAATGTCGGAGGCTCTCTAGCTACGGGTGCAGTGGAAGTGGTAAGGTGCTTTCTGTCATCCATCCTTACGAAAGTAAGCGAGATCCGCTTCATTGGTACTCCTGGTATGCAATGTTTAGCGACATCTGCTCCGTTGCCCTTTAGTATCATGACGGAACCTACCGGTAATGGTATCTTTACTTGGCCCTCGGAACTCACATGGGCTGCTATCCGGAGGTCAGATCCGAACATGATATTACACTCGTTCGAGAAAAGAAACTATGCGAAAGGTCGACAAAGTCGTGGTGATCGATATGTGGGGGTACGCAGTCACCCTTCTTGTAAATGTTAATGATGCAACTGTTGGGTATGCAATCTGCTGGAAGTACCCTCCATGTAATCATTCTCTTTACCATCCTTTTGATGACTAATGGCATTGGATCTATCTTACCATGACGGAGTATCCCCGGTGGGTTTCCCTTCCTGTCTTCTGCGAAGTTGTAGCAGCATCTACATTGTATTGTAATTCTCCCTTTCTACTGGCATCCATCTCCGGGGTTCGAGTAGGTGTTTTCTCTTAAGCGGCCTGCTCGGCCCATTCTTTTCAAATCCGGATGCAGTCCACGATTTGTTGTTGTTCGTATTCGAGAACACGTTTGTATGTAGCTCGAGGCCTTCTAGTATATTGATCCTCCTGCCTCTAATTCTCTCGAAGTATTCAAAAGTTTGCTTCTCGACATTACTGCATTCTTTTTAGCTCGTATTACGGAATAATGCTGCAAATGGCGAGGCACAGTGACATCTTGTGGGATATATGGCTCAATCCCTTCGCGTTCTCACTGCATACCTCGGCTCCTCGGGGATGGTCTCCGTCGGGACATCCTGCGGGGTTGCTTGCACGACAAGGTCATGCATTGCTTGGTGGCTTTATGCGGTGGCGTGGTAGCCTTCCTTCTTCGATCTCCTTGTGATTTCCACTGGTCTCTTTTGTTATCCTCGGAGCTGGCCTCCTTTCTTCGGAGTTCTGGCGAACCGGTATCCTTGAAGTATATGCACTTGGTAGTAGCCATTGCCTCGTCAGCTGGTCGCATTGCTAGTTTAGTTAACATCTTGCGGATACGGAGATTTTTATTTCTTCGTTGAGTTCTTTGTGAGAGTAGCTCTTCGTACTTCTGAATCTATGTGGGCGCGGTCGTTGACAAGCACTGCCCTCTGTGCATGGCGACTACGGACTTGATTCTCTTGTCCTCCTCGGTGTTTGTTTTCCTTTTCTTCTTCTTTGGGTTGGTGGCTTGGGCCACCCACTTTCATTCTTGTTTGGTAGGCGGTTCCTCTCGATCAGCTGGGACCCAGTAACCTTCCTCGTATTGCAGGCCTGCTGGTACAAAGTCTAAGTTAATCTCTATTATCGCTCCATCTTTCACCCTCTTTTCGTCGAGTGCAAGGCTTACGCCATTTCTAAAGTTCGGGACCAACCGCCGTTCGACATTTCCTGCGAAAAGACGAGGAAAAGGATCGAGGAGGCATCTTAAGAACAAGAACATTAAGAAAATGTTTATTGGAGACAGTTTTCTTTTTCTCTTTTTTTATTATTCCTTTTGTATTTTTAAATTCAAAGGGGAATGAAGTGGGAAAAGATCGGGAAAAAGATTTTGATTTAGAAGAGAGAAAAAGAAAAATTTTATTATCATGATTTTA
Organism: Papilionanthe hookeriana x Papilionanthe teres; assembly: GCA_022702705.1. Lineage (NCBI taxonomy): Eukaryota > Viridiplantae > Streptophyta > Magnoliopsida > Asparagales > Orchidaceae > Papilionanthe > Papilionanthe hookeriana x Papilionanthe teres. Next base: position 10,519,401 of record CM040431.1, on the reverse strand, counting down.
TTTATTTTAGCACATTTTTTATTATTTTTGGGTTCAGATCCAGTCATAAGTAATTACTTCGCCCATGCTTCTAGGGATGAAGAATTCATTCCTTCAAAACATCAGGTAGCGTAATACTTCTTCAAGTATCGTCCGTTGATTGGAAGCATATGTCGTTCTCCTTGGCAATTCACTAGTTGGTAGGAGCCTCCTGAGTAGACTGCCTCAACCACAAACGGTCCTTCCTAAGTGGATTCAAATTTTCCTCCTATCTTGCGGTGTGCAAGGATAGGTCTCTTGAGAACGAGAACTAAGTCACCAACTTTGAAGGTTCTTGGGCGGACCATTCTGTCATGGGCTTGAACCATCTTAGCTTGGTATAGTTCTAAATTCTGTTGCTTGCTGCAAGTCTTTTCCCTTCCGGGCTTTCCAATTCCTCTAGTCGTAATTTGGCATTCTCTTACATCATGATTTTGTTTGCAAGCTGCAATTCGAGTGATGGAAGCTTGGACCTCTAAGGGTAACAACTTGCCTCGGACCCATACACTAGAGCGTAAGGTGTAGCTTGGGTAGGAGTTATGAAGATTGTCCGGTAGGCCCATAAGGCTTCTAATAACTTCTCGTGCCAATTTCTCTTATTATCGTCCAAAGTTTTCTTTAAAGTTTGAACGAGAGTTTTATTAAAAGCCTCAGCCAGGCCGTTTGGTCTTGGATAGTAAATTGTTGAATACTGCCAGTCGATTCTGTTTCTCCTGACAAAATTATTGATTTGCGTGCCTCTGAATGCTGACCCATTATCTGAGATGATCCTGTGCGGCACTCCGAAATGGTAGACAACTTGGTTCTTGAAAAACGTAGCACGTGGTGTGCTTTCACTTCTACGAGTGGAGCTGCCTCTGCCCACTTGGAAAAGTAATCTGTAGCTGCAAGAATGAAGCGATGTCCTTTTGAAGATGGTGGTTCTATTGGACCCACTATGTACTGTGCCCCAACATTCAAATGACCACGACGCAATTGTCGGATGTAGCACATTTGGAGGTTGGTGTAGAACTCACTCCGTGCACTTGGCATTGGTGACGGCTCTTGGCGAATTTCATGCGGTCGATCATCATCGAGGGCCGGTAGTACCCTAGTCTTTTAATTTTCATTTTCATCTTCGGACCCGTGGTGAGCGCCACGGAGTCTGAATGCACCTCTTTAACAATTTCACGGGCCTCGGACCCGCTTAGGCACCTTAGCCGCATTTGATCAAAAGACCTTTTGTATAACGTGTTGTTTATTAATGCGTAGGACAGAGTTCTTTTCTTGATACGATGGGCTAACGACCTATCGTACGGTAGTTTTCTGTTTGCGGGTAGTACGTAATGGTTGTCGCGCAATCTTCGTGTTTTACATCGCTTTGCTGCTGATTCTTTTTCTTTTTCGATTTGTATATGGTGTCATGTCGGCTGTGATAGGACTGACGTCCGTGAGCCGACACTTCCAGTGATTCATCTTGCAAGCGGGAAAATTCTTTTGCGAGGCGGGCTAACGCATCTGCTTAAAGCGTTTTCTTTTACAGGAATTTTGTAGATCGTCACATTTGGAATCTGTTCCAACAATTTGTATGGCATGCTTGAAAGTATTGCTCGAGTCTTGGCTTTAAAATTTTGTCTTGTCAGACGATACGTTGAATGATTAGCTGCGAATCCCCGTAGATGTTGATGTTTATTATCCCCATTTGAATAGTTAATTCCGGTCATGTTACGAGAGCTTTGTATTACGCTCGTTGTTTGTACACGGCTACGTCAAGTGGTAGGAGTATCTTAACATCCCCGCTCCGGTGTTATAAAGATTAGTCGATTCTGCCTTACCGAACATTATCACTTGCGATTCTTTGTCTTGGTGTGCTTGAAGATGCTCCGTCGAAATATAATTCCCAACGTCGATCGTCGGGGTCTTCTAAGCTCATTATTTGTTCATACGGCAAGTCGTCATTGAGAGGAGATTCTGCAGGCAAAGGGTGTCTTTGCGAGGAAGTCTGCTAGGACTTGTCCTTTACGGCACGAAGAGGCACGAAAGTTATATTGAATTTCGATAATATCATTGAACACACGGCAAGTACGCAGAAAGCGTTAGACGAGTCATCGAGTATTGCGATGGATTAAATTTCGAGATCGAGTTGACCTTATGAGAAAGCATGTAGTGCACGAGCTTTTGAGCGGCGAAGATCGGGGCCAAACGGTGCTTTTCGATTGTGGGATACTTTATTTCCGTCGGAAGTAAACGACGGCTTAGGTAGTAAAGAGCATTTTCTTTACCCTCATCATTGACACAGGCTAAATGGGCTCCGAGTGAGTCGTCTAAAGCCGCGGTATAAAGTATCAACGGTCTACACGAGGCCGAGGGCTGCTAAGACGGGAGGTGTCATTAAATATTGTTTAATGTCCTCGAAGGCCCTTTGGCATTTCTCTTCCCGAACAAATTTGGCGTCCTTTTTAACTAATGCGAGAAAGGTGACACCTACACGACAAGTTCGAGATAAAGGGTCGAAGATATGCCACCTTCCCTTGAAAAGATCGTAGTTGTTTTAAGGTTCTGGGAGGTAGCATTTCTAAGATAGCTTTAATCTTTTCCAGGTCGATTTCAATTCCACGATGTCAGACAACGAATCCTAAGAATTTCTCGGAGGTGACGCCGAAGGCGCATTTTAAGGGATTCATCTTAAGGTTAAATTGTCTTAATCGTTCAAAAACAATTCTCAAATCATACATGTGGTTTTCCTTTACTTTGCTTTTGATAACCACATCGTCCACGTAGCATTCGACTTGATTGTGGATGAGATCATCAAAAATTCTTATCATTGCTCTCTGGTAGGTTGCTCCTGCGTTCTTCAGTCCGAATGGCATCACTGTGTAGCAATATACTCCGATCGGCGCTTTGAATGCTGTAAGTTTTTCATCTTCAGGAGCCATTTTTATCTAGTTGTATCCTGAAGATCCATCCATGAATGAGAATATTTCATGTGTTGAAGCAATGTCGATCATTAATTCTGGGATCGGTAGAGAGATTTCATCTTTTGGACATGCCTTGTTTAAATCTCTGAAATCCACACGAATTCTGATTTGACCATTCCTCTTTCTGACTGGTACCACATTGGCTAACCAAGTCGGGTATTGTTCTTCACGGACAAATTTGGTGTCTATTAGCTTTTTAACTTCAGCTATGACTTGTTGTTCAATTTCTAAACACATTCTTCTGGGACCTTATCAGTTGGAACGAAGTAGGATCCATTCCTAGCTTATGGATGCGACCTGCGGAGCTAATCCTGGCATCTCATCGTAGCTCCAAGCAAAACAATCTTTAAATTCCATCAATAACTTGATTATTTCTTCGGAGTCTTCTTTATTGAGTAAGGAGCTAACAAAGGTAGGTCTAGGCTCTTCGCTAGTACCTAAGTTAACTTCCGTTAACTCATCTATTATAGATTTGATCTCTTCTTCGAACTACGGTGGAGCGTTTCCAATTTGTAAATCTTCGAGTTCTTACGTAGCTTCCATGCGGTTTTCATTAGACTCGCAAGTGACAACCAAGCAAAATTCGGTATCGTCGGTCGATCCTACTTGTGCCGAATTCGAGACCATGCTTTGAGTTGGGTGGACGACCGGAGTTATTCCATAATATTTCAAAATGTTGTGATTGACCTTTTGTCCATTGTCGAGGTAAGAAACCACGGCTGAATTAAATTTTGAACACGGGGAGAGTACCACTCGAAAAGGCAATTCCATTAATTCGGAAGAAGTGACATCTTGAGTGTACATTGTTTTAATTTTTGGAGGAAGGAGCACCACAATAGAATTTAATGGGCTTTGCACCGCCGCTACGTACCTCTTTGACCACCATACCCTCGATCTTATTAGAATGGATCGGGGTCAGGGTCATAGTATGTACATAGTGGTTAATCTTCTCGTAAATTGATTTATATTCCTCATTCTTTTCATCTTCGAGAGAAATCCTGAATTGCGGCTTCTTCCGACTAATTGTCAATGCTTCTTACTTGATCTCTTTTTCTTCTTCAGAACTGTCTTCCCAATCAACATTGATGGCTGGTTTCCTCTGTCCAACTGTCTTAACGTCTCTGCCATGACCTCGTCCCCGGCCTCGACCTTGGATGCGAGTTGTGGAGAAACCTTCACCATCTCGTCGTAAGGGAGTGGTGAGTAGTTGTTGGACTAGAACTTCGGGTTCTTCGTCTTCCCGAACTTTCTTTGCTTCATTCGTTATGGTATCTCTGGAGAAGATTGTTTTCTTCGGAGGTGCGTAATAAAGTTGCATCTTCATGGATTCCAATTTCATGTACGGAGAATGGTTGTAAGTCACCTTTGATGCACTTATTCCCCTCCATCGTAGTATTTGATGCAACGATGTAGAGATGATGGTACCATCCGGTTTTCATGTATCCATGGTCGGCCCGATAGAGCGTTGAATGACATTTACGAATCGATTATGTGAAATTTCGCGGTTGTCTTTGCTAAGTCACCGGTCTTCATTAGCGGTGTTATCGATCCGAGGGCTCTTTCTCCTTTACGGTTGAATCCTCTTAATAACATTTTGTCCGCTTCGAGCTCGCGAGCATCAATTTCAAGTATGCTTAGTGTTCGAAGATTCATTATATTGATTGATGCTCCTGGATCCACCAATACTGCGGAGAGTGTAAACTCCCCGATTGTAGCTGAAATGTACAACGGTCGGTTGTGGTCTCGCATCCCAAGTAGTAGGTCATTGTCAGTGAAGGTAACACCTCGTTGTTCCTTTAACGAGCAAACCTCATCTAAGGAATCTCCAGTCATTTGAGCTAAGCAAATTTCTGGATCAAGCAAGGCCTTGATCAAAGCTTCTCTCATCTCCTTTGATAAGATGAGAGCGTCATAGATTCTTAGTTTGGCTGGTAGTTTCCTAAGATGGGCTAGCACGTTGTACTCCACTTTATTTCCATGTGTCTCGATTTCTTCCCGAATGGGTATTTCTTCTGCAGGGGTTGGTTCTTCTCGAACAACCACCTGCTTTCCTTTGTCCTTTGGACCCATTCTCGGAGGTAGAACTCTTCCACTTCTTAAGTTGACTTCTGTAATTTCTCACTGAATCTAGTATTGAGTTTCTTTGGTGTCTCCTCCTGAATCGGAATGACGGGTTCTTACGGATTAGCTTCGAGTGCGAAGGCTCTAACTCTATTGTGACTGGAGCTCCTCGAAACTCGGAAATAGATTCATTGCTTGTTGAACTCTCTTAGCCTCCTTAGTGGATGTCTTCTTTGTCATTGTGATCATCTAGATTGTGTATGATTTGAGAATTGTTACTTTTATCGGAATTGATGTTCGGATTAGGTTGGTTGTCGCTAGTTACGTAATCGTTAGAAACAGTCAAAACGTAGCCAACGCCATAATCCTTATCATTATAAGATTCCACCGGAGTGAGTAAATAATCATACAGAGTCAGAGGTTCGAGGGATTTCTCCCCAGAATCGGAAACGACCATCCTAGGATAAGCGGCCCCTAGTACAGCCTTAAGAGTCTCGGTCTTTTCTTCTTCATCGATTTTCTTCTTTTCTTCGATCGTCTCTTGTTGAGGTGGTTCTTCTATCGCAAGTGATAGTGCCGACTTGACGGGTTTCGAACTACTGAATTGAGGCTCGCACCGAAGTGGTTTGGATGCCATCCAAAATCTTCTTCGAAGACTTTGTCCGAGCGGTAGTCCATCCATCATCGGTCGCATAGGGATGCTATCGGAACAATGAGATCCGTCGAGATAACATTGACGGAACCTCCTTTACGGGGTTCCTTCATGTATTCCTTCGGGATCGTTATGTTCCCTTTTCAAAGATTGTCGTTGAGCCGACTTTTGAAGGTAATACAATCTTCTATCTTGTGTCCGAAGCATCCGGTGGTAAGGGCGAAAGTTGGGATCACCTTTCTTGTCGACTTCTTACGGTTTCTTAGGCTGCAGCGGTTGGAAATCTGGAGTCTTCATCGAAGCTAGCGGAACATTTTCGGCACTTGCCTCATTCTTGAACGGATACTCACCTGCTCGGAAGCTCCCTTAACGTACGTTGTGGACGAGGCGGTTGTTCATCTTGTTGAGATGAGCGATAGGTTGGGTCGGGGTTCTTGGTAATTCGTTGAATTCTTTGCGGCCGTTCCAGCGGTATTTGTATTGGCTGCTTGCCTTTATCGGCTAGCTGCGACGATCCGGACTTCTTTTCAAAAGTTTTCACGGGCTTCGTTTGTCTGTTTTGTCGGTGAAACTTAATTGCTTCGCCTCCTCTTGCAAGCTTTCGGCCTTGCTTAACAACTTCTCGAAAGTCTTAATAGTAAAGCCCTTGAGGAGAAGTCTTATCGGGCCATGAATGCTCTTAAGTAAAATGCAGTGCATGCTTTGTTCTTGTAGGCGTGGCTCACACTTCATACTTAGATTCCTCCATCGAAGTATGTAGTCCACCAAAGTTTCGTTCGGCTTCTGCTTCTCTACCACTAAATCACCTATAGTGATGTGGTGCTAAGCTCCGACAAATTGCTTGATGAAGTGGTTCTCTAATTCTGAAAATGTCTTCACCGAACCATTTGGTAATTCCACATACCAATCAAAGGCGATCCACGACGAGTGCAAGACAAATTGTCGGAAGAGTAAAGCATCACTTCCGCCGGCATTGCAACAACTGGCACGAAAATTTGGAACATGCTGTTGAGGGTTTCCGATTCCATCAAAGGTCTTGAACAGAGGTGGTACGAAGCCTTTCGGATATTGGACAGCGTCGAATTCTTCGGGGTAAGGTCTACCTGTCCGAATGGATGTCCCGCTCTTTGATTGTGCCAGAGCTTCTCGCACTCTGTTGTTCCACCATGCTCTTGACATCCTTTTCCGGAATCATGCTTTGTATTGCATCCTTTTTTAAGCGATCATCCCAGTTGACGGATGTAATCTCCTTTCCTCCGTCTACGATGTGAATAACTTACAGGGGTGTTTCTCTTTGGGGTTGAACCGACTGCGGAAGTGGCTAGGGGCTGCGGCCATCTCTTCCATCCTTTTTGCCATTTGGGCGATCGTATCATCTTTCTCTTGAAGGCTGTATCCTCATCACTTCAGGCTCCTCTCTTTCTGCAGTCTGCGGGAACACCTTGTGAAGCTGACGAAGCTCGTGTTTCAACCATATTAATTTCTACATATTCATCATCCATGAACTCTGACGAGTCGACTTCAACTCCGAATTTTTCTTCTCTTTCTCTTGCTAGTCGCTGAATATCAGTTCTTAGCTTTTCCATTGCATCTTCTAATGGTCTCTTATGTACATCCTTGCAGTTGTCATGCGATAACTATCGGGTTTCCTTCTCATGAGTCCCCTTCATTGCGGTAGCACTTCTTCGGACTCGAGTCTCTGACGAGACTTTCCTTCTCGAGTTGTTGTTTTAATCTTAATTGTTCGGTAGTGGGACGTCATACCATCCATTCAGCGACGGAAGGTCTAGGACCGGATGGTTTGTCGGCCAAATGCTTTGGAAGGTGGTATCCTCCCCAATTTGTAGTCACGAAACAACGACGAGTTGGACTAGCTTTCATTCTCTTATTTGGCTTTTCTGCGGCGATAGCAGGTTACACTCGCGGCCCGAGAGCGGGATTTGGTCGGCACCGCCCTATCCTTCTTAAAATCTCTGATACAGGGCATTTTTCTTTCTTTGCTAACTTTTCTATCAGGGTTTGCAGTCGAGCAAATGGCGTAATTCTAGCCCTTTTCTTATGGTCGTTGTTGTAATATGCGGGCTGAGGTAATGCAGAAGAAATCTTGCGGACATTTTCCTCGTCCTCTGCGGCAGAGAGGGGATGGAACCTACTTCCTCCCAAAAGTGGTATGTATTCATGCAACGGTGTATACTCGGGCGGTTACGGGATTTCCTCCGGAAAGCGACTTCGGCGGCTACGGCTTCTCACAGCAATCCTTCTGCTACGTTCCTTCTGCGAGTCCGTGTCGGTGATGGAATTCTTGAGCTGGACCTGATCTCGAAAACGAGAGGTCTCGCGGGAAGATGCTGTACCCTCCACGGGTTCATCACGGTTCCGAATTTCCTTCCCCTTTAGTTTGGCGAGAAGGCGAGGTAGGTACGGAGACAACTAGACCGGTGGGAGTAGCAACAACGGTCCTTCTGCGAACAACGGTGCTCCTCTCGGTTGGAATCTTTTGCGAGAGGAGGGAATTCATGAGTTGACTTGAGGTTAAACTCGATCGACGGCTTCTCGATTTCCGGTACTTTGCTTGCGAGCGAAAAGAGAGTGACGTCGGGGATTTTGATGTCGGTGTCCCCGAATCCTTGTCCGAATCGAATGATTCCATTATCGGGCGAGTTCATCCTTGAACACGGCGGAGTCCGGTCCGTTGACGAAGGAGAAGATCGGTTTTGGGGCTTCCATTTCTACGGGACGGATTCCAGTGTTAGTCCCGAATCGTGCTTCTTCTTGTCGTAAAACTTATGAAGAAAAAAAAAGAGTCCGAACACATTTCCGTTTATCTTAGTGTATTTGTGGTATTAAAAGAAAATTTATTTAGATAATTTTTTTTCTAAAAGATTTGTTCGTTAGGACGAAGAAATATTAAAAGAAGGAGAGTTGTAGAAAGGGTAAAAGGAATTGATTAGGAACTGGAAAAGGAAGAGAAAGTCTTGTAGAAACTTCTCGACCCGCAAGACTGCTCCTAAACTAATACCTATTGGGGGCCCACCCACGTCGAAATGAGGTAAAAGGATCTCGGAACCTCTCTGTTTAGGGGTGTCTAAACGGTGGATCCTAAATCCGAGAGAATGTTGGCTATACTTGTTCAAGGTAGAAATGAACATAGTATTCCAACGGGAAGAAGGGTAGTTTGATCCACTAGGGACATAGATATACTACCGATTTCTTTGAAAGCAGAATTATTTGATAAAAAATGGAGAGAGAAATTTTCCTCAGCGGAGTCGCCAGAAATTGTCGGCATATTTTAGGTAGAGTGTTGTATTTTTGAAAAGAGGTCACCTACAGAAATTGTCGGCGAATTTTTAATTTAAATTAAATGAATAATTTGAAAAGTAGTATTTTATTTTGAAAATAATTTTGAATTTGAAATTTTTAAGATATGAAATCAAACTGATCTCACATCCCAAATAGTTTATATAAATGAGCGCCACATCACAAGTTGTGTATCTATCCAGAAGAATAGACACACTACTTGATGATGGGGCTCGATTAAATAAACTAGAAGATTTGTGACATCTGTTTGGTACGCAAACCAATTTTATAAGCCGACAAGTTCCCCTGCAATACAAAGAAATTAAGCGGGGTTTATATTCCGAGGTTCTTAAAATTCCCTATAAGGGCAAGCCCTTATAGTTAATTACATCTTAAATGACGGGAATCACTTAAGAAAACTCTCGATAATAATCGATAATTCTGCTCTCGAGAATCTCAAAGTTTAAGTCTTCGAGGATTGAATTTTGGAATTTCGATAGGGAATAGATCGAGTTTGGAACATTTTGTTTTGGGAATTCGAAGGAAGAAAGGTAGGAGAAATTACGGATTCGAAGCGAACTTCAGTAATTCCCGACTATCCTATTGTTTGGCTTGAATTTAGGAAAGTCCTAATGTTTATTTAATGTTTTGATCTTGCCAATTTTAATTGATTAGGACTTATATTCGTATGACATGATCATACAAATAGCCTTGAAGATGTGAGGGTTTATGTCGTATCGAACGACTACCTCAGAGTCCTAAGACCGGTTAGGGCTTAATTTGTAATGCAAATGCCTAGCAAAAGGTTGAGGATTTATGTTGCACTAGGCGAAGTACCTTGAAGTCCTATGGTTTGGTTATTTTAATTCTAAGAAAGTTTCTTTGAGTAGACTCGGGTTTTGCGTGACGATGGCCGTCTTTGCCACCATGCTCAGAGCTCTTTGTTGTTGCGAGAGGTTTAGTTTTAGAAGATTGTAATCGAAAGAGAGAGAAGAGTTTGGTTTTATAAATCTTAAAGTCCAAGTGTTTTTTAGTGTTTTAGTTAAAACAAATCTTAAAGTTGATTATAACAACACCGGTTAAGATCCCGCGGTTCCATCCTTAGGCATCGTTATTTTTATCGGATTCACTTAGTCAGGATGAATTTGCTAAACTCGACAAAATGAGTTCCACACTTTCATTTAGGCAGTGGAAAATCCCGTTAGCAACACGTAGGTTACATCATCCAGAGGTATTCCAGATCATCCAGACAAGACGTTTTAATTTAGTTGTAGTTGTAGTTTTGTTGTTTTGTTTGTGATTAAATTTTGAGTTGTTTTATATTTTGAAATGTTGTGGCGGTGAATTTTATCTTGTAATGACTTTTAATTTAGTTTTGGTTTCAATTTTAGGGACTATCCTAAAGGTGTGGGTTTTCATGCAACAGTTATTTATCATGCAAGAAAAGTAAAGTGCATTTGCGATAAAGTAAATTGCGAGGAGATAAATTGCGATAAAATGAAAGCGTACACGGAGGGTCTTCCCGTCATCCCAGTTGCACTTAAACACAATTTAGGATATTTAATCATTTAAAGCGAGTTCCTAGGTAAAGCTAAGGGAAGGGTTATGGTTTTCTACCAAGGTCCTACTCCTATAGCTAGTCATCTCTTATGACGTCCAGGTTCTTGTGTTTTGGTTTGAGAACGATTTTCTTCATCGAAGAACAATTAAGTTCAATTGTTCTTATAAATATTCTATCATATTGAGGAAGTGCTTAAGACGAATCTTAAACATCTTTTCAATACCTCACAGGATTGTTTTAAGTCAAGAGAATTTAATTATACAAATGAATTAATCATCCAGGAGTTCAAGTTTTGTTAACTTGCTCGATGAACTAGGACATTTGAATATCCTATGAGTGAAGTAATACTTCACTTAACACTCCATTTAGGAGTTATGACAACAAGAGCTTTTGAGGGCGAATGAATGTTGAAGTGATTTGTGATTTAATTTAATTTTAATTAATGGGTTTAAGTTTGGAATAGTGTTCGAAGTTGTTTTAGATTTATTTTGAATTCTTATGTCTTTGGTGATGTTATATTTAATTCAATTTAATTTAATTTAATTTTAGTTTAATTTGATTTGGTTTAGTTTTACTTTCAATTTAATTTTATTTAATTTAATTTAATTTTAATTTTATTTTAACTTGATTTTATTTTTTTCTTTTATTTAATCTAATAAGTTTTAATTTAATTTAATTTTATTTAATTTAATATGTTTTAATTTAATTTAATTTAATTTAATTTAATTTAATTTATTTTATTTTAATTTAATTTAATTTAATTTAGTTTAATTTAGATTTAATTTAAATTTAATTTAAATTTTTAATTTTAATTTAATATTTTATATATTTTTTATATTTTAAAGATGATTTAATTTAATTGTTAAAGTATTAATTTAATTGAAATTTTGGAGGGATTTAATTTAAATGTTTTAATCTTTAATTTAATTTAATGACTAAGTCTTTTAACATTTTAAACCTTGAATTTGGATTATCATCTTAATTAGGAATTAAATGTTATTGAGGTGATTAATTTAGGGATTTTTAAATTAAAGAATAAATCTCTTCCTAATAATATCCCTATTTTAATAATTCCAAATTTTTTATTATTCTTCCAAGTTTAATCAATTATTTAATTAAGGTTTATTTTAATTATTTTCAAATTGTTAGGTAGGTTTCCACCCGTTAACTACCTAATTTTCAAACATCCAAAATCAACTTAGTATCAAATATTTTACCCACTGTTTTAATTAAACCTAAAATTTTAATTATAGGTTAAAATTTTAATTACCATTTTGCCCTTTAAACTTACTAATTCCATAACTCACTAAATTGAGCTTAAATGAATTTGAAATTTTTATGTGACTTAACTCACATATCAATCAAGACATTAGAGGAGAAAATGTGATTTTTCTGTATTTAATTTATTTATGTAATTATTTTTGGTGGAAAATAGAGATTTTCAAGGAAAGTTTAATAATATGACCAAGGAAAAGTTTCTGTCCTTAAGAAAATTATGGGACATTCCTAATGACCATAGGACCACTTGGACCAATTTTGGTGATTTTTTGAATTATATTATTTTTATTATAATTATTTTGAGTTTTGGAGTATTAATTAATTTAAAAATAAAATAAAGGTTGAAAAATGAATTTTATATTTTTAAAAAATCTCTCTGATATCAAGGAAACCAGAGAACAAATTTTTATAATTTTCTGATTTTTCTTTGATTTATTAGAATTATTTTAGTGGAAATGCTAGAAAATACATTTTTTTATTTTAAAATTACCTTAGGGCTTTAAAATTTAATATCTCATCATAGAGACTTAAGAAGGAATATATGGGGCTTGTTCCTAAATGATTAAAATTCAAAATGTGACATTTTGGTGAATTTTATTATTTTTGTGATTTTTATTATTTTTTAATTATTAAAATATTAAAATAATGTAAAAAATCAACTTTTTGGAAAATTGCAATTTTAATTTTCGTAAATTCCCCTGATATCAAAGAGGTTCCAAAACCAATTTGGTGAATTTTTGAAAGGTATTTTGAAAGTTATGAATTTTTGAAGTTTAAGTTTGGCTAAATGGCTTAATCGACCCATTTGATAGAGGCTAACCAAGTCAATTGACTTGAAACTTTTATGGTGGGTTCCTACGATCCTAAAGGTCGGTGGAGAATTGATTTTAAGTCAATTTGATGTATGATTAGCTCTAATTAATTAAAGTTCCATTTTGGGTGTTTAAGCGATTAGGTTTATTTCAAGTGAGTTAACTCGAAACCTATTTTCACTAGGGTCCTCGCAGTCGTAAGAAACCTCTCCAAATTTTCCTAGAATTTATTTCACAACATGCTTAATTATTGGAATTAAAATACTCACAATAATGACACTAGAATTGAAAAATCAATAACTCTTCATAGGGATGGCCTCGACTTTGGAAAATTCGGGGAATGTCCCCAAATTCGGAGGCTTCGAAAGCCCATGGTCTCATGCCATGGTGAATTGTATACATGCATGGAGAATTGAAAATGTGCAGAGAGTAAATAAATTGTTAAAAATCAAATATTCAATGAAATTAAATGAATTCTTTTCCACATTATTCTCCTCTGTTCACTGAGCAAGAGGGCATTTTTATTTTATTGTTAGGATTTTCCTACACAAAGTTATGAATTTTCTAAGTTCTGGTAATTAAATAAATAAGAAAAATCCTATTTTCCTACTTAAGTGACGCGGCGCCGGCTCGGCCTCATGGTTCGCGTCACCATCGTCTCTGTCCGATCCGGCTCGATTCCGGTGACCGCGTCCGCTCGATACACGCTTGATCCAGACGGCTCCCGGTCATCGTCTACGGCGGGTGTGCACCGTGGCCGTCGACCTTCTAACCTGAATTTCTCGCTCGATTCTCGAAAGGATTTTTGTGTTCTTATGCTCCATGGATTCGTCTTGAAGAGACGAACACATCCATATGGTAAACATGCATTGAAATTGATTCGAATTAAATGGAGAATCTCTATAAGCTCGGGAAGAAGAGTGAGTCCAGTACCTTTGCTCGGAGAAGTGAAGCTTCGATGCGAGAGTTGTGTCACCTTCGATTGGGTCGAAGCAAGCTCCGGATGAAGTCCCTTGGCACAGTGAATTGTCCGGGTATGATTTCGACCACGGTAGATTACAAAGCTTGGAGTACGGAACAAATGGGTGGCATGGAGAAGGGGCTTTCTTCGGTAAACTTCTTCTCTTGGTGCGAGTGAAAGTGTAGGATCAATCGATTTGGGGATTGGCTCCTTGTGGAGAAGTATCCTGGTTTTGGGCTTGGATTTCGACTACGAAATTGAGCTCGCGGAGAGGAAATGGCGGGGGATTTCGGTGGGGATCAAGTTCTCTATGTGTGGGGAGTAGTTTGGAATGATTTTGGCGAGTTTCCTTAAGGTTGGTTCGGCACCTCCTCCATGGCGAGAGAGGTGGTGTTTAAATAGGAGAGGCTGGAGGGCCTCCGGGGGAGTTAAGGATTTGGATCGAGTTGCTCTTGGCGAGGGAAGAACAGTGCCGATAGCCAGCTGGGCATGGGGCGACTCGGCGAGGAAGAATTTCGATGCTTGGCTCCTTCCGATGTCTCGGCCATGGCGTTTCCGGCGACCCGGGAGGTGGCCGGCGAGGCATGAGTCACCATCTTGACCGGGGAGGTCGGGGCTTGGCGATGGTGAAGTCAATTGGGTTTGTACATGTGTAAAGGAGTTGGATCAAAGAGGCATGGGGCATGGCTATTTTGGCTCTAAATGGGTCAACCCATCCTTTTGGGCTAGGTGCACCACCCAAGACTTGGTTTAGGCTGAAGAGAAAGTGATTTGGCTCAGCTTGATTAGTGGGGTCAAGTCACAATCCAAGTACAATTAGGATTAAACATGGTTTAGGAGAGACATGGAAATGGTTAATCACCTTAAGGGAATATGGAAAGGATCTCCTCCTTTTACCCAATGTGGTATGGTCACATGTGAACAACTCACATGGCTTGCATGTGGCTTAAGAGTGGCTTCAAGGCTTTTATATGGCTTGGGAAAAGTGGGCTTGGTTTCATGAAAGTGTGTTTAAGGAATTTAGGTGTTTTAGTGGACAAATTTCATGAAGCTTGATTTGGAACTATTTGGTTATTGATTTTGGAACTTAGGAAGTGTTTTAAATTATGGGTATGATGAGAGAAATTTCATGTGGGCTTTTGGAATAAGTTTTGGGCTTTTAAATTTGTTTTGGGTGGGCTTTTTAGAAAGGTTTAAGGAAGTGGGCCTTGGGCTTTATGGATGGGAATTTTTGTAGAAGGTTGGGCCAAATAATTATTGGGTTTGCTTTCGGGATGTGTCATGAGTAATTTGAAACAAATTTGAGGTGGTTTGAGTTTGAATTGAGTTGAATTTGGGCTTTTTGGTAATGTGGCCAATGGCAGGCCAAATTGGGTTAACTTGGGCTAATGTTGAGCTAATGTTGAAATTGGTGTAAAATTAATGTTGAGAAATGTTTGTAGGGCTGTTTCAAAGAGGTTCCAACTTTTGTTGGGGTTTGATTTTGGGGTTTGGGCCTATTTGGGTTAAGTTTGGGTTTAGGTCAAAATTGGGCTTTTTGGTTTTGGGTTGAGTGTGAGTGGGGTTTGGGTCTAAATTTTGGGTAAATTATGTTAGTGTTTTGTTTATGGGGATGTTAGGAAAGGTTTAGAAAAGGTTTGGGGTTAATTGGAGTTGAATTGGGTTAGTTTGGGCTAAGTTTGGGTCATGAGACCAAATTTTGGGCAAATTATGTTAGTGTTTTGTTTGTGGGGATGTTAGGGAAGGTTTAGAAAAGGTTTGGGGTTAATTGGAGTTGAATTGGGTTAAGAATGAGATAAATTGAGGGTTTTGGTAAAAGTGGGGTAAATTGACAAAATTGGCCCATTGTGTAGTTGGACAAAATGGAATTGGGAATATTTGGGATTTTCTAGAATATTCTGGGAATTTTTTGAATTTTTGGATTTTTTTGGCTAAGAGGGGCATTTTGGGTATTTGGAGGGTATTGGAGGGTATTTTTTGAATTTTTGGTATTTTTGGCTATGGATGATCAATTTGAGTGGAGGGAAATGCTTAGGACTTATTTTGGGGAATCTTGGGTAATTTAGGTGATTTTACAAATTTTGGGTAGTTTCAAGGGCATTTGGTAGGTTTGGTGGGTCTGGGGTCCCGGGGGTCAAAAATTGAAAATTTAGAAAATAGAAGATTGGGTAAATGTAAGTGGAATGAAATCATTTTGGTTGAGCCATGAAGCCATATCAAGCCCACATGAGCCATGAAGGGACTCATTTGAGGCATTCACTATGTTGTTCCTAACCCTCTTAGCAAAGGGCTTAGGAGTTACGGACCATCCATGTGAATCACCTTCATGAGTCAGGAGGTCAAGTTGGGTATGGGTGTGGTTTTAGGAGGTGTGTGAAGGTATAGTGTATAAGTGTAGTGTGTGTGTAAGTCAGCCCTCACCGGACTAGGCCACCCGGGGCGGTCCTAAGGCCGAAGAGTCCTATAGGAACTCATCCTTTAAACTTCCACATTTGATTTCGACCCTCTAGGTGATTAGGGGTCTACAATCAAGTTTGTGGAGTTTGCGGAGAGTTTAAGAAGTGGTTTGAAATTCTAAAAGGTGGGTTCCACTTCTAGTCCTCTAAGATAGTCAAAGGAAAAGCCTAAGGCTAGATCCTAAGTACTAAAGAGAGAAGAGAAGACCTCATCAAAAATGAGGTCAACAGTGTCAAAGGAATTCCTTGAGATTCAGTTGGGGAAGAGTTTGGGATAAGTTGTTTTTACTTTACTATGTTTGTATGACGCTGTTTTTATATATATAATCCATGTTTTGTCATCATTTCCTCTTGAGTCTTTAGTAGATTTCTTTTTCTTTCTCCTTTTCATGTGATGTGCTGATGTTGTGATATGTAATTGACGTGCCGATTTATTTTAAAGAATTTGTGATGACATTTTCATGTCGAACATCATTTACTTTTTGATCTGGCCAATTGATTTGTTAAAACTTATTGGGAAATATATTTTCCGAAAGGATTATGAGTTCTACAACAAAGTGAAGGTCAAATTCAATGTCCATGAATGAGAGACATAGATCATGGGGATTGAGTGCAAATAAATAGGGAAATACACATTGATGGGCGTAGAATTGGAGATTTCAGAGTGACAGGCTGAAATTCTCAATTTGGTCCCAATGTTTGGAAATTGAAGCGAGAGTTAGCCTTCAGGTGAAGGGAAGTGGAATCTCTGGAGTGAGAGCCAGTATCCTCCAAGCCTAACCACGAATTCGGGGACTAAACTTAGGATTAGTCAATGTTCTTTATACGCTGAAATATGGGTAAAAAAAAGGAATGCTCCTATTTGGCACAATACATTAGCACCACTGATCTATGTCATAATAATCATCACATTATGATTAGAAAGGAGGAAGAGTCTTTCTTGCAACTGAACTTTGTCATAAATTTAGCATTGTGTTAGTTTAACTTGCTAGAGTTTGGAACATATTTTGGTAGAAATACTAACTACAACCGTTGTCTTTATTCTAAGAATTAAACTTACTTACAATTGTGCTGTGATTCGATAAGTGATTTCTGTGCTACGCCATAAAATTGAAGCCTCCCTGTGGGATCGATATTTCAGGACTCCACTAGAGCCCTGTATTTCTTGAGCGATACGTATATTTGCATTTAATTGTGTGACTCATTATAAAACTAAATCAATATATATCTAAATCTGAGTTCATTAATTTTAGCAAATTAAAAAAATCTCACCAAGTTTTTGGCGCCGTTGCCGGGGAGGTACGGTAAACAAAAATAACTGTTAAAATTTAATTTTGTAGTATTTGAAATCTTATATTGTAATTGCAAGTCTTAATTGTGTGTCTGTTTATTGTTAGTGTGCTTATTGTGTTTGTATGCGTAGTATCAGACCTATAGGTTTAGTGCCTTACGATTCTGAATTAGAGCGTACTATTAGAAAAATTCGAAAACAACAAAAACAATCTGTAAATCCTCACAAGATGGCGAACAATTTAAGTAAGCAACATGAAAATATACTAAGACCTTTAAGAGATTATGCTAATCCAACAACATATGAAATTCACTTAATTATCCAAAATCCTGGTGTTGTTGCTAATTCATTTGAGCTTAAACCTGCTATTATCCCAATGATACAGAGTAATCAATTTGGAGGAACACTAATGAAGTTCCTAACTTACATCTCGCTAGTTTTCTAGAGCTTGTGTCTACTTTTAAATATGATGGAGTGTCAAACGATGTTGTTAGGCTTAGAAATTTTCCTTTTTCACTAAGGGATAAAGCTAAGGCGTGGTTAAATTCGTTAACATCTGGATCTATCATAACTTGGGGAGAGCTTTCACAAAAGTTTTTGTCAAAATATTTTCCTGCTTCTAAAACTGCTAAGCTGTGGAATGATATCACATCTATTAGTCAGTTTAATGGAGAATCCATATATGAAGCTTGGGAAAGATTTAAAGATCTTCTGAGGAAGTGTCCACACCATGCTTTACCAGACTGGTTAATAATTCAAACCTTTTATAATGGATTAGTGAGATCTTTAAGATCGATTATCAATGCTGCTGCTGGTGGATCATTAATGTCAAAACCTTTTGATGAAGCTTATTCGTTAATTGAGGAGATGACTACTAATAATTTTCAATGGCCCTCTGAGCAAATAAATCCTAAGAAAGTAGCCAGTATTCATGATTCTGATGCGATAACTATGATAGTCTCTCAAATTGTTGCACTTATCAAGAAAATAGATCAATATGGAATGAATTATTCTCCAAAACCCCCAGTGTTAGAAGTAAATTCATCAGGACAGATGATAAACTCTCAAATGTCTTATGAAACCTTGAGTGTCATAAATAACAAAGTCAACAATCCTTATTTGAATTATTATAATCCTAGTTGGAGGAATCACCAGAATTTCAATTGGAATAACACCAATATTGTTGTTAACCCACAATGGGGAAACAATCCTATGAATAAAGTTGGAAATCTGAACAACCAAGGAAATACTAATTATAGACCTTTTTATCCTCTTGGTTTTAATAGTAATCAACAATTTAAGGAAAAGAAGTTGTCTACTGAAGAAATGATTCTGAATATGGGTAATCAAATTCAAGTTTAAAACATTGCAATGAAGAACTTTGAGAATCAATTAGGACATATCTTTAATGCGCTTAATAATAGACCTTCTGTAAATCTTCCTAGCAATGTTGAGATCAATCCAAAAGAACAAAACAAAGAGCAAATTAAGGCTATTCAATTAAGGAGTGGAAAAGAATTGGAACCAAGAGTTCAAAAAGAAGTCGATGTTGAAAGAGAGGAAGTGAACATTGAGAAAAGTTTTAATAAGATATATCTAGACAAATATCCGCTAGAACCAATGAAGATAATGTTGACCTCATTTTTATGATAGGTCAACCTTTTGACCTAAAAAGTCAACTTTTGTCAAAATGGTCAATTCTGACCCAATGACCAACCCTATTGACCCCATAGGTCAATCTTTTGACCTAAAAAATCAACTTTGGTCAAAATGGTCAATCCTGACCTAATGACCAACCCTATTGACCCCATAGGTCAATCTTTTGACCTAAAAAGTCAACTTTAGTCAAAATGGTCAATCCTGACCCAATGACCAACCCTGTTAACTCAATAGGTCAACCTTTTATCTAAAAGTCAACTTTAGTCAAAATAATCGATCCTGACCTAATGACCAACCCTGTTGACCCAATAGCTTAAGCTTTTGATCTAAAAAGTCAACTTTGGTCAAAATGGTCAATCCTGACCCAATGACCAACCCTGTTGACCCAATAGGTCAACATTTTGACCTAAAAAGTCAACTTTGGTCAAAATGGTCAATCCTGACCCAATGACCAACCCTGTTGACCCAATAGGTCAACCTTTTGACCTAAAGTCAACTTTGGTCAAAATGGTCAATCTTGACCCACTGACCAAACCCTATTGACCCCACATGTCAACCTATTGACGTAAAAAGTCAACTTTGGTCAAAATGGTTAATCCTGACCCAATGACTAACCCTATTGACTCCTTAGGTCAACCTTTTGATATAAAAAGTCAACTTTAGTCAAAATGGTTAGTTTTTGACCAAATGACCAATTATTTACCCAAGGACCTGTTTAAGATCCCAAAATAACAAAATTAATCAACTAATTGATTTTAAAATTATTTTGATTAATTAATTGGCTAATGATTTAATTTTTAAAAAACTTTAATTAATGACATAATTAATTAAAATGAAAAATTAAAATCAAAAGCTATAAAATGATAAAATGCACAAATTAATTAAAAATAATAGAATTAAATAAATAATTAATTCCAAGATTATTTTTGATTAATTAATTGACCAATAATTTAATTTTCACATTTTAATTAAGGACAAATTTAATTAAAATGAAAATTAAATTGAAAAGTCATGAAAAGAGACAAAATTCAATTTTAATGACATGAATATTAATCAAATAATTAATTTGGAATTATTTCTAATTAATAATTGATTAATAAAATAATTTCCAACATTTAATTAATGACATAATTAATTAAAAATGGAAATTAAATCAAAAGGGGTATTAAATGGAATTTTAAACATATGATGTTATGGTTTTCTAAAAATTCCAAAACTCCTTTATGACATCACACATGACTTCATATGGGTTAGACACAACCCATATAAAATGAAATAACCCATGGATGACCCATCATGCATCACATTAACTATGGTTAACAAAAATCATCATGAAGGGAAGTGAGGTGTCATCCTCTCCTAAACTTAAAATATGACTCATCTCCTCCATCAAGATGAGGTGGCTCATCACTTTTGGTTCCTCATGAACATACAAATGAGAATAAAACACTAAGTAAACTCTGTTGGATACCATGCTTAACCCATGTTATCTTTCATCATGACAAAATTATAAATTTTTTTAATGAGAGGATTATGTGCCATCCCCTCATTAAAAATTAAATGACATGTTGGAAGGAGAAGAGCTTGCCATCTTGACTCACCATCCACCTCCTAGACTACCCAATGGAGGAGAAACAATAATCTAACTCATGCCATACCATAGTTAGAAGCCATTATGGCTAAGGCATGCATGGGATGACTAAGTAGCTAATGTGTCACCATTCCTCTAAATATAATAAATAAATTTGGAAATCACCTAGGGGAGGTGAATTCAGCAAGGTTCATCAAGCCCAAGCCACCTCACAAGGGGTCCAATGAGGGCAAGACATGATCCAAACTCAAAGCCTTCACCATGGTTAAGCCTATGATGCCTAGGCTTGGAGATTGGCAATTCATTATTGCCACAGCCTAAATTTTCCCCCTAAGACATTAATGAGGCAGATAACAACTCCCCCAAATGATCCTCATCAGCCAAAACTCAACCATAGCCATTTCCATGGCTATAAAAGCCCCCTACCTGAAACCATAAGGGAAGAGAGAAAAAATTCATAGAAATCTATAGGCTGCCCAAGTCCCTTAGCTCCCAACACAAAAAGTCTTGCTAAGAACCTCAACAAGCTATTCCAGCCAAGATCAAGCCATAGGATTAGCCCAATCAAGCTAATTTGGCCAAAACCCAAGTTCAGCCCAAACCTAGCCACTTTGCCAAAATTGCTCACTAAGGCTAGCTGCAAATCCAAATTGAAGTGATAAAGATCTTCTTTAGGAGTCCTAGAAGCTGACCATCAAGTCTGATCAAGCTCAACATTAGGCAAACGTATTGATTTATTTTTCCAAAAATAATTCATATAATTGAAAAATCAAGGGTTAAACTAGCCCATAAAATTATGATCACCGTATTAATGTGATCTACTCCTCCAGATGATTTCATAGGTTCAAAAATCACTCAATTTCATTGATAAATGTGTGAGATATTAAGCTTAGAAGTTGGACGGTTCACGAATTTTCTGAATTATCTGGATTAATCCAGGACCGTCTGATCCTGTGTTCGGTGTTCGGATCCGCGCAGCGGATCCTCCCGCCTTCGATCCGTATGGGGACATGCGGTGCACTGAGGATTTTTTGGGCTAAGGTTAATTCATTTTAACCTTAAAGTAATCGAAAAATCATATCTTTTTGTACATAGCTCCTAAAAATAAAATAAAAATACCTCTGGAAAGCTCTTGAAGAGAAGAAAATTATGAAATCAAAATCATAATTTTATTCTCATCATTTAATTTTTAAATAATTAAATACTCTCTGGATTATTTTAATTATTAAAAATTATTTACAAATAAAAAAATGTGAAAATTTTAGGGAAGAACCTTTAAGTCCTTAGACACATCTCCTGATTTTTCTAAGGCTAGGATAGCTCTCTAGGATATGATTTTCTAATTTGCATGATATTTTGTAATTATTTCTAAAAATAATTATAAAATTTGGAAAATTAAGTTTCAAAATAGCTAGGAATTTTAGGATGACAGATAACAATCTTAAAACAACAATTCTCAAGCTATTAAATCAATTTCAAAAGTCATTTTAAATAAAGGTTAAGATCTATTAGTTATAAATTAATGTTTCAAAACCTTATCTTCATTTATTTAATCCTTTTCACAATGGACTAAGCCAATGATCAATCCAAATTCAAATGAACTCAAATTAAACAATAATTAGGTTTAAAGACAACTTAAGCCTAATTAAACTTATTAAACCTTAATTACATTAGGTTTAATACAAAAATCAATTTTAATTAAGTTTAAGGACATATTAAACATAATTAATTCATTAAACCTTAACTAAATTAGGTTTAATACAAAAATCAAACTTTAATTGAGTTTAAGGACATATTAAAATTAATTAATTCATTAAACAATTAACTAAATAAGGTTTAATACAAAAATCAAACTTTAATTAAGTTTAAGGACATATTAAACTTAATTAACTCATTAAATTTTAATCACATTAGGTTTAATACAAATCAAAACTTTAATTAAGTTTAAGTACATATTAAACTTAATTAATTCATTAAACCTTAACTAAATTAGTTTTAATACAAAAATCAAACTTTAATTAAGTTTAAGGACATATTAAACTTAATTAACTCATTAAACTTTAACTAAATTAGGTTTAATACAACAATCGAAATTTGAACTAGCGCCGAACGACGCTGTTATCAGCATTGGACAGCACCGCTGTTCAGAAAACCTTTTCTTGTCTTTAGATTTGAGTTTTGGAGATTCTAGGCGGTAAATCCTCCATTAGAACTCCTAAAACCCCCCTAGACGCAGGAACTTCTAAAGGAACAAAGAGGAAGATCCAAATTCTTGTTCAAATGGATTCCGACTTGATGGAAACTTCAAGATTTCATGTTTTCAGTCGTAGAAAGTTCATCAGTTTCGGGGCGCAACATTTATTCAACAAAAATATCTCGAAAATGAGATTGATTAAGGAATGAGGCTTTGTCAATCGAGGTATGAATTCTCCAACGACTAGAATTGATGAAATTATTACTCAGAGACGTTGAGAAGTATTATGTTATACCACTACTACTGTAGTTGTCCTGGTTGTGAATGAGTTCTACATAAATCTTCATGGATTCAACCAAGGATCAGTCTATGTACGAGGTAGGTTTGTCACATTTACTCCTGCAAAAATTAATGATTTATACATGATTGAGAATGTGCCAATCTGCCATTATTCGAAGTTTGCCTCGATGAAGGATAATATGAATGATATATACAGATATTTAACGGATGAAAGTGATGAATGAGAGTTAAGATATAGTAGATATGTAAGTTTCTCGACCACACTATTAAATCCTAAGTCGAAACACTTACATTATTTCATATGCAGAAAATTTCTCCTGACTATGAAAATCAACAAAGTAACTAAGGAGTGTGTTATTCTAAACTACTATATTCAAATTGGGATGCCAATTGATGTTGGTTCGATAATTGTCAAATCTGTTTTGGGATTGATTGTTCATGGATCTATATATAGGCATGGACATCTTTCCATCATACTTCTCCTCTACAGTCATTCACAGGTGCCATATGAGAACTGGGAAAGAGTACTTCTACCTTGGAAGCCTATAGACTCAGCCGATGCATGTAGTAACCAAGCAATTGGAGATATAAATGACATGAGCATCATTGAGGATCAACTATCTTAGTGGTCAACACCTATTTCTCCTTACTTTCCTGAAAGTTCACGGACTCTAAACTTCACTTCGTTCAAATTTTTTTTCTAAATTTTGATTCGATTCTTTTCTTAAATATTATTAAATATAATTAAGGAAGAATAAGACTTAATTAAGCAACAAACAAACACAAATAATACATCAAATGAAGCAAAGACTCAACAACTGTGGGTTGCCTCCCATAAAGCACTTGGTTTAATGTCGTCAGCTTGACATAACTTACAGTTATTCATGTTGTTCCAACATTAAAACCTCTTTAAAATTAGGTCTATTGCCTTTAAAATATGGTTTTAATCTTTGGCCATTAACTTTGAATATTCTTCCAGATTTATGGTCTTCAATAATCACAGCTCCAAACTGATACACTTTTACGACAATGAAAAGTCTTGTCCATCTAGATTTCAGTTTCCCAGGAAATAATTTCAATCTTGTATTGCATAAAAAAACTTTTGTCCTGGTTCAAATTCCTTTTTGACAATCTTCGATCATGCCATAATTTTCTTCTTTCCTTATATATTCTATCATTATCAAATGATTCATTTCAGATTTCTTCCAATTCATTCAATTGCAACAGTCTCTTCTCACCAGCATCTTTTAAATTAAAATTTAATTTCTTTATCTCCCAATATGCTTTATATTCTAATTCAACTGGCAAGTGACATGTTTTTCCAAAGATTAATCTGTATGGGGACATTCCTATGAGAGTTTTATAAGCAGTTTTATATGCCCATAAAGCAGTATCTAATTAGCAGACCAATCCAATTTCTCAGGAATAATAACTTTCTCCAAAATTCATTTAATTTCACAATTAGATACCTATGTTAAACTATTAGTTTGGGGATGATAAGTTGTAGATATTCTATGCACAATATTATATTTTTCCACCAATATCTGAATCAAATTATTCTTAAAATAGATCCTCCATCAGTGATGATTACTCTAGGCATTCTATATCTTGTGAAAATATTCTTCATTAAAAACCTCGAAACACTTTTAGCATCACACCTAGGTAAAGCTATTGCCTCAATCCATTTTGATACATAATATATATATTTCCAAATGAAGGCATAAATGGTCCCATAAAGTCTAATCCCCATGCATAAAAAATTTCAACTTCCAGAGTAAAATTAAGAGGCATTTCATTTCTTCTAGATATATTGCCTATTCTCTGACATCGATCACAAGTTTTGATAAATTTATAAACATCTCTGAAAAGTGTAGGCTAATAAAATCTAGATTGCAAAATCTTATATGCAGTTCTATCAATTTCGATGTCCTCCAAATTCAGAATCATGAAATTCTCAAATAATTTTTTCAGTTTCTTCATAAGGCACACATCTCTTAATAATAAGATCTTTACATTGCTTGTATAGATAAGGATCGTCTCAAAAATAAAATTTAGCATCATGCTTAAATTTTTTCTGCTGTTGCATTGTTAAATTAGGTGGTAAAATATTACTAACGATGTAGTTCACAATATTAGCATACCACGGTAAATTTTCTTCAATAACATTGTATAATTGCTTATCAAGAAAAGTTTTAGTAATTTCCTTTTCAAAATCATCCAAATTAGTTTGTTCAATTCTAGATAAATAATCAATTATTTGATTATCGACCCTTTTTCTATTAATTATCAAAATCAAATTCTTGTATTAAAAGCATCCATCGAATCAGTCTTGGTTTTGTATCCTTCTTTTGCATTAAGTATTTAATAGCAGAATGATCAGCATACTATGTAGCTAGCTCCGATTAAGTAAGATCTAAATTTTTCAAAAGCATATACAATTGCTAATAACTCTCTCTCAGTAGTAGTGTAATTAATTTGAGTAGCAGTAAAAGTTTTACTAGCATATTATATAACTTTAAACTTTTTATCATGTCTTTGCCCTAAAACAACTCCAATAGTGTAATCGCTAGCATCACACATTAGTTCAAATGGTTTCTTCCAATCAGGTGAAACTATTATAGGTGCAGCAATTAATTTTTCCTTCAATAGATTGAAAGCGTTTAAACATTCATAGTTAAAATCAAACTTTCTCTCTTTTTCCAAAAGTTGGCATAAAGGCTTAGAAATTTTTGAAAAGTCTTTGATATATCGCTTGCAGAATCCTACATGTCCCAAAAAGCTTCTTACCCCTCTCAGTTTTTGGAGGTATTAATTTTTCTATAACATGAATTTTTGCAGGATCTACTTCCATGCCATATTTAGATATTTTATGCCCAAGCACAATTCCTCCTGCAACCATAAATTGATATTTTTCCTAGTTTAGGACTAAATTTGTTCTCTCGCTTATCTCTAAGACTTTTTCTAAGTTGCATGGATATGCATCAAATGAATCTCCAAATACTAAGAATCATCTATAAACACTACTATTCCATCATCAATTAAATTACTAAATATGGATGTCATACATCTTTGAAATGTTGTAGGTGCATTACATAATCCAAAGGGCATTCTTCTAAAAGCAAAAGTTCCATAAGGGCTAGTAAATGTAGTTTTCTCTTGATCTTAAGGAGCAATAGGTATTTGATGATAACTGGTATATCCATCTAGAAAGTAATAGTACTTATGTCCAACAAGTTTGTCTAGCATTTGGTCTAAAAAGGGTAAAGGAAAGTGATCTTTTCTGACGGCGGCATTTAATTTTCTATAATCAATACATATTCACTAACCAATGACTTATCTTATCGGTATAATTTCATCCCAATCATTAACATCAACAGTCACTCCTCCTTTCTTAGGAACACGATGAATTGGGCTCACCCAAACACTATAAAAAATTGGATATATTATTCCAGCATCTAACCACTTTAATATCTCTTTTTTAACCACATCTTTTATTATTGGGTTCAGACTCCTTCGTGGACCAACTCTTGGTTTGTGTTGTTCATCCAATAAAATTCTGTGCATACAGATCGAAGGACTGATTCCTTTAATATCAACTATGGACCAACCAAAAGTTTTTTTGTATCTTTTTAAAGTTTTCAATAATTTTTGTTCTTGATATTCATTTAAATCTGAAGATACAATGACTGATAAAGTAGATGATTCTCCTAAAAACATGTACTTTAAATGAGTAGGAAGAATTTTTAGCTCAAGTTCTGGGGGTTTAATGATAGATGGAATCAAACTTTTATCTCCATTTTCCACAGTATCCAATCTTTCAAAATTTTCCTGAACAAATTCTAACCTTTCATTCTTCATATCATCTAAATCATCTTCATTTTCACTTTCATTTTCATCCTCACATTCCATATTTTCTTCAAATACTTCTTTAAAATGATATTCTCTCAAATAATCGCAGACTTCCATTTGATAGCGCTCATCATCTTTTTCAGTTGAAGGGTACTTCGTAGATTTCAGAATGTTCAAAGTTACCTCTTGGTCATTCACTATCATAGTTAATTCTCTTTTTTGGACATTGATCATAGCTCTTCCAGTAGCAAGGAATGGTCCTCCAAAAATAATTGGAGTTTCTTCATCTTCCTCCATATCTAATACAATAAAGTCTACAGGAATGAAAAATTTATCCACCATCACTAATACATCTTCCACAACTTCTTTAGGATAAGTGATAGAATGATCAGCAAGTTGAAGAGTCACAGATGTAGGTAAAATTTCTCCTATTCCCAATTTTTTGAAAGTTGATAAAGGCATAAGATTAATACTAACTCCAAGATCACATAAATCTCTTCCAAAAAAATTTTCACCTATAGCGTACGAGATAGAGAAACTACCCGGGTCTTTAAGTTTTTCAGGAAGCTTTTTCTGGATAATTGCACTACACTCATTGCTAAGTGCAACTGTCTCGTGATCTTTAAACTTTCTCTTAAACTTTGCATAATTAGACATCTGCTCTAATGCTTCAACAAAGGGAATATTAGTCATTAATTTCTTAATAATTTTCAAAAATTTTGCAAATCTGTTATGCCTGTTCTATTTCTTTAGTCTTTGAGGAAACAGAGGAGGTGATTTTTCAACAGTTATCTTCATTGGTTCTATTGGATATTCGTTTGGATATATCTTATTAGAACCTTTCTCAATGTTCACTTCCTCTCTTTCAACTTCAACTTCTTTTTGAATTCTTGATTCCAATTATTTACCACTCCTTAATTGAATAGCCTTAATTTGTTCTTTGTTTTGATCTTTCGGGTTGATCTCAACATTGCTAAGAAGATTCCCATAAGGTCTATTATTAAGCGCAGTAAAGATACATCCTAATTGATTTTCAATGTTCTTCATCGCAACGTTTTGAGCTTAAATTTGATTACCCATATTCAGAATCATTTCTTCAGTAGACAACTTCTTTTTCTTAAATTGTTGATTACTATTAAAAACAGGAAGATAAGAAGGTCTAAAATTGGTATTTCCTTGGTTGTTCGGATTTCCAACTAGATTCATAGGATTGTTTCCCCATTGTGGGTTAACGACAACATTAGTATTATTTCAGTTAAAATTCAGATGATTCCTCCAACTAGGATTATAATAAATCGAGTAAGGATTATTGACTTTATTATGTATAACATTCAAGGTTTCATAAGACATTTGAGAGTCTATCATCTGTCCTGATGAATTTTCTTCTAACACTGGGGGTGTTGGAGAATAATTCATTCCATATTGATCTATTAAAGTGCAGCAATTTGAGAAACTATCATAGTTATTGCATCAAAATCATGAATATTGGCTACTCTCTTTGGATTTACCCTCTCAAAGGGCCATTAAAAATTATTAGTAGCCATCTCTTCAATTAACGAATATGCTTCATCAAAAGGTTTTGATATTAATGATCCACCTGCAACATCATCGATAATCGATCTCAATGATCCTACTAATCCATTATGAAAGGTTTGAATTATTAACCAGTCTGGTAAAGCATGGTGTGGACACTTCCTCAGAAGATCTTTAAATCTTTCCCAAACTTCATATATGGATTCTCCATTAAACTGACTAAAAGATGTGATATCATTTCTCAACTTAGTAGTTTTGGAAGGAGTAGAATATTTCGACAGAAACTTTTATGAAAGCTCTCCCCAAGTTCTATTAGATCCAGGTGCTAACGAATTTAACCACGTCTTAGCCTTATCCCTAAGTGAAAAAGGAAAAAGTCTAAGTCTAACAATATCGTTCGATACTCCATCGTATTTAAAAGTAGCACACAGTTCTAGAAAACTGGCGAGATGTAAGTTAGGATCTTCATTAGTGTTCCTCCAAATTGATTATTCTGTACCATTTAGATAATAACAGGTTTAATCTCAAATGAATTAGCAGCAACATCAAGATTTCGAATAGTTAAGTGAATTTCATTTGCTGTTGGATTAGCATAATCTCTTAAAGGACTTGTTATATTTTTGTTTTGGTTGTTTAAATTACTCGTCATTTTGTGAGGATTTGCAGATTTTTTTTTGTTGTTTTCAAATTTTTTTAATAGTATGCTCTAATTTAGAATCGTAAGGCACTAAACATATAGATCCGATACTACACATACAAACACAATAAACACACATTAACAATAAACAGACACACAACTATGACTTGCAATTCAAATATATGATTTCCAATACCATAAAAATAAATTTTAACAGTTACTTTTTTTACCTTGCCTTCCCGGCAACGGCGCCAAAAACTTGGTGCGACTTTTTAATTTGCAAAAGCTAATGAACTCAGATTTAGATATATATATATATATATATATATATTGATTTAAATGATAATGAGTCACGCAATTAACACAAGTATACGTATTACTTAAGTAATACAAGGCTCTAGTGGAGTCCTGAAATATCGATCCCACAGGGAGGCTTTACTTTTATAACATGGCACATAAATCTATTATCGAATCACAACACAATTGCAAATGGTTTATTTTTAAAAGTAAAGACAAATAGGTTTAGTTACTATATCTACCAAAGCACACTCTAAACTCTAGCAAGTTAAACTAATGCAATACTAAATTTATAACAAAGTTCAGTTTTAAGAAAGAGACTTCCTCCTTTCCATTCATAATGTGATGATTATTGTGACACAGATCAGTGATGCAAATTTATTGTTCCAAATAGGAGCATTCATATTCTTTACCCATATTTTAGCGTATAAAGAACATTGGCTAATCCTAAGTTTAGTCCCCAAATCCGTGGTTAGGCTGTGAGGATACTGACTCTTACTCCAGAGCTCCCACTTCCATTCACCTAAAGGCTAACTCTCGCTTCAGTTTCTAAATATTAGGACCAAATTGAGGATTTTAGTCTGTCACTCTGAAATCTCCAATTCTACGCCCATCAAAGTATATTTCCCTATTTATTTGCATTCAACCCCCATGAACTTCACCATTCATGTAATTTGAATTTGACCTTCAGTTATGTTTCCCAAAAAGTTTTAACAATTCAATTAGCCAGATCAAAAAGTAAATGAAGTTATAAGTGAAAATGTTATCACAAATTCTTCATAATAAATCGAAACATCATTTCCATTTCACAATATCAACACATCACATGAAATGGAGAAAGACAAAGAAATCTACTCAAGTCTCATGAGGAAAAGATGACAAAACATGGATTTCATATATAAAAATAATATCATACAAAGAGAGTAAAGTAAAGACTACTTATCTCAAAATCTTCCCCATGCGACTCTCAAGGAATTCCTTTGACTCCTCTTCTTTCTTCACAACAACACACAATTCTCTCTTTAGAATAGTAATGAAGAAGAACTCTCTCACTTTCCCTCTCCTCTCACACTCCTTAGAAGAGAAAAAAACAAAAACCTAACTTCCTACACAGAATGGAAAGAAATCACTCTCTAAACTCTAAACTCTTCTCTTCTTTTCTTCCCCCCTTTGAAATGTAGGTCCAAAAGTGTTTAAATTCGGCCAAAACTGAATTCCCAAGAGTTTCCTCAAGCAAACTTTCAAAATCTGGCCAAACACATTGAATCTAGTTCAAAATCGGGATAGGGCGCTGTCCGGCACTGGTAGGAGGGCTGTTTGGCGCATTATTCCTTCAAAAAGTCATAACTCTCTGGAACCTCGTGCTGTCTGGCACTAGTCATAGCGTCATTTGGTGCTAGTTCAATAGGATGCACTTTTGTCCTTTTTTGCTCCAAATTTGCTCCTTTTCGCTTCTTTTTGCTCCAAAGGCCTAAAATCATTGTACATGCATGAAATCATCAAAAATACATTCCTTTAAAGTGCAATATCATCAAAAACATGTATGAAATGAATAGTAAAAAGCTATCAAATTTTTAGTGGATTACCAGGGTTGACCATTGTTGACTAGTCCAGGTCCAGGGTTTACACAAGTGATTTATTTAACCTTATCATGGTTAACTTAATCATGAGGTCATTAATTTTGGTAATGGGACTTTAGTTTAACTAGGGTTCTTAAATTGATCAAATGAGTGAGGTTTGACCAATTTGGTGTCTACATTTACGTGGTGGTTAGTGGGGTTGGCATTGGGTTAATGTAGTTGTCATTAGGGCATGAACTGACCATTTTAACCGAATTTGACCATTTAGGTCAAAGGTTGACCAATTTGGTTAATGTGGTGGTCATTGGGCCATGACTGACCATTTTGCCCTAATTTGATCATTTAGGTTAAAAGTTAACCATTTTGGTCAATGTGGTGGTCATTGGGTCATGAATTGACCATTTTGACTTAATTTGACCATTTGGGTCAAAGGTTGACCAGTTTGATCAATGTGGTGGCCATTGGGTCATGGACTGACCATTTTGACCTAAT
The DNA here is from genome assembly GCA_022702705.1 of Papilionanthe hookeriana x Papilionanthe teres. NCBI lineage: Eukaryota > Viridiplantae > Streptophyta > Magnoliopsida > Asparagales > Orchidaceae > Papilionanthe > Papilionanthe hookeriana x Papilionanthe teres. Next base: position 10,487,925 of record CM040431.1, on the reverse strand, counting down.
TTGACCATTTCGGTCAAAGGTTGACCAGTTTTGTCAATGTGGTGGTCATTGGGTCATGGACCGACCATTTAGACCTAATTTGACCATTTGGGGTCAAAGGTTGTGGTCATTGGGTCATGGACCGACCATTTTGACCAAATTTAACCATTTGGGTCAAAGGATGACCAATTTGGCCAATGGGGTGGTCATTGAGTCATGGACAAACCATTTTGACCTAATTTGACCATTTGGATCAAAGGATGAGCAATTTTGTCAATGTGGTGGTCATTGGGTCATGAACTGATAATTTTGACGTAATTTGACAATTTTGTTAAAAGGTTAACTAGTTCGGTCAATGTGGTGGTCATTGGGTCATGGACTAACCATTTTGACGTAATTTGACAATTTGGGTTAAAGGTTGACTAGATTGGTCAATGTGGTGGTCATTAGGTCATGGACTGATCATTTTGATCTAGTTTGACCATTTGGGTCAAAGGTTGACCAGTTTGATCAATTTGGTGGTTATTGGGTCAAGTACTGACCATTTTGACCTAATTTGACCATTTAGGTCAAAGACTAACCAATTTAGTTAATAGTTGATCAAATCAGGGTTTGTCATTGCTTTTTTGGTCGTTTTAGAATGTCATTAAGATTTAGGTTTAAAAGGCTTCTCCAGGATTTACATTAGATATTAGGGTTTAGTGACCATTGGTAAGATTTAGGAAGTAAATATTGGCAGACTTCCTTTCTCAAAAATGGTTTATAAAAGATCCTCACAAAAGTGAGTTCAACTGTATACTTATGTATAAATTAGCTGCTTTCTTATTAAATTTATTATACTTTGTAATAGGATTGAAAATACTTTTGAAATATTACTTTAAGTCAGTAGCTTGCAGTTAAGTTTTTGGCGCCGTTGTCGGGGAGGTAATAGTAAATTAGTAGTATCTGAAAACTTTTAATTCATATTTGTGTATGTGTAGTTTTGGATCCGAAGGTTTATTACCTTATGATTCAGAATTAGAACGTACTATTAGAAAAATTTGAAAACAACAAAAAAATTTAAAAATTTGAGTAAAATGACGAACAATTTAAATAACCAAAGACATGAAAATGATCATCGACCTAGACTTTTAAGAGATTATGCTAACCTTAAAACAGATGAAATTCATTTAACTATTCAAAATCCTGATGTTACTGCTAATTCATTTGAGCTTAAACCTGCTATTATCCAAATGGTACAAATATATCAATTTGGTGGAAATATCCTAACTTGCATCTTGCTAGTTTTCTAGAATTGTGCTACATTTAAGTATGAAGGAGTATCGAATGACACTGTCAGCCTTAGATTTTTTCCTTTTTCATTAAGGGATAAAGCTATGGTGTGGTTAAATTTGTTAGCACCTAGATTTATTAAAACTTGAGAAGAACTATCACAAAAAAATTTGTCAAAATATTTCCCTCCATAAAAAAGTATCAAGCTTAGAAACAATATTACAACTTTTTGTCAGTTTGAAGGGGAATCAATATGAAGTTTAGGAAATATTTAAAGATCTCCTTAAGAAGTGTCAACGTCATGTTTTACAAGATTGATTAATAATTCAAACATTTTAAAATAGATTAGTGGGTCTCTTAAATTGATTTTTGACGCTGCTGCTGGTGGAACGTTAATGTCAAAACTTTTTAATGAGGCATATTCTTTAATTGAAGAGATGACTACTAATAATTTTCAATAGCCCTCTAAATGGGTAAATCCAAAAAGAGTAGGTAGTATTCATGATTCTGATGCAATATCTATGTTGACTTATCAAATTGCTACGATTTCAAAGAAAATTGACCAAATCGGAATGAACTATTCTCAAATGCCTCAGGTGTTAGAGGAAAATTCATTAGGACACATAGTAGATTCTCACTCATTTTATGAAACTTTAAATGCTATCAATAATAAATCCAACAATTCTTATTCTAATTTTCATAATACTGGTTGGAAAAAGCACCCAAATTTAAACTTGAATAATAACACTGTTGATGTTAACCCGTAGTGGGGGAACAGTTTTGTGAACCCATTGGGAAATTCAAACAACCAGGGAGAAACTAATTACACACCTTCTTATCCTCAAGGCTTCAATAGTAACCCATAATTTAAGGAAAAGAAGTTGTCTATGGAAGAATTGATATTAAACATGGGTAATCAATTGCAAAGTCAAGGGAATCAGTTGCAAAGTCAAGAGAATTAGTTGCAAAGTCAAGGGAATCAGTTAGAAAGTCAAGGGAACTAATTGCAAAGTCAAGGAGCTGCGATTATAAATACTGAAAATCAATTTGGTACATATTGTTACTGCACTTAGTAATAGACCTTATGGAACTTTCCCTAGTGATGTTAAAATTAATCCAAAACATCAAAATATATAACAACATAAGGCTATACAGTTGAAAAGTGGAAAAGAATTGGAATCGAGAGTGTAAAAAGACATTGAAGTTGAAAAAGAGAAGGTGTAATCCGATAAACAACATGATAATATGTCATGATTTGGAATATCCGCTTAAACCAATGAAAATTACAATAGAAAGACCACCACCTCTGTTTCCTAAAAAATTGAAACAACAAAAGAGAGACAAACAGTTTTTAAAATTCCTAGAAATCCTTAAAAGATTAATTGTAAATATCCCTTTTGTTGAAGTCTTAAAACAAATGCCCAATTATGTGAAGTTTGTGAAGGATATACTAAATAATAAAAGGAAGTTTTCAGATAATGAGACTGTCGCACTCAGCTAAGAGTGTAGCGCAATTATTTAGAAAAAGCTTCCTAAAAAACTTAAAGATCCTAGTAGCTTCACTATTCTTTGTGCTATTGGAGAAATGTTTTTTGGAATAGCCTTATGTAACCTAGGAGCCAGCATTAATCTCATGCCTCTATCAACTTTCAAAAGGTTAGGAATAGGAGAAATTTTCCCTACTCCAGTAACTCTTCAGTTAGTTGATCATTCTATTACTTATCCCAAAGGAGTTGTTGAAGACGTTTTAGTAAAGGTTGATAAATTTATCTTCCCTGTGGATTTTACTTTTTTAGATATGAAGGAAGATAAAGAAATTCCTATAATTTTGGCAAGACCATTCCTTGCAACTGGAAGTGCTATGATAGATGTTCAAAAAGGAGAGTTAACTATGAGAGTGAAGGATCGAGACGTGAAATTTAATATATCAAAAGCTATGAAATATCCTACAACAGAAAAAGTTGATGAATGCTTTCGAATGGAAATTTGTGACTGCTTAACAGATGAGCATTTAAAGGAAATGTATAGAGAGAAACTTGAATAGGAAAATTTGAAATGTGAGGATGAAGATGAAATGGAAGATAAATTTGATGAGAAATATAATGAAGAACCAAATTATGTTCAGAAAAGATTTGAGATGTTGGATATTACAGAAAATGATAATAAAAGTTTAATTCCATCTATCATAAAACCTCCTGAACTTGAGGTGAAAATACTTTCAAATCATTTGAAGTTGTGTTTTTAGGAGAATTAACTACATTACCAGTTATTATAAACCTAGAGTTAAATGATTTACAATAATAGAAATTACTAGAAACCTTGAAAAGATACAAAAAAGCTTTTAGTTGGACTTTAGCTGATATTAAAGGAATCAATCCTTTGATCTACATACATATAATTTTGTTGGATGAACAACATAAATCTAGAGCTGATCCGTAAAGGAGGTTAAATCCATTGATGAGAGAAGTAGTGAAGAAAGAAATTTTAAAAGGATTCGATGCTGGAATTATATATCATATTTCTGATAGTGCGTAAGTTTGATTCATTGTGTTTCTAGGAAAGAAAAAGTGACAATAGTGACTAATGAAAGAAATGAATTAATAACAACGAGACAAGTCATTGGTTGGCGAATCTGTATTGATTATAGAAAATTAAATGCTGCCACTAAGAAAGATCACATTCCTTTACCTTTTCTAGACCAAATGTTGGACAGGCTTAATGGGCACAAATATTTTTGCTTTTTAGATGGATATTCTGGCTATCATCAAATACCAATTGCTCCTAAGGATCAAGAAAAGACCACATTTACTTGTCTTTATGAAATAACTACATTTAGAAGAATGCTCTTTGGATTATATAACACACCTGCAACATTTTAAAGATATATGATGTCAATTTTTAGTAATCTGATTGACAATGAAATATATATTTTTATGGATGATTTTTTTGTATTTGGAACTTCAATTGATGTTTTCTTAAATAATTTAGAAAAAATTTTGGAGTTATGTGAAAAAGAAAATTTAGTTTTAAATTGTACTTGGGCATAAAATTTATGAATATGGCATGGAAGTAGACCCTGCAAAAATTTAAATCATTGTGAAACTACCACCTCCAACTACTGTGAGAGGGGTAAGAAGTTTTTAGGACATGCTGGGATCTACACACGTTATATTAAAGGTTTTTTAAAAATTACTAAACCTCTGTGCCAACTTTTAGAAAAAGATAAGAAATTTAATTTTAATGAAGAGTGTTTAAATGCCGTTGAATTATTGAAAGAAAAATTAATAACTTCCCCTATAATAGTTTCACCTGATTGTGAGAAACCATTTGAACTTAAGTGTGATGTCAGTGATTACACGATTGAAACTGTTTTTTGACAAAGGTGTGATAAAATTTTCAAAGTTATATGCTATACTAGTAAAACTCTTAATGAAGCTCAAATTAACTATACCACTACTAAAAGAGAGTTATTAGCGATTGTATATGCTTTTGAAAAATCTAGGCCGTACTTAATCCGAACTAAATGCATAGTGCATACAGACCATTATGCTTTCAAATACTTAATGCAAAAGAAGGATGCTAAACCAAGATTAATTAGTTGGGTACTTCTAATGCAAGAATTTGGCTTTATAATAGTAGATAGAAATGGGTCTGACAACCAAATAGCTGACCATTTATCTAGACTGGAACACCATGAACTATCTGATTTTGAAAATGAAATTACAAAAACTTTTCTTAATGAAAAACTTTACAATATCAAGGAATGGAATTTATCGTGGTATGTTGATATTGTGAACTATATTGTAAATAATATTTTACTACCTAAATTAACAAAGCAACAACAGGAAAAATTTATCTATGATGCTAAATTTTATTTTTGAGATGACTCATATTTATATAAATAATGCAAGGATCCAGTTATTAGGAGATGTGTACTTATGAAGAAATTGAACCAATTATTCAGAGATGCCATGATTCTAAATTGTTGGACATTTTGGAACAGACAAAACCTCACAAAAGATTTTACAATCTGAATTCTATTGGCCTACTCTTTTTATGGATGTTAATAGATATATTAAAATATGTGATCGATGTCAATGAGTAGGTAACATTTCTAAAAGAAATGAAATGACCCTAAATTTTACATTAGAAGTTGAAATCTTTGATATTTGGGGATTATATTTTATGGGACCATTTATTTCTTCATTAGGAAATATATAAATATTTGTTGTTGTGGATTATGTATCAAAATGGATTGAATAAATAGCTTTACTTAAATGTGATGCTCGAAGTGTTTTAAATTTTTTTATGAAATATAATTTTACACGATATGTAATGTCGAGAGTTATTATTACTGATGGTGGATCCCATTTTAGAAATAATATGATTCAGAGATTGACTGGAAAATATACTATTATGCATGGAATCTCATCTGCTCATCATCCCCAGACTAGTGATTTAGCTGAAGTATCTAATCGAGAAATTAAAAGAATTTTGGAGAAATTTGTAAATCCTCATAAATTAGATTGGTCTGCAAGATTAGATACTACATTATGGGCATATAGGACTGCTTATAAAACTCCTATAAGAATGTCTTCTTATAAACTAATTTTTGGAAAAGTTTGCCATTTACCAGTTAAATTGGAACATAAAACATATTGGGTGATTAAAGAGTTCATTTTCAATTTAAAAGATGTTGGTGAGAAAAGATTATTTCAACCTAATGAATTCGAAGAAATGAGAAATGAATCTTATGATAATGAAAGAATTTATAATGAGAAAATGAAGATATGACATGATCAGAAGATTATAAGGAGGAGATTGAACCTATTTAGTAAGTTTTGTTATATAATACAAGATTAATATTATTTCATGAAAAACTTAAGTCCTGGTAGATAGGACCTTTCACTGTTATAAAAGTTTACCAGTTTGGAGCTGTTGATATTGAGGATCCTAAAACTGAAAGAATATTTAAAGTTAATGTGCATCGATTAAAACCATATTTTGAAGGTTCACGACCTAATTATAAAGAGGTTTTAATGTTAAGCCATCCTGATTAAATTTAATGTTTGTCGGGCTGACGACATTAAACCAAGCACTTTATGGGAGGCTACCCATAATTATCTTTGTTTTTTAGTATGTTTGCTTTGATTTTAATTGATGGTACTATTAGATAGTCTTATATTTGAGTCATACTCATTCATAATTATCCTAAATGGTGCAAATTATTGGATTGAATCAAAGATTTGGAGTTTGTTTGGATGAAAATGATGTTGGAGCAAAATTCTACCTTGGCGTTGACGGTGCTCAAACCAGCGCCAATGTCAAGATTTTCCAGAGAGAAATTGTAATTTTTGGAGCTTGGGCGCTGATGGCGCCCTATTCAGCTCCGACGGCTCTAAAGACAAAGAAGCAGTTTTTTAAATTTTTAAATGATGGAATTTAGTGATTTTTAGCAGGAATTTTATCCTTATAACTCCCCAAACTCATTTTAAAACTCATTTTATAACTCATTAACTCTAGAAGAACGAAATGGTAGTTCCAAAATTTGCATTCCATTGCTTCCAACTTGCTAGATTCTCCAAGATTTAGAGTTTTCAACAGGAGAATTTTGTTAGTTTCGTGGCACAGCGACATAGTGACAAAGTTCTTATAAAGAGGAGACTTATTAAGGAACGAGGATTTGTCAATCAAGGTATGAATGTTCTTAGTACTCGTGTTGAAGAAATTATTATGCAGAGGCATTGCGAAGTGTTTTGTTACACTACTACCACAGTAGTCATTCCTGTGGTGAAGGAATTTTATGCAAATGTTCAAGAAATCAACCAATGAGTCATCTATGTGTGAGGTAGGTGCATATCATTCACTCCTTCCAAGATTAATGAACTTTACATGATAGATAATGTGTCAATCTGTCATTATACCAATTTTCCCCTACGAGAGATAATATGAATGAAATCTATCAATATTTGACGGATGAAGGCGAATATTGGGAGATAAGAGACAACGGGTATGTTAATTTCTCTACTACTTTATTGAATCCTGTGCCGAAGCAATGAAATTTCTTCATATTTTCAAAATCACTCTCGACCATGAAAATTAGTAAAGTGACGAAGGAAAGTGTAATATTAAACTATTGTATTCAAACTGGAAGGCCTGTTGACATTGATACCATAATTGTAAAATCTGTTTTGGGTTTGATTGTGCATGGACCAAGTTATGGCTTGGGACATCTTTCCACTGTATTTTTTCTTTTCAGCCAGTCACAAGTGTCTTATGAGAGTTGAGAAACAGTGCTTCTCCCTTGGAAGCCCATGGACCCAACTAATGTTTATGACTGTCCAGCAATTGGGGATGAACATGATCTAAGCATAGCTATAGACCAACCATCTCAAAGTTTACTACCTATTCAACCTCGTTTTTCTGAAAATGCGTAGTTGACTCTGAAGAAGATCAAGAAACTAGAGAAAGATGTATGAAGTCTTATGGATATAATTAATAATATATATGAATTATTTTATCACCTAGATTGGAGGATGAAAGAACAGTTTGATCATACTGGGCGTATGGAAGAAGGATTGATACGATTGATGAAGAAAAGACTTGGATTTAAGAGGATTCGACTGATGAATTCTCGTATCGACCCTTCTATAATTTGTTTGTACACCACCAATGCATTGAAGATAACAGAGAACATAGTATTGACATTGATGAGGAGTAGTGATTTTCTATTTTATCTACTTTATTTAGTATTTGAACTTTATTTGCTTGAGTTTAGTTTGTATTTGGCTTACTTATGGTGTGATTTCAGACTTATTATGCTTGAGATTTGAATTTATGTTATGTTTTCAGCGTATGAGTGTTGCGGTTTAATTACGACGCAGAGTGTATTAGTATAATTGACGTGCGTAAGTTCGTAATTTTGGATTTTACATATAAAAGTGATATTTTATGTTGTTTGTGTGATATTCGTATTATTTAATCACTTACTATTGAATTTAGATGCTTAAAAAGGCTAATTAGATGTCTTCATAACTTGGAAACGATCGAAATCGTGGAATAATTTTCGAACCACAAATTTGATCTGGCGCCGATAGCACTTGATTCAGCATCGACAGCGCTCGATTCAGCACTGACGGTGCCCAAAACCTGAAATTTTGAGGTTCCCTTAAAAAACGTGATTTTGAATAGTAACTGCCCCATTTATCATCTTCAACCTCTAGCCAAGGTTGAAAAACACCCCTAAGGCTTGCTTCCATTTGGATTTAAGGCGAATTCAGAGATTTTTGAGGTTGAATCTCATCTTCTCTTGGTAAGAGCTCTATTTTAAACTAATTTTTTTTTAATTTTCACCATGGAAACCTCCTACATTGGAGAGATAAAAAATTTAGGGTTTTTGAAGAAAATTTTGAGAAAATCCATGGTGAAATGCTCTTACTAGTTAGATTTGACTTTGGAGTTTATAACATTGTGATTTTGAAATTTATTGGGATTTTTTTGCAAATTTTATAGAGATTTTGATATGGCTCCAAAGCTGTTTAAGGGGAAGAGAAAGTTTTATTTTGATGGAAGGAAATTTGTGAATGATAAGACAGTACCATTTCAAATCTACACTTAGTAGAAAAAAGTGTATACAAGATCAATGATTTGAAAATTTGGGCGGAGTTTTAAAGCAGGTGATTGCTAATCAGAATTGGGAAACTTCATGTTATTTATCTGCTGATGCAGTTGCTGATGTAGTCTGTGAGTTTTATGCTAACTTGTGGTATACTGAAGATGAATATGTGCTGGTTCAAGGACAAATAGTAGAATTCACTCCTGAATGGATCAATGTTTTCTACCAGTTGAGAGATAATCTGTTCTATGAATATAAATCTTTTGGAGCTGTGGATGCTGCTTTGAATGAGGTAATTATTTTTCTTACTGATGGAAAATGGGAGTGGAAAACTAAGCAAAGACAAAAGATAAATTTTCCTGCTTCCACTCTTAATGCAGCATCTAAAGCCTAGCATTACTTTATTTTTGCAAGACTAATACCTACTTATCATCATAGAGAAGTTTTTAGAAATACAACAATTCTGAATTTTTGTATTCAAAACATGAGAATTATTGATATTGGAAGAGTTATTTACAATAGTATTCAGACTATAGCTAAGGGAGAAACCACTGGAGGATTGAGACATCCTGCTCTGATTTATATATTATGTATACAATCAGGAGTTGAGATTGATAATAGTGAAGAGTTGGTTCACCCTTTGAAGCCTATTAGTAAGGAAAACATTTGCACTTATGAATCTCATGTAGGATGGAGATCTAAAGGTAAGAGTAGTGAGATTCCCTATGCTAGTCATGATATACCTTCTACTTATGGGATTCCTACTATTTTTGATATTATATAGCGACTGATGATAATGTTTTCGTTCGTTTTTCTCTATTTTATTTTAGAAGGAGTCACCAGCTTGTCGATCATTGTATACTAATGCACGGGACTTATATTTTGCAAGAATTTATGAACTCAAATTTATATATTTATAATGATTTTGTTAAGTTCAAGCATTCAACGCAAGTATACATATCGTATCAAGTAATACATGGTTCTAATGAAGTCCTGGTTATCGACCCTACAGGGAAGTTCGAAGTATAAGAAAGCGTTCACAATATAATTAATATAGTACTAAAATCCAATATTTAAATAGCACTAAGGTTTAACACATACTCCTACTAACACTATGCAGAAAATAGTAACAATTAACTAAACTACAATTACTTCTAACAATTTTAAAAACAGAATAAACTAACATAAACACTAAACTAAGTATTTGAAAAGTTTCTGATATATGAGAAAACTATCTTTCCTCTTGTAATGAGAATATGATGTGTGGATTGATATGTAACAATTATCTATATTATTGTGTGAAATAGGAGCTTAGAAGATTCTTTACCCTTAAAAGAGCACCCCCTCTTCTAAGCAAGAAAAGAACATTGACATAACCTAAGTTTAGTCACTAAATCTAAGGCTAGGTTGGGAGGATACCGGCCCTCACTAGGGAGCTCTCACTCACCCTTTACCCGAATGCCAACTTTTGATATTATTTACTAATCTTAGAACTATTTGGGGATTTCAGCCTGTCACCCTGAAATCTCCACATTGAAGTCTATCAAAACATATTTCCCTATTCATTTGCACTCAATTCCCATGAACTACACAATTCATCCATAAAAATTGAATGGATCTTTCATTATTGTTGTTGGACATGAAATCCTTTCAAACTTAATGTTCAACAACATATTTTAACATTTCAAATGGCCAAATCAAAAAGTAAATTAAGTTCGAAATGAAAAACTATCACAATTTCTTCATTACAATAAAAGCACATCAAATCCACATCAATCCATCATCACATCTCTATGCAAGAAGAAAGACAAGGGAGATTACTCAGAATTCATAGAGAAGATACAATAAAACATGGATTTTATATATAAAAGAAAAGTCATACAAACAATAAAAGAAAACACAACTTATCTCTTTCTCTTCCCCAATGCAATTCCATTGAAGTTCCTTCGAATCCTCTTCTCTCTTTTCTTTACAACACTTGATTCTCTCTTTAGAATGGAAAGGAAGATCAATCTCTCACTTTACTCCTTTTTCACTCCTTAGAGAAAAATTCTTCTCAAATTCTCACTCTACACACACTTCTCCTAAACCCTAACACTTAACACTCACTAAAACTACTCTAGAAGACACAAGACACACACCATTTTCGTTCAAAAATAGTTACTTATAAGATAGGGATGAAATCCCAAGAGTTTCCATAGGCATCCCTTCAAAAAGTCGCCAAAACTCTTTAAATTTGAATTCCACCAACTTCGGGCGTCGGCAACTCTCTATCCTGCCAATATTTTCTGGTGTCTCTGGATTTGGGCGCCGGCGGAGCCTATTCAGGCATCGACGGCTCCCATTCCGGCGTTGGCGACGCCCATTCCGGCGCCGACTGTGCCGGAACACCTTTTTCACCATTTTGCTCCTTTTTGCTCTGAATTCGTTCCTATTTTCTTCTTTTCACTCCAATCACCTAAAATCATCATACCTGCAGCAAATCATGGAAAATACCTTTCTTTAAAGTGTAATATCACCAAAAATGGGTAAATATATATAGCAAAAATCGTATATATTTTTGGTGCATCAGAATCCATCAAACATTAACTATTACTTGTCCTCAAGTAATTTTTTTACTACAGAAAATTACAACTCCAGGCAATGTACTTTTTCAACTGTAAGACACTAAACTTTTTCATTCAAAAGAATATATTTGTTAGATTTTTAGAAAGAAATTTAGTAACTCAGGTCAACACTACAAGTATAAGAATATTCAACAATCAAGTCTAAGAGTTCTAGTCTTCTATTTATTTCAAGATGAACCATAATTTGTCACATTAAGATGCCTCAAAAGACTATGTGAAAAAGGAGTTCATGTAAATTTCATTAGAATGTAGGCCAGTACTTAAAACAAAAATTCAAAAATGAAATCAAGTTCTCCCTTTAGGGTGACTGTCGGCATATTTTTAGGTTGGTGTATTTTATTTTGAAAAAGGGGGTCGCCTAACAGAAATTGTCGGCAAATTTTATATTTAATTTAAATATATATAATTTAGAAAATAGCATTTGATTTTGAAAATAATTTTAATTTTGAAAATCTTAAGATATGAAATCAAACTGATCTCACATCCCGAATAGTTTACATAAACGAGCACCGCACCACAAACCGTGTATCTACCCCGAAGAATAGACACATCGATTGGTAATGGGGCTCGATTAAGTAAACTAGAAAGGTTTGTGACATCCGTTTGGTCCGCGAACCAATTTTATAAGTCGACAAGTTCCCTCGCTTAATATGAAAGCATTAAACGAGGGTTTATATTATCTGGGTTCTAAAATTCCCTATAAAGGCAAGCCCCTATAATTAACTACATCTTAAGTGACGGGAATCAGCTAAGAAAACTCTCAATAATAATCAGTAGTTCTGCTCTCAAGAATTTTAAATTTTAAGTTTTCAAAAGGATTGAATTTTGGAATTTCAATAGGGAATGGATCAAGTTTGGAACGTTTTGTTTTGAGAATTCAAAGGAAGAAAGGTAGGAGAAATCACAGATTCGAAGCGAACTTCGGTAATTTCCCGGCTATCCTATTGTTTGGCTTGAATTTAGGAAAGTCCTAATGTTTATTTAATGTTTCAATCTTGCCGATTTTAATTAATTAGGACTTACATTCGTATGACATGATCATACAAATAGCCTTGAAGATGTGAGGGTTTATGTCGTATCGAACGACTATCTCGGAGTCTTAAAACCGGTTAGGGCTTAATTTGCAATGCAAATGCCTAACAAAAGGTTGAGGATTTATGTTGCACTAGGCAAACTACCTCAAAGTCCTATGGCTTGGTTATTTAATTCTAAGAAAGTTTCTTTGAAGTAGATTCGGAGTTTTCTTGATGACGATGGTCGTCTTGCCCACCATGCTCCGAGCTCCTTGTTGTTGCAGAGGTTTAGTTATAGAAATCATAAATCAAGAGATGAGAAAAGTGTTTTGGTTCGAGAAAATCTTAATTTCCAAGTGTTTTTTATGTTTTAATTAAACCAATCTTAAAGTTGATTATAACAACACGGTTAAGATCCCACGGTTCCATCCTTCGGCATCGTTATTTTTATCGGATTCACTTAGTCCGGATGAATTTGCTAAACTCGACTAAATGAGTTCCACACTTTCATTTAGACCGTGGGAAATCCCGTTAGCAACACGTAGGTTACATCATCCGAGGTATTCCCGATCATCCAACAAGACGTTTTAATTTAGTTGTAATTGTAGTTTTGTGTTCTGTTTGTGATTAAATTTTGAGTTGTTTTATATTTTGAAATGTTGTGGCGGTGAATTTTATCTTGCAATGACTTTTAATTTAGTTTTGGTTTCGGTTTTAGGGACTATCCTAAAGGTGTGGGTTTTCATGCAACGATTGTTTATCATGCAAGAAAAGTAAGTGTGATGCGATTAAATAAATTGCAATAAGGTAAATTGCGAAAGTAAATTGCAATAAAATAAAAGCGTACCGGAGGGTCTTTCCGTCATCCTGAGCTGCACTTAAACACAATTTAGAATATTTAAGCAAGTTCCTAGGTAAAGCTAAGGGAAGGGTTATGGTTTTCTACCAAATTCCTAATCACTATAGCTAGTCATTTCCTATGACGTCTAGGTTCTTGTGTTTTGGTTTGAGGACGATTTTCTTCATCCAAGAATAATTAAGTTCAGTTGTTCTTATAAACATCCTATCATATTGAGGAAGTGCTTAAGAAGAATCTTAAACATCTTTTCAATACTGCTAGAATTGTTTTAAGTCCAAACAAATTTAATTATACAAATGAATTAATCGTCCGAGAATTCAAGTTTTGTTGTTATCTTGCTCGATTGAACTAGGACATTTGAATATCCTATAAGTGAAGTAACACTTCATTTAACATTACGTTTAGGAGTTATGACAATAAAATTTTTCGAGGGCAAATTGGTGTTCAAATGGTTTGTGATTTAATTTAATTTCAGTTAACGGGTTTAAATTTGGAATAGTGTTCAAGTTGCTTTATATTTATTTTTTATTTTCATTATGTCTTAGGTGATGTTATTCTTAATTTAATTTAACTTTAATTTAATTTAATTTAATTTGGTTTAGTTTTAATTTTAATTTAATTTAATTTGATTTAATTCTAACTTGATTCCATTATCTAATTTAATTTAATTCAATTTTAGTTTGATTTGATATGATTTAATTTAATTTAATTTAATTTGATTTAATTTAATTTGATTTAATTTAATTTGATTTAATTTCCTTTAATTTAATTTAATTTGATTTAATTTAATTTAATTCAATTTAATTTAATTTATTTTAAATTTAAATTTAATTTTATTTTTAATTTTAATTTAATTTAATTTAATTTGATTTTAATTTAATTTTAATTTAATTTGATTTAAATTAATTTGATTTAATTTAATATGTTTTAATTTAACTTAATTCAAATTTTAATTTAATTTTATTTTTAATCTTAATTGAAAATTTAAAAGAGTTTAATAATTTAACTTTAAGTTAATTTAATGGTTAAGTCTTTTGACATTTTAAATCTTAAATTTGAATTACCATTTTAATTGGGGATTAAATATTATTGAGATGATTAATTTAGGGATCCTTAGATTAAAGAACAAATCTCTTCCTAATAATATCCCTATTTTAATAATTCCAATTTTATTATTCTTCCAAATTTAATCAATTATTCAATTAAAGTTCATTTTAATTATTTTTAAATTGTTTAATATGTTTCTATCCCTTAATTATTTAAATTTCAATCATCCAAATTAAATTAAGATCAAATATTTTACTCTTTAATTTTATTAAACCTAAAGTTTTAATTAAAGGTTAAAATTTTAATTACCATTTTGCCCTTCAAGCTTAATAATTTCATAACTCACTAAATTGAGCTTAAATGAACTTAAAATTTTTATGTTACTTCACTCATATGTCAATAAAGTCATTAGAGGAGAAAATGTGATTTTTCTGTCTTTAATTTATTTATGTAATTATTTTTGGTGGAAAATAGGGATTTCCAAGGAAAATTTAATAATATGACCGAGGGAAAGTTTCTGTCCTTAAGAAAATTATGGAACATTCCTAATGACCAGAGGAGCATTTGGACCAATTTTGGTGATTTTTTGAATTATATTCTTTTTATTATAATTATTCTGAGTTTTGGAGTATTAATTAATTTAAAAATAAAATAAAGGTTGAAAAATGAATTTTATATTTTTCAAAAATCTCTCTGATATCAAGGAAATCAGAGAATCAATTTTTACAATTTTCTGATTTTTTTTTGATTTATTAGAATTATTTTAGTGGAAATGCTAAACAAATACATTTTTTTATTTAAAATTACCTTAGGGCTTTAAAATTTAATATCTCACCAAATAGACCTAAGAAAAATATGGGGTTTGTTCCTAAGTGATTAAAATTAAAAATGTGACATTTTGGTGAATTTTATTATTTTTATGATTTTTATTATTTTTTAATTATTAAAATATTAAAATAATGCAAAAAATTAAATTTTTAGAAAATTGAAATTTTAATTTTCTTAAATTCCCCTGACATCAGAGAGGCTCCAAAACCAATTTGGTGAGTTTTTGAAAAGCATTTTGAAAGTTATGAATTTTTAAAGTTCAAATTAACTAAATGGCTTAATCAACCCATTTAGTAGGGCTAACCATGTCCAATTGACTTCAAATTTTTATGGTGGGTTCCTCTGATACTAAAGGTCAGTGGAGAATTGATTTCAAGTCAATTTGATGTATGATTAGCTCTAATTAATTAGAGACCTATTTTGGGTGTTTAAGCCAATTAGGGTTATTCTAAGTGAATTAATTCAAAACCTATTTTTCCTATGATCCTCTGGTCATAAGAAACATCACCAAATTTTCCTAGAATTTATTTCACAACATGCTAATTATTGGATTTAAAATACTAAAAACAGTAACATGAATTTGAAAAATCAATAACTTCTCATAGGGATGGCCTCGACTTTGGAAAATTCGAGGGAATGTTCCCAAATTCGGAGGCTTCAAAAGCCCTATGGTCTCATGCCATGGTGAATTTCCTATATGCATGGAGAATTAAAACAATGCGGATGGTAAATAAATCATTAAAAATAAAATACTTGATGAAATTAAATGATTTCTTTTCCACATTATTCTCCTCCGTTCACTGAGCGAGAGGGTATTTTTATTTTATTTTTCTGATTTTTCTACACAAAGTTATGGATTTTTGAAGTTTAGGGAATTAAATAAATCAGAAAATCCCTATTTTTCTATTTATCCGAGTCGGCGCCGCGTCAACCTTAACATCTCCGAAGTGCCGCGTGGCGCTTTCTGATTTGACGCCGCCATCCGACTCAGCTCTCCAGGGGCCCGCTGTATCGTTCCGTCTCCTCATCCGGCGCGATCCTGGCCGTCCGTCCGCGCGTGTATGGAATGAACGGCATCCGTTCATCGTCCCCAAGTGTCCTCACCCGAGAGCCGTCCACACTAAAACCCTAAGAACTCACTCATTTCTCAATGGATTTTCGGGTTCTTATGCTCTATGGATTCATCTTGAAGAGACGAATACATCTATACGGTGATCATGTATTGAAATTAAAGCATTTGAAATGGAGAATCACCGAAGCTCGGGATAAAAAATTAGCTCATACCTTTGCTCAGAGAAGTGTGGCTTCAATCTGAGGGAAGTGTCACCTTCGATTGCGTCCCAGCGAAGCTCCAGATGAAGTCTCCTGGTCTGGTGAATTGCCTAGATATGAAAGTGACCACGGCCGATCGCAAAGCTTGGAGGCTGGAACAACTGGGTGTCCTGGAGATGGGGCTTTCAGTGGGAAACTTCTCCTCTTGGTCTAGTGAAGGTGTAGGGCCAGCCAATTTGAGGATTGGTTCACTGTGGCAAAGTGTCCTGGTTTTTGGGTGAAATTTCAGTTGAGAAATTGGGTTCTGTTGGTGGGGATTAGGGCAAATTGACACTGGGGATCAACTGCTCTAAGTATGGAGTAGGGCATGGAACAATTTTGGCAGAGTTTCAACAAGGTTTGTGCAACACTCCTCCATGGCCGTGAGGGGGTCGAGTTTAAATAGAGGTGGCTGGAGAGCCTCGCGGGGATGGCCAAGGGTTGGGATCGGACTGCTGCGGGCATGGGAAGAAGAGCCATGGTGGCCATTGGGCATGGGGCGGCTCGGCAGGGAGAATTCCGATGTTGGGCTCACATGTGAGCTCTCGGGCATGGCGTTTTCCACGGCGGCTCGGTGGCTGGCCGGCTAGTCTCGAGTCACCATCTTGGCCGGTGGGGTCGGGGCTTGGCATTAGTGCGATCGATTGAGCATGGACATGTGTAAAGAACTTGGATCAAAATGGCATAGGGATATGGCTAATCTTGGCTAGGTTTGGTCAACCCATTTGTTTGGGCTAGGTTCACCTCCCCAAAGCTAGCCTTGGGCTCAGAAAATCAGTTAGGCTAGCTGGTCAAAAGGTGGTGATGTCCTTATCCAAGAATATTTGGATTAAATCTTGGTTAAGGGGTATCATGGGTGAGGTTAAAGACTTTTAGGAGTTAAGGAAAGCTCTCTCTCCCCTCTTACCCAATGTGGCAGGTGACATGTAAAGAGGCTCTCATGGCTTCCATGTGGCTCATGCATGGCTTCATGGCTCATCTTTGGCTTGGGAAAAGTTAAGTCAATTTCATGGAAATGGGTTTAAGAAAATTTTGGTATTTTGATGGGAATTTGTATGGGGCTTAATTTGGATTGGCTTCATGATGAGTTTTGAAACTTAGGGATTGATTTAATTGAAAATATGGTGTAGAGCAATTGTCATATGGGTTTTGGATTGATTTTGGCCCTTTGGATTTTGGTGGAGATGGGCTTTAGGAAGGTTTCATGTAAGTGGGCTTTTAAGTTTAAGAATGAATTCATGGATGGGAATTTTGTAGAAGTTTGGGCCAAATAATTGTTGGGTTTGGTTTAGGGATATGTCATGAGTGATTTGAAATGAGTTTGGAGTGATTTGGGTCTGAATTGGGTTGGATTTGGGCCTCTTTGGTAAATGGGCCAATGTAGGTCAAATTGGGCTAACTTGAGCCAATGTTGGGCTAGGGTTGAAATTGATGTAAAATAAATGTTGGGAAATGTTTATGGGAGTGTTTCAAAGAATTTTTGGCTTTGGTTGGGTTTTGATTTTGGGGTTTGGGTTTATTTGGATTAGGTTTGGGTTTAGGTCAAAATTAAGCTTTTTGGCTTTGAGTTGAATTTGAGTGGGGTTTGGGTCTAAATTTTGGGTAAATCATGTTAATGTTTTGTTTGTAGGGATGTTAAGGAAGGTTTAGAAAAGATTTGGGGTTAATTGGAGTTGAATTGGGTGAGTTTGGGTTAGGTTTGGGTCAAATTGGGGGTTTTGACAAAAGTGGGCTAAATTAACAAAATTGGCCCATGGTGTAGTTGAACAAAATGAAATTGAGAATATTTGAGATTTTTTGGAATTTTCTGGGAATTTTCTGAATTTTTGGATTTTTGGGTCAAGAGGGGTATTTTGGGTATTTGGAGGGTATTGGGAGGTATTTTTGGAATTTTTGGTATTTTTGGGTATGGATGATCAATTTGAGTAATGTGGGAATGCTTGGGATTGATTTTGAGGAATTTTGGGTAATTTAGGTGATTTTGCAAATTTTGGGTAGTTTTAAGGGCTTTGGGTAGGTTAAGCGGGTGTAGGGTCCCGGGGGTCAAAAATTGAAAATTTGGAAAATTGAAGATTGAGTAAATGTGAATGGAATGAAATCATTTTGGTTGAGCCATGAAGCCATATCAAGCCCACATGAGCCATGAAGGGACTCATTTGAGGCATTCACTATGTTGTTCCTAACCCTCTTAGCCAAGGGCTTAGGGTTAAGGACCATCCATGTGAATCACCTACATGAGTCAGGAGGTCAAGTTGGGTATGGGCGTGGTTTTAGGAGGTGTGTAAAAGTATAGTGTATGAGTGTAGTGTGTGTGTAAGTCAGCCCTTCACCAGACCAGGCCACCCAGGGCAATCCTAAGGCCAAAGAGTCCTATAGGAACTCATCCTTTAAACTTCCACATTTGATTTCAACCCTCTAGGTGTTTAGGGGTTTACAATCAAGTTTGTGGAGTTTGTAGGGAGTTAAGAGGTGTTTTTTTGAAATTCTAAAAGGTGGGTTCCACTTCTAGTCCTCTAAGATAGTCAAAGGAAAAGCCTAAGGCTAGATCCTATGTACTAAAGAGAGAAGAGAAGACCTCATCAAAAAATGAGGTCAACAAATGGACCCCCAATAGGTGTGGTGTGCTAACCAAGCACACCGCGTGTATTGGCGTTGACCGAAAAGATCAACAAAACCAACACAGATGTCCAAGTGACAAACTTATGACGAAATTAAAGAATTTCCGCTGGGTGTGTCAAGTATATCTCCGAGACTCGTAGATTCCCGAACTCTCGCCTGGGAAAGGGAAAGGAGGTGAATCCCAAATCACATGATGCTGGGAATTTCGATTTAGATTTCATTTTGTTTCGGTTTAAGTTTTGATGTGTGAGCTCAGATTTTAGTTTGAGTTTCAATTTAGATTGAAGTTTGTCAAAATTAATTTGAAGGGATTTGAACTTGAAATGAAAATTGGAATTTTGTGGTTTTAGATGTAACATCTTCAACCTCAAAAGAAAATTGAATTGATTGGCTTGGACCATTACAATGAGGAGAGATCTCAGAGCAATGCGGTATTGGATGTAAAATCCTTAACCTCAAGAGTTTGATTTTGATGTATTTCGTTGCAATAGGGAAAGAATCCTAAAGCAATGCAGTCTCGGATGTAAAATCCTCAACCCCAAGAATTTTGAATTTGATGTATTTCATTGCAATAGGGAAAGAATCCTAAAGCAATGCGATCTCGGATGTAAAATCCTCGACCCAAAAAGTTTGAATTTTGATGTATTTCATTGCGATAGGGAAAGAATCCTAAAGCAATGCGAGTCTCGGATGTAAAATCCTCAACCCCAAAAGTTTGATTTTGATGTATTTCATTGCGATAGGGAAAGAATCCTAAAGCAATGCGGTCTCGGATGTAAAATCCTCAACCCCAAAAGTTTGAATTTGATGTATTTCATTGCGATAGGGAAAGAATCCTAAAGGAATGCAGTCTCGGATGTAAAATCCTCAACCCCAAAAGTTTGATTTTGATGTATTTCATTGCGATAGGGAAATAATCCTAAAGCAATGCAGTCTCGGATGTAAAATCCTCAACCCCAAAAGTTTGATTTTGATGTATTTCATTGCGATAGGGAAAGAATCCTAAAGCAATGCAGTCTCGGATGTAAAATCCTCAACCCCAAAAGTTTGATTTTGATGTATTTCATTGCGATAGGGAAAGAATCCTAAAGCAATGCGATCTCGGATGTAAAATCCTCAACCCCAAAAGTTTGATTTTGATGTATTTCATTGCGATAGGGAAATAATCCTAAAGCAAGGCAGTCTCGGATGTAAAATCCTCAACCCTAAAAGTTTGAATTTGATGTATTTCATTGCGATAGGGAAAGAATCCTAAAGCAATGCAGTCTCGGATGTAAAATCCTCAACCCCAAAAGTTTGAATTTGATTTATTTGGATTTGCAAAAATTTGTAATGTTGATTTGAAAAGTGTGGAATTTTAGTGTTTCGAGAATTTCATGAAAGTTGTAAAAGACTTTCATGGAAAGAAATAGATCAGGAGGGAATATGTAGATGCTACATATCCCATTCAAAGGAGTTGATCGAAAGTTGCTGGTTTGGATTAAATACAATTCCTCGCCATCAGATTCGAATTGAAAACCTCATGGCTCCGCGTCAATGGAATCAACCGCTTCCATTCCAGACAAAGGAGAGAGCAGAACGGATTGGATTTCAGATTTGGAAGATTGAGTTTGAATTTGATTGAGATTGGATTTGAAATTTGGAAAGATTGAATTTGAATTTTGATTGAGATTTAATTTGAGATCTGGAAGATCGAATTTGAATTTGATTGAGATCTGATTTGAAATTTGGAAGATCAAATTTGAATTTGATTTAAAATTTGTGGTCATTTTGTTTGTCCTTTAACGATTCAAATTTTATTTTATCATGAATTTGGAGTTCATCATTTTTTAGATTTTTAAGGAAAGTTTTTCTTTTATTCTTTTTGTTTCTTTTCTGTTCTTTGTTCGAAGTTCATTTAACTTTAATGGCGTTTCCAATCAACTTGCACAAAAGAGGTGAAGGCCAAAAATGTGACATGGTCACTTTCATTCCAATCATGTTGAAGATACATCATACAACTCGATCTGGAATACATCTCATACAATCCATATAGACTCAAAACGGACTATGTATGTTCTTTGTCGATCCATCCAAAAAGGTATCTGTCAAAAATCCATGTTTGAATAGTGAGGTACATGGTCAATAACATCACCTTCCAAGCCATCCTTGGCAAGGATGCCGTATGGATGTACGTTGGAGGTGTGATATTTTCCATGTAACTCACGACTCGTAAGGCCGGAGGCTCTCTAGCTTCGGGTCCGGCCGGAAGTGATAAGGCGCTTTCCCGTCATCCATCCATTCGAAAGTAACCGAGATCCGCTTCACCGGAACTCCCGGTATGCAATGTTTAGCGACATCCGCTCCGTTGCCCTTCGGCATCATGACGGAACCTACCGGTAATGGTATCTTTATCGGCCCTCGGAACTCACCCGGGCCCTCTATCCGGAGGTTAGATCCGAACATGATATTACACTCATTCGAAAAGAAACCGTGCAAAAAGGTCCGACAAAGTCGTGGTGATCTATGTGCGGGGTATGCGACCACCCTTCTTGTAAATGTTAATGATGCAATCGTTGGGTATGCAATCCGCCGCGTACCCTTCATGTTATCATTCTCTTTACCATCCTTTTAATGACCAATGGCATTAGATCCACTCGGCCATGACGGAGTATTCCCGGTGGGTTTCCTTCCTGTCTTCTCGCGAAGTTGTAGCAGCATCCACATTGTATTGTAATTCTACCTTTCCCTAGCATCTATCTCCCGGGTTCTGAGTAAGTGTTTTCTCTTAGGCGGCCCGCTCGGCCCATTCTTTTCAAATCCCGGATGCAGTCCACGATTTGTTGTTGTTTGTATTCTGAGAACACGTCTGTATGTAGCTCGAGGCCTTCTTGTATATCGATCCTCCCGCCTCCGATTCTCTCGAAGTATTCGAAAGTTTTCTTTTCGACATTCCGCATTCTTTCTAGCTCATATTCCGGAATAATCCGCAAATGGCGGGGCCCAGTGACGTCATCGTGGGATATACGGCTCAATCCCTTCACGTTCTCCCGCATACCTCGGCTCCTCGGGGGTGGTGTCCGTCGGGACATCCTCCGGGGTTGCTTCGCAACAAGGTTATGCATTACCGGTGGCTTTATCCGGTGGCGTGGTAGCCTTCCTTCTTCCGATCTTCTTGAGATTTTCCCGGTCCCTTCGTTATCCTAGGAGCCGGCCTCCTTTCTTCGAGTCCCCGGTGAACTCGGTGTCCTTAAAGTGTATGTACCGGCAGTAGCAACAGCCTCGTCGCGCCGGTCCGCCGCTAATTTAGTTAACATCTTGCGGATACGGTGATTTTTATTTCTTCGTTGAGTTGCTGTGAGAGTAGCTCTTCGTACTTCCTGAATCTCTGTGGGCGCGGCGCTGACAAGCCTGCCCTCTGCTGTAGCGACTACAGACTTCATTCTTTTGTCTTCTTCAGTGTTTGTTTTCCTTTTCTTACTACTAGAGTGGTGGCTTGGGCCACCCACTTTCATTATCGTCCGACCGGGCGTCCTCTCGATCAACCGGGACCCAGTCACTTTCCTAGTATTGCGGGCCCGCCGGTGCGAAGTCCGAGTCAATCTCTATTATCGCTCCATCTTTCACCCTCTTTCGTCGAGTGAAAGGCTTACGCCATTTCTAAAGTTCGAGACCAACCGCCCGTTCGACATTTCCCCGCGAAAAGACAAGGAAAAGGATCGAGGGTCGTACTAAGAACAAGAACATTAAGAAAATATTTATTAAAGACAGCTTTTTTATTACTTTTATATTTTTAAATTTAACAGAATGAAGTGAGATAAGATCGGAAAGAGATTTTGATATGGAAGAGAAAACAAGGAAAACTTTATTATCATGATTTTATTTATTTTAGCACATTTTTTATTATTTTTGGGTTCGGACCCGACCATAAGTAATTACTTCACCCGTGCTTCTAGGGATGAAGAATTCATTCCTTCGAAACATCAGGTAGCGTAATACTTCTTCAAGTATCGTCCGTTGATCGAAAACATATGTCGTTCTCCTTGGCAATTCACTAGCTGGTAGGAGCCTCCTGAGTATACTGCTTCAACCACAAACGGCCCTTCTCAAGTGGGTTCAAATTTTCCTCCTATCTTGCGGTGTTCAAGAATAGGTCTTTTGAGAACGAGAACTAAGTCACCAACTTCGAAGGTTCTCGGGCGGACCGACTCGTCATGGGCTTGAACCATCTTAGCTTGGTATAATTCTAAATTCCGTCGCGCCGCAAGTCTTTTCCTTCCGAGCTTTCCAATTCCTCTAGTCGTAATTTGGCATTCTCTTCTGTCGTGATTTTGTTTGCAACCACAATTCTGAGTGAAGGAAGCTGAACCTCTAAAGGTAACACTACCTCGGACCCATACACCAGAGCGTAAGGTGTAGCTTGAGTAGGAGTTCTGAAGGTTGTCCCAGTGGGCCCATAAGGCTTCTAATAACTTCTCGTGCCAATTTCTCTTATTATCGTCCAAGGTTTTCTTTAAGATTTGAACGAGAGTTTTATTAAAAGCCTCAACAAGGCCGTTTGCTCTTGGGTAGTAAATTATTGAATATTGCCGCCGATTCCGTGTCTCCCGACAAAATTGTTGATTTGTGTGCTTCGAATGCCGACCCATTATCCGAGATGATCCCGCGCGGCACTCCGAAACGGTAGACGACTTGGTTCTCGAAAACCGTAGCACGTGGTGTGCTTTCACTTCTCCGAGTGGAACCGCCTCGCCCACTTGGAAAAGTAATCCGTAGCCGCAAGAATGAAGCGATGTCCTTTTGAAGATGGTGGTTCTATTGGACCCACTATATCTGTGCCCCAACATTCAAATGGCCACGACGCAATTGTCGGATGTAGCACATTTGGAGGTTGGTATTGAACCACTCCGTGCACTTGGCATTGGTGACGCGCTCTGGCGATTTTCATGCGCTCGGTCATCATCGAGGGCCTATAGTACCTTAGTCTTTTAATTTTCATTTTCATCTTCGGACCCGATCGGTGAGCGCCACAGCAGTCCCGAATGCACCTCTTTAACAATTTCACGGGCCTCGGACCCGCTTAGGCACCTTAGCCACATTTGATCGAAAGACCTTCCGTATAACGTGTTGTTTATTAATGCGTAGGACGCAGTTCTTTTCTGATCCGATGGGCTAGCGACCTATCGTCCGGTAGTTTTCCCGTTTGCGGTGTAGTCTATTAATGGCTGTCGCCAATCTTCTGTGTTTTCTGTCACTGTTGCAACGAATTCTTCTTCTTTTTCTGATTTGTGTATTGTGTCTATGTCGAGCTGTGATAGGACTTGACGTCCGTGAACTGACACTTCCACTGATTCATCTTGCAAGCATGCAAATTCTTTTGCGAGATGGGCTAGCGCATCTGCTAAAGCATTTTCTTTTTTGGGAATTTTGTAGATCGTCACATTCAGAATCTGTTCCAACAACTGTATGGCATACTGGAAGTATTGCTCGAGTCTTGGTTTTAAAATTCTGTACTATCCGACGATCTCGTTGAATGATTAACTCGCGAATCCCCGTAGATGTTGATGTCCGTTATTCCCATTCGAATAGCTAATTCCGATCCCGTTATGAGGGCTTCGTATTCCGCTTCGTTGTTTGTACACGGCTCTGTCAAGTGGTAGGAGTAACTTAACATCCCCGCTCCGGTGTTATAAAGATTAGTCTGATTCCTGCCTTACCGGGTACTATCACTTGCGATTCTTTGTCTTTGTGTGTTGAAGATGCTCTATCGAAATATAATTCCCAACGTCGATCATCAGGGTCTTCCAGGCTCATTATTTGTTCGTCCGGCAAGTCGTCATTGAGAGGAGATTCGCCACAGAGGGTGTGCGGCGAGGAAGTCTCGCTAGGACTTGTCCCTTTACGGCACGAAGAGGCACGAAAGTTATATCGAATTGCAATAATATCATCGACCATCCGGCAAGTCCGCCGAAAGCGTTGGACGAGTCATCAAGTATTGCAATGGATTAAATTTCGAGATCAGGTCGACCTTATGAGAAAGCATGTAGTGCCCGAGCTTTTGAGCGGTGAAGATCGTGGCCAAACAATGCTTTTCAATTGCGGGATACCTTATTTCCGTCGGAAGTAAACGACGTCTTAGGTAGTAAAGAGCATTTTCTTTACCCTCATCATCGACACATGCTAACGAGGCTCCGAGAGAGTCGTCTAAAGCCGCGGTGTAAAGTATCGCTGGTCTACTCGAGACTGGGGTCGCTAAGACAGGAGGTGTTATTAAATATTACTTAATGTCCTCGAAGGCCTTCTCGGCATTTCTCTTCCCAAATAAATTTGGCGTCCTTTTAACTAAGTGCCGAGAAAGGCTGACACCTACCTGACAAGTTTGAGATAAAGCGTCGAAGATATGCCAGCTTCCCTTGAAAAGATCATAGTTGTTTTAAGGTTTTGGGAGGTGGCATTTCTAAGATAGCTTTAATCTTTTCCAGGTGATTTCAATTCACGATGTCGGACAACGAATCCTAAGAATTTCCCGGAGGGGACGCCGAAGGCGCATTTTAAGGGATTTATCTTAAGGTTAAATTGGCTTAATCGTTCGAAAACAATTCTCAAATCATATAGGTGATTGTCCTTTACTTTGCTTTTGATTACCACATCGTCCACATAGCATTCGACTTGATTGTGGATGAGATCATCAAAAATTCTTGTGATTGCTCTCTGGTAGGTTGCTCCTGCGTTCTTCAGTCCGAACGGCATCACTGTGTAGCAATATACTCCAATCGGCGTTCTGAATGCTGTAAGTTTTTCATCTTCTGGAGCAATTTTTATCCGGTTGTATCCCGAAGATCCATCCATGAATGAGAATATTTCATGTGTCGAAGCAATGTCGATCATTAATTCGGGATCGGTAGAGGGAATTCATCCTTCGGACATGCCTTGTTTAAATCTCCGAAGTCCACACAAATTCCGATCCGACCATTCTTCTTTCGACCGGCACCACATTGGCTAACCAAGTCGGGTATTGTTCTTCACTGGAGAAATTTGGCGTCTATTAGCTTTTTAACTTCAGCTATGACTTGTTGTTCAATTTCTAGACGCATTCTTCCGGGGCCTTGTTCGACCGGGACGAAGTAGGATCCACTCCTAGCTTATGGATCGCGACCTCCGGAGCTAAACCCGGCATCTCATCGTAGCTCCAAGCAAAATAGTCTTTAAATTCTATTAATAACTCGATTATTTCTTCGGGGTCTTCTTTATCGAGTAAGGAGCTAACAAAGGTAGGTCTAGGCTCTTCGCTAGTACCTAAGTTAACTTTTGTTAACTCATCTATCGTAGATTTGATCTCTTCTTCGAACTCGGTGGAGCGTCTCCAATTTGTAAATCTTCGAGTTCTTCCGTAGTTTCCATGCGGCTTTCATTGGACTCGCAAGTGACAACCAAGCAAAATTCAGCATCGTCAACCGATCCTACCGTGCCGAATCCGAGACCATGCTTTGAATCGGTGACGACCGGAGTTATTCCATAAATTTTCAAAATGTTGTGATTGGCCTTTTGTCCATTGTCGAGGTAAGAAACCACGCTGAATTAAATTTTGAACACAGGGAGAGTATCACTCAAAAGGTAATTCCATTAATTCTGATGAAGTGACATCTTCAAATTGTACATTATTTTCAGTTTTGGAGGAAGGAGCACCACGGTAGAATTTGATGGGCTTTGCACCGCCGCTATGTACCTCTTTGACCACCATACCCTCGATCTTATTAGAATGGATCAGGGTCAGGGTCATAGTATGTACATAGTGGTTAATCTTCTCGTATATCGATTTGTATTCTTCATTCTTTTCATCTTCGAGCGGGATCCTAAATTGCGGCTTCTTCTGACTTATTGTCGCTGCTTCTTGTTTGATTTCTTTTTCTTCTTCAGAACTATCTTCCCAATCAACATTGATGGCTGGTTTCCTCTGTCCAACCGTCCTAACGTCTCGCCACGACCTCGTCCCCGCCTCGACCTCGGATGCGAGTTGTGGAGAAACCTTCACCATCTCGCCGTAAGGGAGTGGTGAGTGACTCGTTGGACTAGAACTTCAGTGTTCTTCGTTGTCCCGAACTTCCTTTGCTTCATTCGTTACGGTATCTCCGGAGAAGATTGTTTTCTTCGGGGTGCGTAATAAGCCGCATCTTCATGGATTCCAATTTCATGTACGGAGAATGGTTGTAAGTCACCTTTGATGCATCGTTCCCCTCCATCGTAGTATTCGATGCACCGATGTAGAGATGATGGTACCATCCGGTTTTCATGTATCCATGGTCGGCCCAAGTAGAGCGTTGAACGACGTTTCGAATCAATTATGTGAAATTTTGTCGTTATCTTTGCTAAGTCACCGGTCTTCATTAGCAGTCGTTATTGATCCGAGGGCTCTTTCTCCTTTCTCGGTCGAATCCTCTTAATAACATTTTGTCCGCTTCGAGCTCGCGAGCATCAATTTCCAAATATGCTAGCGTTCGAAGATTCATTATATTGATTGATGCTCCCGGATCCACCAATACTCGGAGAGCGTAAACTTCCCGATTGTAATCGAAATGTACAACGGCTCGGTTGTGGTCTCGCCGTCCCAAGTAGTAGGTCATTGTCCGTGAAGGTAACACCTCGTCGTTCCTTTAACGAGCAAACCTCATCTAAGGAATCTTCGGTCATTCGAGCTAAGCAAATTTCTCGGATCAAGTAAGGCCTCGATCGAGCTTCTCTCATCTCCTTTGATAAGATGAGAGCGTCGTAGATGCTCGCTTGGCGGGTAGTTTCCTAAGATGGGCTAGCACGTTGTAGTCCACTTTATTTCCATGTGTTTCGATTTCTTCCCGAATGGGTATTTCTTCCGTCTGGGTTGGTTCTTCTTGAACAACCACTCGCTTTCCTTTGTCCTTCGGACCCATTCTCGGAGTTAGAACTCTTCCACTTCTTAAGTTAACTTCGTAATTTCTTCCGATTCTAGTATTGAGTTTGCCGGTGTTTCCTCCCGAATCGGAATGACAGGTTCTTCCGGATTAGCTTCGAGTCCGAAGGCTCTAACTCTATTGTGATCGGAGCTCCTCGAAACTCGCAAATAGACCCATTGCTTGTTGAACTCTCGTAGCCTCCTTGATGGATGTCTTCTTCGTCATTGTGATCGTCGAGATCGTGTATGATTTGAGAATTGTCATTTGTATCAAAATCGATGTCCGGATTTGGTTGGTTGTCGCTAGTTACGTAATCGTTAGAAACAGTCAAAACGTAGCCAACGCCATAACCCTTATCATTATAAGATCCCACCGGAGTGGGCAGATAATCATACAGAGTCAGAGGTTCGAGAGATTTCTCCCCCGAATCGGAAACAACTATCCTAGGATAAGCAGCCCCTAGTCTAGCCTTAGGAGCCTCGGTCTTCTCTTCTTCGTCGATTTTCTTCTTTTCTTCGATCGTCTCTGATCGAGGTAGTCCTTCTATCGCAAGTGATAGTGCCGACTTGACGAGTTTCGAACTCGAATTCGGGCTCGCACCGAAGCGGTTTGGATGTGATCCAAAATCTTCTTCGAAGACCTTGTCCAAGCGAAGAGTCCATCCATCATCGGCCGCATAGGGATCTATCTGAACAATGAGATCGGCCGAGACAACATCGACGGAACCTCCTTTCCGGGGTTCCTTCATGTATTCCTTCGGGATCGTTATATTCCCTTTCCGAAGATCGTCGTCGAGCCAACTTTTGAAGGTAATGGAATCTTCTATCTTGTGCCCAAGCATCCGGTGGTAAGGGCAAAAGTTGGGATCACCTTTCTTGTCGACTTCTTCCGGTCTCTTAGGTTCCGGCAGCTGGAAATCTGGAGTCTTCATCAACCGCGGAACATTTCGGCGATCGCCTCATTCTTGAACGGATACTCCCCGCTCGAAGCTCCCTTAATGTACGTTGCGGACGAGGCGGTTGTTCATACCGTTGAGATGATCGATAGCCGGGTCGGGGTTGCTTGGTAATTCCGTCGAGGTTGCTCGCGGCCGTTCGACGATATTTGTATCGGTTGCTTGCCTTTGTCGACCGCCGCAACGATCCCGGACTTCTTTTCAAAAGTTTTCACGG